>CM057344.1:459692456-460942456 GCA_030015575.1 Agapanthus africanus | reverse complement strand
GCATAGGGTATCCCTTGCATGCGAGCTTTCTCCAAATCAGTCTTGGGAGACATCTCTTTGGAGAGAGTGACTCCAGAGATCGTGGGCAAGTTCCCACGCTTGTATTCTTCCATACTAAACCTCTTTAGTATGGTGTCAATGTACCTGGATTGGGACAATCCCAATATCCGTTTAGATCTATCTCTATAGATCCTAATCCCCAATATGCAGGAGGCATCACCAAGATCTTTCATCGAGAATCTTTGTGATAAGAAGAGCTTGACCGATTGCAGCATAGGAATGTCATTTCCTATCAAGAGTATGTCGTCCACGTACAATACGAGGAAGACAACCTTACTCTCTGCCACCTTCTTGTAGATACAAGGTTCATCTACGTTCTTGACGAAATCAAACTCTTTGATAACGATGTCAAAGCAGATGTTCCAACTCCGCTATGCTTGCTTTAATCCATAAATGGATTTAAGCAGCTTGCACACCTTTCCGCTGCTCCCACTATCTACGAAGCCCTCTGGCTGAGTCATGTACACGCACTCTTCTAAATCACCGTTTAGAAAGGCGGTCTTAACATCCATTTGCCAGATTTCGTAGTCATGATATGCAGCGATGGAAAGCATGATCCGGATGGATTTAAGCATAGCCACTGGAGAAAAGGTTTCGTCATAGTCCACACCTGGTCTTTGACGAAAACCCTTTGCAACAAGTCTAGCTTTGAAAGTCTCCACTTTCCCATCTACACCAAGTTTTTTCTTGAAGATCCACTTGCTCCCAATAGGTTTTACACCCTCAGGAGCAACTTCTAAAGTCCACACTTTGTTGGTGTACATGGATTCCATCTCGGACCGCATTGCATCCAGCCATTTCACTGAGTCATTACTCGTGATGGCCTGCTCGAAACTAGTTGGGTTATCATCCTCCATGATGCAATCCTCGCTCCCACCATCCATAAGAAAACCGTAGTATCTCTCAGGTTGGCGAGGAACCCTACTAGATCGGCAGAGAGGCTGAGGTTCGTTGGGAGCTATCGAATCCTCTGGTTCCACTAAATCTTCAGTTTGAGTTTGTGTAGCCGGAATTTCTTCCAGTTCTACCTTGTTGCCACTAATTTCTTTTGCAAGAAATTCCTTTTCCAAAAAGGTGGCATGTCGAGAAACAAACACTTTTTGTTCCTCTGCATGGTAGAAAAGATATCCATGTGAATGTTTGGGATATCCCACAAACTTGCATAGAACTGACCGCGCCTCAAGTTTGTCCGGATTTTGCCTCTTAACATAGGCCGGACAACCCCATATCTTAACTCGTTTAAGACATGGTCTCTTCCCACTCCATATCTCATATGGTGTGGTAGGTACAGATTTAGTTCGAACTTGATTCAATAGGTATGCAGCTGTTTCCAGCGCATATCCCCAGAAAGAAATAGGTAACTCAGCTGTGCTCATCATAGAGCGCACCGTATCTAATAGGGTGCGGTTCCTCCGTTCCGATACACCGTTGTGTTGTGGTGTATATGGAGGAGTCAGCTGAGAGAGAATCCCGTTCACTTTTAGAAAGTCCAGGAATTCATTGCTCAAGTATTCACCTCCTCGATCAGATCGAAGGATTTTAATACTTTTTCCGGTTTGGTTTTCGACTTCTTGTTTATATTCTCTAAATTTCTCAAAAGCTTCTGATTTGTATTTCATCAGGAACACATATCCGAATCTAGAGAGATCGTCAGTGAATGTAATGAAGTACGAAGAACCATCCCTGGCATGTGTAGACATGGGACCGCATACATCACTATGTATCAGTCCTAAGAGTTCGGCAACTCTTTCTCCGTGTCCCATAAACGGAGTTTTGGTCATCTTGCCTTTGAGACATGACTGGTAAGTGTCATAAGATGATAATTCAAACGGATTCAAATATCCATCTTTATGCAACTTAGCTAGTCGTGTCGCATTGATGTGACCTAGTCTACAACGCTATAAGAAGGATTCGTTCAGTTCTGAACTCTTCCTCTTTTGTGTGTTTTTTATACTTAGAACTGTTGATTGATTTAGAACATAAATGCCATTACACAACGTGCCTGATCCAACCAACTTTTGGTTACTGAAAATTTTCATATCATTATCCTGTAATGCAAAATTATATCCCTCTTTACTCAGTAAAGAAACCGATAAAATGTTGCTTATCAGGTTCGGCATGTAATAGCATTCGTTCAGAATCAATGTATTACCAGTTGGTAATGCAAGGTGATATTCCCCGAAAGTCTTAGCTGCAACAATTGCACCATTTCCAACTCTTATGTCTTTATCACCTTCTCCAAGTTCTCTACCTTTCCTAAGCCCATGTAACTGATTACATATATGGGATCCTGACCCGGTATCTAATACCCAGGACGTAGGGCAAATGGAGAAACAGTTCTCTGTAACGAACACACCCGTAGAAAATGCATCAACATGTACTTTCTTCATTCGGGTGGCATGGGAATCCTGGTATTCCCCTATGTCCTGTTCAGTCCTATAACTTTTATAAGAAAGAACGGAACCAACGTTCCCCAGCACAGTATAACATGAGGGTTCGGTCAATACATCCATATTATTATCTTGATTAGAGCATGACATGGTCGCTACCTGGAGAGAGAGAGAAGAAAATACTTTAGCGTATGCTCTTGCAAGATCAGATTGGTTATTATCTTATCTAATCAGGATAGCTCCCACTGTTTTTTTTATCAAATCTTCCTTCAAACCCTAAAAGGAAAGACTAGCCGGGATTAATTACACCTTACAACTTCGTCGATCTTTCGGGCAGGCCAGTGTCGGTACTTTGAGGAAAGTTCCCCGTGCTTTCACACGGACCTAATTAAAGTAAACCTCGTTTTCCCAGAGGCGTAACCTCGTTGACACCTTTCTAGACACCTACTTGATCGGCTAATTGTCCTGTGTAAAACTCTCCCAGGAGTAACAATTACTCGCAGTGGGTATCGGGATCCAACTTTCTCATAGAAGGTATGCAATCTCATTGCAAATTTCAACACTTGAAATTCCCGATAATATTTTGCCCCTAGCGTCCTATGACCTTGACAAAGGCCAACAAATCATAGGATGCTAGTCAAGTTCAACCCGTCATTTCTTGATTGAATCAAACCCACCCGCACGACCCTTGACAAAGGCCAACAAGGTCGTACGACTATCCTGAAACAATCTGCATCACATGCATAAGCAGATAAGCACTATTCAGCTACCGCACACTACGCCTTGACAAAGGCCAACAAACGCAGCACGAATACTAAACAGTTCTTATCTGAAATGACGGAGGGCTACGATAGGTTTTTCTGAAAACCTATTGCGTAATGAACTTGATATCGTTGTAGAATCAAGTGAACTTTTGAAATGGAGTGATTTTGAGGCTTATCTAGTTTTGCTAAAGGGGTCACTCCCGGTGAAGGGATCGTCGGCCCTTTCCTCGTCGAATGAGGTGCGGGACATATCATATATATCACTGTGCAAAGCAAAACTCCAAAAGCCGTCAAAAGTCAAACCGAGTGTTGTAGCATCTGCCAGTTTCGCTAAAGAGGTCACTCCCGGTGAAGGGATCTCGGCTCTTTCCTCATCGAATAAGGTGCAGGGTATATCATATATACCACTATGCAAAACGAAACTGTAGCTACCCTTTTTATTTAAAATTTGATTCTACAACATCTTTTAGGTTTCATTTCTTTCATTAATCACATTAATGAAGTCCCATCATTTAAGTCACCTAAACATCACAGATAAATACGACGTACACTTATGCCATCCGCATTCGCCTCGATGTCCCCTCGTGCACCGTTAGGTTAGGTAACTAACGACAGAGCAGGGCAGGGCTAGTGCGGGTGCAAAACATAAGTAACGTCTATATAATATATCATATATACTATATACTGTATCCATCAGAACATATCAAATGATCACATCACAGATATCACAGCTGAAACTTAGATATAATGTGGGATATGCTAGGACGTCCGTATTTAGTACTTAGCCAACAATAGAAAATACGGATTCCACAGTCGCGATGAATAGCCACGCCCACACCCTGGACCCCTACGAGAGAGGCAAATGACCCTACCAATTCTGGAGTTTAGGAGACCCGGTCTCGACTCCTCGAGATGGCCTCCCACTAAACCCCAGAACCCGGTCACCTGTGCTCCCCTCCTTGGGTCCATCCTAATGCGGAAAAGTAAATAATATACAACACTGCTGGCATCAACCTCAACCCGGAAGTGCCCCAAATAAAAGAATATTACATTACATTTAAATTTACATGAATGAAAATATAAAACTCTCATCTCACATAAAAACCTCCGGCTATTCAATCGCGACAATCCTGCACATCATATCTCAGCAACACATAATATCTCATATCATCAACGTAAGTAAGTATGCATACACCGATTGTCGTCGACGTATAGCAACGACAATCGGTAAATACATACTACACTTACGGTCACAGAAAAGAAAGTGTAAAACTATAATATTTGGAATCCACATTCTCTTTAGACATCGTAAATGCGAAGTATCACATACCTCGTATTTCATGTCTTATAATATGAATTCCACACATTGCATCACATTCCAGATAAACAGACAGTATTAAAGTTTTCGAACGAACGATCAAATACCCAAGATTCCCTACAGCTCAACACTTGAGCGGAGTTCAAAAACCCGGAGTGTGACACAGTAGTAGCGGTCCAGACGTAGAAGGATCAAGCCAACGCCTCACATGTGGCACGCCGTACTGCCCCAAACCCTAAGGTTCAAAGGGCAGTTCAAGACGGTCACATAATCGAGTTAAGGTTTGTTGTCTTCTAGAGGGTCCACCACAAAACTTGCACGTATTTCCAGAATATTGAAACCCCGTGAAAAGTGAGCAAATGATACACGTTCAAACACCTCAATACTTTCTAATTTATCCCGAAAATACACGAAATCGAAATTCCGATCGAATCGTCGAGTCCAAAACCATCTCCAGAATTTTCAGCACTAAATTCAGATTAAAAATACCCTAAAAAATATACAAGCAGAACCCAGCATTACTGTATAAAAATGATGCATTGATTGATGTATATGGCCGCGGAACCGCGGCCTAAGCAAGCTTAGGCCGCGTTTCCGCGGCAAGATTAACTGTTCATCGCATCATTTTTATACAGTAATTCTTATATTTACCTGCTGAATTTTTTACATATTTTTAATTCTAAAAAACAGTAGTTTTGGAAAAACGACCAGAGAGCGCCAAAAAATCCGTATTTCGGGTCGATCGGAGTTTTTACTTCACTAAAGTGACGCCTAATGTTCTAGGTCGGCTCTGATACCAATGTTAGGTTAGCCTAGCACCTCATGAAGGGTTTGGAAGCATCACATGTACCAAAGGTGGAGTCTTTAGGGTGCTAAGTTAACAAACATCGGATCGATCCTAGAAAATTAGGGTTTCTAAAACTTTTCATATCACCATATGAAAGAAAAGCTAGGGTTTTGAGAGTACAACATTTGTAGCTCCCTACGCTAGACTCCTCGGCTACTTGGGGTTTGAAAAAGCTCCGCTTGAACTCCTTGAGGTCACTGATGATCCACCCGGAGTCCGCTTTGTCAAACCTTGCAACTTTATCCGATCAAGTGAACGAAATGAAGCTAACACTCTAAACAAGTTGGCTAAACTTGTCTAGAATGATATTGTGGTTCTTATTCTCACTTCAAAATCCAATCTTGATGAGTATATTGCTCACTACAAAAAAACTAGAGAGCAAAATGAGAGAGGAAGAAGAAGATGATGGCAATTTTAGAAGAAGATAAGTTCAACTCTTAAAAGAAAATAGAACATATATCAATATATATTTTTATATCTCATCTCAAACCATGGTTGAATCATTATTGTACTTGAGTTAAAAACTAAAAGGAAGAGTAAACCATGGTTAAATGGTGGGTGAGAAAGGTTAGGTCAAGAAGAGTGTAGAAACAATCCAAAACTAACCCTTTTCTTTTTCCTTTTGTTTTTAGCTTAAATACAATAATATTCCAAATAAAAAACCCATGGTGTGAGTCTTATATTGCCACCATTTTCTTTGTATAAGCAACCATAATTGATGATGGATGTATGTATGTTTGTATGCACATCCATATGTGAATGAATCTATAAAGAAACTATACATGCATGCATACATCCATCATATTCTAGAAAGGATTTCAAGTGAGAAGCTAATGGTTAAATGATAAATCAACACTTAATTTATCAATCCGGCCATATCACATATGACCCCTACCAAAAGCAAGCCGCCCGATCAATATACGGTATCCTATACGCGCATTTTAATCGGGTCCATACGCATATCACATACGCGCACCACAAGTTTTGCCTGGACTAGGAAACTCCTTTGTGGGACTCTGAGACTCGTCAATACGCCGGCAGTGGGTGATGATCATATCAAGCACCCTCAAGCCGCAAGCGGTCAGCTAAACGTAACGGCCACCCGGGTATTGAACGATCAGAAGAGAACAAGCGAACCTGATACAACTCCCGTCGAGCCAACCAGCAACACTTCCCGTACAGTCCGGTCTCCTCGTCTGATATGTCGCATATCAAGTCAAAGGGTGGTAAACGTCAGACCCCAATAACCGATAAGTCGTGCCGATGTGAGGCTCATAAAGGGTCGAGAAACTACTGGTAACACTTACCGGTAAATCTCTAATCAGCCCTGGCCAGGGACATCCCTGTTACGGCCAATCGAGCACAGTGCAACATCAACCCCCAATACCGGGAGAGACGAAACCCCTCCTATCGCTCATTGCCTCCATGTGACTCGGGACTGTACCCAAAAACCACCGTTTTGCACGCCCTCATGGACTTGGTAAGGTGGAAATCAAAGCACAGTGGGAATCACACAATACTCTATGATGATCTCGGGTTTACAGACTAACCTGCACAAGTGTCACCTGAGAACTGCCATCTGACGTGAGGTATAATACCATCTGGGAGTTCTCGGTGTGTCCGTCCAGTGTACCCAGTCTCCACTGAGCACCCGTATACCATCTCTGATGTCAAACACCAATGGATATGGGATCATCCATCGCCCATCTCATGGTTCGAGAAGCGTATACGCTAGTCTACCTTGGTATATCAATGCCCCGTCTCGATACACCCACGACTAGGGACCTTGAAGGATGTACTTATGGACTACCATGTCCCCACTAGTATGATCCGCATCATAGTCCAGGTAGTCAAGTACACATCCTAAGGGCTTTACCAACATGTAATTATAAGACAGTATACATGTTAAGAAAAAGAGCAACCAGATAGCATACTATCATATCGAGCAAGAATGTCATCTCTATATATGTCCAAGCATCCAATATAATATACATCATATGTACAATACTGACCTCTAGGGCATACATACAACTAACAGAAAACTGTATGTCAATTAACTCTACTTCCTGGGTACTAGATACCGGATCAGGATCTCATATCTGTAATTCGTTACAGATTTTGAGAAACCGTAGAGTTATCAGAGTAGGTGCTATGTCTCTCAGTGTTGCGAACGGAATGAGCGTGGATGCTGAATCCGTTGGGGAATATCATCTAGGACTGACAAGTGGGCAGAAATTGATTCTACGTAACTGTTTGTATGTACATAGTTTGGCTTGTAATATCATATCAGTGTCCCTGCTTTCTAAAGAGGGATATGATTTTACATTTGTAAGAGATGTCATGCATATCCACCTAAATCAAGTTCTGATTGGGTCCGGTACATTAGAGGACGGTATATACGTATTGAATCAAGCTCAGGTTTTCAGTGTCCAGAACACACTTAAAAGAAAGTCTCCAGAAACAAATCAGGCTTTCTTATGGCATTGTAGGCTGGGTCACATCAATGAAACACGGTTGACGAAGTTACATAGAGATGGATATTTGAATCCGTTTGAATATCAGTCTTATGCCATTTGTCAATCTTGTCTCATAGGAAAGATGACAAAGACTCCGTTCACTGGATACGGAGTAAGAGCGAGCGAGCTCTTAGGACTCATACACAGCGATGTATGTGGTGCAATGTCTACACATGCACGAAGTGGTTATTCCTATTTCATTACTTTTACGGATGATTTCTCTAGGTATAGACATGTATTCTTGATGAAGCACAAATCCGAGACTTTTGAGAAATTTCGAGAATACAAGAATGAAGTAGAAAAACAAATAGGCAAAAGTATCAAGACACTAAGATCTGATCGAGGTGTGAATACTTAAGTGCCGAGTTCCTGGGTTACCTAAAAGAGAATGGAATTCTCTCTCAGCTTACTCCTCCGTACATGCCACAACACAATGGGGTATAGGAAAGGCGGAATCGAACCCTATTAGATATTGTTCATTCCATGATGAGTAAAGTTGAGTTACCAAGATCCTTCTGGGGTTATACGCTAGAATCAGCTGCATATCTTTTGAACCAGGTTCCAACCAAGACTGTGCCTACCACACCATATCAGATGTGGAGTGGGAAGAAACCCTGTCTTAAGTACCTTAAGACGTGGGGATGTCCAGCTTTTGTAAAAAAGAAGCATGCGGACAAGCTCAAGGCACGCTCAGTACAGTGTTAGTTTATGGGATACCCAAAGAACTCCAATGGGTATTTTTTCTATTACACAGAGGAACAATTTGTTTCTCGTCATGCCCAATTCTTGGAAGCTGAATTTTTACAAAATCAGAAGAGTGGGAGCGCAATAGAACTGGAAGAAATTCCGAAAACACCAGCTATTACTGAAAGCTTGGTAGAACCAGAAGTTTCAGAAGAAAGGGACATCCCGGCACCAATCCGCAGAAGTAGTAGGCAGTCTCATCCGCCCGAGAGATACTACGGTTTTCTCATAGACGGTGATCGAGAGGATTGCATCATTGATAATGATGACCCTACTAGCTTCCAGCAAGCCATTCAGAGCGGCGACTCGGTAAAATAGCTGGACGCAATGCGGACCGAGATGGAGTCCATGTACACCAACAAAGTATGGACTTTGGACATTGCTCCAGAAGGGGTAAAACCCATAGGATGCAAATGGATCTTCAGAAAGAAGATTAGTGTAGATGGAAAGGTTGAAACCTATAAGGCTAGACTTGTTGCAAAGGGTTTTCGTCAAAGACCTAGTTTGGACTATGACGAAACCTTTTCTCCAGTGGCTATGCTCAAATCCATTCGGATCCTGCTTGCCATTGCTTCCTTCCACGATTATGAGATCTGGCAGATGGACGTAAAGACGGTTTTTCTGAATGGTAATTTAGAAGAGTGTGTCTATATGGATCAACCAGAGAGTTTCATTCAGAGTGGGAGCAGCGGGAAAGTGTGCAAGTTGCTTAAGTCCATTTATGGACTAAAGTAGGCATCGCGTAGTTGAAACATCTATTTTGATAATACTTTTAAAGAATTCAACTTTATCAAAAATCCAGATGAACCAGGCATTTACAATAAGATTGTATGGAGAATTGTAGTACTCCTCGTCTTGTACGTTGATGACATTCTCTTAATAGGAAATGATATTCCTATGCTACAGTCAGTCAAAGGATTCTTGTCACAGAAGTTCTCCATGAAGGACCTGGGTGATGCCTCCTACATTCTGGGGATCCAGATCTATCGTGATAGATCTAAATGGATAGTTGGACTTTCACAGTCAAGGTACATAGACACCATACTGAAAAGATTCAGTATGGAAGATTCTAATCGCGATAATCTGCCTGCTTTTCACGGAATCACCCTCTCTAAAGAGATGTCTCCCAAGACTGATTTGGAAAGGGCTCGCATGTCATCCATACCCTACGCATCAGCGGTAGGCTCTATAATGTATGCGATTTTATGTACCAGACCAGATGTATCCTACGCATTGAGCGTTGTAAGCCGGTATCAGTCGAACCCAGGGGAGAAGCACTGGATAGCAGTAAAGAACATTCTAAAGTTCCTGAGAAGGACTAAGGAGATGTTCTTGGTGTATGGTGGAAAAGACCTCCAGATCGAGACTTTTGCTGACTCTAGCTTCCAGAGTGACAAGGATGACTCCAAGTCCATGTCGGGTTATGTCTTTACCCTCAATAGAGGGGCGGTCTCTTGGAAGAGCTCCAAGCAGGACACCGTTGCTGACTCGACGATGGAAGAGGAGTACATAGCTGCTTGCGATGCAGCAAAAGAAGCTGTCTGGATGAGGAAGTACTTAACTGAACTTCACATGGTTCTTACCATTGTTGATCCAATACCGTTGTATTGCGACAACAACGGCGCTATAGCTTTAGCGAAGGAACCAAGGTCCCATCAGAAGTCCAGACACATCTTAAGGCGGTATCACCTGATCTGGGAGATCGTAGATCGCCAGGAGATCGAGCTGAGGAGAATAGATACAGAGGATAACACTGCTGATCCACTCACGAAGGCCATCCCTCAGACACAGTTCGAGCGGCTAATCGAGATGATAGGTTTGCGATACGCCAGTACATGGCCCTAGTGCAAGTGGGAGATTGTTAGTGTATATGCCCTAGAGGCCATTATTGTATCATACTGGCTTGTATATTACTAATGGAAGGTTGGGATATTCACAGTTGTATTGACAGTCTTGCTAAAAATGGTAGTATGCTACTTGGATTGTTTCTACTCAGATATGTGCGTATGTTTCTTTTAGCATATCGCTTATACAAATTAGTAGAGCCCTTAGGATCTTTGCTTGATTACCAGCGTTGTGATGGCAGTCACACTAGTGGGGGCTGGGTAGTCTATAAGCACATCCTTATGCAGGTCCCTGGTCATAGGATTATCGAGACAGGGCATCGATACTCCGGAGAAGACTGGTGTATACGTTTCTCATCCCAGGTCGGGAGATGGTCTGTCCCACGGCCATCAGTACGTTGTACTGGAGATAGTATGCAGGTGCTCATTAAGTTGCGAGTATACTGGACAGGACTCGTCTGGAACTGCTGATGGTTATCATACCTGTCGTCAGGTAGCAGTTCCTAGGTGACATGAGTACAGCTTAGTCCGTCGTCTTGACACTGCTACTTCGCCTCGAGTGTGTTCCCAATGTACTTTGATTACTACCCTACGACGGCTCAAAGGATTCGTGCAAACAGGTAGTAGTTGGGTGCAGTCCCAAAGCACTTGGAGGCAGTGGCGGTTAGACAGGATTCGTCTCTCCCGGTATTGGGGGTTGATATCGCGTTGTGTTGGAGATCTATTACACAAAGGTCCGTGGCTACGGCAAGTGAGATTTACTGGTAGGCGTTCAAGTAGTTTCTCAGGGTGTTCTGGGCTACACTCCGACACGACTTATACCGCTATTAGGGGTCTGACATTCACCATCCCCTTAGACCCGATATGCGATACTCTTAGACGAACAGACCTGACTGTACGGAGATTTTCACATACAGGCTCAGTAGGAGTTCGGATGAGTTATTTCATCGGCCTTCTTATCGACGTCTACCTGGGGACCGTTACGTACAGCTAGTACCGCTTGCGGCCGGTGGTTAAACCCACTGCCAGCGTAGTGTCGAGTCTTTAGAGTCCCACACAGAGGGTTTCCTTGCACCGGACGAAAGGTGTAGAGGCCGTATGGTTTTACGGCAGGGCCGCGATCACTTACGTACACTTGTGCACGTACTATGATCGGGCAGATAATACTAGTGGGCTTTGGTTTTTGCCAGATCCTAGTTTTATACCGGTCTCAGTTTATCCGTGTTTTTCGTAAATACGAATGGGAGGAGCAGTCTCGTAATTTGTCGGGAAGCTTCTAGAAGGAAATGAGGTGGAGGAGATGAGGTGTAGTTTTCATTAAATGAACCATGACTCATGAGGTGATTCACCCTTCGAATTAAATGAAGCTTACAAGATATTTCTAGATATTTATCAAGAGATATTTGTATGCTTCATTATTATTCAAGCATGAGAATAATTCATGATCATTATCACATACACCTTCTCTCTCCTCAAGTCTTCACCTTCTTCCTCAAACCCTAAAAGCTCTCATGCGTTGAGGATCCTAGGGTTTAGAGAGACAAAGTAATCCATCTAAATACTCTACACCATCTAGGACTTCTAGCTTAGCAAACTAGAAGCCGTAGTTATCTCAGATTCGAGATAGAAGCTCGGACTATAAACTCTCGGGTGGATCGTCTTTGACTCGAGGAGGCCGTCGAGGTAGCCGCGATCCGTTACGATCCTTGGAGCCTACGATGACGAGGAGGACAGCGGTGAAGACCCGAAGGACTTGTAACGTGAGTTATAACTTCGAGACCGAGTAGTTAAACCTCATACAGTTTGCTAGTAATGGTTTAGACACGATCCGTGTGTTCAAGTCCGTGTTACGAAGCTTTGATAATTGTTTTTCATATATTCTGCCTCCCCGCGAACACGTGGGGTGCGTGACATAGACTTACAGATGATCATCACCTACTGATGGCGTATTGACGAGTTATTAGAGTCATACACAGAGGTTTCCTAGCCCATGCGAAATGAAGTAGGGAACATATGTGATATGTGCGAGACCGAGATTAATACATGTATGTGGTACAATATTCTAATCTCACGATATAGGTTATATGTGATATAACCGGATTGTTGAATCAAGTGTTGATTCAATGATATGTTATATGTATATGTGATATGCATATAAATGATATTAGTCAGTTGTATGCGATACACCCGGGTTATTAAATCTAGTGTTGATTTAATAATTTAATGTGTAATTATATATTTGATATATTAATATACATTAACTAATATTATCTCACTTAAGAAAATGTTTTATCTTTATACATTTAATATATATGTGATATATGTTAATGTATTTATTTTGTGTTATGCTAGATGATACATTGGACTTGGGTGTATGAGACTCATACCATACTTAAGATAATGTGGGGATTAATTATTAAGGGAAAATCAAAATTAGGTGGAAATTTTTCATGGCTTGTGAAGCTTGGAGAAGCTTGCGGAAACCTTGACTTAGTCCACTAATTTTTTTTAATCTTAGATATTTATTAACCTAACCATTATCTTTAGCCTTGGTTAAGTCCCTACATGAGTTATATATGATATTTTCTCACCTATGCTTCATGAGTTGATCACTTGTTCATTTTCTTCATCTCCTCCATTTTGCTCTCTAATTTTGAGTGAGAAAATAAAAGAAAGAGAGAAAAATTATTCTAAAGTGAGCACAATTCCTACTTCACCAATCTTTACAAAACTAGCCACTTAGTATAGGTTGTTTCTTCATTAGTTCATCAATTAGTGAAGAGGTAGCTTGAGTTAGAGATTCTTCGACAAAGATCATCTTCGGCCTCGAAGATCCTTGTGCAAGCTCGTTCCTTTCACCTAGTGGAGCCAAAGGAGAGTCCGGGACACCACTACTTGGAGCAAAAGGGACTACTACACGGAGCTTTAGAAGTGAAGGACCAGTCTACAAAGGTTGTATTACCATTTCACTTAGTGTAGAGTTGTTTACATGTTAGTTATAACCCTAATCCTCTAGATAGATCCTCATTCCGGGTTGCTTAGCACTCTAGGTTTTTTAAAATTGCATGCTAGATGCCTTTGAAAACATGGTGAGGTTGCTAAAGAACCCTTTACTCTGTAGTATCGATGCCCCGTCTCGATAATCCTACGACTAAGGACCTGTATAAAGATGTGCTTATAGACTACCCAGCCCCCATTAGTGTGACTGCCATCATAACGCTGGTAGTCAAGCAAAGATCCTAAGGGCTCTACCAATATGTATAATCGATATGCTAAAAGAAACATATGCATATATTGAGATAGAATCAAACCAAGTAGTATACTACCATTTTGAGCAAGACTGTTATTATAACTGTGAATATCCCAAGCTTCCAATATGTAATATGCAATCCAGTATGATACAATAATGGCCTCTAAGGCATATCTCACTAACAATCTCCCACTTGCACTAAGGCCGTGTATTGGCATATCGCAGACCTATCATCTCGATGAGCCTCTCGAACTGTGTCTGAGGGATGGCATTTGTGAGTGGATCTGCAGTGTTGTTCTCCGTATTTACTCCTCGCACCTCGATCTCCCTGATCAAGTGTTACCGCTTCAAGATGTGTCTGGACTTCTGATGGGACCTTGGTTCCATCACAAAAGCTATAGCGTCGTTGTTGTCACAATACAGCAGTAATGGTCAACAATGGACGGAACCACCTCATGTTATGTCACGAACTTCCTGATCCAGACTGCTTCTTTCATGGCATCATATGCAGTGATATACTCCGCTTCCATTGTCGAGTCAGCAACGGCGTCCTACTTAGAGCTCTTCCAACAGACCGCCCCTCCATTAAGGGTAAAGAAATAACCCGACATGGACTTGGAGTCATCCTTGTCACTCTGGAAGCTGGAGTCAGCGAAGGCCTTGACCTGGAGGTCTTCTCTGCTGTACACCAAGAACATCTCCTTATTCCTTCTTTGGTGCTTGAGAATGTTCTTTACTGCTGTCCAGTGCTTCTCCCCTGGATTTTACTGATATCTGCTTACAATGCTCAGTACGTAAGCTACATCTGGTCTGGTACACAACAACGCATACATTATAGAGCTTAACGCATAAGCGTAGGGTATAGTAGACATGCGATCTCTTTCCAAATCAGTCTTGGAAGACATCTCTTGGGAGAGGGTGATTACGTGACAAGCTGTTAGATTACCGCGCTTTGAATCTTCCATACTTAATCTTTTCCGTATGATATCGATGTATCTTGACTGTGAAAGTCCCAACATCCTCCTAGATCTATTACGCTAGATCTGGATCCTCAGAATGTTGGAGGCATCACCTAGGTCATTCATGGAGAACCTTTTATGACAAAAATCCTTTGCCCGATTGTAGCATAGAATGTCATTTCCTATCAACAGAATGTCATCCATGTACAAGACAAGGAATGCCATACTTCTCGCTACAATCTTACTATAGATGCATGGTTCATCTGGATTTTTGATAAAGTCGAATTCCTTGACCGTCTCATCAAAAAATATGTTCCAACTCCATGATGCCTGCTTTAATCTATAAATGGATTTAAGCAACTTGCATACTCTTCCGCTGCTCCCACTCTCTATGAAACCCTCCGGCTGATCCATATAGACACACTCATCCAAATTTCCATTCAAAAAAGCGGTCTTTACGTCCATCTGCCAAATTTCATAATCATGGAAGGCAGCAATTGCAAGAAGGATCCGAATGGATTTGAGCATAGCCACTGGAGAAAAGGTTTCATCATATTCTAAACCAGATCTTTGACGAAAACCTTTTGCAATAAGTCTAGCCTTATAGGTTTCAACTTGTCCATCTACACCAATCATCTGTATGAAGATCCATTTGCAGCCTACGGGTTTTACCCCTTCTGGAGAAATGTCCAAAGTCCTTACTTTATTGGTGTACATGGACTCCATTTCGGTCCGCATTACATCCAGCCATTTTACTGAGTCTCTACTCTGAATGGCTTGCTGGAAGCTATTTGGCTCATCATCGTCGATGATGCAATCCTCTCTATCCCCGTCTTTAAGAAAACCGTAGTATCTCTCGGGCGGATGAGACTGCCAACTAGTCCTGCAGAGTGGCATGGGGATCCGGTTCTTTCAAAACTTCTGGTTCTACCATGATTTCAGTAATAGCTTGTGGGTCTGGAATTTCTTCCAGTTCTATTGCGCTCCCACTTACCTCTTTTTATAAAAACTGAGTTTCCAAAAAGTGGGCATGCCAAGAAACAAAAATCTTTTGTTCTTCTCCCTAATTGAAAAGATGCCCCATGGAGTTCTTTGGGTATCCCACAAACTTACACAATACTGAGCATGCCTCGAGCTTGTCTGTATGCTGCTTTTTTACAAAAGTTGGACATCCGCATATCTTCAGATACTGAAGATAGGGTTTCTTCCCACTCCACATCTGATATGGTATGGTAGGCACAGTCTTGGTAGGAACCTTGTTCAAAAGATATGCAGTTGATTCTATTGCATAACCCCAGAAGGATTGCGGCGACTCAGTGTTACTCATCATGGAACATACCATATCAAATAAGGTTCAGTTCAGCCTTTCTGATACACCGTTGTGTTGAGGTGTGTATGGAGGAGTAAGCTGAGAGAGAATTCCATTCTCCTTTTAAGTAATCTAGGAACTCGGCACTTTAGTATTCACCATCTCGATCAGATCTAAGTGTCTTGATACTTTTGCCGGTTTGTTTTTCCACTTCATTCTTATATTCCAGGAACTTCTCAAAGGCCTCGGATTTATGTTTCATCAAGAATACATGTCCATACCTTGAGAAATCATCCGTAAAAGTAATGAAATTAGAATAACCACTTCTTGCATGTGTAGATATTGGACCACACACGTTGTTGTGTATGAGTCCCAAGAGCTCTCTCGCTCTTTCTCCGTATCCAGTGAACGACGTCTTTGTCATCTTTCCTTTGATACATGATTGACAAGTTGCATAGGACTGATATTCGAACGGATCCAAATATCACTCTTTATGTAACTTCGTCAATCGTGTTTCATTGACGTGACCCAGTCCACAATGCTATAAGATAGCCTAATTTAATTCTGGACACTTTCTTTTAAGTTTGTTCTGGACGTTGAAAACCTGAGCTTGATTTAATACGTATATACCGTTATCTAGAGTACCTAACCCAATCAAAGTTTGATTCAGGTGGATGTTGACAACGTCGCTTACAAATGTAAAATCATAACCTTCTTTAGAAAGTAAAGATACAGAATTGATATTACATGTCAGACCTGGTACACACAAACAGTTACGTAAAATCAAAATCTGCGCACTTGTCAATCCTAGGTGATATTCTCCTATGGATAGAGCATCCATGCTCATTCCGTTACCAATCCTGAGAGTCATATCACCTGCCTTGATAACTCTACGGTTTCTCAAAACCTGTAATGAATTACAGATATGAGATCATGATCTGGTATCTAATACCCAGGAAATAGAGTTAATTAACAGACAATTTTCAATCATAAACACACCCGAAGCCGAAGCTACAGCGTGCTTCGAATCCTGGTTTCTGGATTTTCAAGCCCTGCAGTCCTTCTGTCAATGCCCCTTCCTTTGACAATAGAAACATTCATCCTTCCCTAATGTTAGCCCTGAAACTTTTTCCCTGTCATTTTCCTCTACCTTACTGACACTGCCTATCATCTTGGTGGAGGCCTTCTTTTTCTCTCCCTTGGCTTTCGCCTTGGATCTAGAAAAGGAAGATTCTCCAATGAGCAGAGCGAGTGTCTCCCTGGATTCCTGCAGGGTGCCCTCAGCGCTCCTCAATATGCTGAGGAGTTGTGGAAGTGAAACTTCCTTCCCTTGAATATTGAAATTCAAGATAAACTGGGCGTAGGTGGAGGGGAGGGACTGTAGAATCGGGTCAATATATAACTCATTCTCCAACGTGGTCCCTAGGTCCATAAACTCTTTAATATAGCTAGTCATCATAGGGATGTGGTCCCCTACAGATGATCCGACAGCCAACCTCGCTTGAAACAATATCTTCGAGGTCTCATATCTTGTGATACGAGATTGCTCTCCATATAGAACTTTGGTATGGAGGAAGATGGAAGCTAAGTCCATCTTCTCGTGTTGCCTCTCGTGTTCATAATCCATTGAGGCTAACATGAGGCACTTGTCTTTCACACATTCCTTTTCCTATGTCTTACGGATATCATCATCCGCGATGGTGGAATCTGTACCTGGGACGGCGGGGGTTTTGGTAGTAAGGAGATAGCCTAGGTTGTCATAGGTAATGGCCATCTGGATATTCCATAGCCAATCATTATAGCTTGGCCAAGTCAATTTATTATTATCTAGCAGTAACCTAAGTCCGGTCATTGTGGTTGCTGCAATTAGGAGAGAGAGAAGAAACACTAGGCATGATGCTCTTGCAAGTTTAAATTGGTTATTAGTTTATCTAAACAGGATGGCTCCAACTGTTTCTCGAATCCTTCCTCAAACCATAAAAGAAGAATTGGTCAGGATCAATCTCACTTTTACAATTCTTGCTTAACCTTTCGGCCAGGCTACCGTTGGTACTTCGAGGGAGGTTTTCCAATACTTTTGCGAAGTTCCTTAATTACATAACCACTTTTTTCTAGAGGCGTAACCCCGCTAACACCGTTCTACACACGTACTTGGTTTATAGCATCGATTGTTTAGTGAAAATATCTCCCGAAGAGTAGCGGATACTCGCAGTAGGATCGAGATCCAAATATCATCATGTGATAACCTTGGAGGAATCCTACCAAAATTATCACACTCCAAATTTTATGCAACACTAGCAAGTTTCAATTTCCTTAGAAACTCCCGATGTGGATTTTGGCCCCAACCTCTTATGACCTTGATGAAGGCCAACATATCATAAGTCGCAAGTCAAGTTCTACTCGTCATTGTCCAGGATAATTTGAACCTACCCGTACATACCCATGACGAAGGCCAAAATAGTTGTACGACTGTCTCAAACCAACGCATCTATCTATGCTACAGATGAATACCCAGCAACTACCAATCAATATGCCTTGGCGAAGGTCAAAATACATAGCTTAAATACTACTGAATACCCATCTGAAATGACGGAGGGCTACGAATGGTTTTGGCGAAACCGTGAACGTAATGAACTTGATATAGTCGAAAGACCTTGATAGCTTTTAAAAGGAGTGGTTTAGGTTCCGCATTTAAAAGTTTGCTTTTTGAAGAAAACCGAGTGGTTTGGAAACTGTTCCAATGATTAAGCTTCGGTTTGTTTTGCTTGCATTAATCAATGTTAAAGCGGTCCCATCATTTAATCCTATCATTGCAGAAAAGAAACGAAAATACAACATACGCTTATGCCATCCGCATTCGCCATAGGGCCCCGTCATGTAACATTAGATTACATAACTAACGGCAGAGTGGGGGCTGGACTAGCGCGGATGCAAAACATAAGCAATGTCTACTATATATCATATATATATATATATATATATCCATTCGTCTCACACAATAATAGGCATTCCAGATAACATATGAATATATTGGATATACTAGGAATTCCGCGTTTCGTTTAAGCCTATAAGGAAAGACGGATTCCACGGTCATGATGAATAGCCAAATCCCACCCTAGACCCCTACGGTTTGGCAAACTACCCACCAAATTCACGAAGTGAAGCAACCTCGCTCAGTAAAAAGAGTAGGCCACTCAGCACTTCAAGAACCCGGTAGTTTGTGCACCACACCTTGGGTCTATCCTAGGAGCAAAAATAGTAAATGAAATAATACAATGGTGGCTACAAGCTCAACCCGGATGTGCCCCGCAAAATAATATTACATCACATTTACAAATTGTTAGTTATGTATATGCCCTAGAGTCCATTATTGTACATGTGATGTATATTATAGTGGATGCTTGGATATATATAGAGAGGACTTTCTTGCTCGACATGATAGTATGCTATCTGGTTGCTCTTTGTCTTAACATGTAGACTTGTATTGTGATACTGCCTTGCTCTCACATGTTTGTAAAGCCCTTAGGATGTGTACTTGACTACCAGGAGTATGATGGAGATCATACTAGTGGGGCAAAGGTAGTCGACAAGTACATCCTATAATTGTTCCTAGTCGAGGGTGTATCGAGATAGGGTATCGATATTCCAGAGTAAGACTAGCGTATATGCTTCTTGACCCATATGATGGGCAATGGATGATCCCACATCCATTGGTGTTTGACATCAAAGAAGGTATGCGGGTGCTCATTGGAGACTGGGTACACTGGACGGACTCGCCGAGAACTCCTAGTTGGTATTATACCTATCGTCAAATAGCAGTTCTCTGGTGACACTGGTACAGGTTAGTCTATAGACCCGAGATCGTCATAAAGTCTAGTGTGATTCCCACAGTGCTTTGATTTCCACCTTACCACGTTCAAGAGAATGTGCAAAACGGTGGCTTTTGGATACAGTCCTGAATGACATGGAGGCAATGAGCGATAGGAGGGGTTTCGTCTCTGCCGATATTGGGGGGGTTGATGTTGCGCTGTGCTCGATTGGCTATAACAGGAAGTCCCTGGCCAGCGCTGATATGGAGATCAACTGGTAAGTGTTATCAGTAGTTTCTCGACCCGTTATGAGCCTCACATTGGCACGACTTATCGGCTACTGGGGTCTGACGTTTACCACCCCTAGACTGGATATGCGACATATCAGATGAAGAGACCGGAATGTACGGTAGTGTCACTGACAGGATTTAGAGGAGTTAGAGCGGGCTTGCTTGTTGTGTAGGGTTGCCTAACACGGCAACAAGGTTTCGGGAGGCATCGTCCATGCCAAATTCAAAAATTTGCCGTTCTAGCTAACCCTAACCCTAAAATCGTATACTAGAAATCCGACGGAATAAAATGCAAACTACTTTGCAAGTAAAGTGAGCAAGGATTACAACCTTTGTAGACCGGTCCTTCACTTCAATAGCTCCGTGTAGTAGTCCCTTCACTGCGATCGTGAACTCCGGACTCTAGAGAGGCTCCCATGAAGAAATGAACATGCTTGCATCGAAGTCTTCGAGGCCGAAGATGATCTACGTCGAGGAGAAACTAACCCAAGCTATCTTTTCACTAATTGTAAAATTAGTGAAGCAATCAACCTATACTAAATGGCAAGTAGTAGAGGATGATGAAGTAGGAAGTGGGCTCACTTTAGAATTGATTTTCTCACATCTCCATTAAAGCTAAAAAGCTTTGAGGAAGAAGAAAAAGAATTCTCATGGAATTAACAAAGTGAAGAATGCCAACCTTAGGTGAGTTAACATCATATGTTAACATTTGTAAAGAGTTAACCATGGCTAGGTTTAATTGGTTGGGTTAACAAATATGTTAGCCAAAACAAAAGAGTGGACTTGGTCAAAGATCACTACAAGCTTCTACAAGCTTTCATCCATGACAAAATTCCACCTTTTGTAATTACCAAAATAAATAAAACCCTAGAAATTAAACCAAGCATGGTGTAAGTCATACACACACCTTTGTTGCATGTATCATCAAGCATGACACAAAATAATGTACACTTATATATATCACATATATACTTATGCACAAAGTGAGTGAGAAAAGAAATCTTAAGTGAGCTAATACTAGTTAATGTAAATTAATATATCAAATATATAATT
Source organism: Agapanthus africanus (assembly GCA_030015575.1). Classification (NCBI taxonomy): domain Eukaryota; kingdom Viridiplantae; phylum Streptophyta; class Magnoliopsida; order Asparagales; family Amaryllidaceae; genus Agapanthus; species Agapanthus africanus. The sequence continues at coordinate 460,921,303 of CM057344.1, read as the reverse complement.
ATACATTAGATTATCAAATCAACTCTTGATTTAATAATCCAACTATATCACATATAACCGACTAATATCATATGTAACAACTTATCGAATCAACACTTGATCCGATAACCCGGCTATATCGCATATAACCGACCGATGTCACAAATCACGAGAATAGAATACGGTATCGCATATCGTATTAATCTCGGTCCCGTACATATCACATATGCGCTCCTACTCCATTTCGCTTGAGTCAGGAAACCCCTGTGTAGGACTCTAAAGACTCGTCAATACACCGGCAGTAGGTGATGATCATATCAAACACCCACAAGCCACAAGCGGTCTGCTAAATGTAACGGCCACCCGGGTATTGAGCGATCAGAAGATCAACAAGCATGCCTGCTCATACTCCTACGAATCCAATCAGCAACACTACCGTACAGTCCGGTCTCTTCGTCTGATATGTCGCATATCTCGTCTAGGGTTGGTAAACGTCAGACCCCAGTAACTCGATAAGTCGTGTCGATATGAGGCTCATAACGGGTCGAGAAACTACTGATAACACTTAGCAGTATAACTCTGAAGCAGCCCTGACCAGGGACTTCCTGTTACAGCCAATCGAGCACAGCGCAACATCAACCCTAAATACCGGGAGAGACGAAACCCCTCCTATCGCTCATTGCTTCCATGTGATTGGGGACTGTACCCAAAAGCCACCATTTTGCACGTTCTCTTCAACGTGGTAAGGTGGAAATCAAAGCACAGTGGGATTCACACAAGCCTCTATGATGATCTCGGGTATACAGACTAACCTGTACCAGTGTCACCAGAAGACTGCCATCTGACGTGAGGTAAAATACCATCTGGGAGTTCTCGGCGAGTCCGTTCTGTGTACCCAGTCTCCACTGAGCACCCGTATACTATCTCTGATGTCAAACACCAATGGATATAGGATCATCCATCACCCATCTACATAGGTCGAGAAGCTATACGCTAGTCTACTCTGGTATATCGATGCCCTGTCTCGATAAACCCTCGACTAGGAATATTTGAAGGATGTACTTGACGACTACCATGTCGCCACTAGAATGATCTGCATCATAATCCTGGTAGTCAAGTACTCATCCTAAGGGCTTTATCAACATGTAACATAGAGACAATCAGTGTACATGTTAAGATAAAGTGCAACCAGATAGCATACTATCATGTCGAGCAAGAAAGTCCTCACTATATATGTCCAAGCATCCACTACAAAATACATCGTATGTACAGTAATGGCCTCTAGGGCATACATATAACTAACAATCTCCCACTTGCACTAGGGCCATCTGTTGTAGTATCCAAAACCCAACAATCAGCAGTGGTTGAAGTATCTCATACTCAACCATCCCATAAAAGTCTCTCCTGGGAATAGGCCTTTGTGAGTGGATCCACCGTGTTGTCCTCTGTAGTCTACTCCTCTAACCTCGATCTCCCTGGAGATCATCCATCTCCATGATCAGGTGATACTGCCTAGGAATATGTCTGGATCACTGATGGGATGGGGGTTCCTAGTCCTCAGCCACAACTCCATTGTCACACAATGGTAGAAACGAAGTTCATCTCATGAAAAATTTTACATCCAGACTACCTATTTGGTAGTATCCTTGGTAGCAATGTATCCAGCCTTTATCGTCTAGTTTGCCACGGTATCTATCTTGGAACTCTTCCAACATACCGTCCCTCCACTAAGGACAAAGACAATGCCTGTGACTGACATTCAGTCGACCTTACCACCTTGGAAGCTATCCAGTGATTCACCCTAGGATCGATTGATACCATCTCACTACACCTAGCGAAAATCCTTACATCCATTTAGATCTATCTTATAGATCAAAAACCCGGAATTTAGGAGGTATCACCTTGATCCTATATGGAGAATCTTTGTGATAAGAGGAGATTGACCGAGTGTAGCATAGGAAACTCCTTTCCTATCAAGAGTATGTGTAACACCCTAGAATGCGATTAGGGTTATTATGCTTTAATGTGGGGTTTTTAGTAAAAAGTTTACCAAAACGGTTTTCAAATATTTTATCAAAATTAATGAATATTTTATTAGAATTTAATTGGGCTTGCACACACATATGCATGTTAACTAGGGTTAAGTTTGGGGTTAAACCATGTTTAGGTAGCCATGGTGGACTAACCCATTTCATTAGGATAATGAAGTTAATTAAGTGTATTAGTTTTATTTTTTTTCTTCTAAATATAATTAGTAGTGTTTTGGGGGTTGACTTGAGGTAGAGGAGAGAGAGGGAATGATGGCATGAAGCATGCTTGGTAATGATGAGAGAGAGGGGTAAAGGGGGGGTTGACTCTCATCTCTCATTCTTTCCTTTTCGAAACACTCATTCTCACATATCTCTCCCTCTCATTTCTTTCCCCCCCCCCCACACACACAGCAACAGCATCAGCAGCAACAGCAACAGCAGCAGCAGCAGTATTAGCAGCACACACACACACACACCCGTCTTCTCTTCTTCTTCTTCTCTTCTTCTTCTTGCATCCTAGGACTAACTAGAGGTATAATGTTAAACTCAACTTCCATTTTTTTTGTGCTAAACATGTAGTTATTTAGCTTAATTTAGTATTTAATGTGGTTTTAATGCTAGTTTTGTAGTTTAAGTGGGGTTTTGGCCAAGTTTAAGTTTTTATGGCTTGTTAGCTTAAATAAGTGTTATTAATGTCATCTAATCCAAGTAATTGCACCGGATTTAACAAAAATACCATATTGTATCATTTTAGAGTTAATAGTGTTTTAGTTAGGATTTGGGTTCTTTTTGAGATCTACTTTTGACCCGGGTACATCATGAAAAAGTTACATTTACAGGAGCTTACTGACTAAGCTAGGGACACACACACGAAGCACGGGACCCCCTCTCCTCTTTAAGGCAGCAAATTTAATATGTCTGGCCGCAATTTGCGGCCAGAGGATGGGTGTGGGTGTCGGGTCTTAGTCTGTAGGAGTCTGCTATATATCTAAGGTTTTTGGTATATACAACTTTTGCTTTTTCCACTCAAGTCAAAATCTGGAACCTAAAACCTCGTTTTCAATACTTTTAACTTCTGCGACACGTGCGTTATGTGAGTTGGGTTTGTTGTCCACTGCGTGTCACAGCGAGTCGGGGTGGTTTCAGGCGAGGTTACACACGTTTTGGCATATCGAGTGCACACACATTTAGCTTCCAACGCGAGTTTCTCTTTTGATCTTGATATCGCTTTTTTGGCAGGATTTTAGCTTATGTGTGTTGCTTGTGTGTTTCTAGGATCGATCGCGGGGACGTCGCACGCGGCGCGGAAGGGAAAAGCGGTGGTTGGACCTGGCTAGCACGAGATCACGTGTGAGTAGATGTACACATCTACGGGGGAAATCATTTGGATGGCGCAAGACGCCCGATAGTTTAGATAGTTTAAGAAACTTCTAGTAGTACTAGCCTTTATGAGTATTGTTCCTAGTTAATCATCTTGCTGCATTCACGATCCTATATATTTACATACATGTGCGAACTCATCTCATAGGACACTTGCACCATTACCATGGTTTTATGCAGCACGAGCACTATTCATGCGGACACACACACCTTGGTAATTGATATGCCATAAACACTAGATAACTTGTATAACCCGAAATCTAGAACAATTTCACCATATATGATGTGTAAACCTGTACTAATACATTTAAATTCCTCAGGACGAACATGTAGGATTGCTAGTCATATGCATGTATCTCATTGCATCATTCGTTCATGCCTCGTCTTTTAGTCATACATTGCAGTTCGCCGTGTTGATACCATAGGCATTCATTATCATTGACATGTGTACTTATGATGATTTTCTTGAGAATTTCAACACTTGAGATTATGAGATTTTGCAGAAAAGCCGCAAGGATTTAATAAACCGATATTATTTTAAACATTGCGTGTTGCGGTTTTTCTCGTGATATGATACATGTGTCGTCCACCATGGGTTTTCTGTTAGTTTTTGAGACCCGTTTCGAGGAGTTGGATGAACCGTCTCGGGTACATGGTGGGCCCGGTAAGGTACCCCGGGGCAAGAAGTTCGAGTTGTAGACGATGAGCCTGGCAGGGGCAGACTACCTACCGGTGATTGTTGGCGTGGTGGATATCTAGAGGATACCGACCGTGGTCGTGAGATATTATGATATTGACACCTTGAGATGAGCCAGCCGGACGGCTGGGGCCTGAGATACTGTGATACCGATACTTTGAGGCTTTGAGATGATCATTTGAGGTGTCGATGCTGGACACTGATTTCTGTTGATTCCATTGATATTATGTTGATATTTCAAAAGAGTTCTTCTAAAATGAAAATAATGATTTTCTCATACCAATAAATTCAAATCACGGGTTAAAATTGGTTCATGTTGCATTAATACCTGCTAGTATATCATGCCATACTTGTATTGTTGAGTTATGACACCTTGCGTGCATGCTTATGATAGCCTTTATAGATGTAACTTATTACTCACGAGTTGGCAACTTACCCCCGTTGTGCCACAGCCTTTTTGCAGATCCGCTCCGTCAGCACTGTAGCGGCGGACGCACTTGCTCCTTTTGCTCCTTTTACTTGGATTTGAGACTTTTGCTCGTAGGTAGGTTGTGAGATTATTTTGTTTTCACCTTTTATATTTATTGTATCTAGAGTACTACGTCTACTGTATCTGCTACTTTTATTGATGTATTATGACCTAGAGACGAGACAGTGTGATGTGTGGACAGATATGTTGTATCTTTGGGTCGAACTCACTTGAGCCGACATGATGTTTTATTACGTGTGCTTTTATGCTTATTTTTGCACATTGATGATTTTCATTGCGTGGGATTTGAGTTCGCTTCGGCGAAGAGCAAGCTCCCGCTTGGGGATGCCTTATTTCATGTTATATGCTTATTCGTAATTTGTACCCGTTTGGGGCCAGTGTTTACAAAGGAGACTCTGCCGAAATTTTCGGGAAATGTGATGTTGTTTTTAAAAGACTTGATGCGACTTAATTATTTGGAAATTTCTTTCTATATTTTGGTTTTCCTTCACTCTACTGCTCTTTTGGTTTTGATTTCTGGGCTTTGGCTTACTTAGATTACGTACGCCTCGAGACGTTTCGTAATTTAAGTGCCGGTCATGTTCCGTACCTTTTCGGGTCGTGACAGTATGTCATCCACGTACAATACGAGGATCACCACCATACTCCTTACTACCCTTTTTGTATATACAAGGTTCATCTACCATTTTGATGAAGTCAAACGCTTTGACTACCACATCAAAACAGACGTTCCAACTCCGCGATGCCTGCTTTAACTCATAAAGCAATTTGCACACATTTCCGCTGCTCCCACTGTCTACGAAGCCCTCTGGCTGTATACTTATAGACACTCTCTTCTAAATCACTATTTAGAAAAGCAGTCATGACACCCAACCGCCAGATATCGTAGTCATTGTATGTAGCAATGGAAAGTAAGATCCGGATGGACTTAAGCATAGACACTAGAAAAGGTTTCATCATTATCCAAACCTGGTCGATGACGAGAACCTTTTGCAACAAGTCTTAGCTTTGAAAGTCTCAACTTTTCCATGTACACCAAGTAATCTTCTCAAGATATACTTGCTCCTGATGTGGATTTAACCCTTCAGATAAAGCAACCAAAGTCCATACTTTGTTGGTGTATATAGATTCCATCTCAGATCGCTTAGCATCCAGCCATTCTTATAGAGTCCCAACTCTTGATGGCCTGCTCGAAAATAGTTGGGTCATCATCTCATAACGCCATCCTCGCTCCCACTGTCATAGAGAAAACCGAAGTATCTCTCAGGTGGGTGAGGAACCCAACTAAATCGGCGGAGAGGCTGAGGTTCGTTGGGAACTATTGAATCCTTTGGTTTTGCCAAATCATCAGCTGCAGTTTGTATAGCTGGAACGTCTTCCAGTTCTACCTCATAACCATAAATTTGTTCCAAAAATAAATTCCGTTTCTGAAAAAGGTGGTATGCCGAGAAATAAAACAACTTTTGTTCCTCGGTGCGGTAGAAGATATTCCCTTGTGAATGCCTTGGATATCCAACAAACTTCCACAGAACTGACCTTGACTCGAGCTTGTCCGGATTTTGCTTTTGGAATAGGCCGGACAACCCCAAATCTTAACATCCTTAAGAGATGGACTCTTCCCATACCATATCACATATGGAGTGGTAGGCACCTAATTTGATTGGAACCCTATTCAATAGGTATGCAACTTCTCAAGTGCATAACCCCCAAAATGAAATAGGTAACTCAGTAGTACTCATCATAGAGCACACCATATCACATAGGGTGCGATTACTCCGCCCCGATACACCGACGTGCTGTGGTGTATATGGAGGAGTAATGCCGAGAGAGAATCTCATTCTCCTTTAGAATAGTCCAGGAATTCCGTGCTCAAGTATTCTCCTCCCTGATATCATCAAAGGACATAATAATTATACCCATATTGGTTCTCTACTTCTGTCTAATATTCATTGAATTTCTCAAAGGCTTCAGACTTGTGTTCCAACAGGAACATTTGTCTGAATCTTGAGAGATCATCAGCGAATGTAATGAAATACAAAGAACCGGTTCTGGCATGTGTAGACAGGGGACCTTCATACATCATCATGTATCAATCCTAAGAGTTCACTGACTCTTTCTCTGTTTCCAGTAAACGGAGCTATGGTCATAGTATCTTTGTGACATGACTGGCAAGTTTCACAAGATGTAAATTCAAACTGATTTAAATATGCATCTAAATGTAACTTAGCTAGTCGGGTCGCATTGATATGACCTAGTCTACAATGCCTCAAGAAGGATTCGTTCATTTCTGAATTCTTCCTCTTGTGTGCGTTCTGTACGTTAAGAACTGTAATTTGATTTAGAACGTATATGCTTTTAGATAACGTGCCTGAACCGATCAACTCTTGATATAGAAAATGTTCAAAACATTATCCAACAATACAAAATTATAACCTTTTTTACTAAATAAAGAGACTGATATGATGTTATATATCAGGTTCGGTAACTAATAACATTTGTTCAGAATCAATGTATTTGGTAATACAAGGTGATAACAGCCAACATACTTGGCTGCAACAATTGCACCATTTCTAAATTTTAAAACTTATCACCCATTCTCAGTTCTCTACCTATTTGTAGCCCATGTAAAGATTACATATGTGGGATCCTGATCCGGTATCTCATACCCAGGACGTAAAGGATACTGAGAAACAGTTCTCTGTAATGAACACACCCGAAGAAGATGCTTCATCATGTACTTTCTTCATTTGGGCGGCACGGGAATCCTGGTAATCCCCTATTTCCTGCTCGGTCTTATAACAATTATAAGTTGGAGCGGGACCAACGTTCCCCAGCTCAGTATAACAAGCGGGTTCGGTCAATACATCCATATTATTATCTTGATTAAGGCGTGACATAGTCGCTACGTGGGGAGAGAGAGAAGAAAACACTCAGCGTATACTCTTGCAAGATTAGATTGGTTATTAATTTATCTAATCAGGATGGCTCCCACTGTTTTAGTCAAATCTTCCTTCAAACGCTAAAAGGTAAGACTAGCCAGGATTAATTACACCTTACAAGTTCGCCAATCTTTCGGTCAGGCCAGTGCCGGTACTTTGAGGGAGGTTCCCCGTGATTTCGCACGAACCTAATTAAAATAAACCTCATTTTCCCAGAGGCGTAACCCCGTTGACACCTTTCTAGACACCTACTTGATCGGCTAATTGTAATGTGTAATACTCTCCCAGGAGTAACTCTTACTCGCAGTGGGTATCGGGATCCAACTATCTCATATGAGATATGCAATCTCATTGCAAATTTTAACACTTGAAATTCCCGATAATGTTTTAACCCTAACCTCCTATGACCTTGACAGAGGTCAAAAAACCATAAGCTGCTAGTCAAGTTCAACCCGTCATTTCCTGATTGAATTAAACCCACCCGCATGACCCTTGACGGAGGTCAACAAGGTCGTACGACTACCCTAAACCAATCGCATCATATGCAGCAGATAAATACTAGTTAGCTACCGCACACTACGCCTTGACGGAGGTCAACAAACGCAGCACGAATACTAAGTAGGACTTATCTGAAATGAGGGAGGGCTACGACAGGTTTTTAAGAAAACCTTTTGCGTAATGAACTTGATATTGTCGTAGAATCGAGTGATTTTGAAAAGGAGTGTTTTTGAGGCTTTTACTAGTTTGGCTAAAGAGTTCACTCCCGGTGAAGGGATCTCGGCTCCTTCGTTATCGAATAAGGTGCAGGATATTCACAATACCACTATGCAAAGCAAAAACTATAAAAGCAATCAAAAGACAAATCGAGTTTATAGCATCTGCTAGTTTCGCTAAAGAGGTCACTGCCGGTGAAGGGATCTCGGCTCTTTCCTTATCGAATAAGGTGCTGGATATTCTACAAGGAATACCGCTTTGCAAAGCAAGAACTAGAGCTACCAGTTTTCGAGGCAAGTTTCTACAACATCTTTAGGTTTCTTTTATTTCATTAATCTCATTAATGAAGTCCCATCATTTTAAGTTACCTAAACATCACAGATAAATACAACGTACGCTTATGCCATCCACATTTGCCTCGATGTCCCCTCATGCACCGTTAGCTTAGGTAACTAACGGCAGAGCGGGGCAGGGCTAGCGCGGCTGTAAAAAATATGCAACGTCTATATAATATATCACATATACTATATCCATTATCTATCTCAACATATACAGTGATCACATCATAGAGCAGCAGAAAATAACATATGAAATATTGGATATACTAGGATTTCCGTGTTTTAAATTAAGCATGTATAAAACACAGATTCCAAGGTCGCGATGAATAGCCAAACATACATCCCTAGACCCCTACGAGAGCGGCAAGCAACCCTACCATTTCTAGAGTTAGGAGACCCGGTCTCGAATCCTCGAGATGGTCTCCCACTGGACCCTAGAACCCGGTTACTTGTGCTCCTCGCCTTGGGTCTATCCTAATGCGGAAAAGTAAATAATATACAATGGTGACATCATCCTCAACCCGGAAGTGCCCCAATAAAAGAATATTAAATACAATGAATTTTACATGAATGAAAATAAAAACCCTCGTCTTACATAAAACCTCCGGCTATTCAAACACGACGATCAAATTTAACATATCACAGCAACACATAACATCACATGTCATCAACGTAAGTAAATATGCGTATCCCAATTGTCGCTGACATATAGCAACGAAACTGGCGATACATCCATATTACATTTACTGACGCAGAAAAGAAAGTGAAAAACTACAACAGTTGGAATCCGCAACCACCTTAGACATCAAAAACCCAACGCATCTCATACTTTGGATTTCATGCTTAACCCAATGAATTCCTTAGACATGACATACCTAACAATTATAAACCCCGCATTTTAGTCTCGATCTCGAAAATAATTTTCAATATCTAGTTGTAACGTTTTAAAAATCGTTTAGGTCAAATTTCGGAAAATCGGTAAAATAACGGGTGTTTTACGTAAAAAAATCAAGATATAAATATCTTTTAATATAAAATTAAATATGCATATTCTAGCTATGAAATTGCTAGTATTTTGTGTTTATTGAGCCACTCGTAAAATTTCTAATTTTCTGAAATTAATTATTTTAATATTATTTTAAGCCGTCACTAATACATTTAATTAGGGATAATTAGAAATTTGAATGTGTTGAAACAAATTTTGTGCATCATGACACGTTAAAGTAACATGTAAAATATTGTTTCTGAAATGAAATGAAGTTGTTAAATGGTTTTAGAAAATATTGAAGAAAAAAGGCTTAAATGGTGAAATTAAAGGAATTTATTAAACAAAGAAGTATGGTACATGTTGAATTGGTGTTTGGTGTTCATTGCTTCACATACACACACCACATCCCCCTCCCCCTCTTGCTGGCCAAAATGGGGCTGCCCCAATCCCTATGTCCCCACACTTTGTTCACAAAGAAAAGAAATGAAAAGAAAGAGAATAGATAAAAGAGTATGGGCTTTGTTGACTTGGAGAAATTTGTTGATTTTCCCCACCTCACTCTCCCTCCTCTCTTCCCTACCTCTAGCCGAGCCCTCTTCTCTTCCAACAGCAGCCCCTCACAAAAAATCCCCATCTCTTTCTCTTGGAAAAATTCATCTTTTTGCCTCAAAAATCCATCAAAAACCCCACAACTCCAAAATCTAATCCCTACCCATTTTTAATTAGCTATTCTAGTATGGATCTAGAGAACAAGATTTCAATTTGGAAGGCTAAGTGTACTTGTGGGATCTTCAAATTGATTGGGTATAATTTCTAACCATTTTGCTTAAATTGTTGTTTACTTGCTTAAATTTAGCAAAATTGGTGTTTAATTATGGTTCCTACTTCAAACTTGAGAATTCAAGAGAGGGGTTTGAAATTCAAGTTTGGATTTTGTTTTGGAGTTGGGTTGTGATCATTTGTGCAAGGTTGTGTGATGTGGGATAGCATCTTAAAACTTGTTAAAACTAATCTAGTTGCTAATTACAAGTTGTTACTTGAAAATATCCAAACTTAAGCTTTTTAACAAACTAGGTTTTTGTAAACTATGAATATAACTTAAGAGAAAAATCCAATTAGGTTATTCATGACATTATTAACATTTTAAATTGTAGTTTAATACTTTAGACCATGCAAATCCAGGCTAAATTGTTGTTTGTGCATTTTTGCTTTAAAATTGTTAAAAGTGGTAAAATTTGCTAACTAGTTTTTTTTTAATTAATAAAAATAAGTGAAATTAAAATCTAGTGAATGTTTATGTGGCCAAATTAAGATAATTAGTGAGTAGTGTGACCACTAGTTTTGCTAAAACATCAAGTTTTGTACTAAAACGGTTAATTTTTGCTTGCTAGGTTTTCGGAAAAATAGCTTTTAAAGCGAGTTTGGGGTTTTTGTGAATTTAACGTATTTATTATATAATTAGTGATTTGTGAAACCATGATTGGTACGTTTGGTGTTTTTCTCGATGTTTTGACGTTTGTACATCGACATCGAGGGTTGGTTTGGCTGTTCTTATATGCGTAGGCGATAGGTTTTGACCTATGCGTGATACGCGTGCCGATTTGGTTTCCGTGCGTGACTTCGTTTACGATGCTATATATGACATGTAGGTACCCCAGGTAGACTTCGAGACAACAAGAAAGCGCATGGCGACGTCGGCACAGGCGAGCGAAGATCAGGTGAGTAGATTTATATCTACTGGGAGAAGTCGGGTGGATGGCGTATAGCACCCCGGCAAAGTTATGAGGAATGAGGTGATGTGGTAACGGTATACTTTTATATGTTATTATGAGATATGAACACCTAGTAAGAGAAATCTTAGGAGCTTATGGGTTTAGGGTTAGCGAGAATTGAAGAAAGGACTTTAGCGGATTTCTTAATCACGAAACCCTAGAGTAAGGATTTGCATACACGCACCCCCACACACTTGCATACATCATTTTCTTGTGCGTATATAGGAATATGTATATATGTATATACGCACGGGTATAGGACTATGCATATATATACATTCATATACACATGCATGAATGTTGAGGATAGTGGATGATAGTTAGGGATGAGTCGATGAGTTTAGGCTTGATGCCATGAGATCGGTGATAGGTTATGGATCATATTATGAGATGCGAAATGTGATGATAGCGGATCGGTAGGCGATGTGTTTCATACACACGCATTTATATATATGTTGATGATATCAGTAGTGTACTAGACTTAGATCAGTACCCCCTACCCACGATATGTGATGATGTGGATACCAGATGAATAATAAGATAAATGTGATATTGACCCGTACCCAGTTTGGGATGCCGTACGATGAATTTACCATACGAGCTATATATTGATGATAGATCCGCACTCTTGAATTGAGGATGTCATATCAGATGGTGTATCATATGGGATACTATTGAGGCGGGATCACCGACTATTATATAGACAGTTATATATCGACTCAGATGTAGGTGGTTTCCGTACCCCTTTCGATTGGTTGTTAGTTAGACCTGTAGTTTACCTAGTAGATGTCAGACTGGACCCGAGTCATACCTATTTCCAAAACTGACGAATCGTGAGAATTTTAAAGACATACCAAGGGATACTACGGATATTTTAAAAGACCTATCTTTTCTTAAAAACACCGTAGTCCTTATTTTCAAACACCACGATTCGTACTATTTCAAATGGCAAAACAGTATAACACATGTATAGTAAGGTAGATTCCTTGTTGTTACGTTATTATCCAATTTCCGCATATTATTGTTGTAGTTACTATTCATTTTCCTTAATATGTTGTTATCCCGTCATTGCATGTTATTATGTACGTAGTAATTATGAAAGCATGCTGTTAGGACACCAGCACCATTACCGATGACGCGTATGTTCCGCGTACACTAGCTTGCCGGCTCACACACATCTTCATCGGTAATTGCCATGTCACGTACACTTTAGAAAATACTATTTCAGTGGCATAGCTTGCTAGCTGATAGTTGTAATATGTTATAGTTGCCATATGCTAGTTTAATTATTGCATTCATTGCATGATATCAGATGCAACCATATATTCATTGGTTATGCAATATTATGGAGATTTATGCTGGTATTCACTGTTTATTGGTATAATGATTTTGATCATTTCGGATTTACATGAGATTTCTGGATTTGGAGGAAAACCGCAAGAATTTAATAAAAGCTTAGTATCATCATTTTAAAATACATATTGCGGTTTTCTCGTGATGTATGAGTCGCCCACCATGAGTTTTCGTGATTGCTGTTGGATTTGGAAACCCGATTAGAGGAGTTGGATGTACCGTCTCGGGTACATGGTGGACCCGGTATGGTACCCCAGGGCAAGAAGCTCGAGTTGTATTCGATGAGCCTGGCACGGGAGCACTACCTACCGGTGATATTATTTGGACTCGTCGGTTATCCGGAGGATACCGGCCGGAGACATGAGATGGTTATAGGCTGATCCGTTCTGCCGGAGCCCGCGGGCCGATCCCCTAGATGATACGGATGCCTGAGATATTGATACTTGAGATTTGATATTGAGATACTGAGACTTATGTTTTGTGTCGATGCTTGACACTGATTTCTCTATTGCATTCATTGATGATACTTGATTGATATACATATAGAAATCTCATTGATTAAAGAAAACAGTTGTCTCACTCATGATATATTCGGTTTACATTCGTAATGCATTCATACATCATATATATCTGATATTTTGCTATCTGAGGCACTGACACGAGCACGTGGTATTGCACTTATATGTAGATGGATCAGGATATTATTTGAGGATATGACCTAGGATAGCGTTATGCATGCGATTTCTACTCGTAGATGTTTTCTTCTCACGAGTTGGCAACTCACCTCCGTTGTGCCACAGTTCCTTGCAGGTTTTGCCGTACAGGTTTCGTTGCGGCTTGCTAGCACACTGTTCCTTCTGGGTGCTTGCTTTGGCAGGTGGGTTCTTTGCATCAGGACCACCATTGTTTATTTATTATTTCTGTTGTATCTAGAACCTCCATCAACCAGATTGTATATTTGAGAGAGATAGAAAACCAAACCTGTTATTCTTTCGACCATAGAGTCGCGCGTTGTATTATTATGGTTTTCATGTTGTTTTGAGTTTTTTTTTTGAGTTTTGATCCTCGCCTTTCGGTGTTGTATATTATATTTCTTGCATGGTTGTGGCCGTCGATTGACGAAGAGCTAGCTCCCGCTTGGGGATGCCTTTTTGTTTCATTTCGTATACTATTCATGTTGTATCCCGTTTGGGGCCAGTATTTATAAAGGAGACTCTGCCGAAATTTTCAGAAAATACTTGAGATTTTAAAAATACATACTTCGGCCTATGTTGATTAAAATTACTTGCTTTAAATTGGTTTTTCCTTCACTATACTCTTCTTTGGTTTTGATTTTCTGGGTTTTGGCTTACTTAGATTACATACGCCTCGAGACGTTTCGTAATTTAAGTGCCGGTCATGTTCCATACTTTTTGGGTCGTGACAAAGTAGGTATCAGAGCGTTAGGTTTTAACTTCGGAGTGTAGGATGTCCCTTGGTTGATGGAGTAGGCAGCTTGAGTACAGTGACGTACTGTACGTATGTTCCGCGGCATATTTATGATACGCTACTCCGCTTAAGAAGCCTTAGGATGTACATTTCCTTACACAGTATTATATTCCTTCTTATGATCTAGCCTCATCAGTACCAGTTAAGGATTTGCTGCCACTATTACACGGGCAGAGTGATCTGCGGCTAGAGTTGCGGTCAGCATGAGCTCGTCACAAACGAGGACTGACCAGGACGTGATTATAGGGACATACGATTGCATTGAGGCGTCGTTTCATTGTGTTTTCGCGCCATGAGCTTTTGATGGATCGCTTTTACGAGATTTCTCGGACGTGCAGATCAGCACCAGAGAATAGGGCCACTACAAGAGGCCATCCAGGATGTGATGACCGTTAATGCACCATATTTTGATGTTTGAGGCACTGTTCAGCGTGCGAACAGGAGATTCAGATGTTGCTGCGACTGACGAGATATCTCCCCAGAAGTTTGGAGCTATGCCGCACGAGTTATACTTCGAGATATGATAGAAGATCGCTAATCACCAAAGATTATGGACAAGGACATATGATTTATTGCCTAACCCGATGCGTGGTCATCAGATGGATTGATTCCAGCTAGAGGCGACTTCACGCCGATACGTTGAGAGTCGTAGAGACGATCGAATGTCAGGAACTCATTTTCCAAGTTTAAAGTATTCGGAAAACAATGCAAGAAATTCTACGGACTGTCACGACCCGAAAAGTACGGAACATGACCGGCACTTAAATTACGAAACGTCTCGAGGCGTACGTAATCTAAGTAAGCCAAAAAAAACCCAGAAATCAAATCCAAAGAAGCAGTAAAGTGAAGGAAAAACCAATTTAAAGCAAGTAATTTTAACAACATAGGCCGAAGTATGAAATTTTAAAATCTTAAGTATTTTCTGAAAATTTTGGCAGAGTCTCTTTTGTAAATACTGGCCCCCAAACGGGATACAACATGAATAGTATACGAAATACAAAAAAATGCATCCCCAAGCGGGAGCCAGCTCTTCGTCAATCGACGGTCACAACAACGCAAACAATATAATATAAAATGCCGAAGGGCGAGGATCAAAGCTCAAAAGAGACCCAAAATCAGCATGAAAACCATAATAACACAACGCGCGACTCTAAGGTCGAAAGAATAACAAATATGGTCTTCTAACTCTCTCAAATATACAATCTGGTTGATGGAGTTTCTAGTTACAACTGAAGTAATAATAAACAATGGTGGTCCTGATGGAAAGAACCCACCTGCCAAAGCAATCACCCGGAAAGAACAGTGTGCCAGCAAAGCCGCAAAGAACCTGTACGGCAAAACCTGCAAGGAACTGTGGCACAACGGGGGTGAGTTGCCAACTCGTGAGTAGAAAATATCTACAAGTAGAAATCGCATGTATAACGCAATCCAAGGTTATACGATCAGATATATATATAGATATATATATATAACCTCAAAATGAAAAGTATGAAGCATAAAAAGGTGACAAGGGTAAACGTCTATACATAAGTGTAATCCCAGTCCTCGTGTTAGTGCCTCAGGTAGCAATATATCATATGTATGAGGTATGAATGTAATGCAATGAAATGAGCGAGACAAATGTTTTCTATTTTTAATGAGATATCTTTATGTATATAAATCGAGTAACATTAATGAAATCAACTGAGAATCCGTGTCAAGCATCGACACAAAACATAAATCCAAATATCTCAATATCTTCGGCTCCGGCTGTCCGGACTGACTTGTATCATCAAATCTCAATATCTCAGTGTCTCATATATCCAATCTCAATATATCAAATCTCAAATCTCAAATATAAATATCTCAGGCATCCGTATCATCTGCGGGATCGGCCCTCGGGCTCCGGCAGAACAGATCAGCCCATAACATCAATCTCACGGCCATGAATGGTATCCTCCGGATATCCGCCGCGCTAGGTAAAATCACCGGTAGGTAGTCTGCCCCTGCCAGGCTCATCGTCTACTCCTCGAACTTCTTGGCCCGGGGTACCATACCGGGTCCACCATGTACCCGCAGACTGTAACATTTCAGAAAATATAAAATATTATTTTTGGAATTTAATATTAAAATAATATTTTTCCCGAAAACTGCCCGATTTGCGAAATTGGGTTTTCGAAAAAGGGTATAAATATATACCAATAATTATGAAATAAATATATATTAAAATGATTTATTCATTTAAATATATAATTAAACGATTTGGCATTTTTAAAATTTATTATATGCAGTTTTGATAAAAACCCGATTAGTGCACTGCTAATCGCGATTAAGCCAAATCCACGTTTTTACAGCTTCCATGGTTAGTGCACCTTGACATGTTTCCTTTTGTTACATGTTTCATTTCATTTGGGCTATATATTATGGTTTATTGGTGGAGTGAAAAGAAAAAGAAAAAAAGGAAAATTCAAAGGGGGCAAAATGATTAGGTTAGGTAGGCTTTTGGAGAGAGAGAAAGAGTGTGATTTTGGGAGAGAGAGGGAGGGGGCTGCTGCCATTCTTTCCCCCATCTTTGATTTCTTCTCCCTCTTCATATCCTCAACCCCACAACCCTCCTCAAAGAATCCCTAGATCTATCTCCTAATAATCCCCAAAACCCTACACACCCTTCACAAAAATTAATCCCCTTTTCAATCTCTACACATGGGACCAAGAAAATTCAGATTTTGATGACCTTAGGGATTCATGGGTGCTATATGAGGTAATCCTTTCACCAATTGGGTAGTTTTTCATTTACTTTAGTATTCATATGTGTTTAGATGTGAAATGGTGATGTTTAGTGAGGATAGAAGATTCCTAGTTAGGGTTTGAGTGTTGTTGAAATTGGTGATGTTAGAGGCTGTTAACTAGACTCGGTTGCTGTTTAATGACCTGGACCAGAGCTTAGAAACCCAAAAACATGGATTTAGAAACCCGACATCGGATAAATGTGTGATTTGTGAGGGTATTTTGGGATTTGGAGCAACCCGGTGACACTAGAAATGATTTTGCAATTACTGGGAGTCGTGCAGGCACCTAGGAAGCTACCACTGAGACCCGAGCCCCTAACTCCAACCCCAGGCCACAGATTTATTCAATCTGGCCGCAATTTGTGGCCAGCGTAGGTCAGAATTGAACCGTGTTTGTTCTGGGGTCCCTTTAGATGTAAATTAGGCCCTCCATATATGCAGAATTGACCAATTTGGCTTAGGGTAAAATCTGGGTCCATTTCCAGGAGTTGGTGCATTGTTTTACGACTTCGTTTTGACTTGATTTTTGGTAATTGGTATTGTGTTTATGTCGTGTGGCGTTTGGACGTCCACGACCAGGGTTTTTGGTCGTGTTTTGCACGCAAAGCTATAGGTTTTGACCTATGAGCGAAACGTGTACCGTTTTGGTTTTCCGCCCTAATTTTAACACGCATTGCGATTGTTTATCATTGTAGGTACCTTCACATGGATTCCGAGGCGACGGAGCGTGGCGTCATCGATTTCGGCGAGCGAAGACCAGGTGAGTGGATCTATATCCACGGGGGAAGTCGGGTGGATGGCTTATAGCACCCCCGCAATGTTTTGATGGAAAACTGATTATAGAATATGGTTAGAAAAAGCTAGATTAGGAAACTAGGGTTAGAATGAAGATAGCTATGAAACCATATTAGAAACTAGAGGATAGTTAGAAGTGATATGTTACGACTATCATAGGACTGCGTTTAGCGATATTGCCGTTTAGGGTACTGTAGGACTAGATAGTCGATGTAGATGCGTCATCCGAACCATACCTTTTTATAAAGCCGAAGAATCGTATGTATCTTTTAAATATGTACCTTGAGGGATGTTACGGATTTTCAAATGATATCTTTTCCTTAAAACAACGTAACCCCTATTTTCAAAACTACGATTCGCTTCTTTTAAAATCTGCTTCTATGGTTCGGGTGTGTATGCTAGATTAGATACCTATACTTATAGTTAAGATAGAAGGTTTAAGTAAACTCGGCTTGATATGAGTTATAAATGCGAAGAAAAGAATATAAGACGGATATGATGATATGATGATATGTCGGTATACGGATGCGAGTCAATCGAGATGATTTATATCCTGCCGGTCCCCTGATATGAGATTATTGTGGATGTGAACCGGGACATAGGTACATAGACATATATCCATATATAGAAGGTTGTGAATCATGGATGATAGGCCGTATATGATATTAGGCCGTACCCTCATTTGTCGTATAGGATGTTAGAATCCCTATTAGCTTAATGCCGCCGCACGATAATTTTCCGTGCGTGATGAGTTTGACTTGATGTTGATCCATACCTTTGACTAGAGGATGCCGTACGATGGATTATACCGTGCGTGATGCTGTGAGGCTAGGTGCCGATTAAAGATTCACCGACTCAAACATATGATAGTTACATATACCTTATAGCTATTAGCTGATGATTTACCTTGTGCTGCATTCATGATATTAGTATTGCATTGCATATACCTGTGATAGTACACCTGCACCATTATCGATGATGCGTATGTTACACGTACACGGATTATAGGCTCACACACTTCATCATCGATAATTGCCATGTCACTACATAGTAGGATTGCTGCATCATGATATGACTCTTCGCATAACCTGCTTGCGTATATACATTGATATATTCATACTTGCGCACATACACATTGTATATCCACATTGGTACACATATACATTGATATATTCATACTTGCGCACATACACATTGTATATCCACATTGGTGCACATATACATTGATATATTCATACTTGCACACATACACATTGTATATCCACATTGGTGCACATATACATTGATATATTCATACTTGCGCACATACACATTGTCTATCCACATTGGTGCACATATATATTGATATATTCATAATTGCACATATATATACATTTGTATATCCGTATTGGTGCACACATACATTGGTACATTTATACTTGCACATATACATATTGTACCTACATAGATCACTGGTTTTATTGGGAGATTGGGAACCGCAGGATATATTTTAAAAATTGGAATCATTTAAAAGAGCGGTTTTCTCTTAATATGTCATATCACTGTTCTATGTTGCATGATATATTGATATGCTTACATTTCTGTTATATGTCGCATACATCATGCTTTACGCTTTTACGCATTGAGATATGCTGTTTTCATGAGATTTCTGGATTTTAGAACTGTGGCTATTTCAAATGAAAGCATGTATTGTTTTAAAAACCCGGTTTCTCTTGATATGATATTTCGGTGCGTCCACCATGAGTTTTCTCGGTTCATGAGAGCTTGTATGAGTATACCCGATTCGAGGAGTGGTAGGCACCGTCTGCGGGTACATGGTGGATCCGGTGAGGTACCCGAGGACAAGAAGACTCGTATATGTTAGACGGTGAGCTCGACAGGGGAGCACTACCAACCGGTGATAGTATTTAGACTCGGCGGTTATCCGGACGATACCGACCGGAGTAGCGAGATGGATATGAGGGCCGACCAGGGTGTGCGGCGCCTGAGGGCCGATCTGAGGATGCGGCGCCTGAGATATATGAGGATTTACGTGTCGATGCTGGGCACGGTTTTCATGATGTTTCGAGTGTCGATGCTAGACACTCAGGTTCCATGATTTTCAGGTGTCGCAAGGGACACATGTTGATTTATATCCTCACATTTTCATGCATATGCTTTTATGATATTTACATGCATGATGTTGTTGTGTCAGTGGTTGACACATGGAAGAGATCCACATCCATACATACATTGATTTTATGAGCGGACGAAATCCACATGCATACATACATTGATTATATGAGTGGACGAGATCCACATGCATACATACTTTGATTATATGGGCGGACGAGACCCACTTGCATACATGCATTGATTATTACTGTTGGATGTTATCCGCTTGCATATAGGTATTGACTACCTTGTTGGCACATATACAGACCAGGTCACCCTAGATATCATAGTATTACCTTTATGATATAGTAGACCTAGGAGTCGTTGTTTATTCGATTTTTATCTGTTGATATTTTTCTACTCACTAGTTGGCAACTCACCCTCGGTGTGCCACAGTTCTTGCAGGTTGACCGCTTGGATCAGTAGCGGCTTCGCTGGCACACAGTTGCATTCAGGTGTTTTGCATTGATAGGTGGGACATTTGTATCGTACCCACTCTTGTATCTGTATTTCATTATTGTATCTAGTTAACTCCATCAATCAAAAGTTGTAAATTGTGTAAGTGATGAAACTTAGTGAGACTTGTAGTTGCGAGATTTGAGCGATGGGTTTCATATTCACTTTTGGGGTTATGTCTTTCTTATTTCTTTATCTTTTTGTGGTGAACTTTGCCGTTGGGCGTCGTATACTTATATATATTGTCTTGCGTGATTGTGATCCGCCGTTTGGCGAAGAGCTAGCTCCTGCTTGGGAATGCCTTTATTCTTATTATGTATTTGTGGTTTTGGATCAAAATATACAAAGGAGGTGCTGCCAAAATTTTTAAAAGACGAAACACGTTTTCAAACTAGTCAATTTAACTTGCATCATTCATGTTCTTTTCTATGCATTAAGAAAACTTGATTTCATTATACCTTTATTTCAAAACTCCACCTCCTTTATTTTTCTTAAAAGGTTTAGATTTCTGGGTTTCAGCTTACTTGAATTCCGTTACGCCTTTAGATGTTGCGTGATTCAAGTGCTGGTCACGAGCTAATATTTTGGCTCGTGACAAAGTTGGTATCAGAGCGCTAGGTTTAAACTTTGTTCGAGTCTATGTTTGACTATGCGGAGTCTAGGGCGGGAGTGTGTTTCGGAACCTAGGCTTGACCTTACAGAACTTAGACTTGAACTGGGGGGTATTAGACCCGAACATTCGTTTCATAGGCTGACCCTGATTGATAGAGTAGGTGTTAGTGTATATGCCCTAGGGGCCATTATTGTATCATACTAGCTTGTATATTACTTAATGGAAGCTTGGGATATTCACAGTTATATTAACAGTCTTGCTAAACATGGTAGTATGCTACTTGGTTTATGTCTATCTTAATATGTGTATATGTTAGCATATCAAGAATACATATTGATGGAGCCCTTAGGATCTTGCTTGACTACCAGCGTTGTGATGGCAGTCACACTAGTGGGGGCTGGGTAGTCTACAAGCACATCCTTTTTCAGGTCCCTAGTCGTAGGATTATCGAGACAGGGCATCGATACTCCGGAATAGACTAGTGTGTACGCTTATCATCCCAGCAGGGAAAATGGTCTGTCCCACAGCCATTAGTACGTTGTACTGGAGATAGTATACAGGTGCTCGTTGGGTTACGGGTACATCGGACAGGACTCACAGGGAACTGTTGGTTGGTATTATACCCGTCGTCAGTTAACAGTTCCCAGGTAACATGAGTACAGCATAGTCCGCAGACTTGACACTGCTGATTCGCCTCGAGTGTGTTCCCACTGTTCTTAGATTGCTACCCTACCACGACTCAAAGAAGTCGTGCAAACAGGAAGCAGTTGGGTGCAGTCCCGAAGCACTTGGAGGCAGTGGCGGTTAGAAAGGATTCATCTCTCCCGGTATTGGGAGTTGATATCACGCTGTGTTTGGAGAGCCATTACGCAAAGTCCCTGGCCAGGGCAAGCGAGATTTACTGGTAGGTTTTCCAATAGCTTCTCAAGATGTAATGGGCTTTGCTTCGACACGACTTATACCGCTTTTAGGGGACTCACGCTTGTCGTCCCCCTAGGCCCGATATGCGATAGTCCTAAACGAACATACCGGATTGTACGGAGATTGTCACATCAGGCTCAGTAGGAGTTCAGATGGGTTTCCTCATCGGCCTTCTTATCGACATCTACCTGGGGACCATTACGTACAGCTAGTACCGCTTGTGGCCTGTGGTTAAACGCACTGTCAGTGCCCACTGCCAGCGTGTTAGTGTATATGCCCTTGGGGCCATTATTGTATCATACTAGTTTGTATATTACTTAAAGGAAGCTTGGGATATTCACATGTATATAACAGTCTTGCTAAACATGGTAGTATGCTATTTGGTTTCTTCTATCTTAATATGTGAGTATACGTATTGATAGAGCTCTTAGGATCTTGCTTGACTACCGGCGTTGTGATGGCAGTCACACTAGTGGGGGCTGCGTAGTCTACAAGCTCATCCTTATTCGGGTCCCTAGTCGTAGGATTATCGAGACAGGGCATCGATACTCCGGAGTAGACTAGTGTGTACGCTTCTCATCCCAGTTGGGGAGATGGTCTGTCCCACAGCCGTCAGTACGTCGTACTGGAGATAGTATGCAGGTGCTCGTTGGGTTACGGGTACACCGGACAGGACTCATAGGGAATTGTTGGTTGGTTTTATACCAGTCGTCAGTGAACAGTTCCCAGGTGACATGAGTACAGCATAGTCCGCAGACTTGACACTGCTACTTCGCCTCGAGTGTGTCCCACTGTTCTCAGATTACTACCCTACCATGGCTCAAAGGAGTCGTGCAAACAGGTAGCAGTTGGGTGCAGTCCCGAGCACTT
This sequence comes from Agapanthus africanus, assembly GCA_030015575.1. Lineage (NCBI taxonomy): Eukaryota > Viridiplantae > Streptophyta > Magnoliopsida > Asparagales > Amaryllidaceae > Agapanthus > Agapanthus africanus. The sequence continues at coordinate 460,898,558 of CM057344.1, read as the reverse complement.
GGAGGCAGTGACGGTTAGACAGGATTCGTCTCTCGCGGTATTGGGGGTTGATATCGCGCTGTGTCAGAGAGCCATTACGCAAAGTCCCTGGCCAGGACAAGCGAGATTTGCTGGTAGGTTCCAGTAGTTTCTCAGGGTGTAATGGGCTTCGCTCCGACACGACTTATACCGCTATTAGGGGACTGACGTTTGCCGCCCCCCTAGGCCCGATATGCCATAGTCTTAGACGAACGGACCGGACTGTACGGAGATTGTCACATCAGACTCAGTAGGAGTTCGGATGGATTTCCTCATCGGCCTTCTTATCGACATCTACCTGGGGACCGTTACGTATAGCTAATGCCGCTTGCGGTCTGTGGTTAAACCCACTGCCAGCGTAGTAGTCGAGTCTCTAGAGTCCCACACAGAGGGTTTCCCTACTCCAGACGAAACGATATAGAGGTTGTATGGTTTTACGACAAGGGTTCGGACGCATACGTGTGTTTACGCACGTATGACTTTCGGACAGTTTTTACCAGTCGGCTTTGGTTTAAGCCAGTTACTAGTATCCGGTTATTGGATTTATACAGTCTAAAGTTTTTCCGTATTTTTGCGGAAAGGAGGGGCGTTCTCGTAATTGCGCGAGAAGCTTCTAGAAGGTGGTGACTAAGGAGGTTTAGGTGGCATATACAATGAATGTGATTAGTGAGTCATATGGATGATTCATCCATGTCATTAATGCTTCATAATTGCTTAATGACTCATGGAGATGAATCACCACTAGATATTTAACAAGCATGGTTGTAAATCATTTTCTTTTCTTTTCTTGATAAATAGAAATGCTTGATATATATTATGATAACTCGTTATTCTCACTTCATTATTATGTTCATCTTCTCTCTCCTCAAGCTCTCCCTCTTCAAACCCTAATCCTCCCCTCTCATGTGTTGAGTACAAGGATTAGTTAGACTAATTAAACCATAACCCTCACTCTATATCACCTAGCTTCTTTGATTAGCACTTAAAGAAAGTTACTTGCCTCAAGTTTAGAGGCTAAGCTTGGAGTAAAGCTCTCGGGTGGATCGTCTACTACTTCGAGAAGGCCGAGGAGGAGGTGGAGTTCGCAAAGACGAAGGACATGGTTCTTTAGGTATAATCCCTTTACATAGTAGTTGTTAACTTCTATGGTTAATGTTAGTTATCGTTTAGCTTCGATTCATGCAGTTAGTCGATGTTTAAGCAAAGAACAAGATTGTTTTTCTTATTTCCACCTCCCCGCAAGTCGTGGGGTGTTGTACATCGACTTACAGTGGTATCAGAGCCTCGCTAAACAATAAATAACTTACTTGCAAATTTGTATGAATTTCGAACGGAAAAAACGAAACCGGAAAAGCCCGAAATCATGGTTTTCTGTCGAATTTTAAATGAAGTCCTAAAATTTTTCAGGTAGGTTCAGATAGCTTAAAAAGACAGTAGAAGAACACCCAAGAAATTTGGGCCCCTGAATCGCCTAACGAGCCGCGGAACCGCGGCGGATCTCACCGATCCGCCGCGCTTCCGCCGCCGAGTTGGCGATTCAGGAACCCAATTTTCCTGTGTTGCTTCTCTGTGATATTTGGTATTTTCTGGAATATTTTATTTTTGCTCAGGTTTCAGATTTACAGAGAAGTATTGGAGCAAAATTAGAAGTGTTTAATCGATCGAAATTATACAGTATTTGCTTGATGGATTATATCTGTGTTTGTATAATGTGTTCGTAAACCTCCCCTAACTGCTAGTATGTCGGTTGGCAGGGGGTTGCACATTTCTGTAATGGTTTTTACTGTTTGTGGATATGAACTGTGTTGGACTGTTGTGATGTATAGCCGGGGTTATGTGATGGGTTATTATTTAATTCATTTGATGTAAATGTAACTTGTTGTAATATTATTTTGCGGGGCACATCCAGGTTGCGGTTGTAGCCACCGTTGTATTATTTCATTTTACTGTTTTTTGCTCCTAGGACAGACCCAAGGTGGGGTGCACAAACTGCCGGGCGGGTAGTTTGCCGTACCCGTTGGGGTCTAGGGTGGGGTAATGGCTATTCATCACAACTGTGTAATCCGTCTTTTGTTGCAGGCTCAAAATAAACACGGATTGCTTGCAAATCCAATAAAGTTCATATGTGATCTGGAATGCCTATTATTGCGTCTGATGAATGTACAATATCTATATATGATAGCTATTTAGACGTCACTTATGTTTTACACCCGCACTAGCCCAGCCCCCGCTCTGTCGTTAGTTAAGTAACCTAACGGGTGATGACGGGACCCCATGGCGAATGCGGATGGCATAAGAGGACGTTGTATTTTCGTTGTTTTCTGCAATGATAGGTTAATGATGGGACGCATTATTTATAATGCAAAGAAAATAAACCAAAAGTTAATCGTTGGAACAATTTAAAAGAAACCACTCGGTTAATTTTAAAAACAGATATTTTTAAATGCGGAGCTTTAACCACTCCTTTTAAAAGCTATCAGGTTCCTTCGGTTATATCAAGTTCAATACGTTCACGGTTTTGCCAAAACCATTCGTAGCCCTCCGTCATTTTATTTGGGTATTCAGTAGTATTCAAGCTATGCATTTTGGCCAAAGTCAAGGCATAGTGTTTGGTAGCTGCTGGGCTTTCATTTGTTGCATAAGATAGATGAGTTAGTTTGGGACAGTCGTATTATCATTTGACCAAAGTCAGGGGTATATACGGATGGGTTCAAATTGACAAGATAATGACGGGTAGAACTTGACATGTGACTTATGACATTTTGACCAAAGCCAGGGTCATAAGAGCATGGGGCAAAAACTTATATCGGGAATTTCTAAAGAAACTGAAATTTGCAAAGTGATGCATACCATTTGGAGTTTGATGAATGTTGGTAGCATTCCTTCAACATTATCATACGATGATATTTGGATCCCGATCCTACTGTAAGTATATGCTACTTATCAGGAGATTCGTCACTTAACGATCAATGCTATAAACCAAGTAGGTGTCCAGAAAGGTGTCAGCGGGGTTACGCCCCCAGAGAAAAGAGGTTATTTAATTAAGGAACTTCGCGAAAGCGTTGTAAAACCTCCCTCGAAGTATCGACACTAGCCTGGCTGAACGGTTAAGCAAGAATTGTACAGTGAGAATAGTCCTGGCTAATTCTTCTTTTATGGTTTGAGGAAGGATTCGAGAAACAGTGGGAGCCATCCAGTTTAGATAAACTAAAAACCACTCTAAACTTGCAAGAGCATCATGCTAAAGAGTTTTCTTCTCTCTCTCCTAATTGCAGCGACCCTGAAAATGACTGGACTTAAGTTACTTTTAGAGAAAAATATACTGACAGGGCCAAACTATAAAGATTGACTGCGGAATGTCAAAATGGCTTTGACCTATGACAAATTGGGGTACGTCCTCACCGCTACGGCACCTGCTGTCCCTGGTCCCAAATCCAGCAATGCGGATAAGGAAATCCGCAAAACCTGGGATTTAGATTGCGCGAAGCCAAGTGCATCGTGCTTGCCTCAATAAACAATGAACATCAGAGGAGGCACAAGGATATGAACCTTGATGGCATATTTCTCCATACAAAGGAACTTTATGGAGAGCAATCTCGTATAGCAAGATACGAGACCTCTAAGAACTTGTTTCGAGCGAGGTTGGCTGTCGGGTCATCGGTAGGAGAACATGTCCTAAAGATGATCGGCTATATTGAAGAGCTCGCAGACCTTGGGACGACTTTGGATAATGAGCTCTATACAGACCTTATTCTCCAGTCCCTTCCTCACACCTACGCCCAGTTTATCCTGAACTTCAACATTCAATGAAAAGAAGTTGAACTTCCGGAACTCATGAACATGTTAAGGAGTGCAGAGGGCACCTTGCAGAAGACAAGGGAAACACCCTCTATGTTTGTTAGCGGTGCATCTTCTTCCGGGTCCAAGGCTAGGGCCAAAGGAAGGAAGAAGAAGGCCGCCACCAAACCTAGAGGAGGTGTTAGTAAGGTGGGAAGGAAGGGAAAGAAAAAGTTTGCGGTATCGGTAGTTGGCCAGGATGAGTGCTTCCATTGTCACAGGAAAGGGTACTGGAAGAAGGATTGCAAGGCGTGGAACGCCAAGAACCAGGAACCGAAGCAAGCTGTGGCTTCGACTTCAGGTGTGTTTGTAATTGAGAATTGTCTGTCGATCAACTCTACTTCCTGGCTATTGGATACCGGATCAGGATCTCATATTTGCAATTCATTGCAGGCATTGAGAAACCGTAGAGTGCTGAAGGAAGGTGATATGACCCTAAAGGTTGCTAACGGAGCTAGCGTGGGAGCTGCGTCCGTCGGGGATTATCACCTAGGATTGACGAGTGGACACATTTTGGTTTTACATAACTGTTTTTTTGTACCAAGCTTAACGTGTAATATCATATCAGTTTCCTTGTTATCAAATAAAGGTTATGATTTCACGTTTGTAAGAGATGTTGTTAGCATCCACCTTAATCATAGTTTGATTGGGTCCGGTACACTAAATAACGGTATATATGTTTTAAACCAACTCCAAATTTTCAATGTCCAGAACACACTTAAAAGAAAGTCTCCAGATTTAAATAAAGCTTTCTTATGGCATTGTAGACTGGGTCACATCAATGAGAGAAGGTTGACTAAGTTGCATAGAGAAGGATATTTGGACTCGTTCGAATATCAAACTTATGACACTTGTCAATCTTGTCTCAAAGGAAAGATGACAAAGACTCCATTTACTGGACATGGAGTAAGAGCGAGCGAGCTCTTAGGACTCATACACAGCGATGTATGTGGTCCAATGTCTACACATGCAAGAGGTAGTTTTTCCTATTTCATTACTTTCACGGATGATTACTCAAGATACGGATTCATTTATCTGATGAAACATAAATCCGAGGCTTTTGAGAAATTCTGAGAGTATAAGAATGAAGTAGAAAACCAAACCGGCAAAAGTATCAAGACACTTAGATCTGATCGAGGTGGTGAATACTTGAGTGCCGAGTTCCTAGGTTACCTAAAAGAGAAAGGAATTCTCTCTCAGCTTACTCCTCCATACACTCCACATCATAACGGTGTATCGGAGAGACGGAATCGAACCCTATTGGATATGGTACGATCCATGATGAGTAATGCTGAGTTACCGCGATCTTTCTGGGGTTATGCACTAGAATCAGTGGCATATCTTTTGAACAGGGCTCCTACCAAGACTGTGCCTACCACTCCATATCAGATGTGGACTGCGAAGAAACCCCATCTTCAGCATATGAAGATTTGGGGATGTCCAGCTTTTGTTAAAAAGCAGCATGTGGACAAGCTCGAGGCACGATCAGTAAAATGTATGTTTGTGGGATATCCAAAGAATTCCAAGGGATATTATTTCTATTACGCAGAGGAACAAAAGGTTTTTGTTTCTCGTAATGCCCATTTTCTAGAACATCAGTTTTTAGAAAAGGAAATAAGTGGGAGCGAAATAGAACTGGAAGAAATTCCAGAACCACAAGCTGCTACTGAAAGTTTGGTAGAACCGGAAGTTCAAGAAGAACAGGACATTCCCGCACCCCTCCGCAGGAGTAGTAGGCCGTCTCATCTGCCTGAGAGATACTACGGTTTTCTCATAGATGGGGATAGAGAGGATTGCATCATAGATGATGATGAACCTACTGACTTCGAGCAGGCCATCCAGAGCGGCGACTCGGTACGATGGCTAGATGCAATGCGGACCGAAATGGAGTCCATGTACACCAACAAAGTATGGACTTTGGACTTTGCTCCAGATGGGGTAAAACCCATAGGATGCAAATGGATCTTCAAGAAAAAGATTGGTGTAGATGGACAGGTGGAAACCTATAAGGCTAGACTTGTTGTAAAGGGTTTTCGTCAAAGACCTAGTTTGGACTATGACGAAACTTTTTCTCCAGTGGCTATGCTCAAATCCATTCGGGTCCTTCTTGCTATTGCTGCCTTCCATGATTATGAAATCTGGCAGATGGACGTAAAGACGGCTTTTCTAAATGGAAATTTAGAAGAGTGCGTCTATATGGATCAGCTAGAGGGTTTCAATCAGAGTGGGAGCAGCGGGAAAATATGCAAGCTGCTTAAGTCCATTTATGGACTAAAGCAGGCATCGCGGAGTTGGAACATCTGTTTTGATGAGACAGTCAAAGAATATGACTGTATCAAAAATCCAGATGAACTGTGCATATATAGTAAAGTTGTAGCCAGAAGTGTCGTATTCCTCGTCTTGTACGTGGATGACATTCTATTGATAGGAAATGACATTCCTATGCTACAATCTGTCAAAGGATTCTTGTCACACAGGTTCTCCATGATAGACCTGGGTGATGCCTCTTACATTCTGGGGATCCGGATCTATCGTGATAGATCCAAGAGGATGTTGGGACTTTCGCAGTCCAGGTATATCGACACTGTACTGAAAAGATTCAGTATGGAAGATTCTAAGCGCGGTAATCTACCGGCTTGTCACGGAATCATCCTCTCCAAAGAGATGTCTCCCAAGACTGATTTGGAAAGGGAACGCATGTCTGTTATACCCTACGTTTCTGCGGTAGGCTCTATAATGTATGCGATGTTGTGCACCAGACCAGATGTAGCTTACGCACTGAGCGTGGTAAGCCGGTATCAGTCAGACCCAGGGGAGAAGCACTGGATAGCAGTAAAGAACATTCTCAAGTACTTGAGAAGGACTAAGGAGATGTTCTTGGTTTACGGCGGAAAAGACCTCAGGTTGGAGGCCTTTGCTGATTCCGGCTTCCAGAGTGATAAGGACGATTCCAAGTCCATGTCGGGTTATGTCTTTACCCTCAACGGAGGGGCGGTGTGCTGGAAGAGCTCCAAGCAGGACACCGTTGCTGACTTGACGATGGAAGCGGAGTATATAGCTTCTTGCAATGCCGCAAAAGAAGCAGTCTGGATGAAGAAGTTCCTAACGGAACTTCAGGTGGTTCCTACCATAGTTGATCCAATACCTCTGTATTGCGACAACAACGGAGCTATAGCTTTAGCAAAGGAACCAAGGTCCCATCAGAAGTCCAGACACATCTTAAGGCGGTATCACCTGATCAGGGAGATCATTGATCGTCAGGAGATCGAGGTTCGGAGAGTTGCTTCTGAAGAGAACATTGCTGATCCATTCACAAAGGCCCTACCTCAGATTCAGTTCGAGAGGCTACTCGAGATCATCGGTCTTCGATATGCCAGTACATGGCCCTAGTGCAAGTGGGAGATTGTTAGTGTATATGCCCTAGGGGCCATTATTGTATCATACTAGTTTGTATATTACTTAATGAAAGCTTGGGATATTCACATGTATATAACAGTCTTGCTAAACATGGTAGTATGCTACTTGGTTTCTTCTATCTTAATATGTGAGTATACGTATTGATAGAGCTCTTAGGATCTTGCTTGACTACCGGCGTTGTGATGGCAGTCACACTAGTGGGGGCTGGGTAGTCTACAAGCACATCCTTATTCGGGTCCCTAGTCGTAGGATTATCGAGACAGGGCATCGATACTCCGGAGTAGACTAGTGTGTACGCTTCTCATCCCAGTTGGGGAGATGGTCTGTCCCACAGCCGTCAGTACGTCGTACTGGAGATAGTATGCAGGTGCTCGTTGGGTTACGGGTACACCGGACAGGACTCACAGGGAACTGTTGGTTAGTTTTATACCAGTCGTCAGTGAACAGTTCCCAGGTGACATGAGTACAGCATAGTCCGCAGACTTGACACTGCTACTTCGCCTCGAGTGTGTCCCACTGTTCTTAGATTACTACCCTACCACGGCTCAAAGGAGTCGTGCAAACAGGTAGCAGTTGGGTGCAGTCCCGAGCACTTGGAGGCAGTGGCGGTTAGAAAGGATTCGTCTCTCTCGGTTTTGGGGGTTGATATCGCGCTGTGTCAGAGAGCCATTACGCAAAGTCCCTGGCCAGGGCAAGCGAGATTTGCTGGTAAGTTCCAGTAGTTTCTCAGGGTGTAATAGGCTTCGCTCCGACACGACTTATACCGCTATTAGGGGACTGACGCTTGCCGCCCCCTAGGCCCGATATGCGATAGTCTTAGACGAACGGACCGGACTGTACGGAGATTGTCACATCAGACTCAGTAGGAGTTCGGATGGGTTTCCTCATCGGCCTTCTTATCGACATCTACCTGGGGACCGTTACGTACAGCTAGTGCCGCTTGCGGTCTGTGGTTAAACCCACTGCCAGCGTAGTAGTCGAGTCTCTAGAGTCCCACACAGAGGGTTTCCCTACTCCAGGCGAAACGATATAGAGGTCGTATGGTTTTACGACAAGGGTTCGGACGCATACGTGTGTTTACGCACGTACGACTTTCGGACAGTTTTTACCAGTCGGCTTTGGTTTAAGCCAGTTACTGGTATCCGGTTATTGGATTTATACAGTCTAAAGTTTTTCCGTATTTTTGCGGAAAGGAGGGGCGTTCTCGTAATTGCGCGAGAAGCTTCTAGAAGGTGGTGACTAAGGAGGTTTAGGTGGCATATACAATGAATGTGATTAGTGAGTCATATGGATGATTCATCCATGTCATTAATGCTTCATAATTGCTTAATGACTCATGGAGATGAATCACCACTAGATATTTATCAAGTATGATTGTAAATCATTTTCTTTTCTTTTCTTGATAAAAAGATATGCTTGTTATATATTATGATAACTCATTATTCTCACTTCATTATTATGCTCATCTTCTCTCTCCTCAAGCTCTCCCTCTTCAAACCCTAATCCTCCCCTCTCATGTGTTGAGTACAAGGATTAGTTAGACTAATTAAACCATAACCCTCACTCTATATCACCTAGCTTCTTTGATTAGCACTTAAAGAAAGTTACTTGCCTCAAGTTTAGAGGCTAAGCTTGGAGTAAAGCTCTCGGGTGGATCGTCTACTACTTCGAGAAGGCCGAGGAGGAGGTGGAGTTCGCAAAGACGAAGGACACGGTTCTTTAGGTATAATCCCTTTACATAGTAGTTGTTAACTTCTATGGTTGATGTTAGTTATCGTTTAGCTTCGATTCATGCGGTTAGTCGATGTTTAAGCAAAGAACAAGATCGTTTTTCATATTTCCGCCTCCCCGCAAGTCGTGGGGTGTTGTACATCGACTTAAACAGCGTAGTGGTCGAGTCTTTAGAGTCCCACACAGAGAGTTTCCCTGCTTCGGGCGAAACGATATAGAAGTCGTATGGTTTTACGACAGGGTTCGGACACATACGTGTTTTTACGCACGTACGATGTTCGGACAGTTTATACTAGAAGGCTTTGGTTTAAGCCAGATTCTAGTATTGGATTATTGGATTTATACAGTCTCAGTTTTTCCGTGTTTTCACGGATAGGAGGGGCGTTTTCGTAATTAATCGAGAAGCTTCTAGAAGATTGATGAGTTGGAGGCTTAGGTAGAATTTGCATTAAATGGATTAGTGATACATGGTGTGATTCATCAAATGAGTTAATGAAGCATTTATTGCTTAATGACTCATGAGATGATTCACCCAAAAAGAGTTAATGAATCATGATTGATATTATTATTATGTTATTCATTTTAATAATTATCATGATTCATATATATTCTAAAATGAGTTATAATTCATGATGATTCTCACTCTCACATTCTCTCTCCTCAAGCTCTCTCTTCAAGAACTAACCCTAACCTCTCATGTGTTGAGATCCAAGGGTTAGCAAGACTAATAGATCCCTAATCCTATTCTATATCCTCAAGGTTACTTTGATTAGCACTCATAGCAACCTAGTTACCTCAAGTGAGAGGTTAAGTTTGGAGAAATAGCTCTCGGGTGGATCTTCTATCACAACGAGGAGGCCGACGAGGAGGTGGTCTAAAAGAACAAGAAGGACTTGATTCATTAGGTATAATCATCTTTCATAGTAGCTAATGACTTCTATGTTTTTGTTAGTTAGAGTTTGGCAAAGATTCGTAAAGTTAGTCGATATTAGTTTAAACAAAATGATTGTTTTACCTATTCCGCCTCCCCGCATCATGTGGGGTGTCTAACGTCGACTTATAGTGGTATCAGAGCCTCGCAAAACCATAAATAACTTGTTGGCAAAGTCGTTAAAAATTTGATCGCAAAACGAACCCGAAAAAACATCATTTTAACCAAGTTTCTGCCGATTTTAAAACGGGGACTAAAAATTTTTCAGGGACCCTTAAAAATACAAGAAGGGAATTATAAGGTTACTGGAGAAATTTTGGATCGTGACTCAGCCAAACCGCCGCGGAACCGCGGCCGATCCAAGCGATCCGCCGCGGATCCGCGGCTGAGTTGAAGCCGAGTCAGGCCAAATTTGCCAAGTAACTCTTCTGTGTTGATGTTGTATTTTCTGGGATGTTTTGTTTCTGCTCAGGTTTCAGGTGTACAGAGAAGTATTTAGAGTAGAATCATTTTTGTTTGCTTGATCGAAATTATAAGATGTTTGGCTAACTTGATTATATCTGTGATTTGTTTAATGTGTTCGTAAACCTCCCCTAACTGCTAGTATGTCGGTTAGCAGGGGGTTGCACATTTTTGTAATGGTTTTTACTGGTTTGTGTTTGTGGACTTGTTGGATTGTCGTGAATGGATAGCCGGGATGTGAGACGTGAGTTTCTTTCATTCAAATGTAATTTGTAAATTGTTGTAATATTCTTTTGCGGGGAACTTCCGGGTTGAGGTTGTAGCCACCGTTGTATTATTTCATTTACTGTTTTCTGCTCCTAGGATAAACCCAAGGTGGGGTACACAAACTACCGGGTACTTTGAAGTGTTTTGTGGCCTACTCACGTTGTTGAGGAAGACTGATTCACTTCGGGTACTAGGCGGGTAGTTTGTCGTACCCGTAGGGGTCTAAGGTGGGGTTTTGGCTATTCATCGCGACTATGTAATCCGTCTTTCTTTGCAGGCTCAAAAGGAATGAGGATTCGTAGAAAATCCAATATGTTCATCTGTGATCTGGAATGCCTATTATTGCATCTGACGAATGTACAATATCTATATATGATAGCTATTAGACGTCACTTATGTTTTGCACCCGCGCTAGCCCACCCCCCGCTCTGTCGTTAGTTAAGTAACCTAACGGGTGAATGACGGGGCCCAGTGGCGAATGCGGATGGCATAAGAGGACGTTGTATTTTCATTGTTTTCTGCAATGATAGGCTAATTGATGGGACACATTATATTAATGCAAAGAAAATAAACCAAAGTTGAATCGTTGGAACAGTTTAAAAGAAACCACTCGGTTATTTTTAAAACAGAAGATATTTTTAATTGCGGAGCTTAACCACTCCTTTTAAATGCTATTAGGTTCCTTCGGTCATATCAAGTTCACTACGTTCACGGTTTCGCCAAAACCATTCGTAGCCTTCAGTCATTTCATTTGGGTATTCAGTAGTATTCAAGCTATGTATTTTGACCAACGCCAAGGAATAGTGTTTGGTACCTGCTGGGTATTCATTTGTTGCATAGATAGATGAGTTAGTTTGGGACAATCGTATTATCATTTGGCCAACGTCAGGGGTATGTACGGATGGGTTCAAATTAACAAGATAATGATGGGTAGAATATGACATGTGACTTATGACATTTTGACCAACGCCAAGGTCATAAGAGCATGTGGCAAAAAAAGATATCGGGAATTTCTAAAGAAACTGAAATTTGCAAAGAGATGCATACCATTTGGAGTGTGATAATTTTGGTAGGATTCCTTCAGCTTTATCACACGATGATATTTGGATCCCGATCCTACTGTGAGTATTCGCTACTCATCAGGAAATTCGTCACTTAACGATCAATGCTAGAAACCATGTAGGTATCGAGAAAGGTGTCAGCGGGGTTACGCCCCCAGAGAAAAGAGGTTATTTAATTAAGGAACTTTGCGAAAGCGTCGTAAAACCTCCCTCGAAGTACCGACACCAGCCTGGCTGAACGGTTAAGCAAGTATTGTACGGTGAGAATAGTCCTGACTAGTTCTTCATTTTTGGTTTGAGAAGGGATTCGAGAAATAGTGGGAGCCATCCAGTTTAGATAAACTAAAAACCACTCTAAACTTGCAAGAGCATCATGCTAAAGTGTTCCCTCTCCCTCTCTCTCAATTGCAGCGACCCAGAACATGACAGGCCTTAAGTTACTATTAGATAAAAATATTTTGAAAGGGCCAAACTATAAAGATTGGTTCCGGAATGTTAAGATGGCTTTGACTTATGACAAATTAGGGTATGTCCGTACTGCTAAGGCACCTGTTGTCCATGGTCCAGAATCCAATATTGCGGATAAGGAAATCCAAAAGACCTGGGAGTTAGATTGTGCGAAGGCCAAATGCATCGTGCTTGCCTCTATGAATAATGAACATCAGAGGAGGCACGAGGATATGGATCTTGAATCCATATTTCTCCACACAAAGGATCTGTATGGAGAGCAATCTCGTATAGCTAGATACGAGACCTCGAAGAACTTATTTCAGTCGAGGCTGGCTGTTGGATCATCTGTAAGAGAACATGTCCTTAAGATGATTGGCTATATAGAAGAGCTCGCAGACCTCGGGACGACTTTAGAGAACGAGCTCTATACAGACTTGGTTCTTCACTCCCTTCCTTCCACCTATGCCCAGTTTATTCTGAATTTCAACATTCAAGGAAAAGAGGTTGAACTTCCAGAACTCCTTAACATGTTGAGGAGTGCAGAGGGCACCTTGCAGAAAGCAAGGGAAACACCCACTATATTTGTTCGCGGTGCTTCCTCTTCCGGGTCCAAGGCTAGAGCCAAAGGAAGGAAGAAGAAGGCCGCTACCAAACTAAGAGGAGGTGTTGGTAAGGTGGGAGCTAAGGGAAAGGAAAAGGTTGCGATGCCAGTAGTGGCAAAGGATGGGTGCTTCCACTGTCGTAGGAAAGGCCATTGGAAGAAAAATTACAAAGCTTGGATTGCTAAGAATCAGGAACCGAAGCAAGCTGTGGCTTCGGCTTCAGGTGTGTTTGTAATTGAAAATTGTTTGTCAATCAACTCTACTTCCTAGGTATTGGATACCGGATCAGGATCTCATATATGCAATTCATTACAGGCACTGAGAAACCGTAGAGTGCTGAAGGTTGGTGATATGACCCTCCAGATTGCTAACGGAGCTAGCGTGGGTGCTGTGTCCGTAGGGGATTATCACCTTGGATTGACGAGTGGACATATTTTGGTTTTGCATAACTGTTTTTGTGTACCAAGTTTAACGTGTAATATCATATCAGTATCGTTGTTATCAAAAGAAGCTTATGATTTCACGTTTGTAAGTGATGTTGTTAACATCCACCTTAATCATAATTTGATTGGGTCAGGTACACTAGATAACGGTATATATGTGTTAAACCAATTACAGATTTTCAATGTCCAGAACACACTAAATGAAAGTCTCCAGGTATAAATAAGGCTTTCTTATGGCATTGTAGACTAGGTCACATCAATGAGACAAGATTAACTAAGTTACATAGAGAAGGATATTTGGATCCGTTCGAATATCAATCTTATGCCACTTATCAATCATGTCTCAAAAGAAAGATGACAAAGACTCCATTCACGGGACATGGAGTAAGAGCGAACGAGCTCTTAGGACTCATACACAGCGATGTATGTGGTCCAATGTCTACACATGCAAGAGGTGGTTTTTCATATTTCATTACTTTTACGGATGATTACTCTAGGTACGGATTCATTTTCTTGATGAAACATAAATCCGAGGCCTTTGAGAAATTCCAAGAATATAAGAATGAAGTAGAAAACCAAACCGGCAAAAGTATCAAGACACTAAGATCTGATCGAGGTGGTGAATACTTAAGTGCCGAGTTCCTAGGTTACCTAAAAGAGAAAGGATTCTCTCTCGGCTTAGTCCTCCATACACTCCATAACATAACGGTGTATCGGAGAGACGGAACCGAACCCTGTTGGATATGGTACGTTCCATGATGAGTAATGCTGAGTTACCGCGATCTGTCTGGGGTTATGCGCTAGAATCAGCAGCATATCTTTTGAACAGAGCTCCTACCAAGACTGTGCCTACCACCCCATATCAGATGTGGAGTGGGAAGAAACCCTATCTTCAGTATCTGAAGATATGGGGATGTCCAGCTTTTGTTAAAAAGCAGCATGCGGACAAACTCGATGCACGATAAGTGCAGTGTAAGTTTGTGGGATATCCAAAGAACTCCAAGAGATATTATTTCTATTACGCAGAGGAACAAAACGTTTTCGTTTCTCGTAATGCTCATTTTCTAGAACAGCAGTTTTTAGAAAAGGAAACATGTGGGAGCGCATTAGAACTGGAAGAAATTCCAGAACCACAAACTACTACTGAAAGTTAGGTAGAACCAGAAGTGTTGGAAATAGTGCCCTCAGAGTCAATTATTGGATCACAGGCACGTGATTGCAATGATTGAGGGAGGACCTATGCCGGTGTTAGTGTATATGCCCTAGAGGCCAATACTGTATCATACTAGTTTGTATATTACTTAATGGAAGCTTGGGATATTCACAGTTGTATAGACAATCTTGCTCAAAATGGTAGTATGCTACTTGGTTTGTTTCTACTTTAATGTGTACATGTGTTTCTTTCAGTATATCACCTATACACATTAGTGGAGCCCTTAGGATCTTTGCTTGATTACCAGCGTTGTGATGGCAGTCACACTCGTGGGGGCTGGGTAATCCACAAGCACATCCTTATACAGGTCCCTAGTTGTAGGACTATCGAGACAAGGCATCGATACTACGGAGTAGACTAGCATATGCGCTTCTCATCCCAGCAGGGGAGACGGTCTGTCCCACAGCCGTCAGTACGTCGTACTTGAGATAGTATGCTGGTGCTCGTTAGGTTACGAGTACACTGGACAGGACTCGTCGGGAACTGATGGTTGGTACTATACCTATCGTCAGTTATCAGTTCCCAGGTAACATGAGTACAGCTTAGTCCGCTGACTTGACACTGTCACTTCGCCTCGAGTGTGTTCCCACTGTACATTATTACTACCCTACCACGGCTCAAAGGAGTCGTGCAAACAGGTAGTAGTTGGGTGCAGTCCCGAAGCACTTGGAGGCAGTGACGGTTAGACAGGATTCTTCTCTCCCGGTATTGGGAGTTGATATCGCGCTGTGTCATGGAGAGCCATTACACATAGTCGTCCCTGGCCAGGGTAAGCGAGATATACAGGTAGGTTTCCAGTGTTATCTCAGGGTGTTCTGGGCTACACTCCGACACGACTTGTACCGCTATTAGGGGACTAATGTTTACCGCCCCCTAGGCCCGCCATGCGATATTCTCAGACAAACAGACCGGACAGTATGGAGACTGTCACATTCAGGCTCAGTAGGAGTTCAGATGGGTTTCACCTCGTCGGTCTTCTTTTCGGCATCTACCTGGGGCCGTTTTGCACAGCTAGTGCCGCTTGTGGTATGTGTTTAAACCCACTGCCTGCGTAGTATCGAGTCTTTAGAGTCCCACACAGAGACTTATTCGCCTTTAGGCAAAAGGAGTAGAGGTCGCATGGTTTTGCGACAGGGTTCGGTCACATCCGTGCACTTGTGCACGTTTAGTGTCCGGGCAGTTATTACTAGCGGGCTTTGGGTTAAGCCAGATCCTAGTATACGTTTTGGGATTGGTTTTATCTCGTTTGTATTCGTGTTCCCCGGAACGCGGATGTGGGTGTGTATGCACGGTTGACCGAGACAGAGGTAGAGGATTCTCATTAGGGTTGTTGACTGTTGACTTTTGCTAAACCCTAATGAGAATAAGAAATATGATTAATAATAATATTAATTAAGTATTAGTGTTCCATGGTTGGGTTGAAAGTTTGACTTTGTTGACCGGTTGACTAGCTTGGACTTGTTGACCATTGATTGATAGATTTCTTGATTGGATGTAAAAGTATCGAATCAAATAGTCCCCGGCAACGGCGCCATTTTGATTGATCGATTTTTCCGTTGTGTTTGTAGAAAATTGTAAAGAACTTCACAACCAAAAAATATTTTGACCGCAATCAAACTACGGTGTCGGATGTAGTTTGTAATGAGTGCGGATCGTCCACAGGGATTGCACGATTCGTTTTTATGATATGCTTGAATTGAAAACTTAATTGATAAGAAAAGAAAACATGATTCAAGAATTTATCAATTGATTCAGGTGTCACGATGTTTAATCAAGAATCAAGAACTGATAAACAATCAAGAATTGGGTTTTGATAATATTTTTCCAATCAACAATCAAGAATCTAAAAGAGGCTCGTAGGAATCGATAGGATCGATAGACGTGATGTAATCTAAAGATATCGTGTTCTTGTCCTTCGAAGGATTGATACTAGATTGATGATGATCGACGAGAGTTGGGGCTTTCTCGTGAAACTAGGGTTTCATCCTATAACCCTTGTTCTTTCGTCGATATCATTCCTTTTCTAACCTCTACCAAATTCAAGAAACGATCGTAACTCCCCAATTTCGATCGATATCAATCAAGAAAGCATCGAAACGAAATGGGTCGTCGTTTCTTGAACTTGCTAGGGTTTACAAAACTCGTAGGACTCAAGAATCGATTAAAGCTATGTTACATCATCATTCTATTGACCGTCTCGACTCCTCGACGAGCGGAGTTTTATTCACATATCACCACACAGAAAAGATTTACGAATTGTAAAGATAGCATGATGCAGAATTTAAAGAAAACAAGATAAAAGAATATCACCTATATTTATCTCAACAATTTTGATTACATTTGCTTCAAGAACTACAAGAAGAAGAATCTAGATCGTTGATCGGGCGTCGCTCGGCTTCGTGAGTCGTGGATCGGCTCGGATCGCTTGCTCCGTTGAAGATCGGCTCCGCTCCTAAAGGTTGTAAGGCTTCTTGCTTAATGGGTACTCGGGATTCTTGATCTTTAATTGGAATTAGGGTTAGGGTTTCGCACAAGCCTTGTCACTAGACTTGTGGAAGAAGATGATGAAAGAGGGAATTAGCTAACTAAAAGACTAACAACTAATGATGATTCCCTCAACCCTTAGATCTAGGCTCCTATTTATAGATAACCAAACCCTAGATCTAGGATTTCAAATTCTAAGTTTCCCTCCTAAAGTTTGTTGAAGAAATTCAAATTTCCCTCCAAAAGTTAGTTAGGGGAGAAGCTTCTAGATGTGATTAGTTAGGAGGGAGCTTCTAGAAGAGGATTAATTAGGAGCTTAATTAGGATTAGCCTTGCTTAATCTTCTTTGCTGATCTGGCAGTAGCTTCTGGAGAATTATAGAATTTGACGTATCAGACATGCATTGGGCCCTGAGCTGAGAATTTTGTAGCAAAAATAGGGAGCTGAATCTTTGTAACAGCCGCGGATCCGCGGCCCAAGAAGGCTCCTGCCGCGGATCCGCGGCTCCTTGTGGGCCTTGGGCTGCCAACTTTTCTGGTAATTCTATATATACTATTTGGGCCTTCTTTTGATGTATTGATTTGTATTTCTCCCTCTGAATTGCTACCAGGTCTGAAATCATTGAGTTGGTGTATTTTTGATCGGCTCTTTGGTTTTTCTTCCATATTTTCCTGCACAGACTCAAGACAAGTGTTGCGCAAATACAGAAATGATGCGATGCCATGAAATGCGGTTAATTTCGCTTAAAGTGTCGGTTTAAAAGTCTAACACATGAAATCTGATATTTAACGACTGATTTGCTAATATGTAGAATACGAATGCCGAATACTTCTAAATGTATGCAAAAGATGGGGAAATTGCCGTGTTAAAAATACATTATTTCCGACTGATCAACCATCATCATTACAATGGCTATCATTTCATGGCAAAGACTTTTGCTTGCTTGTTTGTTCACACATTGCATTTAATGTATGAAATGATATTACCATTTGATATGATAACAACCATCACATAATACTCAATTATTATTATTTGTTATGATTATTTTGGATTATGAAGAGGATGGTTGAAAAAGTCTTTCTCATTCTATCATTCTCATTCTCTTTCATCCTCAAGCTCTCCCTCTTCCTCTTGCTCTCTCTCTAGTTCATGGTTCTATTGTCTCATGTGTTGAGAAACGAGAACCATAGAGATAAAACCCAAAACACTTCTCTACTCATCCTAGTATACAAGGTCTAGCAAACCAAGTATTCTAGTTTCCTCTAGATTGAGGTTGGAGCCAAAGGTAGAAGCTTTCGGATGGATCCATCTTCGGCACAAGGAGACGACAAGGAGAGAACCATCCGACCACCACAAGGAGTCGAAGAGAAGGAGTTCAAGTTAAGGTATAACCCCCTAACCGAGTAGGTAAAACTCTTAGTTAGGTTGTTAGATAGTTAGTTTAACAAAGATCCGTTTTTTAGTCCATGTTACCCCACCGTAGAAAATCGTTTTTCACCATTTCCGCAACCCCAAAGAAACGGGGACGGGTAACGTGGACTTACAGTGGTATCAGAGCCTAGTTAAACACTATCTAACATGTTAGCAAAGTGACTAGAAGTTCAATCGGAGAAAAAACCGCAAAACACACCAAAAATATCAACTTTCTGCCGATTTTGTTTTCTGTTCAAAAAATAATAAATCATATACTAAAAATCGGCTCAGGGTTTTTAAAACACACCAAAGAAAAATGGTCCAGTGAATCGGTCAAAGCGCCGCAGAACCGCGGCCGGAGCGTGCTCCCGCCGCGTATCCGCGGCCGAGTTGACTCAGTCGTGGGCAATTTTTCCTGCAGTGTGTTCAGTGGGGTGTTTCGGGATTTTTACAATATGTTTTTTCTGCCCAGATTTTCCAGAAAGCAAAATTTGTTTTTGGGGTGGTTGAAAATCCGTATTTTGATCGAACTTCTACAGACTTTAGCTAACGGGTTATATCTGTGATGTGATATACGTATTGAACGTCTGCTAATCGCTATACGTCGATTAGTGGGGGTTATACATATCTGTGATCTGTAATGTTGATGGTATGTATATATGAATTCATTGGATTGTCGCGGATGAATAGCCGGGGGGTTGTGAGATGGAGTTTTCTTTATCTTTCAATTCATGTAATTTGTAATTGATGTAATATTATTTATTTGGCCGCACATCCGGGATGAGGTTGTAGCCGCCATTGTATAATTTCTTTTACTGTTTTTGCTCCTAGGATAGACCCAAGGAGGGATGCACAAACTACCGGGTACCTCGAAGTGCCGAGTGGCCTACTCATGTTGTTGAGGGAGGTTGATTCACTTCGGGTATTTGACAAGTAGTTTTCCGCACACGTAGGGGTCTAGGGTGGGGTATTGGCTATTCACCGCGACCGTGTAATCCGCCTTTCGTTACAGGCTCATACGAATTGCGGATTCCTAGAATATCCAATGTGTTCATCTGTGATCTGGAATGGCTATCATTGCATCTGACGAATGTATATATCTATATATGATATCTATTTAGGCATTGTTTATGTTTTGCATCGGCGCTAGTCCAGCCCCCGCTCTGTCGTTAGTTAAGTAACCTAACGGGTAATGACGGGGCCCCGTGGTGAATGCGGATGGCATAAGCGTACGTCATATTTTCGTTGTTTTCTGCAATGGTAGGATTAAATGATGGGACGCATTAAATTAATGCAAGAAAATAAACCAAAGTAAAGTCGTTGGAACAATTTCAAAAACCACTCGGTTTCTTTTCAAAAACCAACTTTTAAACGCGGAGCTTAAGCCACTCCTTTTAAAAGCTATCTCGTTCCATCGATTATATCAAGTTTACTACGTTCACGGTTTTGCCAAAACTATTCGTAGCCCAACTTCATTTCACATGAATAGTCAATAGTATTCATGCTATGTTTGTTGGCCAAAGTCAAGGCATAGTGATTGGTAGCTATTGGGCATTCATGTGCAGCATAGATAGATGCGTTGGTTTGGGACAGTCGTACTGCCTTGTTGGCCAAAGTCAAGGGTAGGAACGGGTGGGTTCAAATTAACCTGGAGAATGACGGGTAGAACTTAACATATGACTTATGATTTGTTAGCCAAAGTCAAGGTCATAAGAGCATGGGGCAAAAATCCACATCGGGAGTTTCTAAAGAACCAGAAACTTGCTAGCGATGCATACCATTTAGAGTGTGATGATTCTGGTAGGATTCCTTCAGTTTCGTCATACGATGATATTTGGATCCCGATCCTACTGTAAGTATATGCTACTCCTCGGGAAATTTCTCACTTAACGATCAATGCTATAAACCAAGTAGGTGTCTAGAATGGTGTTATCGGGGCTACGCCCCCAGGGAAAAGAGGTTATTTAATTAAGGAACTTCACGAAAGCGTTGGAAAACCTCCCTCGAAGTACCAACACTGGCCTGGCTGAACGGTTAAGCAAGTATTGTACGGTGAGATTGATCCCGACTAATTCTTCCTTTTTGGTTTGAGGAGGAATTTGAGAAACAGTGGGAGCCATCCTGTTTAGACAAACTAAAAACCACTCTAAACTTGCAAGAGCATCATGCTAAAGTGTTTCTTCTCTCTCTCCTAATTGCAGTGACCAATTGTCATGACCGGACTTAAGTTATTACTAGATAAAAACATACTGACAGGGCCAAACTATAAAGATTGGCTCAGGAATGTCAAAATGGCAATCACTTACGACAAGCTGGGGTATCTTCTTACCACAAAAGCTCCTCCTGTCCCAGGTCCCACATCCAGCGTCGCGGATAAGGAAATCCGTAAGACCTGGGAGATGACTGCGCGAAGGCCAAGTGCCTCGTGCCTACCTCTATGGACAATGAACATCAGAGGAGGCACGAGAATATGGACCTTGAATCCATATTTCTCCATACAAAAGAACTGTATGGAGAGCAATCCCGTATCGCCAGATACAAAGTCTCGAAAAAGCTATTTTCGGCGAGATTGGCCATCGGATCATCGGTAGCGGAACACGTGCTTAAGATGATTGGCTATATTGAAGAGCTCGCGGACTTTAGGACTACGTTAGAGAACGAGCTCTATACTGACTTGATTCTCCAGTCCCTTCCTTCCACTTACGCCCAGTTTATCCTGAACTTCAACTTGCAAGAAAAAGAAGTTGAACATTCAGAACTCCTCAACCTGCTGAGGAGTGCAGAGGGCACCCTACAGAAAGGTAGGGAAACATCCACTTTGTTTGTAGGAGTATCTTCCTCTTCTAAGTCCAAGGCGAAAGTCAAGGGAAAGAACAAGAAAGCCCCCGCCAAACCAAGGGGCGGTGTTAGTAAAGTGGAAACGAAGGGAAAAGCAAAGGCAACAAAGTTAGCGGGGCAGCTTGTGGGAAAGGAAGAGTGCTTCTATTGTCATAAGAAAGGACACTGGAAAAAGGATTGCAGGGCTTGGAAGGCCAAGAACCAGGACCCGAAGCAAGTTGCGGCTTCGGCTTCAGGTGTGTATGTTATTGAAAACTGTCTATCAATAAACTCTACTTCCTGGGTATTGGATACCGGATCAGGATCTCATATCTGTAATTCCATACAGGCACTGAGAAAGTATAGGGTTTTGAAGGCAGGTGATATGACCCTCAGAGTTGCAAATGGAGCTGGCATGGATGCTGAGTCCGTGGGGACTATCACTTGGGAATGTCAGATGGACATGTTTTGGTTTTGTGTGATTATTATTTTGTACCCAATGCAACTTGTAATATCATATCTGTATCTTTATTATCTAAAGAAGCTTATGAATTTGCATTTGTAAGCAATGTTGTAAACATTCACCTTAATCAAGTTTTGATTGGGTCAGGTACATTAAGCAATGGTATATACGTATTAAACCAGCCATAGATTTTCATTGTCCAGAATACACACATAAGAAAGTCTCCGGAAACAAATCAGGCTTTCTTATGGCATTGTAGACTGGGTCACATCAATGAGAGAAGCTTAACGAAGTTACATACAGAAGGATATTTGGATCCGTTCGAATATCAATCATATGAAACTTGTCAATCTTGTCTCAAAGGAAAAATGACAAAGAATCCGTTCACTGGACACGGAGTAAGAGCGAGCGAACTCTTGGGACTCATACACAGCAACGTGTGCAGTCCAATCTCTACACATGCGCGAAGCGGTTATTCTTACTTCATTACTTTTACGGATGACTTTTCAAGGTACGGATATGTCTTCTTAATGAAACATAAATCCGAAGCCTTTGGAAAATTCCAGGAATATAAGAATGAAGTAGAAAAACAAACCGGCAAAAGTATCAAGACACTGAGATCTGATCAAGGTGGTGAATACTTAAGTGCCGAGTTCCTAGATTACCTAAAAGAGAATGGAATTCTCTCTCAGCTTACTCCTCCATACACTCCGCAACACAACGGTGTATCGGAGAGACGGAACCGGACCCTATTGGATATGGTACGTTCCATGATGAGTAACGCTGAGTTACCGCGATCATTCTAGGGATATGCACTAGAATCGGCTGCATATCTTTTGAACCGAGTTCCAACTAAGACTGTGCCTACCACACCATATCAGATGTGGTGTGGGATGAAACCCTATCTTAAGCAAATTAAGACATGGGGATATCCAGCTTTTGTTAAAAAGCAGCATGCGGACAAACTAGAGGCACGCTCAGTACAGTGCAAGTTTGTAGGATATCTAAAGAACTCCAAGGTATATTTCTTCTATTGTAAAGAGGAACAAATGGTTTTTGGTTCTCGTCATGCCTGCTTCTTGGAAACTGAGTTTTTGGAAAATCAGATAAGAGGGAGCGCAATAGAATTGGAAGAAATTATAGAATCATGAGCTTTTACTGAAATCTTAGAAGAACCAGAGGGTTCGAAAGAACATGACATTCCTATGCCACTCCGCAGGAGTAGTAGGCAGTCTCATCCTCCCGAGAGATACTACGGTTTTCTCATAGACGGGGATAGAGAGGATTGCATCATTGATAGTGATGAGCCAACTAGCTTCCAGCAGGCCATTCAGAGCGTTGACTCAGTAAAATGGCTAGAGGCAATGCGGACCGAAATGGAGTCCATGTACACCAACAAAGTATGGACTTTGGACATTTCTCCAGATGGGGTAAAACCCGTAGGATGCAAGTGGATCTTCAAGAAGAAGATTGGTGTAGATGGACAGATTGAGACCTATAAGGCTAGACTTGTTGCAAAGGGTTTTCGTCAAAGACCTGGTTTGGACTATGACGAGACCTTTTCTCCGGTGGCTATACTGAAATCCATTCGGATCCTTCTTGCCATCGCTGCCTTCCACGATTATGAGATTTGGCAGATGGACGTAAGGACCGCTTTTCTAAATGAAAATTTAGAGGAGTGTGTCTATATGGATCAGCCAGAGGGTTTCATTCAGAGTGGGAGCAGCGGAAAGATGTGCAAGTTGCTTAACTCCATCTATGGACTAAAGCAGGCATCACGGACTTAGAACATCTGTTTTGATGAGACAGTCAAAGATTTTGGCTTTATCAAAAAACTAGATGAACCATGCATCATAGTAGATTTGTAGCAAGAACTGTCGTATTCCTCGTATTATACGTGGGTGACATTCTTTTGGTAGGAAATGACATTCCTATGCTACAATCTGTCAAAGGGTTCTTGTCACACAGGTTCTCCATGAAAGACCTGGGTGATGCCACTTAGATTCTGGGTATCCGGATCCATCGTGATAGATCCAAGAGGATATTAGAACTTTCGCAGTCCAGGTACATCGACACCATACTGAAAAGATTCAGTATGGAAGATTCCAAGCGCGGTAATCTACCAGCTTGTCATGGGATCACCCTCTCCAAAGAGATGTCTACCAAGACAGATTTGGAAAGGGATCGCATGTCTATTATACCCTACGCTTCTGCGGTAGGCTCTATAATGTATGCGATGTATTGTACCAGACCAGATGTAGCTTATGCACTGAGTGTGGTAAGCCGGTACCAGTCAAACCCTGGGGAGAAGCACTGGATAGCGGTAAAGAACATTCTCAAGTATCTGAGAAGGACTAAGGAGATGTTCTTGGTGTATGGCGGAAAAGACCTCCAGATCGAGGCCTTTGCTGACTCCAGCTTCCAGAGTGACAAGGATGATTCCAAGTCCATGTCGGGTTATGTCTTTACTGTTAGTTATATGTTTGCCCTAGAGGCCATTACTGTACATAGGATGTATATTGTAGTGGATGCTGGGACATATATAGGTAGGACTTTCTTGCCCGATATGATAGTATGCTATCTGGTTGCTCTTTATCTTAACATATATACTTACTGTCTCTCTTTGTTACATTTTGATAAAGCCCTTAGAATGTGTACTCGACTTACAGGACTATGATGTAGATCATAGTAGTGGGGCCTGGGTAGTCCATGAGTACATCTTTCAATGTTCCTAGTCATGGGAATATCGAGACGGGCCATCGATATTCCAGAGTAGACTAGTGTATATCTTCTCGACCCATGTGATGGACGATGGATGATCCCATATCCATTGGTGTTTGACATCAGAGATGGTATGCGGGTGCTCAGTGGAGACTGGGTATACTGAACGGACTCGCCGAGGACTCCCAGATGGTATTATACCTCACGTCAGATGGCAGTTCTCCGGTGACACTAGTACAGAGTAGTCTGTTTACCCTGAAATCGTCATAGAGTCTTGTGTAATTCCCACTGTGCTTTGATTTCCATCATACCACGTCCAAGAGGGCGTGCAAAAAGGTGGCTTTTGGGTACAGTCCCGAATCACATGGAGGCAATGAGCGATAGGAGGGGATTCATCTCTCCCGGTATAGGGAGTTGATGTTGCGCTGTGTTCGATTGGCTATAACCAGAAATCCCTGGCCAGGGTTGCTGAGATTTATTGGTAAGTGGTATCAGTAGTTTCTCGAACTGTTACAGATCTCAAATCGACACGACTTATCGAGCTACTGGGGTCTGTCGTTTACCACCCCTAGGCAAGATATGCGACATATCAGACGAACAGACCGGACTGTGCGGTAAGTGTTACTGATTGGATTCGCAGGAGTGTGAGAAGGCTTGCTTGTTGATCTTCTGATCGCTAAATACCCGGGTGGCCATTACGTTTAGCAGTCCGCTTGCGGCTTGTGGGTGATTGATATGATCACCACCTACTGCCGGCGTATTGACGAGTCTTTAGAGTCCTACACAGAGGTTTCCTGGCTCAAGCGAAACGAAATAGGAGCGCATATGAGATATGTGCGGGACCGAGAATAATATCAGTATGTGATACTGAATTCTATTCTCGCGATTTGTATTATCGGACGGTTATATAAGATATAGCTGTGTTACCGAATCAAATGTTGATTCGATATACGGATACACTTGATATTAGTCGGTTATATGCGATATGACCGGATCATTAAATCAAGTATTGATTTAATGATTTAATGTATAATTATATATTTGATATATTACTTTACATTAACTATTATTTTTTCACTTAAGATTAATTTTCTCACTTTATGTGCACAAGTTGTATATATGATATATGTTTATGCACCAGTTTGTATCATGATTGATGATACATGCAAACTTAGGTGTGTGTATGACTTACACTATATTTAGGTTAATGGTAAAGGTTTTTAATTATTTAGTAATTCAAAAATGGTGGTTATTTTTGAATTAGCTTGAAGCTTCATGAAGCTTTTAAGCATCTTTGACAAAGTCCACCATTTTTGTTTTGCATGAGATTTTTTCTAACCTAAACTCTAGTTTAGTCTCTACAAGGTTAACTCACCCATGGTTGCATCATGAAAGACTTCACTTGATTATTCTTTTCATTATAATTCCTTTTTTTCTTTCTTCTTCTTCTTCTTCTTCAAGAAGAAGAAAGCTTGCTAGAAAAAATTTCAAGTAAAGAAAAAGAGTGAGAAATCCAAATCCAAAGTGAACCCACTTCCTATTTCTTCATCCTCTACCACTTGCTATGTAGTAGAGTGTGTTCTCTTCACAAAGTTTATGACCAAGTGAAGATGGATCTTGAGTTTGAGTCTCCTCGACGTAGATCATCTTCGGCATCTAAGTCAACGACCTAGCCCGCTCATTTCTCCGAAGAAACCATCGCTAGAGTCCGGGATCCCGATGATCGCAGCGAAGGGACGTCAATATGGAGCTTTAGAAGTGAAGGACCCGATCTACAAAGGTTGTAATCCCTTTCACTTAGTAGTAAAGTAGTTTACTTGCTTGCTTTCGCCTTACCTCTAGTAAACGATCTTGCATAGGGTTCTTCGGCACATATAATAATTTGATTTTGGCATGGTTGATGCCTTGTGGAACCTCATGAGTGTGCCTAGGAACCCTACAGTGGTATCAGAGCATAGCTAGAGGTTTAAGCGAAGTCTAGACGAAGATAGAAGTCCGATCGAACCCGAAATTCCCCGATTTTACCCCTCTCTGTACATTTTCAAAAATGTTGATTTTTTCTGAATTAAAAATGCTCTGAAAATTAAGCAGGAAAAACTAAGAATTACTGTGTAGTACGGACCTGTAACTCAAAAATTTGACCGCGTAACCGCGGCCAAACCAAGGGTTTGGCGGCGTTTCCGCGGCCAAAATTGTGAATTAGTCCCTGGAACTTCATATATTTATTCTTAGGTCCTTTCTTGTCATTTTTTTCTGGGAAGTTTTTAATTCCACTCAAGTGTTGAGTTCTCTAGGGTAGTATTGGGGACTCGTTGATTCGGTCGGATAATTTAAGTTTATTTAGTTTGTCCGGGTAATTTTTAGATCGTGTTAAAAAGTCCGAACAGATATCAATAACTCACTTTTTCCCCTGCCGGAAAATTTCCAAGCGTTGGATTTTTTCGTAGTTTAAGAACGTTCTAAGTCGTGCAAGTAACGCGATGGACCCTCTAGAATACAACAAACCTTAACTCGATTATGTGACCGTCTTGAACTGCCTTTTGAACCTTAGGGTTTGGGGCAGTACGGCGTGCCATATGTGAGGCGTTGGCTTGACCCTTCTACGGCTGGACCGTTGGTACTGTGGCATGAAATGGATGTTTTTAAACTTATTTCAAGTCTTGAGCTATTTAGGTAAACTTGGGTGTTTGATCATTCGATTGGAAAGTTTAACATTGTCTAATTATCTGGAATGTGATACAATATTTGGTATCCACAAGTAGTTATGAGATAACTAATTTGAATGTTATAAATCTAGCACTTTAGTCTCACTTGATCGGTTGCCACGGAATTTTGATGTGATCAAAAGTCCGTCGCAATCACGTAGCGTACGCGGATACTCGCCGGGTAAACTTAATAGATAGCCACGCCCCAAAGCCCCGACCAAGTGACTGTAGGAGAACCCCATCGCCGCAAGCATCCGTTCGGGTGCTTGCGGCAGCGGTGTTCTGCCTTAGTGCACTTCGTCGACGACATCGGGGGTGCGGCCGTCTACTAAACTTTGCGACGAGCATTCGTTTAGGATGTAGGGAATCTTGATGAATTGCCTGACTTGATATTGAAAAGAGTCTTCGATAATGAGACTAAAATGCGGGGTTTATAATTGTTAAGCATGCGATGTCTAAGGAATTCATTTGGTTAGGCATGCGATGTCTAAAGGGGTTGCGGATTCCAATTGTTGTAGTTTTACAATTTCTTTTCTGTGACCGTAAGTGTAGTATGTAGTTGTATCACCGGTTTTCGTTGCTATACGTCGACGACAATCGGTGTATGCATACTTACTTAAGTTGATGACATGTGATGTTATGTGTTGCTGGATATGTTATATTGGATCGTCGTGTTTGAATAGCCGGGGGTTTTTATGTGAGATGAGAGTTTTTCATTTTCATTCATGTAAAATTCATTGTATGTAATATTCTTTTATTGGGGCACTTTCGGGTTGAGGATGATGTCACCATTGTATATTATTTACTTTTCCGCATTAGGAGAGACCCAAGGAGGGGAGCACAAGTAACCGGGTTCTAGGGTCCAGTGGGAGACCATCTCGAGGAGTCGAGTCCGGGTCTCCTAACTCTAGAATTGGTAGGGTTGCTTGCCGCTCTCGTAGAATCTAAGGGTGTGGGATTGGCTATTCATCACTACCGTGGAATCCGTGTTTTATACAGGTGCAAAATAAAACACGGACGTCCTAGTATATGTGATGTGTTATCTGTAATGTGATCATGTGGTATGTTCAGATATCTGTGATGGGATTGGCTATTCATCACTACCGTGGGATTTTCTGCTGCGTTATCTGTGATGTGATCATGTGATATGTTCAGATAGATATTATATATAGTATATATGATATATTATATAGACGTTGCTTATGTTTTACACCCGCGTTAGCCTTACCTCGCTCTGCCGTTAGTTACCTAACCTAACGGCGCAGACGGGACATCGAGGCGAATGCGGATGGCATAAGTGTACGTTATATTTATCTGTGATGTTTAGGTGGACTTAAATGATGGGACTTCATTAATGTGATTAATGAAAGAAAATAAACCTAAAAGATGTTGTGGAATCGAATTTTTCAAAAACAGGTAGCTACAGTTCTTGCTTTGCATCGCGGTGTTCCTTGCAGAACATCCTGCACCTTATTCGATATGGAAAGGGCCGAGATCCCTTCACCGGGAGTGACCCCTTTAGCAATAACTGGCAGATGCTACAACCCTCGGTTTGTCTTTTGATTGCTTCTATAGTTTTTGTTTTGCACAGCGGTATATATGATATATCCTGCACCTTATTCGATGAGGAAAGGGCCGACGATCCCTTCACCGGGAGTGACCCCTTTAGCAAAACTAGAAAAGCCTAAAAAACACTCCATTTAATATTCATTCGATTCTACAACGATATCAAGTTCATTACGAAAAGGGTTTTCTTAAAAACCTGTCGTAGCCTTCCGTCATTTCAGATATGTCCTACTTAGTATTCGTGCTACGTTTGTTGGCCTACGTCAAGGCGTAGTGTGCGGTAGCTAACTAGTATTAATCTGTTTATGCATATGATGCAGATTGGATTAGGGTAGTCGTGCGACTTTGTTGGCCTGCGTCAAGGGTCGTGCGGGTCGGTTTAATTCAATCAAGAAATGACAGGTTGAACTTGACTAGCGGACTATGGTTTGTTGGCCTGTGTCAAGGTCATAGGAGGCTAGGGGAAAAATATTATTGGGAATTTCAAGTGTTGAAATTTGCAATGAGATTGCATACCTTCTATGAGATAGTTGGATCCCGATACCCGCTGCGAGTAAGAGTTACTCCTGGGAGAGTTTTACACATTACAATTAGCCGATCAAGTAGGTGTCTAGAAAGGTGTTAACGGGGTTACGCCCTGGGGAAAACGAGGTTTACTTTAATTAGGTTCGTGCGAAAGCACGGGGGACCTCCCTCAAAGTACCGGCACTGGCCTGGCTGAAAGATTGGCGAACTTGTAGTGTGTAATTAATCCCGGCTAGTCTTTCCTTTTAGGGTTTGAAGGAAGATTTGATAAAAACAGTGGGAGCCATCCTGATTAGATAAAATATATAACCAATCTAATCTTGCAAGAGCACACGCAGAGTATTTTCTTCTCTCTCTCTCCAGGTAGCGACCATATCACGCCTTAATCAAGATAATAATACCGATATATTGACCGAACCCGCTTGTTATACTGAGCCGGGGAACGTTGGTCCCGCTCCTACTTATAATTGTTATAAGACAGAGCAGGAAATAGGGGATTACCAGAATTCCCGTACCGCCCAAACGAAGAAAGTGCATGTTGATGCATCATCTTCGGGTGTGTTCATTACACAGAACTGTTTCTCAGTATCTTTTACATCCTGGGTATGTGATACCGGATCAGGATCCCGCATATGTATTTTGTTACATTGGCTACAGAAAGGTAGAGAACTAAGAACGGGTGATAAGTTTCATGAGACAGAAAACGGTGCAAGTGTTGCAACCAAGTCTGTTGGTCACTGTCACCCTGTATTACCAGTACATTGATTCTGAACGAATGTTATTAGATACCGAACCTGATATACAAAATCATATCAGTCTCTTTATTAGTAAAGAAATGATAAAATTTTGTATTGTTGGATAATGTTTTGAACATTTTCTATATCAAGAGTTGATCGGTTCAGGCACGTTATCTAAAATTATTGATGTTCTAAATCAAACTACAGTTCTTAGTATACGGAACGCACACAAGAGGAAGAGTTCAAAAATGAACGAATCCTTCTTGAGGCATTGTAGACTAGGTCATATCAATGCGACCCGACTGGCTGAAGTTACATTTAGATGCATATTTAAATTAGTTTGAATTTACATCTTGTGAAACTTGTCGGTCATGTCACAAAGATTAGATGACCATAGCTCTGTTTATTGGAAACAGAGAAAGAGTTAGTGAAGTCTTGGGATTGATACATGTTGATGTATGAAGGTCCCCTGTCTACACATGCCAAGACCGGTTCTTTGTACTTCATTACATTCTTTGATGATCTCTCAAGATTCAGACATATTTTCCTGTTGAAACACAAGTCCGAAGCTTTTGAGATATTCACAGAATATAAATTAGAAGTAGAGAACCAAAATACGGGTAAAAGTATTATGTCCTTTGATGAGATCAAGGAAGAGAATACTTGAGCACGGAATTCCTGGACTATCCTAAAGAAGAATGAGATTCTCTCTCAGCATTACTCTTCCGTATACACCATAGCACGATGGTATATCGGGGTGGAGCAATAGCACCCTATATGATATGGTGTGCTCTATAATGAGTACTAATGAGTTTCCTATTTCCTTTTGGGAGTTATGCACTTGAGAAGCTGCATACCTATTGAATAGGGTTCAAAACAAATCAGTTGCCTATCACTTCATATGTGATATGGAAAGGGAAGAGCCCATATCTTAAGTTTGTTAAGATTTAGGGTTGTCCGGCCTATATCTAAAAGCAAAATCCGGACAAGCTCGAGGCAAGGTCAGTTATATAGAACCGGAATGGTTCCAGCTATACAAACTGCGGCTGATGATTTGGTAAACCCGAAGGATTCAATAGTTTCCAACGAACCTCAACCTCTCCGCCGATCTAGCAGGGTTCCTCACCCACCTGAGAGATACTTCGGTTTCTCTATGACAGTGGGAGCGAGGATTGCATCATGAGATGATGACCCAACTAGTTTGGAGCTGGCCATCAGGAGTGGGACTCTGTAAGAATGGCTGGATGCTTAGTGATCTGAGATAGAATCCTCATACACCAACAAAGTATGGACTTTGGTTGCTTTATCTGAAGGGTTAAATTCCCATCAGGAGCGAGTATATCTTGAGAAGATTACTTGGTGTAGATGGAAAAGTTGAGACTTTCAAAGCTAGACTTGTTAAAGCTTTTCGTCATCGACTAGGCGTGGATAATGATGAAACCTTTTCCAGTGGCTATTCTTAAGTCCATCCGGATCCTACTTACAATTGCTACATACCATGACTACGATATCTGGTGGTTGGGTGTCATGACTGCTTTTCTAAATGATGTTTTAGAAGAGAGCGTCTATAAGTACACATTCAGAAGGCTTCGTAGACAGGGGGAGCAGCGGAAACGTGATCAAGATACTTTATAGGATAAAGCAGGCATTGCGGAGTTGGAACATCTGTTTTGATGTGGTAGTCAAAGAGTTTGACTTCATCAAAATGGTAGATGAACCTTGTATATACAAAAAGATAGTAGGGAGTATGGTGGTGATCCTCGTAGAGTACGTGGATGACATACTCTTGATAGGTAAGGAGTTTCCTATGCTACGCTCGGTCAATCTCCGCTTATCACAAGGATTCTCCATACAGGATCAAATTGATACCTCCTAAATCCTAGGTTTTTGGATCTATAAGATAGATCTAATTTGATGTTAGGATTCTCACTAGTTGGAGTGTGATGGTATCAATCGATCCTGGGGAGAATCACTGGAAAGGTTCCAGGGTGATAAGGATGACTGAATGTCAGTCACAGGCATTGTCTTTAACCTCAATGGAGGGACGGTATGTTGGAAGAGTTCTAAGCTAGATACCGTGACATACTAGACGATTAAAGGCAAGATACATCGTTACCAAGGATGCTACCAAAGAGGCAGTCTGGATATATAAGTTCATAAGATGAACTTCGTTCCTACCATTGTGTGATAATGGAATTGTGGCTTTTGCCAAGGAACCCTCCGTCCCATCAGAAATCCAGATATAATTCTTAGGCAGTATCACCTGATCATGGAGATGGTTGATCTCCAAGGAGATCGAGGTTAGGAGAGTAGACTCGAGGACAACACGGCGGATCCACTCACAAAGGCCTTTTCCCAGAGAGAGACTTTTATGGGATGGCTGAGTATGAAATACTGCAACCTCTGCTACAGATGGCCCTAGTGCAAGTGGGAGATTGTTAGTTATATGTATGCCCTAAAGGCCATTACTGTACATAGGATGTATATTGTAGTGGATGCTAGGACATATATAGGTAGGACTTTCTTGCTCGACATAATAGTATGCTATCTGGTTGCTCTTTATCTTAACATGTATACTTACTGTCTCTCTCTGTTACATGTTGATAAAGCCCTTAGGATGTGTACTCGACTTACAGGACTATGATGTAGATCATACTATTGGGCCTGGGTAGTCCATGAGTACATCCTTCAATGTTCCTAGTCGTGGGAATATCGAGACGGGGCATCGATATTCCAGAGTAGACTAGCGTATATCTTCTCGACCCATGTGATGGGCGATGGATGATCCTATATCCATTGGTATTTGACATCAGAGATGGTATGCGGGTGCTCAGTGGAGACTGGGTATACTGAACGGACTCGCCGAGAACTCCCAGATGGTATTATGCCTCACGTCAGATGGCAGTTCTCCGGTGACACTAGTACAGAGTAGTCTGTTGATCCGAGATCGTCATAGAGTCTTGTGTGATTCCCACTGTGCTTTGATTTCCATCATACCACGTCCAAGAGGGCGTGTAAAAAGGTGGCTTTTGGGTACAGTCCCGAATCACATGGAGGCAATGAGCGATAGGAGGGGATTCATCTCTCCCGGTATAGGGAGTTGATGTTGCGCTGTATTCGATTGCCTATAACCGGAAATCCCTGGCCAGGGTTGCTGAGATTTACTGGTAAGTGTTATTAGTAGTTTCTCGAACTGTTATAGACCTCAAATCAACACGACTTATCGAGCTACTGGGGTCTGTCGTTTACCACCCCTAGGCAAGATATGCGACATATCAGACGAACATACCGGACTGTGCGGTAAGTGTTACTGATTTGATTCGCAGGAGTGTGAGCAGGCTTGCTTGTTGATCTTCTGATCGCTCAATACCCGGGTGGCCATTACGTTTAGCAGACCGCTTGCGGCTTGTGGGTGACTGATATGATCACCACCTACTTCCGGCGTATTGACGAGTATTTATAGTCCTACACAGAGGTTTCCTGGCTCAAGCGAAACGAAATAGGAGCGCATATGAGATATGTGTGGGACCGAGAATAATATCAGTATGTGATACTGAATTCTATTCTTGCGATTTGTATCATCGGACGGTTATATAAGATATAGCCGGATTACCGAATCAAATGTTGATCCGATATATTGATACACTTGATATTAGTCGGTTATATGCGATATGACCGGATCATTAAATCAAGTATTGATTTAATGATTTAATGTATAATTATACATTTGATATATTACTTTACATTAACTAGTATTTGTTCACTTAAGATTAACTTTCTCACTTTATGTGCACAAGTTGTATATATGATATATGTTTGTGCACTAGTTTGTATCATGATTGATGATACATG
Organism: Agapanthus africanus; assembly: GCA_030015575.1. NCBI lineage: Eukaryota > Viridiplantae > Streptophyta > Magnoliopsida > Asparagales > Amaryllidaceae > Agapanthus > Agapanthus africanus. Next base: position 460,864,843 of record CM057344.1, on the reverse strand, counting down.
CAAACTTGGGTTTGTGTATGACTTACACTATATTTGGGTTAATGGTAAAGGTTTTTAATTATTTAGTAATTCAAAAATGGTGGTTATTTTTGAATTAGCTTGAAGCTTCATGAAACTTTCAAGCATCTTTGACAAAGTCCACCATTTTTGTTTTGCATGAGAATTTTTCTAACCTAACCATTAACCTAAACTCTAGTTTAGTATCTACAAGGTTAACTCACCCATGGTTGCATCATGAATGACTTCACTTGATTATTCTTTTCATAATAATTCCTTTTTTTCTTTCTTCTTCTTCTTCTTTTTCAAGAAGAAGAAAGCTTGCTAGAAAAAATTTCAAGTGAAGAAAAAGAGTGAGAAATCCAAATCCAAAGTGTACCCACTTCCTATTTCTTCATCCTCTACCACTTGCCATGTAGTAGAGTGTGTTCTCTTCACAAAGTTCATGACCAAGTGAAGATGGAGCTTGAGTTTGAGTCTCCTCGACGTAGATCATCTTTGGAATCGAAGTCAACGACTTAGACCGCTCATTTCTCCGAAGAAACCATCGCTAGAGTCCGGGATCCCGATGATCGCAGCGAAGGGACGTCGACACGGAGCTTTAGAAGTGGAGGACCGGATCTACAAAGGTTGTAATCCTTTTCACTTAGTAGTAAAGTAGTTTACTTGCTTGCTTTCGCCTTATCTCTAGTAAATGATCTTGCATAGGGTTCTTCGGCACATATAAAAATTTGATTTTGGCATGGTTGATACCCTTGTGGAACCTCATGAGTGTGCCTAGGAACCCTACATTTACCCTCAATGGAGGGGCGGTGTTTTGGAAGAGTTCCAAACAGGAAACCGTTGCTGACTTGACGATGGAAGCGGAATATATCGCTGCTGCTGATGCCGCAAAAGAAGCCGTCTGGATGAGGAAGTTCTTAACGGAACATCAGGTGGTTCCGTCCATTGTTGATCCAATACCTCTGTATTGCGACAACAACGGTGCTATAGCTTTAGCAAAGGAACCGAGGTCCCATCAGAAGTCCAGACACATCTTGAGGCGGTATCACCTGATCAGGGAGATCGTGGGTCGCCAGGAGATCGAGGTTCGGAGAGTTTCTACAGAAGATAACACTGCTGATCCACTCACGAAGGACTTACCCCAGACTCAGTTCGAGCGGCTGATCGAGATGATAGGTCTTCGATACGCCAGTACATGGCCTTAATGCAAGTGGGAGATTGTTAGTGTATATGGCCTAGAGGCCATTACTGTATCATACTAGTTTGTATATTACTTAATGGAAGCTTAGGATATTCACAGTTGCATAGACAATCTTGCTCAAAATGGTAGTATGCTAGTTGGTTTGTTTCTACTTTAATGTGTACATGTGATTCTTTCAGTATATCACCTATACACATTAGTGGAGCCCTTAGGATCTTCGCTTGATTACCAGCGTTGTGATGGCAGTCACACTCGTGGGGGCTGGGTAATCCACAAGCACATCCTTATATAGGTCCCTAGTCGTAGGACTATCGAGACAGGACATCGATACTCCGGAGTAGACTAGTGTATGCGCTTCTCATCCCAGCAGGGGAGACGGTATGTCCCACAGCCGTCAGTACGTCGTACTTGAGATAGTATGCGGGTGCTCATTAGGTTACGAGTACACCGGACAGAACTCGTCGGGAACTGATGGTTGGTACTATACCTATCGTTAGTTATTAGTTCCCAGGTGACATGAGTACAGCTTAGTCCGCTGACTTGACACTGTCACTTCGCCTCGAGTGTGTTCCCACTGTACTTTGATTACTACCCTACCACGACTCAAAGGAGTCGTGCAAACATGTAGTAGTTGGGTGCAGTCCCGAAGCACTTGGAGGCAGTGACGGTTAGACAGGATTCGTCTCTCCCGGTATAGGGAGTTGATATCGCGCTGTGTCATGTAGAGCCATTACACATAGTCGTCCCTGGCCAGGGCAAGCGAAATATACTGGTAGGTTTCCAGTGTTATCTCAGGGTGTTCTGGACTACACTCTGACACGACTTGTACCGCTATTAGGGGACTAACGTTTACCGCCCCCTAGGCCCGCCATGTGATATTCTCAGACGAACAGACCGGACTGTACGGAGACTGTCACATTCAGGCTCAGTAGGAGTTCAGATGTGTTTCACCTCGTCGGTCTTCTTTTCGGCATCTACCTGAGGGCCGTTACGCACAGCTAGTGACGCTTGCGGTCTGTGGTTAAACCCACTGCCAGCATAGTGTCGAGTCTTTAGAGTCCCACACAGAGAGCTATTCGCCTTTAGGCAAAAAGAGTAGAGGTCGCATGGTTTTGCGACAGGGTTCGGTCACATCCGTGCACTTGTGCACGTTTAGTGTCCGGGCAGTTATTACTAGTGGGCTTTGGGTTAAGCCAGATCCTAGTATACGTTTTGGAATTGGTTTTATCTCGTTTGTATTCATGTTCCCCGGAACGCGGATGCGGGTGTGTATGCACGGTTGACCGAGACAGAGGCAGAGGATTCTAATTAGGGTTGTTGACTGTTGACTTTTGCTAAACCCTAATGAGAATAAGAAATATGATTAACAATAATATTAATTAAGTATTAGTGTGCCATGGTTGGGTTGAAAGTTTGACTTTGTTGACTTGTTGACTTTGTTGACCGGTTGACTAGCTTGGACTTGTTGACCATCATCATTACAATAGCTATCATTTCATGGCAAAGACTTTTGCTTGCTTGTTTGTTCACACATTGCATTTAATGCATAAAATGATATTGCCATTTGATATGATAACAACCATCACATAATACTCAATTATTATTATTTGTTATGATTATTTTGGATTATGAAGACAATGGTTGAAAAAATCTTTCTCATTCTATCATTCTCATTCTCTCTCATCCTCAAGCTCTCCCTCTTCCTCTTGCTCTCTCTCTAGTTCATGGTTCTATTGTCTCATGTGTTGAGAAACAAGAACCATAGAGATAAAACCCAAAACACTTCTCTACTCATCCTAGTATAAAAGGTCTAGCAAACCAAGTATTCTAGTTTCCTATAGATTGAGGTTAGAGCCAAAGGTAGAAGCTTTCGGGTGGATCCATCTTCGGCACAAGGAGACGACGAGGAGAGAACCATCCGACCACCATAAGGAGTCGAAGAGAAGGAGTTCAAGTTATGGTATATCCCCCAAACCGAGGAGGTAAAACTCTTAGTTAGGTTGTTAGATAGTTAGTTTAACAAAGATCCGTGCTTGAGTCCATGTTACCCCACCGTAGAAAATCGTTTTTCACCATTTCCACAACCCTAAAGAACCGGGGACGGGTAACGTGGACTTACAGCCGGTAGGACAGTCTTACTCAAGATGATAGTATGCTATCTGGTTTAACTTTATCATCGTGTACTGCTTTAGGTGACCTTACAAGTCACTATTGCGCGTTGATAGAGCCCGTAAGATTCTTGCTTGACGGCCAGCAGTATGATGGCGATCATATACGTGGGTGCTGGGGTCTATAAGCACATCCTTAAAAGGTCCCTAGTCATGGGAGTTTTCGAGACAGGGCATCGATACTCCAGAGTAGACTAGTGTATACAGTCGAGACCCCGACGAGGGGCGGCGGCCGGTCTCACAAGCCACTGGTGTCAGTTGGTTCACCTAAGATGTATACAGGTGCTCATTGGGTTATGAGTACACCGGACAGGACTCGCCGGGAAAATGCTAGTTGGTCTTATACCTGACGTCAGATAGCAGTTCCCTGGTGACATATGTACAGGTTAGTTCATCGACCTGAGATCGTCATTTATCTCGTGTGAGTTCCCACTTTACTTTGATTACTACCCTACTACGGCTCAAAGGAGTCGTGCAAACAGGTTTTAGTTGGGTACAGTCCCGAGCCACATGGAGGCAGTGAGTGGATCTGTAGGGGTTCGTCTCTCCCGGTATTGGGGGTGAGGTCACGATGTGTCTAGGAGAGCCATTACACGAAGTCCTTGGCCAAGGCAGGAGATTTACTGGTAGGTATTCCAGTAGTATCTCAGGGTGTTCTGGGCTACACTCCGACACGACTTGTACCGCTTTTGGGGGTCTGACTTTTACCAACCCCCTAGGCTCGCCATGCGATGCTCATAGACGAACTGATCGGACTGTATGGATATTGTCGCTGACAGGCTCAGTATGGTGTCAGGATGAGTTCGCTCATCGACGTCCCTTTTGGTCAATAACTGGTAGCCCGTTACGTATGGCTAATACCTCTGATGTGCTAGTGGTTAAATTCACAGCCAAAGTATTGACTAGTCTTTAGAGTCCCCCACAGACCGTTTTCTCAAGTTTCGGGCGAAAGCTGTAGAGGCCATATGGAGATATGGCAGGGTTCGATCATATACGTGCGGTATTACAAAGATCATGATCGGACGGATAATACTAGAGGGCTTTGGTTTAAGCCGGATCCTAGTATTGTACAGTGTAGATTTTGTCTCATTGCATTTGTATTCGGTCGGAATACAAATGTGGGTATGTATATACAGTTGCAGGGTTTTCCTGTAATTTATTACGTGATCATTTTTTTGAAGTTGCCAGTTTGCTTTCCGGTTTCGGCCATTTTCCTTTGTTTCTTTCTTTGGCTGAATTTTGGTGGAGGGGGTTATTTGCAATTGTGCATTTAACAAAGGAGAAGACATTTTATGCATCATGATGGTTTCATGATGGTGCACCATCCATTGATTTCATTGGTTCATCATTGCTTGACTTTGCTTGATGGTGATGGGATATGATTAGGTGATGGAGTGGGGATTTTGTAGTGATGATTATTCCTCATGATCATCTCTTTTCTCTTCCTTGAACTATTTTCTCTCTCTCTCCTTTTCAAAGAGGGGCCGGCCATTCAAATGGGAGAGGTTCATTTTTTGTGTGGGAAATTTCTTCATCCCATTTCTCTACTTGCCACAAAAAATTCCATATCTCCAAAGTTCATTTCCTCCATCAAATGGCAACTTCACACCCCAATGAGACAAAGCTTTCTACACTTCATCTACAGTATCCTTGGGCATGTCGACTCGCCAACTTCGTGCTCGAGTTGCCTCGGTCCAGAGGAGGGAGCCCATAAAAGAACCCGACGATGTGGTGCCCTTCCGACGAGGAGATGAAGACCGGAGATTCCGCAGGGAGATCGGGACAACGACGAGAAGACCGAAGGACACGGATCGCTCGGTATATCTCTCTACCCCTTCTCTAGTTAGCTAGGAGTAGGTTAATGGCCCGATCCGGGATTTTAGTGCGCGGTGGTGCCGGTTTACAAGTTTCGTAAAAGTATCATTTCCGCATTTTGGCCTCGTTTAGACGGCCGGGGCGCCGCCGTGCACTTACAAGAAGTTCAAGAAGAACAAGACATTCCCGCACCCCTCCGCAGGTGTAGTAGGCCGTCTCATCCGCCTGTGAGATACTACGGTTTTCTTATAGATGGGGATAGAGAAGATTGCATCATTGATAATGATGAACCTACTAGCTTCCAGTAGGCCATCCAGAGCGGCGACTCAGTAAGATTGCTGGATGCAATGCGGACCGAGATAGAGTCCATGTACACCAGCAAAATATGGACTTTGGACTTTGCTCCAGATGGGGTAAAACCCATAGGATGCAAATGGATCTTCAAGAAAAAGATTGGTGTAGATGGACAGGTGGAAACCTATAAGGCTAGACTTGTTGCAAAGGGTTTTCGTCAAAGACCTGGTTTGGACTATGACGAAACTTTTTCTCCGGTGGCTATGCTCAAATCCATTTGGATCATTCTTGCCATTGCTGCCTTCCATGATTATGAGATCTGGCAGATGGACGTAAAGACGGCTTTTCTAAATGGTAATTTAGAAGAGTGAGTCTATATGGATTAGCCAGAAGGTTTCAATCAGAGTGGGAGCAGCGGGAAAGTGTGCAAGTTGCTTAAGTCCATTTATGGACTGAAGCAGGCATCGCGGAGTTGGAACATCTGTTTTGATGAAACGGTGAAAGAATATAACTTTATCAAAAATCCAGATGAACCATGGATATATAGTAAAATTGTAGCACGAACTGTCGTATTCCACGTCTTGTACATGGATGATATTCTCTTGATAGGAAATGACATTCCTATGCTACAATCTGTCAAAGAATTCTTGTCACACAGGTTCTCCATAAAAGACCTGGGTGATGCCTCTTACATTCTGGGGATCCGGATCTATCGTGATAGATCCAAGAGGATATTGGGACTTTCACAGTCCAGGTATATCAACACTATACTGAAAAGATTTAGTATGGAAGATTCTAAGCGCGGTAGTTTACCGACTTGTCACGGAATCACCCTCTCCAAAGAGATGTCTCCCAAGACTGATTTGGAAAGGGATCGCATGTCAGTTATACCCTTCGCTTCTGCGGGAGGCTCTATAATGTATGCGATGTTGTGCATGAGACCAGATGTAGCTTACGCACTGTGCGTGGTAAGCAGGTATCAGTCAGACCCAGGCAAGAAGCACTGGATAGCAGTAAAGAACATTCTCAAGTACCTGAGAAGGACTAAGGATATGTTCTTGGTTTACGGCGGAAAAGACCTCCAGATCGAGGCCATTGCTGATTCCAGCTTCCAGAGTGACAAGGATGACTCCAAGTCCATGTCAGGTTATGTCTTTACCCTCAATGGAGGGGCAGTATGCTAGAAGAGTTCGAAGCAGGATACCGTTGCTGACTCGACAATGGAAGCGGAGTATATCGCTGTTTGCGATACCGCAAAAGAAGCGGTCTGGATGAAGAAGTTCCTCACAGAACTTCAGGTGGTTCCATCCATTGTTGATCCAATACCTCTGTATTATGACAACAACGGGGCTATAGCTTTAGCAAAGGAACCCATGTCCCATCAGAAGTCCAGACACATCTTAAGGCGGTATCACTTGATCTGGGAGATCATAGATCGCCGGGAGATCGAGGTCCAGAGTGTTGCTACAGAGGAGAACACTGCAGATCCATTCACTAAGGCCTTACCTCAGATTCAGTTCGAGAGGCTACTCGAGATGATAGGTCTTCGATACGCCAGTACATGGCCCTAGTGCAAGTGGGAGATTGTTAGTCTATATGCCCTAAGGGCCATTATTGTATCATAGTAGCTTGTATATTACTTAATGGAAGCTTAGGATATTCACAGTTATGTTAATAGTCTTGCTAAACATGGTAGTATGCTACTTGGTTTATGTCTATCTTAATATGTGTATATGTTAGCATATCAAGAATACATATTGATAGAGCCCTTAGGATCTTGCTTGACTACCAGCGTTGTGATGGCAGTCACACTAGTGGGGGCTGGGTAGTCTACAAGAACATCCTTTTTCAGGTCCCTAGTCATAGGATTATCGAGACAGGGCATCGATACTCCAGAATAGACTAGTGTGTATGCTTCTCATCCCAGCAGGGGAAATGGTCTGTCCCACAGCCATTAGTACGTTGTACTGGAGATAGTATACATGTGCTCGTTGGGTTACGGGTACACCAGACAGGACTCACAGGGAACTGTTGGTTGGTATTATACCCGTCATCAGTTAACAGTTCCCAGGTGACATGAGTACAGCATAGTCCGCAGACTTGACACTGCTGCTTCGCCTCGAGTGTGTTCCCACTGTTCTTAGATTGCTACCCTACCACGGCTCAAAGGAGTCGTGCAAACAGGTAGCAGTTGGGTGCAGTCCCGAAGCACTTGGAGGCAGTGGCGGTTAGAAAGGATTCGTCTCTCCCGGTATTGGGAGTTGATATCGCGCTGTATTTGGAGAGACATTACGCAAAGTCCCTGACCAGGGCAAGCGAGATTTACTAGTAGGTTTTCCAGTAGCTTCTCAAGGTGTAATGGGCTTTTCTTCGACACGACTTTTACCTCTTTTAGGGGACTGACGCTTGCCGCCCCCTAGGCACGATATGCGATAGTCCTAGACGAACAGACTGGACTATATGGAAATTGTCACATCAGGCTTAGTAGGAGTTCGGATGGGTTTCCTCATCGACCTTCTTATCGACATCTAACTGGGGACCGTTACGTACAGCTAGTACCACTTGCGGCTTGTGGTTAAACCCACTGCCAGCGTAATAGTCGAGTCTTTAGAGTCCCACACAGAGAGTTTCCCTACTTCGGGCGAAACGATATAGAGGTCGTATGGTTTTACGAGAGGGTTCGGACACATACATGTTTTTACGCACGTACGATGTTCGGACAGTTTATACTAGCAGGCTTTGGTTTAAGCCAGATTCTAGTATTGGATTATTGGATTTATACAGTCTCAGTTTTTCCGTGTTTTCACGGATAGGAGAGGCGTTCTTGTAATTGTCCGAGAAGCTTCTAGAAGATTGATGAGTTGGAGGCTTAGATGGAATTTGCATTAAATGGATTAGTGATTCATGGTGTGATTCATCAAATGTGTTAATGAAGCATTTATTGCTTAATGACTCATGAGATGATTCACCCAAAGAGAGTTAATGAATCATGGTTGATATTATTATTATGTTATTCATTTTAATAATTATCATGATTCATATATATTCTAAAATGAGTTATAATTCATGATTATTCTCACTCTCACCTTCTCTCTCCTCAAGCTCTCTCTCTTCAAGAACTAACCCTAACCTCTCATGTGTTGAGATCCAAGGGTTAGCAAGACTAATAGATCCCTAATCCTATTCTATATCCTCTAGGTTACTTTGATTAGCACTCATAGCAACCTAGTTACCTCAAGTGAGAGGTTAAGCTTGGAGAAGTAGCTCTCGGGTGGATCTTCTATCACAACGAGGAGGCCGACGAGGAGGTGGTCTACGAGAACAAGAAGGACTTGATTCATTAGGTATAATCATCTTTCATAGTAGCTAATGACTTCTATGTTGTTGTTAGTTAGGGTTTGACAAAGATACGTAAAGTTAGTCGATGTTAGTTTAAACAAAATGATTGTTTTACCTATTCCGCCTCCCCGCATCATGTGGGGTGTCTAACGTCGACTTACAGTAGGTAGCTTGAGTAGAGTGACGTACCGTACGTATGTTCCGCGGCATATTTACGATACGATACTCCACTTAAGAAACCTTAGGATGTACATATTTTTAAGACCAGCGATTCTCTTCGTATCCATGATTATACATCCATTTGAGATCCACGATTCTATTAGTTTCGTGATCATACTTCCATTAATGTTATTCCTTCTTATGATCATGTATCCATTCTGGATCTGTCGTTTCCTCTCATGCCGTTGATCTGCTTTCTTCGATACTCGATTGAGGTTCCTGTCACCATAGTTTGAGCGCAGTTTGAGCTGCTGCTAGTGTTGAGGTCAGGACGAGCTCGTTTGGTATGAGGGCTGACCCTTGTGTTTTCTGGTGACATGGGAACGTCTCGAGTTAGTAGTTATGTTGTGACCACTTGTGGAGGCCAGTGCTTGGTTTTACACCGGAGGATCGAGCCATTGTTAGAGCTACCAGTTGCGAGAGGACTGTTGATGTACAGCATACCTCAGAGATTTTGATGTCGCCTACCGTGCAGACAGGTGAACCAGTTGTTGCTGAGATGATGGGATGTCGGTTCCAGAGCTTACGAGCTAAGATCGCCGAAGCTTCCAGGCAGATATGCGACAGATGATAGCTAGTCTACCCCGAGTTGGGAGACGAAGGTGATTTGTCTGATTGATGTGCCGACGCAGGCCCAGTTGAGTTGAAGATTTCTAGTGTGGAAAGAATCTTACTCAGACCTAGGCAGACCGAGCCAGAGACGACCGCCGGAGTATCGCCTTTCCCGGAGGATTGAGGCATTGTTTAGCGTTCGGACTAAGGGTATTCACATGTTGTATAGGCGAAGCTAAAAAGTTCGAACGAGTGTCAGAAACCCATTTTCCTAAGTTTAGAGTGTTCGGAGGAACATGCAGGTAATTCTGTGGACCCTCTAGAAGAATGAAACCCTAACTCGACAAGATGACGATGGAACCGCTTTGAACCTTAGGGTTTGTGGCAGTTTAGCGGTGCCATCAGTGAGGCTTGGGTTTTCCCTTCTACGGCTGGTCCAGATATGCTGTGGTATGTACCAGATATTTTAGACTACGCTCAAGTGTTGAGCCTTCGGGAAATTTTGGGACCTCAATGACTCGATCGAAAAGTTTGACGACGTCCGGATACCATGTGATAAGAGACCAGTAAGCTGACCAGCTTTGGATAGAGGACCTCACCCAGAGGCGTTGTGAGTTCATCGAGAGCAGACGAGTTTTGAGTGTTCCTCCGATGGTTGGGACAAGTTCCCGAGGACGTGTTCGGCCAGAAATCTTCTACAGAGTGATGAAGGTACAAAGTACGCGATTTCGAGTTTGTGCGAGAGACTTCGGATTGACAGTGGACGAGAACAGTTGCAGGGCGCAGATAGCAGGGTGTGACGTCATAGTGAGAGGTGATAAAGACGAGTGGAACCAGAAGTTCGTGCGAGATGCTGACGAGCTGTTATTACTCCCCGTCGAGATCAGAGACCTGATATGCTTACAGAGGCGTAGGGATAAGTCCAGTTTCCGAGGAAATGTGTGCGGAACACGCAGATGTCCAGAAAACGAGAAATGATAATGTAAGAATACCAGCCTCCGTACAGTTCGGGATAGGCAAGATCGGAAGAGACCTTGAGCAGGATTCCTTCCGGGACACTGCTGCAATGAGATTTGCACCGAGGATCAGATGGGTCACGTGCATTCAGAGAACCAGATGCCGACGCCAGTGACGTGCTGCCTTACGAGTGGTCATGATGATTGACCAAGAGATGATCAGAGAAGTGCTAGAGCGGAATCGTCCCCGTTAGCACACCTGCTAGGGCTGATGAGCCGATGGATTGCGAGATTGGTAATCCGAGGAGAAGATGAGTACCCAGAGACAGAGGACGCCAGACCGTGAGCAGGAGGCGAGCGGATATTCTTGTTCTGCCGGTTTTAGGCGCACCAATTCATTTTTCGACATTATAGGAGGTGTACCTCAATGTCCTTTGTTGCGATTTGCGTTTGTGATCTGAGTATCATGCTTATATCACTTGGATTTGAGTTTTGATGATGAGTTTTCTGATATTGATTTCGTGCACCATGGCTGCACCTACTGGGTATTTATATTTTGTGCATAGTTATTGCACTTGAGATAGGTTTTTATACACCGTTGTGTTGGTTTTTGAATTGTGCATATTTAATGCACTTGATATCAGTTTTGTGCCTTGGCTGCACATGTATATGAATCCGTGGATTTCATACGGTGATTTGATTTTGTGCATGTGGTACGCACTTGATTTGATTTTTACACTCGGTATAGCTTATATGTGCTTGTAGTGCATTGATATGCGTTTTGTGCATGCAGTTGCACACGTTTACGATTCTATAAACCTTGGTACACTCGGTGTTGTGGTTTATGCATTTGAGTTATTGATCGGTATTTTGTGCACAGGATGCACTGTATTCGTATTTCGTGCACTGGATACACTGTATTTGTATGGTGTGCACTGGATGCACCAGATTAGCTCTTTGTGCACTTGTTGCACTGGGTTTTCATTTCGTGCAACTGTCGCACCAGATTTATATTTTTGTGCATTCGCTGCACCAGATTCGTATTTCGCACATTGGTTGCACTAGATAGCATTTCTTGCATTTGTTGCACCGGACGTGTATTTATACGTTTGTTGTAAGTCCACGTTGCCCACCCAGGTGCTTACGGGGAAGCGGAATAGGTAAAAAACGATTTTTTCTTAAGGCAACATTGACTAGAAACAAGAGGATCTTTGCTAAACAAAACCTAGCAAACTACAAGAGGTTCTATCTACTATGCTCAAGAGATTATACCTCACGAACCAAGTCCTTCGGGTCTTCTTTCCGCTTTCCTCCTCGTCCATGCTAGCTCCGAGGATCGATCCGGATCTTGGTCACCTCCGCGGCCTCCTAGAGTCGAAGACGAGAGATTATACCTCACGAACCAAGTCCTTCGGGTCTTCTTTCCGCTTTCCTCCTCGTCCATGCTAGCTCCGAGGATCGATCTGGCTTGTGTTCCGAGCTCCACCTCAAGCCGAGGTAACTAGGGCAACAAGTGCGCTATGCTTGATGTCCTAGGTGATGTAGAAGAAGAAGATGGATTTGTTTGTCAATTTAGATCCTTATTTTCTCAACACATAAGAGAAAAGGAAAAATCTAGAGAGCAAGAAGAAGAAGCAACCATGGGAGCTTCTCATTTTTGAAGAGAGAGAATGAGAAGAGAATAATAATCCATAAATATTATCATTACTAATCTCTTATCATGATAAAGTTGATGGCTACATTGATTTGACCATTATCATCTCAAAATAAAACCAAAATAAAAAGAAGACTCTAGATCTCACATGAAAGATCATAGTCAACAATGGTCAAATTGTCAACAAGGTCAAGTATGGTCAAATGGTCAAAGCAATTAACCATAACATAATTATCATTAAAAAGATTAGTAAATAATGTCCCCGCCTCATAACGGTTTTGACCGAACCAACTGTCAAAACCTTAATAAGGCACCTCCTCCTTCTTCGCTCCTCACAACTGTGCATACACACCCGCATCCGCATTCCGTAGAATGCGAATGCACAGAAGACAAAAGTAATACATCCATACAATACTAGGATCCGGCTTAAACCGAAGCCCACTAGCATTGTCTTCCCGAACAGCATACGCGCACAAGTGCACGTAAGTGATCGTAGCCCTGCCGTAAAACCATACGGCCTCTACACCTTTTGCCTAGTGCAGGGAAACTCTCTGTGTGGGACTCTAAAGAATCGACACTACGCTGGCAGTGGGTTTAACCACAGACCACAAGCGGCACTAGCTGTACGTAACGGTCCCCAAGTAGATGTCGATAAGAATTCCGATGAGGTAAACCCATCCGAACTCCTACTGGGCCTGAATGTGACAATCTCCGTACAGTCCGGTCTGTTCGTCGAAGAGTATCGCATGGCGGGCCTAGGGGGGCGGTAAACGTCAGACCCCTAATAGCGGTACATGTCGTGCCGGTGTGTAGCCCAGAACACCCTGAGAAACTACTGGAAACACTACCAGTAATTCTCGCTTGCCCTGGCCAGGGACTTTGTGTAATGGCTCTCCTGGACACAGCGCGATATCAACCTCCAATACCGGGAGAGAAGAATCCTGTCTAACCGCTACTGCCTCCAAGTGCTTCGGGACTGCACCCAACTACTACCTGTTTGCACGACTCCTTTGTGCCGTGGTAATGTATTAATCAAAGTACAGTGGGAACACACTCGAGGCGAAGTTGCAGTGTCAAGTCGATGGACTAAGCTGTACTCTTGTCACCTGGGAACTGTTATTTGACGATAGGTATAGTACCAACCAACATTTCCCGACGAGTCCTGTCCAGTGTACTCGCAACCTAACGAGCACCCGCATACTATCTCCAGTACGACGTACTGATGGCTGTGGGACAGACGATGACCCCTGCTGGGATGAGAAGTGCATACGCTAGTCTACTCCGGAGTATCGATGCCCCGTCTCGATAATCCTACGACTAGGGACCTGTATAAGGATGTGCTTATAGATTACCCGGCCTCCATAAGTGTGACTGCCATCACAACACTGGTAATCAAGCAAAGATCCTAAGGGCTCTACTAATATGTATAAGTGATATGCTAAAAGAAACACATGCACATATTAAAGTAGAAACAAACCAAGTAGCATTCTTCCATTTTGAGCAAGATTGTCTATACAACTGTGAATATCCCAAGCTTCCATTAAGTAATATACAAACTACTATGATACAGTAATGGCCTCTAGGGCATATACACTAACAATCTCCCACTTGCACTAGGGCCATGTATATCAAAGACCTATCATCTCGATCAGCCGCTCGAACTGAGTTTGGGGTATGGCCTTCTTGAGTGGATCTGCAGTGTTATTCTCCGAATCTACTCTCTTCACCTCGATCTTCCGGCGATCTATGATCTCTCTGATCAGGTGGTACCGCCTCAAAATGTGCCTGGACTTCTGATGGGACCTGGGTTCCTTCGCTAAAGCTATAGCGCCGTTGTTGTCACAATACAGCGGTATTGGATCAACAATAGTAGGAACCACCTGAAGCTCCATGAGGAACTTGTTCATCTAGACAGCTTCCTTTGCGGTATTGCAAGCAGCTATGTACTCCACTTCCATAGTTGAGTCAGCAACGGTTTCCTGCTTGGAGCTCTTCCAGCAAACCGCCCCTCCATTGAGGGTAAAAACATAACCCGACATGGACTTGGAGTCATCTTGTCACTCTGGAAGCTGGAGTCAGCAAAGGCCTCGATCTGGAGGTCTTTTCCGCCATACACCAAGAACATCTCCTTAGTCCTTTCCAGGTACTTGAGAATGTTCTTTACTGCTATCCAGTGTTTCTTCCCTGGGTCCGAATGATACCGGCTTACAACGCTTAATGCGTATGCTACATCTGGTCTGGTACACAACATCGCATACATTATAGAGCCTACCGTAGATGCGTAGGGTATAGATGACATGCGAGCCCTTTCCAAATCAGTCTTGGGTGACATCTCTTTGGAGAGGGTGATTCCGTGACAAGCCGGTAGATTACCGCGCATTGAATCTTCCATACAGAATCATTTCAGTATGGTGTCAATGTACCTCGACTACAAAAGTCCCAACATCCTCTTAGATCTATCACGATAGATCTGGATCCCCAGAATGTAGTTGGCATCACCCAGGTCCGTCATGGAGAACCTCTGTGACAAGAATCCTTTGACTGACTGTACCATAGGAATATCATTTCCTATTAGGAGAATGTCATCCATGTACAAGACGAGGAATATCACAGTTCTCCCTACAATCTTACTGTAAATGCATGGTTCATCTGGGTTTTTGATAAAGTTGAATTCTTTGACAGTATCATCAAAGCAGATGTTCCAACTCCGCGATGCCTGCTTCAGTCCATAGATGGACTTAAGCAACTTGCACACTTTACCGCTGCTCCCACTCTGAATGAATCCCTCCGGATGATCCATATAGACGCACTCTTCCAAATTTCCATTTAGGAAAGCCGTCTTTACGTCCATCTGCCAGATCTCATAATCGTGGAAGGCAGCAATGGCAAGAAGGATCCGAATGGATTTGAGCATAGCCACTAGAGAAAAAGTCTCGTCATAGTCCAAACCAGGTCTTTGACGAAAACCCTTTGCAACAAGTCTAGCTTTATAGGTTTCAACCTGCCCATCTACACCAATCTTCTTTCTGAAGATCCATTTGCAGCCTACAGGTTTTACCCCTTCTGGAGCAAAGTCCAAAGTCCAAACTTTGTTGGTGTACATGGACTCCATCTCGGTCCGCATTGCATCCAGCCATTTTACTGAGTCACCGCTATGAATGGCTTGCTGGAAGATAGTAGGCTTATCATTTTCAATAACGCAATCCTCTCGATCCCCGTCTATGAGAAAACCGTAGTATCTTTCGGGAGGATGAGACTGCCTACTACTCCCGCGGAGTGGCGCTGGGATGTCCGGTTCTCCTGAAACTTCTGGTTCTTCCAAGCTTTCAGTAATAACTTGTGGTTCTGGAATTTCTTCCCGTTCTATTGCGCTCCCACTTATCTGACTTTGTAAAAATTCAGTTTCCAAGAAGTGGGCATGCTGTGAAACAAAAACCTTTTGTTCCTCTGCGGAATAGAAAAGATACCCCGTAGAGTTCTTGGGGTATCCCACAAACTTACATAGTACTGAGCGTGCCTCGAGCTTGTCCGCATGCTGCTTCTTAACGAAAGCTGGACATCCCTATGTCTTAAGATACTTAAGACAGGGTTTCTTCCCACTCCACATCTAATATGGGGTGGTAGGCACAGTCTTGGTTGGAGCCTTGTTCAAAAGATATGCAGCTGTTTCTAGTGCATAACCCTAGAAAGATCGCGGTAACTCAGCCTTACTCATCATGGAACGAACCATATCCAATAGAGTTCGATTCCGTCTTTCTGATACACCGTTGTGTTGTGGTGTGTATGGAGGAGTAAGCTGAGAGAGAATTCCATTCTCTTTTAAGTAGCCCAGAAACTCGGCACGCAAGTATTCACCACCTCGATCAGATCTCAGTGTCTTGATACTTTTGCCTGTTTGTTTTTCAACTTCATTCTTGTATTCCCGAAATTTCTCAAAGGCCTCGGATTTATGCTTCATCAGGATGACATGTCCATACCTAGAGAAATCATCCGTAAAAGTAATGAAATATGAATAACCACTTCGCGCATGTGTAGACAATGGACCACACACGTCACTGTGTATGAGTCCCAAGAGCTCGCTTGCTCTTACTCCGTGTCCAGTGAACGGAGTCTTTGTCATCTTTCCCATGAGACAAGATTCACAAGTGGCATAAGACTGATACTCGAACGGATTCAAGTATCCCTCTTTATATAACTTTGTTAACCGTGTCTCATTAATGTGACCCAGTCTACAATGCCATAAGAAAGCCTGATTTGTTTCCGGAGACATTCTTTTAAGTGTGTTCTGGACACTGAAAACCTGAGCTTGATTAAATACGTATATCCCATTTTCTAATGTACCTGAACTAATCAGAACTTGATTTAGGTGGATGTGGACTACATCGCTTAGAAAAGTAAAATCATATCCTTCCTTAGAAAGTAAGGATACAGATATGATATTACAAGTCGCACTAGGTACATATAAACAGTTATGCAGAATCAATATCTACCCACTTGTTAGTCCAAGATGATATTCCCCTACGGATTCAGCGTCCATGCTCATTCCGTTGGCAACCCTGAGAGTCATATCACCTATCCTGATAACTCTACGGTTTCTTAGAGCCTGTAATGAATTACAGATGTAAGATCCTGATCCGGTATCCAATACCCAGGAAGTAGGGTTAACTGACATACAGTTTTCTACTACAAACACACCCGAAGCCGAAGCCACAACATGCTTCGAATCCTGGCTACTGGCTTTGCTAGCCCTGCAATCCTTCTGCCAATGTTCATTCCCGTAACAATAGGAACATCCTTCCTTTACTACATCCAGTCCCGAAACTTTTCCCCTTCCCTTTCCTTCTATTTCCCTGGTTTCCTTCAGGGTATAAGTAGAGGGCAGAGACTGTAGAATCAAGTCGGTATTTGACCCGTTCTTCAACATTGTCTACAGGTCCGTGAGCTCATTAAAATAGCTGGTCTCTGTAAGGACGTTGCCCCCTACAGATGACCTGATAGCCAACCTCGCTTGTAGCAATTCGTTCGAGGTCTCATATCTTGCGATACGAGATTGCTCTCCATATAAATCTTTGTTATGGAGGAAGATAGAAACTAAGTCCATATTCTCGTGCTGCCTCTGGTTTGCACCATCAACTGAGGCCAACACGAGGCACTTGGCATTCGCACAGTCTTTTTTCGATGTCATACGGATATCAATATCCACGACAGTGGAAACTGGTCCTGAGACGGCAGGGATTTGATTAGTTAAGAGGTGTCCCAGCTTGTCATGGGTAATGGACATCTGGACAGACCTTTGCCAGTCCGATTCAGTCAGTTTATTATCTAGATGTAACCTATGTGTGGTCACTGGGTCGCTGCAATTAAGAGAGAGAGAAGAAAATAATCAGCATGATGCTCTTGCAAGTTTAGATTGGTTTTTAATTTATCTAAACAGGATGGCTCCCACTGTTTCTCGAATCCTTCCTCAAACCATAAAAGAATAATTAGTCGGGATCAATCTCATCGTACAATACTTGCTTAACCGTTCAGCCAGGCCAGTGTCGGTACTTCGAGGGAGGTTTTACGACGCTTTCGCGAAGTTCCTTAATTAAATAACCTCTTTTCCCTGTGGGCGTTGCCCCGCTAACACCTTTCTAGACACCCACTTGATTTATAGCATTGATCGTTAAGTGAAAAGTTTCCCGAGGAGTAGCGGATACTCACAGTAGGATCGGGATCCAAATATCATTGTGAGATAATGCTGAAGGAATCCTACCAACATTATCAAACTCCAAATGGTATGCAGCACTAGCAAGTTTCAGTTTCTTTAGAAACTCCCGATGTGGATTTTTGCCCTATGCTCTTATGACCTTGACGAAGGTCAAAATATCATAAGTCGCATGTCAATTTCTACCCATCATTGTCCAGTTTAATTTTAACCCACCCGTATATACCCTTGACGAAGGTCAACAAGGTAATACGACTGTCCCAAACTAACGAATCTATATATGTTACATATGAACACCCAACAGCTACCAATCACTATGCCTTGACGAAGGTCAACAAACATAGCTTGAATACTATTGAATATTCATATGAAATGACGGAGGGCTACGAATGGTTTTGGCGAAACCGTGAACGTAGTGAACTTGATATAATCGAAGGAAGCTTGATAGCTTTTAAAAGGAGTGGTTTAAGCTCCGCGTTTTTAAAAGTTTTCTGTTTTGAAAAGAAACCGAGTGGTTTTGAAATTGTTCCAACGACTTAACTTTGGTTTATTTTCTTGCATTAATTTAATGCGCCCCATCATTTAATCCTACCACTGCAGAAAAAAAATGAAAATATGATGTACGCTTATGCCATCTGCATTCGCCACGGGGCCCCGTCATCACCCGTTAGGTTACTTAACTAACGACAGAGCGGGGGCTGGACTAGCGCAGATGTAAAATATAAGCAATGCCTACTAGATATCATATATAGATATATACATTCGTCAGATGCAATGATAGCCATTCCAGATCACAGATGAACACATTGGATATGCTAGGAATCCGCGTTTCGTTCGAGCCTGCAACGAAAGACGGATTACACGGTCGTGATGAATAGCCAAACCCCACCCTAGACCCCTACAGGTGCGGCAAACTACCAGCCAAGTACCCAAAGTGAAGCAACCTCTCTCAACAACGTGAGTAGGCCACTCGGCACTTCAAAATACCCGGTAGTTTGTGCACCCCACCTTGGGTCTATCCTAGGAGCAAAAACAGTAAAAGAAATAATATACAATGGCGGCTACAACCTCATCCCGGATATGCGGCCATAAAATAATATTACATCAATTTATATATTACATCAAATGAAAGATAAAGAAAACCCGCTTCTCATAACCCCCGGCTATTCATCCGCGACAATCCAACAAGTTCGTATACACAATCCAACAACATTACAGATCACAGATATGCACAACCCCCACTAATCGACGTATAGCGATTAGTTGACATTCAGTGCATATATCACATTACAGATATTACCATTTAGCAAAAGTTTGTAGAACTTCGATCAAAACACCAATTTATAACTACCCCAAACACAACTTGGTTCTCTGGAAATTCTGGGCAGAAACAAAATACTTTAAAAATCACAAAACATCATACTGAAGAAACTGCAGCAAACCCGAGTCGCGGCCGAGTCAACTTGGCCGCGGATCCGTGGATAAACGTGTAGTTTCGCCGTGGTTCCGCGGCGCGTTGACCGAGTCATGGGCTCTTTTTTGCTTCATGTTCCTAAAAAACCCTGCACCGATTTTTAAGGTATGTGGAATTATTTTTAGAGCAGTTTTAAAAATCGATAGAAAGTATGAATTTTTTGACATGTTTCGCGATTTTTTTACTGATCGAAGTTCCAAACACTTTGTTAACAAGCTAGTTGTTGTTTAGCTAGGCTCTGATACCACTGTAAGTCCACGTTGCCCACCCCGGTGCTTACGGGGAGGCGGAATAGGTAAAAAACAATTTTTTCTTAAGGCAACATGGACTAGAAACAAGAGGATCTTTGCTAAACAAAACCTAGCAAACTAAAAGAGGTTCTATCTACTATGCTCAAGAGATTATACCTCACGAACCAAGTCCTTCGGGTCTTCTTTCCGCTTTCCTCCTCGTCAATGCTAGCTCCAAGGATCGATCTGGATCTTGTTCACCTCCGCGGCCTCCTAGAGTCGAAGACGAGAGATTATACCTCACGAACCAAGTCCTTCAGGTCTTCTTTCCGCTTTCCTCCTCGTCCATGCTAGCTTCGAGGATCGATCCGGATCTTGGTCACCTCCGCGGCTTCCTAGAGTCGAAGACGATCCACCCGAGAGTTTGTGTTCCGAGCTCCACCTCAAGCCGAGGTAACTAGGGAAACAAGTGCGCTATGCTTGATGTCCTAGGTGGTGTAGAAGAAGAAAATGGATTTTTTTGTCAATTTAGATCCTTATTTTCTCAACACATGAGAGCAAAGGAAAAATCTAGAGATCCAGAAGAAGGAGCAACCATGGGAGCTTCTCATTTTTTAAGAGAGAGAATGAGAAGAGAATAATAATCCATAAACATTATCATTACTAATCTCTTATCATGAAAAGTTGATGGCTACATTGATTTGACCATTATCATCTCAAAATAAAACCAAAATAAAAAGAAGACTCTAGATCTCACATGAAAGATCCTAGTCAACAATGGTCAAATTGTCAACAAGGTCAAGTATGGTCAAATGGTCAAAGCAATTAGCCATAACATAATTATCATTAAAAAGATTAGTAAATAATGTCCCGCCTTACAACGGTTTTGATCGAACCAACTGTCAAAAACCTAATGAGGCACCTCCTGCATATTCGCTCCTCACAACTGTGCATACACACCCGCATCCGCATTTCGTAGAATGCGAATACACAGAAGACAAAACTAATCCATCCATACAATACTAGGATCCGGCTTAAACCAAAGCCCACTAGCATCGTCTGCCCGAACAGCATACGCGCACAAGTGTACGTAAGTGATCATAGCCATGCCGTAAAACCATACAGCCTCTACACCTTTTGCCCAGTGTAGGGAAACTCTCTGTGTGGGACTCTAAATACTCGACACTACGCTGGCAGTGGGTTTAACCACAGACCGCAAGCTGCATTAGCTGTACGTAACGGTTCCCAGGTAGATGTTGATAAGAAGGCCGATGAGGTAAACCCTTCTGAACTCCTACTGAGCCTGAATGTGACAATCTCCGTACAGACCGGTCTGTTCGTCTGAGAGTATCGCTTGGCGGGTCTAGGGGCGGTAAACGTCAGACCCCTAATAGCAGTACAAGTCGTGCCAGAGTGTAGCCCAGAACACCCTGAGAAACTACTGGAAACACTACCAGTAATTCTCGCTTTCCCTGGCCAGGGAATTTGTGTAATGGCTCTCCTAGACACAGCGCGATATCAACCCCCAATACCGGGAGAGTCGAATCCTATCTAACCGCTAATGCCTCCAAGTGCTTCGGGACTGCACCCAACTACTACCTGTTTGCACGACTCCTTTGAGCCGTGGTAGGGTAGTAATCAAAGTACAGTGGGAACACACTCGAGGCGAAGTAGCAGTGTCAAGTCGACGGACTAAGCTGTACTCCTGTCACCTGGGAGCTGTTATCTGACGATAGGTATAGTACAAACCAACAGTTCCCGACGAGTCCTGTCCAGTGTACTCGTAACCTAACGAGCACCTGCATACTATCTCCAGTATGACGTACTAATGGCTGTGGGACAGACCATCTCCCCTGCTGGGATGAGAAGTGCATACGCTAGTCTACTCCGGAGTATCGATGCCCCGTCTCGATAATCCTATGACTGGGGACCTGTATAAGGATGTGCTTATAGATTACCCAGCCCCCACAAGTGTGACTGCCATCACAACGCTGGTAATCAAGTAAAGATCCTAAGGGCTCTACTAATATGTATAAGCATATGCTAAAAGAAACACATGCACATATTAAAGTAGAAACAAACCAAGTAGCATGCTACCATTTTGAGCAAGATTGTCTATACAACTGTCACGACCCGAAAGTACGGAACGCGACTGGCACTTAGATTATGAGACGTCTAAAGGCGTACCGTAACCTAAGTCAGCCAAAGCCCAGAAAATCTAAACCAAAATCAAAAGAGAGTGAAGGAAAACCTTTAATGAAAACTTTTTTTTTTTAAATCCATTAAGTTACGTTGAACCCCCTTTTTAAAACATCAAAAATTTCCGAAAATTTCGGCAGAGTCTCCCCTGTTTTTTCTATCCCCCAAAATGGGTACAACAAGATATATATATAACCTGTAATCATAAAATGGCATCCCCAAGCGGGAGCTAGCTCTTCGTCCAAGGCGGATCACAACCACATGCAATATATAAGTAATATCTGTTGGAGATAGTGCCCTCAGAGTCAATTTTTAGGTCACAGGTACATGATTGCAATGATTGATGGAGGACCTATCCCGGTAGGACAGTCTTACTCGAGATGATAGTATGCTATCTGGTTTACCTTTATCATCGTGTACTGCTTTAAGTGACCTGACAAGTCGCTATTACACGTTGATAGAGCCCCTAGGATTCTTGCTTGACCACCAGCAGTATGAGGGCGATCATATACGTGGGAGCTGGCAGTCTATAAGCATATCCTTAAATGGTCCCTAGTCGTGTGAGTTTCGAGACAGGGCATCGATACTCCAGAGTAGACTAGTGTATACAGTCGAGACCCCGACGAGGGGCAGTGGCCGGTCTCACAAGCCACTGGTGTCAGTTGGATCACCTAAGATGTATACAGGTGCTCATTGGGTTATGAGTACACCGGACAGGACTCGCCGGGAACATGCTAGTTGGTCATATACCAGACGTCAGATGGCAGTTCCCTGGTGACATGTGTACAGGTTAGTTCATCGACCTGGGGATCGTCATTTGTCTTGTGTGAGTTCCCACTGTACTTTGATTACTACCCTACCACGGCTCAAAGGAGTCGTGCAAACAGGTTTTAGTTGGGTACAGTCCCGAGCCACATGGAGGCAGTAAGCGTATCTTCAGGGGTTCGTCTCTCCCGGTATTGGGGGTGAGGTCGTGCTGTGTCTAGGAGAGCCATTACACGAAGCCCTCGGCCGAGGCAAGGAGATTTACTGGTAGGTATTCCAGTAGTATCTCAGGGTGTTCTGGGCTACACTCCGACACGACTTGTACCGCTTTTGGGGGTCTGACTTTTACCAACCCCCTAGGCCCGCCATGCGATGCTCATAGACGAACGGACCGGACTGTACGGATATTGTCACTGACAGGCTCAGTAGGGAGTCAGGCTGAGTTCGCTCACAGACGTCCCTTTTAGTCAATACCTGGTAGCCCGTTACGTATTGGCTTATTGTAGCGTCTTGAAAAGTCGTTTTGGTGTTTTCCTGAAATTCGGTGAAAATTCGGTATTTTTCCGAAAACCGTCTTTCTCGATATTTTGCAGTTTAGGGCTAATTATACTTAAAATGGATAGGTAATTACTTGTTTTTAGTGACTAATGAGTTAATTATGAAATTTTGGTCATTTAAAAATTTTTCCCTATTTTTCAATTTTTTAATATTATTTTAAGCCGGTAAGAAAATACTTTAAATAAGCGATAAATACAAATTTTTCCGGGCTAATTTTAATCTCAAAAATTATGATAATTATATTCTAGTGATAACATGAATTTTTAGTAATTTATTTTGATTTTTAACCAATTTTTATAAATTGAAACGAAATTATTGAATTTTGGGCTAAAACTTGCAATTTTTGAGTTGTAGGGGGCCTTTTTGCATAAAATTTCTTTTGTAAAACCCCTCTATCTTTTTCCTCAGCCCAAGAACAGCCCAATCCTTGGCCAAGACCAGAAAATTCTGACCTCTCTCTTTCTTGAGTTGTTTCTTGAGTTAATTGATAGTTTATGGTATTTATTTTAATATATTGGATAAATGTATGATACATTGACTTTAAAACTTGACCCTTGACCTTCCCACTCACCCCACACCCTCCCCCATACCTCCAACCTGGCCGAAACCTGCACCCCTCTTTCTCATCTCTTTTCTTTGCATTTTTCTTCAATTTCCTTCAAGGAAATGCATCAAAATCCATGAATTAATTCCAAAAATCCAAACAATTTCCTTATGCTATCATTTTCCTTAGCCATTCTTGCTTGGATCTTGGTGTTTGAGGCCATCATTTGGAGGAAACTTTCTTGCTTGATCTATTGATCAAGAGGTATAAATTCCATCTTGTTAAATTCCTTGTTTAAGTGCTTATGTGTTATGGTTTAGTGTTAATTTAGTGTAGTTAATCTAGTTTTCTTAGATTTTTGTTTGAAAATTCTAACTAGGTTTTGAACCATGATAATTTATTTAAGTTGTTTATTAGTTAATCTAGTTGTTAGTAAACTAATCTATATGGTTACCTTATTATGTAGTCTTTAATTATACTAATTTAGGTAATTTTAGAAGTTGATTTTAGTTGTAAAGTTGTTGTTTTAAGGTTTTTCAAGAGAGGGTTATGTATGGAAAATGATATTTGAAGCTTGATTAGTGAGTTGATTAAACCTAATTTGTGTTGATTAAACCTAATTTGCTATCTAGTGTTTTGCTAACCTTAAGCTAAGTGGTTAATTTGCTTATTAGGCTAAATTTTAGTGTTAAAGTAAGGATTTCTTATATAGTTTGAGTTATGTTTGCTATTTATAAAAATCAAGAGAAGGTTTTGTTATGTAAATTAGGTTTTTTAAGCTTAGTTAATGGTTTAGCATTGGTGTATTGGCTAACTTTTTGGTTAGTTTGGAATGTTGGCGTTGGGTGGGTTGACTTTGTCGCTTTATTGTCGATGTTTGCATCAAATTGCAATTTCTGCTTACTAGATTTTTATAGAAGTTATGTGATGGGTTAATTGTGGTATCTTGATGATTTTGTTGGCTTGTCCTACGACTTTTAGGATGCGTGAGTGCGGTTTTTGGGTAGTCGGGTTTTAGTTTTGCCGGGTGACCCAAATCGGCGTTTTTCGGCAGTTTTTGCGATTTTCGCGTGTGTCCGCGCACTTTGTGCACGTTGTACCCAGCTAGAGAACTTTAGTAGTTTCGTTGGGGTTTTGCGTCGTTCTTGATATATAACCTTATATTTGATATAAATTACAGGTTCGGTCGCGGAGACGTCTGACGCGGCGCGAAAGGGAAAGGCGGTGATCGGACACAGCTAGCCAGGAATCCCGGTGAGTAGATTTAACATCTACGGGGGACGATCGTCTGGATGGCGCAAGTCGCCCGATAGATTTAGTAAACTGGAAAATAGTAAATTGGATAATCACTTGTGGCATTAGAATAATAATACTGGCATGATAATTGCTGCAATTAGATCGATAGGTTATACCTATATACGCAAACTCAATTGTAGGACACATGCACCATTACCAGGTTTTTATATGCAGCACGAGCACTATTCATGTCTACACACACACCCTGGTAATTGCCATGCCACCACACTAGATAACTTTTAAATTTAAAACTTTTACTAATTGATACTTAAACTGGTGCTATTGCCTTTAATTCCTTAAAATGAAACCGTAGAATTGCTATTCATGTGCATGTACTTCATCATATTAATTGTTCATGCTTAATCCATTAATCACACATCGCAACTTGATTATTGATATCATACGCATTCATTATCATTGATATATGCACTTATGTGGATTTCTGGAGATTTTATGATATTGCTGGATTCCGGGGGAAAACCGCAAAATTTCTAAACTTATTATATTTTTTAAAAATATGTAAAATTGCGGTTTTCTAGTGATGTAAGTGTCGTCCACCATGAGTTTGCTGTGGCTTTGGAAATCCGTGTCGAGGAGTGGAGGAACCGGCACGGGTACATGGTGGGCCCGGTAAGGTACCCCGGGGCAAGAGGAATGTGGTGATGACGTTGAGCCTGGCAGGGGACGGATTACCTACCGGTGACTGTTTGGGACGGCGGATATCCAGAGGATACCGACCGTGGCCGCTTGATGATGAGATATTGATATTTGAGATGGGTCAGCCGGACGGCTGAGGCCAGAGATACATTTATGAGATTTGAGACAGCTTTTGGGTGTCGTTGCTGGACACTGATTTTCGTCGATTCATTGACATTATGCTGGCATTCTAAAAGAGTTTCAAAAACAAAAAGAGATAAAATATTTCTTATATATACCTATTGAGACCTCAGATTTTCATGTTGCATGCATATTGGTACACTGATGTTATATACACACCTGCTAGTGCATCCAGTCATACCTGTATTTTAGATACTAGGATGCTTGTGTGCATGCATACGATAGCCTTTGTAGATGTTATTTATTACTCACGAGTTGGCAACTCACCCCCGTTGTGCCACAGTCTTTTGCAGGTCCGCTCCGTCAGTTCAGTAGCGGCGGGCGCACTTGTCTTTTACCTCTTTTGCCTGAGCTCGAGATTTGCTCATAGGTGGGTTATGTTATTTTTTTTGTACCACCTTGTATATTCTTGTATCTAGCGTACTCCATCTACTGTTTCTACCAGATTATTGTATATTGATCTAGAGATGAGACTGTGAGGTTTGTGGATTTTATGCTGTATTTTGGGGTCGAGCTCACTTGAGCCGACATGCTACTTTTCATGCTTCCTTATGCTTTATTATGCTTATTGTCATTTACATTGCGTGGGATTTGTGACCGCCGTATGGCGAAGAGCTAGCTCCCGCTTGGGGATGCCCTATTTTGTGGATTCATGTATATATTTTGTTGTACCCATTTTTGGGGGTCAGTATTTACAAAGGAGACTCTGCCGAAATTTTCGGGAAAAATTTGTATTGTTTTAAAAAGTGTTTTACATGACTTATTGATAACTCGCTTTCAATTGATTGGGTTTTCTTCACTCTTTTGCTTCATTGGGTTTGTTTTCTGGGCTTTGGCTTACTTATTTTACGGACGCCTTTAGACGTTTCGTAAACTTAAGTGCCAGTCACGTTCCGTACCCTGCGGGTCGTGACAAAGTTGGTATCAAAGCGATAGGTTTACCTTTTTGAGTGTAGGATGACCCTTGGTAGATGGAGTAAGTGACTTAAGCAGGGTAACGTAGCGTACGTATGTCCGCGGCATACTTACGATACGGTACTCCGCCTAAGTGACTTTAGGATATACTTGCTTGAAAAAATTCCTTCTTCAATTCCGTGTATCCTATGATCCTATTGCACTGTTCTTACTATCCGTTTTCTTGTGACAGCCACTATGCCGCCGAAGGCTACGAGGGCACAGAGGGCTGCCGCCAGAGACGAGATTCGAGCTGGCTCGTCCGAGACTAGGACTGAGCAGGGTGGTATGCCTACGCCGCAGGGACAGACCGATCCACCTTCCCCAGGCCGTATGGATAGGCTCGAGACGGGTATGGAGGAGTTGCGACAGATGATGGGAGGCATGCAGGAGCTGCGTCAGATGGTAGGATCCCTAGTTGCAGCCAGTCGTACACCGAGGCAGGATGACGTACCTACTACATCACAGACGACCATGATACCTGCTCCTACTACTACCATCATGTCCATTCCGGTTTCACTACAGGACTTCATGAGGCTGAGACCTCCAGTATTCACCGGCACCGAGGCAGCGGAGGACCCACAGACGTTCCTTGATAGTTTAGCCAGGATCTGCCGTTCGCTGAGATGTTCGGATGATCGATGGGTAGAGCTTGCCAGTTTCCGGCTAGAGGGTCTCGCGCAGACATGGTGGGAGTCAGTCTTGAGAGGTCGAGCTGCAGATCTGCCGCCTATGACTTGGGCCGAGTTTACAGCGGTCTTTCTAGCCCGTTTCCTTCCAGAGAGCGTTCGTGACGCCAGAGCTCGCAGTTTCGAGGCCTTAGTCAAGACACCTGGGATGACGGTGTCTGAGTATGATATCCAGTTTACACAGTTATCCCGATATGCTCAGTATTTGGTGGATACCGAGGAGAAGATGGTGAAGAGGTTCGTACAGGGACTTGATGCCCAGCTATACCTTGCCATTGGCGCCCAGCACTACGACACTTATTCAGCTGCTATGGATACAGCATTGCGGATGGAGGCACGCATATCACAGACTCCGGCCGTTTCTGGGCCGAAGAGGATGCGCACCGATGTACCATCTCAGAGACAGCGCGCCAGATTCTTTCCGAGAGATAGGCCTGGCAGAGGATTTGGGCGGGGACAGTTATATGGTTCTTATCCCCAGAGGCAGCAGCCGTCACCAGGATGTTTTGGGTGCGGGAGTCTGCATCATCTTGTCAGAGACTGTCCGGTGAGACGACAGGGAGCAGCGACAGTTCCGCACGTGACTCTACCACCATCACCACCCCCTCCTCAGAGAGCCCTACTTCCTACCCCAGGCGATGCTCCACGCCAGTTAGGTGCACCGAGAGGCCGTGGACGCGGCGGTCCTGTTCAGAGAGGACGAGGAGGCAGAGGCCGAGGTCGAGGTCAGCCCGCTATCGGTGGAGGACAGGCCCGAGTTTTTGCTTTGACACCGCAGGATGCGCAGGCATCCAATGCCGTTGTGACAGGTACTTTGCCAGTTTGTTCTTTCGACGCACGGGTGTTATTCGACCCAGGTTCCACACATTCGTACGTATCTACACACTTTGCACCGATGTTGGGCCGTGAGTCGTCGTCGTTAGATCAGCCGCTTGTTGTTGTTACTCCGGTAGGCGAGTCGTTTGTCGCTCGTTTTGTATTTCGTTTGTGTTCCGTTCGTATCGGGGAGAGGGATTCATCAGTTGATTTGATACTCCTCGATACGTTGGACTTTGATGTGCTTCTGGGCATGGATTGGCTAGCCACTTGTTATGCTTCGGTGGACTGCCGTGAGAAGGCAGTCAGATTTAGCTTTCCGGGAGAGCCAGTCCTTGTTATTCAGGGAGACCGCAGTGTCGCCCTTCCCAGCTTAATTTCTTCTCTTCGCGCTGGTCAGCTCTTGCGGAAGGGATGTAAGGGATTCTTAGCGTGTATTTGTGATACTCGAGCTGCAGAGGTTCCGTTGGACCAGGTCCCGGTAGTTTGTGAGTTCCCTGATGTTTTCCCTGATGAGCTACCTGGGCTACCGCCTGAGCGCGATGTTGAGTTCTGCATTGATTTGATTCCCGGTTCGGGGCCTATTTCTATACCACCGTATCGGATGGCCCCGGCAGAGCTTCGAGAGCTGAAGGAGCAGTTGCAGGATTTGTTGGATAAGGGGCTTATTCGACCGAGTGTTTCTCCGTGGGGTGCTCCGGTCCTGTTTGTCAAGAAGAAGGATGGAAGTTTGCGCTTATGTATCGACTACCGCCAGCTGAACAAAGTTACCGTTCGGAACAGATATCCGTTGCCGCGCATTGATGATTTGTTCGACCAGCTTCAGGGTGCGGGGTATTTTTCGAGGATCGATTTGCGATCAGGATACCATCAGCTGCGAGTTCGACAGGAGGATATACCGAGGACAGCTTTCCGCACGCGCTACGGCCACTACGAGTTTTTGGTGATGTCGTTCGGACTCACCAACGCCCCAGCAGCATTCATGGATTTGATGAACCGTACATTCAGGCCGTATCTTGACTTGTTCATCATCGTGTTTATCGACGATATCTTGGTGTACTCCCGGAGCAGAGAGGAGCACGAGCAGCACTTGCGGATTACGTTACAGACTCTGAGGGAGCATCAGCTGTTCGCGAAGTTCTCCAAGTGTGCTTTCTGGCTGGACAGCGTCGGATTCTTGGGTCACGTGGTTACGAGAGACGGCATTTGTGTGGACCCGAAGAAGATTGAGGCTGTTCAGCAGTGGCCCCGACCTACATCGGTTACCGAGATCCGTAGTTTTCTAGGCTTGGCGGGCTACTACAGGCGTTTTGTTCAGGACTTCTCCCGTATAGCTGCACCGTTGACCGGTTTGACCCGGAAGGGAGTTCCTTTCGTCTGGACAGAGGAGTGCGAGCGCAGTTTTCAGCAGCTACGGACATGTTTGACTACGGCGCCGGTATTATCTTTACCTTCGGGATCAGGCGGATTTGTTGTCTACTGTGATGCTTCGCGAGTGGGATTAGGATGCGTTTTGATGCAGCATGGCCGGGTGATCGCTTATGCTTCTCGGCAGTTGAAGAAGCATGAACAGAACTACCCCACTCATGATTTGGAGATGGCTGCAGTGGTCTTTGCACTGAAGATTTGGCGACATTACCTTTACGGCGAGTCGTGTCAGATATTCACCGATCACAAGAGCTTAAAGTACATATTTCAGCAGCGAGACCTGAACCTCAGACAGCGTCGTTGGATGGAGTTGGTGAAAGACTACGACTGCGAGATCTTATATCACCCCGGCAAGGCGAATGTGGTGGCAGATGCGTTGAGTAGGAGGCCCGGGGGTAGTCTATCCTTTTTGCGCGCAGTGCAGAGGCAGTCGTCAGCAGATTGGCAGATGTTATGCGACAGCCGAGTTGAGTTCGAGTTCACTCAGACAGGGGGACAGCTCGCGCATGTTCGTGCACGCCCACAGTTGCTTGACCGTATATATGAGGCACAGCGTAGTGACGACCGTTGCTCAGAGATCATGGCACAGATGGGACAGGGCAGATTTTCCGAGTTCATGGTTGACGATCAGGGGATTTTACGATATGGATCTAGACTGTGCGTACCAGATGCCGATGGATTACGGCGCGACATTCTCGAGGAGGCACACCGATCAGTGTATAGTGTCCACCCCGGTTCCACCAAGATGTACCATGATATGAGAGAGACCTACTGGTGGGACGGGATGAAGAGGGACATTGCGGAGTTCGTTTCGAGATGCCTGACTTGTCAGCAAGTCAAGGCCGAGCACCAGAGGCCCGCAGGAGAGCTACAGCCGTTACCCATTCCAGAGTGGAAATGGGAGCAGATTTCGATGGACTTCGTTGTGGGTCTACCCAGGACCAGTCGAGGGTACGACTCCATCTGGGTGATCGTGGATAGATTGACGAAAGCGGCTCACTTCCTGCCAGTGAAGACGACTTTCAGCTTCGCTCAGTATGCTCAGCTCTATATTGACGAGATCGTGCGACTACATGGCGTACCGACTTGTATCGTGTCAGATCGAGGCACTCAGTTCACCAGCCGACTTTGGCAGAGACTTCAGGAGGCTTTGGGCACTCGTTTGAGCTTCAGCACAGCGTTTCATCCGCAGACAGATGGACAGTCAGAGCGGACCATTCAGACTCTCGAGGACATGCTCAGAGCGTGCGTTTTAGACTTTGGTGGTAGCTGGGATCGTCATTTACCTCTAGTGGAGTTCTCCTACAACAACAGCTTCCAGGATACTATTCAGATGGCACCTTTCGAGGCATTGTATGGGAGGAGATGCAGATCGCCCGTTTGTTGGACAGAGCTCAGCGAGAGCAGCATTTTGGGGCCGCAGCTTGTTGAGGAGACGACAGCGAAAATACAGTTGATCCGAGACCGGATGAGAGCGGCTCAGAGTAGGCAGAAATCGTATGCAGACAGGCGCCGTCGCAGATTAGAGTTCGCAGTTGGCGACCATGTTTTTCTGAAGGTCTCACCGATGAAGGGCGTGATGCGTTTTGGGCGAAAGGGGAAGCTTAGCCCTAGATTCGTAGGTCCCTTCGAGATCCTCGAGCGTGTCGGCGCTGTTGCATATCGTTTGGCTCTTCCACCCAGCTTTCCCGATGTTCACCCCGTCTTCCATGTTTCGATGCTCCGCAAGTACCTTCACGACCCTTCGCATGCGATTCAGCACCCGACAGTCCAGCTAGAGCGCGACCTTTCTTTTGCAGAGCAGCCGGTGGCCATCTTGGATCGGCAGGTGAAGAAGTTGAGGTCGAAGGTTATACCAACCGTCAAGGTCCTTTGGCGTAGCCCAAGCAGCGAGGAGGTTACCTGGGAGACCGAGGGCGAGATGAGGAAGAAATATCCCCATCTCTTCGAAGGTACGCGTAGCTATATTTTTAAATTCGGGGACCGAATTTCTTTAAGGGGGGAAGATTGTAGCGTCTTGAAAAGTCGTTTTGGTGTTTTCCTGAAATTCGGTGAAAATTCGGTATTTTTCCGAAAACCGTCTTTCTCGATATTTTGCAGTTTAGGGCTAATTATACTTAAAATGGATAGGTAATTACTTGTTTTTAGTGACTAATGAGTTAATTATGAAATTTTGGTCATTTAAAAATTTTTCCCTATTTTTCAATTTTTTAATATTATTTTAAGCCGGTAAGAAAATACTTTAAATAAGCGATAAATACAAATTTTTCCGGGCTAATTTTAATCTCAAAAATTATGATAATTATATTCTAGTGATAACATGAATTTTTAGTAATTTATTTTGATTTTTAACCAATTTTTATAAATTGAAACGAAATTATTGAATTTTGGGCTAAAACTTGCAATTTTTGAGTTGTAGGGGGCCTTTTTGCATAAAATTTCTTTTGTAAAACCCCTCTATCTTTTTCCTCAGCCCAAGAACAGCCCAATCCTTGGCCAAGACCAGAAAATTCTGACCTCTCTCTTTCTTGAGTTGTTTCTTGAGTTAATTGATAGTTTATGGTATTTATTTTAATATATTGGATAAATGTATGATACATTGACTTTAAAACTTGACCCTTGACCTTCCCACTCACCCCACACCCTCCCCCATACCTCCAACCTGGCCGAAACCTGCACCCCTCTTTCTCATCTCTTTTCTTTGCATTTTTCTTCAATTTCCTTCAAGGAAATGCATCAAAATCCATGAATTAATTCCAAAAATCCAAACAATTTCCTTATGCTATCATTTTCCTTAGCCATTCTTGCTTGGATCTTGGTGTTTGAGGCCATCATTTGGAGGAAACTTTCTTGCTTGATCTATTGATCAAGAGGTATAAATTCCATCTTGTTAAATTCCTTGTTTAAGTGCTTATGTGTTATGGTTTAGTGTTAATTTAGTGTAGTTAATCTAGTTTTCTTAGATTTTTGTTTGAAAATTCTAACTAGGTTTTGAACCATGATAATTTATTTAAGTTGTTTATTAGTTAATCTAGTTGTTAGTAAACTAATCTATATGGTTACCTTATTATGTAGTCTTTAATTATACTAATTTAGGTAATTTTAGAAGTTGATTTTAGTTGTAAAGTTGTTGTTTTAAGGTTTTTCAAGAGAGGGTTATGTATGGAAAATGATATTTGAAGCTTGATTAGTGAGTTGATTAAACCTAATTTGTGTTGATTAAACCTAATTTGCTATCTAGTGTTTTGCTAACCTTAAGCTAAGTGGTTAATTTGCTTATTAGGCTAAATTTTAGTGTTAAAGTAAGGATTTCTTATATAGTTTGAGTTATGTTTGCTATTTATAAAAATCAAGAGAAGGTTTTGTTATGTAAATTAGGTTTTTTAAGCTTAGTTAATGGTTTAGCATTGGTGTATTGGCTAACTTTTTGGTTAGTTTGGAATGTTGGCGTTGGGTGGGTTGACTTTGTCGCTTTATTGTCGATGTTTGCATCAAATTGCAATTTCTGCTTACTAGATTTTTATAGAAGTTATGTGATGGGTTAATTGTGGTATCTTGATGATTTTGTTGGCTTGTCCTACGACTTTTAGGATGCGTGAGTGCGGTTTTTGGGTAGTCGGGTTTTAGTTTTGCCGGGTGACCCAAATCGGCGTTTTTCGGCAGTTTTTGCGATTTTCGCGTGTGTCCGCGCACTTTGTGCACGTTGTACCCAGCTAGAGAACTTTAGTAGTTTCGTTGGGGTTTTGCGTCGTTCTTGATATATAACCTTATATTTGATATAAATTACAGGTTCGGTCGCGGAGACGTCTGACGCGGCGCGAAAGGGAAAGGCGGTGATCGGACACAGCTAGCCAGGAATCCCGGTGAGTAGATTTAACATCTACGGGGGACGATCGTCTGGATGGCGCAAGTCGCCCGATAGATTTAGTAAACTGGAAAATAGTAAATTGGATAATCACTTGTGGCATTAGAATAATAATACTGGCATGATAATTGCTGCAATTAGATCGATAGGTTATACCTATATACGCAAACTCAATTGTAGGACACATGCACCATTACCAGGTTTTTATATGCAGCACGAGCACTATTCATGTTTACACACACACCCTGGTAATTGCCATGCCACCACACTAGATAACTTTTAAATTTAAAACTTTTACTAATTGATACTTAAACTGGTGCTATTGCCTTTAATTCCTTAAAATGAAACCGTAGAATTGCTATTCATGTGCATGTACTTCATCATATTAATTGTTCATGCTTAATCCATTAATCACACATCGCAACTTGATTATTGATATCATACGCATTCATTATCATTGATATATGCACTTATGTGGATTTCTGGAGATTTTATGATATTGCTGGATTCCGGGGGAAAGCCGCAAAATTTCTAAACTTATTATATTTTTTAAAAATATGTAAAATTGCGGTTTTCTAGTGATGTAAGTGTCGTCCACCATGAGTTTGCTGTGGCTTTGGAAATCCGTGTCGAGGAGTGGAGGAACCGGCACGGGTACATGGTGGGCCCGGTAAGGTACCCCGGGGCAAGAGGAATGTGGTGATGACGTTGAGCCTGGCAGGGGACGGATTACCTACCGGTGACTGTTTGGGACGGCGGATATCCAGAGGATACCGACCGTGGCCGCTTGATGATGAGATATTGATATTTGAGATGGGTCAGCCGGACGGCTGAGGCCAGAGATACATTTATGAGATTTGAGACAGCTTTTGGGTGTCGTTGCTGGACACTGATTTTCGTCGATTCATTGACATTATGCTGGCATTCTAAAAGAGTTTCAAAAACAAAAAGAGATAAAATATTTCTTATATATACCTATTGAGACCTCAGATTTTCATGTTGCATGCATATTGGTACACTGATGTTATATACACACCTGCTAGTGCATCCAGTCATACCTGTATTTTTGATACTAGGATGCTTGTGTGCATGCATACGATAGCCTTTGTAGATGTTATTTATTACTCACGAGTTGGCAACTCACCCCCGTTGTGCCACAGTCTTTTGCAGGTCCGCTCCGTCAGTTCAGTAGCGGCGGGCGCACTTGTCTTTTACCTCTTTTGCCTGAGCTCGAGATTTGCTCATAGGTGGGTTATGTTATTTTTTTTGTACCACCTTGTATATTCTTGTATCTAGCGTACTCCATCTACTGTTTCTACCAGATTATTGTATATTGATCTAGAGATGAGACTGTGAGGTTTGTGGATTTTATGCTGTATTTTGGGGTCGAGCTCACTTGAGCCGACATGCTACTTTTCATGCTTCCTTATGCTTTATTATGCTTATTGTCATTTACATTGCGTGGGATTTGTGACCGCCGTATGGCGAAGAGCTAGCTCCCGCTTGGGGATGCCCTATTTTGTGGATTCATGTATATATTTTGTTGTACCCATTTTTGGGGGTCAGTATTTACAAAGGAGACTCTGCCGAAATTTTCGGGAAAAATTTGTATTGTTTTAAAAAGTGTTTTACATGACTTATTGATAACTCGCTTTCAATTGATTGGGTTTTCTTCACTCTTTTGCTTCATTGGGTTTGTTTTCTGGGCTTTGGCTTACTTATTTTACGGACGCCTTTAGACGTTTCGTAAACTTAAGTGCCAGTCACGTTCCGTACCCTGCGGGTCGTGACACTTATACCTCTGACGTGCTAGTGGTTAAATCCACAACCAAGGTGTTGACGAGTCTTTAGAGTCCCCCACATTCAGTTACTCAGCTTTCGGGCGAAAGGTTGTAGAGGCCGTATGGAGATATGGCAAGGTCCGATCAGATACGTGCGGTATTGCACGGATCAGGATCGGACAGTTTGTACTATAGGCCGTATGGATATATGGCAGGGTTCGATCAGATACGTGCGGTATTGCACGGATCAGGATCGAACGGATTTTACTAGCCGGTTTTGGTATAAGCCGGATCTTAGTATAGTACAGTGTAGATTTTGTCTCATTGCATTTGTATTTCGGTCGGAATACAAATGCGGGTGTGTATGCACAGTATCGGGGTTTTCCTGTAATTTATTACGGGACCAGTTTTCTGGAGTTGCCAGTTTGCTTTCCGTTTCGGCCATTTTCATTTGTATCTTTCAATGGCCGAAGTTTGGTGGAGGAGGGCTTGTTTGCATTGTTGCAAATAAGTATTTGTGGAGGGGTTCTTTGCATATTGTTGTATCATGATAGTCTCTCATTGACCTTGACTTCTAGCTTTATCATGATTGCTTGACTTTGGAAGTCATCATGCTTGATGATGGGTTATGATTTGGTTGTGGAGTGTTGGTTTTAGATTGTGATCATGCTTGTGCATGATAGTTTTTTTTCCTCTCTCTCTCTTTTGGATGATGAGAATGGCTCCCATTTTTGATACACTCTCTCCACTCCCACTGTCTCTTCTTCCCTGGTGTTGGCCGGCCATGATTGGAGTGGGGCTGTCCAAATATTTGGGTATGGTTTTTTGCTTCATTTCATGCTCCGAAAATCCCCAAGTCCCTCCACATTGTTCTTGTATCATCCCTCCACCAAAATGGCACCTCCATGAACCCCAAATGAGACTTGAGCTCTACTAGATATTCTACAGCGAACCTTGGGCACGTCGAGTAGCCGGCTTCGTGCCCGAGTTGCCTCGGCATTGAGGTGGGAGCCCGTAAAAGAAGTAGGCGATGTGGTGCACTTCCGGCGACGAGGAGGAGACGGGACATTCCGCAGGAGATCGGGACGATGACGAGAAGACCGGAGGACTTGGATCGTCGGTATATCTCTATTCCCTTTCTTGTAGTTGGCTAGGACTAATTAATGGTTCGATCCGGGTATTAGTGCGCGGCGGTTTGCCAGTTCAAGAAAATTAAAGTTTATCACCGCTTCCGCATTTGGCCGTCGGATTGACGGCCGGGGCGCCGCCGTGCACTTACAGTGGTATCAGAGCCTCGCCATTAACTTAGTCTAGCTTTGTGTAATGTGTTTTTCAGTTCCGATCGATCGAATGTTCCAAAACCCGTATTGCTTCACATCAGTTTTCTGTTGAATTTTTTCAGTCCCCAAAA
Source organism: Agapanthus africanus (assembly GCA_030015575.1). Classification (NCBI taxonomy): domain Eukaryota; kingdom Viridiplantae; phylum Streptophyta; class Magnoliopsida; order Asparagales; family Amaryllidaceae; genus Agapanthus; species Agapanthus africanus. The sequence goes on along the minus strand of CM057344.1, from coordinate 460,828,091 downwards.
ATTTTTCAGGTTGTAAAATATTGATGTACTAGAAATTGTAAGACTACTGTACAAATTCGAGGCACTGATCTTCTAACCAGAGCACGGAACCGCGGCAAAAACCCACTTGTGGCCGCGGTTCCGCCGCAGTATGGAGGAATCAGTGGGTTGGGTTTTTACAGTGGGCTTCTGGGGAGATTTTAGGGGTTTTGGAATATTAAAATTGGGCCCAGAATTTCTTGACCTGCTACAGTATTGCTTGGGGGCCCACTTGTTAAAGTTTGATCGATCGGATATTTAAAACACATTATTTCACAGTATTTACATTATATCTGCGACCGTGAATGTCACTTGATCGGTAAATCCGGTCTAACTGCTATAGCCCGGTTAGACGGATTTGCGAACGTGACTTTCACGTTGATGTTCTGTTTTTGCTGTGATGTTGCGGATCGGTCGTGGGGGATAGCCTGGATGCAATGCTAGTACAGTTGTGGTTGTATTATGTACATTTGATATTGCGGGGCGAGCGTCCGACATGTGGACTGCCATCACTGCCTGTTTGTATTATTATTTTGGGGCACGACCTGGTTGCGGTCGATATACCCGGTGTATGTATATTTTACTTTCTGTACTAGGATTGCCCCGCGGTGGGGTGCACGGATAGCCGGGTTCTGGAGGGCAACAAGCCCGCATCTCATGGCATTGGGACGGAGGGGGCTTCGCTCTAGAATTGGCGGGCTATTCGCCGCACTCGTAGGGGGTACAGGTTGACCCAGGAGGGGTGCCCAAGTTACCGGATTCCGTGAAGTGCCGGGTGGTCCATTCACGGCGCTGAAGGGGGCTGCCTCGCTTCAGGTTTTGGCGGGTAACTTGCCGCGCCCGTAGGGGTCTAGGATTTCATTGCACAGGCTATCCACACGACCAGGGGAACGTCGGGTTTCAGCGGCTCTGTGAAACCCGGGGATCCCAGATATCTGTATTGTTTCTGTGATGCTGTACATTTCTGTGATATTGCATTTTTTATTCAAGCCTTGAGCGAATATAATATATTGGTATATATATTAGTAGATGTTGTATATGTTTTACATCCGCGCTAGTCCAGTCCCCGCTCTGTCGTTAGTTAGCTAACCTAACGGGTAATGACGGGACCCAGTGGCGAATGCGGATGGCATATACGTACATCAGTATATTTTCGTTCTTTTTGGTGTGATCAATTGATGGGACTGCATTGATTCGGATCAATGCAAGTTAAAAACAAACCTAATCTGATGTTGTTGGAACACTTTTCAAAAAGCTGTTATTTCAAGGACGTTCACTTTTGTTTTGCATCGTGGTATTCAGTTGGAATATCCTGCTCCTCAGTCGACGAGGCAAGGGCCGAGATCCCTTCACCGGGAGTGACCCCTTGGACAGAAGTTTGCGTCAGGGCAATAACTTCACTATAGCCGATTACTTTTGCTTTGCACCGTGGTATTCAGTTGGAATATCCTGCACCCCATTCTACGGGGAAAGAGCCGAGATCCCTTCACCGGGAGTGACCTCTTTAGCGAAGGTTTTCGTCACTATATTTTTAAAAGCTATCCGTTCCTTCAACGATATCAAGTTCATTACATTAAAGGTTTTCTCCAGAAACCATTCGTAGCCCTCCGTCGTTTCAGACGGGTAGCGCGTAGTATTCATGCTGTGTTTGTTGACCTTCGTCAAGGCATAGTGTATGGTAGCTGCTTGTTACCTTTCTGCTGCATAGATAGATGCGTTGGTTTGGGACAGTCGTATAGCCTTGTTGGCCTTCGTCAAGGGCTTGTACGGGTGGATTCAAATTAACCTGGATAATGACGGGTAGAACTTGACATGTGACTTATGATTTGTTGACCTTCGCCAAGGTCATAAGAGCATGGGGAAGAAATCACATCGGGAGTTTCAAAAGAACTGAAACTTGCCAGATATGCGCATACCTTCTGGAGTGTGATGACGTGAGCGGATTCCGTCACGTTATCATGCGATGATAATTGGATCCCGATTCCCACTGATGAGTTAGTTCACTCCTCGGGTGACCCCGACTAATTCTTCTTTCAGGTTTGGAGGAGAATTTGAGGTACAGTGGGAGGTTTCCAGATTAGATAAATTGGTAACCATTCTGATCTAGGTTAGAGTGCACGCTGAGTGTTTCTTTTCTCTCTCTCTTTGGCAGCGACCATTGACCCGACCCTAAGACTATGACTCAGTGACCAAGTTGACCGAACATTCTTAACACTGGCTTTTGGATTGTCAGAGTTGCGAACCTCATTGCCACTCCTACTTTTACCCTTTTTTTTTCCCGGACACCCCGTATTACTACGAACGTCCACTTCCATTGGACAAAACCATCGTATGGTTAGATACGAACTCGAAAGAATTTATTCGAGGATGGTTTCCGGTTCTGGAGAAAACGGATAGGATTATTCAGTTGTCATTTCCTTTTACCTTCTCTCAGGTTGCGAGTACTCCTTGGTTTAGGAGATAGTACACCTATTACGCAAATTGGATAGTCTTCTTCCAAACCTTAGGCTGGTGCCGACCGGTAGGGAATGAAGAAAACCAATTAGCCTAACGATGGTGTACAGAAGGTATTAAGTTCAGACAAAGCAAGGGATTAGTAAGAAGGCAAAGTAAATTGCAACAGATATTCACGACCAAACCAAATATTTCGTTACCACTCCCACATCACCTTTGTATTTCTCCAGGACACTCCGTATCACTACGAAGATCCACAGTTTATTTGGATACTCCATCGTATGGTTATATACGAACTCGAAAGAAACTTGTTCCAGTTCGGGGATGGATTCTGGTCCAGGAGAAATAGGAATAAGGTTTATTCGGTTGTCTTTTATCTTCACCCTCTCTCATTGCGAGTGTTCCTAGGATTGGGACAGTACACCCATTATGCTTATTGGATAGTCTTCTTCCAAACCATAGGCTGGTGCCGAACGGTAGGGAAGGAAGAAAACCATTTGGCCTAAAGGGGTGTACAGAAGGTAAAGACTAAAGACATAAGAAGGGATTTGGAGAGGTGGCAAAGAATTATACGGTTACAGTCGTGAATCTGGAAGAGGCATTAGTAGGAATACCAGGATACCCCAACGAAACATTTCAATGTTTCAGTTTCACTGTGTAATGTTAAAGGAAAACTGATTTCCCGATTAGGCACTTGCTCCAGGGTATGTATTTACCAGGTATGATTCTCACATCTGTATGGTTTTACAGATGATGAGTGGGAGTAAGTTATTGGGAATTGAGTGATCATCCTCATTATATCGGGATTCGTTGTAATCGGTGATATTTGAGGAAGTCACCTGGGTAGTTTGCCGGTCGGCAAATATTTGGTTTTGAATATCCGCTGTTATGCACCAATTTCAAATTGATATATCTGTACGTCTATTTTCATAGAGTGAGATATACCTTTCTGAAATTATGTCTACGACATTTACCTATATCAGTGGATGGTTAGGTATGGAGCATTAAACAGCGGTGTAATTCTTCTTAACCATAAGTACAGTTTTCAACCTACGACACACGGTGAATGAGTTTTCAGACTCAAGGGACTTATACAGAGTATTGTATGTTGTCCAGGGTCCATCAGGACAGAGGGGTTGGTCCTCGTACTATATTCGGTTTACTTATGACTTCTCTAGTTTTTAGACAAGTGTTTCGCGGAAACACAGGGTCCGAATTTCGAGAAGTTATAGGTATTTGAATAGAGTAGAGAACCAGGTGTAGCAAGTATCGGGATTCTTCAAAGAGATCGAAGATGTAGATACTTGTGTATGGTATTAAGTTGATAGTAATGACAAAGAGATCTTGCTTTTCTTTCAGGTTACTCATGATTGGAAGCATTCCTAAGTTGAGTAACGCTGATCGGCCTCCTTCCATTTAGTTGACATGCACTGGAGACAGCTGCATGATTTGAATCTGGTTCAATTAAATCAGTGCCTCTGTTTCTATATTGGATATAGAACAGTTCATATCTTAACGATGTTAAGGTACGGGGAGTTGTCCGGATTATGCTTAAAACCAGACTCTGGATAACTCAAGGCACGTTTCTGTAATGGCTGTTTGTGGGTTGACCCAGGCTATGACGCGGGTTGATTTTCTACCATCTGGATGAACAATAGCAATATTGTTCTAGACTCGCCACAGTTTTATTAAAAATGGATTTTTTTTCAGAAAATAGTAGTGGGAGTATGGTAGAACTGGAAGTGATTCCAGAACCACAAACGATTACTGAAGATTTGATAAGGAACTTAAAGATTCAATCTGGATTGACATTCCATTGGCCACTCCGCTGATACGGTGGGTAACTTCAGGCACCCGAGAGGTGCTACGGTAGCCTCAAGGACGGTGACAGGGAAGTTCTTGTTTACCCACAATTACCATTGCTGTTGTTCCAGGCTGCGAGACCCGGCGGGAGGATGAGTATAGCGTCGTTCTAAACTAGTTTTAGAAGTGTACGTCTATATGACTCTGCCAGAGGGTTGTCGTAGTCAGTGGGAGCAGCGGAAGCATTGGTGGACAGGTAGCTTATGTCTATTTATAGACTAAAGCAGATGTAGCGGAGATAGATCATCTATTTCTGACGTGACAGTCATGGGTTTGACTTCATCAGAATAGGGGATGGATCTGTTGAGAAGGTAGTAGAGTGTGATATCCTGGTATTTGGATGACATACACAGAGTAGGAAGTGATATTCTTATACTACGATCGGTTATACTTTGGTCGTCACACAGTGGTTTCTCCACAAAGGAAATGGATTTTATATCAGACATACTGGTTACTAGATCTATGGTTTTAGATCTAGATTTGGATGGTTTCCCAATCAGGGTACTTAGACAGCATTCTAAGAGTATTTAGAATGGACGACTCCTGGCACGGTGGTGTACCTGCAGAAGATGGAGTCACCCTCTCTAAAGGTGTCTTACAGACTAAAGGGGAGAGGGATGTGCATGATTGGCAGATCACTTGCTCAGGCAATTGAGTCAATCATGAGATGTCAAGTACCACACCAGATATTGTTCTTGCACTAGATGCAATAAGTTGATATTGATCCAATCCTGGAGAAACAGTCGGAAGCAGTTCTAGAACATAAGTGGATGTTCTAGGGATATGATGACGACAGCCTCATTAGGGAAACAGTTATCATTCCAAGCTTCCAAGGTGACATGGACGACAAGGAGGTTGTCAGAGCTATAGTTTTCCTTCTGATGAGGGGCAGTATTTTGGACAGGTGGTCCAAGGCAATACTGAGGGAGGCATGGCGCAGGATGCTGATTAAGTTCAGTTGACGATACAGTCTAAGAAGTTTGGATTTGGAGTTCATTTATGAGCTATGTCCCATCAGACATCCAGACACATTCTAAGACAGGTATTGCTCATTTCGGGAGATGGTTTTCTCCGCGAACATGAGATTTAGAGAGACATAGAAAGAAACATCAAGGCGGATCCACTCACTGAGGCTATTCCTCGAACGCAATAGTTTCGCAAACGAGCATTGTGAGACTGACTAGTAGAGGAGTTGGGTGTTCGGTATCACACGGGCTGTGAGTATGCGACATCGCAATAATTAGCCTTGAGTGCAAGTGGGAGATTGTTGGAGATAGTGCCCTCAGAGTCAATTATTAGGTCACAGGTACGTGATTGCAATGATTGATGGAGGACCTATCCCGGTAGGACAGTCTTACTCGAGATGATAGTATGCTATCTGGTTTACCTTTATCATCGTGTACTGCTTTAAGTGACCTGACAAGTCGCTATTACACGTTGATAGAGCCCCTAGGATTCTTGCTTGACCACCAGCAGTATGAGGGCGATCATATACGTGGGAGCTGGCAGTCTATAAGCATATCCTTAAATGGTCCCTAGTCGTGTGAGTTTCGAGGCAGGGCATCGATACTCCAGAGTAGACTAGTGTATACAGTCGAGACCCCGACGAGGGGCGGTGGCCGGTCTCACAAGCCACTGGTGTCAGTTGGATCACCTAAGATGTATACAGGTGCTCATTGGGTTATGAGTACACCGGACAGGACTCGCCGGGAACATGCTAGTTGGTCATATACCAGACGTCAGATGGCAGTTCCCTGGTGACATGTGTACAGGTTAGTTCATCGACCTGGGGATCGTCATTTGTCTTGTGTGAGTTCCCACTATACTTTGATTACTACCCTACCACGGCTCAAAGGAGTCGTGCAAACAGGTTTTAGTTGGGTACAGTCCCGAGCCACATGGAGGCAGTGAGCGTATCTTCAGGGGTTCGTCTCTCCCGGTATTGGGGGTGAGGTCGTGCTGTGTCTAGGAGAGCCATTACACGAAGCCCTCGGCCGAGGCAAGGAGATTTACTGGTAGGTATTCCAGTAGTATCTCAGGGTGTTCTGGGCTACACTCCGACACGACTTGTACCGCTTTTGGGGGTCTGACTTTTACCAACCCCCTAGGCCCGCCATACGATGCTCATAGACGAACGGACCGGACTGTACGGATATTGTCACTGACAGGCTCAGTAGGGAGTCAGGCTGAGTTCGCTCACAGACGTCCCTTTTAGTCAATACCTGGTAGCCCGTTACGTATTGGCTTATACCTCTGACGTGCTAGTGGTTAAATCCACAACCAAGGTGTTGACGAGTCTTTAGAGTCCCCCACATTCAGTTACTCAGCTTTCGGGCGAAAGGTTGTAGAGGCCGTATGGAGATATGGCAAGGTCCGATCAGATACGTGCGGTATTGCACGGATCAGGATCGGACAGTTTGTACTATAGGCCGTATGGATATATGGCAGGGTTCGATCAGATACGTGCGGTATTGCACGGATCAGGATCGAACGGATTTTACTAGCCGGTTTTGGTATAAGCCGGATCCTAGTATAGTACAGTGTAGATTTTGTCTCATTGCATTTGTATTTCGGTCGGAATACAAATGCGGGTGTGTATGCACAGTATCGGGGTTTTCCTGTAATTTATTACGGGACCAGTTTTCTGGAGTTGCCAGTTTGATTTCCGTTTCGGCCATTTTCATTTGTATCTTTCAATGGCCGAAGTTTGGTGGAGGAGGGCTTGTTTGCATTGTTGCAAATAAGTATTTGTGGAGGGGTTCTTTGCATATTGTTGTATCATGATAGTCTCTCATTGACCATGACTTCTAGCTTTATCATGATTGCTTGACTTTGGAAGTCATCATGCTTGATGATGGGTTATGATTTGGTTGTGGAGTGTTGGTTTTAGATTGTGATCATGCTTGTGCATGATAGTTTTTTTTCCTCTCTCTCTCTTTTGGATGATGAGAATGGCTCCCATTTTTGATACACTCTCTCCACTCCCACTCTCTCTTCTTCCCTGGTGTTGGCCGGCCATGATTGGAGTGGGGCTGTCCAAATATTTGGGTATGGGTTTTTGCTTCATTTCATGCTCCGAAAATCCCCAAGTCCCTCCACATTGTTCTTGTATCATCCCTCCACCAAAATGGCACCTCCATGAACCCCAAATGAGACTTGAGCTCTACTAGATATTCTACAGCGAACCTCGGGCACGTCGAGTAGCCGGCTTCGTGCCCGAGTTGCCTCGGCATTGAGGTGGGAGCCCGTAAAAGAAGTAGGCGATGTGGTGCACTTCCGGCGACGAGGAGGAGACGGGACATTCCGCAGGAGATCGGGACGATGACGAGAAGACCGGAGGACTTGGATCGTCGGTATATCTCTATTCCCTTTCTTGTAGTTGGCTAGGACTAATTAATGGTTCGATCCGGGTATTAGTGCGCGGCGGTTTGCCAGTTCAAGAAAATTAAAGTTTATCACCGCTTCCGCATTTGGCCGTCGGATTGACAGCCGGGGCGCCGCCGTGCACTTACAATATCAAGAAAAAGAGCATAAAAGAAACGCAAAATATCAGAAAACACAACGCCGGCTCAAGTGAGCTCGACCCAAAAGAAACCACAAATATACAAATCTCTCAGTCTCATCACTAGGTCGCATATACAATATAAAGTGGTAGATGGAGAATACTAGATACGATGATGGAGCAAAAAGAAATAAAGTGTGCTCGCAACCCACCTACGGGCGATGTCGCGAGTCTGAGCAAAAGGAGCTGATGATAAGATAGCCGCCGCTACAAGACTGATGAGTCTGACCTGCAAGACACTGTGGCACAACGGGGGTGAGTTGCCAGCTCGTGAGTAGAATATAACATCTAATAAGGCAATCGTAAGAATGCACGCAAATGTGTCACAACATATATGTTCAGATGTGAAATAATACCTCTAGTATGCATGCACATGTATGCGATGTCATTACTAAATCTTTAAGCGTTTTAAATGTTAAGAGTTCTGCATTCTTAACTTTAGAAAAAGGAATATCTGTATAATAACTCAATACCATCAAGAAATCATCTGAAAACCGTGTCTAGCATCGACACCAAATATGAAATCACCTCTGTCTCAATGTCTCAAAATATCGGGCTCCGTCAGTCCGGATCGGCCCATGTCATCAAATCTCACGACAACGGTCGGTATCCTCCGGATATCCGCCGCGCCAGACATCACCGGTAGGTAGTCTTCCCCTGCCAGGCTCATCGTCTACAACTCGATCTTCTTGTCCCGGGGTACCATACCGGGCCCACCATGTACCCGAGACGGTTCATCCACTTCTCGAATCGGGTCTCGAAATCCAACAGAACACATGAAAAGCTCATGGTGGACGACACATACATCACGAGAAAACCGCAACTTTGTTTTAAAAATGATAAATATAAGCTTTTGTTAAATTCTTGCGGTTTTTCCCCAAAAATCCAGAAATCGCAGCAATACTGAAATCCTCAAGAAAAATCATAATGTCCACATGTTATATATGATAAATGTCTATGATAACCAGGTATGCGATGTGAATTGTAGCTAAAAATCTATGTAAGTATGATGATGATGCGAGGTATATACATGCTATGCAATTTCATATATCATGTATGATGCAAGGCGATACTAAGCTAAACAGGTTCTATAGTGCACGTGGCATGGCAATTACCAAAGGCGTGTGTGTCACATGAATAGTGCGCGTGCAACAGATGCCAATGGTAATGGTGTTCGTGTCCTACGAAGTGATATCGCATATGTGTATATGAATGTTATATGAATGTCCATGCAATCTAGTATACGGTTAGCTGTGAGGGTATGCAATGTAAATAAAGGGGTAAGCTATCTAGCAATACAAGTCTTGCAAGAAATAGGGTAATCCTAACTAGGGGGCGCCTCGCGCCATCCAGACGATTCCCCCATAGATGAATACATCTACTCACCTGAATGCCTCGCTAATCCGATCCGACCACCGCCTTGCCTTTACGCGCCGTGTCCGATGTTTCCCCGACCGAGCCTATATTTGCACAACACCAAGCATAAGATTACATATCCTAAAATGATGCAAGTCACAATATACAAATATCGACGCTCTCGAATTAAACATAACGTGCACTCGGTGCGTGGGAAAACACACGAAAATCGCTAAATCTTAACTAGAATCGTTATTTCGGGGCAATCGACAAAACTAAAACCCGGATAGACAAAACCCTGCATTCACGCACTCTAATAGTCGTATATGAAGCTAATTATATCGCTAATATAACGCAATTAGATAACATCCTAATTTTAATAAAAATCTAGTAAGCAACTTCATACCGATTCGATGCAAATGTCGCAATTTTATCGATCTAGCGAGCGTAACATTGCACAATTCACCACTCTAACTAATTAGATAACCAAACCCTAACTTAACTCCATCAACCATGCTACAAACCCTAATTTGAAATCAAATCCCTCTCTTGATTTTCATGAACAAGTAATTACAACTAAATTAATACTTCAAAATTCAATTTTAGCACATTTAAACTACAAGTTAACAAAAAGATTAGAATCTTCACCTCACAAGCTTGAACCCTAGCTTGCACAAACCACCAAAGAAGTCTCCTTTCTTCAAGTTTTGAACTAATTTGGCTTGAGGAGAGAGTGGATTAGGGTTTTGTTTTGAATTTAAGATGGAAATTTATGAATTTTTAATGAATTTTAACAAGAAAATGAAGCAAGAAAGAAGTGAGAAATGAGGGAATTAGTGCAGGTTGAGCTCGGCCAGCAGCAAGGGAGGGGGTTGTGGGTTTTTTGTAGAAGTTTCTAGGTCAAAAAACCCTTTATGTTTTCATTTAATGCTTTTCACATCAACATTTTACAAAAAAACACCATTTTACATCATTTTTTTCATAAATTTCAAACCCTAAAACTAAAATCTTATAAAGTTATGATACAATTTATTAACACTCTATTTTAGTTTATAAAGATTCCTAATTATGAAATTTACCTTATTAAATTTGTATTTATCACCAATTTAATGTATTTTAAAAAGCTTAAAATAATAAAAAAAATAATTAATTACGAAAAAAAAATTATTTAACTATAAAATTATAAGTGACATTTTAGTGACAAAATTATAGTAATATCTTATCTAAATTTTGTATGATTAGGTCTACAATGAAAAATACCTATTTTGACTTTTTACGGAAAAAGCCGAAAAATTAGCCGATTACCGAAAAACTGCCTAAACGATTTTCGAAGGGTTACAACAACCGTGAATATCCCAAGCTTCCATTAAGTAATATACAAACTAGTATGATACAGTAATGGCCTCTAGGGCATATACACTAACATTTTTCGTACTAGATTTATACTCCGTAGCTTGGTTGCACCCGATTTATATCCTTGAGCATTCGTTTTACCAGATGTGTATTTTCGTGCGCGTTGGCACTTGCCGTTCTTTTTTGTGCATGCTACTGCACTATATGCTTTTACGGACCCGGCGCACTTTGGTTGGATTTTTGCGCATATTAGACGCTTGATTTTGGATTTTGTGCGCATCGGATGCACTTGAGTGAGATTTTACTCATGCATGTTGGATGCTCTTGATTTAGATTTCTTCCGTGCATATTGGATGCGATTTCATTCGTGCGGGACATATTCACTGATTTGGATTTTCGCGCATGTTGGGTGCATGATATGAGATGCGATTCTGTCCATACCAGATGCACTGGATTGAGATTTTAGTGCATTTTAGACGCACCAGATATTGTTGTCGTGCACACCCGTTGCACTGGACAGATGTTTTCGTGCCCACCTGTTGCACTTACTTTTGCTTTTGTGAATATTATGGCACCTGTATTTGGATTTGATTTCCGTGCGCACCAGATGCATGTGATTGTTGGATACGCCTTTGGAGGTTGATTTTGCTTTTGAGCACTTTGTTTTCATGATGGGCACTATATTGTGTAGTAGCCAAACAGGACTGATCGGAGGACAATACCTGAGTACTTTGCATGCATTAAAATATTACCAAAAGGGTTTTCAAAAGGAGCTATAGTCTCGCTATTTTCTACGTGTTCGTGAGCGACACGAACGTTTATAATGAAAACCTTTTGGAATATTTTGAAAACGACGGAACGTATATTTAGGAAAACATATATGGAAATATATTATTATTTTAAAATGAGCGTCTGTCAGTTATGCCATGAGTTACGCATTCCCGCGGCGATTTAGAAAAGATTTTGCATGTATTTTATTCAGATTTTGGAGTTTTCAAAGATGCGTACTATACACGTATTATAGTATTTGACTAGTGTGTATTGGATTTCAGTAGTGGATTTCGAGATATGTATCTCTATTGTAACTCTGAGGATATGCGTGATGCTTGACGGAGTTGATTTGAGTTTCGTACTCATTTTCATGCGCACTTGGCGCATTGTGTGATTTCAGCGTTGTCCATAATTTTGGAGCCTCATTGTTTTGAGCCGATTATTGAAATGTTTTAGATTTTGGGGGTTTAAATTTAAATTCGGGGACCGAATTTATTTAAGGGGGGAAGACTGTAACATTTCAGAAAATATAAAAAATTATTTTTGGAATTTAATATTAAAATAATATTTTTCCCGAAAACTACCCGATTTGCGAAATTGGGTTTTCGAAAAAAGGTATAAATATATACCGATAATTATGAAATAAATAGAAATTAAAATTATTTATTTATTTTAATATATAATTAAAGGATTTGGCATTTTTAAAATTTATTATATGCAGTTTTGATAAAAACCCGATTAGTGCACTTCTAATCGCGATTAAGCCAAATCAGCGTTTTTACAGTTTCCATGGTTAGTGCACCATCACATGTTTCATTTTGTTAAATATTTTATTTCATTTGGGCTATATATTATGGTTTATTGGTGGAGAGAAAAGAAAAAGAAAAAAAGGAAAAGTCAAAGGGGACCAAATGATTAGGTTAGGTAGGCTTTTGGAGAGAGAGAAAGAGTGTGATTTTGGGAGAGAGAGGGAGGGGGCTGCTGTCATTCTTTCCCCCATCTTTGATTTCTTCTCCCTATTCATCTCCTCAACCCCACAACCCTCCTCAAAGAATCCCTAGATCTATCTCTTAATAAGCTCCAAAACTATACACACCCTTCACAAAAATTAATCCCCTCTTCAACCTCTACACATGGGACCAAGAAAATTCAGATTTTGATGACCTTAGGGATTCATGGGTGCTATATGAGGTAATCCCTTCACCAATTGGGTAGTTTTTCATTTACTTTAGTATTCATATGTGTTTAGATGTGAAATGGTGATGTTTAGTGAGGATAGAAGATTCCTAGTTAGGGTTTGAGTGTTGTTGAAATTGGTGATGTTAGAAGCTGTTAACTAGACTCGGGTGTTGTTTAATGACCTGGACCAGAGCTTAGAAACCCGAAAACACGGATTTAGAAGCCTGACATCGGATAAATGTGTGATTTGTGAGGGTATTTTGGGATCTGGAGCAACCCGGGGATACTAGAAATGATTTTGCAATTACTGGGAGTCGTGCAGGCACCTAGGAAGCTACCACTGAGACCCGAGCCCCTAACTCCAACCCCAGGCAGCAGATTTATTCAATCTGGCAGCAATTTGCGGCCAGGGTAGGTCAGAATTGAACCGTGTTTGTTCTGGGGTCCCTTTAGATGTAAATTAGGCCCTCCATATATGTAGAATTGACCAATTTGGCTTAGGGTAAAATCTGGGACCATTTCCATGAGTTGGTGCATTGTTTTACGACTTCTTTTTGACTTGATTTTTGGTAATTGGTATTGTGTTTATGTCGTGTGGCGTTTGGACATCCACGACCAGGGTTTTTGGTCGTGTTTTGCACGCAAAGCTATAGGTTTTGACCTATGAGCGAAACGTGTACCGTTTTGGTTTTCCGCTCTGATTTTAACACGCATTGCGATTGTTTATCATTGCAGGTACCTTCACGTGAATTCTGAGGCGACGGAGCGTGGTGTCATCGATTTCAGCGAGCGAAGACCAGGTGAGTGGATCTATATCCATGGGGGATGTCGGGTGGATGGTGTATAGCACCCCCGCAATGTTTTGATGGAAAACTGATTTTAGAATATGGTTAGGAAAACCTAGATTAGGAAACTAGGGTTAGAATGAAGATAGCTATGAAACCATATTAGAAACTAGAGGATTGTTGAAGTGATATGTTACGACTATCATAGGATTGCGTTTAGCGATATTGCCGTTTAGGGTACTGTAGGACTAGATAGTCGATGTAGATGCGTCATCCGAACCATACCTTTTTCTAAAACCGAAGAATCGTATGTATCTTTTATATATGTACCTTGAGGGATGTTACGGATTTTCAAATGATATCTTTTCCTTAAAACACCGTAACCCCTATTTTCAAAACTACGATTCGCTTCTTTTAAAATCTGCTTGTATGGTTCGGGTGTGTATGCTAGATTAGATACCTATACTTATAGTAGAGATAGAAGGTTTAGGGAAACTTGGCTTGATATGAGTTATAAATGCGATGAAAAGAATATAAGACGGATATGATGATATGATGATATGTTGGTATACGGATGCGAGTCGATCGAGATGATTTATACCCTGCCGGTCCCATGATATGAGATTATTGCGGATGTGAACTGGGACATAGGTACATAGATATATATCCATATATAGAAGGTTGTGAATCATGGATGATAGGCCGTATGTGATATTAGGCCGTACCCTCATTTGTCGTATAGGATGTTAGGATCCCTATTAGCTTAATGCCGCCGCACGATGATTTTCCGTGCGTGATGAGCATGACTTGATGTTGATCCATACCCTTGACTAGAGGATGCCGTACGACAGATTATACCGTGCGTGATGCTCTGAGGCTAGGTGCCGATTGATCGATTCACCGATTCAGACATATGATAGTTACGTATAACTTATAGCTATTAGCTGATGATTTACCTTATGCTGCATTCATGATATTATTATTGCATTGCATATACCTGTGATAGTACACCTGCACCATTATCGATGATGCGTATGTTACACGTACACAGATTATAGGCTCACACACTTCATAATCGATAATTGCTATGTCACTACACAGTAGGATTGCTGCATCATGATATGACTCTTCGCATAACCTGCTTGCGCATATATATTGATATATTCATACTTGCGCACATACACATTGTATATCCATATTGGTGCACATATACATTGATATATTCATACTTGCGCACATACACATTGTATATCCACATTGGTGCACATATACATTGATATATTCATACTTGTGCACATACACATTGTATATCCACATTGGTGCACATATATATTGATATATTCATACTTGCGCATATTTATACATTTGTATATCCGTATTGGTGCACACATACATTGGTACATCTATACTTGCACATACACATATTGTACCTACATAGATCACTGGTTTTGTTGGGAGATTGGTAACCACAGGATATATTTTAAAAACTAGAATCATTTAAAAGAGTGGTTTTCCCTTAATATGTCATATCACTGTTCCATGTTGCATGATATATTGATATACTTACATTTCTGTTATATGTCGCATACATCATACTTTACGGTTTTACGCATTGAGATATGCTGTTTTCATGAGATTTCTGGATTTGAGAACCGTGGCTATTTCAAATGAAAGCATATATTATTTTAAAAACCCGGTTTCTCTTGATATGATATTTCAGTGCGTCCACCATGAGTTTTCTCGGTTCATGAGATCTTGTGTGAGTATACCCGATTCGAGGAGTGGTAGGCACCGTCTGCGGGTACATGGTAGATCCGGTGAGGTACCCCGGGGCAAGAAGACTCGTATATGTTAGACGGTGAGCCCGGCAGGGGAGCACTACCTACCGGTGATAGTATTCAGACTCGGCGGTTATCCGGAGGATACCGACCGGAGTAGCGAGATGGATATGAGGGCCGACCAGGGTGTGCGACGCATGAGGGCCGATCTGAGGATGCGGAGCCTGAGATATATGAGGATTTACGTGTCGATGCTGGGCACAGTTTTCATGATGTTTCGAGTGTCGATGCCGGACACTCAGGTTCCATGATTTTGAGGTGTCGCGAGGGACACATGTTGATTTATATCCTCACATTTTCATGCATATGCTTTTATGATATTTACATACATGATGTTGTTGTATCAGTGGTGGACACGTGGAAGAGATCCACATCCATACATAAATTGATTATATGAGTGGGCGAGATCCACATGCATACATACATTGATTATATGAGTGGACGAGATCCACATGCATACATACTTTGATTATATAGGCAGACGAGACCCACTTGCATACTTCCATTGATTATTACTGTTGGATGTTATCCGCTTGCATATAGGTATTGACTACCTTGTTGCCACATACACAGACCCGGTC
Source organism: Agapanthus africanus (assembly GCA_030015575.1). Classification (NCBI taxonomy): domain Eukaryota; kingdom Viridiplantae; phylum Streptophyta; class Magnoliopsida; order Asparagales; family Amaryllidaceae; genus Agapanthus; species Agapanthus africanus. Next base: position 460,812,331 of record CM057344.1, on the reverse strand, counting down.
ACCCTAGATATCATAGTATTACCTTTATGATATAGTTGACCTATGAGTCGTTGTTTATTCGATTTCTATCTGTTGATATTTTTTTACTCACGAGTTGGCAACTCACCCCCGTTGTGCCACAGTTCTTGTAGGTTGACCGCTTGGATCAGTAGCGGCTTCGCTGGCACTCAGTTGCATTCGGGTGTTTTGCATTGGTAGGTGGGACATTTGTATCGTACCCACTCTTATATCTGTATTTCATTATTGTATCTAGTTAACTCCATCAATAAAAAGTTGTAAATTGTGTAAGTGATGAAACTTAGTGAGACTTGTTGTTGCGAGATTTGAGCGATGGGTTTCATATTCACTTTTGGGGTTATGTCTTACTCATTTCTTTATCTTTTTGTGGTGAACTTCGCCGTTGGGCGTCGTATACTTATATATATTGTCTTGCGTGGTTGTGATCCACCATTTGGCGAAGAGCTAGCTCCCGCTTGGGGATACCTTTATTCTTATTATGTATTTGTGGTTTTGGATCAAAATATACAAAGGAGGTGCTACCAAAATTTTTAAAAGACGAAACACGTTTTCAAACTAGTCAATTTCACTTGCATCATTCATGTTCTTTTCTATGCATTAAGAAAACTTGATTTCATTATACCTTTATTTCAAAACTTCACCTCCTTTATTTCTCTTAAAAGGTTTAGATTTCTGGGTTTCAGCTTACTTGAATTACATTACGCCTTTAGACGTTGCGTGATTCAAGTGCAGGTCACGAGCTAATATTTCGGGTCGTGACACAGACGGTTCATCCAACTCCTCGAATCGGGTCTCGAAAACCATCTCAGAACCGAGAAAACAACATGGTGGACACTCATACATCACGAGAAAACCGCAATTTGCATTTTAAAATGATGATACTAAGCTTTTATTAAATTCTTGCGGTTTTCCCCCAAATCCAGAAATCTCATGTAAATCCGAAATCATCAAAATCATGATATCAATAAACAGTGAATACCGGCACAAATCTCCATAATACTGCCTAACCAATGACTATATGGATGCATCTGATATCATGCAATGAATGCAATAATTAAACTAGCATATGGAAACTATAACATATTACAACTATAAGCTAGCAAGCTATGTCACTGAACTAGTATTTTCTAAAGTGTACGTGACATGGCAATTACCGATGAAGATGTGTGTGAGCCGGCAAGCGAGTGTACGTGAAGCATACGCGTCATCGGTAATGGTGCTGGCGTCCTAACAGCATGGTTTCATAATTACTAAGTACACAATAACATGCAATGAGGCGATAACAACATAATAAGGAAAATGAATAGTAAATACAACAATAATATGCGGAACATGAATAATAACTTAACAACAAGGAATCTACTTTACTATATATGTGTTATACTGTTTTGCCGTTTGAAATAGTGCGAATCGTGGTGTTTGAAAATAAGGACTACGGTATTCTTAAGAAAAGATACGTCTTTTAAAATATCCTTAGTATCCCTTGCTATGTCTTTAAAATTCTCACGATTCGTCAGTTATGGAAATAGGTATGACTCGGGTCCAGTCTGACATCTACTAGGTAAGCTACAGGTCTAACTCACAGCCAATCTAAAGGGGTATGGAAACCACCTAAATCTGAATCGATATATATATATACATGTATAATAGTCGGTGATCCCGCCTCAATAATATCACGTACGATACAACATAACATATGACATCCTCGAATCAAGAGTGCGGACTATCGTCAATATATAGCTCGTACGGTAAATCCGTCGTACGGCCTCCCAAATCAGGGTACAGGTCAAATGTCACATCTATCACATTAATCATCTGGTATCCTCTTTATCAAATATCATGATCGGGGTACTGATCTATGTATAGTACAATACTGATACCATATATGAAATGCATGCGTGTGTATGAAAACACCATGCCTAAAGAACCCGCTAAAAATCATGTCGTATCTCCAATACGGACCATATCACAACATCGATCTCATGGCCTCAAGCCCAATCTCATCGACTCATCTCCAAAAATCATATAATATCCTCAACATTCAGGCATGTGTATATGAATGAATATCTATGCATAGTCCCATACGCATGCGTATATACATATATACACATATCCCCATATACGCACAGGTAAAAGAATGAAGGTATGCAATTGTGTTTGCGTGTATAGGTGCAACAACTACTCTAAGGTTTCGCAAGTAACACTACTAGTCCATGAACATGTCCATGAACATATAACCCTATCATTAACATCCATGTCACACAAAATAGATATCACAAATACAAAGTATATATATGTATAACATATTATATATCGAACTGCGGGGGTGCTATACGCCATCCACCCGACTTCTCCCCGTAGATATAAATCTACTCACCTGGTCCTCGCTCGCCGGTGCCGACGTCACCACGCGCTTGCTTGTCATCTCGAAGTCCACATGGGGGTACCTACATGTCACAACGTATCGTGCCGTATAAAAATCCAATTTAAAACCAAAACGACATACGAATCTCACATAGGTCAAAGCCTATGGTTGCTCTCTCAAATCAACCCAAAAACTCTCGACATCGGCGTACCAACGCCGGGTGATTGAGAAAAACTCAAACGCACCATTCGTGGTTTCACATCAGACTAAACATATATATGAAATAGGGTGAAATAATCAAAACCAATAAAATTAGTCAAATCTATTTATTTCCAAAAAGCCTTGTAAGCGGTCATTAACCGTTTTAATACAAATCTAGATGTTTTAACCAATCTTCATATTTTAACAATTCAAATGGCCAAAATGCTCATTAAATATCATAATTAGGTCATACAAACCAATTTCATATTTTAATCTCGTCAATTTGAATAAATTCCAAATTCCTAGTTTCCAAAGATAAACGATTTTAACACTTTTTAAAGCAAAATTCACAATTTAACAATTAAGGTTGGTTTTGCATATACTAAGGTATTAAACCACCATTTAAAATGTTAATAATGTCATGAAAAACTTAATTAGATTTTAGACTCTATTATAAATGTATTTCATAAAAACCTAGTTTGCATAAAAAAGCTAAATTTGGACATTTTACATCTAACAATTTACATATTAGAAACTATGTTAGGTTTTCATTTCCTTAAGATACTAAAATACATCACACAACCATGAACAAATTATCACAACCCTAACCTTAACTTAACCCTTCTCTTGAATTTAAACTTGCAATTTAAAAAACTAAATTAAACACCTAATTAAGTTGATTCAAAGAATTTAACCTACAACTAAACACTAGGGTTAGGATTTACCTCAACAAAACTTGAATCAAGCATGCAACCTAGCCTCCCAAAGATGCCTCCTTGCTGCAAGATCCATACTAGTTTGGCTAATGAATAATGGATAAGTGTTGGAATTGAATTTAGCTTTGATTTTTTTTGCGGACTTGAAGCATTTTTGGTGAATTTTTTGATGAGAATTGAGAGGGGATTTGGGAGGGGCTGCAGCTGAATGGTGAAGGGGGGCTCAGCTACAATGTGTGAGGGGAGAGAGAGAGAGAGTTGAATGAGTGACCAAAAAATGCAAAAAAGTCAACAAGATCCATAGTTCATCCTTTATTGTTTTCTTTTCCCCTTTCTTGTTTGCCTTGACTTTAGTTTCATTAAGTGGGGAAATGAGGGAATGTGAGCTGCTAGAATTCGGCCAAAGAGGTGAAATTGGGTTTGTGTTGAAATTTTGTGACAAATAAAACCCCTCAAGTTTCATTCTATTTACTTTATTTCCCTCATTTTAGCCTTTATATTAAATATTTTCTAAAACCATCTTAACAACTAATTTTCATTTCAAAAACCACATGTTAAATGTTGGTTTAATATGTCATGAGGCACAAAATTTGTTTCAACCCATTCCAATTTGTAATTATCCCTAATTAAATGTATTAGTGACGGCTTAAAATAATATTAAAATAATTAATTTCGGAAAAAATTTCAATAATTTAGAAACTTTTCAAGTGGCTCAATAAACACCAAATACTAGCAATTACCTAGCTAGAATATGTATATTTAATTTTATATTAAAAGATATTTATATTTTGACTTTTTACGGAAAACCCTCTTATTTTACCGATTTTCCGAAATTTCACCTAAACGATTTTCAAAACGTTACAATCATCCCCCTTTAAAGAAATTCGGTCCCCGAATTTAAATTAAAACTCCCTGCAAATACTAAAACATTTTAGCAAAACCATCAAGTCGTCGGGGCTCCGAAATCATAAATACATAAAACGCATCGTAGCGCAATGCATGCGCATGAAAAAAAGATATATAAACCAAATCAAAACTCGGTCAAGCATCCCGCAATCATCGGAGTTATGGTGAAGACACCAATGTCAAGATCCAATACGAAAACCAACATGATATACATCATTAAAACATCTGGAAGCAATGCATGCCAAATCTTTTCAAATCGATGTACGATGTGTGTATCACTGCACAGTGGCGGACGTCCATTGTGAGAAAATAACTATATATATATATATATATTCTTTGTTTAACATACACGTTCCTCCGTTTTGAAAATAATTTAGAAGGGTTTCCCTTGTAAAAAGTTTCGTGTCATCACGGACACGTAGGTAAATACTGAGACTATAGCTCCTCTTTGGAAATCCCTTCGATAACTATCAATGCATGTAAAAATATACTCAGGTACTGTCCTCTCACTAGTCCTGCTCAGTACTAAACCAAATAGCAAGTATCATAACATATACTTCTCCAAAAATAATCAATCCCAAATATATATGAATGCCACGTGTGTCTGGTGCGCACGGAAATCGAATTCCATGGATGTGCCATACATGTGCACAAAAACCAAATCTAAGTGCAACGGGTGTGCACGAAACACCTGTCAAAGGCAGCGGATGTGCCTGCCAGCAATACAAGGTGCATCTGATATGCACGAAAAATCTCGATTTGGTGCATCTGGTGTGCACCAAAATCGCCTCAAGCGCCCAAGTATGCGCAAAAATCCAAATCAAGTGCGCAAGGTGCACGAAAACAAATATCGAATATCAAAATCGAAATCGACGGTATACAACATACCTCAATCCAAATCCAAATCAGGTATACCGTGGTATAAAATCTCACCATCCAGTGCATCGGCGTGCAAAAAAGCAAATCAAATACTAAGAGTGCATGAAAACTATGCCGAAAGTATAAGTCAAATCATATGCATGCCGTAGGCATGAAATCAAATATCATGAAACTCGGTCATCAAAACTCAATCGTGAAATAAATCACCCAAAATACTGAAATCCAAAGTGACGGATACGTGATAGTCAATCATAAATCACAAATCATAAATACTGTCATCGATATTTCTGTCCTTCACAGTCGAGAAAGTGTCAGTGCATCCAATGTTAGCAGAGCAAGATATCTACTTGCCTTCTGATCATGGCCTATCGCCTAGTGCCCTTAGGCTCTCGTTTCTCACTGCAGATTTCTAAGTACATAGTTTCTCGGCTCAACGACCCGATATAGAAGCGATAACGGAAGCAGTCCGCTCTGACACATCCTCTAAAGATCTCTGGCCAACTCTTATGGTCACTCATAACATGTCTCGTCAACGATGCTGAACTCTGTCCTACTGGGTGTGCGTTATATGACCGCTCCTGGGTCCAGGTCTTCTCGTTTAGTATTTCCATAAAGATCTTTTCGGGGTCTCTCCCAATCTCGTTCCTGCCGAACTGTCCGGAAGTTGTCATCTCTTACTAAATCTATATCTGGTTCCGGAATGGCTGCAGACTCATCATGACTCCTTCTGGAAGAAATATTCATATACAACACCTCTGCATGCGTATCACATCTCTGATGTCGGCGGAGTAGAACATCATCTCATCAAGATCTCGTACAAACCTCTTACTCCACTTTCCACTAATGTCGACTGCTTCGGACTCGTCTCTTCGTGGCTGCATGGACTGCGCTCCAACGGCTATACTCGTATCTGGAGTCTCCCAAGCAATGCATCTCATCACCTGATATCCGAATGAAGTCGAATCATCCGATCGATTGTCAAAACCTCATAATCCCCCAAGAGCTCAACATCTCGGGTACAGTTTAATAGTATCGAATATATGTCACAGCACCTATAGACCAACCGTAGAAGAGCAGACCTAAGCCTCACTAATGGCACTTCTAAACTGCTGCAAACCCTAAGGTTCACCGGCGTTCCATGGTCATTAAATCGAGTTTGGGTTTCATTCTTCTAGAGGGTCCGTAGAATTGCTTGCATTGTTTTCCGAATACTTTAAACTTGAAAATGGGTTCCTGACATTCGATCGTCTCTATCGACTCTCAACGTATCAGCGTGAAGTCATCTCTAGCTGGATCCAATCAATCTGATGACCTCGCATCGGGGTAGGCAATGAATCACATGTCTTAGTCATTCATCCTCAGGTGACTAGCGACCTTCTATCATATCTCGAAGTATAACTCATGCGGCATTAGCTTCAAACATCTGGGGCGATATCTTTCCATTTGCCAAAATCACTGGCTCATTCGTCTGCACGCTGAACAGTGCCTCAATCATTAAAATATGGTGCATTAACGGTCATCACATCATGGCTGGCCTCTTGCAGTGGCCCTATCCTTTGGTGCTGATCTGCACGTCCGAGAAATCTCGTAAAAGCGATCCATCAAACGCTCATGGCGCGAAAATACAATGAAACGACGCCTCTATGCAATCGTACGTCCCTGGAATCATATCCTGTTCAGTCCTCGTTCATGATGAGCTCGTGCTGACCGCAACTCTAACCGTAGCTCTCTCTGCCCGTACCACCGTGATAACAAAACCATAAACTGGTACCGATGAGGCTAGATCATAAGAAGGAATATAATACTGTGCAAGGAAATGTACATCCTAAGTCTTCTTAAGCGGAGTATCGTATCGTAAATATGCCGCGGAACATACATAGGGTACGTCACTTTACTCAAGCTACCTACTCCATCAACTAAGGGTCATCCAACGCTCCGAAGGTAAAACCTAACACTCTGATACCAACTTTGTCACGACCCGAAAAGTATGGAACATGACCGGCACATAAATTACGAAACGTCTCGAGGCGTACGTAATCTAAGTAAGCTAAAAAAACCCAGAAATCAAAACCAAAGAAGCAGTAGAGTGAAGGAAAAACCAATTTAAAGCAACTAGTTTTAACAACATAGGCCGAAGTATGAAATTTTAAAATCTTAAGTATTTTCTGAAAATTTCGGTAAAGTCTCCTTTGTAAATACTGGCCTCCAAACGGGATACAACATGAATAGTATACGAAATACAAGAAAAGGCATCCCCAAGCGGGAGCTAGCTCTTCGTCAATCGACGGTCACAACCACGCAAACAATATAATATACAACGCCGAAAGGCGAGGATCAAAGCTCAAAAGAGACCCAAAATCAGCATGAAAACCATAATAACACAACGCGCGACTTTAAGGTCAAAAGAATAACAAATATGGTCTTCTAACTCTCTCAAATATGCAATCTGGTTGATGGAGTTTCTAGATACAACTGAAATAATAATAAACAATGGTGGTCCTGATGCAAAGAACCCACCTGCCAAAGCAATCACCCGGAAAGAACGGTGTTCCAGCAAAGCTGCAAAGAACCTGTACGGCAAAACCTGCAAGGAACTGTGGCACAACGGGGGTGAGTTGCCAACTCGTGAGTAGAAAACATCTACGAGTAGAAATCGCATGTATAACGCAATCCAAGGTCATACGATCAGATATATATATATAACCTCAAAATGATAAGTCTGAAGCATAAAAAGGTGGCAAGGGTAAACGTCTATACATAAGTGTAATCCCAGTGCTCGTGTTAGTGCCTCAGGTAGCAATATATCATATGTATGAGGTATGAATGTAATGTAATGAAATGAGCGAGAAAAATGTTTTCTATTTTTAATGAGATATCTTTATGTATATAAATTGAGTAGCATTAATGAAATCAACTGAGAATCCGTGTCAAACATCGACACAAAACATAAATCCAAATATCTCAATATCTCAGGCTCCGGCTTTCCGGACTGACCTGTATAATCAAATCTCAATATCTCAGCGTCTCAAATATCCAATCTCAATATCTCAAATCTCAAATATTAAATATCAATATCTCAGGCATCCGTATCATCTGCGGGATCGGCCCTCGGGCTCCGGCAGAACGGATCAACCCATAACATCAATCTCACAGCCATGAACGGTATCTTCCGGATATCCGCCGCGCCAGGTAAAATCACCGGTAGGTAGTTTGTCCCTGCCAGGCTCATCGTCTACTCCTCGAACTTCTTGCTCCGGGGTACCATACCGGGTCCACCATGTACCCACAGACGGTTTAGCCAACTCCTCGAATCGGGTCTCGAAAACCATCTCAGAACCGAGAAAACATCATGGTCGACACTCATACATCACGAGAAAACAGCAATTTGCATTTTAAAATGATGATACTAAACTTTTATTAAATTCTTGCGGTTTTCCCCCAAATCCAGATATCTTATGTAAATCCGAAATCATCAAAATCATGATATCAATAAACAGTAAATACCGGCATAAATCTCCATAATACTGCATAACCAATGAATATATGGATGCATCTGATATCATACAATGAATGCAATAATTAAACTAGCATATTGAAACTATAACATATTACAACTATAAGCTAGCAAGCTGTCACTAAAATAGTATTTTCTAAAGTGTATGTGACATGGAAATTACCGATGAAGATGTGTATGAGCGGGAAGGGAGTGTACGTGGAGCATATGCGTGATCGGTAATGGTGCTGGTGTCCTAACAGCATGGTTTCATAATTACTACGTACACAATAACATGCAATGAGGCGATAACAACATTATAAGGAAAATGAATAGTAAATAGAACAATAATATGCGGAACATGAATAATAACATAACAACAAGGAATCTACCTTACTATACATGTGTTATACTATTTTGCCGTTTGAAATAGTGCGAATCGTGGTGTTTGAAAATAAGGACTACGATGTTTTTAAGAAAAGATACGTCTTTTAAAATATCCTTAGTATCCTATGGTATGGCTTTAAAATTCTCACAATTCATCAGTTTTGGAAATAGGTATGACTCGGCTCCAGTCTGACATCTACTAGGTAAGCTACAGGTCTAAATAACAGCCAATCTAAAGGGGTATGGAAACCACCTAAATCAGAGTCGATATATATATATACATGTATAATAGTCGGTGATCCCGCCTCAATAATATCACGTACGATACAACATATCATATGACATCCTCGAATCAAGAGTGCGGATCTATCGTCAATATAGAGCTCGTACGGTAAATCCGTCGTACGGCCTCCCAAATCTAGGTACAGGTCAAATGTCACATCTATCACATTAATCATATGGTATCATTTTTATCAAATATCATTATCGGGGTACTGATCTACGTCTAGTACAATACTGATACCATCTATGAAATGCATGCGTGTGTATGAAAACACTACGCCTAAAGAACCCGCTAAAAATCATGTCGTATCTCCAATACGGACCATATCACAACACCGATTTCATGGCCTCAAGCCCAATCTCATCGACTCATCTCCAAAAATCATATAATATCCTCAACATTCAGGCATGTGTATATGAATGAATATCTATGCATAGTCCTATACGCATGCGTATATACATATATACACATATCCCCATAAACGCATAGGTAAAAGAATGAAGGTATGCAAGTGTGTGTGCGTGTATAGGTGCAACAACTACTCTAGGGTTTCGCAAGTAACACAACTAGTCCATGAACATGTAACCCTATCATTAACATCCATGTCACACAAAATAGATATCACAAATATAAATTATATATATGTATAACATTCTATACATCGAACTGCGGGGGTGCTATACGCCATCCACCCGACTTCTCCCCGTAGATATAAATCTTCTCACATGGTCCTCGCTCGCCGGTGCTGACATCACCATGCGCTTGCTTGTCATCTCGAAATCCACATGGGGGTACCTACATATCACAACGTATCATGCCGCATAAAAATCCAATTTAAAACCAAAACGACACACGAATCTCATATAGGTCAAAGCCTATGATTGCTCTCTCAAATCAACCCAAAAACCCTCGACATCGGCGTACCAACGCCGGGTGATCGAGAAAAACTCAAACGCACCATTCGTGGTTTCATATCACACTAAACATATATATGAAATATGGTGAAATCATCAAAACCAATAAATTTAGTCAAATCGATTTATTTCCAAAAAGCCTAGTAAGCGGTTATTAACCGTTTTAATACAAATCTTGATGTTTTAACCAATCTACATATTTTATCGATTCAAATGGCCAAAATGCTCATTGAATGTCATAATTAGGTCATACAAACCACTTTCATATTTTAATCTCATCAATTTTTATAAATTCCAAATTCCTAGTTTGCAAAAATAACCGATTTTAACACTTTTTAAAGCAAAATTCACAATTTAACAATTAAGCTTGGTTTTACATATACTAAGGTATTAAACCACCATTTAAAATGTTAATAATGTCATGAAAAAATTAATTAGATTTTAATCTCTATTATATATGTATTTCATAAAAACCTAGTTTGCATAAAAAAGCTAAATTTGGACATTTTACATCTAACAATTTACATATTAACAACTAGGTTAGGTTGTCATTTCCTTAAGATGCTAAAATACTTCACACAACCATGAACAAATTATCACAACCATAACCTTAATTTAACCCTTCTCTTGAATTTAAACTTGCAATTTAAAAACCTAAATTAAACACCTAATTAAGTTGATTCAAAGAATTTAACCTACAACTAAACACTACGGTTAGGTTTTGCTTAACAAAACTTGAATCAAGCTTGCAACCTAGCCTCCCAAAGATGCCTCCTTGCAACAAGATCCATACTAGTTTGGTTAATGAATAATGGGTAAGTGTTGGAATTGAATTTAGCTTTGATTTTTTTTGGGGACTTGAAGCATTTTTGGTGAATTTTTTGATGAGAATTGAGAGGGGATGTGGGAGGGGCTGCAGCTGAATGGTGAAGGGGAGCTCGGCTACAATGAGTGAGGGGAGAGAGAGAGAGAGTTTAATGAGTGACCAAAAAAGTCAACAAGATCCATACTTCATCCTTTATTGTTTTCTTTTCTCCTTTCTTGTTTGCCTTGACTTTAGTTTCATTAAGTGGGGAAATGGGGGAATGTGGGCTGCTAGAATTCGGCCAAGGAGGGGAAATTGGGTTTGTGTGGGTGTGTGTGGAAATTTTGTGACAAATAAAACCCCTCAAGTTTCATTCTATTTAGTTTATTTCCCTCATTTTAGCCTTTATATTATATATTTTCTAAATCCATCTTAACAACTTATTTCCATTCCAAAAACCACATGTTAAATGTTGGTTTAATATTTCATAAGGCATAAAATTTGTTTCAACCCATTCCAATTTGTAATTATCCCTAATTAAATGTATTATTGACGGCTTCAAATAATATTAAAATAATTAATTTCGGAATTTTTTTCATTAATTTAGAAACTGTACAAGTGGTTCAATAAACACCAAATACTAGCAATTACCTATCTAGAATATGTATATTTAATTTTATATTAAAAGATGTTTATATTTTGACTTTTTACGGAAAACCCCCTTATTTTACCGATTTTCCGAAATTTCACATAAACGATTTTCAAAACGTTACACAGACCCTCTAGAAGAATGAAACCCTAACTCGATTTAATGACCATGGAACGCTAGTGAACCTTAGGGTTTGCGGCAATTTAGCGGTGCCATTAGTGAGGCTTGGGTCTGCTCTTCTACGGTTGGTCCATAGGTGCTGTGGCATATATTCGATACTATTAAACTGTACCCAAGATGTTGAGCTCTTGGGGGATTATGAGGTTTTGACAAATCGATCGGATGATTCGACTTCATTCGGATATTAGATGATGAGATCCATTGCTTGGGAGACTCCAGATATGGGTATAGCCGTTGGAGCGCAGTCCATGCAGCCACGAAGAAACGAGTCCGAAGCAGTCGACATTAGAGAAAAGTGGAGTAAGAGGTTAGTACGAGATCTTGATGAGATGACTTTCCACTCCGCCGACATCAGAGATGTGATACGCAAGCAGAAACGTTGACTATGGATATATATTCCAGGAGGAGTCGTAATGAGTATGCAGCCATTCCGGAACAAGAAGTAGATTTGGTAGGGATGATAACTTCCGGGCAGTGCGGCAGAAACAAGACTTGGGAGAGACTTCGACAGGACCTTTCTAGAAATACTGAACGAGAAGACCTGGACCCAGAAGCGGTCATATGACGCACACCCAGTAGGCCAGAGTTTGGCATCGTCGACGAGACATGTTATGAGTAACCATGATAGTTGGCCAGAGATCTTTAGAGGATATATCAGAGCGGACTGCTCCGTTATCGTTTCTATATTGGACTATTGAGACGAGGAGCTATGTACTTAGCAATTCGCAGTGAGTGACGAGAGCCTGAGGGCACTAGGCGACAGGCCATGATCAGAAGGCAAGTAGATATCTTTCTCTGCCAGCATTGGGTGCACCGACACCTTTTCGACTTTGAAGGACGGACATATCGACGACAATATTTATGATTTGTGATTTTGTGATTTACTATCACGTATCCGTCACTTTGGGTTTCAGTATTTTGGGTGATTTATTTCATGATTGAGTTTTGATGACCGGGTTTCATGATATGTGATTTCATGCCTAGGGCATGCATATGATTTGACTTAGGCTTTCGGCATAGTTTTCATGCACTTTTAGTATTTCGATTCGATTTTGTGCACGCTGATGCACATGGTTGTGAGATTATATACCACGGTATACCTGATTTGGATTTGGATTGAGATATGTTGTATACCGTCGATTTCGATTTTGATATTCGATATTTGTTTCCGTTCACATTGTGCACATGATTGGTTTTTGCGCATACTTAAGGCGCTTGACGTGATCTTGGTGCATACCTGATGCACTAAATCGGGATCTACGTGCATATCAGATGCACTTGGTTTTGCTGTCAGGAACACACGTTGCCTTTGACAGGTGTTTTCATGCACACCCGTTGCACTCAGATTTTGTTTCCGTGTACATGTATGGCACATTCATGGATTTTGATTTCCTTGAGCACCAGACGCACATGGCATTCATATATATATTTGGGATTGATTTCTTTTGGAACAGTATATTTTACGATACTTACTATTTGGTTTAGTACTAAGCAGGACTAGTCAGAGGACAGTACCTGAGTATATTTTTGCATGCATTGATAGTTATTGAAGGGATTTCCAAAGAGGAGCTATAGTCTCAGTATTTATCTACGTGTCCTAGATGACACGAAACATTTTATAAAGAAAACCCTTCTAAAAATTTGCTTTCAAAACGGCGGGACATGCATATTAAACAAAGGATATGTATATATATATATATATATATATATATATATATATATATTCTTACAGTAGACGTCCGCCACTGTGCATGTTGCGAACATCGCACGACAATTTGAAAAAGGTTTGGCATGCATTGCTTCCGGATGTTTTAATGATGTATATCATGTTGGTTTTCATATTGGATCTTGACATTTATGTCTTCCCCATAACTCCGATGATTGCGGGATGCTTGACGGAGTTTTGATTTTTGTTATATACCCGTTTTGCATGCGCATGCATTGCGCTATGATGTGTTTTATGTAATTATGATTTCGGAGCCCCGACGACTTGATGGTCTTGCTTAGATGTTTTAGTATTTGGGGGGAGTTTTAATTTAAATTCGGGGACCGAATTTCTTTAAGACGGGAAGATTGTAACGTTTTGAAAATCGTTTAGGTGAAATTTCGGAAAATCGGTAAAATAACGGGTGTTTTCCGTAAAAAATATCAAGATATAAATATCTTTTAATATAAAATTAAATATACATATTTAGCTAAGAAATTGCTAGTATTTTGTGTTTATTGAGCCACTCGTAAAATTTCTAATTTTCTGAAAAAATTTCCGAAATTAATTATTTGAATATTATTTTAAGCCGTCACTAATACATTTAATTAGGGATAATTACAAATTGGAATGGGTTGAAACAAATTTTTTGCATCATGACACGTTAAACTAACATGTAAAATATTATTTCTGAAATGAAATGAAATTGTTAAACGGTTTTAGAAAATATTGAAGAAAAAAGGCTTAAATGGTGAAATTAAAGAAATTTATTAAACAAAGAAGTATGGTACATGTTGAATTGGTGTTTGGTGTTCATTTATTCACACACACACACACACACACACACAACATCCCCCTCCCCCTCATGTTGGCCGAAATGGGGCTGCCCCAATCCCCTGTCCCCACACTTTGTTCACAAAGAAAAGAAATGAAAAGAAAGAGAATAGATAAAAGAGTATGGGCTTTGTTGACTTGGAGAACTTTGTTGACTTTCCCCACCTCACTCTCTCTCCTCTCTTCCCTACCTCTGGCCGAGCCCTCCTCTCCTCTAACAGCAGCCCCTCACAAAAAATCCCCATCTCTTTCTCTTGGAAAAATTCATCTTTTTGCCTCAAAAATCCATGAAAAATCCCACAACTCCAAAATCTAATCCCTACCCATTTTTAATTAGCTATTCTAGTATGGATCTAGGGAACAAGATTTTAATTTGGAAGGCTAAGTGTGCTTGTGGGATCTTCAAATTGATTGGGTATAATTTCTAACCATTTTGCTTAAATTGTTGTTTACTTGCTTAAATCTAGCATAATTGGTGTTTAATTATGGTTCCTACTTCAAACTTGTGAATTCAAGAGAGGGGTTTGAAATTCAAGTTAGGGTTTTGTTTTGGAGTTGGGTTTTGATCATTTGTGCATGGTTGTGTGATGTGGGCTAGCATCTTAAAACTTGTTAAAACTAATCTAGTTGCTAATTACAAGTTGTTACTTGAAAAATGTCCAAACTTAAGCTTTTTAACAAACTAGGTTTTTGTAAACTATGAATATAACTAAGAAAAATCCAATTAGATTATTCATGATATTAACATTTTAAATTGTAGTTTAATATTTTAGACCATGCAAATCCAAGTTAAATTGTTGCTTGTGCATTTTTGCTATAAAATTGTTAAAAGTGGTAAAATTTGCAAACTAGTTTTTTTTTGAATTAATACAAATAAGTGAAATTAAAATCTAGTAAATGTTTATGTGGCCTAATTAAGATAATTAGTGAGTAGTGTGACTACTAGTTTTGCTTAAACATCAAGTTTTGTACTAAAACGGTTAATTTTTGCTTCCTAGGTTTTCGGAAAAATAGCTTTTAAAGCGAGTTTGGGGTTTTTGTGAATTTTAACCTATTTCTTATATAATTAGTGATTTGTGAAACTATGATTGGTACGTTTGGTGTTTTTCTCGATGGTTTAACGTTTGTACATCGACATCGAGAGTTGGTTTGGCTGTTCTTGCATGCGTAGGCGATAGGTTTTAACCTATGCGTGATATGCGTGCCGATTTGGTTTCCGTGTGTGACTTTGTTTACGATGCTATATATGACATGTAGGTACCCCAGGTGGACTTTGAGACAACAAGAAAGCGCGTGGTGACGTCGGCACCGGCGAGCGAAGATCAGGTGAGTAGATTTATATCTACGGGGAGAAGTCGGGTGGATGACGTATAGCACCCCCGCAATGTTATGAGGAATGAGGTGATGTGGTAACGATATACTTTTATAT
The DNA here is from genome assembly GCA_030015575.1 of Agapanthus africanus. NCBI lineage: Eukaryota > Viridiplantae > Streptophyta > Magnoliopsida > Asparagales > Amaryllidaceae > Agapanthus > Agapanthus africanus. The sequence goes on along the minus strand of CM057344.1, from coordinate 460,796,567 downwards.
GTTATTATAAGATATGAACACCTAGTAAGAGAAGCCTTAGGAGCTTATGGGTTTAGGGTTAGCGAGAATTGAAGAAAGGACTTTAGCGGATTTCTAAGTCACGAAACCCTAGAGTAAGGATTTGCATACACGCAACCCCACACACTTGCATACATCATTTTCTTGTGCGTATATGGGAATGTGTATATATGTATATACGCATGGATATGGGACTATGCATATATATACATTTATATACACATGCATGAATGTTGAGGATAGTGGATGATAGTTGCGGATGAGTCGATGAGTTTGGGCTTGATGCCACGAGATCGGTGATTGGTTTTAGATCGTATTATGAGATGCGAAATGTGATGATAGCGGATCGGTAGGAGATGTGTTGCATACACACACATTTATATATATGTTGATGATATCAGTAGTGTACTAGACGTAGATCAGTACCCCCTACCCATGATATGTGATGATGTGGATACCAGATGAATAATAAGATAAATGTGATATTGACCCGTACCCAGTTTGGGATGCCGTACGATGGATTTACGGTACGAGCTATATATTGATGATAGATCCGCACTATTGATGGATACCACGTACACTCGCTTGCCAGCTCACACACATCTTCATCGGTAATTGCCATGTCACGTACACTTTAGAAAATACTATTTCAGTGATATAGCTTGCTAGCTGATAGTTGTAATATGTTATAGTTTCCATATGCTAGTTTAATTATTGCATTCATTGCATGATATCAAATGCATCCATATATTCATTGGTTATGCAGTATTATGGAGATTTATGCAGGTATTCAATGTTTATTGGTATTATGATTTTGATAATTTCGGATTTACATGAGATTTCTGGATTTGGGGGAAAACCGCAAGAATTTAATAAAAGCTTAGTATCATCATTTTAAAATGCAAATTGCGGTTTTCTCGTGATGTATGAGTCGTCCACCATGAGTTTTCATGATTGTTGTTGGATTTGGAAACCCGATTCAAGGAGTTGGATGAACCGTCTCGGGTACATGGTGGGCCCGGTATGGTACCCCGGGGCAAGAAGCTCGAGTTGTATTCGATGAGCCTGGCAGGGGAGCACTACCTACCGGTGATATTATTTGGACTCGTCGGTTATCCGGAGGATACCGGACGGAGTCATGAGATGGTTATAGGCTGATCCATTCTGCCGGAGCCCGCGGGCCGTTCCCGCAGATGATACGGATGCTTGAGATATTGATACTTGAGATTTGATATTGAGATACTGAGACTTATGTTTTGTGTCGATGCTTGACACCGATTTCTCTGTTGCATTCATTGATGATACTTGATTGATATACATATAGAAATCTCATTGATTAAAGAAAACAGTTGTCTCACTCATGATATATTCGGTTTCCATTCGTAATGCATTCATACATTATATATATCTGATATGTTGCTATCTGAGGTACTGACACGAGCACGTGGTATTGCACTTATATGTAGATGGATCAGGATATGACCTAGGATAGCGTTATGCATGCGATTTCTACTCGTAGATGTTTTCTACTCACGAGTTGGTAACTCACCTCCGTTGTGCCACAGTTCCTTACAGGTTTTGCCGTACAGGTTTCGTTGCGGCTTGCTGGCACACTGTTCCTTCCGGGCGCTTGCTTTGGCAGGTGGGTTCTTTACATCAGGACCACCATTGTTTATTTATTATTTCTATTGTATCTAGAACCTCCATCAACCAGATTGTATATTTGAGAGAGATAGAAAAACAGACCTGTTATTCTTTCGACCTTAGAGTCGCGCGTTGTATTATTATGGTTTTCTTGTTGTTTTGAGTTTTTTTTTGAGTTTTGATCCTCGCCCTTCAGCGTTGTATATTATATTTCTTGCGTGGTTGTGGCCGTCGATTGACGAAGAGCTAGCTCCCGCTTGGGGATGCCTTTTTGTTTCATTTCCTATACTATTCATGTTGTATCCCGTTTGGGGCCAGTATTTACAAAGGAGACTCTGCCGAAATTTTCAGAAAATACTTGAGATTTTAAAAATACATACTTCGGCCTATGTTGATTAAAACTACTTGCTTTAAATTGGTTTTTCCTTCACTCTACTCTTCTTTGGTTTTGATTTTCTGAGTTTTGGCTTACTTAGATTACGTACGCCTCGAGACGTTTCGTAATTTAAGTGCCGGTCATGTTCCGTACTTTTCGGGTCGTGACACTAGTCGGGCAATTCAACAAGATTCCCGACATCATGATCGAATGCTCGTCGGAAAATTTAGTAGACGGCCGCACCCCCCGATGCCGTCGACAAAGTGCACCAAGGCAGAACACCGCTGCCGCGAGCACCCGAACGGATGCTTTTGGCGATGGGGTTCTCCTACAGTCACTTGGTCGGGGCTATGAGGCGTGGCTATCTAATAATGTTACCCGGCGAGTATCCGCGTACGCTACGTGATTGCGATGGACTTTTGTTCTCATCAAAATCCCGTGGCAACCGATCAAAAGAGACTAAATTTCTAGATTTATAACATTCAAATTAGTTATCTCATAACTACTTTTGTGGATTCCAAATATTGTATCCCATCACATGATATCCGGACGACGTTAAACTTTTCGATCGATTCATCAATGTCCCAAAATTTCCCGACAGCTCAACAATTCAGCACAGTTTTAATAATACTTAGAATATGCCATAGTACCTATGCACCAGCCGTAGAAGGGCAGACCCAAGCCTCTCTCATGTCGCCACGGAACTGCGGAAAACTTTAAGGTATGACCGCGGTTCCGCGATCCAAAAAGGTCAAGTTAGGGTTACATTCTTCTAGAGGGTTCACAGAATTACTTGCATGTTTTTCCGAATACGTTAAACTTGGAAAAATGGGTTTTTGATAATTGTTGAAACTTTTAAACTTCGCCTAGACAACATGTGAATAACCCGAAACAATGTTAAAACAACGAATACGAAGCACTCCGAATTGCTTATAGTGTAAAATTATATCACATGCAAAATTAGCAAAAACAAACAACACCTGAAACATCAAAACCCAGTCATTGGAACACAGTGAAAATTTGAGGCAAAACTAACAATTTTTTGGCCGGCCACCAACACCTTGATCTCAGCCAAAATCCGAGCAAACCCCCTGAAATTTTCATGGTGTTCATGATACATCTCATACATCATTCTGTACTTATTTTAAAAAAAATTTGAGGATTTTTTAAAATCGGCAGCAAGCAAGTTTTGGCGTTGCAAGTTTCGGAGAATTTCGGTTTCGTAATCTAAAAAAAATCCGTCTACATTTCTAGCATGGCTCTGATACCACTGTAGGGTTGCCTAGCACGTCAGCAAGGTTTTGGGAGGTATCGTCCATGCCAAATTCAAAAATTTGTCGTTCTAGCTAACCCTAACCCTAGAATCGTATACTAGAAATATGATGGAATAAAATGCAAACTACTTTGCATGTAAAGTAAGCAAGGAATACAACCTTTGTAGACCGGTCCTTCACTTCAAAAGCTCCGGACACTAGAGAGGCTCCCATGAAGAAATGAACATGCTTATATCGAAGTCTTCGAGGCTGAAGATGATCTACGTCGAGGAGACACTAACCCAAGCCATCTCTTCACTAATTGTGAAATTAGTGAAGCAAACACCCTATACTAAATGGCAAGTAGTAGAAGATGATGAAGTAGGAGGTGGGCTCACTTTAGAATTGATTTTCTCACATTTTTTCTCACATCTCCATTGAAGCTAGAAAGCTTTGAGGAAGATGAAGAAGAATTCTCATGGAATTAACCAAGTGAAGAATGGCAACCTTAGGTGAGTTAACATCATATGTTAGCCTTTGTAGAGAGTTAACCGTGGCTAGGTTTGATTAGTTGGGTTAACAAATATCTTAGCCAAAACAAAAGAGTGGACTTGGTCAAAGATCACTACAAGCTTCTATAAGCTTTCATCCATGATAAAATGCCACCTTTTGTAATTACCAAAATAAATAAAACCTTAGAAATTAAACCAAGCATGGTGTAAGTCATACACACGCCTTTGTTGCATGTATCATCAATCATGACACAAAATAATGTACACTTATATATATCACATATATACTTATGCACAAAGTGAGTGAGAAAAGAAATCATAAGTGAGATAATACTAGTTAATGTAAATTAATATATCAAATATATAATTATACATTAGATTATCAAATCAACTCTTGATTTAATAATCCGGCTATATCACATATAACTGACTAATATCATATGTAACAAGTTATTGAATCAACACTTGATCCGATAACCCGGCTATATCGCATATAACCGACCGATGTCACAAATCGTGAGAATAGAATATGGCATCACATATCGTATTAATCTCGGTCCCGCACATATCACATATGCGCTCTTACTCCGTTTCGCTTGAGCCAGGAAACCCTTGTGTAGGACTCTAAAGACTCGCCAATACGCCGGCAGTAGGTGATGATCATATCAAACACCAATAAGCCGCAAGCGGTCTGCTAAACGTAACGGTCACCCGGGTATTGAGCGATCAGAAGATCAACAAGCAAGCCTTCTCATACTCCTGCGAATCCAATTAGTAACACTATCGTACAGTCCGGTCTCTTCGTCTGATATGTCGCATATCTCGTCTAGGGGTGGTAAACGTCAGACCCCAGTAACTCGATAAGTCGTGTTGATCTGAGGCTCATAACAGGTCGAGAAACTACTGATAACACTTACCAGTATATCTCTGAAGCATCCCGGGCCAGGGACTTCCTGTTATAGCCAATCGAGCACAGCACAACATCAACCCCCAATACCGGGAGAGAAGAAACCCCTCCTATCGCTCATTTCATCCATGTGATTCGGGAATGTACCCAAAATCCACCGTTTTGCACGTTCTCTTGAACGTGGTAAGGTGAAAATCAAAGCACAGTGGGAATCACGCAAGACTCTATGACGATCTCGGGTCTACAGACTAACCTGTACCAGTGTCACTAGAGAACTGCCATCTGACGTGAGGTATAATACCATCTGGGAGTTCTTAGCGAGTCCGTTCAGTGTACCCGGTCTCCACTGAGCACCCGTATACTATATCTGATGTCAAACACCAATGGATTTGGGATCATCCATCGCCAATTTACATGGGTCGAGAAGCTATACGCTAGTCTACTCTGGTATATCGATGCCCTGTCTCGATACACCCTCGACTAGGAACATTTGAAGGATGTACTTGACGACTACCATGTCGCCACTAGTATGATCTGCATCATAATCCTGGTAGTCAAGTACTCATCCTAAGGGCTTTGTCAATATGTAACATAGAGACAATCAGTGTACATATTAAGATAAAGTGCAACCAGATAGCATACTATCATGTCGAGCAAGAAAGTCCTCCCTATATATGTCCAAGCATCCACTACAAAATACATCGTATGTACAGTAATGGCCTCTAGGGCATACATATAACTAACATGTTGATCTTCTGATCGCTCAATACCCGGATAGCCGTTATGTCCAGCTAGTACCACTGACGGCTTGTGGGTGCTTGATGTGATCATCACCTACTGCCGGCATATTGACGAGTCTTTAGAGTCCTACACAGAGGTTTCCAGGCTCAGGCAAAACGCAGTAGGAACACATATGTGATATGTGCGGGACCGAGATTAATACATGTATAAGATACCGTATTCTATTCTCGCGATATGTGATATCGGCCGGTTATATGTGATATAGCCGGGTTATCGGATCAAGTGTTGATTCGATGAAATGATACATATTATATTAGTCGGTTATATGTGATATAGCCGGATTATTGAATCAAGTGTTGATTTAATAATTTAATGTTTAATTATATATTTGATATATTAAATTATATTAACTAATATATGCTCACTTAAGTATTTCTTTTTCTCACTTCTGATACATTTAACATATATGTGATATATGTTTATTGTATTGTTTTCTATTGTTACATAAATAATATATATGTGATATATATTATTGTGACATGCTAGGTTATATATGCAACTTGGGTGTATGAGACTTACACCATGCTATATGATAATGGTGTGTTTTTATTTATTTTAAGTAATTCAAAATTATTAGGATATTTGTCATGGTTGAGCTTGGATGAAGCTTGTAGAACCATTGACTTAGTTCACTACTTTAGTTTTGCCTATGATATTTATTAACCTAACCCTTATCACTTAGCCATGGTCAATTCTCTACATGGGTTAGTGCATGACATAAACTCACCCATGGTTGCATTTCTAACCTCATTCTCATTCTCTTTTCATACATCATCTCCTTCATCTCCTTCAAGCTCTTTCTATGTTTTGAGGAGATAAAGAAAAATAGCGAGAAATTAAATTCTAAAGTGAGCAAAAGTCCTACTTCATCATCCTCTACTAAACTAGCCATTTAGTTTAGGGTGTTAGCTTCACTAATTCCATATTAGTGAAGTGGTAGCTTGAGTCCGTATTTCCTCGACGTAGATCATCTTCGACTTTGAAGACTTCAAGCAAGCATGCATCATTCACCTTATGGAGCCTCTCAAGAGTCCGGGAGTTCATTGATCGCAGCGAAGGGACCACTACAAGGAGCTATAGAAGTGAAAGACCGGACTACAAAGGTTGTAATCCTTACTCACTTAGATGTAAAGTTGTTTACATTATGTTTTCGTATAATTCTCTCGTTAAAGATTCTAGGTTAGGGTTCTTTTAGCATGGAAAAATTTAAATAGGCATGGACGATACCACCGAAACCTTGCTGTCGTGCTTAGGAACCCTACAGTGGTATCAGAGCCAAGCTAGAGAATTAGACGATATTTGTTAGATTACGAAACCGAAACTACTCCGTAACTTGAAACATTGAAATCAAGGTTCTGTCGAATTTTAAATGGGCTCTAAAAATTTTTTTTGCAACTGCAGAATTTTGTATATGATATAACATTAACACCATCAAAATTTGAAGCAATCCCACTTGTTTTTGGCCGGCCACATGAGTGCAAAAACCGAGTAGGCCAGTTTTCTGGAGGGGTTTGGGCTTCAAATTTTTTTGGTGTTCCAGTCTCAGGGTTTTGGTGTTTCTGTAGGGTTCCTAGGCACTCTAACAAGGATCTACAAGGCATCAACCATGCCCGATTAAAATTTTAGCCGTGCCGAACAACCCTAACCAAAATCGTATACTAGAGATTATGCGAAAACTAGCAAGATAAACATTTTAACTACAAGTGAAAGGGATTACAACCTTTGTAGATCCGGTCCTTCACTTCAATAGCTCCGTGTAGATGTCCCCTTCGCTGCGATCGTGAACTCCGGACTCTAGAGAAGCTCCACAAGAAGAACGAACGTGCTTGCTTCAATGAAATCGAGGCCGAAGATGATCTACGTCGGGGAGACACTAACTCAAGCTATTCCTTCACTAGGTCATGAACTTTATGAAGAGAACACACTCTACTACATGGCAAGTGGTAGAGGATGAAGAAGTAGGAAGTGGGCTCACTTTAGAATTGTTTTTCTCACACTTTTTCTCATGGCACCATTAGAGCTAGTAAGCTTTTCATGGAGCTTGATGAAGAAGAAGAAGAAAGAATAATCTCATCATATGAATTATTCTCACCTCAATAATGTAACCATGGGTGAGTTAAGCAATCATGGTTAACTCATGTAGAGAATTAACCAAAGCATGAGGTTAAGGGTTGGGTTAACTAAATATCACAAAGAATGACAAAAGAGTTGACTTTGTCAATGTTTCCACAAGCTTCTTGAAAGCTTGAGAACTTTGACAAAGTCTTTCTCTTTTGTTATTCTTAAGATATAAACAAAACCCTAATCTTTACCCTAATCTTGGTATAAGTCTCATACACCCATCTTTGATGTATCATCAAGCATATGTATACAAATATATATCACATATACACTTATGCACAATCAAATGAGAAAATAAATCTTAAGTGAGCTAAGACTAGTTAATGTAATGTAATATATCAAATATATATTTATACATTAAATTATTAAATCAACTCCTGATTTAATAATCCGGCTATAACCGACTAATATCAAAAGTAACAACTTATCGAATCAACACTTGATCCGATAACCCAGCTATATCGCATACAACCGATCAATGTCACAAATCGCGAGAACAGAATACGGTATCTCATATCGTATCAATCTCGGTCCCGTACATATCACATATGCGCTCCTAATCTGTTTCGCTTGAGCCAGGAAACCTCTGTGTAGGACTCTAAAGACTCGTCAATACGCCGGCAGTAGTTGATGATCATATCAAACATCCACAAGCCGCAAGCGGTCTGCTAAATGTAATGGCCACCCGGGTATTGAGCGATCAGAAGATCAACAAGCAAGCCTGCTAGTACTCCTGTGAATCCAAACAGTAACACTACCGTATAGTCCGGTCTCGTCGTCTGATATGTCGCATATCTTGCCTAGGGGTGGTAAACGTCAGACCCCAGTAGCTTGATAAGTCATGTCGATATGAGGTCTATAACAGTTCGAGAAACTACTGGTAACACTTACCAGTAAATCTCAGCAACCCTGGCTAGGGATTTCCAGTTATAGCCAATCGAACACAGCGCAACATCAACTCCCTATACCGGGAGAGACGAATCCCCTCCTATCGCTTATTGCCTCAATGTGATTCGGGACTGTACCCAAAAGCCACCTTTCTGCATGCCCTCTTGGACGTGGTATGATGGAAATCAAAGCACAGTGGGAATCACACAAGACTCTATGACGATCTCCGATGAACAGACTACTCTGTACCAGTGTCACCGGAGAACTGCCATCTGACGTGAAGTATAATACCATCTGGGAGTTCTAGGCGAGTCCGTCCAGTGTACCCAGTCTCCACTGAGCACCCGTATACCATCCTTGATGTTAAACACCAATGGATATGGGATCATCCATCGCCCATCATATAGGTCAAGATGCGTATACGCTAGTCTACTCTGGTGTATCGATGCCCTGTCTCCATACACCCGCGACTAGGAACAGTTATAGGATGTACTCGTCGACTACCGTGGCCCTACTAGTATGATCTCATCATAGTCCCAGTAGTCAAGTACATATCCTAAGGGCTCTATCAACATGTAACATAGAGACAATCAGAGTACATGTTAAGATAAAGTACAACCAGATAGCATACTATTATGTCGAGCAAGAAAGTCCTCCCTATATATGTCCTAGCATCCACTACAATGTACATTGTATGTACAGTAATGGCCTCTAGGGCATACATATAACTAACAATCTCCCACTTTCACTAGGGCCATCTGTTGTGGTATCACATACCCAACAATTAGCTGTGGTTAAAGTATCTCATACTCAACCATCCTATAAAAGTCTCTACTGGGAAAAAGGCCTTTATGAGTGGATCCGCGCTGTTGTCCTCTGTGTCTACTCTCCTAACCTCGATCTCCCTGGAGATCAACCATCTCCATGATCAGGTGATACTGCCTAAGAATTATATATGGATTTCTGATGGGACGGGCGTTCCTTGGCAAAAGCCACAACTCCATTGTCACACAATGGTAGGAACGAAGTTCATCTCATGAACTTATATATATATCCAGACTCCCTCTTTGGTAGTATCTTTAGTAACGATGTATCTTGCCTTTAATCGTCTAGTAAGTCACGGTATCTAGCTTGGAACTCTTCCAACATACCGTCCCTCCATTGAGGGTAAAGACAATGCCTGCGACTGACATTCAGTCATCCTTATCACCCTGAAACCATTCCAGTGATTCTCCCCAGGATCGATTGATACCATCTTACTACAACTAGTGAGAATCCTAACATCCAATTAGATCTATCTCATAGATCAAAAAACCCAGGATTTAGGAGGTATCACTTTGATCCTATATGGAGAATCCTTGTGATAAGCGGAGATTGACCGAGCGTAGAATAGGAAAATCCATCCCTATCAAGAGTATGTCATCCACGTACTCTACGAGGATCACCACCACACTCTCTACTACCTTTTTGTATATACAAGGTTCATCTACCATTTTGATGAAGTCAAACTCTTTGACTACCACATCAAAACAGACGTTCCAACTCCGCGATGCCTGCTTTATCACATAAAATATCTTGCACACGTTTCCGCTGCTCCCACTTTCTACGAAGCCCTCTGGCTGTATACTTATAGACGCTCTCTTCAAAAACATCATTTAGAAAACCAGTCATGACACCCAACCACCAGATATCGTAGTCATGGTATGTAGCCGTGGCAAGTAGGATCTGGATGGACTTAAGCATGACTTTGAAAGTCCCAACTTTTCCATGTACACCAAGTGATCTTCTCAAGATATACTTGCTCCTGATGGGGATTTAACCCTTCAGATAAAGAAACCAAAGTCCATACTTTGTTGGTGTATAAGGATTCCATCTCAGATCACTAAGCATCCAGCCATTCTTACAGAGTCCCACTCCTGATGGCCTGCTCGAAACTAGTTGGGTCATCATCTCATGATGCAATCCTCGCTCCCACTGTCATAGAGAAACAAAAGTATCTTTCAGGTGGGTGAAGAACCCTACTAGATCGACGGAGAGGCTGAGGTTCGTTGGTTACTATTGAATCCTTTGGTTCTACCAACTCATCTGCTGTAGTTTGTATAGGTGGAACTTTTCCAGTTCTACCTCATGACCACTAATTCCTTTGACAAGAAATTCCCTTTCACAAAGGTGGCATGTTGAGAAATAAAACACTTTTGTTTCTCGGTTTGGTAGAAGATATTCTATTGCTAATGCTTGGGATATCCAACAAACTTCTACAGAACTGAATTTACCTCTAGCTTGTCCGGATTTTTCTTTTCAGATATAGGCCGGACAACCCCAAATCTTAACATACTTAAGATATGGGCTCTTCCCATTCCATATCGCATATGATGTGGTAGGCAACTGATTTGATTTGAACCCTATTCAATAGGTATGCAACTTCTCAAGTGCATAGCTCCCAAAAGGAAATAGGAAACTCAGTACTACTCATCATAGAGCACACCATATCACATAGGGTGCTATTGCTCCGCCCCGATCCACCGATGTGCTGTGGTGTATACGGAGGAGTAATGCTGAGAGAGAATCTCATTCTCCTTTAGAATAGTCCAGGAATTCCGTGCTCAAGTATTCTCCTCCTTGATCTCATCAAAGGACATAATACTTATACCCGTATTTTGGTTCTCTACTTCTAACTTATATTCTGTGAATATCTCAAAAGCTTCGGACTTATGTTTCAACAGGAACATATGTCTGAATCTTGAGAGATCATCAGAGAATGTAATGAAGTACAAAGAACCGGTCTTGGCATGTATAGACAGGGGACTTTCATACATCAGCATGTATCAATCCCAAAAGTTCACTAACTCTTTCTTTGTTTCCAATAAACAGTGCTATGGTTATCTTATCTTTTTGACATGACCGGCAAGTTTCACAAGATGTAAATTCAAACTAATTTAAATATGCATCTATATGAAACTTCAGCTAGTCGGGTCACATTGATATGGCCTAGTCTACAATACCTCAAGAAGGATTCGTTCATTTCTGAACTCTTCCTCTTGTGTGTGTTCTGTATACTAAGAACTGTAGTTTGATTTAGAACATCAATGCTTTTAGATAACGTGCCTGAACCGATCAACTCTTGATATAGGAAATGTTCAAAACATTATCCAACAATACAAAATTATATCCCTTCTTTACTAATAAAGAGACTGATATGATGTTGAATATCAGGTTCGGTATCTAATAACATTCGTTCACAATCAATGTATTCTGGTAATACAGGGTGACAGTGACCAACAGACTTGGCTGCAACACTTGCACCGTTTTCTATCTCATGAAACTTATCACCCGTTCTCAGTTCTCTACCTATCTGTAGCCCATGTAACAAATTACATATATGGGATCCTGATCTGGTATCACATACCAAGGATGTAAAGGATACTGAGAAACAGTTCTCTGTAATGAACACACCCGAAGATGATGCATCAACATGCACTCTCTTCGTTTGGGCGGCACGAGAATTCTGGTAATCCCCTATTTCCTGCTCTGTCTTATAACATTTATAATTTGGAGCGGGACCAACGTTCCCCAGCTCAGTATAACAAGCAGGTTCGGTCAATATATCCGTATTATTATCTTGATTAAGGCGTGTTATGGTCGCTACCTGGAGAGAGAGAGAAGAAAACACTCAGCGTACGCTCTTGCAAGATTAGATTGGTTATCTAATATATCTAATCAGGATGTTTCCCACTGTTTTAATCAAATCTTCCTTCAAACCCTAAAAGGAAAGACTAGTCGGGATTAATTACACGCTACAAGTTCGCCAATCTTTCAGCCAGGCCAGTGTCGGTACTTTGAGGGAGGTGCCCCATGCTTTCGCACGGACCTAATTAAAGTAAACCTCGTTTTCCCAGAGGCGTAACCTCATTAACACCTTTCTAGACACCTACTTGATCGGCTAATTGTAATGTCTAAAACTCTCCCAGGAGTAACTCTTACTCACAGCGGGTATCGGGATCCAACTATCTCATAGAAGGTATGCAATCTTATTGCAAATTTCAACACTTGAAATTCCCAATAATATTTTACCCCTAGCGTCCTATGACCTTGACGCAGGCCAACAAACCATAGTCCGCTAGTCAAGTTCAACCCGTCATTTTTTGATTGAATTAAACATACCCGCACGACCCTTGACACAGGCCAACAAAGTCGCATGACTACCCTAATCCAATCTGCATCATATGCATAAACAGATAAATACTAGTTAGCTACCGCACACTACGCCTTGACGCAGGCCAACAAACGTAGCACGAATACTAAGTAGGACTTATCTGAAATGACGGAGGGCTACGACAGGTTTTTCTGAAAACCTATTGCGTAATGAACTTGATATCGTTGTAGAATCAAATAATTTTAAAATGGAGTGTTTTTTAGGCTTTTTCTAGTTTTGCTAAAGAGGTCACTCCCGGTGATGGGATCGTCGGCCCTTTCCTCATCGAATAAGGTGCAGGGTATATCATATATACCACTATGCAAAGCAAGAACTATAGAAGCAATCAAAATACAAACCGAGGGTTGTAGCATCTGCCAGTAATTGCTAAAGGGGTCACTCCCGGTGAAGGGATCTCGGCCCTTTCCTTATCGAATAAGGTGCAGGATGTTCTACAAGGAACACCGCGATGCAAAGCAAGAACTGTAGCTACCTGTTTTTTTTGAAAATTCGATTCCATAACATCTTTTAGGTTTCTTTTTCTTTCATTAATCATATTAATGAAGTCCCATCATTTAAGCACCTAAACATCACAGATAAATACGACGGACACTTATGCCATCCGGATTCGCCTCGATGTCTCCTCGTGCACCGTTAGGTTAGGTAACTAACGGCAGAGCGGGGCAGAGCTAGCGCGGGTGTAAAACATAAGTAACGTCTATATAATATATCATATATACTATATACAGTATCTATCACAACATATCAAATGATCACATCACAGATATCGCAGCAGAAGAAACATATGAAACATTGGATATACTAGGACGTCCATGTTTTATGTTGAGCCTGTATAAAACACGGTTTCCACGGTTGTGATGAATAGCCAATCCCACACCCCTATGTTGGAGATAGTGCCCTCAGAGTCAATTATTGGATCACAGGCACGTGATTGCAATGATTGAGGGAGGACCTGTCCCAGTAGGACAGTCTTACTCATGATGATAGTATGCTATCTGGTTTATCTTAATCATCGTGTGCTGCTTTAGGTGACCTTACAGGTCACTATTGCACGTTGATAGAGCCCTTAGGATTCTTGCTTGACTACCAGCAGTTTGAGGGCGATCATATACGTGAGAGCTGGAGTCTATAAGCACATCCTTAAAAGGTCCCTAGTCGTGGGAGTTTCGAGACAGGGCATCGATACTCCAGAGTAGGCTAGTGTATACAGTCGAGACCCCGACGAGGGGCGGTGGCCGGTCTCACAAGCCACTGGTATCAGTTGGTTCACCTAAGATGTATACAGGTGCTCATTGGGTTATGAGTACACCGGACAGGACTCGCCGGGAACCTGCTAGTTGGTCTTATACCAGACGTCAGATAGCAGTTCCTTGGTGACATGTGTACAGGTTAGTTCATCGACCTGAGATCATCATTTGTCTCGTGTGAGTTCCCACTGTACTTAGATTACTACCCTACCACGCTCAAAGGAGACGTGCAAACAGGTTTTAGTTGGGTACAGTCCCGAGCCACATGGAGGCAGTGAGCGGATCTGCAGGGGTTTGTCTATCCCGGTATTGGGGGTGAGGTCGCGCTGTGTCTAGGAGAGCCAGTACATGAAAAGTCCTTGGCCAAGGCAGGAGATTTACTGGTAGGTATTCCAGTAGTATCTCAGGGTGTTCTGGGCTGCACTCCGACACGACTTGTACCGCTTTTAGGGGTCTGACTTTTACCAACCCCCTAGGCCCGCCATGCGATGCTCATAGACGAACGGACCGGACTGTACGGATATTGTCACTGACAGGCTCAGTAGGGTGTCAGGATGAGTTCGCTCACAGACGTCCCTTTTGGTCAATAGCTGGTTGCCCGTTATGTATGGCTAATACCTCTGACGTGCTAGTGGTTAAATCCACAGCCATAGTATTGACGAGTCTTTAGAGTCCACCACACTCAGTTACTCAGGTTTCGGGCGAAACGCTGTAGAGGCCGTATGGAGATATGGCAGGGTTCGATCAGATACGTGCGGTATTGCACGGATCGTGATCGGACGGTTTTTACTAGCCGGCTTTGGTTTAAGCCGGATCCTAGTATTAGACAGTGTAGTTTTGTCTCTTTGCATTTGTGTTCAGTGGGAATACAAATGCGGGCATGTATGTGCAGTAGCGGGGTTTTCCTGTAATTTATTACGGGATCAATTTTCTAAAGTTGCCAGTTTGCATTCCGTTCCGGCCGGTTTTCCTTTGTTCCTTCACGGCCGGACTTTTCGATGGAGGGGTTATTTGCAAGTTTGCAAATAACATTTGTGGAAGGGGTTTATTTCATTTGTGGCTTCTATCATCATGAGATTCCATGTTAATCTCATGTCTTGCATTAAATGAGAAAGAGATTGAGTTGGATTGGTTTTTGACCTTGGTGTGACTTTAATCCTTTTATTTTTTATCATACATATTCTCTTTTGCTTGATAGATTCTCTCTCCCTCTACCATTCTTGCTTGGCCGGCCACTAGAGAGGGGAGTGAGTGAGAGTGGTTCATTTTTGTGAGGAAATTTCCATCATCTCATATTTCCTCTACTTCTCTACTTGCCACAAAATCTCTCCAAAGTTCATTCTTCACTTCCTCCATCCATGGCAACTTCTATACCCCAAAGAGACATGGTTTCTACACTTGCCTACAGCATTCCTTGGACACGTTGGCTAGCCAACTTCGTGCCCGAGTTGCCTCGGTCCAGAGATGGGAGCCCGTAAACGAACCCGGCTACGTGGTGCCCTTTTCGACGAGGAGGTGACAGACGGAGATTCCGCGGGAGATCGGAGTGGAAACGAAGACCGAAGGACACGGATCGCTTGGTATATCTCTTCACCCATCTTTTAGTTTGCTAGTAGCTAGGTTAATGGCCCGATCCGGGTTAAAAGTGCGCGGTGGTGCCGGTTTGCTAGTTTGCAAAGTTTTTCGTTTTCGCATTCCGGCGTCGGATCGACGGCCGGGGCGCCGCCGCGGACTTACATTAGTATCAGAGCCACGCCATTAACCATGCCTAGCTTGTTCTAGTATGTTTAGAACTCGATCGAACAAAAATCCCGAAAACCCGATTACAAGTTGCACAGTTTCTGTCGAAATTTTTTCGGAGTCTAAAAATTTTTTTCAGGTTGTGTCAGAATGATGTGCAGGGTGTTCTAAGAATTCTGAGAAAATTTGGTGTCATGAATCCTCTGTACCACCGCAGAACCGCGGCCAAACCCATGCTTGGGCTGCAGTTCCGCCACAGAATATCCTGTTCATTTCACCAAAATTTTACAGAGAGCTTATGGGAAGGAAATGGGGTTTTTGGAATATTCTTTTTGGGCCCAGATTTTCTGTGAGTGCTACAGTAATGCTTGGGGCCCACTTTGATAAATTTGATCGATCGAAAAGTTTAAACATGTTAGTTTACAGTATTTACATTATATCTACGACCGTGAATATCATTTGATCGGTAAATCCTGTCTAACTGCTATAGCCCGGTTAGACGGATTTGCGAAGGTGACATTCACGTTAATGTTCTGTGTTGTGCTGTGATGTTGCGGATCGGTCGTGGGGGATAGCCTGGATGCAATGTTAGTACAGTTCTGTTTTATATGTAGATTTGATATTGCGGGGCGAGCGTCCGACATGTGGACTGCCGTCACTGCCTGTTTGTATATTATTCTTTTGGGGCACGACCGGGTCGAGGTCGATGTACCCGTTGTATGTATATTTTACTTTCTGTACTAGGATTACCCCATGGAGGGGTGCACGGATAGCCGGGTTCTAGAGGGCAACGGGCCCGCATCTCATGGCATTGAGACGGAGGGGGCTTCACTCTAGAATTGCCGGGCTATTCGCCGCACTCGTAGGGGGTATAGGTTGACCCAGGAGGGATGCCCAAGTTACCGGATTCCGTGAAGTGCTGGGTGGTCCATTCACGTTGCTGAAGGGGGCTGCCTCGCTTCAGGTTTTGGAGGGTAACTTGCCGCGCCCGTAGGGGTCTAGGATTTTCATTGCACAGGCTATCCACACGACCAGGGGAACGTCGGGTTTCAGTAGTGGCTCTATGAAACCCGGGGATCCTAGATATCTGTATTGTTCTGTGATGCTGGTTACATTTCTGTGATGTTGCATTTTATCACGCCTTGAGCGAATATTATATATTGATATATATACTAGTATATGTTGTATATGTTTTGCATCCGCGCTAGTCCAGTCCCCGCTCTGTCGTTAGTTAACCTAACGGGTGATGACGGGACCCAGTGGCGAATGCGGATGGCATATACGTACATCATTATTTTCGTTCTTTTGTGGTGTGATCAATTGATGGGACTGCATTGATTCGGATCAATGCAAGATAAACAAAACTATTTGATGTTGTTGGAACTTTTTTTCAAAAAGCTGTTATTGCAAGGGCGTTCTCTTTTGTTTTGCACAGTGGTATTCAGTTGGAATATCCTGCTCCTCAGTCGACAAGGCAAGGGCCGAGATCCCTTCACCGGGAGTGACCCCTTGGACAGAAGTTTGCGTCAGGGCAATAACTTCACTATAGCCGATTGCTTTTGCTTTGCATCGTGGTATTCAATTGGAATATCCTGCACCCCATCCTACGGGGAAAGAGCCGAGATGCCTTCAGCGGGAGTGACCTCTTTAGTAAAGGTTTTCGTTACTATATTTTTATAAAGCTATTCGTTCCTTCAACGATATCAAGTTCATTACGTTAAAGGTTTTCGCCAGAAACCATTCGTAGCCCTCCCTCATTTCAGTTAAATATTCGGTAGTATTCAAGCTATGTATTTTGACCTCACGCCAAGGCATAGTGATTGGTAACTGCCGGATATTTATCTGTTGCATAGATAGAATGCGTTGGTTTGGGACAGTCGTACTACTATTTTGGCCTACGTCAAGAGTATGTACGGGTGGGTTCAAATTAACCTGGATAATGATGGGTAGAACTTGACATGTGACTTATGATATTTTGACCTCACGCCAAGGTCATAAGAGCATAGGGTAAAAATCCACATCGGGGGTTTCTAAAGAAACCGAAACTTGCCAGCTATGCGCATACCTTCTGGAGTGTGATAACGTGAGCGGATTCCATCACGATTATCATGCGATGATAGTTGGATCCCGATTCCCACTGATGAGTTGGTTTACTCCTCGGGTGATCCCGACTAATTCTTCTTTCAGGTTTGGGGAAGAATTTGACGTTACAGTGGGAGGTTTCCTGATTAGATAAAGTGATAACCATTCTGATCTAGGTTAGAGTGCATGCTGAGGGTTTCTTTTCTCTTTCTCTTTGGCGGCGACCATTGACCCGACCCTAGACTATGACTCAATGACCAAGATTAACCGAGCCTTCATATAAGACTGGCTTTTAGATTGTCAAAGTTGCAGACCTCATTGCCACTCCTATTTTTACCCTTTTCTCCAGGACACCCCGTATTACTACGAACGTCCACTTCCATTGGACAAAACCATCGTATGGTTATATACGAACTCGAAGGAATTTATTCAAGGATGGTTCCTGGTTCTGGAAAAAACGAATTGGACTATTCAGTTGTCTTTTCCTTTTACCTTCTCTCAGGTTACGAGTGTTCCTTGGATTAGGACAGTACACCTATTATGCAAATTGGATAGTCTTCTTCCAAACCATAGGGAGGTATCGACCGGTAGGGAATGAAGAAAACCAATTAGCCTAAACGGTGTACAAAAGGTATTAAGTTAAGACAAAGAAAGGGATTAGTCAGAGGGCAAAGTAAATTGCGACTGATATTCATGACCAAACCAAGTATTTCATTACCACTCCCATTTCACCTTTGTATTTCTCCGTGACACTCCGTATCACTACGAAGATCCACATTTTATTGGATACTCCATCGTATGGTTATATACGAACTCGAAAGGAAGTTGTTCCAGTTCGGGGATGGATTCTGGTTCAGGAGAAATAGGAATAAGGTTTATTCGGTTGTCTTTTATCTTCACCTTCTCTCGCATTGCGAGTGCTCTTAGGATTAGGACAGTACACCCATTATGCTTATTGGATAGTCTTCTTCCAAACCATAAGCTGGTGTCGAACGGTAGGGAAGGAAGAAAACCATTCGGCCTAAAGTGGTGTGCAGAAGGTAACGACTAAAGACATATAAAGGGATTTGGAGAGGTGGCAAAGATTTATACGGTTACAGTTGTGAATCTAGATAATGGAAGAGGCATTACTAGGAATACCGGGATACCCCATCGAAACATTTCAATGTTTTAGTTTCACTGTGTACTGTTAAAAGAAAACTGATTTCCCAATTAGACACTTGCTCCAGGGTATGTAATTACCAGGTTTGATTCTCACATCTGTATGGTTTTACAGATGATGAGTGGGAGTAAGTTATTGGGAATTAGGTGATCATCCTCATTATATCGGGATTCGTTGTAATTGGTGATATTTGAGGAAGTCACCTGGGTTGTTTGCCGGACGGCAAATATTTGGTTTTGAATATCCGTTGTTATGCACCAATTTCAAATTGATAAATCTGTACGTCTATTTTTATAGAGTGAGATATACTTTTTTGAAATTATGTCTATGACATTTACCTATATTAGTGGATGGTTAGGTAAGGAGCATTGAACAACGGTGTAATTCTTCATAACCATATTACAGTTTTCAACCTACGACACACAGTGAATGAGTCACTAGACTCAGGGGGACTTATACAGAGTATTGTATATTGTCCAGTGTCCATTAGGACAGAGGGGTTGGTCTTCGTACTATATTCTGTTTACTTATGACTTCTCTAGTTCTTAGACATGTGTTTCGTAGAAATGCAAGGTCTAAGTTTTGAGGAGTTATAGGTATAAGAATAAAGTAGAGAACCAGGTATTGCAAGTATCGGGATTCTTCAAGGTGATCGAAGATGTAGATACTTGTGTATGGTATTCAATTGATAGTAATGATTAAGAGAACTGGCTTCTCTTTCAGGTTACTCATAATTGGAAGCATTCCTAAGTTGAGTAACGCTGATCGGCCTCTCTCCATTTTGTTGACATGCACTGGAGACAGCTGCATGATTTGAATCTGGCTCAATTAAATCAGTGCCTCCGTTTCTGTATTGGATATAGAACAGTTCTTATCTTGACGATGTTAAGGTACGGGGAATTGTCCAGCTTATGCTTAAAACCAGAATCTGGATAACTCAAGGCACGTTTTTGTAATGGCTGTTTGTGGGTTGACTCAGGCTATGACGATGGTTGAATTTCTACCATTTGGAAGATCAATAGTGATATTGTTCTTGACTCGCCACAGTTTTAATAAAAATGGATTTTTTCAGAAAACAGTAGTGGGAGTATGGTAGAACTGGAAGTGATTCCAGAACCGCAAACGATTACTAAAGATTTGATAAGAACCTAAAGATTCAATCTGGTTTGACATTCCATTGGCCACTCCGCAGATAAAATGGGTAACCTCAGGCGCTCGAGAGGTACTTCGGTATGCTCAAGGACGGTGGTAGAGAGGTTCTTGTTTACCCAGACTTGCCATTACTGTTGTTCCAGACCGTGAGACCCGGAAGGAGGATGAGTATAGCGTCGTTCTGAACTAGCTTTAGAAGTGTACGTCTATATGACTCTGCCAGTGGGTTGTCGTAGTCAGTGGGAGCAGCGGAAGCATTGTTCGACAGGTGGCTTATGTCTATTTATAGACTAAAGCATATGTAGCGGAGATAGATCATCTATTTCGGATGTGACAGTCATAGGTTTGAGTTCATCAGAATTGGGGATGGATCTGTTAAGAAGGTAGTAGGGTGTGATGTCCTAGTATTTGGATGACATACACAGAGTAGAAAGTGAAATTCCTATACTACGATCGGTTATTCTTTGGTCGTCACACAGTAGTTTCTCCACATAAGGCTTGGATATTATATCAGACATTCTGGTTACTGGATCTATGGTTTTAGATCTAGATTTGGGTGGTTTCCCAATCTGGGTACTTAGACAGCATTCTATGAGTATTTAGAATGGACGACTCCTGGCACGGTAGTGTACCTGCAGGTGATGGAGTCACCCTCTCTAAAGGTGTCTTACAGACTAAAGTAGAGAGGGATGTACATGATTGGCAGATCACTTGCTTAGGTAATTGAGTCAATCATGAGATGTCAAGTACCACACCAGATGTTGTTCTTGCAGAAGGTGCAATAAGTTGATATTCATCCAATCCTGGAGAAACAATCGGAAGCAGTTTTAGAACATAAGTGCGTGTTCTAGGGAAATGATAGCGGCAGCCTCCTTTAGGAGACGGTTATCATTCCAGGCTTCCAAGGTGACCTGGATGACAGAGAGGTTGTCAAAGTTAGAGTTTTCCCTCTGACGAGGGCAGTATTTTGGACAGATGGTCCAGGTGGATACTGAGGGATGGCATGGCGCAGGATACTGATTAAGTTTAGTTGACGATACAGTCTAAGAAGTTTGGATTTTGAGTTCATTTTTGAACTAGGTCCCATCAGATATCCAGACATATTCTAAGACAGGTATTGCTCATTTCGGGAGATGGCTTTCTCCACGAACTTGAGATAAAGAGAGACATAGAAAGAAACACCATAGCGGATCCACTCACTGAGGCTATTCCTCGAACGCAATAGTTTTGCAAACGAGCTTTGTGAGACTGACTAGTAGAGGAGTTGGGTGTTCGGTATCACACGGGCTGTGAGTATGCGACATCGCAATAATTAGCCTTGAGTGCAAGTGGGAGATTGTTGGAGATAGTTCCCTCAGAGTCAATTATTGGATCACAGGCACGTGATTGCAATGATTGAGGGAGGACCTGTCCCAGTAGGACAGTCTTACTCAAGATGATAGTATGCTATCTGGTTTATCTTTATCATCGTGCACTGCTTTAGGTGACCTTACAGGTCACTATTGCACGTTGATAGAGCCCCTAGGATTCTTGCTTGACTACCAGCAGTATGAGGGCGATCATATACGTGAGAGCTGGAGTCTATAAGCACATCCTTAAAAGGTCCCTAGTCGTGGGAGTTTCGAGACAGGGCATCGATACTCCAGAGTAGACTAGTGTATACAGTCGAGACCCCGACGAAGGGTGGTGGCCGGTCTCACAAGCCACTGGTGTCAATTGGTTCACCTAAGATGTATACAGGTGCTCATTGGGTTATGAGTACACCGGACAGGACTCGCCGGGAACCTGCTAGTTGGTCTTATACCAGACGTCAGATAGCAGTTCCCTGGTGACATGTGTACAGGTTAGTTCATCGACCTGAGATTGTCATTTGTCTCGTATGAGTTCCCACTGTACTTAGATTACTACCCTACCACGCTCAAAGGAGACGTGCAAACAGGTTTTAGTTGGGTACAGTCCCGAGCCACATGGAGGCAGTGAGCGGATCTGCAGGGGTTCGTCTCTCCCGGTATTAGGGGTGAGGTCGCGCTGTGTCTAGGAGAGCCAGTACATGAAAATTCCTTGGCTAAGGCAGGAGATTTACTGGTAGGTATTCCAGTAGTATCTCAAGGTGTTCTGGGCTGCACTCCGACACGACTTGTACCGCTTTTGGGGGTCTGACTTTTCCCAACCCCCTAGGCCCGCCATGCGATGCTCATAGACAAACGGACCGGACTATACGGATATTGTCACTGACAGGCTCAGTAGGGTGTCAGGATGAGTTCGCTCATAGACGTCCCTTTTGGTCAGTAGCTGGTGGCCCATCACGTATGGCTAATACCTCTGACGTGCTAGTGGTTAAATCCACAGCCATAGTATTGACGAGTATTTAGAGTCCACCACACTCAGTTACTCAGGTTTCGGACGAAACGCTGTAGAGGCCGTATGGAGATATGGCAGGGTTCGATCAGATATGTGCGGTATTGCACGGATCGTGATCAGACGGATTTTACTAGCCGGCTTTGGTTTAAGCCAGATCCTAATATTAGATAGTGTAGTTTTGTCTCTTTGCATTTGTGTTCAGTGGGAATACAAATGCGGGCATGTATGTGCAGTAGCGGGGTTTTCCTGTAATTTATTACGGGATCAGTTTTCTGAAGTTGCCAGTTTGCATTCCGTTCCGGCTTGTTTTCCTTTGTTCCTTCGCGGCCGGACTTTTCGATGGAGGGGTTATTTGAAGTTTGCAAATAACATTTATGAAAGGGGTTTATTGCATTTGTGGCTTCTATCATCATGAGATTCCATTTTAATCTCATGTCTTGCATTAAATGAGAAAGCGATTGAGTTGGATTGGTTTTTGACCTTGGTGTGACTTTAATCCTTTTATTTTTTATCATACATATTCTCTTTTGCTTGATAGATTCTCTCTCCCTCTACCATTCTTGCTTGGCCGGCCACTAGAGAGGGGAGTGAGTGAGAGTGGTTCATTTTTGTGAGGAAATTTCCATCATCTCATATTTCCTCTACTTCTCTACTTGCCACAAAATCACTCCAAAGTTCATTCTTCACTGCCTCCATCCATGACAACTTCTATATCCCAAAAAGACATGGTTTCTACACTTGCCTACAGCATTCCTTGGACGCGTCGGCTAGCCAACTTCGCGCCCGAGTTGCCTCGGTCCAGAGGTGGGAGCCCGTAAACGAACCCGGCTACGTGGTGCCCTTTCCGACGAGGAGGTGACGGACGGAGATTCCGCGGGAGATCGGAGTGGAGACGAAGACCGAAGGACACGGATCGCTTGGTATATCTCTTCACCTATCTTTTAGTTTGCTAGTAGCTAGGTTAATGGCCCGATCCGGGTTAAAAGTGCGCGGTGGTGCCGGTTTGCTAGTTTGCAAAGTTTTTCGTTTCCGCATTCCGGTGTCGGATCGACGGCTGGGGCGCCGCCGCGGACTTACATCCTAGACCCCTGCGAGAGCGGCAAGCAACACTACAAATTCTAGAGTTAGGAGACTCGGACTCGACTCCTCGAGATGGTCTCCCACTGGACCCTAGAACCCGGTTACTTGTGCTCCCCTCCTTGGGTCTATCCTAATGCGGAAAAGTAAATAATATACAATGGTGACATCATCCCTATCCCGAAAGTTCCCCAATAAAAGAATATTACATTCATTTAATTTTACATGAATGAAAAAGAAAAACTCTCGTCTCACATAAAACCCACGGCTATTCAGAACGCGACGATCCAATATAACATATCCAGCAACACATCACATCACATGTCATCAACGTAAGTAAATATGCCCATCCCAATTGTCGTTGACATATAGCAATGAAACCGGCGATATTACATATTACACTTACGGTCGCAGAAAAGAAAGTGTAAAACTACAACAGTTGGAATCCACAACCTACTTAGACATCACATGCCTAACCAAATGAATTCCTTAGACATCGCATGCCTAACAATTATAAACCCCGCATTTTAGTCTCATTATCGAAAACTCTTTTCAATATCAAGTCGGGCAATTCAATAAGATTCCCGACATCCTGATCGAATGCTCGTCGCAAACTTTAGTAGACGGCCGCACCCCCGGATGCCGTCGACGAAGTGCACTAAGGCGGAACACCGCTGCCGCAAGCACCCGAACGGATGCTTTTGGCGATGGGATTTGCCTACAGTCACTTGGTCGGGGCTATGGGGCGTCGCTGTCTATTAAGTTTACCCGGCGAGTATCCGCGTACGCTGTGTGATTGCGACGGACTTTTGATCACATCAAAATTCCGTGGCAACCGATCATCTGAGACTAAACTGCTATGTTTATAACATTCAAATTAGTTATCTCATAACTACATGTGGATTCCAAATATTGTATCACAATCCAGATAAATAGACCATGTTAAACTTTCCGATCGAATAATCAAACACCCAGGTTTTCCCAAATAGTTATCAACACTTGAGGGGAGTTTAAAAACATCCATCACATGCCACAGTACCAATGGTCCAGCCGTAGAAGGGTCAAGCCAACGCCTCACATGTGGCACGCCGTACTGCCCCAAACCCTAAGGTTCAAAAGGCAGTTCAAGATGGTCACATAATCGAGTTAAGGTTTGTTGTCTTCTAGAGGGTCCATTGCGTAACTTGCACGATTCAGACGTTCTCAAACAACGGAAAAATCCAACACTTGGAAATTTTCCGGGTCGGGAAAAAGTGAGTTATTGATATCCGTTCGAACTTTTTAACAGTTTCTAAAAGTATCCGGAACAAATTAAACAAAGTTAAATTATCCGATCGAATCAACGAGTCCCCAATACAACCTTAGATAACTCAACACTTGATCGGAATAAACAAATTCCCAGAAAATATTGACAATAAAGGACCTAGGAATAAATATATGAAATATGAGGGACTAAGTCCAAATTTTGGCCGCGGAACCGCCGCCAAACCCTTGGTTTGGCCGCGGTTCCGCGGTCATTTCAGGGACTTAGTAGAACGTACTTCACAGTAATTCTTAGTTTTTCCTGCTTGTTTTTCTGAGCATTTTTAATTCATAACAAATCACATTTTCAAAAAATGTATAGAGAAGGGTTTACATCGGGGTTTTCGGGTTCGATCGGACTTTAAATTTCGCCTAGACTTCGCCTAAAGCTATAGCTTGGCTCTGATACCACTGTAGGGTTTCGAGGCACTCTAATAAGGTTCTACAAGGCATCAACCACACCCGATTAAAATTTTAGCCGTGCCGAACAACCCTAACCAAGATCGTATACTAGAGATTATGCGAAAACTAGCAAGATAAACATTTTAACTACAAGCGAAAGGGATTACAACCTTTGTATATTCGGTCCTTCACTTCAATAGCTCCGTGTAGATGTCCCCTTCGCTGCGATCGTGAACTCCGGACTCTAGAGAAGCTCCATAAGAAGAACGAACGTGCTTGCTTCGATGACTTCAAGGCCGAAGATGATCTACGTCGGGGAGACACTAACTCAAGCTATTCCTTCACTAGGTCATGAACTTTGTGAGAGAACACACTCTACTACATGGCAAGTGGTAGAGGATGAAGAAGTAGGAAGTGGGCTCACTTTAGAATTGTTTTTCTCACACTTTTTCTCATGGCACCATTAGAGCTAGTAAGCTTTTCATGGAGCTTGATGAAGAAGAAGAATAAGAAGTAAGAATAATCTCATTATATGAATTATTCTCACCTCAATAATGTAACCATGGGTGAGTTCAGCTATCATGCTTAACTCATGTAAAGAATTAACCAAAGCATGAGGTTAAGGGTTGGGTTAACTAAATATCACAAAGAATGACAAAAGAGTTGACTTTGTCAATGTTTCCACAAGCTTCATGAAAGCTTGAGAACTTTGACAAAGTCTTTCTCTTTTGTTATTCTTAAGATATAAACAAAACCCTAATCTTTACCCTAATCTTGGTATAAGTCTCATACACCCATCTTTGATGTATCATCAAGCATGACACAATCATATGTACACAAATATATATCACATATACACTTATGCACAATCAAGTGAGAAAATAAATCTTAAGTGAGCTAATACTAGTTAATGTAATGTAATATATCAAATATATATTTATACATTAAATTATTAAATCAACTCTTGATTTAATAATCCGGCTATAACCGACTAATATCAAAAGTAACAACTTATCGAATCAACACTTGATCCGATAACCCGGTTATATCGCATACAACCGATCAATGTCACAAATCACGAGAATAGAATACGGTATCTCATATCGTATCAATCTCGGTCCCGCACATATCACATATGCGCTCCTACTCCGTTTCGCTTGAGCAAGGAAACCCATGTGTAGGACTCTAAGGACTCGTCAATACACCGGCAGTAGGTGATGATCATATCAAACACCCACAAGCCGCAGGCGGTCTGCTAAACGTAACGGCCACCCGGGTATTGAGCGATCAGAAGATCAACAAGCAAGCCTGCTAGTACTCCTATGAATCCAAATAGTAACACTACCGTACAGTCCGGTCTCGTCGTCTGATATGTCGTATATCTTGCCTAGGGGTGGTAAACGTTAGACCTCAGTAGCTTGATAAGTCGTGTCGATATGAGGTCTATAACAGTTCGAGAAACTACTGGTAACACTTACCAGTAAATCTCAGCAACCCTGGCCAGGGATTTCCAGTTATAGCCAATCGAACGCTGCGCAACATCAACTCCCTATACCTGGAGAGACGAATCCCCTCCTATCGCTCATTGCCTCCATGTGATTCGGGACTGTACCCAAAAGCCACCTTTTTGCACGCCCTCTTGGACGTGGTATGATGGAAATCAAAGCACAGTGGGAATCACACAAGACTCTATGACGATCTCGGGTCAACAGACTACTCTGTACCAGTGTCACCGGAGAACTGCCATCTGACGTGAAGTATAATACCATCTGGGAGTTCTTGGCGAGTCCCTCCAGTATACCCAGTCTCCACTGAGCACCCGTATACCATCCTTGATGTCAAACACCAATGGATATGGGATCATCCATCGCCCATCATATGGGTCAAGATGCGTATACGCTTGTCTACTCTGGTGTATCGATGCCCTGTCTCCATACACCCGCGACTAGGAACAGTTATAGGATGTACTCATCGACTACCGTGGCCCCACTAGTATGATCTCATCATAGTCCCAGTAGTCGAGTACATATCCTAAGGGCTCTATCAACATGTAACATAGAGACAATCAGAGTACATGTTAAGATAAAGTACAACCAGATAGCATACTATTATGTCGAGCAAGAAAGTCCTCCCTATATATGTCCTAGCATCCACTACAATATACATCGTATGTACAGTAATGGCCTCTAGGGCATACATATAACTAACAGTTTCAGGTGTTGCTTGTTTTTGTTAAAATTTCATGAGATGTTAATTTTTCTATAAAGGCAATTCGGAGTGTTTCGTATTCGTAATTCTAACAATATTTTGGGTTATTTACACGGCGTTAAAAAGTTCAAACGGATATCAAATACCCAATATAACACTCGCCGGAAATTTATCCAAGAGTTGGATTTTTTCTAAGTTAAAGAACATTCAAATATCATGCAAGTGATGCGATGGACCCTCTAGAAGAACAAAACCCTAACTCGATTCTATGACCGTAAGAACCACCGCTAAACCCTAAGGTTTGTGGTAGTTCCACGATGCCATAGGTGAGGCAAGGGTGGAACCTTCTACGGTTGGTCCATTGGTACTATGGCATATTCTGAGTATTTTTAAACTGCACTCAAGTGTTGAGCTTTTTGGGAAATTTTGGGTGTTTGTTGATTTGATCGGAATGTTTAACATCATCTAGCTTTTTCTGGAATGTGATACAATATGTGGAATTCATACAGTTAGGCATGAAATCCGAAGTATATGATATTTCGGGTTTATGATGTCTAAGGTGATAGTGGATTCCAAATGTTGTAGTTTGACATTTTCTTTAGTACGACCGTAAATGCAATATGTGGTGTATCACCGTTTTCGTTGCTATATGTCAATGACAATTGTGTTACGCATATTTACTTATATTGATGACATATGATGTTATGTGTTGCTGTGATATGTTATATTGGATCGCCGTGTTCTGAATAGCTGGGGGTTTTATGTGAGATGAGAGATTTTATTTTCATTCATGTAAAATTTATTTTATGTAATATTCTTTTATTAGGGCACTTCCGGGTTGAGGATGATGTCACAATTGTTGTATATTATTTACTTTTCCGCATTAGAATAGACCCAAGGTGGGGAGCACAAGTAACCGGGTTCTATAGTCCAGTGGGAGACCATCTCGAGGAGTCGAGTCCGGGTATCCTAACTCTAGAATTGGTAGGGTTGCTTGCCGCTCTCATAGGGGTCTAGGGATGTGGGTTTGGCTATTCATAGCGACCGTGGAATCCTTGTTTTGTACAGGCCTAAAATAAAACACGGACCTCCTAGCATATCCAATATTTCATATGTTGACTTCTGCTGCTGATATTCTGTGATGTGATCACTTTATATGCTTGAGATGATTGCTTTATTATTATATATATGATATATAATAAACGTTGCTTATGTTTTGCATCTACGCTAGTCCCGTCCCACTATGTCGTTAGTTAAGTAACCTAACGGTGCATAACGGGACACTGTGGCGAATACGGATGGCATAAGCGTACGTTGTATTTTCGTTTCTTCTGTGATACTTAGGAAGCATAAATGATGGGACTTCATTAATGAGATTAATGAAAGAAAAGAAACCTAAAAGATGTTGTAGAATCAAATTTTCAAAAAAGGTAGCTCTAGTTTTTGCTTTGCATAGCGTTATTCCTTGTAGAATATCCAGCACCTTATTCGATAAGGAAAGAGCCAAGATCGCTTCACCGGGAGTGACCTCTTTAGCGAAACTGGCAGTTGCCACAACCCACTCGGTTTTGTCTTTTGATTGCTTCTTTTAGTTCTTGCTTTGTATAGTGGTATTTATGAAATACCCTGCACCTTATTCGATAAGCAAATAGCCGAGAGCCCTTCACTGGGAGTGACCTCTTTAGCAAAACTAGTAAAAATCCTAAAAAACGCTCCTTTTCAAAATCACTCGATTCTGCAACGATATCAAGTTCATTACGCAAAAGGTTTTCTTAAAAACCTGTCGTAGCCCTCCGTCATTTCAGATAAGTCCTACTTAGTATTCGTGCTACGTTTGTTGACCTTAGCCAAGGCGTAGTGTGCGGTAGCTAATTAGTTCATATCTGCTGCATATGATATGATTGAATTAGGGTAGTCGTACGACTTTGTTGACCTTAGCCAAGGGTCGTACGGGTGGGTTTAATTCAATCAGGAAATGACGGGTTGAACTTGGCTAGCGCTTATGATTTGTTGACCGTAGCCAAGGTCATAAGTTGCTAGGGGCAAAAGATTATCGGGAATTTCAAGTGTTGAAATTTGCAATGAGATTGCATACCTTCTATAAGATAGTTAGATCCCGATACCTATTCCGAGTAAGAGTTACTCCTGGGAGAGTTTTACACATGACAATTAGCTGATCAAGTATGTAACATTTCAGAAAAATATAAAATATTATTTTTGGAATTTAATATTACAATAATATATTTCCCGAAAACTGCCCGATTTGCGAAATTGGGGTTTTCGAAAAAGGGTATAAATATATACCAATAATTGTGAAATAAATGAAAATTAAAATGATTTATTCATTTAAAAATATATTTAAAGGATTTGGCATTTTTAAAATTTATGATATGCAGTTTAAATAAAAACTCGATTAGTGCACTGCTAATCGCGATTAAGCCAAATCCGTATTTCTACAGTTTTTATGGTTAGTGCACCATGACATGTTTCATTTGGTTACTTATTCATTTGTGTTGTTTTAGTTATGATTGGTTTTATTATGGTGAGAAAAGAAAGAAATGAGAGGAATGATTGAGGAGAGAGAGAGGGGACATAATGATGAGGGGTAAGCATGCTTGGAGAGAGCGAGTGAGAATAATTGAGAGAGGGAGAGAGGGGGGCTGCCTCATTTGCATTCTCCACCATTTTCTTCTTCTTCTTCTTCCTTATCTCCCTCCACCTTCAACCCCATGACCCATCTCAAAATACTCCTCGAAAAATGATCACCTCTTCATCCTCTACACAATGGACCAAGCAAGTGGGATTTTGATGACTTTGGGGGGCTAGGGTTTTCCTTAAGCTGCACCCATGAGGTATAATCCCTTCCATTTAGTTTAGTTTGAATTCCTTGCATTTTAGTTTAGTTTAGGAGTTGTTTTAGTGTGGTATTGTGATGTTTGGAAATTCAAGAGAAGAGATGGGTTACTTTGTGGACCTATAACCAGTAGTGGGTGTTTACTTAGACATGAGAGGTGTTTTTACTGGCCTAGCCCCGGATTAGAAACCAATACCCTGATTTAGATTTTCCCGACGTCGAAAATTGTGACAGTTTGGGATGGTAATTAGGAATCTGGGATGACCCGAGACCTTTATAAAATAAGCTCACATGACCATGAGACGTGCAGGCAACCATGAACCACCTCTTGAAACCTGAGCCCATACCCCCTTAAACTGGTCGGAGATTTATTACTATAGGCCGCAATTTGCAGCCAAGTCGGAGTGAAACCTTGTGATTTTTGGTCTGGGGCATTGTTATCCTATATCTAGAGCAACCCCATATGCAAAATTGGCTAGTTTGACCTGAGTCAAAATCTGGGAGCACTTTGATGTGATTTTGGCTATGTTTTCCGTATTTTGAAACGTTTGGTTTTTCTATTTGGATTTGTATTGGGTTGTTGGATGTTTCTATATCGACAACAAGGTTTGTTTGATTGTTTTTGCACGTGTAGGCGCGCCGTGTGCCGTATCGGTTTTCCGGATTCGATTTTAATAGCGATTTCGATTGGGTATTATTGTAGGTACCTTCGTGTGGATTCCGAGGTGATGGAGCATGGCGTCATCGACTTAGGTGACTAGATCTATATCTACGGGGGAAGTCGGGTGGATGGTGTATAGCACCCCCGCACACTTTGATGGAAATCGATTTATATATAGAATCTGGTTAATGAAACCTTTAATAGAAAACTATAGATAGAGTTAAAAGGTAGTTAGAGAACCATTTTAGAAACTAAAGGATAGTTAGAAGCGATATGACACGACTAGTATGTGATGACGGAATTTAAGGATGACGTTTGACGATATTGCCGCTTAGGGTACTATAGGACTAGATAGCCAACGTAATTGCGTCATCCGAACCATACTTATTTCTAAACTGAAGAATCGTATGCATCTTTTAAACAGATACCTTGAGTGATGCTACGGATTTTCAAATGATATCTTTTCCTTAAAAACACCGTATCCCCTACTTTCAAAACTACGATTTGCATCTTTTAAAAGCTGATTGTATGGTTCGGGTGCGTATGTTAGATTAGATACGTATGCTTATAGTAAGATAGAATGTTTATGTAGAATTGATTCGCTATGAGATATAAATGTGATGGAAAGAATGTACGATGCGATATGATGACCTGGTGATATACTGGTATACGGATGAGAGTCGATTCAGATGATTGATACCTTGCCGGTCCCCTGATACGAGATTGTTATGGATGTGACATGGGACATAGGTATATAGATATATATAGGATGTTGTGAATCATGAATGATAGGATGTACGTGACATTAGGCCGTACCCTCATTGTCTTATAGGTTGATAGGATCCATTTTGGTTTAATGCCACCGTACGATGATTTTCCGTACGTGATGAGTTTGGCTTTATGATTGATCCATACCCTGGAGTAGAGGATGTTGTATGATGGATTATACCGTACGTGATGTTGTGAGGCTGGATGCCGATTGATAGATTCACCGACTCAGACATATGATGGTTACGTATACCTTACATCTTTAGCTGATGATCTACCTTATACTGCATTCATGTTATTCTCATTGCATTGCATATACCTATGCTAGTACACTTACACCATTATCGATGATGCGTATGTCCCACGTACACAGATTTGCCGACTCACACACTTCATCATCGATAATTGCTATGTCACTATACAATAAAATTGCTGCATCATGACATGACTCCTTATATGACATACTTGCGTATATACCCACTTGTACATCCATATTGGCGCACATACATATTGTACACTCATACTTCCGTATATACGCACTTGTACATCCATATTGGCGCACATATTTATTGTACAGTCATACTTGCGTATATACCCACTTGTACATCCATATTGGCGCGACGAACATACATATTATACACTCATACTTGCATATATACCCACTTGTACATCCATATTGGCGCACATACGTATTGTACACTCATACCTGCGTATATACCCACATATTGTACACTCATACTTGCGTATATACCCACTTGTACATCCATATTGACGCACATACACATTGTACACTCATACTTGCGTATATACCCACTTGTACATCCATATTGGCGCACATACATATTGTACACTCATACTTGTGTATATACCCACTTGTACATCCATATTGGCGCACATACATATTGTACACCCATACTTGCGTACATACATATTTGCACATACATAGATGATGCTAGCTTGATTTTGAGATTTGGGAACCGCATGATATATTTTAAAACGGGATTCATTTTAAGAGCGGTTTTCCCTCGATATTTGCATGTTACTGTTTTATATTGCATGATACACGGATATGCTTACATTTCTATTATATGTTGCATACATCATGCTTTATGATTTTACACATTGAGATATGATGTTTTCATGAGATTTCCGGATTTGAGAACCGTGGTGATTTCAAAAGAAAGTATGTATTGTTTTAAAAATCCGGTTTCTCTTGATATGATATTTCAGTGCGTCCACCATGCGTTTTCTCGGTTCGGAGATGTATGACATGTGAAACCTGATTCGAGAAGCGGTAGGCACCGTCTGCGGGTACAAGGTGGACCCGGTGAGGTACCCCGAGGCAAGAAGACTCGTATATGTTAGACGGTGAGCCTGGCAGGGGAGCACTACCTACCGGTGATTGTATTTGGGCTCGGTGGATATCCGGAGAATACCGACCGGAGTCGAGATATGATATGGGCCGATCCGGACTGACGGAGCCCGAGATATGAGGATTTATATGTCGATGCTATACACGGGTTTCATGATGTTTTCGAGTGTCGATGTTAGACACCCAGGTTCTATGATTTTTATGTGTCGCGAGGGACACCTGTTGATTTATATCCTCATACTTTCATGCACACTCTTTTATGATATTTACATGCATGATATTGTTGTATCATGGGTTGACACGTGGACGAATCCACATGCATACATACATTGATTATATGGTTAGACGAGATCCACATGCATACATACCTTGATTATATGGTTGGACGAGATCCACATGCATACATACATTGATTATATGGTTAGATTATATCCGCATACATATAGGTATTGATTATATCCGCATACATGTAGGTATTGATTACATTGTTGGCATATATACAGATACGGTCACCTTAGATATCATAGTATTACCTTTATGATATAGTTGACCTAGGAGTCGTTGTTTATTCGATTTCTACTTGTAGATGTCTTTCTACTCACGAGTTGGCAACTCACCCCCGTTGTGCCACAGTTCTAGCAGGTAGACCGCATGGATCTGTAGCGGCTTCGCTGGCACACAATTGCATTCGGGTGTTTTGCATTGGTAGGTGGGACATTTGTATCTTACCCACTCTAGTATTTATATTTCATATTGTATCTAGTCAACTCCATCAATCAAAACTAGTATTGGTATAAGTAATGAGACTTAGCAAGACTTGTAGTTGCGAGACTTGAGCGTTGGGTTTTATGTTCGTATTTAGGGTTGATGTCTTGCTTATTTCTTTATCTTTGTGGTGATCTTCGCCGTTGGGCTTCGTATACTTATATATATTGTCTTGTGTGGTTGTGATCCGCTGTTTGGCGAAGAGCTAGCTCCCGCTTGGGGATGCCTTTATCATTATCTTGTATATATGGTTTTGGATCAAATATACAAAGGAGATGCTGCCCAAATTTTTAAAAAGACGAAACATGTTTTTAAACTTTCATAATCCACTTGCATTTTTCATGTTCTTATTCTACGCATTAAGAAAACTTGATTTCATTATACCTTTATTTCAAAACTTCACCTCCTTTATTTTTCTTAAAAGGTTTAGATTTCTGGGTTTCAGCTTACTTGAATTACGTTACGCCTTTGGACGTTGCGTGATTTAAGTGCTGGTCATGAGCTAATATTTCGGGTCGTGACAAAGTAGGTGTCTAGAAAGGTCTTAATGGAGTTATGCCTCTAGGAAAAATGAGGTTTATTTTAATTAGGTCCGTGCGAAAGCACGGCAAACCTCCCTTTAGTACCATTACTGGCCTGGCTGAAAGATTGGCGAAATTGTAAGGTGTAATTAAATCCCGGCTAGTCTTACCTTTTAGGGTTTGAAGGAAGATTTGATTAAAAAAAAGTGGGAGCCATCTTGATTAGATAAGATAATAACCAATCTAATCTTGCAAGAGCATACGCTAAAGTGTTTTCTTCTCTCTCTCGCTCCAGGTAGCGACCATGTCAGGCCTTAATCAAGCTAATAATTTGGATATATTGACTGAACCCGCTTGTTATACTTAGCAGGGGAACGTTGATTCCGTTCTTTCTTATAATTGTTATAAGACTGAGCAGGGAATAGGGAAATATCCGGATTCCCATGCCGCCCAAACGAAGAATAAACATGTTGATGAATCTTCTTCGGGTGTGTTAGTTATCAAGAACTGTTTCTCAGTTCTCTCTACTTTCTGGGTATTAGATACCGGATCGGGATCCCACATATGTAATATGTTACATGGGCTAAGGAAAGGAAGAGAACTGGGAATGGATGATCATTCCGTAAGAGTAGGGAATGGTGCAAATGTTGCTGCCAAAGCAGTTGGCGAATATCACCTTGTATTACCAAATGGTAATACATTGATTCTGAACGACTGCTATTACATACCGACCCCGATATGCAATCTTATATCACTTTCTTTATTATGTAAAGAAGGATATAATTTTGTAGTACAGGATAATGTTATGAACATCTTCCTGAATCAAAAGTTGATTGGATCAGGCTCGTTAAATAATGGCATATACGTTCTAAATCAAACCACTGTTCTTAATATACAAAACACACACAATAGGAAGGGTTCAGAAATGAACGAATCTTTCTTGTGACATTGTAGACTGGGTCATATCAATGCGACATGACTAGATAAGTTACACAAGGATGGATATTTGAATCCGTTCGAATTTTCATTTTATGAAACTTTCCAGTCATGTCTCAAAGGAAAAATGACCAAAACTCTGTTTACTGTACACGGAAAAAGAGTTACGGAACTCTTAGGACTGATACATAGTGATGTATGTGGTCCCATGTCTACACATGCCAGGAATGGTTCTTCGTACTTCATTATATTCACTGACGATCTCTCAAGATACGGACATGTGTTCCTGTTGAAACTCAAGTCTAAAACTTTTGAGAAATTCAAAGAATATAAGCATGAAGTCGAGAACCAAACGGGTAAAAGTCTTAAAATTCTTCGATCTGATCGGGGAGGAGAATACTTGAGCACGGAATTCCGTGACTATCTAAAAGAGAATGGGATTCTCTCTTAGCTTACTCCTCCGTATACACCACAGCACAACGGTGTATCGGAACGGAGGAATCGCACCCTATTGGATATGGTGCGCTCTATGATGAGCACCGCTGAGTTGCCTATTTCCTTTTAGGGTTATGCGCTGGAGACAGCAGCATACCTATTGAATAGAGTTCCAACCAAATCAGTGCCTATCATTCCATATAAGATATGGAATGGGAAGAGACCATCTCTTAAGCGAGTTAAGATATGGGGTTGTCCGGCCTATGTCAGAAGACAAAATCCGGACAAACTCGAGGCACGATCTGTTTTTTGCAAGTTTGTGGGATATCCAAACAATTCGTATGGATATCATTTCTACCTCAGTGAGGAACAAAAGGTGTTTGTTGCTCAGCATGCTACCTTTTTAGAAAAGGAATTTCTTACAAAGGAAATTAGTGGCAAGGTGGTAGAGCTGGAAGAAGTTCCAACCGCACAAACTGCAACAGAAGATTTGGTGGAACGAGAGGATTCAGTAGCTCCCAACGAACCTCAGCCTCTCCGTCGTTCTAGTAGGTTCCCTCATCCAAATGAGAGATACTATGGTTTTCTCGTAGACGGTGGGAACAAGGATTGTATCATGGAAGATGATGACCCAACTAGCTTCGAGCAGGCCATCATATGTGGGGACTCTGTGAAATGGATGGATGCAATGCGATCTGAGATGGAATCCATGTACACCAACAAAGTATGGACTTTGGAAGTTGCTCCCGAAGGGTTAAAACCCATTGGGAGCAAATGGATCTTTAAGAAGAAACATAGTGTAGATGGAAAAGTTGAGATTTTGAAAGCTAGACTTGTTTCAAAAGGTTTTCGTCAATGACTAGGTGTGGATTATGATGAAAACTTTTCTCTAGTGGCTATGCTTAAGTCCATCCGGATCCTACTTGCCATTTCTGCATACCATGACTACGAAATCTGGCAAATGGATGTTAAGACCGCCTTTCTAAATGGTGATTTAGAAGAAAGCGTGTACATGACTCAGCCAGAGGGCTTCGTAGACACTGGGAGCAGCGGGAAAGTGTGCAAGCTGCTTAAATTCATCTACGGGTCAAAGCAGGCATCGCGTAGTTGGAACATCTGTTTTGATGTCGTAGTCAAAGAGTTTGATTTCGTCAAAAATATAGATGAACCTTGTATATACAAGAAGGTGGCAGAGAGTAAGGTGGTCTTCCTCGTATTGTACGTGGATGACATACTCTTGATAGGAAATGATATTCCTATGCTGCACTCGGTCAAGCTCTTCTTACCGCATAGATTCTCAATGAAAGATCAAGGTGATGCCTCCTACATCTTGGGGATTAAGATCTATAGAGATTGATCTAAACGGATACTGGGATTATCCCAATCCAGGTACATTGAAACCATACTAAAGAGCTTTAGTATGGAAGAATCCAAGCGTGGGAATTTACCCGCGATCTCAGGACTCACTCTCTCTAAAGAGATGTCTCCCAAGACTGATTTGGAGAGAGCTCGCATGCAAGGGATACCCTATGCTTCGGCAGTAGGCTCTATCATGTACACGATGCTATGTACAAGACTCAATGTAGCATACTCACTAAGTGTAGTGAGTAGGTATCAAGCAGATCCAGGAGAGAGTCACTGGACAGCTGTGAAGAACATTCTCAAGTACTTGAGAAGGACTGTTGGGAACTCACCCGCGCGCGCAAACGCGTATGTTTTGGAAATGTGATCATTTTATGGAAATGGAATGCGCATGTGAGATCATTCTCGTTTTAAATATTTATAAACCGCAAGTGCAAAGCGCGTTGTAGCAAGCCGGCAAGTACGGGTCGATCCGCAGGGAATTGTGTATTAGGTCTTGTGATTTAAGGTTCAACAAATTAATGAATTGGTTGTTTGTCACAAAAAAATATAAAAGAATACGAAAACAAGAAAAACCAAGAAAAGAGCTAAGAAAGAAATGGTTGCGGCTTTGGCTCGGAAGGTTGAATCGCGACGATTCCCTCGACGCTCCGTTGTTCATGAGTTGTTCGTTCTCATGTTGATCCCGGCATGAAGCACGACATGTCGAAGTGGTTGTGAGGAACAAGTCATCAAATTCCGATATTCTCCGTAATCATGAAACTAGTCCGTTTTTTTCACTTACCGTTGTATGTCCAAGCTTGGGGTATCAACACTAAACACAAGGGTTAGCAAGCATACCACAACATTAAAAACACAATTAGTGAGTGAGAGCAAATGATTTTAGTGTTGAGTTTGCTAGGTGTTTGTGATGGTATATTGTAACATTTCAGAAAAATAAAATATTATTTTTGGGAATTTTTATAATTAAATAATAATATATTGAATATTTTAATAAGGCGGTATAATTAAATACCGATAAATTGGAGAAAAAATTGGAAAATTATAGAAATTAGTAAAAAGAGGGTGCTTTATGTGATTTATGGAAATTATGAAATTTTACGATTTATTATACACTATTTTAATACTAACTGCGATTAAATATCGCTAATTACGCATTAAGCGTGTTTTGTGCACATGACACGCACATGTCATTTTTGGTATTTTTACATTTTTCCTAGCATGGCTTTTCTCCATTTTCAAGCATGATTTGGTTTAATTGAAATAAGAAGAAAAGATAAAGAAAAGATAATGGAATAAACAAATAGGTATGGGTGAGGGAGAGCGGTGAGGGGTCAACCTTGGACCTTATCACTTTGTTTCATCCCTTTTCCTTCACCATTCTCTCCCCTTCCTCTCCCATGGCAGCGCCTCCTTCCCTCTCCTCTACAACCCCCACAAACACCCGCAAATCTTCATCAAAAGTCCATCCCCACTTCACTAAAAGCATGCACAAGCTCACAAGCAACACTTTGGACCAAGAAAGTTTTCATTTTAGGCACTTGGGCAACTCAAGAAGATTCTTGAGTTGCCAAATAAGGCAATCCTTTCATAAATAGTGTATTATTTCATTTGCTTAAGCCTCTTTTCAAGTTTAAAACTACTTTAGTGAAGTTTTGTGAACTTTGAAGTTTCCTAGAGAGGGTTAGGGTTTAATTTGAGTTGTGTTAGTGTAATTGGGCGTTAGTGATGACCTTAAACCCCCCTATGATGTTAGTAAACCCGACCAATTTGAAACAAACACAATTTACTGAAAAACAGAAAATTCTAATGTCGGTTTTGTGAGTTTTTGAGGTGTGCAGGGAAATCTGGGATAACCTGGGATAATTACGAGATGAGGAAACAACCCCAGTGGACTAGAATTGACCGTAGGAAGATACCCTGAGAGCATGAGCCCAAGAGGAGACCCCCTGGCCGGCGAGCTCGGAAATTCATGGGTAGTGGCCGGCCACTCTGTGGGATTTCGGGTCCAGGTTTCTTCCATAGCTCATTTACCCAATATACTTCACCCCAGTATTGTTTGTGCAACTTGTTTTGACCTAAATCAAAATCTGGGATCACATTAAAGTGTTTTAGGCTATGTTTTCCGTATTTTGAAAAGTTTGGTTTTGATATTTGTATTCGTATTTAGTTGTTGGATGTTTGTACATCAACGACTAGGGATGATTGGTCGTGTTTTGCATGCGAGACTATAAGTTTTGACCTATGAACGATACGCGTGCTAATTTGGTTTTCGTGTGCTATTTCTATTTACGATGTCTTGTAGTATACATGTTGGTACCCTCGAGTGGGTTCGGAGCAACAAGCAAGCGCGTGGCGACATCGGCAACGGCAAGCGGAGAACAGGTGAGTAGATCTATATCTACGGGGGAAGTCGGGTGGATGGCGTATAGCACCCCCACACACTTTGATGGAAACCGATATATCTATATATCTATATATATATATATATAGATTATGGTTAATGTAACCGTTAACAGAAACTATAGATAGAGTAAAAGGGTAGTTAGAGAACCGTATTTGAAACTAAGGATAGTTAGAAGTGAGATGATACGACTAGCATGTGATGACGGGATTTGAGGATGACGTTTGACGATATTGCCGTTTAGGGTACTATAGGACTAGATAGCCGACGTTATGAGTCATCGAACCATACCTATTTTCAAACCGAGGAATCGTATGCATCTTTTAAACAGATACCTTGAGGGACGTTACGGATTTTCAAATAATATCTTTTCCTTAAAAACACCGTAGCCCCTACTATCAAAACTACAATTCGCATCTTTTAAAAAAACCTGATTGTATGGTTCGGGTGTGTTTGTTAGATTAGATAAGTATGCTTATTGTAAAGGTAGATTGTATGTATGTGTGTATATATATATATATATAAAACTTTTGACCTTATGTGAGATATAAATGCGATGAAAAGAGAATACGACTTGACATGTGATATGATGATATATTGGTATACGGATGCGAGTCGATTGTGATGATTGATACCTTGCCGGTCACCTGATATGAGATTGTTGTGGATGTGACCTAGAACATAGGTATATAGATATATATAGAATATCGTGAATCATGTGTGATATGTCGTACGTGACATTAGGTCTGTACCCCTCATTGTCGTAATGGTTGTTAGGATCCCTAATGTTTTAATGCCGCCGTACGATGATTTTCCGTGCGTAATGAGTTTGACTTGGTAATTGATACATACTCTTGACTAGAGGATGTCGTACGATGAATTGTACCGTACGCGATGTTATGAGGCTGGATGCCGATTGACAGATTAACCGACTCGGTCATGTTAAATACCTATACCCGTCAGCACATTTACATAGGATTTACCGTATGCTGCATTCATGTTATTCGCATTGCATTACTTATGCTTGTACATCCATACTGGCGCACTGATTGGTGTGGATTTTAGTGCGTTTGCGCGTTTTGAAATCAAAGAATTAAAGAATTAACCGCAATCAAGACGGTGTCGCTTGGTAGTTAGCCAGTTGAGTACGGGTCGGTCCACAGGGAGATGGATTCCTATTCTATGTGTTCTAACGAGTTAATCTGATCAAGTCGGGTTTTATTTTACGATCTAAGATGATAAAAAGGATTGCTAGGGTTAGGGTTAGGTCAGCTCAAAATATGGATCCTTCTCGCTGCTTTTAATGCCCAAGTTAGGATTTTAGGTGTTAGGGTAATAGTCAACAAAGGGGATTAGCATGATTAGGAAGAAAATTAGGTTCTTCCTTTTGGTCCTTATCCGTCCTTTCTTAACTCTTAGCCCTAACCTCTATGTAAATCAACCACAACCGGTCTTAACTAGGGTATCACCGCTATCTCGTGGGATAGGGTGCCGTAGTGAGCGGTGTGTGGTTGATTTAAATAAAGTCCTAATTAAAAATTATGGGGGCAAGAAAAGGAGGGAGAGAGATATCCTTCTCTCAAACCTTCCCTCTCCTAACCCTAACAAGTGAGAAACTACTCACTCATTAGGGAATTAACAATGGAATTCATTTTTGTGATTTTCTTTTAATAACCTAATTAAATTGAGAAAAATAACTAAAGCAGATAAAAAATTGCAGAGAAATAAAATTGCAGATAAGAAATTCAAGATAAAAAAAAACTTACTTTTCTTTATTGATGACCTCTTGACGATTACAAGTGAATGAAAATTTAATCTAGAAAAATAAAAAGAGGCAACTCAATAGAGGCACCCAAAGGAGGCACACCGCCAAAAGAGGCTGTAGGTTTTCCTATTTATAGATAGGAAAAACCTTAGGGTTTAGATCTGATCCATATTTAAAATTACAAGACTACCCTAAGAAAGCCGGGTCAAAGCACCGACACCACCAACACTTTGCACTGATACGCGCACAGCACGGCCGCGGATCCGCGGCGGAATGCCAAGTTTGGCCGCGGAAGCGCGGCCATATAGGGGGGGTCTTGAGTTCATTTTTTCAGGGCTGCTTCATGTTGCTTTTTCCTTCTGTTTTCTTCACTTGGTTCTTCAGAAACTTTTCTAATTTCTTCCAGATTTCCAACAGTGCAGAATTTGTTGACTTTTACCGTTAGCTTCGCGTTGAAGTCTTGAATCTTGTGCTGCCGTTGTACTTTGTGTATTGAACTGTTTGCTGATCTTCGTTTGTTCCTCAAACTGGTAGGCGACATCTTGCAGATTCATCTATTTGTTGGTCGTAGTCTCACATTTGTAGCATCTTTTCACCATTTTCACTGAATTGTTCTGAGAACCTGTAACATGCAACTATTTAGTAGACATGGATCAAAAGCAGCTATTTATTCGTAAAATGATTAAGAATGGGGAATATAATAATGCAAAATTCTGATATGAACAAATACCCCCAAACTTATTTTTTGCTCGTCCCGAGCAAAGCCAATTTATTCTCGAAAAAACCTAACCCCTATTTTGCAGGGAATCGCGATTGCCCTGAGCTCGTGCAACAAGCCGTTAAACCTCTAGGTGTCCCTAGTAGGAGGAGTGTTGTCTCCTAAGGGTTTTCAGCGGATACTACCCACAAAATCTGATCAATTTGGCATGTTGACTTTCATTCTACAATTCGGTATTCTAGCAAGAAATTCTATTATCTTTAACTTAGAAATCATCAACCCATATTGTTCACAGTCACTTATCATTTAACATAAGATCATATGTGTTCTGCAAATTTATTAAGCTTTCAGCAATCTTTTTTTGAATTTTCCTTCTAGGGTTCTATCTCAACTTAGAAATTTTTATCATCTCTACTGAAAGTATAAGCCCTATCTTTCATTCATATCTCTTATCCAAACCCCAATCATATACTCCTACGTGTGTGTATGTATCACCCCTACACTTGGAAATACAATTCAATCTATCATACTCTTGTCCATCTTCCAAAATAGTTTTAGTTGGTGAATTTTAGATGAAATTTGCTCACACACCCTTCATGCGACCATTAATACTTCTTGAGGTACTAACGACAGATTACAAAATGTGTTCACGCATTAAGTCGTAATTTCTCGTCTTGTAATACCTAAGGCATTAGCAGTGACTCCCAAACCATTTGTTCTAAGGCACTAGGTGATAAAGCACCCTCGGTATATATTTTTTTTTATTTATGCAGCCTCAAGTAATTACAAAACCAGTGTTCATTTTTTTTTATATCTCTTTATTCACACTTGTACTTTTATTTTATTTTCCTTCATACTAAGGATTTTAGACAAGAGCATTTCAAGGTATCCTCTATTATTACAAGTTTCAAGGTGCGTGTTTGTGCAAGTTGTAGGGTATATATTTTCAGAATTTAGACTTAAGATTTAGAATTATTTTTCAAACTTACACTTCAAATAAAAAATTTCAATACTCTTCTCTTATTTTGACTTAACCCTAGAACTGAACTCAAAATTTGCCTATTTCTAAATAATCTACAAGGGCATATATTTTCTAAGGTTAAACTTTAAGAACAGGTTATTTTTAAGGTTTTTAATTTACTAAACTTAGGATTTAGTTTTTTCCTACTATTCAACCGTCATGTTGAACTTAAGTCAAATATGGCCAAAATTGAACTTTTCAATTTTTATAATTTTTAAACAAATTTCAATTTTTATGGGTTTTAAAATAAGTATGCAAATGCAAAAATATACACATGAATGCGAAGGAAGAAAGCTTACCGAGCACACCCCCAAACTTAAACTTGACAGTACCCTCACTGTCAGGCTACACCAAGAGGGTCAAAGTTGTCGGCACTCCCCTGTTTGTTATTTTTTTTATTAAAAGAAAAAGAAAACAAAATATATATACACAAAAGGTCCCCCCAAACTTAAGTGAAACAATGTTTCCACTATTTAAGCGTTCAAGATTAGA
The DNA here is from genome assembly GCA_030015575.1 of Agapanthus africanus. Lineage (NCBI taxonomy): Eukaryota > Viridiplantae > Streptophyta > Magnoliopsida > Asparagales > Amaryllidaceae > Agapanthus > Agapanthus africanus. The sequence goes on along the minus strand of CM057344.1, from coordinate 460,753,027 downwards.
GTTAGGGGGGAGAAAAACATAATATCAAGCTATACAAGGCCTTACACAGGCCAAACGTTAGCACCAACCATTCAAAAATTTTATCGTTATAATGGTGTGGTTGGTGAAAGAATGGAGTGTAGAGAAAAGAAATGAGAAACACACGAGACCGTATGGAGATAGAAGCAGTATGCGGTCTCGGTGGAGGAGAAGAATGGCGGAAGGAAAAAAGAAATGGTGGTGGTTCGACTTCTTTAGGTGGAGGTTGATTAATCACAAAATCCGTGTCGTTTAGGAATGCAAGTTCGTCGGCGAAAATATCTTCGAAACTTTCATCGAAGGTCCGATTGAACATTTCAATGTCAATAAGTGTCGCGCTGGAATTCAACACACTTGATTTTTCAAAAATTACGGTGCTAGGAGACTCATAAGGCCCATCTACCTTATTCTCAAAAGAGTCTAAATCAAGTTGTTTTTCTAGAATTATTGAACTCAAAATATCGGATTGTGATTCATTAATACTCGCTATCATTAAAGGAAGATTAGAAGAGGAACCAGAGAAAGTGGGAGAAAGCAGTGGAATACGAACTTGAGGGTGGAGATGGAGTGTATAAATTAGCACAATTTGTAATGACCGATGCGCAAAAAGCGATTGTGCTAATCTATCAACCCACTGAGAAAGGAGGTCAAATCCCTCAAGATTCGTGAGAAAACATGGGTATGTCGAACTTGGTAAAGCAGACATTGAAAATAAAAGGGATACAGTTTCTTGCGCGGTCGGAACGATAAAAAGGATGAAAGGGATTGATTTAGGAAGTGTAAAAGTTAAAGGTTCAGGAGGATGAATTGGAAATCTGACTCATCAAACAAAGCTGGTTCATCCTCAATACTATCCTCAATACTCTCCTCAAAATTTAGCTTATCCATGCAATTCTCATCAAATTCAAGACACATATGAAGTTAGGGAGAAACATTTAATGTCTCGGGATGATGAATTGGAAAGAAAATCTCATCCAAATTTGTGGGTTCATCATCCAAATTATTCCCAGCGTCAATATCCCCGATCAAGTGAAAATTAAATTTCTCAGACACCTCATCAAAAGCATGGATATCAATCAATTCAGGTTCTAGAGTGGAGGTGTAGAAGTCAAAAGGATTGGTGGTGATTTCACTCGAAAGGGACCTTTCACAATCAGGTAAATCAAACACTACAAAGTCGCACAACTCATTAGACGTTTTATCTTCAACTGGTGAATCATTTGGAACACTTGATAGACATTCAAAACCGGAGTTATAGGATTGGGGATGGGTAGGTTTGATTTGGAAGTGTGTACAGCTCACTCTCACTACTCAAATTCTCAATCTGTCCAACCGCCTCATCATACATTAGAAAATTTGGAGCTAATTGGAAACTAGCTACCGAGTCATTAGGTTGTAATAGGGCGGCCATGGATGCATTCAAATCCATTATCTGTTGCCTTGACGCTACCATAAAATCTTCCAACGACTGTTCCAGACTAGACATGGGTTGTGAAGAGGTTTCAGTAAAAGATTCAAACTTGTTTGGATACTGGAAACTCCCAAATGGCTGTGTAGAAGCAATGTCTAGGGAAGCTGCGAAAGTATGGTAGGACTGGTAGGAATTGAATGTTTGGACAGGAGTAGGATCAACATTTGGATAAGAAGGTGAATGGAATTGTTGATCCAGAGAATTCATAGTGGTGAAAGGAGTGAAAGATCGGTTACAAGATTGTTCAATATATTCAACAATAGACATGGGTTTCGGGGTTACAACAGGACTCGAAAAAGAAGTATCAACGTAAGAAGGTGGTGAAGGTTGAAATGGTTGATACAAGGTGGATTGCGGAGTCCAACTGATTTTCCTAGACGCGTCTATTCAATCTTTCAAAGAAATTTTGGGCATGGAGGGGTCGTCCGAAATTCGACCAAAACAATGAGCGTATGAAGTAATGTCTGGTTGAGGGTACCAAAGTTCGGCAAGAGTTTTGCGAGGTGGGGTACCCATGATGTGATGAGAGAAAGGAAAAGAATGTTGAATTTTTTTATATATTTTATACATTTTTTTTATATATTTTTTTTTTTAAAAAAAAATTTGTTTGTTTTTGGAGTTTTGAAATTTTTGAAAGTGTTTTTTTTAGAAAGAGTTTTGCAAAAATTTGTACGGAACTATGACACAATTTCAAACAATCACAATTTATACATGCACAATCAAGCCTAGAGTTAGGGTCTCCTAAGTCAACTAGACTGCTCCTAACTGATCCAAAGGACAAGTTGTGAGATATCCCTCAAATCGCCTCTTCACCGCCAATTGTGGCCAAGTAAGCACAAGTGAAGAAAGGAGGGATCCGCTCACGAATCACCGTGAGACGGGCCTTTTAAAATTACCTTTTTTACTTGTCTAGCCCAGGCACCACAAAGTCAGGTTTAGATAAACGACCGACTGCCTACAACCTTCCTCTGTTCTAATGAGCACGACAGTCCTTAGTTGGCTGAGTCTAGATTTTTTTTAATTAGCTTAATGGTTGATGCATATGCTTTTTGTGATTTTTGGGATCTTAGAAAGGGTGATGAAATCCCCACCCAATCTGAGTTGTTGTTATAGCCCTTTAAAAGTCCGTTTTAAATATGCAAAGCAATTAACACACAAAATCTAAAACACTTGCAAAAGATTTTTTTTTTATTTGGCAGCGCAAAGAATCCTGAACAAAAACAATTTATTGGAGAGGGAGAAGAAATTTTGCGCAAAGAACTTTGCAGGAAAATTTTTCAGTGGAGTTCAGAGGGTAGAAGAGGGGACAAAAATACTTACAGAAAATTTTGGGGTGCTGACGTCAGCAGTTGACCGCGGTTCCGCAGTCAAAATCTTGAATCCGCAGCGGTTCCACGGTGGTTAAGTTGGTTTGGATCTCCAAAATTTTTCTGTTGCCTGTTGTGATTCTCCTCTGTCTCTTCAGATTTTCTGTTTGTTGATTTGTTCACTGCCTTTTTCCAGATCTGAATCAGTTCATCTTCTTTTCCTGCGCAATTCACACAATACCTCTCAAAAAGAACAAGATGAATTTTTTTTAGTTTTTATATTTTATTTATTTATATTTTTTTTAAAAAAAATTTCAATTTTTAAAATTTTTCATTTTTTTTATTAACCCGAAATTACACAAAGAAAGAGACTACCGTCTCCCCGGCAACGGCGCCATTTGATTGGTGTGGATTTTAGTGCGTTTGCGCGTTTTGAAATCAAAGAATTAAAGAATTAACCGCAATCAAGACAGTGTCGCTTGGAAGCTACCCGGTTGAGTACGGGTCGGTCTACAGGGAGATAGATTCCTATTCTATGTGTTCTAATGAGTTAATCCGATCAAATCGGGTTTTATTTTACGATCTAAGATGATAAAAAGGCTTGCTAGGGTTAGGGTTAGGTCAGCTCAAAATATGGATTCTTCTCGCCGCTTTTAATGCCCTAGTTAGGATTTTAGGTGTTAGGGTAATAGTCAACAAAGGGGATTAGCACGATTAGGAAGAAACTTTGTTTCTTCCTTTTGGTCCTTGTCCGTCCTTTCTTAACTCTTAGCCCTAATCTCTATGTAAATCAACTACAACCGGTCTTAACTAGGGTATCACCGCAATCTTATGGGATAGGGTGCCGTAGTGAGCTGTGTGTGATTGATTTAAATAAAGTCCTAATTAAAAATTATGGGGGCAAGAAAAGGAGGGAGAGAGATATCCTTCTCTCAAACCTTCCCTCTCCTAACCCTAACAAGTGAGGAACTACTCACTCATTAGGGAATTAACAATGGAATTCATTTTTGTGATTTTCTTTTAATAGCCTAATTAACTTGAGGAAAATAACTACGGTAGATAAAAAATTGCAGAGAAATAAAATTGCAGATAAGAAATTCAAGATAAAAAAAACATACTTTTCTTTATTGATTACCCCTTGACGATTACAAATGATTGAAAATTTAATCTAGAAAAATAAAAAGAGGCATCTCAAAAGAGGCACCCAAAGGAGGCACACCCCCTAAAGAGGCTGTAGGCTTTCCTATTTATAGATAGGAAAAACCGTGGGGTTTATATCTGATCCACATTTAAAATTACAAGACTACCCTAAGAAAGCCGGGTCAAAGCACCGACAGCACCGACACGCGCACAGCACGGCCGCGGATCCACGGCGGAATGCCATGTTTGGCCACGGAAGCGCGGCCATATAGTGGGGTCTTGAGTTCATTTTTTCAGGGCTGCTTCATGTTGCTTTTTCCTTCTGTTTTCTTCACTTGGTTCTTCAGAAACTTTTCTAGTTTCTTCCAGATTTCCAACAGTGCAGAATTTATGGACTTTTGCCGTTAGCTTCGCGTTGAAGTCTAGAATCTTGTGCTGCCCTTGTACTTTGTGTATTGAACTGTTTGCTGATCTTCGTTTGTTCCTCAAACTGGTAGGCGGCATCTTGCAGATTTATTTATTTGTTGGTCGTAGTCTCACATTTGTAGCATATTTTCACCATTTTCACTGTATTGTTCTGAGAACCTGTTACCTGCAACTATTTAGCAGGCATGGATCAAAAACACCTATTTATTCGTAAAATGATTAAGAATGGGGAATATAATAATGCAAAATTCTGATATGAACACGGACATACATATTGTACACTCATGCATGCGTATATACCACTTGTACACCCATACTGGCGCACATACATATTGTACATTCATTCTTGCTGATGTACCACTTGAACACCAATACTGGCGCACATACATATTGTACATTCATGCTTGTGTACATACCACTTGTACACCCATACTGGCGCACATACATATTGTACACTCATACTTGCGTATATACCACTTGTACATGTAAGTCCACGTTGCCCACCCCGGTGCTTACGGGGAGGCGGAATAGGTAAAAAACGATTTTTTCTCTTAAGGAAACTTGGAATAGAAACTAGAGGATCTTTGCTAAACAAAACCTAGCAAACTACATGAGGTTCTATCTACTATGCTAAAGAGATTATACCTCCCGAAACCGGTCCTTCAGATCTTCTCTACTTTGTTCTCCTCGTCCATGCAAGCACCGAGGATCGATCCGGATCTTGGTCACCTCCACGGCCTCCTCGAGTCGAAGACGATCCACCCGAGAGTTTGTGTTCCGAGCTCCACCTCAAACCGAGGTAACTAGGACAACAAGTGTGCTATGCTTGATGTCCTAAGTGGTGTAGAAGAAGAAGATGGATTTATTTGTCAATTTAGATCCTTATTTTCTCAACACATGAGAGCAAAGGAAAAATCTAGAGGAGGAACCATGGGAGCTTCTCACTTGAAGAGAGAGAATGAGAAGAGAATAATGATCCATGAAACAAAATAATTACTAATCTTTATCATGATAAAGTTGATGGCTACATTGATATGACCATTATCATCTCAAAATCAAACCAAAAACAAAAAGAAGACTCTAGATCTCACATGAAAGATCCTAGTCAACAATGGTCAAATTGTCAACAAGGTCAAATATGGTCAAATGGTCAAAGCAATTAGCCATAACATAATTATCATTAAAAAGATTAGTAAATAATGTACCCGCCTCATAATGGTTTTGACCGAACCAACTGTCGAAACCCTAATGAGGCACCTCCTTCTTCTTCGCTCCTCACAACTGTGCATACACACCCGCATCCGCATTCCATAGAATGCAAATGCACAGAAGACAAAACTAATCGATCCGTACAATACTAGGATCCGGTTTAAACCAAAGCCCACTAGCATTGTCTTCCCGAACAGCATACACGCACAACTGCACGTAAGTGATCGTAGCCCTGCCGTAAAACCATACGGCCTCTACACCTTTTGCCCAGTGCAGGGAAACTCTCTGTGTGGGACTCTAAAGACTCGACACTACGCTGGAAGTGGGTTTAACCACAGACCGAAAGCGGCACTAGCTGTACGTAACGGTCCCCAGGTAGATGTCGATAAGAAGGCCGATGAGGTAAACCCATCCGAACTCCTACTGAGCCTGAATGTGACTATCTCCGTACAGTCCGGTCTGTTCATATGAGAGTATCGCATGGCGGGCCTAGGGGGCGGTAAACGTTAGTCCCCTAATAGTGGTACAAGTCGTGTCGGAGTGTAGCCTAGAACTCCCTAAGATAACACTGGAAAACCTACCAGTATATCTCGCTTGCCCTGGCCAGGGACTTTGTGTAATGGCTATCCTAGACACAGCGCGATATTAACCCCCAATACTGGGAGAGACGAATCCTGTCTAACCGTCACAGCCTCCAAGTGCTTCGGGACTGCACCCAACTACTACCTGTTTGCACGACTCCTTTGAGCCGTGGTAGGGTAGTAATCAAAGAACAGTGGGAACACACTCGAGGAGAATTGACGGTGTCAAGTTAGCGGACTAAGCTGTACTCATGTCACCTGGGAACTGATAACTGACGATATGTATAGTACCAACCAACAGTTCCCGACGAGTCCTGTCCAGTGTACTCGTAACCTAACGAGCACCCGCATACTATATCCAGTACGACGTACTGATGGCTATAGGACAGACCATCTCCCCTGCTGGGATGAGAAGCGCATACGCTAGTCTACTCCGGAGTATCGATGCCCCGTCTCCCCTGACTAGTCATCTCCCATGCTTATAGATTACCCAGCCCCCACAAGTGTGACTGCCATCACAACGCTGGTAATCAAGCAAAGATCCTAAGGGCCCTACTAATATGTAAAAGCGATATGCTAAAAGAAACACATGTACATATTAATGTAGAAACAAACCAAGTAGCATACTACCATTTTGAGCAAGATTGTCTATACAACTGTGAATATCCCAAGCTTCCATTAAGTAATATACAAACTAATATGATACAGTAATGGCCTCTAAGGCATATACACTAACAATCTCCCACTTGCACTAAGGCCATGTACTGGCGTATCGAAGACCTATCATCTCGATCAGCCGCTCGAACTGAGTCTGGGGTATGGCCTTCGTGAATGGATTTGCAGTGTTATTCTCCGAATTTACTCTCTTCACCTCGATCTCCCGGCGATCTACGATCTCCCTGATCAGGTGGTACCGCCTCAAAATGTGCCTGGACTTCTGATGGGACCTGGGTTCCTTCGCTAAAGCTATAGCACCGTTGTTGTCACAATGCAGCGGTATTGGATCAACAATGGTAGAAACCACCTGAAGCTCCATGAGGAACTTCTTCATCTAGACAGCTTCCTTTGCGGCATCGCAAGCAGCTATGTACTCCGCTTCCATAGTTGAGTCAGCAACAGTTTCCTGCTTAGAGCTTTTCCAGCAAACCGCCCCTCCATTGAGGGTAAAGACATAACCTGACATGGACTTGGAGTCATCCTTGTCACTCTGGAAGCTGGAGTCAGCAAAGGCCTCGATCTGGAGCTCTTTTCCGCCATACACCAAGAACATCTCCTTAGTCCTTCTCAAGTACTTGATAATGTTCTTTACTGCTATCCATTGTTTCACCCCTGGGTCCGACTGATACCGGCTTACAACGCTCAATGTTTATGCTGCATCTGGTCTGGTACACAACATTGCATACATTATAGAGCCTACCGCAGATGCGTAGGGTATAGATGACATGCGAGACCTTTCCAAATCAGTCTTGGGAGACATCTCTTTAGAGAGGGTGATTCCGTGACAAGCTGGTAGGTTACCGCGTTTTGAATCTTCCATACTGAATCATTTCAGTATGGTGTCGATGTACCTGGACTGTGAAATTCCCAACATCCTCTTAGATCAATCACGATAGATCTGGATCCCCAGAATGTAGTTGGCATCGCCCAGGTCCTTCATAGAGAACCTCTGTGACAAGAATCCTTTGACTGACTGTAGCATAGGAATATCATTTCCTATTAGGAGAATGTCATCCATGTACAAGACAAGGAATACGACAGTTCTCCCTACAATCTTACTGTAAATGCATGGTTAATCTGGGTTTTTGATAAAGTCGAATTCTTTAACAGTATCATCAAAGCAGATGTTCCAACTCCACGATGCCTGCTTCAGTCCATAGATGGACTTAAGCAACTTGCACACTTTACCGCTGCTCCCACTCTGAATGAATCCCTCCGGCTGATCCATATAGACGCACTCTTCCAAATTTCCATTTAGGAAAGCCGTCTTTATGTCTATCTGCCAGATCTCATAATCGTGGAAGGTAGCAATGGCAAGAAGGATCCGAATGGATTTTTTTATAGCCACTGGAGAAAAGGTCTCATCATAGTCCAAACCAGGTCTTTGACGAAAACCCTTTGCAACAAGTCTAGCTTTATAGTTTTCAACCTGCCCATCTACACCAATCTTCATTCTGAAGATCCATTTGCAGCCTATGGGTTTAACCCCTTCTGGAGCAAAGTCCAAAGTCCAAACTTTGTTGGTGTACATGGACTCCATCTCGGTCCGCATTGCATCCAGCCATTTTACTGAGTCACCACTCAGAATGGCTTGCTGGAAGCTAGTAGGCTCATCATAATCAATGGTACAATCCTTTCTATCCCCGTCTATGAGAAAACCGTAGTATCTCTCGGGCGGATGAGATTGCCTAATATTCCTGTGGAGTAGCGCTGGGATGTCCGGTTCTCCTGAAACTTCTGGTTCTTCCAAGCTTTCAGTAATTGCTTGTGGTTCTGGAATTTCTTCCAGTTCTATTGCGCTCCCACTTGTTCCTTTTTTCTAAAAAATGATGTTCCAGAAAGTGGGCATGACGAGAAACGAAAACCTTTTGTTCCTCTGCATAATCAAAAAGATACCCCCTGGAGTTCTTTGGGTATCCCACAAACTTACACAGTACTGAGCGTGCCTCGAGTTTGTCCGCATGCTGTTTTTCAGCAAAAGCTGGACATCCCCATATCTTCATAAATTGAAGATGGGGTTTCTTCCCACACCACATCTGATATGGTGTGGTAGGCACAGTCTTGGAGGGAACCTTGTTCAAAAGATATGCAGCTGATTCTAGTGCATAACCCCAGAAGGATCACGGTAACTCAGCCTTACTCATCATGAAATGAACCATATCCAATAGGGTTCGATTCCGCCTTTCAGATACACCGTTGTGTTGTGGTGTGTATGGAGGAGTAAGCTGAGAGAGAATTCCATTCTCTTTCAAGTAGTCCAGAAACTCGGCACTTAAGTATTCACCACCTCGATCAGATCTCAGTGTCTTTATACTCTTGCCTGTTTATTTTTCAACTTCATTCTTGTATTCTCGAAATTTCTCAAAGGCCTCGGATTTATGCTTCATCAGGAAGACATGTCCATACCTAGAGAAATCATCCGTAAAAGTAATGAAGTATGAATAACCACTTCGCGCATGTATAGACATTGGACCACACACGTCACTGTGTATGAGTCCCAAGAGCTCGCTCGCTCTTACTCCGTGTCCAGTGAACGGAGTCTTTGTCATCTTTCCCATGAGACAAGATTCACAAGTGTCATAAGACTGATACTCGAATGGATTCAAGTATCCCTCTTTATGTAACTTTGTTAACCATGTCTCATTGATGTGACCCAGTCTACAATGCCATAAGAAAGCCTGATTTAATTCCGGAGACTTTCTTTTAAGTGTGTTCTGGACATTGAAAACCTGAGCTTGATTCAGTACGTATATTCCGTTTTCTAATGTACCTGACCCAATCAGAACTTGATTTAGGTGGATGTGGAACACATCGCTTACAAAAGTAAAATCATATCCTTCCTTAGAAAGTAAGGATACAGATACGATATTACAAGTCGCATTAGGTACATACAAACAGTTACGCAGAATCAATACCTGCCCAGTTGTCAGTCCAAGATGATATTCCCTTACGGATTCAGCGTCCATGCACATTCTATTGGCAACCCTGAGAGTCATATCACCTATCGTGATAACTCTACGGTTTCTCAGAGCCTGTAATGAATTAGAGATGTGAGATCCTGATCCGGTATCCAATACCCAGGAAGTAGGGTTAACTGACATACAGCTTTCTACTACAAACACACCCAAAGCCGAAGCCACAAGATGCTTCGAATCCTGGCTACTAGTTTTGCTAGCCCTGCAATCCTTCTGCCAATGTTCATTCCCGTAACAATAGGAACGTCCCTCCTTTACTACATCCAGTCCTGAAATTTTTGCCCTTCCCTTCCCTTCTACTTCCCTGGTTTCCTTCAGGGTATAAGTAGAGGGCATAGACTGTAGAATCAAGTCAGTATTTGACCCGTTCTTCAGCGTGGTCTTCAGGTCCGTGAGATCATCAAAATAGCTGGTCTCTGTAAGGATGTTGCCCCCGACAGATGACCCGATACCCAACCTCGCTTGAAGCAATTCGTTCTAGGTCTCATATCTTGCGATACGAGATTGCTCTCCATATAAATCTTTATTATGGAGGAAGATAGAAACTATGTCCATCTTCTCGTGCTGCCTTTGGTATGCACCATCAACTGAGGCTAACATGAGGCACTTGGCATTCGCACAGTCTTTTTCGGATGTCTTACGGATATTAATATCCACGACAGTGGAAACTGGTCCTAAGACGGCAGGGGTTTGATTAGTTAAGAGGTGTCCCAGCTTGTCATGTGTAATGGACATCTGGATAGACCTTTGCCAGTCATAACAGTCAGATTCAGTCATTTTATTATCTAGATGTAACCTATGTGTGGTCACTGGGTCGCTGCAATTAAGAGAGAGAGAGAAGCAAACACTCAGCATGATGCTCTTGCAAGTTTAGATTGGTTTTTAATTTATCTAAACAGGATGGCTCCCACTGTTTCTCGAATCCTTCCTCAAACCAAAAAGGAAGAATTAGTCGGGATCAATCTCACCGTACAATACTTGCTTAACCGTTCAGCCAGGCTGGTACTTTGAGGGAGGTTTTCCAACGCTTTCGCGAAGTTTCTTAATTAAATAACCTCTTTTCCCTGTAGGCGTAGCCCCACTAACACCTTTCTAGACACCTACTTGGTTTATAGCATTGATCGTTAAGTGAGAAAGTTCCCGAGGAGTAGCATATACTCACAGTAGGATCGGGATCCAAATATTATCGTGTGATAAAACTGAAGGAATCCTACCAGAATCATCACACTCCAAATGGTATGCAGCGCTAGCAAGTTTCCGTTTCTTTAGAAACTCCCGATGTGGATTTTTGCCCCATGCTCTTATGACCTTGACGAAGGCCAACATATCATAAGTCACATGTCAAGTTCTACCCGTCATTATCCAGGTTAATTTGAACCCACCCGTACATACCCTTGACGAAGGCCAAAATAGTAGTACGACTGTCCCAAACCAACGCATCTATCTATGCTACAGATAAATATTCAGCAGCTACCAATCACTATGCCTTGGCGAAGGTCAAAATACATAGCTTGAATACTACTGAATATTTAACTGAAATGACGGAGGGCTACGAATAGTTTTGGCGAAACTGTGAACGTAGTGAACTTGATATACTCGAAGGAACCTGATAGCTTTTAAAAGGAGTGGTTTAAGCTCCGCATTTTTAAAAGTTTTCTGTTTTGAAAAGAAACCGAGTGGTTTTGAAATTGTTCTAACGACTTAACTTTGGTTTATTTTCTTGCATTAATTTAATGCGTCCCATCATTTAATCCTATCATTGCAGAAAACAACGAAAATATGACGTACGCTTATGCCATCCACATTCGCCACGGGGCCCCGTCATCACCCGTTAGGTTACTTAACTAACGACAGAGCGGGGGCTGGACTAGCGCGGATGCAAAACATAAGCAATGCCTACTAGATATCATATATAGATATATATATTCGTCAGATGCAATGATAGCCATTCCAGATCACAGATGAACACATTGGATATGCTAGGAATCCGTGTTTCGTTCGAGCCTGCAACGAAAGAAGGATTACACGGTCGGGATGAATAGCCAAACCCCACCCTAGACCCCTACGAGTGCGGCAAACTACCCGCCAAGTACCCGAAGTGAAGCAACCTCCCTCAACAACGTGAGTAGGCCACTCAGCACTTCAAAGTACCCGGTAGTTTGTGCACATCACCTTGGGTCTATCCTAGGAGCAAAAACAGTAAAAGCAATAATATACAATGGTAGCTACAACCACATCCCGGATGTGCGGCCATAAAATAATATTACATCAAATGAAAGATAAAAAAACTCTCATCTCACAACCCCCGGCTATTCATCCGCGACAATCCAACAAGTTCATATACACAATCCATCAACATTAAAGATCACAGATATGCACAACCCCCACTAATCGACGTATAGCGATTAGTTGACGTTCAGTGCATATATCACATTACATATATAACCATCTAGCAAAAGATTGTAGAACTTCGATCAAAACACCAATTTGTAACTACCCCAAACACAACTTTGTTCTCTGGAAATTCTGGGCAGAAACAAAATACTTTAAAAATCACAAAACATCATATTGAAGAAACTGCAGCAAACCCGAGTCGCGGCCGAGTCAACTCGGCTGCGGATCCGAGGCGAAACGCATGGTTTCGCCGCGGTTCCATGGCGCGTTGAACGAATCGTGGGTTCGTTTTTGTTGGCTGTTTCTAAAAAACCCTGCTCTGATTTTTAATATATGTGGAATTATTTTTAGAGCGGTTTCAAAAATCGGCAGAAAGTGTGGGTTTTTGACATGTTTCGCGATTTTTTCTCGGATCGAAGTTCTAAAAACTTTGCTAACATGCTAGTTGTTGTTTAGCTAGGCTCTGATACCACTGTAAGTCAACGTTGCCCACCCCGGTGCTTACGGGGAGGCGGAATAGGTAAAAAACGATTTTTTCTCTTAAGGCAACATGGACTAGAAACTAGAGGATCTTTGCTAAACAAAACCTAGCAAACTACATAAGGTTCTATCTACTATGCTAAAGAGATTATACCTCACGAAACCGGTCCTTCGGGTCTTCTCTCCTTTGTTCTCCTCGTCCATGCAACCTCCGAGGATCGATCCGGATCTTGGTCACCTCCGCGACCTCCTCGAGTCGAAGACGATCCACCCGAGAGTTTGTGTTCCGAGCTCCACCTCAAACCGAGGTAACTAGGACAACAAGTGTGCTATGCTTAATGTCCTAGGTGGTGTAGAAGAAGAAGATGGATTTATTTGTCAATTTAGATCCTTATTTTCTCAACACATGAGAGCAAAGGAAAAATCTAGAGGAGGAAGAAGGAGGAGGAACCATGGGAGCTTCTCACTTGAAGAAAGAGAATGAGAAGAGAATAATGATCCATGAAACAAAATAATTACTAATCTTTATCATGATAAAGTTGATGGCTACATTGATATGACCATTATCATCTCAAAATAAAACCAAAAACAAAAAGAAGACTCTAGATCTCACATGAAAGATCCTAGTCAACAATGGTCAAATTGTCAACAAGGTCAAGTATGGTCAAATGGTCAAAGCAATTAGCCATAACATAATTATCATTAAAAAGATTAGTAAATAATGTACCCGCCTCATAATGGTTTTGACCGAACCAACTGTCAAAACCCTAATGAGGCAGCTCCTTCTTCTTCGCTCCTCACAACTGTGCTTACACACCAGCATCCGCATTCCGTAGAATGCGAATGCACAGAAGACAAAACTAATCCATCCATACAATACTAGGATCCGGCTTAAACCAAAGCCCACTAGCATTGTCTGCCCGAACAGCATACGTGCACAAGTGCACGTAAGTGATCGTAGCCCTGCCGTAAAACCATACGGCCTCTACACCTTTTGCTCAGTGCAGGGAAACTCTCTGTGTGGGACTCTAAAGACTCAACACTACGCTGGCAGTGGGTTAAACCACAGACCGCAAGCGGCACTAGCTGTACGTAACGGTCCCCAGGTAGATGTCGATAAGAAGGCCGATGAGGTAAACCCATCCGAACACCTACTGAGCCTGAATGTGACAATCTCCATACAGCCTGGTCTGTTCGTCTGAGAGTATTGCATGGCGGGCCTAGGGGGTGATAAACGCCAGTCCCCTAATAGCGGTACAAGTTGTGTCGGAGTGTAGCCCAGAACACCCTGAGATATCACCGGAAAACCTACCAGTATATCTCGCTTGCCCTGGCCAAGGACTTTGTGTAATGACTCTCCTAGACACAGCGCGATATCAACCCCCAATACCGGAAGAGACGAATCCTGTCTAACCGTCACTGCCTCCAAGTGCTTCGGGACTGCACCCAACTACTACCTGTTTGCACGACTCGTTTGAGCCGTAGTAGGGTAGTAATCAAAGAACAGTGGGAACACACTCGAGGCGAAGTGACGGTGTCAAGTCAGCGAACTAAGCGATACTCATGTCACCTGGGAACTGATAACTTACGATAGGTATAGTACCAACCAACAGTTCCAGACGAGTCCTGTCAAGTGTACTTGTAACCTAACGAGCACCCGCATACTATCTCCAGTACGACGTACTGATGGCTGTGGGATAGACCATCTCCCCTGTTGGGATGAGAAGCGCATACGCTAGTCTACTCTGGAGTATCGATGCCCCGTCTCGATACTTCTACGACTAGGGACCTGTATAAGGATGCACTTATAGATTACCCAGCCCCTTCAAGTGTGACTGCCATCACAACGCTGGTAATCAAGCAAAGATCCTAAGGGCTCTACTAATATGTAGAAGCGATATGCTAAAAGAAATACATGCACATATTAAAGTAGAAACAAACCTAGTAGCATACTACCATTTTGAGCAAGATTGTCTATACAACTGTGAATATCCCAAGCTTCCATTAAGTAATATACAAACTAGTATGATACAGTAATGGCCTCTAGGGCATATACACTAACAGTACACCCATACTGACGCACATACATATTGTACATTCATGCTTGCGTATATACCACTTGTACACTCATACGGGCGCACATACATATTGTACACTCATGCTTGCGTATATACCACTTGTACATCCATACTGGCGTACATACATTTTGTACATCCATACTTGTGTGCATATTTATATATATATATATATATTTTGTGCCTCCATTCCCACGTACATGCACATTTGTACATACATAGATGATGCTGGCTTTGATTTTGGAGAATTGGGGACCGCATGTTATATTTTAAAAACCGGAATCATTTAAAAGAGTGGTTTTCCCTTAATATGTCATATCATTGTTCCATGTTGCATGATATACGGATATGTCTACATTTCTATTATATGTCGCATACATCATGCTTTATGATTTTTCGCATCGAGATATGTTGTTTTCATGAGATTTCTGGATTTGAGAACTGTGGCTATTTCAAAAGAAAGTATGTACTATTTTAAAAACCCGGTTTCTCTTGATATGATATTTCAGTACGTCCAACATTCGTTTTCTCGGTTCTGAGACGTATGATAGAAACCCGATTCGAGGAGGAGAATGATCCGTTTGCGGGTTCATGGTGGACCCGGTATAGTACCCCGGAGCGAGAGAGAGATTTCGTAGGAATGACGATGAACCTAACAGAGGGACCACTACTACCGGTGATAATATTTGAGCTCGGCGGATATCCGGAGGATACCGACCGGAGTCGAGAGATGATCCGGGCCGATCCGGACTGATGGAGCCCGAGATATGAGGATTTACGTGTCAATGCTGGACACGGGTTTCATGATGTTTTCGAGTGTCGATGTTGGACACTCAGGTTCCGTGATTTTGATGTGTCGCGAGTTACACACGTTGATTTTTATCCTCATACTTTCATGCATATTCTTTTATGATATTTCATGCATGATATTGTTGTGTCATTGGTTGATATGTGGACGAGATCAACATGCATACATACACACCTTGATTATATTGTTGGATTATATCCGCGTACATATAGGTATTGATTACATTGTTGGCATATATGATGACCCGGTCACCCTAGATATCATAGTATTACCTTTATGATATAGTTGACCTAGCATTCGTTGGTTATTCGATTTCTACTTGTAGATGTTTTTGCTATTCACGAGTTGGCAACTCACCCCCGTTGTGCCACAGTTTCTTGCAGGTTTCGCCGTACAGGTTCGTTGCGGCTTTCTGGCTCATTGCTCCGTTTCCGAGTGATTGCTTTGGTAGGTGGGTTCTCTCACATCGTGACCACCATTGTACATTTATTTTCAGTTGTATCTAGTAAACTCCATCAACCAGACAAGTATATTTATTTCAGACTAGAGACCAGTTGTTTTATTATTTCGACCTTAGGGTCGCGCGTTGTATTATTATGGGTTTTCATGTTGATTTGAGTTTCCTTTTGAGTTTTGATCCTCGCCCTTCGGCGTTGCATATTATATTGCTTGCGTGGTTGTGACCGTCGATTGACGAAGAGCTAGCTCCCGCTTGGGAATGCATTTTATCATTTTGTATACTATTCATGTTGTACCCCATTCGGGGCCGGTATTTACAAAGGAAATTCTGCCGAAATTTCTGAAAAGACTTGATGTTTTAAAAACGCATAATTCGGATTAGGCTATTAAAACCACTTCCTTTAAAACGAGTTTTCGTTCATTTATTATTTAAAATGGTTTTAGATTTCTGGGCTTTTGGCTTACTTGAATTAGATGTGGTCCTATAGACTTCATATGATTCAAGTGTCAGTCATGTGCCATTTCGGGTCGTGAAAAAGTTGGTATGAGAGCGCTAGGTTAACCTTGGTTTGAGTCTATGTTTGACTATGCGGAGCCTAAGGCATTTGTATATATACGGAATCTAGGCTTGACCTTACAAAACTTAGACTTAATCGAGGGGGTATTAGACCCGAACTTTCGTCATGTAGGTTGACCTTGGTTGATGGAGTATGTGACTTAAGGAGAGTGACGTACCGTGTGTATGTTCCGTGGCATACTTACGATACGCTACTCCGCTTAGGAAGACTTAGGATGTACATTTCCTTACACAGCTTTATATTCATTCATGATCTATCCTCATCGATATTGGTTTATGATCTTGCTACCACGATTACACAGGCATAGAGAGCTACGAGTAGAGTGGCGTCAGCACGAGCTCGTCACGGACGAGGACTGACCAGGGTGTAATTCCAGGGATATACGATTTGCTTAGATCGTTTTATTGTGTTTTTCGCGTCATGAGCATTTGATGGATCGTTTTTACGAGATTTCTCAGACGTGCAGATCAGCACCAGAGGATTGAGCCACTGATAGAGGCCAGCCAGATTTTTGATGACCGTCAATGCACAGATTATTCTTGATGATTGAGGCACTGTCGAGCGTGCAGACGAATGAGCCAGTTGTTGCTGTGAATGACGAGATATCTCCCCAAATGTTTGGAGCTATTGCAGCACGAGTTTATATATAGAGATGTGATAGAAGGTCACTAGTCACCCGAGGATGAATGACTAGGTCATGTGGTTCGTTTGCTTACCCCGATGCGAGGTCATCAGATTGATTGATTACAGCTTGAGAAGACTTTACACAGATACGTTGGGAGTCTATAGAGACGATCGAATGTCAGAAACCCATTTTCCGAGTTTAAAGTATTTAGAGAAAATGCAAGTAATTCTACGGACCCTCTAGAGGAATGAAACCCTAACTCGACATAATGACCATGTGGAAGCCTTTGAAGCTTAAGGTTTGCGACAGTTCCACGGTGCCATTAATGAGGCTTGGGTTTGCCCTTCTACGGTTGCTCCATAGGTGCTGTGGCATGTACTCGATATTATTAAACTGTACTTAAGATGTTGAGCTCTTGGGGGATTATGAGGTTTTGACGAGTCGATCGAAAGGTTCGACTTCATTCGGATATCATGTGATGGGATGTATTGCTTGGGAGATTCCAGATACGAGTATAGTCGTTGGAGCGCAGTCCATGCAGCCATGAAGAGACGAGTCTGAAGCAGTCGACATTAGTGAAAAGTGGAGTAAGAGGTTCGTACGAGATCTTGATGAGATGACATCCAACTCCGCTGACATCAGAGATAAGATACGCATGCAGAGGCGTTGTACGTGGATATATCTTCCAGGAGGAGTCGTGATGAGTATGCAGCCATTCCGGAACAAGAAATCGATTTAGTAAAGATGATGACTTCCGGGCAGTTCGTCAAGAAAGAGATTTGGGAGAGACTTCGACAGGACCTTTCTGAAATAATACTGTACGAGAAGACTTGGACACAGGAGCGGTCATATTGTGCACACCCAGCAGGCCAGAGTTCGGCATCATCGACGAGATAGTTGGCCAAAGATCTTTAGAGGATGTGCCAGAGCGGGACTATTTCTGTCATCATTCCATATTGGGCTTTTGAGCCGAGGGGCTATATAACTAGAAATTCGCAGTGAGAGACAAGAGCCTAAAGGCACCAGGTGCCAGACCATGAACAAGAGGCAAGTAGATATCTTGCTCTGCTAGCTTTTGATGCACCGACACCTTCTCGACTGCGAGGGAAGGACATATCAACAACAGTGTTTACGATCTGGGATTTGGTGATTCGAATATCACGCATCCGTCATTTTTTGGATTTCGGTATTTTGGGTGATCTATTCGCATGATTGAGTTTCGATGACCGAGTTTCATGATATTTTCTTTCGTGCACCATGGTTGCACCTACTGGGTATTTATATTTTGTGCATAGTTATCGCACATGATATCGTTTCTGTGCCTTGGCTGCACATGTTTATGATTTCATGGATTTCATACAGCTGGGTTGATTTTGTGCATATGGTACGCACTCGATTTGGTTTTTGCACTCGGTATAGTTCGCATATCCTTGCAGTGCATTGATACGTATTTTGTGCACTACAGTTGCACAGGACTTTGATTTGATGTCATTTGAGATACTGATTTTGATTTCATGCCTAGGGCCTGCCTATGATTTGGCTTATGCTTTCGGCATAGTTTTGATGCACTTTTAGTATTTTGATTTGCTTTTGTGCACGCTGATACACATGGTTATGAGATTATATACCACGGTATACCTGATTTGGATTTGGGTTGAAATGTGTTGTGTACCTTCGATTTCGATTGTGATACTCGATATTTGTTTTGTGCACCTGATTGGATTCTTGCGCATATTTGACGCACTTGGACTGGATTTTGCGCGTGTTCGGCGTTTGATATTGGATTTCATGATTTCATGCATGTTGGATGCATATGATTTAGATTTTATTCGTGCGTGATGGATGCACCTGATTAGGATTTCCGTGCATGTCGGGCGCATGATATGAGATGCAATTTTGGTGCACACCGGATGCACTAAATCGGGATTCTTTGTGCATATCTGATGCACCTGATATTGCTGTCAGGCACACCGTTTCCTCTGACAGGTGTTTCGTGCACACCCGTTGCACTTAGATATTGTTTCTGTGCACATGTATGGTACATTTATGGATTTCGATTCCCGTGCGCACCAGATGCACGCGACATTCTTATGCACATTTTGGGATTTATTTCTTATGGAGCAGTACGTTTTTATGATATTTACTATTTGTTTTCGTACTGAGCTGGACTAGTCAGAGGACAGTACCTGAATATATTTTGCATGCATTGATAGTTATCAAAGGATTTCCAAAGAAAGAGCTATAGTCTCAGTATTTACCTACGTGTCCGAGATGACACGAAAACTTTAACAAGGAGACCCTTCTAAATTATTTTCTCAAAAACGGCGGGACGTGTATGTTAAACAAAGGATATATGTAGATATACATATAGTTATTTTCTTATAATAGACGTCCGCCACTGTGCAGTGTTACGTGCATCGCACAACGACTTAAGAGGTTTGGCATGCATTTCCTTCTGATGTTTACATGTATAGTTTGATGTATATCATGTTGATTTTCGTATTGGATTTGACATTTGTGTATTCACTATAACTCCGATGATTGCGAGATGCATGACGGAGTTCTGATTTTGATCTTGGGTTATATACTTGTTTTTCATGCGCATGCATTGCGCTACGATATGCTTTATGTATTTATGATTTCGGGACCCCGACGACTTAGTCTTTTACTGAAATGTTTTAGTATTTGAGGGATTTAAATTTAAATTCAAATTCGGGGACCGAATTTCTTTAAAGGGGGAAGATTGTAACATTTCAGAGAAATAAAATATTATTTTTGGGAATTATTATAATTAAATAATAATATATTGAATATTTTAATAAGACGGTATAATTAAATACCGATAGATTGGGAAAAATTTGGAAAATTATAGAAATTACTAAAAAGAGGGTGCTTTATGTGATTTATTCAAATTATGAAATTTTACGATTTATTATACACTATTTTTATGCTAATCGCGATTAAATATTGCTAATCGCGCATTAAGCGTGTTTTGTGCACATGACATGCATATGTCATTTTTGGCATTTTTGGCATTTTTCCTAGCATGGCTTTTCTCCATTTTCAAGCATGATTTAGTTTAATTGAAATAAGAAGAAAAGATAAAGAAAAGAAAAGAAAAGATAATGGAATAAACAAATAGGTGGGTGAGAGAGAGAGGTGAGGGGTCAACCTTGGACCTTATCACTTTGTTTCATCCCTTTTCCTTCACCATTCTCTCTCCTTCCTCTCCCATGGCAGCACCTCCTTCCCTCTCCTTTACAACCCCCACAAACACCCTCAAATCTTCATCAAAAGTCCATCCCCACTTCACTAAAAGCATGCATAAGCTCATAAGCTACACTTTGGACCAAGAAAGTTTGCATTTGGGCACTTGGGCAACTCAAGAAGATTCTTGAGTTGCCAAATAAGGCAATCCTTTCACAAATAGTGTAGTATTTCATTTGCTTAAGCCTCTTTTCAAGTTTAAAACCGATTTAGTGAAGTTTTGTGAACTTTGAAGTTTCCTAGAGAGGGTTAGGGTTTAATTTGAGTTGTGTTAGTGTAATTGGGCGTTAGTGATGATCTTAAACCCCCTTATGATGTTAGAAACCCAGACCAATTTGAAACAAACCCAATTTACTGAAATACAGAAAATTCCAATGTCGGTTTTATTAGTTTTTGGAGTGTGCAGGGAAATCTGGGATGACCTGGGATAATTACGAGATGAGGAAACAACCCTAGTGGACTAGAATTGACCGTAGGAAGACACCCTGAGAGCATGAGCCAAAGAAGAGACCCCGTGGTCAGCGAGCTCAGAAATTCATGGGTAGGGGCCGGCGACTCTGTGGGATTTGGGGTCCAGGTTTTTTCCATAGCTCATTTACCCTATATACTTCACCCCAGTATTGTTTGTGCAACTTGTTTTGACCTAAATCAAAATCTGGGATCACATTAGAGTATTTTTGGCTATGTTTTCCGTATTTTAAAATGTTTGGTTTTGATACTTGTATTCGTATTTAGTTTTTGGATGTTTGTACATCAACGACTAGGGATGATTGGCCGTGTTTTGCATGCGATACTATAGGTTTTGACCTATGAACGATACGCGTGCCGATTTTGTTTTCGTGCGCTATTTCTATTTACGATGTCTTGTGGTATACATGTAGGTACCCTCGAGTGGGTTCGGAGCAAGAAGCAAGCGCGTGGCGACATCGGCAACGGCAAGCAGAGAACAGGTGAGTAGATCTATATCTACGGGGGAAGTCGGGTGCATGGCGTATAGCACCCCCGCACACTTTGATGGAAACCGATATATATATATATATATATATTATGGTTAATGAAATCGTTAATAGAAACTATAGATAGAGTAAAAGGATAGTTAAAGAACTGTATTTGAAACTAAGGATAGTTAGAAGTAAGATGATACGACTAGCATGTGATGACGAGATTTGAGGATGGCGTTTGACGATATTGCCGTTTAGGATACTATAGGACTAAATAGCCAACGTTATGAGTCATCCGAACCATACCTATTTTCAAACCGAGGAATCGTATGCATCTTTTGAACAGATACCTTGAGGGACGTTACGGATTTTCAAATGATATCTTTTCCTTAAAAACAGCGTAGCCCATACTATCAAAACTACGATTCGCATCTTTTAAAAAAAACTGATTGTATGGTTCGGGTTTGTTTGTTAGATTAGATAAGTATGCTTATTGTAAAGGTAGATTGTGTGTGTGTATATATATATATATATATAACTTTTGACCTTATGTGAGATATAAATGTGATGAAAAGAGAATACGACTTGACATGTGATATGATGATATTTTGGTACACGGATGCGAGTCGATTGTGATGAATGATACCTTGCCGGTCTCCTGATATGAGATTGTTGTGGATGTGACCTGGAACATAGGTATATAGATATATATAGAATATCATGAATCATGTGTGATATGTCGTACGTGACATTAGGTCCGTACCCCTCATTGTCATAAAGGTTGATAGGATCCCTAATGTTTTAATGCCGCCGTACTATGATTTTCCGTGCGTGATGAGTTTGACTTGATGATTGATCCATACTCTTGACTAGAGGATGCCGTACGATGGATTGTACCATACGCGATATTGTGAGGCTGGATGCAGATTGATAGATTCACCGACTAGGTCATGTTAGATAAGTATACCCGTCAGCACATTTACATAGGATTTACCGTATGCTGCATTCATGTTATTCTCATTGTATTACTTATGCTTGTACATCCATCCTGGCGCACATACATATTGTACTCTCATGCTTGCGTATATACCACTTGTACACCCATACTGGCGCACATACATATTGTACATTCATGCTTGCGTATATACCACTTGTACACCTATACTGGCGCACATACATATTGTACATTCATGCTAGCGTATATACCACTTGTACACCCATACTGGCGCACATACATATTGTACATTCATGCTTGCGTATATACTACTTATACACCCATACTGGCGCACATACATATTGTACATTCATGCTTGCGTATATATCACTTGTACATTCATATTGGCGCACATACATATTGTACACTCATGCTTGCGTATATATCACTTGTACACCCGTACTGGCGCACATACATATTGTGCATTCATGCTTGCGTATATACCACTTGTACACCCATACTGGCACACATACATATTGTACTCTCATGCTTGCGTATATACCACTTGTACATCCATACTAGCGTACATACAAATTTTACATCCATACTTGTGTGCATATATATATATATATATATATATATATATATATATTGTGTGCCTCCATGCCCACGTACATGCACATTTGTACATACATAGATGATGCTGGCTTTGATTTTGGAGAATTGAGGACCGCATGTTATATTTTAAAAACTGGAATCATTTAAAAGAGCGGTTTTCCCTTAATATGTCATATCACTGTTCCATATTGCATGATATACGGATATGCTTACATTTCTATTATATGTTGCATACATCATGCTTTATGATTTTTCGCATCGAGATATGCTGTTTTCATGAGATTTCTGGATTTGAGAACCGTGGATATTTCAAAAGAAAGTATGTACTGTTTTAAAAACCCGGTTTCTCTTGATATGATATTTCAGTTTGTCCACCATGCGTTTTCTCGGTTCTGAAACGTATGATAGAAACCCGATTCAAGGAGGAGGATGATCCATTTGCGGGTTCATGGTGGACCCGGTATGGTAACCCGGGGCGAGAGAGAGATTTCGTGGGGATGACGATGAGCCTGACAGAGGGACCACTACCTACCGGTGATAGTATTTGGTCTTGGCGGATATCCGGAGGATACCGACCAGAGTCGAGAGATGATGCGGGCCGATCCGGACTGACGAAGCCCGTGGGCCGATCCGGACTGACAGAGCCCGAGATATGAGGATTTACGTGTCGATGCTGGACACGGGTTTCATGATGTTTTCGAGTGTCGATGTTGGACACACGGGTTTCATGATTTTGATGTGTCGCGAGGGACACACATTGATTTATATTCTCATACTTTCATGCATATTCTTTTATGATATTTCATGCATGATATTCTTGTATCATTGGCTGACATGTGGACGAGATCCACATGCATACATACATTGATTATATAGGTGGATGAGATCCACATGCATACACACCTTGATTATATTGTTGGATTATATCCGCGTACATATAGGTTTTGATTACATTATTGGCACATATGATGACCCGGTCACCCTAGATATCATAGTTTTACCTTTATGATATAGTTGACTTAGGAATCGTTGTTTATTCGATTTCTACTTGTAGATGTTTTTCTATTCACGAGTTGGCAACTCACCCCCATTGTGCCACAGTTTCTTGCAGGTTTCGCCGTACAGGTTCGTTGCGGCTTTCTGGCACACTGCTTTCTTTCCGGGTGATTGCTTTGGTAGGTGGATTCACTCACATCGTGACCACCATTGTACATTTATTTTCAGTTGTATCTAGTAAACTCCATCAACCAGACACACAATAGAGACCATTTGTATTATTATTTCGACCTTAGAGTCGCGCGTTGTATTATTATGGGTTTTCATGTTGATTTGAGTTACCTTTTGAGTTTTGATCCTCGCCCTTCGGCGTTGTATATTATATTGCTTGCGTGGTTGTGACCGTCGATTGACGAAGAGCTAGCTCCCGCTTGGGGATGCTTTTTATCATTTCATATACTATTCATGTTATACCCCGTTCGGGGCCGGTATTTACAAAGGAAACTCTGCCAAAATTTCAGAAAAGACTTGATGTTTAAAAACGCATAATTCGGCTTATGCTATTAAAACCACTTCCTTTAAAATGAGTTTTCCTTCATTTATTATTTAAAATGGTTTTAGATTTCTGGACTTTTGGCTTACTTGAATTAGTTGTGGTCCTATAAACTTCATATGATTCAAGTGCCAGTCACGTGCCATTTCGGGTCGTGACATATATCGTATATGAAACCAAGAGATTGACAAACACTTGATCAAAAAATACGATATCCAAACCTAGCTACCTTAACACTAAATTGATTTTAACTTAAACATTGAAATGGGGAAAGGAAGTGAATGTATATGAGGAGGTTATAAAGTAACCATGTTTCAAAATACCATATCACATCAATACATAAACAATCTTTAAGTTAGAATCATATAGTTAAGAATATTTAAACATAAACAAAAGGTGGAGGAGGCAAAAGCCTTTCATCTCACTTCCTCACCAATGCCACAACCAAAGAAAAGATTAGTTAAGCATCATGAAAAAGATAAGATAATAAGGAAAAGAAAGCAAGTAATAAAAGAAACAACAATATTATTAAACACTTGAGAAAGAGATACAAGATTTTGGTTACTTGTTCAACCTCCTTAATGAAGCTCTCCAAAGAAAGCTTCAAAAGGGAAGAAAAAGAAGAAACCAATAGAAGCCCACTCAACTCTCAAGCTAAACCAAAAATAAACAAACTAAGAAAAACCATGAGAATATATTATAATGAGAGTGAGATGATAGAGCCCTTCCCTTTGCTGCTGGTCTTCATTTATAGGCATCGAAGAAAAGTAAACAAACAATAAAAATGAGGTGACGTGGTAGCAAGGGAGGCTCAGTGGAAAACTGGGGGATTATGGAGCATGGGGGCCGGCCTGGCAGGTTTTGGGGGTCTTGTGCTCGGCCAAAATCCGAGCACAGAAGCTCGTACTTGTTGGGTAGATTTGTGTGCCTCCCAACATCACTCTGGTGCTGTTTGTTTAGTCTAAAATAACCTAGTTTGTATCCTGAGATTTGGAGGGAACACAATGCCACACATCACATCAAAACTTTTAGCATTAAAACTAATGTCCCCCTATGTGCCCACTTCATCTTATCTTGTTCCATGGGCAGCCCCACCTAGGTCCAAGAACAAAAGAGCTATGTGCACACTTGTGTTGTGTGGGACCAAAAATGTGTACACATGATTATTTCCAAAAGAGCTCTTCGGATATCGGTCGTTTCTATGTTCCGTCTACAGTGTCAGCTCCTAAACATTATATCCGTGATGTTGAATGTGTTTCCAGTATTTTATCACGAATTCCTGTAAATTGTAATTACAAAGCAGAAACTGATTAATAGCATCGATATATACAAAATAGATAACAAATGAGGGTATTAAAATACAGTTTTCTGAGATGAACAAATACCCCCAAACTTATCTATTGCTCGTCCCGAGCAATACAAAAAATCCCAGCCTCACTTTCGCAGAGAACGCGATTGCACTGAGCATGTGCAACAAGTCGTTAATCCTCTAGGTGTCCCTAGTAGGAGGAGTGTTGTCTCCTGAGGGTTTTCAACGGATTACACCCACAAAATCCAGTCAAGCTAGTTTCATAAGTTAACGTCGATTCTACTACTACAGTTTAGTATCTAAGTTAGAAATTCTATCATCCTAAGTTAGAAATATCAACCCTTATGTTTCACGCCTCCTATTTATTTAACCTCAGATCCTATACGTTTTACAGTTTAGAAATATCTCGGTATCTCTTGAGTTTTTCTTCTA
The DNA here is from genome assembly GCA_030015575.1 of Agapanthus africanus. Taxonomy (NCBI): domain Eukaryota; kingdom Viridiplantae; phylum Streptophyta; class Magnoliopsida; order Asparagales; family Amaryllidaceae; genus Agapanthus; species Agapanthus africanus. Next base: position 460,726,714 of record CM057344.1, on the reverse strand, counting down.
AAGTGCGGTCTCCAATCAGTGATTTTTATCATCATTACAGAAAACATAAGTCTTATTCTTCATTCCTATCTTTCCTCCAAACATCGATTGTATACCCCTACGTGTGTGTAAATTTTCACCCATACACTTAAGAATTCAATTCAAGCTATAGTACCCTTGCCTTAATATCTAATACTACTTCTTTTCATTAATAGATGGACGGTTGTGCTCACACATCATTCATGCGATTATTAATACTTCTTGAGGCACTAACAGCCGATTACTGAATGTATGAGCTTAAAGCGTAAATAGCAATTTCCAGGTCTTGACTTTATTATTATTTTTTTTTCGTTTTCTTTTCAAGACCGGATATATTTTTCAATGATGCTCTTATGGTGGTTATTTTTAAATACCATTTTTTCTTTCATACCCGGCTTTCAGGCAAGAGTATTTCTAGGTATTCACTATTATCCCAAGTTTCAAGATGCGTGTATGTGCAGTTTGTAGGATATATATTTTCTAAATTTGGACTCAAGAATAGAAACTATTTTTTAGACTTATCTTTCAATAAAGCTTCAATACTCTCCCTTCATCTCGACTTAACTAAAGAACTGAACTCAAAATTAGCTATTTCTCAAAAAAAAAACTGTAAGGACGTATAATTACCAAGTTTAAACAGAATGAGGGTTATTTTTAGGGTTTTCAATTCCTAAGCCTAGGATTTAGTTATTTCTAATATATCAACTAAATTTTCGGAATAACAATCTAAGTTAACCTACTAGCTAACTTGAAAAAGTTTTTATATTTTTTGGAAATTTTTTCAATTTTTATGGGTTTTTAATATGTATGCAATGCAGAATATACAATATACACATGATGCAGACAAATAAACACAATGCTCACCCCCAAACCTAAGTTTTACGATGTCCTCATCGTTGCCCCCGTCTCCGGTAGCTAGACTTAGACATCAGGGTGAGAATTTATTCAAAGAAAAAGAAAAAACCTAAGACTAATTACAGCATTCACATGTTAAAAGATTGGATTAGTCCATAAATTAATACCAGCCATTTAAAAAATTTCTATATATAATGCCATGGCTGGCAAAAGAATATGTATATACAAAGAAAAAAAAGAAAAGATATATGTTAGATGTTAGTGAAGGGCATGGGCGTGTAAAAGTAGGGATCAGAAGACGCTGAAGGTGAAGACGAAGTTTTGAAGAGGAAAAAGAATTATTGTTCGAATGAATTGAATTTTCAAGAAGTATATGTGGAGTTTCAAAGTCAGGTTCATTTAAAAACTGGAGTTCATCCGCAAAAAGTTCGGCAAAAGAAAGGTTCTTAGGATGTTCCCGAATGGATCCTAACTCAAACTCACCAAGTATATCTAGTTCATCCGTAAAAATTTCCTCAAAACTTGATATGAAAGAATATGTTTCAATGTTGTCTTCCTCCCTATGATTTTTCACAATTCTGTTCTTATCACTATAGTTTTCTAACTCTCCCAATGCCGTTTCTTCCTCATCAAATTCACAAACGGGTAGGTATATGTCATCCAAAAAAGTAGGTTCCCTCACTAACATTTCTTCCGAAACAATATCACTATGTGATACAAAAATTGTCAGTTCCTGATCATTGATCTCTTCTGACAATCCATCAAAACCATACCCATAAAATTCACAAGATTCCTCCTCTAAAATTGGAATGCTAAAATCAGTCGGAGGTCTTTCCTGTGTGTCCCGATAACACTCAGTCAATTCAATAGCATCATCACCTATCTCACTCTGGTGACTTCCTAGTTGACAAACATTAACATTATTGGGTTCTGATTCACTGTGTTCACTCCCTAGAATCTTCTCAGCTAAATGTTTCGCGTGTTCCTCTATTCTAGCCAATGATTGGGCCTGAGCAAGAAACAATTGCTCAGACTGCTGTATGCATAGGGCTAGCGTAGAAGCTGATGGATTCTCGACCGCAGTCGTTACTTCAATACCCTTCTCTAAAGTGGTCAACTTAGCATCCATCTCACTATCACTCCCTAATGATGGTTCAATTATTTCGGGTTCAAGGTGTTGTGATGGTGGTGATGCCAAAGCAGTCAATCTGTCGACCTCTTTCTTTATATCCTGAATCATTAGGTCTCTAATTGAAGTCGGACTGGGTTCAAGAGTGTTAGGTGGGTGACCGTTAGCAAAACTCTGGGACGGTTGGTCACCCCCTTAAAAAGGACAATTTTCGTGATTGTAGGAAGAATTTTGGCAATTTGAACAAGTGAATTAGGATTGAGTATAAACAAAAGAATAAGAATCGTGAAAAATTGAATTAAATTGTGTATTACCCATATCAACAAGAATTCACAAATATCACAAAAAATAAAATATATCACACCCCTAGCAGTCTATGGTATGCTAGTCAATTAGACCTGCTCAAGAACCTGATTGTCGAAGTAAAACTATGTCGAGAAACAGGCCCAAGATATACGGATCACGAAGCCAGGTAAGTGCAAGAGAGAAGGGGAGGTTTTCTAACGCTTTCGTGAAGTTCCTTAATTAGATAACCCTTTCTCTTGAACATTTGCCTAGACACCCTGTGAACGATATACCGTTAAGCGGTGTTCTAAACACAGTTAATTTCTCCTAATGAGCGTGAAGTTCTTAAAGTCAGAGTTCTAACTGATTTTAAATTACTGTGGGTATGCAAGAATACAGTTTCTTGATTTGTGGGCTACGGAGAAAAGGTGATGAAATCTTTTACCGTATCTTGTTTGGTCTTTTTGCCCTTATATCTGTATTAAGATGCAAATGAGCAATCAATAAAAAAATTCAAAAAATCAAGCAATTTAAGAAATTCTTTTTCGTTTTAATTTTAAGAGCCGCAAAAAATACGGTTAGTTCTCTATACAATTGGCGGCAAGTTTGTGCGAAGAATCCTGCAGAAAATAGAAATATTGGACTGCGTCGGATTCGAGAAGAGTGTGTTAGGAAATATATACCAAAATGATTTGGGTTAAGAAACCCCTTTGAAGAGATCCTGAGTCTTTGATTGTTCGCTTGCGTGGGTCAAACTACCCGGATAATTGGCACTGTACTTCACTAACATCTTGAAATTGAATTTAAGCCTCGCTCCGCACGATCGCTGGTCGTAATTCCGTGAAAAACCTGAAATGTCCAAAAATACGATATTTAGTGTAAAAAGCGATATATATGCCCCAATTCCTGCACACTAAAAATTGTAAAAATCAAGCAATACCAATAGAGTAACAATGCTGCACTGGAGATCACCAAAAAAAGAAAAAATAAAAAACACCTTCACTAGGCCCGAGAGCTCAGATATTTCCTTGATGTCGCCGGCCAAATGAAGCTGGGTTGTGATGGAATTTTGGGTGAGTTCTCTAGGCAAGCTCAGTGCTCTTATGGTATAACTTGATTTTAAAGTTGATTTACAGAGTGATAGTAGACTGCAAGGACAGAGAACAAAATGAAAGAATTTCTTAGTTTGTGTTAGTTTTGAAAAAAATTGAGTTAGTAATTAATGAGTTAGTAAGAACCAAAAATAACAGTACTTAATACTACCAACTCCCCGGCAACGGCGCCAAAAACTTGTTGGCAAAATCAGCCGCGCGCGCAAACGCGTATGTTTTAGAAATATGATCGTTATGGAAACAGAATGCGCATGCGAGAACGTTCTCGTTTTAAATATTTATAAACCGCAAGTGCATGGCACGTGTAGCATGCCGGCAAGTACGGGTCGATCCGTAGGGAATTGTGTATTAGGTCTTATGATTTAAGTTTCAACAAATTAATGAATTGGTTGTTTGTCACAAAAAATAAGAATACGAAAACAAGAAAAAGCAAGAAAAGAGTTAAGAAAGAAATGGTTGCGGCTTGGGCTCGAAAGGTTGAATCGCGACGATTCCCTCGATGCTCCGTTGTTCATGAGTTGTCCGTTCTCACGTTGATCCCGGCATGAAGCACGACTTGTCGAAGCGGTTGCGAGGTACAAGTCATCAAATTCCAATATTCTCCGTAATCACAAAACTAGTCCGTATTGTTCGCTTATCGTTGCATGTTCAAGCTTGGGGTATCAACACTAAACACAAGGGTTAGCAAGCATGCCACAACTTCAAAAACACAATTAGTGAGTTGATTAGTAATGCTTCTGCGTGTTCAAGTTTTAGTTAATTACCGCAATCAAGACGGTTTCGCTTGTAGCTAGCCGGTTGAGTACGGGTCGTCCGCAGGGAGATGGGAATCTTTTTCTATGTGTTTTAACGAGTTAAGTCCGAAGGTCCATATTTTGTTTGTGATTATCTAAGTGGTAAAATGATATGTAAAGAGAGCTTGTTAGGGTTAGGATTAGGTTAGTTTGAGTTAGGAGTCTCCCACATCTTTCGTTGCCCCTCTTAATATCGGTGTTACGGTAATCGGCAATAACGGGGATTAGCACGACTAGGAAGGAACTTGCGAGTATAAGCTAGGCTTTCCAACGCATAAGTTCTTCCTTTTGGTGCTTGTCCGTCCGTTCTTGGCTCTTAGCCATAACCTCCGGTTAATTCAACCACAACCGGTCTCACTACGGAATCACCACTATCATGTAGGATAGGGTGCCGTAAGGAGCGGATTGTGGTTCAATTAACGGGAGTCGAATTAAGTTGTTGGGCAAGGAAAGAGTGAGAGAGATTTCCTTCTCTCAAACTTCCCTTATCCTACCCTAACAAGTATGAAACTACTCACACATCATAATGAAAAGAAAACAAAACAAAAGAGGAAGATAGAAAGAAGGAGATTAGAAGATAACAACTAGCTATTTGCGACCTCACCTTGGCAAGGATCAAGCGTAAGCATCATGGTTGTTTTAATGATAAAGGAAAAGAGAAGAGAAAGAAAGAACAAGAAATAACAACAACTAAGTTAACAAATTAAAATTACAAGCAATTATAAAAGAACAAGACAAGATATAATAGCAAAAGAGTCTTCTTTATTCATCATTCTTCACTCACAAAGCTCACTACAAGTTTTAATGGAGAAGGGATGAGAAGAGGAAGAAGAAACACAACTAAACCTAGAAAATAAAATACAAGATTATGCACCCCTTTCCTTCACAAAGTTCTGGAGTATTTATAGGCTGGAAAATGAAAACCTAGGGCAATATTCAGGACTAAAATGAAAGGACCAAACTACCCACAAAAATTTGTCACCTGCCGCCACTATACGGCCGCGGATCCGCGGCCTATACCCCCTATTGGCCGCGGATCCGCGGCCCTATGGTGGAGTTGGGCCCTCCAACTTTTTGTGCTTCCCTGGTTTTCTTTGTACTTAATTCTGGTATATGCATTTTCTCAAATTGTCTTCACGATTTTTCCAGAATTTCTGTTGATCAAAAGGTGGATCTTTTGTCATGATTTTCTCGAGCTCCGCGTAGATTTCTTGGATCTTGTGTTGCCATGGAGCCTTGTGCATGAAAGTGACAATCGATTTGCCATTTTGTCTCCTAGACTGGTGTGTGGCAACAGACGGATAAAGAGCGGAGATCCGTGTTTTATCTGTGGTTGGCAGGAACCCGGGTTTTGTCGTGTTTTTCCATGAATTTCACCGTTTGGAGCCGAGAACCTGTATCCTGCAATTGACTAGCAAACACGGCTTAAGAGTACCTACCGATAAACAAAATGATAAAAATTGGGCGGTATAAAAATGCAAAAATCTGATATGAACAAATACCCCCAAACTTATCATTTGTTCGTCCCGAGCAAAGCCAATTTATTCACAAAAAATTTCCTAACCTCACTTTCGCAGGGAACGCGATTGCACTGAGCATGTGCAACAAGCCGTTAAACCTCTAGGTGTCCCTAGTAGGAGGAGTGTTGTCTCCTGAGGGTTTTCAGCGGATACTACCCACAAAATCCGGTCAAGCTAGTCTTGTAAAATAACTAAGATTCAAACCCTAAAATTTTGTTTTAGAAATTAACAATTCTATTATCCTAAATCTAGACTATCGAACCTTTATTTTTCACACCTCGCTTCTTATTTAACTACAGCTTTTATATGTCTTCACGTGCAGTGAAAATAGTGTCGTAAAGTTCCAGAAAGGTCGAATAAAGTCCTCATAATAAAGCCCGGATAAGAATTTTGAAAGGATCACATAAGTTTTATAAAGAGTTAAGCATTTTTCAAGTTTCGTTTTCCAGTAATGTTTCAATTTCAGAATTTCTATCTTCCTTAACAGGAAACTAGGTCTTATTTTTTTCACTCCACCTTTTTCTTATTTTCATTTCATACACACCTCTGTGAACGTGCAATAGTCTTTATCATAGAATAAAACCTTCATATCTCCGCTAAATTTTTTTATAAAAGCCTGTCTTTTATCAAGATTATTCTCACACAAAGAACCGTTAGGAATTTTAACTCGGAGAGAACACTTGCTTGATTTTGTTTTAATCTGGACTTTCTAGGCTTCTTAGCGAGCTTTGGGTCAATGCACCCAAACCAGTTGGCTTTAGGGCATTAGGTGTAGAAACACCCCAGCGGACTTAATTACTCAAGTTACCTAGGTCCAAAAACAAAAGACAGTTTGGCGTGAAAATCATGATGATTCAATACGAACGGAGATATAACCGGCAGTTCAATTATTTTTTTGGATAAAAGACGTGTTTAGTGGGTTCGGTGTGTAATCATTCCAATCAAGTTTTAGATGGGTTATTTTTCAGACTTAGTTCCAATTAAGGGGTCAATAACATTCCTTCATATTCACTTCACTTCATAAACTATTCTTGACATTACTTATTTCAGAACAAACCTATTTGATCCTCAGAAAATCATTTATCTGTTTAAAAGTTTTTAAACATAAAAGACTTGTCATCTAATTCCCAAAAACTCACGACACGTGTAGTGTGATGTAAAGACGTATATCAGCTATAGTTAACTTCAAAGGAGAGTTATCTTTCAGGTTTTCAAAATCTAAACATAAGATTTAGTTATTCTTATTTTATCAAACAAAACCGTCGAAATGTTGAATCAGAGTTCTCCCACTAGCTAACTTGACAGAAAAGTTTTTATGTTTTTAGAAAATTTTCAGATTTTTATGGATTTTATGGATTTAAATATGCAGATGCAAAATATACATATGAATGCGAAGGTAAGAAATGCGTACCGAGCGTACCCCCAAACCTAAACTGGACAGTGTCCTCACTGTCATTGCATGAAGAGATCATTTGAAGGGTCAAAATTGTCGGTTAGTGATACACAAATTTTTATTTGTTTTTGTTTTTAAAGAAAAGAAGAAAAAAAAAGAATATCCACAAAAATGTACAAAATGGTATATACATACCCCCAAACTTATTTAGAACAGTGTCCACTTGTTCTTGGCTGGATAACCGAAGTTTGGAGGTAGGCAGAGGAAGATCATGCAGGGTAAACCGGCTCCTGTAAGAACAGGAGCTCCTCTGTTGGTTCGGCACTAAGGTACGGTTTTAGTCGGTGTCCGTTCACTTTGAAAAATGAACCGTCCTTTGGATTTTCCAAATCCACAGCGCCATGCGGATACACATTCCGCACAAAATACGGCCCTTTCCAGCGAGATCTGAGCTTTCCTGGATGGAAGTGAAGTCGGGTGTCGTAAAGCAGTACCTGCTGACCAGGTACGAAAGTTTTGCGCAAAAGGTGTTTATCGTGAAACACCTTCGTTCGGTTCTTAACGACAACCGCGTTATCGTAAGCCTCATCCCTAAGCTCGCTCAGTTCGTTCAACTGCAGCTTCCGATGGCTGCCCGCATCTTCGAGAGACAGATTCAGCTCCTTTATCGTCCAAAATGCGCGATGCTCTATTTCGACAGGTAGGTGGCAGGCTTTTCCATACACAAGCCGATAGGGAGACATGCCAAGGTCGGTCTTATAAGCGGTTCGAAATGCCCAAAGGGCATCAGTGAGTTTCAGCGACCAATCCTTACGGTTCTTGGAAACCGTCTTCTCCAGTATCTGCTTGATTTACCGATTTGAAACTTCGGCCTGCCCGCAGGTTTGGGGGTGGTAGGGAGTAGATAGCTTATGATTAATGGAGTATTTCCGCATCAAGGCCTCGAAAGTTTTGTTACAGAAATGACTTCCATTGTCGCTAATGATCGCTCGGGGGTGCCCAAACCGGGAGAAGATGTTTTCTTTAAGAAACCTAACGACAACCTTGTTGTCGTTAGTCCGGCTGGGCACAGCCTTGACCCATTTAGAGACGTAATCAACAGCGAGAAGAATGTATAAGTTCCCAAAAGAGCTGGGAAACGGCCCCATGAAATCTATCCCCCAAACATCGAAAATCTCCACAACCAAGATCGGTTGGAGCGGCATCTCGTTCCTCCGGGATATCCGGCCCATGTGTTGGCACCGGGAGTAAGTCTTGCAATAGTCGTGAGCGTCTTTGAAGAGTTGTGGCCAGTAAAAACCACATTGCAAGATCTTCTCGGCTGTCTTTCTGGGCCCAAAATGCCCGCCACACGCTTGATCGTGGCAAAATGACAGCACACTCTTGAATTCCTCATCAGGGACACACCGACGAATAATCTGGTCGGGACAGTACTTGAACAAATAGGGTTCGTCCCAGTAAAAGTGTTTTACTTGGGATAAGAAGCGAAGTCTGTCCTGACATGACCATTCAGTTGGTAGTAATCCTGTGGCCAAATTGTTCACAATATCTGCGAACCAGGGTTCGCAAGATACTGTCAAGAGCTGTTCATCCGAGAAAACGTCGTTGGTCGGAATTGGAAGCGAAGGCGAAGAAGGAAGTCGTGAGAGATGGTCGGCAACCACGTTTTCACATCCTCGTTTGTCCTTAATGACAAGGTCAAACTCTTGAAGCAAGAGGATCCAACGGATTAACCTAGATTTTGCATCTTTCTTCACAAAAAGATGGCGCAGAGCAGAATGGTCGGTGTAGATAATGACTGGAGAGCCGATGAGGTAAGGCCTGAACTTTTCTAAAGCAAATACAACAGCTAAGAATTCCTTCTCAGTTGTTGTATAATTGAGTTGGGCGTCGTTCAGGGTTCGGCTCGCATAATAGATTACGTGCGTCATCTTGTTGATGTGTTGTCCAAGGACAGCACCAATGGCAAAGTCGGATGCATCGCATATAATCTCGAATGGGTGCGTCCAGTCAGGTGAAGAAAGAACGGGAGTAGAAGTGAGTGAGCTTTTCAATGACTCGAATGCAGTTACACAGCTCGAGTTGAAGTCGAATGGCGTATCCTTGGCCAGCAAAAGAGTCAAGCGCCTAGCAATCTTGCTAAAGTCCTTGATGAACCGTCTATAGAAACCGGCATGGCTAAGGAAGGCTCGGATATCTCTGACGCATCGGGGAGGAGGTAAATTGGAAATGACCTCAATCTTTGCTTTGTCAACCTCTATGCCATTTTGCGAGATGATATGTCCTAAGACAATCCCTTCGCGCACCATGAAGTAGCATTTCTCCCAATTCAAAGTGAGATTCTTGTCTTTACATCGGGTAAGGACAGCGTCAAGATGCAGTAAACACTCGTTGAAGGAATCGCCGAAGATGGAGAAATCATCCATGAAGATCTCCAGAAAATTTTCCACCATGTCTGAGAAAATTCCCATCATACACCGCTGGACGGTAGCGGGCGCATTGCATAACCCAAAGGGCATGCGACGATATGCAAACGTGCCGAAAGGACAAGTGAAAGTGGTCTTGTCCTGGTCTTTTTCGACGATGGGAATTTGATTATAGCCAGAGTAGCCATCAAGAAAGCAGTAGTACTCATGTCCAGCCAATCGTTCAAGCATTTGGTCAATGAAAGGTAGCGGAAAGTGGTCCTTCCGCGTTGCGGCGTTGAGTTTTCTGTAATCAATGCATACTCGCCACCCAGTTTAGGTGCGAGTAGGGATTAACTCGTTCGCCTCGTTGGTTATGACCGTGATGCCCGACTTCTTGGGGACAACGTGAATGGGGCTAACCCACTGGCTATCAGAGATAGGGTAAATGATACCACTATCTAGACATTTTACGATCTCCTTCTTCACAGCCTCTTTCATGACTGGATTGAGACGTCTTTGTGGATCCCGGGCTGGTTTGGCATCATTCATCAGATGAATGTGATTCTCAACGATCAGGGGACTAATCCCCTTGATGTCCGCCATGGACCAGCCAAAAGCTTGCCTGTTGCTGTGCAAGACCGTGAGAAGGGCTTTCTCTTGCTCGGGAGCTAGAGAAGCCGAAATGATGACAGGGAGGGTCTCGTTCTCACCTAAGTAAGCGCACTTAAGGTAAGACGGCAAAGGCTTGAGTTCGAGCGTCGGAGGTGAAACGATTGAAGGCAAGATTGGTGCAGAGGTCTCGAACTCAAAGGACTCCAGCAAAGGTTCAAAACGAGTGTAAGCGACCGAGTCGGATGGTTCAGGTAACTCATCCGAAAATTCGAAGGATTCAAACTCGGGTTGTGAGCGGCTAAGATCGTTCAAGAACGTGAAACACTCGTAGTCGTTGTCGGGCGCAGAAACAGCAGCAGGTTCGAAGAGAAACGCACTAGTGGCGTCAAGATTATCGTGATCAAACAGAAACTCCTCGAATTCACACTCTTCTGGGGTGATCTCCTGGATCGAGCAGACGTCCAGTATATGAGCATTAGGTTCGGCGGGCTGATTCCCCAACCTAAAAATGTTGAGTTCAATCGTCATGTTTCCAAAAGAGAGGTTCATCGAACCATTGCGACAATTGATCACAGCATTTGAGGTTGCAAGAAATGGGCGACCGAGTATCACCGGAATTTGATTCCGGGGTTAGCTACAGGCTGTGTGTCTAATACAATGAAGTCAACGGGGAATATGAAGTCCCCGACTTTTATTAACACATCCTCTAGCTCACCCCTAGGATGGGTGATCGATCGGTCGACCATTTGGAGAGTGCAGTATGTGGGTTTCAGCTCTCCGACGCCTAATTGCTCGTATACTGATTACGGAAGCAGGTTAACACTGGCACCAAGATCTAATAGTGCGCGGTTGATGTTCTTATCCCTAATAGTAATAGAAATCGTAGGACAGCCAGGGTCCTTCCGTTTTTGTGGTAAAGATTGGGTAAGGGCATCACTCACAGCACTAGCCAAGAAAACTTTCTTGGGTACCTAAGACTTCCTCTTTTTCGTGCACAAGTCCTTTAAGATTTTCGCGTAGGACGGGACTTGTTGGACAGCATCTAAAAGAGGAATGTTAATGTTAACCTGCTTAAATAACTCCAGAATCTTCTCCATTTGAGGATTTTGTTTATTAGACCTCAACCGGTTTGGAAATGGGACATTTTTAAAATTGGTTGAGTCTAATGCTTGTGGAGGAGATTGTGGAGTTGGAACGGATCCCAGAACAGGTGTTTTCGTGAAGTGAGAAGTGGGTCCATTCAAAGCAGAAGAAGAGGAAGGAGAGCCTTGTGAAGAACGGAGAATAGGCTCAGAAGACGAAGAAGCAGGAGATGAAGAAGAAGTAGAAGAAGAAGCGGCCGGGGTGTCATCTGTAGGGTTCCTAGGCACTCTCAAGGGGTCTCACAAGGCATCAACCATGCCAATTTCAAATGTTACGGTGCCGAGAAACTCTAGACTACGGATCGTTAACTAGAAATTTAGGCGAAACAAGAACTAGTAAACAACTTTACTAAAGAGAACGGAAATACAACCTTTGTATATCCGGTCCTCCACCTCCATAGCTCCACAATGAAGTCTCCTCGCTGTCCAAATCGAATCCCGGGCTCTAGCGTCGGCTTCATCGGAGAAATGGGCGGGCTAGGTCATCGACTACGATGCCGAAGATGATCTACGTCGAGGCATCACAAGATCAAGCTCCCACTTCACCAAGTCATGAAACTTGTGAAGAAAACACCCTATACTACTTGGCAAGAGGTAGAGGATGAAAAAATAGGAAGTGGGTTCACTTTAGAATTGGATTTCTCACTCTTTTTCTCACTTTGCCATTGTTGGTAGCAAGCTTCTTCATGTGAAGAAGAAGAAGAAGATGAAAAGAATATTATGATAAGTTAATTAAAACCAAAAGAAAAATCAATCCTTATCATAATATGAACCATGGTTATGTGTAGAGAATTGACTAAGGTTAGATGAATGGTTAGGGTTAAGGATGAAGACAAAATGGTTACTTTGGTCAAAGTTTCATGAAGCTTCAACAAGCTTCAAGAAAGAAAGCAACCATTTTCTTTTCTTTTGCCATTTCTTTTTAATCCAAATTAAAAAGATAAAAGAATGAATAAATAAAAACCCTAACCATTTACTTAACCAAGGTATAATTCTTTACACAAACCCTAGCATTCATGTATCATCAAACATGATACAAACTTGTGCACAAAAGTATATCACATATACAACTTGTGCACTTCAAGTGAGAAAATCCATTTAAAGTGAATAAATACTAGTTAATGTAAAGTAATATATCAAATATATAATTATACATTAAATCATTAAATCAACACTTGATTTAACGATCCGGTCATATCGCATATGACCGACTAATATCCAATGTATCGGCTTATCGAATCAATCATCGATTCGATAACTAGGTTATATCGCATACAACCATTCGATACATTCATCGCGAGAATAGAATGCGGTATCACATACACGCATTATTCTCGGTCCCGCACATATCTCATATGCGCTCCTATTTCGTTTCGCTTGAGCCAGGAAACCTCTGTGTAGGACTCTAAAGACTCGTCAATACGCCGGCAGCAGATGATGATCATATCAAACACCCACAAGCCGCAAGCGGTCTGCTAAACGTAACGGCCACCCGGGTATTGAGCGATCAGAAGATCGATGAGCAAGCCCGCTCATACTCCTGTGAATCCAACCAGTAACACTTACCGTACAGTCCGGTCTCGTCGTCTGATATGTCGCATATCTCGCCTAGGGGTGGTAAACGTCAGACCCCAATAGCTCGGTAAGTCGTGTCGATATGAGGTCTATAACAATTCGAGAAACTACTGGTAACACTTACGAGTAAATCTCAGCAACCCTGGCCAGGGATTTCCAGTTATAGCCAATCGAACACAACGCAACATCAACTCCCTATACCGGGAGAGACGAATCCCCTCCTATCGCTCATTGCCTCCATGTGATTCGGGACTGTACCCAAAACCACCATTTTGCACGCCCTCTTGGACGTGGTAAGATGGAAATCAAAGCACAGTGGGAACTACACAAGACTCTATGACGATCTCGGGTCAACAGACTACTCTATACCAGTGTCACCAGAGAACAGCCATCTGACGTTAGGTATAATACCATCTGGGAGTTCTCGGCGAGTCCGTCCAGTGTACCCAGTCTGCACTGAGCACCCGTATATCATCTCTGATGTCAAACACCAATGGATATGGGATCATCCATCGCCCATCTGTATGGGTCGAGAAGGTATACGCTAGTCTACACTGGTATATCGATGCCCCGTCTCGATACACCCACGACTAGGGACCTTGAAGGATGTACTTATGGACTACCATGTCCCCACTAGTATGATCTGCATCATAGTCCAGGTAGTCAAGTACACATCCTAAGGGCTTTACCAACATGTAACAGAGAGACAATAAGTATCACGTTAAGGTAAAGAGTAACCAGATAGCATACTATCATGTCGAGTAAGAAAGTCCTCCCTATATATGTCCCAGCATCCACTACAATATACATCCTATGTATAGCAATGGCCTCTAGGGCATACATATAACTAACAATCTCCCACTTGCACTAGGGCCATCTGTAGCAGTGGTTGTAGTATCTCATACTCAACTATCCCATAAAAGTCTCTCTCTGGGAATAAGCCGTGAGTGGATCCGCCGTGTTGTCCTCTGAGTCAACTCTCCTTACCTCGATCCCTTAGAGATCAACCATCTCCATGATCAGGTGATACTGCCTTAGAATATGTCTGGATCACTGATGGGACCTGCGTTCCTTGGCATAAGCCACAACTCCATTGTCACACAATGGGAGGAACATAGTTCATCTCATGAACCAATATACACCCAAACAGCCTCTTTGGTAGCATCTTAAGTAGCGATGTATCCTGCCTTTATCGTCTAGTATGTCATGGTATCTAGCTTGGAACTCTTCCAACATACCGTCCCTCGATAGAGGGTAAAGACAATGCCTGTGACTGACATTTAGTCGTCTTTATCACCCTGGAACCCTTCCAGTGATTCTCCTCAGGATCGATTGATACCAGCTTACTACTACTAGTGAGATTCCTAGCATCCAATTGTTAGTGTATATGCCCTAGAGGCCATTACTGTATCATACTAGTTTGTATATTACTTAATGGAAGCTTGGGATATTCACCTTGTATAAACAATCTTGCTCAATATAGTAGTATGCTACTTGGTTTGTTTCTACTTCAATGTGTACATGTGTTTATTTTGCGATATCACCTATACACATTAGTGGAGCCCTTAGGATCTTTGCTTGATTACCAGCGTTATGATGGCAGTCACACTAGTGGGGGCTGGGTAATCTATAAGCACATCCTTATACACGTCCCTAGTCGTAGGACTATCGAGACAGGGCATCGATACTCCGGAGTAGACTAGCGTATGCGCTTCTCATCCCAGTGTGGGAGATGGTCTGTCCCACAGCCATCAGTACGTCGTACTAGAGATAGTATACGGGTGCTCGTTGGGTTATGAGTACACTGGACAGGACTCGTCGGGAACTGACAGGTTCGTATTATACCTATCGTCAGTTATCAGTTCCCAGGTGACATGAGTACAGCTTAGTCCGCTGACTTGACACTGGCACTTCGCCTCGAGTGTGTTCCCACTGTACTTTGACTACTACCCTACCACGGCTCAAAGGAGTCGTGCAAACAGGTGGTAGTTGGGTGCAGTCCCGAAGCACTTGGAGGCAGTGCCGGTTAGACAGGATTCATCTCTCCCGGTATTGGGGGTTGACATCGCGCTGTGTCTAGGAGAGCCATTACACGAGTAGTCCCTGGCCAGGGCAAGCGAGATATACTGGTAGGCTTCCAGTGTTATCTCAGGGTGTTTTGGGCTTCACTCCGACATGACTTGTACCGCTATTGGGGGACTGATGTTTACCGCCCCCTAGGCCCGACATGCGATGTATCAGACGAACAGACCGGACTGTACGGAGAATGTCACATTCAGACTCAGTAGGAGTTCAGATGGGGTTCACCTCGTCAGCCTTCTTGTCGGCATCTACCTGGGGACCGTTACGCACAGCTAGTGCCGCTTGCGGTCTGTGGTTAAACCCACTGCCAGCGTAGTGTCGAGTCTTTAGAGTCCCACACAGAGGGTATTCGCCTCTGGGCAAAACAGAGTAAAGGTCGCATGGTTTTGCGACAGGGTTCGTTCTCATCCGCGCACTTGTGCACGTTTGGAGTCCGGAAGGATATTACTGGCTGGCTCTGGTTTGAGCCAGATACTGGTATAAGTTTTGGGGTTGCTTTTATCTCTAAGTATTCTTGTTCCGCGGAACGAGAATGCAGGTGTGTATGCACAGTTGTTTGAGGCGGAGGAAGAGGTCTTTTCATTAGGGTTTCGGAACGGGTGCGTACGCACAGTTGACAGTCGTCTTTTTCCAAACCCTAATGGATTTATGAAATATCAATTAATAATAGTAATTAAAATGAAATTGTGTCATGGTTGATTTTGTTGACTTGTTGACCATGGTTGACTTGTTGACCATGGTTGAATGTTTGACCATCATCAATGTTTTGCAAGGATACTCCTTGATTCTAGCTTACATTCATTTAATGTAGTGATGGTAGTGGTCATTCCAAATACAATTATTATTGTTAATTAGATATATCTTTTTCTTTTTGTTATGGTTGTAAGAAGAAAAAGAGCTCATTCTATCATAACCATTCTCTCTCCTCACTTGTTCTTCTTCCTCCTCTAGTTCAAGGAGAATCCTTCTCATGAGTTGAGAAACCCTCTCCTTGAGATAAAAACACCCTTTAGACACTCTCTACTCACTCTAGGATCAATGGTTTAGCAAGCCGAAGATTCTAGTTCTCTCAAAGTTCGAGAAAGAGCCCGAAGGTTGAACCCTCAGGTGGATCCATCTTTGACGGAAGAAGGCAACGAGGAAAGCACCATCAACCTCTACAAAAGTTTGAAGAAGAAGGAGTTCAAGTTTAGGTATAACCATCTTTCCGAGTAGATAACTCTCTTTAGCTTGTTTGCTAGTTTTAGTTTAGTAAAAGATCCCGACTTTGTTAGTCCATGTTGCCCCATGCGCTAAAAATTTGATTTTTATACCGTTTCCGCCTCCCCGTAAGAACCGGGGGTCGCAACGTGGACTTACACCAATTACTTCTATCTCATAGATGATAACTCAGGATTTAGGAGGTATCACTTTGATCCTATATGGAGAATCCTTGTGATAAACGGAGATTGACCGAGCGTAGCATAGGAAACTCCTTCCCTATCAAGAGTATGTCATCCACGTACTCTATGAGGATCATTACCATACTCCCTATTACCTTCTTGTTTATACAAGGTTCATCTACCATTTTGATGATGTCAAACTCTTTGACTAATTCATCAAAACAGATGTTCCAACTCCGCGATGCCTGTTTTATCCTATAAAGCATCTTGCACACGTTTCCGCTGCTCCCACTGTCTACGAGGCCCTCTGGCTGTGTACTTATAGACTTTCTCTTCTAAAACATCATTTAGAAAAGCAGTCATGACACCCAACCACCAGATATCGTAGTCATGGTATGTAGCCGTGGCAAGTAGGATCCGGATGGACTTAAGCATAGGCCCCAGAAAAGGTTTCATCATTGTCCATGCCTGGTTGATGACGAAAACCTTTAACAAGTCTAGCTTTGATAGTCTCAACCTTTCCATCTACACCAAGTAATCTTCTCAAGATATACTTGCTCCTGATGGGGATTTAACCCTTCAGAAATAGCAACCAAAGTCCATACTTTGTTGGTGTACGTGGATCCCATCTCAGATCGCTAAGCATCCAGCCATTCTTACAGAGTCACACTCCTGATGGTCAGCTCGAAACTAGTTGGGTCATCATCTCATGATGCAATCCTCGCTCCCACTGTCATAGAGAAATAGAAGTATCTCTCAGGTGGGTGAGGAACCCTACTAGATCGGCGGAGAGGCTGAGGTTCGTTGGTTTCTATTGAATCCTTTGGTTTTATCAAATCATCTATTGTATTTTGTATAGCTGGAACCTTTCCAGTTGTACATTACAGACCTTGTCTCGAGCTTGTCCGGATTTTGCTTTTAGACATAGCCCGGACAACCCCAAATCTTAACTAACTTAAGATACGGGCTCTTCCCTTTCCATATCACATATGAAGTGGTAGGCAACTGATTTGATTTAAACCCTATTCAATAGGTATGCAGCTTCTCAAGTGCATAACCCCCAAAAGGAAAATAGGAAACTCAGTAGTACTCATCATAGAGCACACCTTATCACATAGGGTGTGATTGCTCCGCCCCGATATACCATCGTGCTATGGTGTATACGGAGGAGTAATGCTGAGAGAGAATCTCATTCTCCTTTAGAATAGTCCAAGAATTCCGTGCTCAAGTATTCTCCTCCTTGATCTCATCAAAGGACATAACACTTATACCCGTATTGGTTCTCTACTTCTAACTTATATTCTGTGAATATCTCAAAAGGTTCTGACTTGTGTTTCAACAGGAACATATGTCTGAATCTTGAGAGATCATCAGAGAATGTAATGAAGTATAAAGAACCAGTCCTGGCATGTGTAGACAGGGGACCTTCATACTTCAACATGTATCATCCCAAGAGTTCACTAACTCTTTCTCTGTTTCAAATAAACAGAGCTATGGTCATCTTATCATTGTGACATGACTGGCAAGTTTCACAAGATGTAAATTCAAACTGATTTAAATATGCATCTATATGTAACTTCAGCTAGTCGGGTCGCATTTGATATGACCTAGTCCACAATACCTTAAGAAGAATTCGTTCATTTCTGAACTCTTCCTCTTATGTGTGTTCCATATACTAAGAACTGTAGTTTGATTTAGAACATCAATGCTTTTAGATAACGTGCCTGAACCGATCAACTTTTGATATAGGAAATGTTCAAAACATTATCCAACAATACAAAATTATATCATTTCTTTACTAATAAAGAGACTGATATGATTTTGTATATCAGGTTCGGTATCTAATAACATTCGTTCAGAATCAATGTATTGTAATACAGGGTGACAGTGACCAACAGACTTGGCTGCAACTCTTGCCCCGTTTTCTGTCTCATGAAACTTATCACCCGTTCTCAGTTTTTCTACCCTTTTGTAGCCCTATGTAACAGTTTACATATCTGAGATCCTGATCCGGTATCATATACCTAGGATGCGGAGGATACTGAGAAACGGTTCTTTGTAATGAACACACCCGAAGATGATGCATCAGCATGCACTCTCTTCGTTAGGGCAGCACGGGAATTCTGGTAATCCCCAATTTCCTGCTCTGTCTTATAACAATTATAAGTTGGAGCGGGACCAACGTTCCCCAGCTCAGTATAACAAGCGGGTTCGGTCAATAATCCGTATTATTATCTTGATTAAGGCGTGATATGGTCGCAACCTGGAGAGAGAGAGAAGAAAACACTCAGCGTGCGCTCTTGCAAGAATAGATTGGTTATTATTTTATCTAATCAGAATGGCTCCCACTGCTTTTTATCAAATCTTCCTTCAAACCCTAAAAGGAAAGACTAGCCGGGATTAATTACACACTACAAGTTCGCCAATCTTTCAGCCAGGCCAGTGTCGGTACTTTGAGGGAGGTTCCCCGTGCTTTCGCACGAACCTAATTAATGTAAACCTCGTTTTCCCAGAGGCGTAACCTCGTTAACACCTTTCTAGACACCTACTTGATCGGCTAATTGTAATGTGTAAAACTCTCCCAGGAGTAACTCTTACTCGCAGCGGGTATCGGGATCCAACTCTCTCATAGAAGGTATGCAATCTCATTGCAAATTTCAACACTTGAAATTCCCGATAATATTTTGCCCCAAGCGATCTATGACCTTGACTGAGTCAACAAATCATAGACCACAAGTAAAGTTCAACCCGTCATTTCTTGATTGAATTAAACCCACCTGCACGACCCTTGACTGAGTCAACAAGGCCGCACGACTACCCTAATCCAATCGCATCATATGCTTTGTAAATAAGCACTAATCAGCTACCGCACACTACGTCTTGACTGAGTCAACAAACGCAGCACGAATACTAACTAGAACTTATCTGAAATGACGGAGGGCTACGTCAGGTTTTTAAGAAAACCTTTTGCGTAATGAACTTTATATCGTTGTAGAATCAAATGATTTTAAAATGGAGTGTTTCTGAGGCTTTTCTAGTTTTGCTAAAGGGGTCACTCCCGGTGAAGGGATCGTCGGCCCTTTCCTCGTCGAATGAGGTGCGGGATATATCATATATATCACTGTGCAAAGCAAAAACTCTAAAAAGCAATCAGAAGACAAACCGAGTGTGTAGCATCTGCCAGTTATTGATAAAGGAGTCACTCCCTGTGAAGGGATCTCGGTCCTTTCCTCATCGAATAAGATGCAGGATATATCACATATACCTCTGTGCAAAGCAAGAACTGTAGCTACCTGTTTTATTTTGAAATTCGATTCTACAACATCTTAGGTTTCTATTATTTCATTAATCACATTAATGAAGTCCCATGATTTATATACCTAAACATCACAGATAAATACAACGTACACTTATGCCATCCGCATTCGTCTCGATGTCCCCTCGTGCACCGTTAGGTTAGGTAACTAACGGCAGAGCGGGGCAGGGCTAGCACGGGTGTAAAACATAAGTAACGTCTATATAATATATCATATATACTATATACAGTATCCATCACAGAACATATCACATGATCACATCACAGATATCGCAGCAGAAGAAGCAAATAAAATATTGGATATACTAGGACGTCCGTGTTTTCAATACGAGCCAGTATAAAAAACGGATTCCACGGTCGTGATGAATAGCCAAACCCACACCCCTCGACCCCTACGAGAGCGGCAAGCAACCCTACCAATTCTAGAGTTAGGAGACCCGGACTCGACTCCTCGAGTTGGTCTCCCACTGGACCCCAGAACCCGGTTACTTGTGCTCCCCTCCTTGGGTCTATCCTAGTGCAGAAAAGTAAATAATATACAAAGGGTGACATCTTCCGCAACCTGGAAGTGCCCCAATAAAAGAATATTACATACAAGTTTTTACATGAATGAAAATGAAAAACACTAATCTCACATAAAAACCCCCCGCTATTCAAACACGACGATCCAATATAACATATCCAGCAACACATAACATCACATGTCATCAACGTAAGTAAATATGTGCATCCCAATTATCGTTGACATATAGCAACGAAACCGGCGATATCACATATTACACTTACGGTCACAGAAAAGAAAGTGTAAAACTACAACAGTTGGAATCCGCAATCTCTTTAGACATCTCATGCCTAATCAAATGAAATACTTAGACATCACATGCCTAACAATTATAAACTTTGCATTTTTAGTCTCATTATCGAAAACACTTTTCAATATCAAGTCGGGTAATTCAACAAGATTCCCGACATCCTGATCGAATGCTCGTCGCAAACTTCAGTAGACGGCCGCACCCCCGATACCGTCGACGAAGTGCACCAAGGCGGAACACCGCTACCGCGAGCACCCGAACGGATGCTTTCGGCGACGGGGTTCTCCTACAGTCACTTGGTCGGGGCTATGGGGTGTAGCTGTCTATTAAGTTTACCCGGCGAGTATCCGCATACGCTACGTGATTGCGACGGACTTTTGATCGCATCAAAATTCCGTAGCAACCGATCAAGTGAGACTAAATTGCTATGTTTATAACATTCATTCAGTTATCTCATAACTACTTGTGAATTCCAATTATTGTATCCCATTCCAGATAAATAAAAAATGTTAAACTTTCCGATCGAACAGTCAAACACCCAAGTTTTCCCGAAACAGATCAACACATGAAATAAGTCTAACAACATTCAGTTCATGCCTCAGTACCAACGGTCCAGCCGTAGAAGGATCAAGCCAACGCCTCACATGTGGCACGCCGTACTGCCCCAAACCCGAAGGTTCAAAGGGCAGTTCAAGACGGTCACATAATCGAGTTAAGGTTTGTTGTCTTCTAGAGGGTCCATCGCGTTACTTGCACTACTTAGAACGTTATTAAACTACGGAAAAATCCAACACTTAGAAATTTCCCGGCAGGGGAAAAAGTGGGTATTTATATCCAGTCGAACTTTTTAACAGTTTCTAAAATATCCGGAAAAACATAAACGAAGTTAAATTATCCGATCAAATTAACGAATCCCCAATAAAACCCTAGAAAACTCAACACTTGAGTGGAATTAAAAAATTCACATAAAAAATTGCCAAGAAAGGACCTAAGAATAAATATATGAAATTTGAGGGACTAAGTCCAAATTTGGGCCGCGGAAGCGCCGCCAAACCCCTGGTTTGGCCGCGGTTACGCGGTCGAATTATGGAATTAGGAGCCCAAACTTCACCGTAATTCTTAGTTTTTCCTGCTTATTATTCTGCATATTTTTAATTCACAAAATTCAACAGTTTTGAAAAATGTACAGAGAGCGATTTTGCAATGGGGTTTCGGTTCGATCGGATTTCTAACACCGTCTACGCATCGCCTAAGGCTTTAGCTAGGCTCTGATACCACTGTAGGGTTCCAAGGCACTCTCAAGGGGTCTCACAAGGCATCAACCATGCCAATTTCAAATGTTACGGTGCCGAGAAACCCTAGACTACGGATCGTTAACTAGAAATTTAGGCGAAACAAGAACTAGTAAACAACTTTACTAAAGAGAACAGAAATACAACCTTTGTAGATCCGGTCCTCCACCTCCATAGCTCCACAATGAAGTCTCCTCGCTGTCCAAATCGAATTCCAGGCTCTAGCGTCGACTTCATCGGAGAAATGGGCGGGCTAGGTCATCGACTACGATGCCGAAGATGATCTACGTCGAGGCATCAGAAGATCAAGCTCCCACTTCACCAAGTCATGAAACTTGTGAAGAAAACACCCTATACTACTTGGCAAGAGGTAGAGGATGAAAAAATAGGAAGTGGGTTCACTTTAGAATTGGATTTCTCACTCTTTTTCTCACTTTGCCATTGTTGGTAGCAAGCTTCTTCATGTGAAGAAGAAGAAGAAGATGAAAAGAATATTATGATAAGTTAATTAAAACCAAAAGAAAAATCAATCCTTATCATAATATGAACCATGGTTATGTGTAGAGAATTGACTAAGGTTAGATGAATGGTTAGGGTTAAGGATGAAGACAAAATGGTCACTTTGGTCAAAGCTTCATGAAGCTTCAACAAGCTTCAAGAAAGAAAGCAACCATTTTCTTTTCTTTTGCCATTTCTTTTTAATCCAAATTAAAAAGATAAAAGAATGAATAAATAAAAATCCTAACCATTTACTTAACCAAGGTATAATTCTTTACACAAACCCTAGCATTCATGTATCATCAAACATGATACAAACTTGTGCACAAAAGTATATCACATATACAACTTGTGCACTTCAAGTGAGAAAATCCATTTAAAGTGAACAAATACTAGTTAATGTAAAGTAATATATCAAATATATAATTATACATTAAATCATTAAATCAACACTTGATTTAACGATCCGGTCATATCGCATATGACCGGCTAATATCCAATGTATCGGCTTATCGAATCAATCATCGATTCGATAACTAGGTTATATCGCATACAACCATTCGATACATTCATCGCGAGAATAGAATGCGGTATCACATACACGCAATATTCTCGGTCCCGCACATATCTCATATGCGCTCCTATTTCGTTTCGCTTGAGCCAGGAAACCTCTGTGTAGGACTCTAAAGACTCGTCAATACGCCGGCAGCAGATGATGATCATATCAAACACCCACAAGCCGCAAACGGTCTGCTAAACGTAATGGCCACCAGGGTATTGAGCGATCAGAAGATCGACGAGCAAGCCCGCTCATACTCCTGTGAATCCAACCAGTAACACTTACCGTACAGTCCGGTCTCGTCGTCTGATATGTCGCATATCTCGCCTAGGGGTGGTAAACGTCATACCCCAATAGCTCGGTAAGTCGTGTCGATTCTATAACAATTCGAGAAACTACTGGTAACACTTACGAGTAAATCTCAGCAACCCTGGCCAGGGATTTCCGGTTATAGCCAATCGAACACAGCGCAACATCAACTCCCTATACCGGGATAGACGAATCCCCTCCTATCGCTCATTGCCACCATGTGATTCGGGACTGTACCCAAAAACCACCGTTTTGCACGCCCTCTTGGACGTGGTAAGATGGAAATCAAAGCACAGTGGGAACCACACAAGACTCTATGACGATCTCGGGTCAACAGACTACTCTGTACCAGTGTCACCAGAGAACTGCCATCTGACGTTAGGTATAATACCATCTGGGAGTTCTCGGCGAGTCCGTCCAGTGTACCCAGTCTGCACTGAGCACCCGTATATCATCTCTGATGTCAAACACCAATGGATATGAGATCATCCATCGCCCATCTGTATGGGTCGAGAAGGTATACGCTAGTCTACACTGGTATATCGATGCCCCGTCTCGATACACCCACGACTAGGGACCTTGAAGGATGTACTTATGGACTACCATGTCCCCACTAGTATGATCTGCATCATAGTCCAGGTAGTCAAGTACACATCCTAAGGGCTTTACCAACATGTAACAGAGAGACAATAAGTATACACGTTAAGGTAAAGAGTAACCAGATAGCATACTATCATGTCGAGCAAGAAAGTCCTCCCTATATATGTCCCAGCATCCACTACAATATACATCCTATGTATAGCAATGGCCTCTAGGGCATACATTTAACTAACATCATCATTGATCCGTGTGCCGATGTTGTTTTGCAGCATCCTTCCCGATCTCAATGTGGTCACGGCACTCACATTATGATTCTGTTGTTCAAGAGCAACATGTACATTCTGTGGGTGACCGGGATTTGGGAGTGGTTGGGACGGGAGCTTCCCTTTTTCTCGCTCGCTTAAGGCCGCATTCAGTTGTGCAATCTAGGCCTCGATGGTTTTGATGCTTTTCCCATGAGTGGCAGTGTGTTGCACTAAGGACTGAATGGAAGACTGGATGTTGGCAGTGGATTGAGTCGATTGTTTAACGAACGCCTCCAGACTTCGTTCGAGCGAGGAAACCTTATCGTTGTTTGACGGAACAAAGTTGTTTGGTGGAAAAGAATTGTTGGGTGCAAAGTTGTTCGTCTGATTTTGGAAAGGTTGGGGTTGGAAGGGTTGCTGAAACTGCTGTTGAGTTTGTTGTTGCGCTTGTTGTTGCGGCGGAGGGGCCCTTTGGAAATTGTTTCCTTGGAATTGATTCTGATTCTGATTCCAGGCGAAATTGGGGTGGTTCCTCCAACCGGGATTGTAGGTGGAAGAGTATGGATCATTCCTCGGTCTTTGCTGGAATGCAGCATTAACCTGATCCTGTCCTTGCGATGGTGGATTGTAAGGACACTCTTCGGTTAAGTGAGAAGGATCGGAACAACAAGCGCAGATGGTACGAAGGGGAAGAACATGGGTAGGAGCAGGAGAAGAGAATTTGCTCTCTATCGCTTCAAGTTTTCTCGTTATTGCGGCCATTTCAGCTTTCATCGCAATAGAGACGTCAAGTTGGTGAATTCCTACCCTAGACTGACCGGTAGAAGTGGAGGTAGAAGAAGAAGAAGTCGGTCTGGTGCTCTCCCATTGTAGCGTTTGCTCCGCAAGGTCGTCAAAGAACTGCCACGCTTCCTCGTCAGATTTCGATAGGAAGTGGCCCTGACAGATGGTTTCCAACCACTGCTTCGTTGCTGGGTTCAGGCCCTCGTATAAGGTTTGGCAGAGTTGCCATTTCTCTATACCGTGGTGAGGACACTGAACAAGAAGGTCTTTGTACCGGTCAAAGCACTTCCAGAAGGGTTCAGAAGGAAGCTGAGAGAATTGGTTGATTTCATTGCGAATCCTTGCGGTTTTATGATTCGGATAGAACTTTTTGAGAAACGCTTTAACAAACTCGTCCCAACTGGTTATGGAATGGGAAGCGGTGCTATACAGCCATTTTTCAGCAAGATCGCATAAAGTGAACGGAATGACCCGTAGACGTATAGCATCATCCGACAGTTGGGTAGTTTTCATCATGGCACAGACGTTTTGAAATTTGTTGATGAAGATATAGGCATCTTCAGATTCAAGCCCATGAAATCGTGGAAGCATGTTGATGAAGTGGGGCTTAATTTCAAAATTATCCCCATTGGCCCGTAGAAGAGAAAGGCAGGTGGGGAGTGCAGAACGGGTGGGATAGAAACGATCCTGGAGCGCGATTCGCTGCGGCGCTACAACAGGCGGAGGTGGTGGGTTATTGGTCTCCGTAGGAGGTGGAGCCAATCCAGGGGTAGTCAAAGAGATGTTCGGATTAAATCCTGACATCGCGGAGGAAGAGGTTGGTGAAGGTGAAGGTGAAGATGTATGAACAGAATTCCGGTCAACGTCGGAGTTGGCCGGCAAAGGAAGGGGTGAAAGAGGAGTGGACGGAGTTTCGACGTCTGAGTCGATCGCGTAGTCGGTAGCGACTAACGTAACGCGGACTAGGCGGGCGCTAGTGTCCCGAGTCCAAGCGGACATACACTAAACGAGTTTAGTATAGTCAAAGCGGAGAAGGTGAGGGTAAGAAAACGTCAATGGAGAAAGGCGATGGGTGGTGTGTGAAAAATGGATTTTGGCGACAAAGGGCAAGTTTTTATAAAAGTTTTTGATTTTTTTTCTTTTTTTTTTTAGAAAGAGCTTTACAGAAATATGTACGGACTTACGGCTTTAAGCAATCACAAACAAGATATGCACAATCACACCTAGATCTAGGGTCACCTAGATCTGCCAGACCTGCTCCAGAACTTGATTGTCGAAGTAAAACTGTGTCGAGAAACGGGCTTAAGATACACTGATCACGAGGCCAGGTAAGTGCAGAGATAAGGGGAGGTTTTCCAACGCTTTCGCGAAGTTCCTTAATTAAGTAACCCTTTCTATTTTGGCGGTTGCGCCGTTAACACTTTCCTAGACACCCCGTAAACAATATACCGTTAAGCGAGGTTCTAAACACGGTTTAACTTCTCCTAATGAGCGCGAAGTCCTTATGGGTGCAGTCTAGTATTTTTTTAATTACAATGGACAATGCATATGCTTTTGTGATTTCTGGGGTCCTGGGAAGGGTGATGAAATCCCCACCCAATCTGAATTGGTTTCAAGCCCCTTAAGTCCGTATTAAAGAATGCAAAGCGGTAACAAATCAACTGCAAACAATTTTTATTTTTAGCGCGGCGCAACGAATCCTGCACAAGAACAGTTTATTGGAAGGGGGAAGAGAGTTTGCGCAAAGAAATCTGCAGAAAACACAGTTTATTGGAGTCCAGAGGAGTGGGAGAGAGAAGAGAAAGACTCACAGAGAAAATGGCATCCTGAAGAAGCCAAATGGCCGCGGTTCCGCGGCCTAAGCTTGCTTATGCCGCGGTTCCGCGGCGGAATAGAGAGGTTGGGCTTCCAATTTCTTCTTGTGTGCTGGTCTGGGAGTCTTCTACTTGTCTGGATGTTTTGAATCTTGATTTGCTCACTGGAACTGCTCCAGATTTTTAAAGTAGACCGTTACTTCGTTTTGTTCCGTCGCGGTGTAGCCGCGAAATGTGGGTCTATCTTCCCACGTCTTTAGCACTGAACTTGAACTTCGTATATTCTACGTCTTGGCCACTGAACTTGAACTTCGTATTTGTAAGGTTCCTAGGCACTCTAGTGAAGTCTCACAAATGATCAAACATGCACAAATCAAATTTTACGGGTGCCTACAAACCCGACTACGGATCGTTTACTAGATATTTAGGCGAAACAAGCAAACTAGTTAACATTTTAACTAAGGGAACGGATATAGAACCTTTGTAGATCCGGTCCACCACCTCCACGGCTC
The DNA here is from genome assembly GCA_030015575.1 of Agapanthus africanus. Classification (NCBI taxonomy): domain Eukaryota; kingdom Viridiplantae; phylum Streptophyta; class Magnoliopsida; order Asparagales; family Amaryllidaceae; genus Agapanthus; species Agapanthus africanus. The sequence continues at coordinate 460,699,667 of CM057344.1, read as the reverse complement.
CGCAATGAAGTCCCCTCGCTGTCCAAATCATGTCTTGGGCTCTAGCGTCGGCATTATCGAAGAATGGGCGGGCTTGATCGTCGGTTTGATGCCGAAGATGATCTACGTCGAGGCATCGCTAGAACAAGCTCCAACTTCACCAAGTCGGAAAAACTTGTGAAGGAAACACCCTATACTACTTGGCAAGAGGTAGAGGATGAAGAAATAGGAAGTGGGTAAACTTTAGGTTTGGATTTCTCACTAGATTTCATGACTTGCCATTGGAGTAGCAAGCTTTCTTCATTGAAGAAGAAGATGAAGAAGGAAGAAGAAGATATGATAAGTTAATTTAAAATAGAAAAGAAAATACAATACTTATCACATATTTAACCATGGTTTAGTGTAGAGACTTAACTTAGGTTAGATGAGTGGTTAGGGTTAGGCATGAGACAAGAATGGTGACTAAGTCAATGCTTCATGAATCTTCAACTAAAAACAAAATTAGCCACCATTCATTTCTCATTTTCTTTTTCTTTTGAAATAAATAAAATAAAAAGACAAATGAATAAGATGAAACCCTAATCACTAACTAACCATGGTTTAATACTTTACACAAAACCAAACAAGAATGTATCATCAAACATGATACAATCATGTGCACAAAGAAATATATCACATATACAACTTGCACAATTCAAGTGAGAAAATCCTTTTAAAGTGAACCAATACTAGTTAATGCAAAGTAATATATCAAATATATAATTATACATTAAATTATTAAATCAACACTTGATTTAACGATCCGGTCATATCGCATATAACCGACTAGTATCCTATGTATCGGCTTATCGAATCAATGCTTGATTCGATAACTAGGTTATATCGCATATAACCAATCGATACATTGATCGCGAGAATGGAATACGGTATCACATACTCGAATTATTCTCGGTCCCGCACATATCTCATATGCGCTCCTATTTCGTTTCGCTTGAGCTAGGAAACCTCTGTGTAGGGCTCTAAAGACTCGTCAATACGCCGGCAGCAGATGATGATCATATCAAACACCCACAAGCCGCAAGCGGTCTGCTAAACGTAACGGCCACCCGGGTATTGAGCGATCAGAAGATCGAAGAGCAAGCCCGCTCACACTCCTGCGAATCCAACCAGTAACACCTACCGTACGGTCCGGTCTGTTCGTCTGATATGTCGCATATCTCGCCTAGGGGTGGTAAACGTCAGACCCCAATAGCTCGATAAGTCATGCCGACGTAGGGTCCATAACATTCGTGAAACTACTGATAACACTTACCAGTATATCACTGCAACCCTGGCCAGGGATTTCCTGTTATGTCCAGTCGAGCATAGCACAACATCAACCCCCAATACCGGGAGAGACGAATCCCCTCCTATCGCTCATTGCCTCCATGTGAATCGGGACTGTACCCAAAAACCACCTGTTTGCACGACTTAGTAGAGCCGTGGTAGGGTGGAAATCAAAGCACAGTGGGAGACACACAAGACTCTATGACGATCTCGGGTCAACAGACTAAGCTGTACCAGTGTCACCAGAGAACTGCCATCTGACGTAAGGTATAATACCATCTGGGAGTTCTCGGCGAGTCCGTTCAGTGTACCCAGTCTGCACTGAGCACCCGCATACCATCTTCGATGTCAAACACCAATGGATATGGGATCATCCATCGCCCATCGCATGGGTCGAGAAGATATGCGCTAGTCTACTCTGGAATATCGATGCCCCGTCTCGATATTCCCTCGACTAGGAACATTTCAAGGATGTACTCATGGACTACCCAGGCCCCACTAGTATGATCTGCATCATAGTCCTGGAAGTCGAGTACACATCCTAAGGGCTTTATCAACATGTAATCAGAGAGACAGAAAGTATACATGTTAAGATAAAGAGCAACCAGATAGCGTACTATCATGTCGAGCAAGAAAGTCCTACCTATATATGTCCCAGCATCCACTACAATATACATCCAATGTACAGTAATGGCCTCTAGGGCATACACATAACTAACAATCTCCCACTTGCACTAGGTCCATCTGTAGCAGTGGTTGCAGTATCACATACTCAACCATCCCCTAAAAGTCTCTCTTTGGGAAAATGGCCTTCGTGAGTGGATCCGCCGTGTTGTCCTCTGAGTCTACTCTCCTAACCTAGATCACCCTGGAGATCAACTATCTCCATGATCAGGTGATGCTGCCTTAGATTATGTCTGGGTCACTGATGGGACCAGGGTTCCAGGGCCAAAGCCACAGTTCCATTGTCACACAATGGTAGGAACCTAGTTCATCTTATGAACCAATATACACCCAAACTTCCTCTTTGGTAGTATCTTCAATAGCGATGTTACCAGCCTTTATCGTCTAGTTTGCCACGGTATGTAGCTTGGAACTCTTCCAACATACCGTCCCTCTACTGAGGGTAAAGACAATGCCCGTGACTGACATTCAGTCGTCTTTATCACCCTGGAACTCTTCCAGTGATTCTCCCCAGGATCGATTGATACAATCTCACTATACTAGTGAGAACCCTAATATCCCTTTAGATCTATCTCATAGGTCCAAATCTCAGGATTTAGGAGGTATGATCTTTATCCTATTTGGAGAATCCTTGTGATAATAGGAGATTGATCGATCGTAGTATAGGAAACTCTTTTCCTATCAAGAGTATGTTGTCTTCATACAATACGAAGATGACCACCTTACTCTCTACTACCCTTTTGTATATACAAGGTTCGTCTATCATTTTGATGAAGTCAAACACTTTGACTATCACATCAAAACAGACGTTCCAACTCCGCGATGCCTGCTTCATTATGTAAAGCAACTTGCACACGTTTCCGCTGCTCCCACTGTTTACGAAGACCTCTGGCTGTGTTCTTATAGACGTTCTCTTCTAAATCAGTATTTAGAAAAGCAGTCATGGCACCCAACCGCCAGATATCGTAGTCATGGTATGTAGCCATGGTAAGTAGGATCTGGACAGACTTAAGCATAGCTACTGGAAAGAGGTTTCATCATTATCCACGCCTGGTCGATGACGAAAACCTTTAACAAGTCTAGCTTTGAAAGTCTCAACTTTTCCATCTAAACCAAGTAATCTTCTCAAGATATACTTGCTCCTGATGGGGATTTAACCATTCAGATATAGCAGCTAAAGTCCATACTTTGCTGGTGTATATGGATTCCATCTCAGATCGCTAAGCATCCAGCCATTCTTACAGAGTCCCTACTCTCGATGGCCTGCTCGAAAATAGTTGGGTCATCATCTCATGATGCAATCCTTGCTCCCACTGTCATCGAGAAACCGAGGTATCTCTCAGGCGGATGAGGAACCCTACTAGATCGGCGGAGAGGCTGAGGTTCGTCGGGGACTATAGAATCCTTTGGTTCTGTCAAATCATCAACTGCAGTTTTGTATAGCTGGAACCTTTCCAGTTCTACAGAACTGATCCTGCCTCGATCTTGTCCGGATTTTTCTTTAAACATAGGCCGGACAACCCCAAATCTTAACTCGCTTAAGAGATGGGTTCTTCCCATACCATATCTCATATGGAGTGGTAGGCAGTGATTTGATTGGAAACCTATTCAATAGGTATGCAGCTTCTCAAGTGCATAACTCCCAAAAGAAAAAAGGTAACTCAGCAGTACTCATCATAGAGCACGCCATATATATAGGGTGTATTTGCTCCGCCCCGACATACCATCGTGCAATGGTGTATACGGAGGAGTAATGCTGAGAGAGAATCTCATTCTCCTTTAGAATAGTCCAGTATTTCCGTGCTCAAGTATTCTCCTCCTTGATCTCATCTTAGGACATAATACTTATACCCGTATTTTGGTTCTCTACTTCTAACTTATATTCTGTGAATATCTCAAAAGGTTCAGACTTGTGTTTCAACAGGAACATATGTCTGAATCTTAAGAGATTATCAGAGAACGTAATGAAGTATAAAGAACCGGTCCTGGCATGTGTAGACTGGGGACCTTCATACATCATCATGTATCATCCCAAGAGTTCAATAACTCTTTCTCTGTTTCCAATAAACAGGGCTATGGTCATCTTATCTTTGTGACATGACTGGCGAGTTTCACAAGATGTAAATTCAAACTGATTTAAATATGCATCTATATGTAACTCTAGCTAGTCGGGTCGCATTGATATGACCTAGTCTACAATACCTCAAGAAGAATCCGTTCATTTCTGAACTCTTTCTATTGTGTGTGTTCTGTATACTAAGAACTGTAGTTTGATTTAGAACATCAACGCTTTTAGATAACGTGCCTGAACCGATCAACTTTTGATATAGGAAATGTTCAAAACATTATCCAACAATACAAAATTTTATCATTTCTTTACTAATAAAGAGATAGATATGATTTTGTATATCAGGTTCGGTATCTAATAACATTTGTTCAGAATCAATGTATTCGTAATATAGGGTGACAGTGACCAACAGACTTGGCTGCAACACTTGCCCTGTTTTCTGCCTCATGAAACTTATCACCCGTTCTCAGTTCTCTACCTATCTGTAGCCCTATGTAACAGATTACATATCTGGGATCCTGATCCGGTATCATATACCCAGGACGTAAAGGACACTGAGAAACAGTTCTTTGTAATGAACACACCCGAAAATGATGCATCAGCATGCACTCTCTTCGTTTGGGCTGCACGGGAATTCTGGTAATCCCCTATTTCCTGCTTTGTCTTGTAACAATTATAAGTTGGAGCGGGACCAACGTTCCCTAGCTCAGTATAACAAGCGGGTTCGGTCAATATTCTGTATTATTATCTTGATTAAGGCGTGATATGGTCGCTACCTGGAGAGAGAGAGAAGAAAACACTCAGCGTGCGCTCTGTCAAGAATATATTGGTTATTATTTTATCTAATCAGGATGGCTCCCACTGCTTTTTATCAAATCTTCTTTCAAACCCTAAAAGGAAAGACTAGCCGGGATTAATTACACACTACAAGTTTGCCAATCTTTCAGCCAGGCCAGTGTCGGTACTTTGAGGGAGGTCCCCCATGCTTTCGCACGAACCTAATTAATGTAAACCTCGTTTTCCCAGAGGCGTAACCTCGTTAACACCTTTCTAGACACCTACTTGATCGGCTAATTGTAATGTATAAAACTCTCCCAGGAGTAACTCTTACTCGCAGCGGGTATCGGGATCCAACTATCTCATAGAAGGTATGCAATCTCATTGCAAATTTCAACACTTGAAACTCCCGATAAAGGTTTTTACCCCTAGCACCTATGACCTTAACTATGGTTAACAAATCATAAGTACTAGTCAAGTTCTACCCGTCATTTCGTGATTAATTAGACCCACCCACATGACCCTTAACTAAGGTCAACAAAGTCACGCGACTGTCCTAACTAATCGCATCATATGCGGTGTAGGAAGACATCACTTAGCTACCGTACACTGTGCCTTGACTATGGTCAGCAAACACAGCACGAATACTAAGTACTCTACTTCCTAAAATGACGGAGGGTTGCGGCTGGTTTTTGTGAAAACCTGTAACGCTTTGAACTTGATCTCGTTGCGGAATCAAATGGTTTTTAAATGGAATGTTTTCGAGGCTTTTCTAGTTTGGCTAAAGGGGTCACTCCCGGTGAAGGGATCGTCGGCCCTTTCCTTGTCGAATGAGGTGCGGGATATATCATATATATCACTGTGCAAAGCGGAAACTATAGAAGCGATCAAAGACAAACCGAGGGTTGTAGCATCTGCCAGTTATTGCTAAAGGAGTCACTCCCGGTGAAGGGATCTCGGTCCTTTCCTCATCGAATAAGGTGCAGGATGTTCTATAATGAACACCGCGATGCAAAGCAAGAACTGTAGCTACCTGTTTTATTTTGTAATTCGATTCCACAACATCAATTAGGTTTATTTTCTTTCATTAATCTCATTAATGAATATCCCATCATTTAAATTACCTAAACATCACAGATAAATATGACGTACACTTATGCCATCCGCATTCGCCTCGATGTCCCCTCGTGCACCGTTAGGTTAGGTAACTAACGCCAGAGTGAGGCAGGGCTAGCGCGGGTGTAAAACATAAGCAACGTCTATATAATATATCATATATACTATATATAATACATGTCACAGAACATCACATGATCACAGATAAAACACAGCAGAAGAAACATATGAAATATTGGATATACTAGGACGTCCGTGTTTTCAATACGAGCCAGTATAAAACACGGATTCCACGGTCGTGATGAATAGCCAATCCCACACCCCTAGACCCCTACGAGAGCGGCAAGCAACCCTACCAATTCTAGGGTTAGGAGACCCGGACTCGACTCCTCGAGTTGGTCTCCCACTGGACCCTAGAACCCGGTTACTTGTGCTCCCCTCCTTGGGTCTATCCTAGTGCAGAAAAGTAAATAATATACAACGGGTGACGACTTCCGCAACCTGGAAGTGCCCCAATAAAAGAATATTACATACAAGTTATTACATGAATGAAAATGAAAAACACTCATCTCACATAAAAACCCCCGGCTATTCAAATACGACGATCCAATATAACATATCCAGCAACACATAACATCACATGTCATCAACGTAAGCAAACATGCGTATCCCAATTGTCGTTGACATATAGCAACGAAACCCGCGATATCACATATTACACTTACGGTCACAGAAAAAAAAGTGTAAAACTACAACAGTTGGAATCCGCAACCACCTCAGACATCGCATGCCTGACCAAATGAATTCTTTAGAAATCGCATGCCTAACAATTATAAACCCCGCATTTTAGTCTCATTATCGAAAACTCTTTTCAATATCAAGTCGGGCAATTCAACAAGATTCCCGAAAAACTGATCGAATGCTCGTCGCAAACTTTAGTAGGCGGCCGCACCCCTGATACCGTCGACGAAGTGCACCAAGGCGGAACACCGCTACCGCGAGCACCCGAACGGATGCTTTCGGCGACGGGGTTCTCCTACAGTCACTTGGTCGGGGCTATGGGGTGAGGCTGTCTATTAAGTTTACCCGGCGAGTATCCGCGTACGCTACGTGATTGCGACGGACTTTTGATCATATCAAAACTCCGTGGCAACCGATCAAGTGAGACTAAACTGCTATGTTTATAACATTCATTCCGTTATCTCATAACTATTTGTGAATTGCAATTATTGTATCACATTCCAGATAAATAGAAAATGCTAAACTTTTCGATCGAACAATCGAACACCCAAGTTTTCCCGATACGGCTCAACACATGAAATAAGTCTAACAACATTCAGTTCGTGCCTCTGTACCAACGGTCCAGCCGTAGAAGGGTCAAGCCAACGCCTCACATGTGGCACGCCGTACTGCCCCAAACCCGAAGGTTCAAAGGGCAGTTCAAGACGGTCACATAATCGAGTTAAGGTTTGTTGTCTTCTAGAGGGTCCATCGCGTTACTTGCACTACTTAGAACGTCGTTAAACAACGGAAAAATCCAACAATTGGAAATTTCCCGGCAGGGGAAAAAGTGGGTATTTATATCCGGTCGAACTTTTTAACATATTCTAAGATTTATCCGGAAAAACACACCGATAAAATTAGACAATCCGATCGATACACCGAGTTCCCAATACAACCCAGAAAATGCAACTCTGGAAAAATTATTAAAAATCCCCAGGAAAACCAACACAGAAAGCTAAGAACTACTGTGCAAAATTGGCTGCACAAAGCGACAAAAGCGCCGCGGATCCGCCGCATGAGCCTACTGTAGGGCCGCGGATCCGCGCTGCCTTTGTGGAATCAATCCCTCGAATTTCACAGTAAGTCTTAGGATTACCTGCTGATTTTTCTGCATATTTTTAATTTTGAAAAATCCTCGAAATTAGAAAATGTAAAGAGAGCATATTCTTAGTCGGGGTTTTGGGTCGATCGGACTTCTGATTCCGTCGGGACTTCGCCTAAGGCTCTAGCTAGGCTCTGATACCGCTGTAAGGTTCCTAGGCACTCTAGTGAAGTCTCACAAGTGATCAAACATGCACAAATCAAATTTTACGGATGCCTACAAACCCGACTACGGATCGTTTACTAGATATTTAGGCGAAACAAGCAAACTAGTTAACATTTTAACTAAGGGAACGGATATACAACCTTTGTAGATCCGGTCCACCACCTCCACGGCTCCGCAATGAAGTCCCCTCGCTGTCCAAATCATGTCTTGGGCTCTAGCGTCGGCATTATCGAAGAATGGGCGGGCTTGATCGTCGGTTCGATGCCGAAGATGATCTACGTCGAGGCATCGCTAGAACAAGCTCCAACTTCACCAAGTCGGAAAAACTTGTGAAGGAAACACCCTATACTACTTGGCAAGAGGTAGAGGATGAAGAAATAGGAAGTGGGTAAACTTTAGTTTTGGATTTCTCACTAGATTTCATGACTTGCCATTGGAGTAGCAAGCTTTCTTCATTGAAGAAGAAGATGAAGAAGGAAGAAGAAGATATGATAAGTTAATTTAAAATAGAAAAGAAAATACAATACTTATCATATCTTTAACCATGGTTTAGTGTAGAGACTTAACTTAGGTTAGATGAGTGGTTAGGGTTAGGCATGAGACAAGAATGGTGACTAAGTCAATGCTTCATGAATCTTCAACTAAAAACAAAATTAGCCACCATTCATTTCTCATTTTCTTTTTCTTTTGAAATAAATAAAATAAAAAGACAAATGAATAAGATGAAACCCTAATCACTAACTAACCATGGTTTAATACTTTACACAAAACCAAACAAGAATGTATCATCAAACATGATACAATCATGTGCACAAAGAAATATATCACATATACAACTTGCACAATTCAAGTGAGAAAATCCTTTTAAAGTGAACCAATACTAGTTAATGCAAAGTAATATATCAAATATATAATTATATATTAAATCATTAAATCAACACTTGATTTAACGATCCGGTCATATCGTATATAACCGACTAGTATCCTATGTATCGGCTTATCGAATCAATGCTTGATTCGATAACTAGGTTATATCGCATATAACCAATCGATACATTGATCGCGAGAATGGAATACGGTATCACATACTCGAATTATTCTCGGTCCCGCACATATCTCATATGCGCTCCTATTTCGTTTCGCTTGAGCTAGGAAACCTCTGTGTAGGACTCTAAAGACTCGTCAATACGCCGGCAGCAGATGATGATCATATCAAACACCCAGAAGCCGCAAGCGGTCTGCTAAACTTAACGGCCACCCGGGTATTGAGCGATCAGAAGATCGACGAGCAAGCCCGCTCACACTCCTGCGAATCCAACCAGTAACACTTACCGTACGGTCCGGTCTGTTCGTCTGATATGTCGCATATCTCGCCTAGGGGTGGTAAACGTCAGACCCCAATAGCTCGATAAGTCATGCCGACGTAGGGTCCATAACATTCGTGAAACTACTGATAACACTTACCAGTATATCACTGCAACCCTGGCCAGGGATTTCCTGTTATGGCCAGTCGAGCATAGCACAACATCAACCCCCAATACCGGGAGAGACGAATCCCCTCCTATCGCTCATTGCCTCCATGTGAATCGGGACTGTACCCAAAAACCACCTGTTTGCACGACTCAGTAGAGCCGTGGTAGGGTGGAAATCAAAGCACAGTGGGAGACACACAAGACTCTATGACGATCTCGGGTCAACAGACTAAGCTGTACCAGTGTCACCAGAGAACTGCCATCTGACGTGAGGTATAATACCATCTGGGAGTTCTCGGCGAGTCCGTTCAGTGTACCCAGTCTGCACTGAGCACCCGCATACCATCTTCAATGTCAAACTCCAATGGATATGGGATCATCCATCGCCCATCGCATGGGTCGAGAAGATATGCGCTAGTCTACTCTGGAATATCGATGCCCCGTCTCGATATTCCCTCGACTAGGAACATTTCAAGGATGTGCTCATGGACTACCCAGGCCCCACTAGTATGATCTGCATCATAGTCCTGGAAGTCGAGTACACATCCTAAGGGCTTTATCAACATGTAATCAGAGAGACAGAAAGTATACATGTTAAGATAAAGAGCAACCAGATAGCGTACTATCATGTCGAGCAAGAAAGTCCTACCTATATATGTCCCAGCATCCACTACAATATACATCCAATGTACAGTAATGGCCTCTAGGGCATACACATAACTAACAGTATTTTCCTGCACACTTGCACAAAAACTAATCAAAAAAACAAGATGATTTTTTTACAACGTATATTTTTTTTTCGTTTTTCGGTTAGATTTATATTCACAAGTTAACCCGAAATTACACAAAGAAATAAACTACTGTCTCCCCGGCAACGGCGCCATTTGATTAGTAACGCTTCTGCGTGTTCAAGTTTTAGTTAATTACCGCAATCAAGACGGTTTCGCTTGTAGCTAGCCGGTTGAGTACGGGTCGTCCGCAGGGAGATGGGAATCTTTTTCTATGTGTTTTAACGAGTTAAGTCCGAAGGTCCAGATTTTGTTTGTGATTATCTAAGTGGTAAAATGATATGTAAAGAGAGCTTGTTAGGGTTAGGATTAGGTTAGTTTGAGTTAGGAGTCTCCCACATCTTTCGTTGCCCCTCTTAATATCGGTGTTACGGTAATCGGCAACAACGGGGATTAGCACGACTAGGAAGGAACTTGCGAGTATAAGCTAGGCTTTCCAACGCATAAGTTCTTTCTTTTGGTGCTTGTCCGTCCGTTCTTGGCTCTTAGCCATAACCTCCGGTTAATTTAACCACAACCGGTCTCACTACGGAATCACCGCTATCATGTAGGATAGGGTGCCGTAAGGAGCGGATTGTGGTTCAATTAACTGGAGTCGAATTAAGTTGTTGGGCAAGGAAAGAGTGAGAGAGATTTCCTTCTCTCAAACTTCCCTTATCCTACCCTAACAAGTATGAAACTACTCAAACATCATAATGAAAAGAAAACAAAACAAAAGAGGAAGATAGAAAGAAGGAGATTAGAAGATAACAACTAGCTATTTGCGACCTCACCTTGGCAAGGATCAAGCGTAAGCATCATGGTTGTTTTAATGATAAAGGAAAAGAGAAGAGAAAGAAAGAACAAGAAATAACAACAACTAAGTTAACAAATTAAAATTACAAGCAATTATAAAAGAACAAGACAAGATATAATAGCAAAAGAGTCTTCTTTATTCATCATTCTTCACTCACAAAGCTCACTACAAGTTTTAATGGAGAAGGGATGAGAAGAGGAAGAAGAAACACAACTAAACCTAGAAAATAAAATACAAGATTATGCACCCCTTTCCTTCACAAAGTTCTGGGGTATTTATAGGCTGGAAAATGAAAACCTAGGGCAACATTCAGTACTAAAATGAAAAGACCAAACTACCCACAAAAATTTGTCACCTGCCGCCACTATACGGCCGCGGATCCATGACCTATACCCCCTATTGGCCGCGGATCCGCGGCCCTATGGTGGAGTTGGGCCCTCCAACTTTTTGTGCTTCCCTGGTTTTCTTTGTACTTAATTCTGGTATATGCATTTTCTCAAATTGTCTTCACGATTTTCCCAGAATTTCTGTTGATCAAAAGGTGGATCTTTTGTCATGATTTTCTCGAGCTCCGCGTAGATTTCTTGGATCTTGTGTTGCCATGGAGCCTTGTGCATGAAAGTGACAATCGATTTGCCATTTTTTCTCCTAGACTGGTGTGTGGCAACAGACGGATAAAGAGCGGAGATCCGTGTTTTATCTGTGGTTGGCAGGAACCCGGGTTTTGTCGTGTTTTTCCATGAATTTCACCGTTTGGAGCCGAGAACCTGTATCCTGCAATTGACTAGCAAACACGGCTCAAGAGTACCTACCGATAAACAATATGATAAAAATTGGGCGGTATAAAAATGCAAAAATCTGATATGAACATGAGTGAGAGAAAATGATTTTAGTGTTGAGTTTGCTAGGTATTTGTGATGGTATATCGTATATGAAACCAAGAGATTATCAAACACTTGATCACAAAGTGCGATATCCAAACCTAGCAACCTTAACACTAAATTGATTTTAACTTAAATTTTGAAATGGGGAAATGGATTGAATATGGTATATGAGGTGGTTATAAAGTAACCATGTTTCAAAATACCATATCACATCAATAAATAAACAATCTTTAAGTTAGAATCATATAGTTAAGCACATTTAAACATAAACAAGAGGTGGAGGAGGCAAAAGCCTTTCATCTTACTTCCTCACCAATACCACAACCAAAGAAAAGATTAGTTAAGCATCATGAAAAAGATAAGCAAATAAGGAAAAGAAAGCAAGTAATAAAAGAAACAACAATATTATTAAACACTTGAGAAAAAGATACAAGATTTTGATTACTTGTTCAACCTCCTTAATGAAGCTCTCCGAAGAAAGCTTCAAGAGGGAAGAAGAAGAAGAAACCAATAGAAGCCCACTCAACTCTCAAGCTAAACCAAAAATAAACAAATTAAGAAAAACTATGAGAATATATGATAATGAGAGTGAGATGATAGAGCCCTTCCCTGTGCTGCTGGTCTGCTTTTATAGGCACCAAAAAAAAGTAAACAAACAATAAAAACGAGGTGACGTGGCAGCAAGGGAGGCTCGGTGGAAAACTGGGGGATTTTGGAGCATGGGGAGCCGGCCTGGCCGGTTTTGGGGGTCTTGTGCTCGGCCAAAATCCAAGCACAGAAGCTCGTACTTGTTGTGTAGACTTGTGTGCCTCCCAACTGTTGGATATAGTGCCCTCAGAATCAATTATTGGATCACAGGCACGTGATTGCAATGATTGAGGGAGGACCTATACCAGTAGGACAGTCTTACTCAAGATGATAATATGCTATCTGGTTTATCTTTATCATCGTGTACAGCTTTAGATGACCTAACAGGTCGCTATTACATGTTGATAGAGCCCTTAGGATTCTTGCTTGACTGCCAGCAGTATGATGGCGATCATATACGTGGGATCTGGGGTCTATAAGCACATCCTTAAAGTGGTCCCTAGTCGTGGGAGTTTTCGAGACTGGGCATCGATACTCCATTAGTAGACTAGTGCATACAGTCGATACCCCAACAAGGGGCGGTGGCCGGTCTCATAAGCCATTGGTGTCAGTTGGTTCACCTAAGATGTATACAGGTGCTCATTGGGTTATGAGTACACCGAACAGGACTCGCCGGGAACATGCTAGTTGGTATTATACCTGACGTCAGATAGCAGTTCCCTGGTGACATGTGTACAGGTTAGTTCATCGACCTGAGATCGTCATTTGTCTCGTGTGAGTTCCCACTGTGCTTTGATTACTACCCTACCACGGCTCAAAGGAGTCATGCAAACAGGTTTTAGTTGGGTACAGTCCCGAGCCACATGGAGGCTGTGAGCGGATCGGCAGGGGTTTCGTCTCTCCCGGTATTGGGGGTGAGATCGCGCTGTGTCTAGGAGAGCCATTACACGAAGTCCTTGGCCAAGGCAGGAGATTTACTGGTAGGTATTCCAGTAGTATCTCACGGTGTTCTGGGCTACACTCCGACACGACTTGTACCGCTTTTAGGGGTCTGACTTTTACCAACCCCTTAGGCCCGCCATGCGATGCTCAAAGACGAACGGACCGGACTGTACGGTTCTTGTCACTGACAGGCTCAGTAGGATGTCAGGATGAGTTCGCTCATCGACCTCCCTTTTGGTCAATACCTGGTAGCCCGTTACGTACGGCTAGTACCTCTGACGTGCTAGTGGTTAAATCCACAGCCAAAGTATTGACGTGTCTTTAGAGTCCCCCACAGACAATTTCTCAAGTTTCGGGCGAAACGTTGTAGAGGCCGTATGATATATGGCAGGGTCCGATCATATACGTGCAGTAGTGCACGGATCATGATCAGGCGGATCATACTAGTGGGCTTTGGTTTAAGCCGGATCCTAGAATTAGATTTGTTGGATTACTTTAGTCTCTTCGTATTCGCATTCAGTCGGAATGCGGATGCTGGTATGTATATACAGGTGAGGGGTATCCTTGTGATCCGTCACGAGTTTACTTTAGATGTTGCCGTATCTTTTTATTGTTGCAAACATTTGGATTAATGTTTGCAAATGAAAATTGTGAGCTCAAGGTTATGATGGAGTGCATTTAATGTGGCATGTGCATAGGTAGTGACTCATGGTCTCTTTTTATGTGCATATGTCACATTGTTGTTTGATTTGTGTGTTGATATGATATGAGGAGAGTGGGGGGGCAGCCATGAGAAGGGGTTAGCTCTTGTATTAGCTCTTGTATTTTTCTTTCTCACACTCTCTCACTCTCTCACTCTCTCATTTTTTTTCATACAACATAAGAAAAAGAAAAGGCTTCCTCTTCTTCTTATTCCTCTAGCACACAACCTCCATTAATGGCTTCATCTTCAACCTCTATCCATGCAATGGATGCAAGAGACAAAGTTGTCACACAGATTCTCTACTTCGCCTTGGTCACGTCGGCTAGCGAACTTCGTGCCTGAGTTGCTTCGGATGAAGCGGGAGCCCGTAAAAAGACTCGAAGATGTGGTGCCCTTTCCGAAGAGGAGATCGAGATCGGAGATGCCGCGAGGAGCTTGGGATGGTGGCCAAAGACCGAAGGACACGGATCGATCGGTATAGCTTTTCTAACCCTTTCTCTAGTTGCTAGTTGTAGGTTAATGGCTGCCGGGTTTATAGTGTACGATAGCGCCGGTTTCAAGTGTTGAAAAAGTTTTCGTTTCCGCATTTTGGCCTCGGACAGACGGCCGGGGCGCTACCGTAGACTTACATGGTATCAGAGCCACGCCATTAATCTTTACTAGCTTGTTCTAACGTATTTAAAACATCGATCGATCAAAATTTCCGAAACCGCATTTTCATTTTCTGAGTTTCTGTCCAATTTTTTTTATCGTCAAAAATTTATTTTGAGTATTGCAGAAAATCAGGCAGGCTTTTTTAAGAAATCTGAGAAAATTTGGTACATTGATTTCACTGTAGCGCCGCGGAACCGCGGCCGTACCCACTTTTTGGCCGTAGTTCCGCCGCAGTACTGTAGCAACACTGCACCATTTTTTCTACAGTGGTTTCTGACTTGGAAATGGGGTTTCTAGAATATTTTGTTTTGGCCCAGATTATTTTGAGTACTAGATTTGTGCTTGGGGCCCACTTCGGGAAATTTTGTCGATCGAAAAATTTAAATATGTTAGTTTACAGTACTTACATTATATCTGCGACAGTGAATGTCATTTGATCGGTAAATCTTGTCTAATTGCTATAGCTCTTTTAGACGGATTTACGGACGTGACATTTACGTTGATGTTCTGTGTTGTGCTGTGATGTTGCGGATTTGTCATGGTGGATAGCCTGGATGGAATGGTAGTACAGTTTGGTTGTATTATACATTTGATATTGCGGGGCGAGCGTCCGACATGTGGACTGCCGTCACTGCCTGTTTGTATATTATTCTTTTGGGGCACGACCGGGCTGAGGTCGATGTACCCGTTGTATATATTTTTACTTTCACTACTTGGATTACCACAAGGTGGGGTGCACGGATAGCCGGGTTCTAGAGGGCAACGGGCCCGCATCTCATAGCTTTGAGACGGAAGGGGCTTCACTCTAGAATTGGCGGGCTATTCGCCGCAATCGTAGGGGGTACAGGTTGACCCTAGGAGGGGTGCTCAAGTTACCGGATTCCATGAAGTGCTGGGTGGTCCATTCACTTTGTTGTAGGGGGCTGCCTCGCTTCAGGTTTTGGCGGGTAACTTGCCACGCCCGTAGGGGTCTAGGATTTCATTGCACAGGCTATCCACACGATCAGGGGAACGTCGGGTTTCAGAAGCGGCTCTATGAAACCCGGGGATCCCAGATTATCTGTATTGTTCTGTGATGCTTATTACATTTCTGTGATGTTGCATTTTATCATGCCATGAGCGAATATTATATATTGATATATATACTAGTAGATGTTGTATATGTTTTACACCCGCGCTAGTCCAGTCCCCGCTCTGTCGTTAGTTAAGTAACCTAACGGGTGATGACGGGACCCAGTGGCGAATGCGGATGGCATATACGTACATCGTATTTTCGTTCTTTTGTGGTGTGATTAATTGATGGGACTGCATTGATTCGGATCAATGCAAGCTAAACAAACCTATTTTGAAGTTGTTGGAACATTTTTCAAAAAGCTATTATTGCAAGGACGTTCTCTTTTTTTTTTGCACAGTGGTATTCGGTTATGAATATCCAGCACCTCAGTCGACGAGGCAAGGGCCGAGATCCCTTCACCGGGAGTGACCCCTTGGACAGAAGTTTGCGTCAGGGTAATAACTTCACTATAGCCGATTGCCTTTTTGCTTTGCATCGTGGTATTCAGTTGGAATATCCTGCACCTCATTCTACGGGGAAAGAGCCGAGATCCCTTCACCGGGAGTGTCCTCTTTAGAAAAGGTTTTCGCCACTATATTTTTATAAAATGGTATCCGGTTCCTTCAAGGATATCAAGTTCATTACGTTAAAGGTTTTTCACCAAAAACCATTCGTAGCCCTCCGTCATTTCAGACGGGTAGCACTTAGTATTCATGCTATGTTTGTTGGCCTTAGTCAAGGCATAGTGTATGGTAGCTATTTGTTACTTTTCTGCAGCATAGATAGATGCATTGGTTTGGGACAGTCGTACAACGTTGTTGGCCCTAGTCAAGGGCTTGTACGGGTGGGTTCAAATTAACCTGGACAATGACGGGTAGAACTTGACATGTGACTTATGATTTGTTGGCCTTAGTCAAGGTCATAAGAGCATGGGGTAAAAATCACATCGGGAGTTTCTAAAGAAACTGAAACTTGCCAGATATGTGCATACCTTCTGGAGTGTGATAACGTGAGTGGATTCCATCACGTTATCATGCGATGACAGTTGGATCTCGATTCCTACTGATGAGTTGGTTTACTGCTTGGGTGATCCCGACTAATTCTTTTTTCAGGTTTGGAGGAGAATTTGAGCTTACAGTGGGAGGTTTCCTGATTAGATAAAGTGATAACCATTCTGATCTAGGTTAGAGTGCACGCTGAGTGTTTCTTTTCTCTCTCTCTTTGGCAGCGACCATGGCCCGACCCTAGACTATGACTCAGTGACCAAGTTAACCGAACCTTCTTAAAACACTGGCTTTTGGATTGTCTGAGTTGCATACCTCATTGTCACTCCTACTTTTACCCTTTTCTCCAGAACACCCCGTATTACTACGAACGTCCACTTCCATTAGATAAAACCATCGTATGGTTATATACGAACTCGAAGGAACTTGTTCCAGATTCGAGGATGGTTTCTGGTTTTGGAGAAAATGAATAGGACTATTCAGTTGTCTTTTCCTTTTACCTTCTCTTAGGTTGCGAGTGCTCCTAGTATTAGGACGGTACACCTGTTACGCTAATTGGATAGTTTTCATCCAAACCATAGGCAGGTGCCGAACGGTAGGGAATGAAGAAAACCATTTAGCCTAAAAGGTATACAGAAGGTATTAAGTAAAGACAAATAAAGGGATTAGTAAGAGGGTAAAGTAAATTGCGACTGCTACTATTCACGACCAAACCAAGTATTTCTTCGCCAATCCTACATCACCTTTGTATTTCTCCAGGACACTCTGTATCACTACGAAGATCCACAGTTATTTGGATACTCCATCGTATGGTTATATACGAACTCGAAGGAACTTGTTCCAGTTCGGGGATGGATTATGGTTGAGGAGAAAAAGGAATAAGGTTTTATTCAGTTGCCTTTTATCTTTACCTTCTCTCAGGTTGCGGGTGCTCCTAGGATTATGACAGTACACCTATTACGCTTAATGGATAGTCTTCTTCCAAACTATAGGCTGGTGCCGAACGGTAGAGATGGAAGAAAACCATTTAGCCTAAACGGGCGTACAGAAGGTAATGAGTAAATACATATAAAGGGGTTTGGAGAGATGGCAAAGAACTATACGGTTAAAATTGTGAATATGATAATGGAAGAGGCATTACGAAGAATACCTGGATTCCCCTTCAAAACATTTACATGTTTCGGTTTCACTGTGTTTTGTTAAAAGAAAATCTGATTTCCCAATTAGTATTTGCTCCAAGGTATGTATTTACCAGGTTTGATTCTCACATCTGTATGGTTTTACATATGATGAGTGGGAGTAAGTTATTGGGAATTGGGTGATCATCCTCATTATATCGGGATTCGTTGTAATTGGTGATATTTGAGGAAATCGCCTGGGTTGTTTGCCGGACGGCAAATATTTGGTTTTGAATATCCGTTGTTATGCACCAATTTTAAATTGATATATCTGTATGTTTATTTTTATAAAGCGAGATATAACTTTTTGAAATTATGTCTATGACAATTACCTATATCAGTTGATGGTTAGGTAAGGAGCATTAAACAGCGGTATAATTCTTCTTAACCATAAATACAGTTTTCAACCTACGACACACAGGGAATGAGTTATTAGACTCAGGGGACTTATACAGAGTATTGTATGTTGTCCAGTGTCCATTAGGACAGAGGGGTTGGTACTCGTGCTATATTCTGTTTACTTATGACTTCTCTAGTTCTTAGACATGTGTTTCATAGAAATACAAGATCCAAGTTTTGAGAAGTTATAGGTATATGAATAAAGTAGAGAACCAGGTATTGCAAGTATCAAGATTCTTCAAGGTGATCGAAGATGTAGATACTTGTGTATGGTACTTAGTTGATAGTAATGATTATGAGAACTTGCTTCTCTTTCAGGTTACTCATATCTGGATGTATTCCTAAGTTGAGTAGTGCTGATTGACCTCTCTCCATTTAGTTGACATGCACTGGAAACAGCTGCATGATTTGAATCTGGTTCCAATTAAATCAGTGCCTCTGCTTCTATATTGGATATAGAATATTTCATATCTTAACATTGTTAAGGTACGGGGAGTTGTCCGGCTTATGCTCAAAACCAAACTCTGGATAACTCAAGGCACGTTTCTGTAATGGCTGTTTGTGGGTTGACCCGGGTTTTGACGAGGGTTGACTTTCTACCATCTGGAAGATCATTAGTGATATCGTTCTTGACTCGCCACGGTTTTAGTAAAATGGATTTTTTTCAGAAAACAGTAGTGGGAGTATGGTAGAACTAGAAGTGATTCCAGAACCGCAAACGATTACTGAAAATTTAATAGGACCTAAAGATTCAATCTGGCTTGACATTCCATTGGCCACTCCGCAGATATGGTGGGTAACCTCAGGCACTCGAGAGGTACTTCGGTATGCTCAAGAACGGTGACAGGGAGATTCTTGTTTACCCAGACTTGCCATTGCTGTTGTTCCAGACTGTGAGACCCGGTAGGAGGATGATTATAGCGTCATTCTAAACTAGCTTCAGAAGTGCACGTGTATATTATTCTGCCAGAAGGTTGTCGTAGTCAGTGGGAGCAGCGGAAGCATAATGGACAAGTAGCTTATGTCTATTTATGGACTAAAGCAGATATAGCGGAGATAGATCATCTATTTCTGATGTGACAGTCATAGGATTGACTTCTTCAGAGTAGGGGATGGGTCTGTTAAGAAGGTAGTAGGGTGTGATGTCCTGGTATTTGGATGACATACATAGAGTAGGAAGTGAAATTCCTATACTACAATCGGTTATACTTGGATTGTCACACAGTGGTTTCTCCACATAGAAATTGGATATTATATCAGACATTCTGGTTACTAGATCTATGGTTTTAGATCTAGATTTGGGTAGTTTCCCAATCTGGGTACTTAGACAGCATTCTAAAGGTGTTTTAGAATGAACGACTCCTGGCACGGTAGTGTACCTGCAGGTGATGGAGTCACCCTCTCTAAAGGTGTCTTACAGACGAAAAAGGAGAGGGATGTGCATGATTGGCAGATCACTTGCTTAGGCAATTGAGTCAATCATGTGATGTCAAGTACCACACTAGACGTTGTTTTTTGCATTAGATGGAATAAGTTGATATTAATCGTATCCTGGAGAAACGTTCGGAAGTAGTTTTAGAACATAAGCGGATGTTCTAGGGATTTGATAACGGCAGCCTCTTTCGAGAGACGGTTATCATTCCAGGCTTCCAAGGTGACCTGCATGACAGTGTGACTGTTAGAGTTATAGTTTTCCCTCTGACGAGGGGCAGTAGTTTGGACAGGTGGTCCAAGGGGATACTGAGGGAGGCATGGCACAGGATACTTATTAAGTTCAGTTGACGATACAGTCTAAGAAGTTTGGATTTGGAGTTCATTTATGAACTAGGTCCCATCAGATATCCAGATATATTCTAAGACAGGTATTGCTCATTTCGGGAGATGGCTTTCTCCGTGAACTTGAGATAAAGAGAGACATAGAAAGAAACATCAGGGCGGATCCACACACTGAGGCTATTCCTCGAACGCAAAAGTTTCGCAAACGGGCTTTGTGAGACTGATTAGTAGAGGAGTTGGGTGTTCAGTATCACACGGGCTATAAGTATGCGGCATCGCAATAATTATCCTTGAGTGCAAGTGGGAGATTGTTGGATATAGTGCCCTCAGAGTCAATTATTGGATCACAGGCACGTGATTGCAATGATTGAGGGAGGACCTATACCGGTAGGACAGTCTTACTCAAGATGATAGTATGCTATCTGGTTTATCTTTATCAACGTGTACTGCTTTAGGTGACCTTACAGGTCGCTATTACACGCTGATAGAGCCCTTAGGTTTATTGCTTGACTTCCAGCAGTATGATGGCGATCATATACGTGGGAGCTGGGGTCTATAAGCACATCCTTAAAGTGGTCCCTAGTCGTGGGAGTTTTCGAGACTGGGCATCGATACTCCATCAGTAGACTAGTGTATACAGTCGAGACCCCGACGAGGGCGGTGGCCGGTCTCACAAGCCATTGGTGTCATTTGGTTCACCTAAGATGTATACAGGTGCTCATTGGGTTATGAGTACACCGAACAGGACTCGCCGGGAACAAGCTAGTTGGTATTATACCTGACGTCAGATAGCAGTTCCCTGGTGACATGTGTACAGGTTAGTTCATCGACCTGAGATCGTCATTTGTCTCGTGTGAGTTCCCACTGTGCTTTGATTACTACCCTACCACGGCTCAAAGGAGTCGTGCAAACAGGTTTTAGTTGGGTACAGTCCCGAGCCACATGGAGGCTGTGAGCGGATCGGCAGGGGTGTCGTCTCTCCCGGTATTGGGGGTGAGATCGCGCTGTGTCTAGGAGAGCCATTACACGAAGTCTTTGGCCAAGGCAGGAGATTTACTGGTAGGTATTCCAGTAGTATCTCAGGGTGTTCTGGCTACACTCCCACACGACTTGTACCGCTTTTGGGGGTCTGACTTTTACCAAACCCCTAAGCCCGCCATGCGATGCTCATAGACGAACGGACCGGACTGTACGGATCTTGTCACTGACATTCTCGGTAGGGTGTCAGGATGAGTTCGCTCATCGAACTCCCTTTTGGTCAATACCTGATAGCCCGTTACGTACGGCTAGTACCTCTGACGTGCTAGTGGTTAAATCTACAGCCAAAGTATTGACCAGTTTTTAGAGTCCCCCACAGACAGTTTCTCAAGTTTCAGGCGAAACGTTATAGAGGCCGTATGATATATGGCAGGGTCCGATCATATACGTGCAGTAGTGCACGGATCATGATCGAGCGGATCATACTAGTAGGTTTTGGTTTAAGCCGGATCCTAGTATTAGATTTGTTAGATTACTTTAGTCTCTTCGTATTCGCATTCAGTCGGAATGCGGATGCAGGTATGTATATACAGGTGAGGGGTATCCTTGTGATCCATCACGAATTTACTTTAGATGTTACCGTATCTGTTTATTGTTGCAAAAATTTGGATTAATGTTTGCAAATGGAAATTGTGAGCGCATGGTTATGATGGAGTGCATTTAATGTGGCATGTGCAAGGGTAGTGACTCATGGTCTCTTCTTATGTGCATATGTCACATTATTATTTGATTTGTGTGTTGATATGATATGAGGAGAGAGGGAGGGCAGCCATGAGAAAGGGTTAGCTCTTGTACTTTTCATTCTCATTTTTTATCATACAACATAAGAAAAAAGAAAAGGCTTCCTCTTCTTCATCTTCCTCTAGCTCACAACCTCCATTGATGGCTTCATCTTCAACCTCCATCCATGCAATGGATGCAAAAGACAAAGTTGTCACACACATTCTCTACTTCTCCTTGGACACGTCGTCTAGCGAACTTCATGCCCGAGTTGTTTCGCATGAAGCGGGAGCCCGTAAAAAGACTCGAAGATGTGGTGCCCTTTCCGACGAGGAGATCGAGATCGGAGATGCCGCAAGGACCTTGGTATGGTGGCCAAAGACCGAAGGACACGGATCGATCGGTATAGCTTTTCCAACCCTTTCTCTAGTTGCTAGTTGTAGGTTAATGGTTCGATCCGGATTTATAGTGTACGATAGCGCCGGTTTCAAGTTTTGAAAAAGTTTTCGTTTTCGCATTTTGGCCTCGGACAGACGGCCGGGGCGCTACCGTAGACTTACACCAACATCACTCTGGTGTTGTTTGTTTGGTCTAAAATAACCTGGTTTGTATGCAGAGATTTGGAGGGAACACAATGCCACACATCACATCAAAACTTTTATCATTAAAACTCATGTCCCCCCTGTGCCCACTTCATCATGTCTTGTTCCATGGGCAGCCCCACCTAGGTCCAAGAACCAAAGAGCTATGTACAAACTTGTGTTGTGTTGGACCAAAAATGTGTACACATGATTATTTGCAAAAGAGCTCTTCGAATATCGGTCGTTTTTTGTTCCGTCTGTAGTGTCAGCTCCCAAACGTTATATCCGTGACGTTGAATGTGTTTCCAGTATTTTATCACGAATACCTGTAAACTGTAATTACAGAGCAGACACTGATTAATACCACCGATATATACAAAATAGATATCGAATGAGGGTATTAAAATACAATTTTCTGAGATGAACAAATAATAAAGAGATGTTCTTGGATCTAAGTCTTTCACGGCAAGCTAAGTAAAATCATTAGGGCACCCTAAGATCTTGATTTTCTCTTCCTAGTGCCAAGCAAAAGGCCAAAGCAGCTTCTTCTATTCAGAAATGTTATCAGCCCACGAATGAGAAAGCCTAAACCATTCTCCCCTCGTGCAATTCTTTGGTTAGGCCAAAAAAGTGATAAATCACGCTTTCAAATTACATCCAAACCTCAAGCCTGCTGCTATTATTGGACTTGTTGACTCTGTATGGTAACGGAGAACTCCAAGTGGAGTCCTTTACCGATTCGATCTTCCAGAGTGATAAGGACGACTCTAAGTCGGTCTCGAGATTTTTCTTTACCCTCAATGGAGGGGCGGTTTGTTAGAAGAGTTCCAAACAGGAAACCGTGGCAGACTCGACGATGGAGGCTGAATACATCGCTGTCAACGATGCTGCCAAAGAGCTTGTCTGGATGAAGAAGTTCATAACCGAACTTCGTGTGGTTCCATCCATTGAGCGTCCAATACCTTTGTATTGCGATAACAATGGAGCAGTGTCCTTGGCCAAGGAAACCAGGTCCCATCAACGATCCAGGCATATTCTGAGGCGGTATCACCTAATCCGGGAGATAGTAGATCGCCGGGAGATTGAGATCAGAAGAGTTGATAGGAAGAACACGGCGGATCCACTCACGAAGGCCATACCCCAGATACAATTTGAGAGACTCTTCGGGATGTTGGGTATGGGATACTACAACAACTGGCCTTAGTGCAAGTGGGAGATTGTTAGTTATGTATATGCCTTAGAGGCCATTATTGTACATGTGATGTATATTATAGTGGATGCTTGGATATATATAGAGAGGACTTTCTTGCTCGACATGATAGTATGATATCTGGTTGCTCTTTGTCTTAACATATAGACTTGTATTGTGATACTGTCTTGCTCTCACATGTTGATAAAGCCCTTAGGATGTGTACTTGACTACCGGGACTATGATGGAGATCATACTAGTGTGGCCAAGAGTAGTCCACATGTACATCCTATAATTGTTCGTAGTCGAGAGTGTATCGAGTCAGGGCATCGATATTCCAGAGTAGACTAGTGTATATGCTTCATGACCCATATGATGGGTGATGGATGATCCCACATCTATTGGTGTTTGACATCAAAGAAGATATGCGGGTGCTTAGTGGAGACTGGGTACACTGAACGGACTCGCCGAGAACTCCTAGTTGGTATTATACCTATCGTCAGATAGTAATTCTCTGGTGACACTGGTACAGGTTAGTCTGTAGACCCGAGATCGTCAAAGAGTCTTGTGTGATTCCCATTGTGCTTAAACCACCTTACCACGTTCAAGAAAACGTGCAAAACGGTGGCTTTTGGGTACAGTCCCTAATCACATGGAAGAAATGAGTGATAGGAGGGGTTTCGTCTCTCCCGGTATTGGGGGTTGATGTTGCACTGTGCTCGATTAGCAATAATAGGAAGTCCCTGGACAGGGATGATATGGAGATCTACTGGTAAGTGTTATCAGTAGTTTCTCGACCCGTTATGAGCCTCACATCGGCACGACTTATCGGTTACTGGGGTCTGACGTTTACCACCCCTAGACTGGATATGCGATATATCAGACGAAGAGACCGGACAGTACAGTAGTGTTACTGACAGGCTTTACAGGAGTTAGAGCGGGCTTGCTTGTCGATCTTCTGATCGCTCAATACCCGGGTAGCCATTACGTCCAGCTAATACCGCTGATAGCATGTGGGTGCTTGATTTGATCATCACCTACTGCCGACGTATTGACGAGTCTTTAGAGTCCTACACAGAGGTTTCCAAGCTCAGGCGAAACGCAGTAAGAGCACATATGTGATATGTGCAGGACCGAGATTAATACATGTATTAGATACCGTATTCTATTCTCGCGATATGTGATATCGGCCTGTTATATGTGATATAGCTGGGTTATCGGATCAAGTGTTGATTCGATGAAATGATACATATTATATTAGTCGGTTATATGTGATATAGCCGGATTATTGAATCAAGTGTTGATTTAATAATTTAATGTTTAATTATATATTTGATATATTAAATTACATTAACTAATATATGCTCACTTAAATATTTCTTTTTCTCACTTTTTATACATTTAACATATATGTGATATATTTTTATTGTATTGTTTCTATTGTTAAATAAATAATATATATGTGATATATATTATTGTGACATGCTAGGTTATACATGCAACTTGGGGTGTATGAGACTTACGCCATGCTATATGATAAAGGTGTGTTTTTATTTATTTTAAGTAATTCAAAATTATTAGGATATTTGTCATGGTTGAGCTTGGATGAAACTTGTAGAACTATTGACTTAGTGCACTACTTTTGTTTTACCTAAGATATTTATTAACCTAACCCTTATCACTTAGCCATGGTCAATTCTCTACATGGGTTAGTGCATGACATAAACTCACCCATGGTTGCATTTCTAACCGCACTCTCATTCTCTTTTCATTCATCATCTCCTCATCTCCTTCAAGCTTTTTCTACGTTTTCAGGAGATAAAGAAAAATAGGGAGAAATTAAATTCTAAAGTGAGCAAAATTGCTACTTTATCATCCTCTACTAAACTAGCCATTTAGTTTAGGGTGTTAGCTTCACTAATTCCATATTAGTGAAGTGATAGCTTGAGTCCGTGTTTCCTCGACGTAGATCATCTTCGACTTTGAAGACTTCAAGCAAGCATGCATCATTCACCTTATGGAGCCTCTCAAGAGTCCGGGAGTTCATTGATCGCAGCGAAGGGACCACTACAAGGAGCTATAGAAGTGAAGGACCGGACTACAAAGGTTGTAATCCCTACTCACTTAGATGTAAAGTTGTTCACATTATGTTTTCATATGATTCTCTAGTTAAAGATTCTAGGTTAGGGTTCTTTTAGCATGGAAAAATTTTAAATTGGCATGGACGATGCCACCCGAAACCTTGCTGTCGTGCTTAGAAACCCTACACAAATTACATGAATGAAAGAAAAGAAAACACTCTTCTCACATCCCCCCGGCTATTCATCCACGGCGATCCAATACTCCATATACACAAACCACAATCACAGATCATAGATATGTGCAACCCACACTAATCGACATATAGCGATTAGCAGACGTTTAGCATTATATATCCAAACACAGAAAACCCGATTAGCTAAGCAACTTAGAATTTCGATCGATAAACTAAATCCGTGTCTACCCCATGCATAATCCAGTACACAAACAATCTGGGTAGAAACAAAATATTTCCAAAATCATAATTCCAGAAAATAGACCACAAAGAAGAAAATAGGACCGAGCCAACCTTGACTCGGCCCTGGAACGATGGCAAACCACACTGTTTTGCCGCGGTTCCGCAACGGTCTTGAGGACTCACGAACCCAATTTTCTCCTGTTTTCATTAAAAACCCAACTTGTATTTTTAAGGCCTCTGAAACGATTTTTAGACCAGTTTTGAAAATCGACAGAAAACAAGGTTTCGGATCGTAATTTCGTGCACTGTTTCGTAGATCGAGTTTCTAACTGCTTGCTAACTAGCTAGTTAAGCTTTAGTAAGATCTGATACCACTGTAAATCGATGTCGCACACCTCGCGAGTTTGCACGGAGGCAGAATTTTCAAAAATGATTTTAATGAGCTTCGCAACACCGACTAAACTCTACGATCTTTACGGAACCTTAACTAGATAAACTAACAAGGAGGTTTAACTACTATGAAGAGTTTTTATACCTCCGTAAACTAGTTCTTCGGGTCTTCTTTTCCTCCTCTCCTTGGCTCCTTGAAGAATGGATCGAGCTAGCAACGTCAGCCTCCTCACGTCAAAGATGATCCATCCGAGAGTTTGTACTTCAAGCTCCTACCTCTAAACCGAGGTAACTAGGATACTTAGTTCGCTAATCTAAGTAGCCTAGGTGATATAGAGTAGCTAATGGATCGTATAATCCCATGAGATCGTTTGTTTCACAACACATGTGAAGGTAAGGATTTCTTTGTGGAAGAAGGAGGAAACATTGGAGAGAGAATGAGAGAAAGAAAATAAGCAAGTGTAGAGAATGGCTAAATGTAGAGAATGGCTCTTATCTTTCTACTCACTTATTGAACCATGGAATAAATTTCAATACAATATATAACCCATGCTTCAATAGTGAGACCAAATGAATAAACAAGTACAAGAGCCATGCTTCACCCCATGCCACAAAAATCTTCTCCAATTTCCACCTCATTAATCCATTTACCAAAATAGATAATCCAATAATGAGGTGTCCCCTTCTAGAAGCATACCATGTAAAATTAAAAAAATGCCCTCACCGTATATACATACCCGTATTCGTATTCCGAAAAATACGAATACCATGAGATGATAACAATCCAATAATATAATACTAGGATCTGGCTTAAACCAAAGCTCACTAGTATTATCCGCCAGAAACGACATCCGTGCAGCCAGTACACATATGTGATCGGAACCGTACCGTAAAACCATACGGCCTCTATATCATTTCGCCCGAAGCAGGGAAACCCTCTGTGTGGGACTCTAAAGACTCGACAGTATGCTTGCAATGGGTTTAACCACAAGCACGTCAGCGGTACTAGCTGCACGTAACGACTACCTAGGTATCTGTCGATAAGAAGGCCGATGAGCAAACTCATCCGAACTCCTACTGAGCCTATCTGTGACAATCTTCGTACAGTCAGGTCTGTTCGTCTGAGATACTCGTATATTGGGCCTAGAGGGATGGTAAACGTCAGACCCCTAATAGCGCAATAAGTCATGCCGGGATAGAGCCTAAAATACCCTGAGAAACTACTGGAGTACCTACCAGTAAATCTCGCTTGCCCTGGCCATGGAATTTGTGTAATGGCTTTCCGAACGCAGCGCGATATCAACCCCCAATACCGGGAGAAACGAATCCTATCTAACCACTACTGCCTCCAAGTGCTTCAGGACTGCACCAAAATACTACCTGTTTGCATGACTCATTTGAGCCATGTTAGGGTAGTAATCTAAGAACAGTAGGAACACACTCGAGAAAAAGTAGCGATATCAAGTCAACAGACTAACCTGTACTCATGTCACCTGGGAACTGCTACCTGACGATAGATATAATACCAACCAGCAGTTCCCTACGAGTCCTGTCCAGTGTAACTCATAACCTAATGAGGAACTGTATACTATCTCCAGTACGACGTACTAATGGCTGTGGGACAGACCATCTCCCCTGCTTGGATGAGAAGCGTATACACCAGTCTACTCTGGAGTATCGATGCCCCGTCTCGATAATCCTATAACTAGGGACCTGTATAAGGATGTGCTTATAGACTACCCAGCCCCTAATAGTGTGACTGTCATCACAACGCTGGTAGTCAAGCAAAGATCCTGAGGGCTCTACCAATATGTATAAGCGATATGCTAAAAGAAACATATGCACATATTGAGATAGAATCAAACCAAGTAGCATACTACCATTTCGAGCAAGACTGTCATTATAACTGTGAATATCTCAATCTTCCAATATGTAATATACAATCCAGTATGATACAATAATGGCCTCTAGGGTATATCTCACTAACACCCTCGACTAGGGACATTTAAGGATGTGCTTATAGACCATCCAGCTCCCACGTATATGATTGCCATCATAATGCTGGTAGTCAAGAAAGAATCCTATGGGCTCTATCAATATGTAATAGTGATCTGTAATACCACATAATGCATGTACAAGATGATAAAAACAAATCAGATAGCATACTATCATTTTGAGTAAGATTGTTCTACCCGTATAGGTCATCCCTCAATCATCACAATCGCGTGCCTACGATTACAATAATTGACTTGAGGGCACTATAGCCAACACGATTGGCCAGCACCATTAGACCTTGGCCAAGGCAGTTGAGATTTACTGATAGGTTGATCAGTAGTTTTCCGGATTGGTCCTGAGCCACATCAGCATAAATTATCGGGTTATTCGGGTCTGACATTTACCATACCCTAGACCCGGTATGCGATACTCACAGACAAAGAGACCGGACTGTACGGAGATTGTTACAGATAGGGTCGGTAAGGATCCGGATGAGTTTGCTCGTCTGCCTTCCTTTTCGACAGGTACTCAGGTAGCTGTTATGTACAGCTAGTGCCGCCGACGTCCTTGTTGTTATGGATTTATCCAGTAACTCACTGCTGGAATATTGTCGAGTCTTTAAAGTCCTACATAGAGGGTTTCCCTAGTTCAGGAAAAATGATATAGTAGCTGTATTGGATACGTACAGGGTTCCGATCGATTGATTGTACTAGTTACCCGGACTTTCGATCAGACAGTTGGTAATGGTAGCCAGCTCGGGATTGAGCCGGATTATTAAATCAGGTATTAATTTAATAATTTACATATATGTATTTTGATATGTATATTCTAGTATTATGTTATTTGTGTTATTCTATCTCTTTAGGTATTCATATTTCGATAAGAATACATGTATGTATATATAGTAGAGTGTAATCCATATTTATAATGAAAATATTCTAAAAGGTGGACACCTTATTTTAGTTTTCATCCATTATCTTTAAATGGAAAATGAGGTGTAAAATTGGTAAGGGGAGTATGGTGAGAGCCATGCTTCAATAGTATTGACAAATGAATTTTCAATTCATTTGTGCAAACTATTCGAGCATGGTTAGTTTATTATATTGGAAAATTTGTTTTACAAAACTACGGCTGAGTTTTTTTATCTCTCATGAGATTCATATTTTCTCCTCACCATTTGCTTCACTTTCCTCACTTCTTTTCTTGAGCTCCTCCACCTTCATCTTCAACCTTCTCTCTACAATCTTATGTGTTGAGAATCAAGAGAGGAGGTGAGATAGATACACACGTAGAACATTACACTACATCCTAGACACTTTAGATTAGCAATCTAAAGTCTCTAGTTGCTCTACTTGACTCTTAGTGTGGAGCTAGAGCCATGGACTACATCCCTCGGGTGGATCATCTTCGACGAAGGGAGACCAACGATTAAGCTCGATCCAGGAGAACTCAAGGAGTAAGGAAAGACAAACAAGCTCAATCAAGGAAATCTCTAGGAGCAAACGAAGAGGATAGAAGACCGAAGGACACGGACCTTTTGGTGAGAAACTTCTATCATAGTAGTTAAAGATCTCCTCATGTTAGCTAGTTTCAATTTATGGTAGATTCTAGGACGGGTTATTTCTAGCGCTAGTTTCAAACCCTAAAAAAATTTTGTTCCGCAACGGCCACGGTAGATGGTCATGGAGCTAGGAAATCCCAACACAGGCGTAGACCATTTTAACACTACTTCTTTTCGTCATTTCAAATTAATTAATAACAAACTTATTAATCCACAACTTCATGAATTTCAAGAGTTGATTCGAAAAGTTCAAAATCATGGTACTATTCTTTCTGAAGATTTTAAAGTATCTACTCTTATTAATATACTTCCTCCTTCATGGAATAGTTTTGAAAATCATCTTAGAATGATTCAACACTCTTTATCATTTTTTGAAGTTCGTAATTCTATTCGAGTAGATCATCAGCATATGTCCAAACTTGAAACTACAAAGGAAAATGTTTTTAAAGTCTAATAATGATCATGCCAATAATTTCAAACCCAAAAGAAACAAATTTAAAAAGAAAAGGCAAGGTCAAAGCCATTTCAATAAGTCTCAAAATCAAGAGGGGAAATATTGCTTTGTATGTGGAAAGACAAACAATTTGGCTCCAAAATGTTTCTTCAACAAAAAAGGTCATGTTAAGAATACAAATGGAATGATAAAACCGCAAGTTAATGTTCTTGATGGTGGTGAAAATTCATCACTAAGGCTTGTCTCTAAACATATTATAAATTTTACAACTACCTCATTTGATTGGTGGGTTGATTCCGGTGCTAATGTTCATGTTTGTTATGATTTGGCATGATTTACCACTTTTCAGGATAAATATGGGAAAGGTGTAACGTTGGAAAATGAATCGGCAACACCTATCAAGGGAATTGAAAATATATCACTAAAATTATTTTCAGGCAAGATACTTACCTTGAAGGATGTGCTATTTGTTCCCGATTTTAGAAGAAATTTGATTAACAGTTCTATGTTTATGAAGATGGGATAAAAGTTAGTATTTGATTGTGGTCAGTTTGTAATAAGTAAAAATAACATATTTATTGGCAAATGTTCTATGTGTGATCGTTTGCTTAAATTGCATGTAATTCTGTATAATATTTCTAACAATGCAAATAATGATCATATTGTTTTAAATATTAAAATTCTTGTTTATGGAATGATAGGTTAGGACATGTAAATTATCGTAGTTTAATGCACATGATGAAACTGCATTTAATTATTTTGATGTCAAACATATTTCCACACCTTTTGATTCAAACTTGCATCTTGCAATAAATAGTGATGAACCTGCATTGCAAAAATAAATATGCACAAATAATTGGTAGTTTATTTTATGTTGCTAATCGTACTAGACCTAATATTTCTTATGTTGTTTCAAGACTTAGTAGATACACTAGTAACCTAAATAAAGATCATTGGTGTGCTCTTGAAAGAATTTTTAAGTACCTAAAAGGAACATTAGATTTGTAATATTCCAGAAAATGGTAAATATTATTTTAGAATTTAAATATTAATATAATATGTTTTATTAAAATAATACCAATTATCGAATTGGGTTATCGTATTTTGGCCTTGATGAAAGTAATAAGTATTTTTGGCATGGTTAACATAATTAACCATAGCTTTTCTTTAATTTGGTTGTAACATTTCCATTTACATTCTTTAAAAGAAAAGGAAATGGCATGGTTATTTTTTTTTATATGGAGTAGTAGAGAGAGAGAGGATGTTCATATCAGAATTTTGTATTATTATATCACCCATTCTTAATCACATTACATATAAATAGGTGCTTTTGATCCATGTCTGCTAAATAGTTGCAGTTTACAGGTTCTCAGATCGTTACTGTTAAATTCATGAAAAGTCGCTACAAATGTGAGACTACGACCAACAGTAGATGAATCCGTATGATGCCACCTACCAGTTCAAGGAACAAATAAAATCAGTAGACAATTCAAAACACAAAGCACAACGGCGACACAAGATTCAAGACTTCAACGCAAAGCTCAAGGAAAAAGTCCACATCATTGGAAACATTGTTTCACTTAAGTTTGAGGGGCCTTTTTGTGTATATATATTTTGTTAAAAAAAATTTTAAAAAAATAAATAAATAAACAGGGGCTGCCGACAATTTTGACCCTTTTGGTGTAGCCTGACAGTGAGGGCACTGTCAAGTTTAAGTTTGGGGGTGTGATCGGTAAGCTTTCTTCCTTCGCTTTCATATGTATATTTTTGCATTTGCATACTTATTTTAAAACCCATAAAAATAAAAAAATTATAAAAATTGAAAAGTTCAATTTTTAGCCATATTTGACTTAAGTTCAACATGACGGTTGACTAGTTAGGAAAAACTAGATCCTAAACTTAGTAAATTAAAAACCCTAAAAATAAGCTTTATTAAAGTTTAACTGTAGAAAATATACGTCCTTGTTGTTTATTTAGAAATAGGCAAATTTTGAGTACAGTTCTTGGGCTAAGTCGAAATAAGGGAAGAGTATTGAAAACTTTATTTGAAGTATAAGTCTAAAAAATAATTCTGAACCTTAAGTCCAAATTCTGAAAATATATACCCTAGTTTATGCACATACACGCACCTTAAAATATGGGATAGTAGAGGATACCTTGAAATGCTCTTGTCTAAAATCCTTAGTATGAAAGAAAATAAAATAAAAGTATAAGTGGTGAATAAAGAGATAAAAAAAATTGAACACTGGTGTTGTAATTACTTAAGGGAGCATAAATAAAAAATATAGCGAGAGTGCTTTATCACCTAGTGCCTTAGACCAACTGGTTTGGGAGTCACTGCTAAGCCTTATGTATTGCAAGACGAGTAATTACGCCTAAATGCGCAAGCACATTTTGTAATCGGTCGTTTAGTACCTCAAGATGTATTAACGGTCGCATGAAGGATGTGTGAGCAATTTCATCTAAAATTCACCAACTAAAAGTATTTTGGAAGATAGACAAGAGTATGATAGCTTGAATTGAATTTCCAAGTGTAGGGGTGATAATTACACACACGTAGGGGTATATAATTGGAGTTTGGAGGAGAGATAGGAATAAAAGATAGGGCCTATATCTTCAGTAGAGATGATAAAATTTCCTAAGTTAAGATTGCACATTAGAAGGAAAACTTAGGAGATGCTGAAAACTTTATAAACTGGCAAAACGTATATGATCTTAAGATAAATAAAAAGTAAGTGTGAAAAATACGGGTTGATGATTTCTAAGTTGAAAATTATAGAATTTCTTGCTAAAATACTGAATTGAAGAATTATAGTCAATGGCCAAATTGATCGGATTTTGTGGGTAGTATCCGCTGAAAACCCTCAGGAGACAACACTCCTCCTACTAGGGACACCTAGAGGTTTAACGGCTTGTTGCACGAGCTCAGTGCAATCGCGTTCCCTGCGAAAGTGAGGTCAGGATTTTTTCGAGAATATAATTGGCTTTGCTCGGGACGAGCAAAAGATAAATTTGGGTGTATTTGTTCATATCAGAATTTTGTATTATTATATCACCCATTCTTAATCACATTACATATAAATAGGTGCTTTTAGTCCATGTCTACTAAATAGTTGCAGGTTACAGTTTCTCAGATAGTTACAGTGAAATTCATAAGAAGTCGCTACAAATGTGAGACCACGACCAACAATAGATGAATACGTATGATGCCGCCTACAAGTTTAAGGAACAAATGAAATCAGTAGACAGTTCAATACACAAAGCACAACCGTGGCACAAGATTCAAGACTTCAACGCGAAGCTCAAGGAAAAAGTCCACATCATTCTGCACTGTTGGAAATCTGGAAGGAAATAGAAGAAATTCTGAGAAACCAAGTAAAGAAAACAGAAGATAAAAGCAACACAGAGAAACCCTGAAGAGATAGGCCCAAGAACTCACCAAATGGCCGCGGAACCGCGGCCAAACAGGCCTTTCTGCCGCGGTTCCGCGGCCGTGCAATGCACGTGTCGGTGGTGTGTCGGTTCTTTGACTCGGTCTTTGTGGTTGTTTTGTAATTTCATGTATGGATCAGAATGTAAACCTAGGGGTTTTCCTATCTATAAATAGGAGGGCTCAAAGCCAAATAAAGGGTGTCTCTTTTTGGTGTGCCTCTTTGGAGGATGCCTCCCTTTATTTTCTAGATCTAAATTTTAATTTCATTGTAATCGTTGAAGAGGTATCAATAAAGTAAGTTTCTTTTTTCCATCTTGCATTCTTTTGTTTATCTGAATTTTAATTCGTGCAATCTTTTTTATCTGTCTTTTATTATCTGCAACTTAGATAGTCTTTTAAAATAAAAATTATAAAAATGTATTCTATCGTTAATTTCGTAATGAGTGGGTAATTCCTCACTTGTTAGGGTTAGGATAGGGAGATTTGAGAGAAGGAAATCTCTCTCACTCTTTTCCTGGCCCGTATAATTTTAATTAATACGGACTCTTTTTAAATGAACCACACACCGCTCATTACGGCATGCTATCCTACAAGATAGCGGTGATTCCCTAGTTAGACCGGTTGTGGTTGATTTAAATAGAGGTTAGGGCTAAGAGTTAAGAAAGGACGGACAAGGACCAAAAGGAAGAAACTGAGTTTCTTCCTAGTCGTGCTAATCCCCTTTGTTGACTATTACCCTAATACCTATATTCTTAACTAGGGCAATGAAAGCAGTGGGTAGAATCCCTTCTCCAAACTAATCTAGTCCTAACCCTAGCAAGACTTTTAATCAATTTTAATCTCATTCTTATATTTTAAAACCAAACCTACCAAAGATAGGACTTAACTCGTTATAACTTAAAGAAAGAACACCTTTTTCCCTGTGGACTGACCCGTACTCAACCGGCTAGCTACCAAGCGACACCGTCTTGATTGCGGTGTTCTTTAATTTTAAAACGCAAGCAAAAACAAGAATAATCAAATGGCGTCGTTGCCGGGGAGACAATAGTCTCTTTCTTTGTGTAATTTCGGGTTAATAATAAAAAAAAATAATAAAAATTATAAAAATTGAAAAATTTTAAAACAAAAAAAAATTAAAAATTAAAAATCATCTTGTTATTTTTGAAAGGTTTTTGTGCAAGTGTGTAGGCTTGGAGCAAACACTGATTCAGATCTGGAGGAAGCTCAGTGAACAAATCCAAAAACAGAGGATCTGAACAGACAGAGGAGAACTAAAACAACACAGAGAAAATTTTTGAAGTTCCAAACCAGCTATTGAACCGCGGAACCACGGCATAAGCAGGGGTTTGACCGCGGAACCGCGGTCAAACAGGTGACGTCAGCTGTTTGAAAACTCTCTGTGAGTATATTTTTTCTCCTCCTAGCCCATGAACTCCACTGAAAAAAAAATTCCTGCAGGTATTCTTTCCACAGCAACTTCTTCTCCCTCTCCAATAAATTGTTTTTGTGCAGGATTCTTTGCGCTGCCAAATAAAAAAAATTTTGCAAGTGTTTTAAATTTTTTGGTGTGTTAACTGCTTTGCATAATTAATACGGACTTTTAAGGGGCTATAACACCAATTCAGATTGGGTGGGGATTTTATTACCCTTCCTAAGACCCCAAAAATCACTAAAAGCATATGCATCACCCTTGAGTTAATTAAAAAATATCTAGAATAAGACAACTAAGGACTGTCGTGCTCATTAGGACAGAGGAAGGTTGTGGGCAATCAGTCGTTTATCTAAACCTGGCATTGTGGTGTCTAGGCTAGACAAGTGAGAAAGGTAACTTTAAAAGGCCCGTCTCACGGTGATTCATGAGCGGAACCCTCCTTTCTTCATTTGTGCTTACCAGGCCACAATTGGCGGTAAAGAAGCGATTTGAGGGATATCTCACATCTTGTCACTTTGGAACAAGTTAGGAGCAGTCTAGTTGACTTAGGAGACCCTAGCTCTAGGTTTGATTGAGCATGTTTAAACTGTGGTTGTTTGAAATTGTGCCATAGTTCCGTACAAATTTTTGCAAAAACTCTTTGTAAAAAAACCACTTTCAAAAATTTCAAAACTCCAAAAACAAACAATTTTTTTAAAAATATATATATATATATAAATTAAAAAAAATATATATATATATATATATATAAACAAAAAATAAAAAAATCCGCATTCTTTTCCTTTCTCTCATCACATCATGGGTACCCCACCTCGCAAAACTCTTGCCGAACTTTGGTACCCTCTACCATACACTACTTCCTACGCTTCTTGTTTTGGTCGAATTTCGAACGACCCTCCATGCCCAAAATTTCTTTGAAAGATCGAACAGACGCATCTAGGACAACCAGTTGGACTCCGCAATCCACCTTATATCAACCATTTCAACCTTCACCGCCTTCTTACATTGATACTCCTTTTTCGAGTCCTGTTGTAACTCTGAAACCTATGTCTATTGCTGAACATATTAAACAATCTCGTAAACGATCTTGCACTCCTTTCACCACTGCGAATTCTTTGGATCAACAATTCCATTCACCTTCTTATCCAAATATTTATCCTACTCCTTTCCAACCATTCAATTCCTACCAGTCCTACCCGACTTTTGCACCTTCCCTAGACATTGCTTCTACACAGCCATGTGGGAGTTTCACGTATCCAAACAACTTTGAATCTTTTACTGAAACCCCGTCACAACCCATGTCTAGTCTGGAACAGTCGTTGAAAGACTTTATGGTAGCATCATGCCAACAAATGAAGCATTTGAATCCATCCATGGCCGCCCTTATACAACCTAGTGACCCGGTAGCTAGTTTCCAACTAGCTCCAAATTTTCCAATGTATGATGAGACGGTTGGGCAGATTGAGAATTTAAGTGAAGAGAGTGAGCTGTGCACCCTTCCAAATCAAACCTACCCATCCCCAATTGAATCCCACAACTCCGGTTTTGAATGTCTATCAAGTGTCCCAAATGTTCACCAGTTGTAAATAGAACGTTTAATGAGTTGTGCGACTTTGTAGTGTTTGATTTACCTGATTGTGAAGGGTCCCTTTCGAGTGAAACCATCACCAATCCTTTTGAGCTCTACACCTCCACGCTAGAACCTGTATTAATTGATATCCATTCTTTTGATGAGGTGTCTGAGAAATTTAATTTTCACTTGATTGAGGATATTGACGCTGGGAATATTTTTGATGATGAACCCACAGATTTGGATGAGTTTCTCTCTCCAATTCATCATCCCGAGTCATTAACTGTTTTTCCCGAACTTCATATGCGTCTGGATTTTGATGATAATTGCATGGATGAGATAACTTTTGAGGGGAATTATGAGGATAGTATTGAGGATAAACCAGTTTTGTTTGATGAGTCGAATTTTCCAATTCATCCTGTCCCTTCCACTGACTGTGTACACCCTCCTGAACCTTTAACTATTACCCTTCCTAAATTACCCCCCTTCATCCTTTCCATCGTTCCGAGCTTGCAAGAAACCGTTACATTTTCATTTTCAATGTCTGGTTTACCAAGTTCGGCGTACCCATGTTTTCTCACGAATCTTGAGGGATTTGACCTCATTTCTCAGTGGGATGATAGATTAGCACAATCGCTTTTTACACATCGGTCATTACAAATTGTGCTAATTTATACACTCAATTTCCACCCTCAAGTTCGTATTCCACTTCTTTCTCCCACTTTCTCTGGTTCTTCATCTAATCTTCCTTTAATGATAGTGAGTGTTAATGAACCACAATCCGATATTTTGAGTTCGATAATTCTAGAAAAACAACTTGATTTAGACTCTTTTGAGAATAAGGTAGATGAGCCTTACGAGTCTCCTACCTCCGTAATTTTTGAAAAATCAAGTGTGTTGAATTCTGGCGCGTCACTTATTAAGATTGAAACGTTCAATCGAACCATCGATGAAAGTTTCGAAGATATTTTTGCCGACGAACTCGCATTCCTAAACGACACGGATTTTGTGATTAATCAACCTCCACCTGAAGAAGTCGAACCACCATCATTTCTTCTTATCCCATACGAGAATGTGACCATTCTTCCCATTCCTAATCATCCACATTCTTATTTCCGTTCACCATTATTGTTTCATCTCTACAAATCGAGACGTAAACCTTTTCCATTACACCACTTATCCTTACCCCATTTCTTCCTGACTCTATGTAACATGTTCTTCCACCAACCGGTGCGCTTCACTGATAAATTCTTTGAATGGTTGGTGCTAATCTTTGGCCTGTGTAAGGCCTTGTATAGCTTGATACTGTGTTTTTCTCCTCCCTAACTCTGAACTTTAACGCTTAAACAGTGGAAATATTGTTTCACTTAAGTTGGAGGGGGGACCTTTTTGTGTATATATATTTTGTTAAAAAAATTAAAAAAAATAAATAAATAAACAGGGGGCCGCCGACAATTTTGACCCTCTTGGTGTAGCCTGACAGTGAGGGCACTGTCAAGTTTAAGTTTGGGGGTGTGCTCGGTAAGCTTTCTTCCTTCGCATTCATATGTATATTTTTGCATTTACATACTTATTTTAAAACCCATAAAAATCAAAAATTTTAAAAAAAATAAAAAAATTGAAAAGTTCAATTTTTGGCCATATTTGACTTAAGTTCAACATGACGGTTGACTAGTTAGGAAAAACTATATCCTAAACTTAGTAAATTAAAAACCCTAAAAATAATCTTTCTTAAAGTTTAACTGTAGAAAATATACGTCCTTGTAGTTTATTTAGAAATAGGCAAATTTTGAGTTCAGTTCTTAGGCTAAGTCGAAATAAGGGAAGAGTATTGAAAGCTTTATTTGAAGTATAAGTCTAAAAAAAATTCTGAACCTTAAGTCCAAATTGTGAAAATATATACCCTACTTTATGCACATACACGCACCTTAAAATTTGGGATAGTAGAGGATACCTTGAAATGCTCTTGTCTAAAATCCTTAGTATGAAAGAAAATAAAATAAAAGTATAAGTAGTGAACAAAGAGATAAAAAAAATGAACACTGGTGTTGTAATTACTTAAGGCAGCATAAATAAAAAATATAGCGAGGGTGCTTTATCACCTAGTGCCTCAGACCAACTGGTTTGGGAGTCACTGCTAAGCCTTAGGTATTGCAAGACGAGTAATTATGCCTAAATACGCAAGCACATTTTGTAATCGGTCGTTTAGTACCTCGAAAGTATTAACGGTCGCATGAAGGATGTGTGAGAAATTTCATCTAAAATTCACCAACTAAAAGTATTTTGGAATATGGACAAGAGTATGATAGCTTGAATTGAATTTCCAAGTGTAGGGGTGATAATTACACACACGTAGGGGTATATAATTGGAGTTTGGAGGAGAGATAGGAATAAAAGATAGGGCTTATATCTTCAGTAGAGATGATAAAAATTCCTAAGTTAAGATTGCACCTAAGAAGGAAAACTTAGGAGATGCTGAAAACTTTATAAACTGGCAAAACGTATATGATCTTAAGATAAATAAAAAGTAAGTGTGAAAAATACGGGTTGATGATTTCTAAGTTGAAAATAATAGAATTTCTTGCTAAAATACTGAATTGAAGAATTATAGTCAATGGCCAAATTGATCGGATTTTGTGGGTAGTATCCGCTGAAAATCCTCAAGAGACAATACTCCTCCTACTAGGGACACCTAGAGTTTTAACGGCGTGTTGCACGAGCTAAGTGCAATCGCGTTCCCTGCGAAAGTGAGGTTAGAATTTTTTCGGGAATAAAATTGTCTTTGCTCGGGACGAGCAAAAGATAAGTTTGGGGGTATTTGTTCATATCATAATTTTGTATTATTATATCACCCATTCTTAATCACATTACATATAAATAGGTGCTTTTGATCCATGTCTGCTAAATAGTTGCAGGTTACAGGTTCTCAAATCGTTACAGTGAAATTCATGAAAAGTCGCTGCAAATGTGAGACTACAACCAACAATAGATGAATCCGTATGATGCCACTTACCAGTTCAAGGAACAAATGAAATCAGTAAACAGTTCAATACACAAAGCACAACCACGGCACAAGATTCAAGACTTCAACACGAAGCTCAAGGCAAAAGTCCATATCATTCTGCACTGTTGGAAATCTGGAAGAAAATAGAAGAAATTCTGAGAAATCAAGTAAAGAAAACAGAAGATAAAAGGAACACAGAGAAACCCTGAAGCGATGGGCCCAAGAACCCACCAAATGGTCGTGGAACCGCGGCCAAACAGGCCTTTCTGCCGCGGTTCCGTGGCCGTGTAATGCACGTATCGGTGGGGTGTCGGTGCTTTGAATCGGTCTTTGGGGTTGTTTTGTAATTTCATATATGGATCAAAATGTAAACCTAGGATTTTTCCTATCAATAAATAGGAAGGCTCAAAGCCAAATAAAGGGTGTCTCTTTTTGTTGTGCCTCTTTGGAGGATGCCTCTCTTTATTTTCTAGATCTAAATTTTAATTTCATTGTAATCGTTGAAGAGGTATCAATAAAGTAAGTTTCTTTTTTCTATCTTGCATTCTTTTGTTTATCTGAATTTTAATTCGTGCAATCTTTTTTATCTGTCTTTTATTATCTGCAACTTAGATAGTCTTTTAAAATAAAAATTATAAAAATGTATTCTATCTTTAATTTTGTAATGAGTGAGTAATTCCTCACTTGTTAGGGTTAGGATAGGGGAGATTTGAGAGAAGGAAATCTTTCTCACTCATTTCCTTGCCCCTATAGTTTTAATTAATACGGACTCTATTTAAATGAACCACACACCGCTCACTACGGCACCCTATCCTACAAGATAGTGGTGATTCCCTAGTTAGACCGGTTGTGGTTGATTTAAATAGAGGTTAGGACTAAGAGTTAGGAAAGGACGGACATGGACCAAAAGGAAGAAACTAAGTTTCTTCCTAGTCGTGCTAATCCCCTTTGTTGACTATTACCCTAATACCTATAGTCTTAACTAGGGCATTGAAAGCAGTGGGTAGAATCTCTTTTCCAAACTAACCAAGTCCTAACCCTAGCAAGACTTTTAATCAATTTTATTCTCATTCTTAGATTTTAAAACCAAACCTACCAAAGATAGGACTTAACTCGTTAGAACTTAAAGAAAGAACACATTTTTCCTGTGGACCGACCCGTACTCAACCGGCTAGCTACCAAGCGACACCGTCTTGATTGCAGTATTCTTTAATTTTAAAACGCACGCAAAAACGCGAACAATCAGAGGACTTGGGACGCATGGGCTTCTCATGCCAGGCCTCCTCCACCTCTCCATGTTCCCCCCACTTCACCCACTCATTCTCCCACTGCACACTCTCTTTCTCTCCAACTCTTTCCTTCTCTCATCCCAAACTATCATAGATGCCCTCCTCCCTCTCATACTCACACACTTTCCTACATACCAAAAACACAACCTCAACACAAATCAACAAAAACACAACCTCAACACAAATCAACTCCATTATTTTTCACCTAGATGCCAAGCACAACTCCTTCAAGTGAAGCCTCATCAAATCTTTAAGTGACCTCTTACAAGCTTGATCTTCTCCTTCATCTTTTCATATAGGTAAAAATATTTCTTTTATCAAGTTTGCATGTGTTTAAAGTTTCAAACATTAGCTAAGTTTTCAAAAGATTAGGAGTTTTGATGAAGTTTTAGTGTTCAAACAAAATCTGAAGTAGTTTGGAATCTCTACAAAATATTTTGCGTATAGATTCGACCTATTTAGACTACCAGGAGACCCTAGAAGTAGCACGGGCCCCTAACTCTAAGACAAGGCCGCAAATTGTGGGAAAAACAATTTTTTTGACGGTCCAATTTTTTATTTAAGTATCGGGGTTTGGCCAGTATATCTTATACATGATATATAAGCCTTTTTATATGCTAAATTGTCCCGGATATCTCGAGTCAAAATCTGGAGTTGGTTTACTTAGCTTTTGGACGATATTTTAAGGTTTTTGAACTTGATAATTCGTATTTTTTTATTCTTGATGCATTCTTTTATAGTAGAACAGAGAGTCCGGGGTTAATTCGTTGTAGTTAGCACACGGATGGCTCACGATTGGTTATAGGTTCTAACCTATGGGTGTTGTTCGTTATATCGATATTGAATTGAATTCTTACATGTGTGTATAGTTATGTGAATGCTGGGTTTTATTATGGAGACCTTCAAGGCGGCGGCGAAGGGCAAAGCAATCGTAGGATAGGCCTAGCTCAATCGCAAATAGTGAGTAGATTGTATCTACGAGTGGGGAATCAAATGGATAGCGTATAGCACCCCCATGAAACATATCTTTTATTATATCATTGAAATTATTTAGGATCATGCCATGTACGTTAGACTTTTTTGTAAATTAGCAAATTACATTAGTATCGCTTAGTAGGTGTAATGTAGATACACTTGGTAGAACACAAGCAAAAATACTAATGATTGCCATGTTGCACGATCACAGACTCGCATGTCACTACAAATCATTAGTACTGCCATGTCACGTAGAACTTGCCATACTTACGTATCGTACTAGGATCGACGTTATAGTAGGACGATGTATATACGATTCACACGGGATGCGCATATGAGACCTGGAGTCCGTACTAGTCACCCTGCGTGTACATGACCCGAGGTGTCCGTACCGACCGTGGGGCGGGTTCATGAACGAGATGTCTACACCGGTGCTATGTTTGTACATGACTAG
Organism: Agapanthus africanus; assembly: GCA_030015575.1. Classification (NCBI taxonomy): domain Eukaryota; kingdom Viridiplantae; phylum Streptophyta; class Magnoliopsida; order Asparagales; family Amaryllidaceae; genus Agapanthus; species Agapanthus africanus. Next base: position 460,656,847 of record CM057344.1, on the reverse strand, counting down.
ATGTCCGTACTGTTGATATTCCATTGCTATATGTGTACGTAGATTTAATGTCCGTACCAGTTATATTATGTGTTTGGGTATGTAGATTAAATATCCGTACGATTATTATTATGATATGGGATAATGGAATATTTGATGGTTATCGTACAAGGTGAGATACCATACGGGATGATATGATAAAGTTAGATGATGATGATTAGGCGGATATGGCCCTATTTTTTCTTGACTCATGGAGTCTTACTATTTTACCCATTTGGGAGATTTTACTGATATGTCGGTATTACCCACTTTCTAAAAACAACGATTCATTTCATATTTTAAAAAAGCGACAATGAAAGGATGTGCTACTTGGATTTCAAAAGGGTGTGTGTGTGTGTGTGTTTTAAAGATATCGTAGACTCCTTATTTTCAAACAACGTTTCGTTCTACTTTAAAAACATATCCGTAGGAATATTAGAATAAATTACCTATTTACTGTTCTTTTACGTTGCGCTTACATTACATGTCATTCGCTCGCGCTTCATTTACCTTATTTATTATGCTACGCTTTATGATTTCCGCTACGTGTTATATATTGTTGATAATATACCTCAGTGGTATGGGACACTGATATATATATATATAGAGAGAGAGAATAATGGAGGAAAGAGGCCATAAGAGGGAATTTCCTCATAAGGCGTCGAAAAAATATACCCTCCATCATGTTTTTCGACGATCGGAATCCATCATCATCATCATTATCATCTAAGATGTGGGTACACCAAATTTCATGTGATTCTACAACTTTTGCATATTTGATTTAGCAATGTAAAAAGTTCTATTATTGGTAAACCGTTAATTTTGAACCCACTAATTCAACGGTGAAAAGGTTGTAGAATCACATGAAATTTGGTGTATCCACATCTTAGATGATAACGATGAAGATGATGGGTGCCGATCGTCGGAAAAAACGATGGAGGTTGTATTTTTTCGACGCCATAGGAGGAAATTCCCTCCTACGGCATCTTTCCTCCATTATTCTCATATATATATATATATATATATATATCACTACAATTATATTACTGGCTTATACTTGTTAATGATATATGCCCTAAAGGCTATTATTGTATAGTACTGGATTGTATATTACATTTTGGAAGCTTAGGATATATACACATATATAATAGTCTTGCTCAATATGATAGTATGCTATCTGGTTTGAGTCTATATTAATATGTGTATATATTTTATTTAACATATCGCTAAAACAAGTTGATAGAGACTTTAGGATCTTTGCTTTACTACCAGCGTTGTGATGGCAAGCACATTAATGGGGGCTGGGTAGTCTATAAGCTCATCCTTAAATTTGTCTTCAGTCGTAGGATTATCAAGACTGGGCATCGATACTCTAGAGTAGACTAGTGTATACGCTTCTTATCCTCATTAGAGGAGGTGGCCTGTCCCGCGACCATTGATATACAGTACCAATACGGTACCAAAGAGAGTATACAGGTGCTCACTGGGTTATGAGTTACACTGGATGGACTCGCTGGGGACTGCTGGTTGGTATTATATCTATCGTCAGTTAGAATTTCCCCAGTGACATAAGTACAGGTTAGTCCGCTGACTTGACATCACTATTCGTCTTGAGTGTATTCACACTGTACTTAGATTACTACTCTACCACGACTCAAATGAGTTGTGCAAACAGGTAGCAGTTGGGTGCAGCCCCGAAGCGCTTAGAGGTAGTAGGGGATAGAAGGGATTTCTCTCTCTCGGTATTGGCAGTTGATATTGCGCTGTGTAATGTTGGCCAATACACAAGGTCCCTCACTAGGGCAAGTAAGATTTACTGGTAGGTACACTAGTAGTTTCTCAAGTTGTATTAAGCTCCTCACCGATACGACTTATTATGCTATTAGGGGTCTGACGTTTACTACCCCTTAGGCCCGATATGCGATACTCTTATACAAATAGACCGGAATATATGGAGAATGTCACATATAGGCTTAGTACGGTTTTCGGATGAGTTATCGTGTCGATCTTCCCTTCGACAGATACCTGGGTAGCCGTTACGTACAGCAAGTGCCACTGACGTGCTTCTGATTAAACCCACTGCCAGCGAATTTTCGAGTTTTTAGAGTCCCACACAGAGGGTTTCCCGGTTCATGAGAAACGGTGTAGTTTGCGTATGGTTTTGTTAGAAATATATATGCCCTAGAGGCCATTATTGTATATTATAGTAGATGCTTGGACATATATATATATAGGACTTTTTTGCTCGGCATAATAGTATGCTATCTGGTTACTCTTTATCTTAACATGTACACTTGTTTTAGTTTTCTGTCTTTTTGATACATGTTGATAAAGCCCTTAAGATGTTGGCTTGACTACCGGGACTATGATGCAGATCATACTAGTGGGGCTTGTGTAGTCCACAAGCACATCTTTTAACAGTTCCTAGTTGAGAGAGTATCGAGACAAGGCATCGATATTCCAGAGTAGACTAGTGTGTACGTTTCTTGACCTGTATGGGGCGATGGTTGATCCCACAACCATTGGTGTTTGACATCAAAGATTATACTCGGGTGCTCTTTAGAGAATGAGTACACCGAATAGGACTCGCCGCAAACTCCTACATGGTACTACCTATCGTCAGATAGTAGTTCTCTGGTGACTCTTGTACATGTTAGTCTGTAGACCTGAGATCGATATAGTGTCTTGTGTGGTTCCCACTGTACTTTGATTTCCTCCGTACCATGGCTCAAAGGAGTTGTGCAAACAGGTGATTTTTGGATACAGTCCCGAGTCACATAGAGGCAGTGAGCGATAGGAAGGGTTTCATCTCTCCCGGTATTGGGAGTTGATGTTGCGCTATGCTTAATTAGCTATAACAGCAAGTTCCTAACCAGGGCTGATGAGATTTACTGGTAAGTGTTATCAGTAGTTTCTCGAAAGGTTATAAGCCATACATCGGCATGACTTATCGAGTTAGTGGGGTATGACGATTCCACACCCTAGACTCGATATGCGACATATCAGACGAAGAGACCGGACTGTACAGTAAGTGTTGCTTATAGGCTCTACAGGAGTTTGGACAAGTTTGCTTGTTGATCTTTTATTCGTTAAATACCTGGGTAGCTGTTAAGTCCAGTTAGTACTGTTGATGGCTTGTGGCTATCTGATGTGATCATTACCTACTGCTGGCGTATTGACAAGTCTTTAGAGTCCCACATAGAAGTTTCCTAGCTCAAGCAAAACGAAGTAGGGCACGTATGGAGATATGTGCGGGAGCTTGATTAAATACTTGTATATGATACCGTATTCTAATCTAGCGTTTTTGATATCGGCCAGGTTATATATGATATAACCGGATTATTGAATCAAGTGTTAATTCAATGATTTGATTTATATATGTGTGTTTATATTAGCCGGATTATATATGCACTACTACAAATAAGGGTTGTCCCTACGGATTTACCTGTAGGGGCAAACCACTGCCCCTACGGATATATCCGTAGGGACAATAAAATACCCTGTAGGTACAAACGCCGTAGGTGCAAGTTGAAGCCCTGAACTTGCCCCTACGGACAAAAACATGCCCCTACGGAGTTCTGTGTAGGTCCCGTTTCACCTACGGAGTAGGCCGTAAGGGCCAAAAAATTATTTTATTTACGGTTTTTTAAAATATATTACTTGTACCTATGGATGAATCCGTAGGGCCAAGTAATAGTCCCTACGGATACATGCGTAGGTACATATCCGTAGGGGCAAAATATCAGAAATCCTGATATTTTGCCCCTACGGATAACTCCGTAGGGGCTTTTTTTTGCCCCTACGGATATATCCGTAGGGGCACTCCCAACCCGCTGATACTGAGATCAGGTGGGAAAATATCAGTTATTCTGATATTTTGCCCCTACGGTTTAATCCGTAGGGGCAACATGTGTACCTACGGATTAATCCGTAGGTACATATTATCTGTTTTTTTTATAAAAAAGGGCTGCCTGATTTTTTCTCGCCCTGTGCATAATAATATATACACCAATCAAATATAAAATTAATCATCACACAACATATATCGTAGTATTCATAATCACATCTCACGAATATAATATACAAAAGAAACCAAAAAACTGAATATGATATAAATATAAACCAATATCAATATCGTCCAAAATGTTTCAAAATGTAGTACAATATGTATCATATAAATAAATACATGTTTCAAAAAATAAGAATCAAAAAGCTACCCTAGCTCGGTCCAGCTCCACCTCTGATAAACGCTAGAATCTGGCGCGCCTGCTCCTCGGTCAATAAACCATGCAATTCGGCGCGTGCGGGAGTCTGAGCGGGCTGTGGAGCTGGCGATGTGGTCTGCTCAGCCGCCGTCGAGGTAGTTGCTTGCGGAGCTGCGGCTGCAGGAGTCTGAGCGGGCGGTGGAGCTATAGGAGCTGTCTGCGGAACCGCAGCCGATGTAGTGGCTTGCGGAGCCGCAGCCGAAGGAGATGCATGTGGAGGCTCGGCCGATGTACCCTGTCGTGTGTGGACCTAACGTGTGTAATAAGCGTGTAAGAACTGTGTATTATTCGAATTTGTATCATTATCAAGTTATTTCAAAACCTCATTTGGATGTCTAGTTTGGAAAACCGTAGTTTATTTTAATTAGATATGTATCTATGATTAATCAAACCTAAGTCTACAACCAAATAAGCTCAGGCTACGTACTAATTATAGATATGTTGATATCTATAATATGACATGATATTTTACTATAAAGTAGTATACATACCAGCATCTCCTTCAACTCCTGAACGGTGGCCTTCAAGCTCTCCAGTTCTTGTTGGACACGTCGCTCACTGGAGACGGAGGAAGTAACCGCCAGGGTGGAGTCCAACCTCATATGGGCCCTTCTAAGGCCCAGTCCCCGGCCTCTCTCCCAATCTCCGTGGTGCCCTCCGTGTGCGGCGTCCAGGACTGGGGTCAACAGCCTCGGATCGCTCTGTCCGGTAAAATCGATCCCCGAAGCCTCGGCCTGCTCAACCACCCTCTCCTACACCCACATTAAGCAGTAAAGTATAAGTATAAAATTTTAATTTGAACCTTCCAAAACTAAAATTTCAAATATGGGTAGAATAAATATTAACACTTACGCAATACTCCGGGGTAGCGACGTCGGGATATCGAAGCTCGCCCGTGGCGGGATCTGTCGAGGTGCCATGGACGGCAAGATATGTGGACGGCACGCTCGGTGTACCACCTTGCACCACGGTCTGAGCTGTCTGCAATATTAGAAAATAACTCTTAATATTAGATATATTAGAAAATAACTCTTAATATTGCAGAATATCACAAAGGTCGGTCTACTGTAATTTACCGATAACTCCATGGCTCGAGTAATATTCCTCGAGTCACCTGTGTAAGTGGGGCGACCCCTCTTCGCCGACTTCCTGTTCTCTGTATTCTGAGCGGCCTGTTTCTGCACAACGCATTAACATTTAGTTTTCTAATTAAGGAACACAAAAAAATAAATTATATCCTAAACAATGAATTACATTTAAAATACATACCTGTTTGCGTTGAGAGTCGAAATATTCGCACAATAGAGGCCATGTCTCTACGTCGACTCTCGCAAACGCCGGAGTAGATAAGAGGGCCGCTCTCTCTACCTCGGGGGTCGCCATCCACAGGGAGTAGCAGTCGGTCTTCAGCTCAATCCTGTTGTATCGGACCTTGGTCTGCATGTTCTTCATCAGGCCATTGTACAGAGCATGAAGGTCGGGCACTCTCCCAGGGTGATCAGGGTCGGGTACAGGCTGAAAATCGTAATCCGACTGAAAATACAAAAAAAAACATTGTTATTAGATTGCAAGTGTTAATAATAAATATATTGGATAAATCAAATGAAAATATATATTAATACGTACCCGAGCCTGGTCAAAGTAGAGGGCGAATGAGCGCCGGTGCTGCTCGCCCCACTCAACATGAAGTGGATAGTTCTTCACGAGCCAGCTCTCATCCCCCATATACCGGCCGAACCACTCGGCATGAGGACCGGTATAGCGATAGTCAAGGGTAAAAAAGAGGGGGAATGCTGCCTCCCCCCTAGCTCTGTCAGGCCTCAGCCTATGGGACTGATTCGGTCCTCGATCCCCCTTCTGGGGATGGAGAGGCCCTGCGTCTGTAAAAAATATCAAGACAATCAATATTAAGACAAAGTTGTATTAAGAAATAAAGGTTAAACGAAAATTGAAGTGTGATATATACCTCTGGTGACTAAAGTACGAGCCTCGGCCCGGGCAGCAGCACGAGCGGGACGATAGTTCCTCCGGTGAGGAACAGCCGGGGTCCCGTATGCGGACGCATCCCCTCCAACTAGAAAATAAACATTGACGCTAAATTTCCATGAAGTTCATATTTATTCTATAGAGCATATGTAAAATGAATAAATATTTTATATTTATTCATAATAACCTGCAGACAATGCGGAGGGAATGAAAGTGGCAGGAGTGGCCCCTGCGTCAGATGTGGACGCACCACCAATAATTAGACAATTAAAAATAGATTATATAAGTAATTGCAAAAAGAATGTGTACATCAATAATATAACGTTCTAAATCAATATGCATGCACTATAGGATATATAAATATACCCGCAGGTGCGGTGGTGTCACCACCTACAGCTAGACAATAATAAAAATTGCTAAGTAAGAGCAAAAGGAATGTGTGTATATTTATGATATAGTATTCTAAATCAATATGCATGCAATATATGATATATAAACATACCTGGAGGAGCGGGAGTGGCCTTTGTCCCAGATGTGGACGCATCACCAATAACTAGACAATCAAACATTGACAATATAAGTAATTTTGACATAAACAGGCATGAATATTTGTAATATTACATTCAAAATGGATATGCGTGCAGTATACCTGGAGGTGTGGCAAAATCCACACGGAAAGAGGCATCCGAAGGGGTCTTCGATCTGGGTGCAAGACTGGCCCTCTGAAGCACCCTACGGAGCTCTCCGGACGGCAGAACCGCTTTGCCTCTGCCTCTGCCACGGCTGGAGCTCCTGCCGCCCCTCATTGCTACCGACATCGTCATCAAATCTAGATAAACGGTTCGTGGACGCATTAGACAATCATTAAAAGTATTGACTATATATGTATAGATCGTAAAATGTGAAGTAATAATAAAACATTACTGATAACCTTTTTCGTTTCGTGGGCACATTATACATATCAACTTGGATTTCATCGTCGATGTTATTTCTAACCCACGTAACTTCATGATCGGCAGAAGACAACCCGTCTTTCGAAACAGATGGTCGGAGCACTCTAAGCCTTCTTTCTTCTTCATCCTCATCGCTGTTCTCGAATTCTGGGACATCGTAGACATCTCTGGGTTTCCATCGGTATACAACACTCCATCCCAGATGCTTTAAACACTGTGAGTAGTATACTTGGAACGCTTGGTTCGGAAAGATAAACGGATCTTCTTGACCGTAAAATCGAAGTGTGTTCACACTGGTCAATCCATATTCATCTTTTCAAGTCCCAAGATGTTGGAGATAGTGCCCTCAAAGTCAATTATTGGATCGCAGGTACGTGATTGCAATGATTGAGGCAGGACCTATACCGATATGACAGTCTTGCTCGAGATGATAGTATGCTATCTGGTTTGTCTTTATCATCGTATACATGCTTTAGTTCACTATTGCATGATGATAGAGCCCATAGGATTCTTGCTTGACTACCAGCAGTATGATGGCGATCATATATGTGGGAGATGGGGTCTATGAGCACATCCTTAAAAGTGTCCCTAATCGTGGGAGTTTCGAGACAGGGCATCGATACTCCAGAGTAGACTAGTGCATACAGTCGAGACCCCGACGAGGGGCGGTAGCCGGTCTCATAAGCCATTAGTGTCAGTTGGATCACCGAAGATGTATACAGGTGCTCATTAGGTTATGAGTACACCGGACAGGACTCGCCGGGAACATGCTAGTTGGTATTATACATATCGTCAGATAGCAGTTCCCTGGTGACATGTGTACAGGTTAGTTTGTCGACCTGAGATCGTCATTTGTCTCGTGTGAGTTCCCACTGTGCTTTGATTCCTACCCTACCACGGCTTAAAGGAATCATGCAAACAGGTATTTTTTGGGTACAGTCCTAAGCCACATGGAGGCAGTGAGCGGATCGTCGGGGATTCGTCTCTCCCGGTATTGGGGTTGATGTCGCACAGTGCACGGGTGGCCATCACTAGAAACCCTCGGCCGAGGTAGTGGAGAAGTATTGATTTGGATCAGTAGTTTCTCAGGTGGTGATGGGCTTCATGCCGACACGATTTATTGCGTTATTAGGGGTCTGACTTTATCCACCCCCTAGAATCGATATGCGATACTCTTTAAACGAACGGACCGGACTGTATATACATTGTCACTGTTAGGCTCAGTAGGGTTTATGGATGAGTTCACTCGTCAGCTTCCCTTCCGATCAGTATATAGGCAACCGTTACGTACAGCTTGTACTTCTGACGTGCTAGTGGTTATACCCTGTGCCAGTGTGTTGATGAGTCATTAGAGTCCCCCACAGACACTTTCCCAAGTTCGGACGAAACGTTGTAGAGGCCGTATGGTTTTATGGCAAGGCTTGGAAAATGCACGTGCGTTTTCGCACGTGTCATTTTTCGGGCAGATAATACTGGTCGGCTTTGGTTTAAGCCGGATCCGAGTATTATACTGTGTAGATATAGTATCTTTGTCTCAGTTGCATTTGTATTCGGTCGTAATACAAATGCGGGTATGTTTATACTGATACAGGGTTATCCTGAAATTCGTTTCGGGATCGCTTTTGGAAGTTGCCAGTTTCCAGTTTTCTATCACCCGTCTTTAACATTTGGTTAAAGACAGATTTATCTTTTCTTGAGATGAGTGTGGAAGCTTCTAGAAGGTGACTAGGATGATGACTAAGCTTGTTAGTCATTGATGCATTAAGTGTTCTTTCAATGTTGTGATGACTAGGTTTATTATCATTGGTTTTCATTAAATGTGTTCATACAAGGTGTCATTGTGACTCATTCTTTCTTTAATCTTGTGGTCACCTTCCCCTCTCCTACACTCACCTCCCCCTCTTGTATAAGTAGCCGGCCCCCTCCCCTCCTCTTCACACTCTCTCACTTGTTGATTAAAAGATTATGATAGTTTGGATTCATGGAAATTTGATAGCCTCATTTCTCATTTCACCCGATCCAAAAGGCAACTTCATTAACCGTTCGTCCATAGCCTTGGACGTAACGAGACAGAGTGTTCTACTCATTCTCTACATCATCTTGGTCGTCTCTTTTAGAAAACTTGACGACCGAGTTGCCTGTTCATATCAGATTTTTGCATTTTCATACCGTCCAATTTTTATCACATTGCATATCCGTAGATACTCTTGAGCCGTGTTTGCTAGTCAATTGCAGGATACAGGTCCTCGGTTCCAAAACGGTGAAATTCATGGAAAAACACGACAAAATCCGGGTTCCTGCCAACCACAGATAAAACACGGTCTCCGCTCTTCATCCGTATGTTGCCAGATACCAGTTTAGGAGACAAAAGGACAAATCAATTGTCACCTTCATGCACAAAGCACTATGGTAGCACATAATCCAAGAGATCTACACGGAGCTCGAGGCAATCATCCACAAAAAGTCCACTTCATAACACCTTTCCCTCAACAGAAATTCTGGAAGAATTTTGGATGTATTTTCAGAAAATACATACAACAGACAAGAGGGGACAGAAGAACAGGGAAGTACCCCAAAGCCCACACCCTAAACCTACCAAGGTGCGGCGGATCCGCGGCCAAAGGGGGGTCTAGGCCGCGGATCCGCGGCAGTACAGTGCCTTCAGCCGACCAATTTTCAGGGGTATTTTGGTATTTGCATTTTTGGTCTGGTGGTTGCCCTAGGTTTTCATTCTCCAGCCTATAAATAGCCCAGAAGTTTGAGAAGGAAAGGGTCCATAACTTTGTATTTTTCATTTTGCCTAGTTTTAGTATTGTTCTTCTTCCTCTTCTCACCTCTTCTCCATTAAACTTGTAAGTGAGCTTTTGAGTGAAGAGTGATGAATAAAGAAGACCATTTTTATTATCATGCTTGTCTCTTTCTTTACTTGTTATAATTGTTGTAATTTTAATTGTTAAGTAGTTGTTGTTATTTCCTTGTTGTTTGTTCCTTCTCTCTTTTTCTTTATCCTTTCATACGACAATGATACTTACGCTTGATCCTCGCCAAGGTGAGGTCGCAAACAGTTAGTCGTATTCTTCTCTTTCTTTCTATCTTCCTCTTTTGTGTTGTTTTATTTTTCCGTATTATGAAGTGTGAGTAGTTCTATACTTGTTAGGGTAGGATAAGGGAAGTTTGAGAGAAGGAAATCTCTCTCACTCTTTCCTTGCCCAACAACTTAAATCAACTCCCGTTAACCCAACCACAATCCGCTCCTTACGGCACCCTATCCTACATGATAGCGGTGATTCCGTAGTGAGACCGGTTGTGGTTGAATTACCCGGAGGTTATGGATAAGAGCCAAGAACGGACGGACAAGCACCAAAAGGAAGGACTATGCGTTGGAAAGCCTAGCTTATACTCGCAAGTTCCTTCCTAGTCGTGCTAATCCCCGTTGTTGCCGATTACCGTAACACCGATATTAAGTGGGGCAACGAAAGATGTGGAGACTCCTAACTCAAACTAACCTAATCCTAACCCTAACAAGCTCTCTTTAAATATCAACTCAACACTTAGATAACTACAAACAAAATCTGAACAACCGGACTTAACTCGTCGAAAAACACATAGAAAAAGATTCCCATCTCCCTGCGGACGACCCGTACTCAACCGGCTAGCTACGTGCGAAACCGTCTTGATTGCGGTATTTTAAACTAGAACTTGAACACGCTCGTATCCTAACAATCAAATGGCGCCGTTGCCGGGGAGACGGTAGTCTATTTCTAAGTGAAATTTCGGGTTAATTTGTGAATATAAAAACAACCAAAAACCAAAAAAATATATACTTTGTAAAAATCATCTTGTTATTCTTGATTAGTTTTTGTGCAAGTGTGCAGGAAATACGAAGCTCAAGATCGACGCCTAAGACGTTGGAAGTACGGAGTTCAAGTACAGTGCCAAAGACGTGGGAAGATAGACCCACATTTCGCGGCTACACCGCGACGGACAAAACGAAGTATACGGTCTACTGTCAAAATCTGGAGCAGATACAGTGAGCAACTAAAAATTCCACCCATCCAGAAAGACAGAGGACACCAAACAGAGCTTACACCAGAAAAATGAAGCACCAATTCCTCATTTCCGCCGCGGAACAGCGGCATTAGAGCCTTATTGCCGCGCAACCGCGGCCACTTGGTGGGGTCAGTGTGCCATCTTCTCTCTGTAAGTCCCTCTGCCTCTCTCCACTCCTCTGAGCTCCACTGAATTGTGTTTTCTGCAGGATTCTTTGCGCAAATTCTTCTCCCCCTTCCAATAAACTGTTCTTGTGCAGGATTCTTTGCGCCGCAAATAAAAATTGGTTGCTGTTGATATTGTTACTGTTTTGCATTCTTTAATACGGACTTAAGGGGCTTGAAACCAATCCAGATTGGGTGGGGATTTCATCACCCTTCCCAGGACCCCGGAAATCACTAAAGCATATGCATTGTCCATTGTAATTAAAAAATACTAGACTTCAGCCCTAAGGACTTCGCGCTCATTAGGAGAAGATAAACCTTGTTTAGAACCTTGCTTAACCGTATATTGTTTACGGGGTGTCTAGGAAAGTGTTAAAGGCGCAACCGCCGAAAGAGAAAGGGTTATTTAATTAAGGAACTTCGCGAAAGCGTTGGACAACCTCCCCTTATCTCTGCACTTACCTGGCCTCGTGATCAGTGTATTTTTAAGTTTGTTTCTCGACACTGTTTAACTTCGACAATCAAGTTCAGGAGCAGGTCTAGTAGACCTAGGTTACCCTAGATCTAGGTGTGATTGTGCATATCTTGTTTGTGATTGCTTAAGCCGTATTCCCGTACATACTTCTGTAAATCTTTTTCTAAAAAAAAAAAAAAGAAAAAAAATCAAAAACTTTTACAAAAACTTGCCCTTTTTGTCGCCAAATCCATTTTCACCCAACACCCATCGCCTTTCTTCATTGACGTTTTCTTACCCTCACCTTCTTCTCTTTGACTATACTAAACTCGTTTAGTGTATGTCCGCTTGGACTCGGGACACTAGCGCCCGTCTAGTCCGCGTTACGTTAGTCGCGACCGACTACGCGATCGACTCCGAAGTCGATACTCCGTCCACTCCTCTTTCACCCCTTCCTTTGCCGGCCAACTCCGACGTTGACCGGAATTCTGTTCATACATCTTCACCTTCACCTTCACCTTCACCAACCTCTTCTTCCGCGATGTCGGGATTTATTCCAAACATCTCGTTGACCACCCCTGGATTGGCTCCACCTCCTATGGAGACCAATCTCCCACCACCTCCGCCTGTTGTAGCGCCGCAGCGAATTGCGCTCCAGGATCGTTTCTACCCTACCCGTTCTGCACTTCCAACCTGCCTTTCTCTTCCTCCGGCCAATGGGGACAACTTTGAAATTAAGCCCCATTTCATCAACATGCTTCCACGTTTTCATGGGCTTGAATCTGAAGATGCCTATATCTTCATTAACAAATTTCAAAACGTCTGTGCCATGATGAAAACAACCCAGCTGTCGGACGATGCTATACGTCTACGGGTCATTCCGTTCACTTTATGCGATCTCGCAGAAAAATGGCTGTATAGCACCGCTTCCCACTCAATCACCAGCTGGGACGAGTTTGTTAAAGCGTTTCTGAAAAAATTCTACCCAAATCATAAGACCGCAAGAATTCGAAATGAGATCAACCAATTCTCCCAGCTTCCTTCTGAACCCTTTTGGAAGTGCTTTGACCGATACAAAGACCTTCTTGTTCAGTGTCCTCACCACGGTATAGAGAAATGGCAACTCTGCCAAACCTTATACGAGGGACTGAACCCAGCAACGAAGCAGTTGCTGGAAACCATCTGTCAGGGCCACTTCCTATCCAAATCTGACGAGGAAGCGTGGCAGTTCTTTGACGATCTTGCGGAGCAAACGCTACAGTGGGAGAGCACCAGACCGACTCCTTCTTCTTCTTCTCCCTCCACTTCTACCGGTCAGTCTAGGGTAGGAATCCACCAACTCGATGTCTCTATTGCAATGAGAGCTGAAATGGCTGCAATAACAAAAAAGCTTGAAGCAATAGAGAGCAAATTTTCTTCTCCTACTCCTGCCCCTGTTCTCCCCCTTCGTACCATCTGCGCTTGTTGTTCCGATCCGTCCCACTTGACTGAAGAGTGTCCTTACAATCCACCCTCGCAAGGACAGGATCAGGTTAATGCATTCCAGCAAAGACCAAGGAATGATCCATACTCTTCCACCTACAATCCCGGTTGGAGGAACCACCCCAATTTCGCCTGGAATCAGAATCAGAATCAATTCCAGGGCAACAATTTCCAAAGGGCCCCTCCACCGCAACAACAAGTGCAACAACATACTCAGTATCAGCAGCCCTTCCAACCCCAGCCTTACCAAAACCAGACGAACAACTTTGCACCGAACAATTCCTTTCCACCAAACAACTTTGTTCCGTCGAGCAACGATAAGGTTTCCTCGCCCGAGCGAAGTCTGGATGCGTTTGTTAAACAATCGACTCAATCCACCGCCAACATCCAGTCTTCGATCCAATCTTTAGTGCAACACACCGCCGCACACGGGCAGAGCATCAAGACCATCGAGGCCCAGATTGCACAGCTGAACGCGGCCTTGAGCGAGCGAGAGAAGGGGAAGCTCCCGTCCCAGCCACTTCCAAATCCCGGCCACCCACATAATGCACATGTTGCTCTTGAACAACAAAACCATAATGTGAGTGCCGTGACCACACTGAGATCAGGGAGGGTGCTGCAAAACAACATTGGCAAGCAAATCAACGATGACACCCCGGCCGCTTCTTCTTCTTCTTCTTCTCCTGCTTCTTCTTCTTCGTCTTCCGAGCCTATTCTCCGTTCTTCACAAGGCTCTCCTTCCTCTTCTTCTCTAAACGGACCCGCTTCTCACTCCACGAAAACACCTATTCTGGGATCCGTTCCAACTCCAAAATCTCCTCCTCCAGCATTAGACTCAACCAATTTTCAAAATGTTCCATTTCCAAACCGGTTGAGGTCTAACAAACAAAATCCACAAATGGAGAAGATTTTGGAGTTATTCAAGCAAGTTAACATTAACATTCCTCTTTTAGATGCTGTCCAACAAGTCCCTTCTTACGCGAAAATCTTAAAGGACTTGTGCACGAAAAAGAGGAAGTCTCAGGTACCCAAGAAGGTTTTCTTGGCTAGTGCTGTGAGTGATGCCCTTACCCAATCTTTACCACAAAAACGGAAGGACCCTGGCTGTCCTACGATTTCAATTACTATTGGGGATAAGAACATCAACCGCGCACTATTAGATCTTGGTGCCAGTGTTAACTTGCTTCCGTATTCAGTATACGAGCAATTAGGCGTCGGAGAGCTGAAACCCACACACTGCACTCTCCAGATGGCCGACCGATCGATCACCCATCCTAGGGGTGAGCTAGAGGATGTGTTAATCAAAGTCGGGGACTTCATATTCCCCGTCGACTTCATTGTCTTAGATACACAGCCTGTAGCTAACCCCCGGAATCAAATTCCGGTGATACTCGGTCGCCCATTTCTCGCAACCTCAAATGCTGTGATCAATTGTCGCAATGGTTCAATGAACCTCTCTTTTGGAAATATGACAATTGAACTCAACATTTTTAGGTTGGGGAATCAGCCCGCCGAACCTAATGCTCATATACTGGATGTCTGCTCGATCCAGGAGATCACACCAGAAGAGTGTGAATTCGAGGAGTTTCTGTTTGAACACGATGATCTTGACGCCACTAGTGCGTGTCTCTTCGAACCTGCTGCTGTTTCTGCGCCCGATAACGACTACGAGTGTTTCACGTTCACGAACGATCTTAGCCGCGCACAACCCGAGTTCGAATCTTTCGACTTTTCGGATGAGTTACCTGAACCATCCGACTCGGTTGCCTATACTCGTTTTGAACCTTTGCTGGAGTCCTTTGAGTTCGAGACCTTTGCACCAGTCTTGCCTTCCATCATTTCACCTCCAACGCTCGAACTCAAGCCGTTGCCGTCTCACCTTAAGTATGCTTACTTAGGTGAGAACGAGACCCTTCCTGTCATCATCTCGGCTTCTCTAGCTCCCGAGCAAGAGAAAGCCCTTCTCGCGGTCTTGCACAGCAACAGGCAAGCTTTTGGCTGGTCCATGGCGGACATCAAGGGGATTAGTCCCCTCATCGTTGAGCATCACATTCATCTGATGGATGATGCCAAACCAGCACGGGATCCACAAAGACGTCTTAATCCAGTCATGAAGGAGGCTGTGAAGAAGGAGATCGTCAAATGTCTAGATAGTGGTATCATTTACCCTATCTCTGATAGCCAGTGGGTTAGCCCCATTCACGTTGTCCCCAAGAAGTCGGGCATCACGGTCATAACCAACGAAGCGAATGAGTTAATCCCTACTCGCACCCAAACCGGGTGGCGAGTTTGCATTGATTACAGAAAACTCAACGCTGCAACGCGGAAAGACCACTTTCCGCTACCTTTTATTGACCAGATGCTCGAACGATTGGCCGGACATGAGTACTATTGCTTTCTAGATGGCTACTCTGGCTATAATCAAATTCCCATCGCCGAAAAAGACCAGGACAAGACCACTTTCACTTGTCCTTTCGGCACGTTTGCATATCGACGCATGCCCTTTGGGTTATGCAATGCGCCCGCTACCTTCCAGCGGTGTATGATGGGGATTTTCTCAGACATGGTGGAGAAATTTCTGGAGATTTTCATGGATGACTTCTCCATTTTCGGCGACTCCTTTGACGAGTGTTTGCTGCATCTTGACGCTGTCCTTACCAGATGTAAGGACAAGAATCTCACTTTGAACTGGGAGAAATGCCACTTCATGGTGCGCGAAGGTATTGTCTTAGGACATATCATCTCGCAAAATGGCATAGAGGTTGACAAAGCAAAGATTGAGGTCATTTCCAATCTGCCTCCTCCCCGATGCGTCAGAGATATCCGAGCCTTCCTTGGCCATGCCGGTTTCTATAGACGGTTTATCAAGGACTTTAGCAAGATTGCTAGGCCCTTGACACTTTTGCTGGCCAAGGACACGCCTTTTGACTTCAACTCGAGCTGTGTGACTGCATTCGAGTCACTAAAACGCTCACTCACTTCTGCTCCCGTTCTTTCTTCTCCTGACTGGACGCACCCATTCGAGATCATGTGCGATGCATCCGACTTTGCCATCGGTGCTGTCCTTGGACAGCACATCAACAAGATGCCGCACGTAATCTATTACGCAAGCCGAACCCTGAACGACGCACAACTCAATTATACAACAACTGAGAAGGAATTCTTAGCTGTTGTATTTGCCTTAGAAAAGTTCAGGCCCTACCTCATCGGCTCTCCAGTCATTGTCTACACTGACCACTCAGCTCTGCGCCATCTTTTTGCGAAGAAAGACGCCAAATCTCGGTTGATCCGTTGGATCCTCTTGCTTCAAGAGTTTGACCTTGTCATTAAGGACAAACGAGGATGTGAAAACGTGGTTGCCGACCATCTCTCGCGACTTCCTTCTTCGCCTTCGCTTCCAATTCCGATAAACGACGTTTTCCCGGATGAACAACTCTTGACAGTATCTTGCGAACCCTGGTTCGCAGATATTGTGAACTATTTGGCCACGGGATTGCTACCGACCAAATGGTCGAGTCAGGACAGACTTCGCTTCTTATCCCAAGTAAAACATTTTTACTGGGACGAACCCTACTTGTTCAAGTACTGTCCCGACCAGATTATTCGTCGGTGTGTCCCTGATGAGGAATTCAAGAGTGTGCTGTCATTTTGCCACGACCAAGCATGTGGCGGGCATTTTGGGCCCAGAAAGACAGCTGAGAAGATCTTGCAATGTGGTTTCTACTGGCCACAACTTTTCAAAGACGCTCACGACTATTGCAAGACTTGCTCCCGGTGCCAACACATGGGCCGGATATCCCGGAGGAATGAGATGCCGCTCCAACCAATCTTGGTTGTGGAGATTTTCGATGTTTGGGGGATAGACTTCATGGGGCCGTTTCCCAGCTCTTTTGGGAACTTGTACATTCTTCTAGCTGTTGATTACGTCTCTAAATGGGTCGAGGCTGTGCCCAGCCGAACTAACGACAACAAGGTTGTCATTAGGTTCCTTAAAGAAAACATTTTCTCACGGTTTGGGCACCCCCGAGCGATCATTAGCGACAATGGAAGTCATTTCTGCAATAGGACTTTCGAGGCCTTGATGCGGAAATACTCCATTAATCATAAGCTTTCTACGCCCTACCACCCCCAAACCTGCGGGCAGGCCGAAGTTTCAAATCGGCAAATCAAGCAGATACTGGAGAAAACGGTTTCCAAGAACCGTAAGGATTGGTCTTTGAAACTCACTGATGCCCTTTGGGCATTTAGAACCGCTTATAAGACCGACCTTGGCATGTCTCCCTATCGGCTTGTGTACGGAAAAGCCTGCCACCTTCCTGTCGAAATCGAGCATCGCGCGTTTTGGGCGATAAAGGAGCTGAATCTGTCTCTGGAGGACGCGGGCAGCCATCGGAAGCTGCAGCTGAACGAACTGAGCGAGCTTAGGGATGAGGCTTACGACAATGCGGTTGTCGTTAAGAATCGAACGAAGGTGTTTCATGATAAACACCTTGTGCGCAAAACCTTCGTACCTGGTCAGCAGGTACTTCTTTACGACACCCGACTTCACTTCCATCCTGGAAAGCTCCGATCTCGCTGGAAAGGGCCGTATTTTGTGCGGACTGTGTATCCGCAGGGCGCTGTGGATTTGGAAAATCCAAAGGACGGTTCACTCTTCAAAGTGAACGGACACCGATGCAAACCGTACCTTAGCGCCGAACCAACAGAGGAGCTCCTGTTCTTACAGGAGCCGGTTTACCTTGCTTGATCTTCCTCTGCCTACCTCCAAACTTCGGTTATCCAGCCAAGAACAGTGGACACTGTTCCAAATAAGTTTGGGGGTATGTACAAACCATTTTGTTTATATTCTTGTATATTCTTTTTCTTTTCTTTAAAAACAAAAACAAATAAAAATTTGTGTATCACTAACCGACAATTTTGAACCTTCCAACTGCTCTCTTCATGCTATGACAGTGAGGACACTGTCCAGTTTAAGTTTGGGGGTACGCTCGGTACGCATTTCTTACCTTCGCATTCATATGTGTATTTTGCATCTGCATATTAAAAATCCATAAAATCCATAAAAACTTGATAATTTTCCAAAAATATAAAAACTTTTTTGTCAAGTTAGCTTGTGGAAGAACTCTGATTCAACATTCGACGGTTTTTGTTTGATAAAATAGGAATAACTAGATCTTATGTTTGGATTTTGAAAACCTGAAAGATAACTCTCCTTTGAAGTTAACTATAGCTGATATACGTCTTTACATCACACTACACGTGTCGTGAGTTTTGGGAATTAGATGACAAGTCTTTCATGTTCAAACTTTTAAACAGATAAATGATTTTCTGAGAATCAAATAGGTTTGTTCTGAAATAAGTAATGACAAGAATAGTTTATGAAGTAAAGCGAATATGAAGGAATGTTATTGATGCCGTAATAGGAGCTAAGTCTGAAAAATAACCCATCTAAAACTTGATTGGAATGATTACTCACCAAACCCACTAGACACGTCTTTTATCCAAAAAAATATTTGAACTGCCGGTTATATCTCCGTTCGTATTAAATCATCTGATTTTCACGCCAAACTGTCTTTTGTTTTTGGACCTAGGTAACTTGAGTAATTAAGTCCGCTGGGGTGTTTCTACACCTAATGCCCTAAAACCAACTGGTTTGGGTGCATTGGCCCAAAGCTCGCTAAGAAGCCTAGAAAGTCCAGTTTAAAACAAAGTCAAGCAAGTGTTCTCTCCGAGTTAAAATTCCTAACGGTTCTTTGTGTGAGAATAATCTTGATAAAAGACAGGCTTTTAAAAAAAATTTTAACGGAGATATGAAGGTTTTACTCTTTGATAAAGACTATTGCACGTTCACAGTGGTGTGTATGAAATGAAAACAAGAAAAAGGTGGAGTGAAAAATACGACGTAGTTTCCTGTTAAGGAAGATAGAAATTCTGAAGTTAAAACCTTACTGGAAAACGAAACTTGAAAAATGCTTAACTCGTTATAAAACTTATGTGATCCTCTTAAAATTATTATCTGGGCTTTATTGTGCGACATGATGACTCTAATCGATCCTTCTGGAACTTAACGACACTATCCGCACTGCACGTAAAGACATATAAAATCTGTAGTTAAATAAGATGTGAGGTGTGAAAAATAAAGGTTCGATAGTCTAGACTAAGGATTATAGAATTGTTATTTTCTAAAACAAAACTTTAGGGTTTGAAACTTAGTCATTTTTACAAACCAACTTGACCGGATTTTGTAGGTAGTATCCGCTGAAAACCCTCAGGAGACAACACTCCTCCTACTAGGGACACCTAGAGGTTTAACGGCTTGTTGCACATGCTCAGTGCAATCGCGTTCCCTGCGAAAGTGAGGTTAGGAAATTTTTTGTGAATAAATGGACTTTGCTCGGGACGAGCAAATGATAAGTTTGGGGGTATTTGTTCATATCAGATTTTTGCATTTTCATACCGTCCAATTTTTATCACATTGCATATCCGTAGATACTCTTGAGCCGTGTTTACTAGTCAATTGCAGGATACAGGTCCTCGGTTCCAAAACGGTGAAATTCATGGAAAAACACGACAAAATCCGGGTTCCTGCCAACCACAGATAAAACACGGTCTCCGCTCTTCATCCGTATGTTGCCAGATACCAGTTTAGGAGACAAAAGGACAAATCAATTGTCACCTTCATGCACAAAGCACTATGGTAGCACATAATCCAAGAGATCTACACGGAGCTCGAGGCAATCATCCACAAAAAGTCCACTTCATAACACCTTTCCCTCAACAGAAATTCTGGAAGAATTTTGGATGTATTTTCAGAAAATACATACAACAGACAAGAGGGGACAGAAGAACAGGGAAGTACCCCAAAGCCCACACCCTAAACCTACCAAGGTGCGGCGGATCCGCGGCCAAAGGGGGGTCTAGGCCGCGGATCCGCGGCAGTACAGTGCCTTCAGCCGACCAATTTTCAGGGGTATTTTGGTATTTGCATTTTTGGTCTGGTGGTTGCCCTAGGTTTTCATTCTCCAGCCTATAAATAGCCCAGAAGTTTGAGAAGGAAAGGGTCCATAACTTTGTATTTTTCATTTTGCCTAGTTTTAGTATTGTTCTTCTTCCTCTTCTCACCTCTTCTCCATTAAACTTGTAAGTGAGCTTTTGAGTGAAGAGTGATGAATAAAGAAGACCATTTTTATTATCATGCTTGTCTCTTTCTTTACTTGTTATAATTGTTGTAATTTTAATTGTTAAGTAGTTGTTGTTATTTCCTTGTTGTTTGTTCCTTCTCTCTTTTTCTTTATCCTTTCATACGACAATGATACTTACGCTTGATCCTCGCCAAGGTGAGGTCGCAAACAGTTAGTCGTATTCTTCTCTTTCTTTCTATCTTCCTCTTTTGTGTTGTTTTATTTTTCCGTATTATGAAGTGTGAGTAGTTCTATACTTGTTAGGGTAGGATAAGGGAAGTTTGAGAGAAGGAAATCTCTCTCACTCTTTCCTTGCCCAACAACTTAAATCAACTCCCGTTAACCCAACCACAATCCGCTCCTTACGGCACCCTATCCTACATGATAGCGGTGATTCCGTAGTGAGACCGGTTGTGGTTGAATTACCCGGAGGTTATGGATAAGAGCCAAGAACGGACGGACAAGCACCAAAAGGAAGGACTATGCGTTGGAAAGCCTAGCTTATACTCGCAAGTTCCTTCCTAGTCGTGCTAATCCCCGTTGTTGCCGATTACCGTAACACCGATATTAAGTGGGGCAACGAAAGATGTGGAGACTCCTAACTCAAACTAACCTAATCCTAACCCTAACAAGCTCTCTTTAAATATCAACTCAACACTTAGATAACTACAAACAAAATCTGAACAACCGGACTTAACTCGTCGAAAAACACATAGAAAAAGATTCCCATCTCCCTGCGGACGACCCGTACTCAACCGGCTAGCTACGTGCGAAACCGTCTTGATTGCGGTATTTTAAACTAGAACTTGAACACGCTCGTATCCTAACAATCATTGCCTCGGTTCAGAGGCGGGAGCCCGTTTAAAAATCCGTCGACGTGGTGCCACCTGGACGAGAAGACTGGAGATTCCGGAGATCGTAGCAGCCGCAACAAAGTGTGGGATTATGGTTGAAGACCGAAGGACTCGGATCATTCGGTATAACATTTCTACCCACTTTGTAGTTTGTTAGTTTAGCTTTAATGGCAGATCCGGGTTACGGTACATGATAGCGCCAGTTTGTAAAATGTTTTTGTTCCGCATTTGGCGTCTGCTAGACGGCCGGGGCGCTACCGTGGACTTACAGTGGTATCAGAGCCTCACCATTAAGCTATACTAATTTATGCTAACGCGTTCAAAATATCGATCTAACCGAATTTCCAAAAACTGCAATTTCTATGATCTGAGTTTCTGTCGATTTTTCAAAGGGCCTAAATATAATTTTACATATCACAGAAAACTAAGCAGGGTTTTCTAAGCAAACTGGTAAATTTTGAGCACGTGATCCCACGTGACCGCCGCGGATCCACGGTCAAACCTAGGGTTTGACCGCGGAACCGCGGCAGTACTGTGGGAACAGTGCATCAAAATTCTCCAGTAGGCTTTGCTGTGGAAATTATGGCTTTTGGTATAGTTCTTTTGGGCCCAGATTTTATTACTGTACACCAGATGTACGTGGGGCCCACTTCGGGAAGTTTAGTCGATCGAAATTTTAAACTTGTTAGTTTGCAGTATTTACATTATATCTCCGACCGGGAATGTCATTTGATCGGTAAACCGCGTCTGATTGCTATAGTTCTTTTAGACGGGTTTGCGAACGTGACATTCGCGTTGATGTTCTGTGTTGTGCTGTGATGTTGCGGATATGTCGTGGTGGATAGCAGGGTGCAATGATAGTGCTGTTTAGATTTATTTGTACATTTGATATTGCGGGGCGAGCGTCCAACATGTGGACTGCCGTCACTGCCTGTTTGTATAATATTATTTTGGGGCACGACCGGGCTGAGGTCGATGTACCCGTTGTATATATTTTTATTTCTGTACTAGGTTTATCCCGTGACGGAGTGCACGGATAGCCAGGTTCTTGAGGGCAACGGGTCCGTATCTCATGGCTTTGAGAGGCAAAGGGACCTTACTCTAGAATTGGAAGACTATTCGCCGCACTCGTAGGGGATACAGGTTGACCCAAAGAGGAGTGCTCAATTTACCGGATTCCGTGAAGTGCCGGGTGTTCCATTCACTATGCTGTGGGGGACTACCACACTTCAGGTTTTGGCGGATAACTTGCCGCACCCGTAGGGGTCTAGGTTTCATTGCACAGGCTATCCACACGACCAGGGGAACGTCGGGTTTCAGTAGCGGCTCTGTGAAACCCGGGGATCCCAGATTATCTGTATTGTTCTGTGATGCTTATTACTTTTATGTAATGTTGCATATTATCACGCCTGGAGCGATTATTGTATATTGGTATATATACTATTAGATGTTGTATATGTTTTACACCCACGCTAGTCCATCCCCCGCTCTGTCGTTAGTTAAGTAACCTAACGGGTGATGACGGGACCCAGTGGCGAATGCGGATGGCATATACGTACATTTTATTTTCGTTCTTTTCTGGTGTTATTGATTGATGGGACTGCATTGATTCTTATCAATGCAAGGATAAAACAAACCTATATTTGATGTTGTTGGAACAATTTTAAAAGGTGTTATTACAAAGATGTTTCCTTTTGTTTTGCATAGCGGTATTCAGTTGGAATATCCTGCACCTCATTCGACGAGGCAAGGGCCGAGATCCCTTCACCGGGAGTGACCCCTTGGGCAGAAGTTTACGTCAGGGTAATAACTTTACTATACTCGATTACAAGTTGCTTTGCATCGAGGTATTCAGTTAGAATATCCTGCACCTCATTCCATAAGGAAAGAGCCGAGATCCCTTCACCGGGAGTGACCTCTTTAGCAAAAGGTTTTCGCCAATATATTTTTATAAAAAGATATCAGGTTCCTTCAACGAGATCAAGTTCATTACGTTAAAGGTTTTTCGCCAAAAAATATCGGGAGTTTCAAACATACAAGAAACTTGCCAGGCATGCGCATACCTTCTGGAGTGTGATAACTTGAGTGGCTTCCATCAAGTTATCATGCAATGATAGTTGGATCCCGATTCTCACTGATGAGTTGGTTTACTCTTCGGGTGATCCCGACTAATTCTTCTTTCAGGTTTGGAGGAGAATTTGAGATTACAGTGGGAGGTTTCCTGATTAGATAAAGTGATAACCATTCTGATCTAGGTTAGAGTGCACGCAGAGTGTTTCTTTTCTCTCTCTCTGGCAGCGACTTTTGACCGGCCCTAGACTATGACTCAGTGACCAAGTTGACCAAACCTTCTTAAAATACTGGCGTTTGGATTGTCTGAGTTGCATAAGTCATTGCCGCTCCTTCTTTTACCCTTTGTATTTCTCAGAACACCCCATATTACTACGGACATCCACTTCCATTGGATAGATCCATCGTATGGTTATATACGAACTCGGAGGGACTTCTTCGAGGATGGATTCAGGTTCAGGAGAAATAGAATTGGTCTATTCAGTTGACTTTTATTATAACCTTCTCTCAGGTTGCGAGGGCTCCTTAGTTTAGGAGAGTACACCTATTACGCTTATTGGATAGTCTTATTCAAAACCATAGGCAGGTGCCGAAAGGTAGGGAATGAAGAAAATCAATTAGCCTAAGTAGGGTGTGCAGAAGGTAATATGTAAAGACAAAATAATGGGATTGGAAAGAGGGCAAAGTAAATTGCGGCTGTTATCAGTCACGACCAAACCGCGTACTTCATCGCCACTCCTATTTCACCTTTAATTTTTCCCAGTTCGGGAGAAATAGAATAAGGTATTATTCAGTTGTCTTTTATCATCATTTTCTCTCAAGTTGCGAGTACTCCTAGGATTAAGAGAGTACACCTATTATGCTTACTGGATAGTCTTCTTCCAAACCATAGGCTGGTGCCGAACGGTAGGGAAGGAAGAAAACCATTTAGCCTAACGAAGGTGTACAGAAGGTAACGACTAAAGACAAATAAAGGGATTTGGAGAGATGATAAAGAAATATACGGTTATAATCATGAATTTGATTATGGAAGAGGCATTACTAAGAATACCAGGATACCCCTACGAAACATATTCATGTTTCGGTGCATTGTTAAAGGAAAACTTTTTTCCCGATTGGATACTTACTTCAGGGTATGTATTTACCAGGTTTCATTCTCATATCTGTATGGTTTTACAGATCATGAGTGGGAGTAATTTATTGGCAATTAGGTGATCATCCTCATTATATCTGAATTCGTTGTAATTGGTGATATTTGAGGAAATCGCCTGGGTACAGTTTTCAACCTATAATGCACAGGTTTTGAGTTATCAACTCAGTGGACTTATACAGAGTATTGTAAGTTGTCCAGTGTCCGTTAGGACAAAGGGGTAGGTCCTCATACTATGTTCTATTTACTTATGACTTCTCTAAGTTTTAGACAAGTGTTTCGCAGAAATACAATGTCTATGTTTTGAGAAGTTGTGGGTATAAGAATAAAGTAGAGAACCAGATGTCACAAGTATCAGGATTCTTCAAAAGATCGAAGATGTAGATTCTTATGATTGGTATTCAGTTGATAGTAACAGTTTTGAGAAACTTGTTTCTCTTTCAGGTTACTCATAATTGGATGGATTCCTAACTTGAGTAATGCTGAGTAGCCTCTCTCCATTAAGTTGATATGCACTGAGACAGCTGCATGATTTGAATCTGGTTCCAATTAAATTAGTGCCTCTGTTTCTATATTGGATATACAATGGTTCATATCTTAACGATGTTAAGATACGGGGAGTTGTCCAGCTTATGCTTAAAACCAGACACTGGATAACTCAAGGCACATTTCTATAATGGCAGTTTGTGGGTTGACCCGGGCTATGTCGAGGGTTGACATTTCTACCATCTGGAAGATCAATAGTGATATTGTTCTTGACTCGCCACAGTTTTAGTAAATTGGATTTTTTCAGAAAACAGTAGTGGGAGTATGGTAGAACTGGAAGTGATTTCAGAGCCGCAAACGATTACGGAAAATTTAATAGGACCTATATATTCAATCAGGTTTGACATTCCAATAGCCACTCCGCAGATATAGTGGGTAACCTCAGACACCCGAGAGGTACTCCGGTAGCCTTAAGGACGGTGACAGGGATGTTCTTGTTTACTCAGACTTGACTCTACTGTTGTTCCAGACTATGAGACCCGGCAAGAGGATAAATATAGCGTCGTTCTAAACTAGCTTTAGAAGTGTACGTATATATTATTCTGCCAGACGGTTGTCGTAGTCAGTGGGAGCAGCGGAAGCATAGTGGGCAAGTAGCTTATGTCTATTTATAGAATTGAGTAGATAAAGCGAAGATAGATCATCTATTTTTGATGAGACAGTCATGGGTTTGACTTCATCAGAATAGGGGATGGATCTGTTAAGTGGGTAGTAGGGTGTGATGTCCTGCTATTTGGATGACATACACAGAGTAGGAAGTAAAATTCCTATACTACGATCGGTTGTACTTTGGTCGTCACACGGTTGTTTCTCCACAAAGGACATGAATATAATATCTGACATTCTGGTTACTAGATCTATGGTTTTAGATCTAGATTTGGGTAGTTTCCCAATATGGGTACTTTGACAATATTCTAATAGTATTTTAGAATAGATGACTCCTGGCATGGTGGTGTACCTGCAGGTGATGGAGTCGCCCTCTCTAAAGGTGTCTTACAGACTAAAGGGGAGAGGGAAGTGCATGATTGGCAGATCACTTGCTTAGGCAATTGAGTCAATCGTGAGATGTCAAGTACCACACCAGATGTTGTTTTTGCACTAGATGCGATATGTTTATATTAATCCAATCCTGAAGAAACATAAGGAAGCAGTTTTAGAACATAAGTGCATGTTCTACGGATTTGATGACGGCAGCCTCTTTCGGGAGAGGGTTATCATTCCAGGCTTCAAAGGTGACATGGATGACAAAGTGATTGTCAGAGTTATAGTTTTCCCTATGATGAGGGACAGTATTATGGACAGGTGGTCCAAGAGGATACTGTAGGAGGCATGGTGCTGGATACTGATTAGGTTCAGTTATCGGTACAGTCTAAGAAGTTTGGATTTGGAGTTCATTTATGAACTAGGTCCCATCAGATATCCAGACATATTCTAAGACAGGTATTACTCGATTCGGGAGATGGTTTTCTCCGCGAACTTGAGATTAAGAGAGACATAGAAAGAAACATCAGGGCGGATCCACTCACTGAGGCTATTTCTCGAACACAAGAGTTTTACAAACTAGCTTTGTGAAACTGATTAGTAGAGGAGTTGGATGTTCAGTATCACACGGGCTGTGAGTATGCGACATCGCAATAATTAGCCTTAAGTGCAAGTGGGAGATTGTTGGAGATAGTACCCTCAAAGTCAATTATTGGATCGCAGGTACGTGATTGCAATGATTGAGGCAGGACCTATACCGATATGACAGTCTTGCTCGAGATGATAATATGCTATCTGGTTTGTCTTTATCATCGTATACATGCTTTAGTTCACTATTGCATGATAATAGAGCCCATAGGATTCTTGCTTGACTACCAGCAGTATGATGGCGATCATATACGTGGGAGCTTGGGTCTATAAGCACATCCTTAAAAGTGTACCTAGTCGTGGGAGTTTCGAGACAGGGCATCGATACTCCAGAGTAGACAAGTGTATACAATCGAGACCCCGACGAGGGGTGGTGGCCGGTCTCACAAGCCATTGGTGTCAGTTGGATCACCTAAGATGTACACAGGTGCTCATTAGGTTATGAGTACACCGGACAGGACTCGCTGGGAACATGCTAGTTGGTATTATACATATCGTCAGATAGCAGTTCCTTGGTGACATGTGTACAGGTTAGTTTGTCGACCTGAGATCGTCATTTGTCTCGTGTGAGTTCCCACTGTGCTTTGATTCCTACCCTACCACGGCTCAAAGGAGTCGTGCAAACAGGTATTTTTTGGGTACAGTCCCGAGCCACATGGAGGCAGTGAGCGGATCGTCGGGGATTCGTCTCTCCCGGTATTGGGGGTTGATGTCGCACAGTGCACGGGTGGCCATCACTAGAAACCCTCGGCCGAGATAGTGGAGAATTACTGATTTGGATCAGTAGTTTCTCAGGTGGTGATGGGCTTCATGCCGACACGATTTATCGCGTTATTAGGGATCTGACTTTATCCACCCCCCTAGACTCGATATGCGATACTCTTTAGACGAACGGACCGGACTGTATATACATTGTCACTGTTAGGCTCAGTAGGGTTTATGGATGAGTTCGCTCGTCAGCTTCCCTTCCGATCGGTACATAGGCAACCGTTACGTACAGCTTGTACCTCTGACGTGCTAGTGGTTATACCCAGTGCCAGCGTTTTTATGAGTCATTAGAGTCCCCCACAGACACTTTCCCAAGTTCGGACGAAACGTTGTAGAGGCCGTATGGTTTTATGGCAAGGTACGGAAAATGCACGTGCGTTTTCGCACGTGTCATTTTTCGGGCAGATAATACTGGTCGTCTTTGGTTTAAACCGGATACGAGTATTATACTGTATAGATATAATATCTTTATCTCAGTTGCATTTGTATTCGGTCGAAATACAAATGCGGGTATGCTTATACTGATACGGGGTTATCCTGAAATTCGTTTCGGGATCGCTTTTGGAAGTTGCCAGTTTCCAGTTTTCTATCACCCGTCTTTAACATTCGGTTAAAGACGGATTTATCTTTTCTTGAGATGAGTGTGGAAGCTTCTAGAAGGTGACTAGGATGATGACTAAGCTTGTGAGTCATTGATGCATTAAGTGTTCTTTTAATGTTGTGATGACTAGGTTTATTATCATTGGTTTGCATTAAATGTGTTCATACAAGGTCTCATTGTGACTCATTCTTTCTTTAATCTTGTGGTCACCTTCCCCTCTCCTACACTCACCTCCCCCTCTTGTATAAGTGGCCGGCCCCCTCCCCTCCTCTTCACACTCTCTCACTTGTTGATTAAAAGATTATAATAGTTTGGATTCATGGAAATAAGATAGCCTCATTTCTCATTTCACCCGATCCAAAAGGCAACTTCATTAACCGTTCGTCCATAGCCTTAGACGTAACGAGACAAAGTGTTCTACTCATTCTCTATATCATCTTGGTCGTCTCTTTTAGCAAACTTGACGACCGAGTTGTCTCGGTTCAGAGGCGGGAGCCCGTTTAAAGATCCGTCGATGTGGTGCCACCTGGACGAGAAGACTGGAGATTCCGGAGATCGGGGCAGCCGCAACAAAGCATGGGATGATGGTTGAAGACCGAAGGACTCGGATCATTCGGTATAACATTTCTACCCACTTTGTAGTTTGTTAGTTTAGCTTTAGTGGCAGATCCGGGTTACGGTACACGATAGCGCCAGTTTGTAAAAAGTTTTTGTTCCGCATTTGGCGTCTGTTAGACGTCCGCGGCGCTACCGTGGACTTACAGAAGATTGCTTCTCCACTTATCCGTATCGGTTCGCGTATCGTACCAAGTACACTGGATTATATAAAAGGTTTCTGATCGTCCGGGATAGTGGATGCCGAGTATACAATTTATGTACCCATAATAAATCACACCGTCCGATCCTACCGTCGCAATCCCACTATTCTGAGTGGATTTAGATGTTTCTATGTCCTTAACTTCGAATTTGGATCCAAGGACACCAAATCTTTTGTAATATGCAACCTCCATACTAGGAAATTGAGCTAATCATCTTGAATCACTCTCAAATGATGCAGACATGTTCGGATCGTGGATCTAACGAAACAAATTTTACGAAAAAAACATAACGATACAAGTTTACATTAAAACTGATAGCAATAAAATGTTATTCGAATAACTTACATGATCTGTGACCCAATCACAAAAATTATCCCGATGATATTTTTCCAATTGTTCTTCATTCCAATCATGATGCCCCTCACGTACCTCGTTAAAATGAATTCTGCTTTCGACAAATAATGGTGACATTAATATTATATCATTTTATACACACACAAACACAGATATAACAATTAATCGAAAAAAACTTACTCTCTAATTTGTTCAAGACATGCGCAATTAAGCAAGATAAACCGGTATATCTTGTTGATAAACATAGTGTCTACCCTCTTATACTCGGCTTTACCATATGGCCCGTCTTGAATTCTTCGAGGCCGGTTAAGTCTTGTCTCAATGTTCTCGTCCAGATAGCGGGAACAAAATGTGGTTGCTTCATCAAGAAGATAACCTTGTATGATAGAACCCTCTGGTCGATTTTTATTGCATATAAACTTTTTAAGAGTGTAGAGGTACCTAATGAAAATATGTTGAATAAATAAATACGGGCATACAGGACAACAATAAATTTATAAATTGCACGAAACGAAAAATTACACGTACCTCTTGACGGGATACATCCATCGATATTGTACCGGTCCGGCTAACTTAGCCTCAGCTGCAAGATGAACCGTCAAGTGTATTATGATATCGAAGAATGACGGTGGGAAAATACGCTCAAACTTGCAAAGTATCAACGCAATAGAATTTTCTAGTTTATCCATCGTGACAACCTCCAGTGTTTTAGCACATAACTCTCTAAAAAAACAACATAGGTCGTTGATTACTAGACCAACCGATTCGGGGAGAGAAGTCCTGAGGGCTAATGGAAGAAGGTGCTCCACGATAACATGGTGATCATGACTTTTCAGCCCATCGATCTTTCCCTTCACAATTTTTATTTTCTTGTTGAATGATCCTGAGAAACCTGTGGGAACTTTCAAATCATGCAACACATGCAGGAATCTTTTCTTCTCCGGTTGTGACATATGATAAGCGGCATTGGGAAGTACAAACTTGCCCGGTTTACCCGCTACCGGTCTAGGGTGCAATTCACTTCTTATTCCCCACTCTTGTAGATCCATCCGCGCATTCAGGTTGTCTTTCAATTTCCCGTCTTTACAATGAAGCAAGTTAAGTATGTGCTCTGATACTCCCTTCTCTATATGCATGACGTCCAGACAATGACGCACTAAATTTGTTGACCAGTACGGAAGCTCGAAGAAAATGCTTAACTTGTTCCAAAATGGTGGTTTGACCTGTTTCGTCGGATCCATCCTGAAGGTCACATTATTGTAACCATCCTATTTAGCAGTCACGTCCTCTTCGGACAATGGGGATGGAGGTCCAAGAAGCTCCTGATGACCATCAAAGTGAAACGTGTCTAACCTATAGGGGTGGTCTGGAGGGAGGAAACGTCGATGGCCGCAATAACAAACCTTCCTGCTAAAATTCAAGAATTTCGATGTGTTCATAGCAATGAGGACATGCTTTGTGACCACGTACGAACCAACCTGATAGCATTCCATACGAAGGAAAGTCATTAATTGTCCACATTAAAGCCGCACGCAGTATGAAGGTTGTATTTATGTTTGCATCATATGTCTCTACACCATCAATGAACAAAGATTTCAACTCCTCGATCAGAGGTCGGAGATAGACGTCGATATTGTTCCCTGGTGAGTTTGGTCCGTCGATAAGAAGAGGCATCATAAAGTATGATTGGTCCATAGCCAACCAAGGCGACAGATTATAAATTATCATTACAACGGGCCATGTGCTGTGACTTCCATCCATATACTTGAATGGGAAGAAACCATCAGTAGCCAGTCCGAGCCGGACATTGTGAGGATCGCTACTGAATATTGCGTGCCTCCTATCGAAATCCTTCCATGCCGGTGGATCTCTTGGATGGCTCATTTTTCCATCTTCACTTGGAGGAGCACGGTGATGCCAAATCATTGCCTCGGCTGTTTTCTTGCACCTGAATAGCCTCTGTAGCCTCTGTGTTATGGGAAAGTATCGTGCTATCTTGACAGGTATATCAGGCTTCTTATCAGAATCTTTCGGTTTATACCCGGCCTCTCCGCATGTTGGACACTCTTTCAAATCTGAATTCTCTTTCCGGTACAACACGCAATTTTTACGACATGCTTGAATCTTCTCGCACTTTAGACCCAAATCAGACATCATCTTCTAGGCTCCGTACCAGTTGTCGGGCACGTTATTTCCCAGGGGCATAGAATCTTTCAAGAACGAAAGAAGCATTGTGAATGACTTGTTGCTCCATCCATTTATGCACTTAATCTGGAAAAGTTGGACGAACCATGAGAGGGTGGAATACTTCACATTCTCATAAATTAGTTTTCTAGCATCATTCATGAAATTTTCATATTTATCCGCATGCGGTCCTTGACCGGAAGGAATGTCATCTTCGGTACGAATAGATTCACCTAGGGCAGCCTCTACCATATCCTCCATTTCTTCTTATGGAAATAAATTACCGTTTTCTCCTTCTGCCGCATTACCGAATTCTTCTTCTTCTCCTGCCGCATTATCGTGTTCTCCTTCTTCTTCTGCCGCAGTACTGCATTCTTCTCCTTCCCCATGATATTTCTAAGTTTTATAAAGTCTAGTAAACCCATATTTTACAATATGAAGCTCTGCCAATTTTACCTTCTGCCAGTACTTATTGCCACATCTATCGCACGGACAGAGAATCTTCTCTATTATGATCTTATTATGTGTGCGTGCAAATTCAATGAAAGCAGCAACTCCTGCGACAAACTTAGGTTGCATACGTTGTTGCCAATCCACATACATCCAGTCCTTAACTCTGATGTACTCATGGGCCATGTTAGACTGTATAACATATAAATTGTTGGTTATGGTGACTATATTGAGAATATAAGAACGAGATAGTTACTGACAAAGGAGAAAATCTGTGTATATGCTTTGTGTGTGCATTTGTCGTTGAACAGAATAAATTATCGAACGTATGTTAACCGATAGATGGGGACTAAGTGGCGCTTTTAGTTTTATATATGAGTATCGATGAGAATATGAAGGTTTCATATTATCATCGAGTATCATATATTGGTTTTAACTTGAACATCTCGAATCACTCTCTAATTATGCGATCGTTGTATATTCTTGTTGCATGTGTGTGTTCCGGCTGTCGGGGGTAAGGCTTCTATCCCATTAAGAATGTATAGAGCGAACACCCATCACTTGTGCTTTCAACCGTTTCAAGTAAATTTCGGCAGCACCTTCCCGCTGTTCTCCGAGTACACTGTAATAGAATAGATAATCATTTCAAAGCTGTGAAACAACGTTGAAATGAACATCTAATCTATCTTTGTACACGGAGAACCAGCGGAAAGGTACCGATGAAATATCTCGAAACGGATGAAAACACAAGTGAATGAAGGTGTTTGCTTTATACATTCTTAACTTGTCCACACGGGACAAATCTATCGGTTACCATACGATTGAATTTTCTCGACTATACGACTGTTGTTAGTATCGAGCTATATCGTCCGATATTTAACAACC
This sequence comes from Agapanthus africanus, assembly GCA_030015575.1. Taxonomy (NCBI): domain Eukaryota; kingdom Viridiplantae; phylum Streptophyta; class Magnoliopsida; order Asparagales; family Amaryllidaceae; genus Agapanthus; species Agapanthus africanus. Next base: position 460,623,985 of record CM057344.1, on the reverse strand, counting down.
TTCGTATAGTTCTATGTCACGACGAACATCGCACGTATGTTAATCGATAGACGGGGACTAAGTGGCGCTTTTAGTTTCATATATGAGTATCGATGAGAATATGAAGGTTTCATATTATCATCGAGTATCATATATTGGTTTTAACTTGAACATCTCGAATCACTCTCTAATTATGCGATTGTTGTGTATTCTTGTTGTATGTGTGTATTCCGGCTGTCGGGGGTAAGGCTTCTATCCCATTAAGAATGTATAGAGCGAACACCCATCACTTGTGCTTTCAACCGTTTCGAGTAAATTTCGGCAGCACCTCCCCGCTGTTCTCCGAGTACACTGTAATACAATAGATAATCATTTCAAAGCCGAGAAACAACGTTGAAATGAACATCTAATCTATCTTTGTACACGGAGAACCAGTGGAAAGGTACCGACGAAATATCTCGAAATGGATGAAAACACAAGTGAATGAAGGTGTTTGCTTTATACATTCCTAACTTGTCCACGCAGGACAAATCTATCGGTTACCATACGATTGGATTTTCTCATCGCATAGACTATACGACGGTTGTTAGTATCGAGCTATACCGTCCGATATTTAACAACCTTCGTATAGTTCTATGTCACGACGAACATCGCACGTATGTTAACCGATAGACAGGGACTAAGTGGCGCTTTTAGTTTCATATATGAGTATCGATGAGAATATGAAGGTTTCATATTATCATCGAGTATCATATATTGGTTTTAACTTGAACATCTTGAATCACTCTCTAATTATGCGTTTGTTGTGCATTCGTGTTGTATGTGTAACATGATTTTAAACCATTGAGATCAAGATTGATAGAACTAATCATCCTACATTGCAATGGCATTCATCTACCAAAAACTATTATTACAATGGCATTCATTTATAATAATCAACAATTAAAACTATAAATGTAGGATACTGATATCATAAAGCGTTTAAACTGCAAAAGCAGTACCAGCTGACCCAGTTGGCTTCATGGCAGCCAATTATCTATCCAAGTAGCCTCCACAGCTATGAAGGTACCACAAACTCAGAGAGTTGACTTCACTCTTCAGTTTGTCAAATATTTAACGGAGTCTTTCTTGAATTAAGTTGTACTCTATTACTCACCCATTTTGATGGGGAAGGACTCAAATAATGAAGATAATAAAACAGATAAATTACACCAAACCACTATTAACTATATTTACTATCCACTAAACTACCCTAATGTTTTTTGTTACAGTAAAACTCCCTTGAGACGATCATTAAATCATCTTAAACTTTTTTGTTACAGTGAATTCTCTTGAGATGGTTTAGAGAAAAGCGAAAGTAATCAAGGTAGTCTAGAGAATAACAAGAATAATTAAGAGCGGTTTGGTGTAATTTAGCCTTATAAATTAACCAAGCACATGAAAAAATCAATAACAGATTTGTGGAAGAAAGCTAGAAACACACCCGAAAACTCATCCTTGTCATCTTCATTAGGTTCATACAATCCCTCAGACTCTACATCAGCGTCTTCGTATTCCTCATCCGCATCATCTACTGAACCCTAGCCCCAGCCTCAGCCCAGCCCCAACCCCAACCCCAACCCAACCCTAGCCCCAACCCCAGCCTAGCCCCAGCCCCAGCCCCAGCTCCAGCTCCAACCCCAACCCCAACCCCAACCAAACCCCACAACCGAACCCTAACCCTAACCGAACCCGATGCCGATGCCGACGCAGATGCCAAACCCTCACCCTACCCGAACCTGGCCTGAACCCTAGACTACAACGTCAAAATTAAAAATTATTTGAGATTTACTTACAAATCGTGCGCGCGGTCGAGGAGACGGTATAAATTGGTGGTCGACGACGATCGGCGATGGTGGCGACGAGGCGCGGGAAGTCGACGAAGGTGTGGGGACGACCGACGAAGCAGGCGACGAGGCGCGAGCGCGGTGGCGACGAGAGGCGCGGGAGTGAGAGAGAGAAATTTTGGGAACGATGAATAATTTTTCTGTGCTTTTTGTTTATTAATAACCTATTTATATGCCCCTACAGACATAACCGTAGGTCCACGGCTTGCGGCTCCGTAGGGCCAGATAAAAAATTAGAACGTAAGGTACCGTAGGGACAACGATGTGGCCCTATGGATAAATCCGTAGGGGCAAGAAATATTTGCCCCTACGGATTTCTGAGTCCGTAGGGGCAACCCCATATTGTAGTAGTGATGATATAACCGGATTATTGAATCAAGTGTTGATTTAATAATTTAATATATATATATATATGATATATATATATATAAACTAATATTAAATATTAGCCGGTTATATGTGATATAACCGGATTATTGAATCAAGTGTTGATTTAAAAATTTATTATACATATATATATATATATATTTGATATTAGCCGTGTTATATATGATATTGTTGGATATAGTGCACTCAAGGCAATTATTGTAATCGCAGGCACGCGATTGTGATGATTGAGGGAGGACCTATACGGGTAGAACAGTCTTACTTAAAAAGATAGTATGCTATCTGGTTTATCTTTATCATCATGTACATGCATTATGTGGTATTACATATCACTATTAAATGTTGATAGAGCCCATAGGATTCTTTCTTGACTACCAGTGTTATGATGGCAATCATACATGTGGGGGCTGGGTAGTCCATAAGCATATCCTTAAATGTCCCTGGTCATAGGAGTATCGAGACCGGGCATCGATATTCCGGAGTAGACTGGTGTATACGTTTCTAGACCCCGACGAGGGGCGATGGTTGGTCCCACAGCCATTGGTCTTTCACACCTAAGATCGTATACAGGTGCTCACTGAGGGTGAGTACACTGGACGGACTCGCCGGGAACATATTAGATGGTATTATACTTATTGTCAGATAGCAGTTCTCAGGTAACATAAGTACATGTTAGTCCTTCGACCTGATATCGTCATTTATCTCGTGTGAGTTCCCTCTGTGCTTTGATTACTACCCTACCACAGTTCAAAGGAGTCGTGCAAACAGGTTTTAGTTGGGAACAGTCCCGAGCCACATGGAGACAATGAGCGGATCGTCGGGGATTCGTCTCTCCCGGTTTTGGGGGTCGATGTCGCGCTGTGCACGGGTGGCCATCACCACAAATCCTTAGCCAAGGTGGATGAGAATTACTAATTTGGATCAGTAATTTCTCAGTGGGTGATGGGCTTCACACCGACACGAAATATCGCATTATTAGGGGTCTGACTTTATCCACCCATAGAACCGATATGCGATACTCTTAGACGAAGAGACCGGACTGTACGGAGATTGTCACAGATAGGCTCAGTAGGCATCCGGATGGGTTTTCTCGTCGGCCTTCATTTTCGATAGGTACCTGGGTACCCGTTACGTACAGCTAGTGCCACGGACATGCTTGTGGTTATTAATTTATCCAGTAACTCACTGTCGGCGTAATGTCGAGTCTTTAGAGTCCCACACAGAGGGTTTCTCTGGTTCAGGCGAAATGATGTAGTAGCCATATTTTGATACGTGCAGGGTTCCGATCGAATGATTGTACTAGTTACCCGGACTTTCAATTGGACGGTTGATAATACTAGCCGGCTTAGATTGAGCCGGATTATTAAATCAGGTATTGATTTAATAATTTATGTATATATATTTCGATATGTATATTCAAATATTAAGTTCTTTGTGTTATTCTATCTCTTTGGGTATTCGTATTTTGATACGAATATGGGTATGTATATACAGTTGAGTGTATTCCGTATTTATACGGAAAACATTCTAAATGGTGGACACTTCGTTTTGGTTTATCCATTTATTAATTTAAATGGAAATGAGGTTTAAAGGTATGAAGAGAGAATGGTGAGAACCATACTTAAATAGTGTTGACAAATGAATTTAAAATTTATTTGTACAAACTATTCAAGTATGGTTGCAATATTTTTATTTGGAAAATGGTTTTTACAAAACCATGCTTCATAACTTTCTCTCACTTGATGAAAAAAATCATTCTCACATTTTGGTTCTCTCTCCTCACTAGCCTTTCTTGATCTTCTCCTCCTTCTTCTTGAATTTCCACCCTACCATCTCATGAGTTGAGAATCAAGGGTGGAAGACAGATAGATATACATTAAGAACAACTCACTATATCCCCAAACACTTTAGATTAGAAATCTATAGTCCCTAGTTGCTCCACTAGTTTTTTAGTGTGGAGCTAAAGCCATGAACCAAATCCCTCGGGTGGATCATCTTCGACGGAGGAAGACCGGCGGCCAAGCTCGATCAAGGAGACCTCAAGAAGCTAAGGAAGAGGGTAGAAGACCGAAGGACATAGATCTTTTGGTATAACACTTCTATCACAGTAGATAACCTCTTTGTTGCTTGCTAGTTTCATGTTTGGTTTCGATTCTAGGTAGTTGTTTCTAGCGCCAAGTTTTTAACCACCAAAATTTTTCGTTCCGCAATGGCCGCACCCGAAGGCCAGGGCGCTACAAACCCCAACATGGTATCAGAGCCACCCAAACATTGGAAACTAGTAGTAGACGATGCATTAGTTTCAAAACCAAAAAATTCCAATTTCAAAACCCACTCTCTGTTCTAAAATTTTTTTGGTCTCTAAAAATTTATTAAACAAGTGCAGAGACTTACTCTAGATATATATGTCACACATGATGAAAATGAGGGCATTCTATTAAATTTTGACCGGCCAAACCCCTAAATTTCCCGATTCTGCTTTTTTATTATTCACCTCTGGGCCCCGTTTTTATCCAGTGCTTGGGTTTTGTAAATTGGTGTTTTTAATTTTGTTTGATTTCCCCATATTTCACATAGTGTTTTCTTTTCTTTGGGGGCAACTTGAAAGTTTCAAAACTTGAAATTTTGCATCGTTTATATCTTTGATGTGGTGTATGTGTTTTTCAAACGTTGTCTATTTGCTATATGTCATTTAGAAGGGCTTGCACATACTTGCTTATACTGCTGTGATGTTGATATTTATGATGGAATTTTTGGATTGTCGTATGGGATAACCTCTAGTGCAATGGTAGTAGTACAGTTTTGATTCATTTGTATATTCATTATTGCGGGGTGAGCATCCGACTTGTAGACTGTCGTTTCCGCTAGTTTGTATATTCTTTTATTTGGGCATGACCGGGTTAAGGTCGATGTCACCATTCTATATATGTTTTTCTTTTCTGTACTAGAATTACCCCACGGTGGAGTGCTGATCGCACGCCAAAAGCGTGTCGGATGTTCAAAGTTCTAAAGTTTACCGCGATCAGGACGGTGTCGCTATGCAGCTAGCCGGTTGAGCACGGGTCGATCCACAGGGAGATGGTTGTATGTCCTTTCTTGTTTTAGACGAGTCAATAAAGAATGAGTATGAGTTTGTTCAAGCTAACCTATGTGTATTTATTTGCAAGTATGAAGTTGTTAAGAAAAAGATACGAAATTGTAAGCTAAAGAAATTCGTAGTCAAAACCTTTGAGCCGAGTCTTGACCAATTGAAGCTAAGCAATCGGCAACAACGTGGATTAGGGGATTTAAGCGCGGTATTCGTGGAATCCGGCTTATTTACCCTTGTCCTTCCGTTCTTGTCTCTTGCTTTCGCCTCCGGCCAAACCGAACGCAACCGGTCGCGGTTAGGAATCACCGCTACCTTGTCAGGGTAGGGTGCCTAACGGAGCGCTTGCGTATGGTTCGGACGGAGTTCAATGGAAAACAACGGGAAAAGGAAATGAGAAAGAAGATAGTAACTTACAATACCGTATTTCATCTTAACAACAATAATTACAACCATTCACAAAATGAACAAAAGAGAGCAAAAGAAAAGAACAAAGAAAAGAAAAGATTACAAGTAATTAAGTGCATGAATTAAATTGCAAGAAAGTAAAGCACGATAATAATAAGCAAGTAATAAAAAGCGATAAAAAGAACAAGAAACTAGAACTCAAGACAAGCATGGGATCAATAGCCAACCCTTAAACTTGCAAGCTCAATCAAGAGGTTGCAAGATCAAGAGAAGGGTAGAGAACGCATGTGAAATGAAGCGCTAATTCCATAAGAAAATACGACCCTTGAGATCAATAACTAACCCTTAACCATTCAAGCTCAATGAAGAGGTTGAATGATCAAGAGAAAGCAAGAATCTCAAGGGAAAGTTAAACAAAAGAGAATGATACAAAAAGCCCTCATCTTCATTGATCTCCCACTCAAAAAGCTCTCACTATAATTTTCATGGAAAAAGAATGAAGAAGAAGAAGAAAAAGACTAAATCCTAAAAAGAAAGAAGAACAAAAGAATCATCCTTGGTTGGGCTCAGATCTGGAGTATTTATAGGAGGGGAATGGGAAACCTAGGGCAACCATCTGCACATAAACAAAAGTACCAAACTACCCCTGAAAATTGACGCAGAGAGGAGACCACATGGCCGCGGATCCGCGGCCAAGACCCCCCTTTGGCCGCGGATCCGCGGCCGTCTTGATGATTTGGATTGTCGTCTTTTGGATGCTTTCCTGGTTTCTTGTCCTCTTCAGTGTGGTATATGACTTTTCTCAGAAACTCTTCATAATTATTCCAGAATTTTAGTAGAACAACAATGTGATGTGATGTGGATCTTTTTCCATTATTTTCTCGAGCTCCGCGTAGATTTCTTGGATTTTGTGTTGACCTAGAGCTTTGTGCATGACATGACAATTGATTTGCCATCTTGTCCCTTAAACTGGTATGTGGCAACACACGGATAGAGAGCGGAGACCGTGTTTTATCTGTTGTTGGCAGTAATCCAGAATTTGTCGTACTTTTCATGGATTTCACTGTTCAGAGCCGAGAACCTGTATTCTGCAAATATGTAGCAAACACTGATCAAAAGCACCTACCTATAAACACACGAGCGTAAGAATGGGCGGTATAAAATGTAATATTCTGGTATGAACAAATACCCCCAAACTTAACCTTTGCTCGTCCCGAGCAAAACCAATTATTCATAAAAATAAAATCCTAACCGCACTTTCGCAGGGAACGCGATTGCACTGAGCACGTGCAACAAGCCGTTAAACCTCTAGGTGTCCCTAGTAGGAGGAGTGTTGTCTCCTGAGGGTTTTCAGCGGATACTACCCACAAAATCCCGCAAAGCTTGTGTCATAAGTTAACGTCGATTCTACTCCTACAGTTTAGTATTTACGTTAGAAACTCTATCATCCTAAGTTAGAAATATCCAACCCTTATTTTTCACACCTTCTATCTATTTACCCTTAGATTATATACGTTCCAAAAAAGTTTAGAAAGATGTCGGTTCTCTAGAGTTTTCCTTCTAAAGCGTGGCCTCAAATCAGGGATTTTTATCAACTTTACAGAAAACACAAGTCTTATTCTTCATTTCTATCTCTTATTCAAACATCGATTGTATACCCCTACGTGTGTGTATATTTGCACCCCTACGCTCAAGAATTCAATTCAAGCTATAATACCCTTGCCCTAATACCTAATACTACTTCTTTTCATTAAAGATGGACGGATTTGCTCACACACCTTTCATGCGACTATTAATGCTTCTTGAGGCACTAACGGCCGATTACTGAATGTGTGAGATTTAAAGCGTAAATAGCAGTTTCCAGGTCTTGACTTTATTCTATTTTTATTTTTATTTTTTTTCTTTTTCAAGACCGGATATATTTTTCAATATGCTCTTTTGGTGTTTAGCTTTAAATACCGTTTTTTCTTTCATAATAGGCTTTCAGGCAAGAGTATTTCTAGGTATCCTCTATTATCCCAAGTTTCAAGGTGCGTGTAAGTGCAGTTTGTAGGGTATATACTTTCTAAATTTGAACTCAAGAAAAGAAACTATTTTTCAGACGTATCCTCCAGTAAAGCTTCAATAATTTCCCTTCATCTTGACTTAACTCAAGAGCTGAACTCAAGATTACCTATTTCTCAAAAAAACTGTAAGGACGTATACTTACCAAAGTTAGACAGAATGAGGGTTATTTTTAGGGTTTTCAAATCCTAAGTCTAGAATTTAGTTATTTCTATCATATCAACTAATCTTTCGGAATAAAGATCAAAGTTACCCTATTAGCTAACTTGACGACAAAGTTTTTATAATTTTTTTTTTGGAAAATTTTTGATTTTTGTGGGTTTTTAATAAGGTATGCAAATGCAAAATATACAAATGAATGCGAAGGAAGAAAGCTTACCGAGCACACCCCCAAACTTAAACTTGACAGTGCCCTCACTGTCAGGCTACACTAAGAGGGTCAAAATTGCCGGCGCTCCCTAAAAACAAATTATATACAAAACAAAAAAGGAAAACAAAAATATATACAAAAAAGGTGTCCCCCCCCCAAACTTAAGTATAACAGTGTTTCCACTGTTAAGCGTTGAAGTTCAGGATTAGGGGGGAAAGAACACTATCAAACTATACAAGGCCTTACACAGGCCAAAAGTTAGTACCAACCATTCAAAGATTTTATCTCTATAATGTGCTGGTTGGTGAAAGAAGGCGTAGAGAAAAGAGATGGAGAATACGCGAGACCGTATGGAGATAGAAGCGGGATACGATCTCGGTATATAAGAAGAAGAATGGCGGAAGGGAAAAAGAAGTGGAATACGAACTTGAGGGTGGAAATGGATTGAATAAATTAGTACAATCTTTAATGATCGATGTGAAAAGATGGATTGTACTAATCTATCAATATGGCGAGAAATTGGGTCAAATCCCTCAAGATTCGTAAGAAGCCATGGGTACGCCGAACTTGGTAAACCAGACATACGAAATGAAAGTGAGACGGTCTCTTGCATGGTCGGAACGATGGAAAGGGTTGGGGGAAGTGATTGAGGAAGGTTATCGGTTAAAGGTTCAGGAGGGTGTACACAGTCAGTGGAAGGGATAGGATGAATTGGAAAATCCGACTCATCAATTAAAACTGTTTCATCCTCAGTACTATCCTCAATATTCTCCTCAAAATTTATCTCATCCATGCAATTTTCAACAAAATTAAGACGCATATGGGGTTCGGGAAAAACATTTAATGACTCGGGATGATGATTTGAAGAGAAAAACTCAGCCAAATCAATGGGTTCATCATCCAAATTATTCCCCGCGTCAATATCCTTAATCAAGTGTAAATCAATATTCTCAGACACCTCATCAAAAGCATGGATATCAATCAATTCAGGTTCTAGAGTGGAGGTGTAGAGGTCAAAAGGTTTGGGTGTGGTTTCACTTGGCAAGGTCCCTTCACAATCTGGCAAATCAAATACTACAAAGTCGCACAACTCATTAAACATTCTATCTTCAACTGATAATTCATTTGGAACACTTGATAGACTTTTAACACAGGAGTTGTGGGATTCAATTTGGACCGGGTAGGCTTGATTCGGAAGGGGGTACAGCTCACTCTCTCCACTCAAATTGACAGCCTGTCCTACCGCCTCATCATACATTGGAAAATTTGGAGCTAGCTGGAAACTAGCTACCGGGTCAGTAGGTTGTATGAGAGCGGCCATGGACGCATTCAAATCCATCATCTGTTGGCTTGACGCTACCCTAAAGTCTTCCAAAGACTGTTCTAGACTAGACATTGGTTGTGAATGGGTTTCAGTAAAAGATTCAAAGTTGTTTGGATACTGAAAACTCCCAAATGGCGGTTCTGAAGCAATGTCTAGGGAAGGTGAAAAAGTAGGATAGGATTGGTAGGAATTGAATGGCTGGACAGGAGCAGGATCAACATTTGGATAGGAAGGTGAATGGAATTGTTGATCCCAAGAATTTGAAGTGGTGAAAGGAGTGAAAGATCGGCTACGGGATTGTTCAATACGTTCAGCGATGGACAAAGGACGACTTGCAAAAGGGGTATCAACATAAGCGGGTGCGGGAGGTTAAAAAGGTTGATACAAAGTGGAATGAGGAGTGCAAGTGTTCGTCCTAGACGCTGCTATGCGATCTTTCAGTGAAACTTTGGGCATGGAGGGGTCGTTCGATGTTCGGCCAAAGCAAGAACCGTAAGAAGTAATGTCTGGTTGTGGGTACCAAAGTTCGGCAAGAGTTTTGCGAGGTGGAGTACCCATGATATGAAGAGAGAAAGAAAGAAAGGCAGAGAAAAGAAGGGGGAAAAGAATGTGAATTTTTTTTTTTAATTTTTTTTTTAGATATTAACAAAAGAATAAAAAAGAATATGGACAAAAACAATCACGACACAAAAATACCACACACCTAATCGTTCTAGGGTTCACCTAGGTCAACTAGACCTGCTCCAGAACTTGATTGTTGAAGTAAAACTGTGTCGAGAAACGGGCTCAAGATACACTGATCACGAGGCCAGGTAAGTGCAGAGATAAGGGGAGGTTTTCCAACGCTTTCGCGAAGTTCCTTAATTAAATAACCCTTTCTCTTTTGGCGGTTTCGCCGTTAACACTTTCTTAGACACCCCGTAAACAATATACCGTTAAGCGAGGTTCTAAACACAGCTAACTTCTCCTAGTGAGCGCGAAGTCCTTAAGGCTTAAAGTCTAGTTTCTTTTAAATTTTGTGTGGGTAAACGTTATGCTCAAGTTCGTGATTTGTGGGCCACGGAAAAGGTGATGAAATCCTTTACCGTATATTGTGGGGTTCGCTTGCCCTTAAGTCCGTATTAATGTATGCAATGCGCAATTCAATAAAAATTCTATAAAGAATCAAAAAATCGTTTTTTAGTTTAAGCGCGGCACTGCAACAAATACGGGTTAGTCAATTTTTTTAGCGTTTGCTAGCGAACTTGCAAAGAATCCTGCAAAGAATAGTATATTGGAAGCGTCGGATTTGAGAAGAAGGTGTTAGTAAAGTACGTACCGTTAAGTTTTGGGTTAGGAAACCCCCGTTGAATCAAATCCGGTAAGCTTGGAAAGTTCGGGTCAAACTACCCGGATCTTTGGCACTGTACTTCGTAATCACCTTAACTTTGTACGTACACTTTGCTCCCACAATCGCAGTTTGCAAATACGCAAAAATCTGCACACTTGCCCACAAAAATGATCAAAAATAACAAAAAGATTTTATTTTTTTTTATTTATATATATACAAAAAGAATATTAACCCGAATAACAAGAAAGAAAATACGCTACCGTCTCCCCGGCGACGGCGCCATTTGATTGGCAGAATTAAAGTTAACCGCAATCAAGACGGTGTCGCTATGCAGCTAGCCGGTTGAGCACGGGTCGATCCACAGGGAGATGGTTGTATGTCCTTTCTTGTTTTAGACGAGTCAATAAAGAATGAGTATGAGTTTGTTCAAGCTAACCTATGTGTATTTATTTGCAAGTATGAAGTTGTTAAGAAAAAGATACGAAATTGTAAGCTAAAGAAATTCGTACTCAAAACCTTTGAGCCGAGTCTTGACCAATTGAAGCTAAGCAATCGGCAACAACGTGGATTAGGGGATTTAAGCGCGGTATTCATGGAATCCGGCTTATTTACCCTTGTCCTTCCGTTCTTGTCTCTTGCTTTCACCTCCGGCCAAACCGAACGCAACCGGTCGCGGTTAGGAATCACCGCTACCTTGTAAGGGTAGGATGCCTAACGGAGCGCTTGCGTATGGTTCGGGCGGAGTTCAATGGAAAATAACGGGAAAAGGAAATGAGAAAGAAGATAGTAACTTACAATACCGTATTTCATCTTAACAACAATAATTACAACCATTCACAAAATGAACAAAAGAGAGCAAAAGAAAAGAACAAAGAAAAGAAAAGATTACAAGTAATTAAGTGCATGAATTAAATTGCAAGAAAGTAAAGCAAGATAATAATAAGCAAGTAATAAAAAGCGATAAAAAGAACAAGAAACTAGAACTCAAGACAAGCATGGGATCAATAGCCAACCCTTAAACTTGCAAGCTCAATCAAGAGGTTGCAAGATCAAGAGAAGGGTAGAGAACGCATGTGAAATGAAGCGCTAATTCCATAAGAAAATACGACCCTTGAGATCAATAACTAACCCTTAACCATTCAAGCTCAATGAAGAGGTTGAATGATCAAGAGAAAGCAAGAATCTCAAGGGGAAGTTAAACAAAAGAGAATGATACAAAAAGCCCTCATCTTCATTGATCTCCCACTCAAAAAGCTCTCACTACAATTTTCATGGAAAAAGAATGAAGAAGAAGAAGAAGAAGAAAAAGACTAAATCCTAAAAAGAAAGAAGAACAAAAGAATCACCCTTGGTTGGGCTCAGATCTGGAGTATTTATAGGAGGGGAATGGGAAACCTAGGGAAACCATCTGCACATAAACAAAAGTACCAAACTACCCCTGAAAATTGACGCAGAGAGGAGACCACATGGCCGCGGATCCGCGGCCAAGACCCCCCTTTGGCCGCGGATCCGCGGCCGTCTTGATGATTTGGATTGTCGTCTTTTGGGTGCTTTCCTTGTTTCTTGTCCTCTTCAGTGTGGTATATGACTTTTCTCAGAAACTCTTCATAATTATTCCAGAATTTTAGTAGAACAACAATGTGATGTGATGTGGATCTTTTGCCATGATTTCCTCGAGCTCCGTGTAGATTTCTTGGATTTTGTGTTGACCTAGAGCTTTGTGCATGACGTGACAATTGATTTTCCATCTTGTCCCTTAAACTGGTATGTGGCAACACACGGATAGAGAGCGGAGACCGTGTTTTATCTGTTGTTGGCAGTAATCAAGAATTTGTCGTACTTTTCATGGATTTCACTGTTCAGAGCCGAGAACCTGTATTCTGCAAATATGTAGCAAACACTGATCAAAAGCACCTACTTATAAACACACGAGCGTAAGAATGGGCGGTATAAAATGTAATATTCTGGTATGAACAAGTGCTCGAATAGCCGGGTTCTAGAGGGCAACGGGCCTGCATCTGATGGCGTTGAGACGGAAGGGGCTTCACTTTAGACTTGGCAGGCCATTCGCCGAACTCGTAGGGCATATAGGATGACCCATGGAGGGGTGCTCAAGTTACCGGATTCCGTAAAGTGCTGGGTGGCCCATTCACTTTATTGATTGGGGTTGCCTCACTTTTAGGATTGGCGGGTAACTTGCCGCACTCATAGGGGTCTTGGTTCTTCATTGCATAGGCTATCCACATGACCGGGGAACATCGAGTTTCATTTAGGGCTCAAATGAAACCCAGAGCTCCTAGATTATCCGTTATTCTGTGCTGCTTATCGCTTTTCTGTAATGTTGCTTATATCATGTCTGGGACGAATGTTATATATATATTTATATATACTAGTAGATGTTGTATATGTTTTGCATCTGCGTTAGTCCAGCCCCCGCTCTGCCTTTAGTTACGTAACCTAATGGTGCATGACGGGGCCCCGTGGCGAATGCGGATGGCATATATGTACATTGTATTTTCATTCTTTTCTGGTGTGATAGCGATTAATTGATGGGACCGCATTAATTTTAATTCATGCAAGGAAAATAAACTTAGAAGATGTTGTTGGAACAAATTTCGAAAAACTATACTTGTATTCTTTTGCTTTGCATAGTGTTGTTCGTTAAAGAACATCCAACACCTTATTCTAGGAGGCAAGAGCCTAGATCCATTCATGAGGAGAGACCTCTTGAGCGAAAATTTATGATACTGTAGATTACTCGGTTTTCTTCAAAACCAAAAGTTTTCAAATGCGGAGCCTAAACCACTCCTTTTTCAAAACTACTCGGGTTCCTTCAACGATATCAAGTCCATTACGTTAAAGGTTTTTCGCCAAAAACCAGCCAAAGCCCTCCATCATTTCCTATGAGTAGTGCTCAGTATTCGTGCTGCGTATGTTGGCATTGTCAAGGCGTAGTGTACGGTAGCTGAGGTTTGTAGCATTAGATGTGATTGGTTAAGACAGTCGTACGGTCATGTTGGCATTGTCAAGGACTCGTATGGGTAGGTTTAAAGCAATCAAGATAAAAACGTGTTAAACTTGACTAGGACCCTTTGATATGTTGGCAATGTCAATGTCACTTGGATCCTAGGGGCAAAACCACATCGGGAGTTTCAAATATACAGGAAACTTGCTAGCGTTGCATACCTTCTGGAGTATGGTTACTTGAGTGGCTTCCATCAAGTTATCATGCGATTATAGTTGGATCCTGATTCCTACTGATGAGTAGGTGTTACTCCTCGGGTGATTTTCAGATGATCCCGACTAATTCACCTTTTAGTGTTTGAAGGAGAATTCGAAGAAACAGTGGGAGCCATCCTGATTAGATAAAGTGATTAACCAATCTAATCTAGTTTAGAGTGCACGCTGAGTATTTCTTTTATCTCTCTCTTTGGCAGTGACCATGACCTAACCTTAAACTAAAACTCATAAACCAAGCTAACCGAACCTTCTTTAAGCACTTCGGCTTTTGGTTTGTCATGATTCACGATAAAAGTCGCATGTATCCCTGTCGCTCCTACATTCCCTTTGCATTTCTCCAAAACACTCTGTATCACCACGAAGATCCATATTGCTTGGGTATTCCATCGTATAGTTACATACGAACTCGAAGAAACATGTTTCAGTTCGAGGATGGTTTCCGGTTGTGGAGAATTGAATAGGATTATTCCGTTGTCTTTTCTCTTTACCTTCTCTCAGGTTGCGAGGGCTCCTGGTATTAGGAGAGTACATCTATTACTCTTATTGGATAGTCTTCTTCTAAACCATAGGCAGGTGCCGAAAGGTATGGAAGGAAGAAGACCAATTAGCCTAAGTATGGTGTATAGAAGGTAAGAAGTAAAGACATATAAAGGGGGTTAGAGTGAGTGGAAAGAAAATTGCGACTACTTGCAGGGTTGCCTAGCACGGCAGCAAGGTTTTGAGAGGCATCTTCCATGCCAAATAAAAATTTTAGCCGTACTAGCTAACCCTTACCTAGAATCAAATACTAGAAAATGCGACGAATCGAATGCAAACAACTTTGCTACTAAAGTGAACAAGGATTACAACCTTTGTAGAGCGGTCCTTCACTTCAATAGCTCCATGTAGTAGTCCCTTCGCTGCGATCATGAACTTTCGGACTCTAGAGAGGCTCCCATGAAGAAATGAAGAAGCTTGCATCGAAGTCTTCGAGGCCGAAGATTATCTACGTCGAGGAGACACTAACCCAAGCTACCCCTTCACTAATTGTGGAATTAGTGAAGCAAAGACCCTATACTAAATGGCTAGTAATAGAGGATGATGAAGTAGGAATTTTGCTCATTTTAGATTTATTTTTCTCACACTAATTCTTCACTTAGAAAAAACCTAGTGAGCTTTTTCTTTTGATGAAGAAGAAGAAGAATGAACTCCTAAGGTTAGAAATACAACAATGGTGAGTTAATATGCCATGCCTAACTCATGTAGAGAATAAACCATAGTCTAAGGTTAATGGTTGGGTTAAGAAATATCATAAGCAAGACAAACAAGTAGACTTGGTCAATGTTCCACAAGCTTCATCCAAGCTTGAAACATTAATCATTTTCCATCTAATTTGTTTAACTTTAAATAAATAAAAACCCTTCACATAAACCCTAGCATGGTATAAGTCTCATACATACATGTTGCATGTGTAACCTAGCATGTCACAATGATATATATCATATATATTAGTGTGCAAAAAGAATACAATTAACATATATCACATATATGTCAATGTATCAAATGTGAGAAAAAGAATTACTTAAGTGAGCTAATATTAGTTAATGTAATGTAATATATCAAATATATAATTATACATTAAATTATTTAATCAACACTTGATTTAATAATCCGGCTATATCACATACAACCGACTAATATCTGGTGTAACAACTTACCGAATCAACACTTGATCCGATAACCCGGCTATATCACATATAACCGACCGATGTCACATATCACAAGAATAGAATGCAGTATCACATACGCGCATTAATATCGGTCCCGCACATATCCCATATGTGCTCCTACTCTGTTTCGCTTGAGCCAGAAAACCTCTGTGTAGGACTCTAAAGACTCGTCAATACGCAGGCAGTAGGTGATGATCATATCAAACACCTACAAACCGCAAGCGGTCTGCTAAACGTAACGGCCACCCGTGTATTGAGCGATCAGAAGATCAACAAGCATGCCTTCTCATACTCCTGCGAATCCAATCAGTAACACTACCGTACAGTCCGGTCTCTTCGTCTGATATGTCGCATATCTCGTCTAGGGGTGGTAAACGTCAGACCCCGGTAACTCGATAAGTCGTGCCGATAAGAGGCTCCTAACAGGTCGAGAAACTACTGATAACACTTACTAGTATATCTCTGAAGTAGCCCTGGCCAGGGACTTCCTGTTATGGCCAATCGAGCACAGCGCAGCATCAACTCCCAATACCGGGAGAGACGAAACCCCTCCTATCGCTCATTGCCTCCATGTGATTCGGGACTGTACCCAAAAGCCACCGTTTTGCACGTTCTCTTGAACGTGGTAAGGTGGAAATCAAAGTACAGTAGGAATCACACAAGACTCTATGACGATCTCGGGTCTACAGACTAACCTATACCAGTGTCACCAGAGAACTACTATCTGACGATTGGTATAATACCATCTAGGAGTTCTCGGTGAGTCCGTTTAGTGTACCCAGTCTCCACTGAGCACCCGCATACCATCTCTAATGTCAAACACCAATGGATATGGGATCATCCATCGCCCATCTACATCGGTCAAGAAGCTACACGCTAGTCTACTCTGGTATATCGATGCCCTGTCTCGATACACCTACGACTAGGAACATTTGAAAGATGTACTTACCGACTACTCTGTCCCCACTAGTATGATCTGCATCATAATCCTGTTAGTCAAGTACTCATCCTAAGGGCTTTATCAACATGTAACATAGAGATAATCAGTGTACATGTTAAGATAAAGAGCAACCAGATAGCATACTATCATGTTGAGTAAGAAAGTCCTCCCTATGTATGTCCAAGCATCCACTATAATATACATCATATACACAATAATGGCCTCTAGGGCATACATATAACTAACAATCTCCCACTTGCACAAGGGACATCTGTTGTAGTATCCAATACCCAACAATCAGCAGTGGTTGAAGTATCTCATACTCAACCATCCCATAAAAGTCTCTCCTGGGAAAAGGCCTTTGTGAGTGTATCCACCGTGTTAAACTCTAAGTCTACTCTCCTAACCTCGATCTCCCTGGAGATCATCGATCTCCACGATCAGGTGATACTGCCTAAGAATATGTCTGGATCACTGATGGGACGGGGGTTCCTAGGCCTAAGCCACAACTCCATTGTCACTTAATGGTAAGAACGAAATTCATCTTATGAACTAATATACACCCAGACTGCTTCTTTGGTAGCATCGTTGGTAGCGATGTATCCAGCCTTTATCGTCTATTTTGCCATGGTATCTAGCTAGGAACTCATCCAACATACCATCCCTCCACTGAGGGTAAAAACAATGCATGTGACTGACATTCAGTAATCCTTAACACCCTGGAAGCTATCTAGTGATTCTCCCCAGGATCGATTGATACCATCTCACTACTCCTAGTAAGAATCCGAACATCCACTTAGATCTATCTCATAGATCCAAAACCCAGGATTTAGGTGGTATCACCTTGATCCTACATGGAGAATCTATGTGATAAGAGGAGATTGACCGAGTGTAGCATAGGAAACTCCTCTCCTATCAAGAGTATGTTATTCACATACATTACGAGGAAGACAACCTTACACTCTACAACCTTTTTGTATATACAAGGTTCATCTACTATTTTGATGAAGTCAAACACTTTGACTACCACATCAAAATAGATGTTCCAACTCCGCGATGCCTGCTTTAACCAATAAAGCAAATTGCACACGTTTCCGCTGCTCCCACTATCTATGAAGCCCTCTGGCTGTGTACTTATAGACGCTTTCTCCTAAATCACTATTTAGAAAAGCAGTCATGACACTCAACCGCCAGATATCGTAGTCATGGTATGTAGCAATGGCAAGTAGGATCGGATGGACTTAAGCATAGGCGCTAGAAAAGGTTTCATCATTATACACACCTGGTCGATGACGAGAATATTTTGCAATAAGTCTAGCTTTGAAAGTCTCAACTTTTCCATCTAAACCAAGTAATCATCACAAGATATACTTGCTCCTGATGAGGATTTAACCCTTTAGATATAGCAACCAAAGTCCATACTTTGTTGGTGTACATAGATTCCATCTCAGATCGCTTAGCATCCAGCCATTCTTACAGAGTCCCCACTCTTGATGGCCTGCTCGAAAATAGTTGGGTCATCATCTCATGATGCCATCCTCGCTCCCACTGTCATAGAGAAAACCGAAGTACCTCTCAGGTGGGTGAGGAACCCTACTAGATCAGCGGAGAAGCTGAGGTTCGTTGGCAACTATTGAATCCTTTGGTTTTGCCAAATCATCTGCTGCAGTTTGTATAGCTGGAACTTCTTCCAGTTCTACCTCATAACCACAAATTTGTTTCCAAAATTCCACAGAACTGACCTTGCCTCGAGCTTGTTCGGATTTTGCTTTTGGCATAGGCTGGACAACCCCAAATCTTAACTTGCTTAAGACATAGACTCTTCCCATACCATATCACATATAGAGTGGTAGGCTCCTCATTTGGTGGAACCATATTCAATAGGTATGCAGCTTCTCAAATGCATAACTCCAAAAGGAAATATGTAACTCAGTAGTACTCATCATAGAGCACACCATATTACATAGGGTGCGATTGCTCCGCCCCGATACACCTACGTGCTGTGGTGTATATAGAGGAGTAATGCTGAGAGAGAATCTCATTCTCCTTTAGATTAGTTCAGGATCTCCATGATCAAGTATTCTCCTCCCTGATAACATCATAGGACATAATACTTATACCCGTTTTGGTTCTCTACTTCTAACTTATATTTTTTGAATTTCTCAAAAGCTTCATACTTGTGTTTCAACAGGAACACATGTGCGAATCTTGAGAGATCATCAGTGAATGTAATGAACTACAAAGAACCAGTCCTGGCATGTGTAGACAAGGGACCTACATACATCATCATGTATCAATCCCAAGAGTTCACTAACTCTTTC
This sequence comes from Agapanthus africanus, assembly GCA_030015575.1. NCBI lineage: Eukaryota > Viridiplantae > Streptophyta > Magnoliopsida > Asparagales > Amaryllidaceae > Agapanthus > Agapanthus africanus. Next base: position 460,604,939 of record CM057344.1, on the reverse strand, counting down.
TCTGTTTCCAATAAACAGAGCTATGGTCATCTTATTTTTGAGACGTGATTGGCAAGTTTCACAAGATTTAAATTCAAACTAATTTAAATATGCATCTTAATATAACTTAACTAGTCGGGTCGCATTAATATGACCTAGTCTACAATGCCTTAAGAAGGATTCGTTCATTTCTAAACTCTCCCTCTTGTGTGTGTTTTGTATGTTAAGAACTATGGTTTGATTTAGAACGTATATGTCAATAGATAACGTGCCTGAACCGATCAACTCCTGATATAGGAAATGTTCAAAATATTATGCAACAATACAAATTTATATCCTTCTTTACTTAATAAAGAGACTGATATGATATTGTATATCAGGTTCGGTATCCAATAACACTGGTTCAAAATCAATGTATTTCGTAACACAGGATGATAACTGCCAACAGACTTGGCTGCAACAATTTCACCATTCTCTAACAATTAGAGATAAATCACCCATTCTCAGTTCTCTACCTATCTGTAGCCCATATAACATATTACATTTGCGGGATCCTGATCCGGTATCACATACCCAGGACGTAGAGGATACTGAAAAACAGTTCTCGGTAATGAACACACCTGAAGAAGATGCATCAGCATGCACTTTCTTCGTTTGGGCGGCACAGGAATCCTGGTAATCCCCTATTTCCTTCTCGGTATTATAACAATTATAGGTTGGAGCGGGACCAACGTTCCCTAACTCAGTATAACAAGCGGGTTCGGTTAAATCATCCGTATTATTATCTTGATTAAGGCATGACATTGTCGCTACCTGGAGAGAGAGAGAAGAAAACACTCAGCGTATGCTCTTGCAAGATTAGATTAGTTATTATTTTATCTAATCAGGATGGCTTCCACTGTTTTTATCAAATCTTCCTTCAACCCTAAAAGGTAAGACTAGCCGGGATTAATTACACCTTACAAGTTCACCAATCTTTCAGCCAGGCCAGTGTTGGTACTTTGAGGGAGGTTCCCCGTGCTTCTGCACGGACCTAATTAAACTAAATCTCATTTTCCCAAAGGCATAACCCCGTTAACACCTTTCTAGACACCTACTTAATCGGCTAATTGTGATATGTAAAACTCTCTCAGGAGTAACTCTTACTCGCAGTGGGTATCGGGATCCAACTATCTCATAGAAGGTATGCAATCTCATTGCAAATTTCAATACTTGAAATTCCCGATAATATTTAGCCCCGAGCGATCTATGACCTTGACAAGGTCAACAAACCATAGACCGCAAGTCAAGTTCAAACCGTCATTTCCTAATTGAATTAAACCCACCCGCATGACCCTTGACAAGGTCAACAAGGTCGCACGACTACCCTAATCCAATCGCATCATATGCTAACAGATAAGCACTAGTCAGCTACCGCACACTATGCCTTGACAAGGTCAATAGACGCAGCATGAATACTAACTATTACTTATCTGAAATGACGGAGGGCTACGACAGGTTTTTAAGAAAACCTTTTTCATAATGAACTTGATATCATTGTAGAATCAAATGATTTAAAGGGAGTGTTTTTGAGGCCTTTGCTAGTTTTGCTAACGAGGTCACTCCCTGTGAAGGGATCTCGGATCTTTCCTCGTCGAATGAGGTGCAGGATATTCACAATACCACTATGCAAAGCAAGAACTAGAAAATCAATCAAAAGACAAAACCGAGGGTTGTAGCATCTGCCAGTTATTGCTAAAGAGGTCACTCCCGGTGAAGGGATCTCGGCTCTTTCCTTATTGAATAAGGTGCTGGATATTCTACAAGGAATACCGCTATGCAAAACAAGAACTAGAACTACCTGTTTTAAAAATTCAATTCCACAACATCTTTAGGTTTACTTTCTTTCATTAATCTCATTAATGAAGTCCCATCATTTTAAGTAACCTAAGCATCACAGATAAATACAACGTACGCTTATGCCATCCGTATTCGCCTCGATGTCCCGTCATGCACCGTTAGGTTAGGTAACTAACGGCAGAGTGGGCAGGGCTAGCGCGGGTGTAAAACATAAGCAACGTCTATATAATATATCACGTATACTATATACTGTATCTATCTCGTCATATACAGTGATCACACCAAAGAATATCGCAGCAGAAAAAACATACGAAATATTGGATATACTAAGATTTCCGGGTTTTAAATTAAGCCTATATAAAACACGGATTACACGGTCGTGATGAACAGTTAAGCCTACACCCATAGACCCCTACAAGAGCGTCAAGCAACCCTATCAATTCTAGAGTTAGGAGACCCGGACTCGACTCCTCGAGATGGTCCCCCACTGGACTCTAGAACCCGGTTACTTGTGCTCCCCTCCTTGGGTCTATCCTAATGCGGAAAAGTAAATAATATACATCAACGGTGACATTTTCCTCAACCCGGAAGTGCCCCTTTAAAAGAATATTATATACAAGTTTTTACGTGAATGAAAATGTAAAACTCTCACTGTTCCCCGCCGAAAACAGAGACGGGACCGCGTAGGTCCGTCTTGCCTGAATTTCGGGGAAGATGCTATTTGGTGCTATCCATCCACCTCTCCGAAGATACCAAATTGATTTATGACATCATGTATCGAAGGTTTAAACGGATGCGGTTGATGTAGCAGACTTCGTCAAATCCCCCCTCATTTGAGGGGTTTATGATTGTGGGGACGCTCTTCTCTGCAGGCACAAGCTCCTGCAGTTAATTACGCTACCGCATCTCGGTAACCACTTTCTCCTTCTCCAGATGGTCACTTCGTGTCGTGTGTGTTTGTTTTGTTTTTGGTTGCCCGTGGAGTGTATACGGAGACTAATTGTCGCCCGTAGGGCGTGAATTAGTTCAAATCCGTATCTTCTTAGATTTAGGTTTGGGGTTGGGTTTAAGGATACGTTAGTCTCATTTGAGACTAAGATCAACTTAAACATTTGTTAAGGATACGTTAGTCTAATTTTAGACTAAGATCAACTTAACGGGATCGTTTAGATCCAACAAGAGAGCATTTAGGCTCTATTGTTTAGTTTAGGGACATTGCGGTCGATTAGTTTAAGGACATTACGGTCCAAGGTTAAGGACATCATAGTCCATGGGCTTAAGGACCCCACAGTCCGAGGTTAAGGACATCATAGTCCATGGGTTTAAGGATCCCACAGTCCACAGTTTAAAGACGTCATAGTCTATAAAGTTTAAGGACATCATAGTCCTTGAGTTTAAGAACCCCACAGTCCATGGAATGTTTGGTTGTCGGGACCCGTCACCTCTCTGAAGACGTTGAAGGATTACAACGACAAATATCAGAGGAGTGAAGAGATGTACCCTTGAACCGATATTGGTCGGGATCTATAATCCAATTTGAGACTAAGATCAAAGATTTATAAGCATTTGGGCTCAATTAATCTGAATGAGGGGTTTATGGCCATTTTGGCTCAGCCCACTCAGTTAAAATGTTAAACATTCGACAATGCTGAGCATTGATTTGAGTTTCTGACAATTTTTGTCTTTTTATGGAATGCTGGGCATTCATCATAGCTCTAGGGCTTTATTAAAAGAACAATTTATGTTCTATCAGCGTCGACGTGAGGAACACGTGGCGCGCTTGGCGCTTTGCGCCAGTCAAAAAAGCGCAGTGCGCTAATGCCGAGTAGCTCACGCGTGAAGGACATATGGTGCGCTTGGCGATGAGCGCCAGATTATGAGCGCATTGCGCTTATTTATGAGCGCTGAGCACTATTTTTTCAATGGCGCACACGTGGGGAGCACGTGGTGTGCTTGGCGCTGAGCGCCAGTCTATGAGCGCAGAGCGCTATTTTATGAGTCCAAGAGTGCAAAGCACTATCTGTTAAGTAGCGCACACATGAGGAGCACGTGGTGCGTTTGGCGCTGAGCGCCAGTCCAAGAGCGCAAAGCGCTAGTTTATGAGCGCAAAGCGCTATTTGATCAATTTTATGATCTGAGAAACAAATTCTCGTTTAGAAGAGAATTTGTCTCAAGGTTCTAAGAACAAAAGTTCTTATTTTGTAGGAGATGTTTCAATCTCTTATTTTGATGAAAGGCTTTACCTTTATGGATCTATGATCTTAAAAGAATTGAATTATTCTCCCCCCTTTTTATAATGAGATATTACAATCTCTTTTGTGAAAGACAATTTGTCTTATAGATCTATGATCTGAAGAGGATTAAGTTCTTCCCTTCTCTATTTTTTTATGATGAGATACTTTGATCTCTTTGTGAAAGGCCTTGGTCTTATAGATCTATGATCTGTGAAGAAGAAGCAACTTTTTATTTTTTATGTGAGATGATCTCTCTCTTCTCTCTTTTTGTTACCTTGAAGAAAATCTTCTTCATCTTCTGAGAACTTGCTTTTTACCTTTGTATTTTCTCAAAGTTTATGCGGGGGGGTTCCTCTATTTGTTTCTGTATCTTCGAGACTTTGGGTCTTGGGGCCTTTATATAGGGCAAGCTGATCAATTCAATTAGTTAAGGAGATTTTTTTCTCCAATTGATTTGGGAATTTCCCCACCGTTGGATCTTTGATCCAAGGGCTTCTGATTTACAGAAGCTAATCTTCTTGTTTTTAACAAGATTGGGAAATCTTTCCATACAGAATTTATTCTGTACTTTTGGTGATTTTTAATCACCATTGGATCATTGATCCAATGGTGCTCTGATTTACGGAGCACAATCTTGTTGTTTGGAAAGATTTTGAGGAATCTTTCCTTAACAGAATTTAATTCTAATTAATTGATAATTTATCGGTGAGGAGCTTTTAGTTCCAGCGCTAGCGCACCCGTGCTTTGCGCGTGGTGCGCTGCTTAGGGCGCGGCGCACTTGGCGCTAGCGCACCCGTACTTTGCACGTGGTGCGCTGCTTAGGGCGTAGCGCACTTGGCGCTAGCGCACACGTGCTTTGCACGTGGTGCGCTGCTTAGGGCGCAGCGCACTTGGCGCTGCTTCATTTCAAAATTTGAATTTTGAACAGAGCTTTGTTCTGATTGGGGGAAACAAATGCCCCCCCCACCGTTGCGCTCACGTGTCCTGCACGTGAGTGCAGCGGTGGCAGCATCTGCGCCCTTGGATCAACTCAGAAGTTGAAATGGCATCTCAGTGCCTATAAATAGGACCCTTGGTCCTTGAGATGATTTCTGTTCATCTTCTTCCTTCTGAGAATTATTATTCTCTTGCAGACCATAGCTCTTTGGCTTAAGAACTTTCTTAAGGACAGAACTCTGTCAAAATCTCAGGTAAAGATTAAATTTTTGAGTAGTTCATTAAATAATCTAGGGTTTCACTCATTAACAGAGCTTTGCTATTCATAGATCTTCGATCTAAAGAAAACCTTTTTTAGGGTTTTGTTGACAGAGCTTTGCTCTCTTGAACCCATAGATCTAAAGAGATCTTTCTTAGGGTTCCTTAGCCCATTAACAGAGCTCTGCTCTTTTCAAACCGTAGATTTATTAATCTTTCATAAAGAACTCTTAAGAGTTTGTTTGTAGATCCTGAAGATCATGGAATTTTATTCCATTAAAACTTTACTTTAAGTTCTTTGATTGGTTATTCCATCATTTTTACAGAGCAAGGCTCTTAGAATTTTCTTTAAGGAATTTTATTCCTTTAAGTTGACAGATGTCACTCTGTCATAGAGCACTGCTCTCAAGGGGAGATTTACTCCCTGGCCCGAGGATTTCTCATTAAATAAGAATCAATTAAGGATTTCCTCATTTAATGACAGTCTCATCAAATGATGAGGCTGTTTTATTAATGATGAACTGTCATCTAGATTATGTGGATCCCCTTTGGTCCCTTTTTACTGCATCGCAGTGTGCTATAGATTTAAAATACCTAGTGACAGAACTTAAACTGTAGAATTGGCGGCTGAAAATTTGTTCTTTTCCGCGCAGGTATTATGTCTTTCGACACTTCCTTCCCGTTCGTCCGCTCAGAAGGAGGATTCCCCGAAGAGCCCGTAGACCGAGAGGTTCTTGTACTGATCAAAGACCATGACCCGGAACACAAGAATCTTCATCTATGGGGTAGATGGCACGATCAAATTATCAGAGGCCGCCGGAGCTTTTCTTGTGCGACACCCTCGGAGCCTATCTCTGCGATCCCTTATGCAGATGCTCCCCCGATAAGCTATATTGTGGAGGAGGTGAATTGGACTTCAGAAGGTCTCCTTCGGCGTTCTATGGCCACAATACCCGTGCAGCCGCCGGTAGCTTTGGACACTCTAGGGCGGCGCATATGCTAGGGTGAATCGCGCCCTTGGGGACAGCCATACAACATAGGACTAACTCCCCGTCACCCGGCCGGATACCTGTAGTGGGCCAGATATATCTTATCGGCGCAGAAGTCACAGCTGCTGAAGCTCGGATTGTACCCTACGATCTACGCTTTCTTGTTCCAGTATTCTACACCTCCTACATGGTGGATCAAGGCGTTTCTAGAGCAATGGAACATTCCGACCCACACCTTCCTCTTATTGGATCGAGAAGTATTCATTTCCTTAGAGGAATTTTCCGAGGTCTCTGGTTTACCCGTTAGGGGAGAGCATTATGAGGAGCTGCTTCCTCCGGATGAGTATATTTTTACCACCAAATCAGTGGTAATGGGTCTTACCCCAGAGAATGCCATTCAACACCAGTTCCCAAGTTTGATAAAGGTGTTGAATATGTATGAGAGCCTCTTTCTCGAATCCGGAGGCCGCGGGGTTACTTTTACGGATTTTATCGCTCGTTTTCTCCGTACGGAAGTTTTATCGCGACAAGGTGAAAAGTTTGCCAAACTTGATGATACTTTCGGGTTTGGCTTGGATCGCCGGCCAATATTGGAAGCCGATCAAAAGGGTTTCTTTCTTCCCAACGTCGCGATCATCCCATTTTCGGAAATTGCCGCTCCGGGCATCGATGAGGAAGCGTTCTTTCTAGGGTTCCTCGGTTTATGGTTAAGCTGGTTCGCGCTTCCCATGCACCCTCGCTACATGAGGCCGTCTGTCTTCTACCTCGCGCATCGAATGGTTGTTGGGATACAAGTGACCGTCGGGATCACTGGGTTAGCCCACTTGTATCACGGCCTCAGCTTGGCAGCGGATACTACTGAGCCAAGGGTGCAGCCTGCCAACTTCTCAATGCATTATTTCACCTCATGGCTCGAGTTGCACGTGCTTGGCGTCTTCGGTATCCACAGATGACCTTCCTTTTATGACAGATGTAAATTCCATCGGATAATGCAGCTGGTCGATGCATCCATCGTAAATCCGACACCGCGGGAAGCTAGGGGTTTGCTCCTTTGTCCGCGCATGGTTGGAGATGGTATGCCCTTCACCAATAAAATTTTGACCGTCGGCCAGGAATCTACAAAAACGGTGCTGCCATTGCAGGACATTTTTAAAGACGGGGCCTCTGTGTTGAAAGCTCGGGAGATTCTTCATCTGTACTCCATCAGGCCGGGATTTCTCGTATTTAGGCAGAATGATGCGGCGTTGTTCATGAGATACAATCCGCATCGTTTTGCCCAGCAACTAAGCTATAATCAGGGCGTCTCGCTTGAGGCTTTCTTGGCAGAACCTACTGCTACCGAAGAGGGTATACGAAGCGCGTTGCATCATTTTATGCGTCTGAACACAGGGTCCAACTTCTTCATTAGTGAACCGAGCTGTGTTCTGAAGGCCCTGAATGTGTATGTGGCATGGTATCAACATTCGATGGGCGCAGTCATTAGGGAAGAAAAAAGATTTCTTCTTGATCGCAAGGGTGCAGCGCTGGCTGGTAATCCAAATGTTCCTCTGAAGCGACGGACCATTATCCGTCCTTCCTCGGGAGAGGTTGTTGCGGTCATTGTCTGGCATGATAGGCCTGAGCTACCGATACCCCGTGCTCCCGTGGAAACGGTGACTATGGCGTCTCCCGAGTCTGGCGTGGGTTCGGATATCGGGACTCGTCGTCCCAAGGTGCCCATCAAACGTATGCTTGTGCTATCGGCGACCGGTACTCGCTCGCAGAAGAAGAAGAAGAAGTCGATTCTTTCTGCTGACATTGTACTCGGCCAGGAGCCACATGCTCCTTATAGCAAGGGCCTGAGCGAGTTTGGGACCAACGAAGGCCTATTCATGGCGCCGGATGATACCGACCTCGAGGCTGCTATAGCAGCTTCTGAGTGATTAGCAAGACACAAAGCAGGACTGGTCATCCTTGCACAGTCAAGTAAACCTCAGCCGTATCTTTTGTCATTGCATTACATTTTTATTATTATGTTTTGACTGACACTTTTCCTTCCACAGGCATCTCCACTGAAGAAGCTCTCGCAGCTTCTCTCAAGACTTTTGAGGAGGAGGAAAGGCTTCGAGCATCCTTAGGCATCGGTACATTTCGGTTCACCGCGTCTCCACTCCCGTTTCTTATGGGTAATCTGACCCCTCCTTTTCATCTTATTATAGGGACTACCTCTACTCAGGTTATTCCAGGTGCGGTACCGACTTCACAGGGCGGTGCGGAGACGCTTCCAAGGCCGGCTACCGAAGTCCCAGTTCCGCTGGTATTGCCAAAAGAAGTTTCACTTAAGCAACCGATGACGGACGCCATAACGGTTCCAGAGGTAGCTCCTGTCGCGGACGATGACGTCTCCTTGACGGAGGTCTTGAGAAGATCGGCTCTGACAGCCCAGGCGGAAAGGAAGCGCAGGAGGCATGCAGCAAAAGAACGCAACGCCGCCTTGGCTGTGGGTGCAGGCTCGAGCGCTGCTTCCCCTGTCCCTGCTTCTTCAGAGGGTGCTCCGGGCACCCTGTCTACTGCTCACAGACAGGCGGCACGTGCGGCTCGGGAAGCACTTTAAATGACGACCCAAGGTAACGTAACACTGAGCCTTTTTGTGAAAGCTTTAATCTTTAGATTCTCATATATCTTATCCTGCAGGGCCAAGTCCTGGTGAGGAGGTGGCGGGTGAGATGACTGCAACTACTGAGCCCAAAGCGGCTACTCTTTTCCAGGAGTCTGGGATTGCTCCAATTGCCACTCTTTCTGCCTGCGGTTCCCTGCCATCTCCTGGCATCGCGAGCGTCACGACAACACTCGTGGAATCGAGGGACAAAGCTACGGGCGGCGAAACCATCCCTGCAAATGAGATTGAAGAAGTCGTGATGCTTGGCGATGCTCCCGTCGCAGTTCTGGCTGATGACCTATCTGGTAGGTCTCGGGTTGCTGCATTCTTTTCGTTTTGCAATCCTTTCTGATGATATTCTCTTCCTTTCGAATGTAGGTGTGGTGAGTGCTGAGATTGCGATACCTGAAGAAGCTGTTGGATATATGTATTCCCTAGAGGCCATTATATGATAGTGAATGTATTTATACATGTATATATATTCAGTGTACATACTTGCTCGACATGATAGTATGCTATATGGTTCTACTTTATCTGACATGTTGACTTGATCATGCTTTTATACATTTACACATATTGATAAAGCCTTGAGGATATTTGCTTAACTACTGTGATTATGATGGAGATCATACTAGTAAGACGTCTGTAGTTTATAAGCATATGCTGAAATGTCCCTAGTCGTAGGTGTATCGAGACGGGGCATCGATATACCAGAGTAGACTAGCGTATATGATACTAGACCTATTTGATAGGCGATGGTTGTTCCCACATCCAATGATGTTTGACATCGAGATCATATGCGGGTGCTCAGTGGAGACTGGGTACACTGGACGGACTTGCGGAGAACTCCTATATGGTATTATATCTATCGTCGAATAGTAGTTCTCAGGTGACACTGGTACAGGTTAGTCTGTAGACCCGAGATCGTCATAGAGTCTTGTGTGTTCTCCCACTGTACTTTGATTACCACCCTACCACGGCTCTACTGAGTCGTGCAAATAGGTGGCTTTTGGGTATAGTCCTGAGACACATGGAGACGATAAGTGATAGGAGGTGTTTCGTCTCCCTCGGTATTGGGAGTTGATGTTGTGCTGTGCTCGATTGGCTATATCATTAAGTCCTTGGCCAGGGCTGTTGAGAATTACTGATAAGTGTTATCAGTAGTTTATCGATCTGTTATAGTCCATTCTTCGGCATGACTTATTGAGTTATTGAGGTCGACGTTACCATCCCTAGACTCGATATACAGCATATCTGACGAAGAGATCGGACTGTACAGTAATGTTACCGGTTGGCTCGACGGGAGTTGTGACAGGTTCGCTTGTTTTCTTCTGATCGCTTAATACCCGGGTGGACGTTATGTTTAGCTGACCTCTTGCGGCTTGGGGGTGCGTGATATGATCATCACCCACTTGTAACGCCTTGAAAAGTTGTTTTGGTGTTTTCCCGAAAAATCGATGAAAATTTGGTATTTTTCCGTAAATCGTCTTTTTTGTTATTTTGCAGTTTAGGCCTAATTATATCCAATCTGGATAGGTAATTGCTAGTTTTTAGTAGCTAATGAGTTACTTATAAAATTCTGGTCGTTTAAAATTTTTCCCTAATTTTTCAATTTTTAATATTATTTTAAGCCGGTAAAAATACATTAAATTAGCGATAAATACAAATTTCCTTAGGAAAATTTTACTCTTTAGAATCATGTTAACTAAAATCTAGTTTGTAATATAAGTATTAGTATTTTATTTTAAGTTCTATTTAGTTATAATCGAAGGAAACTAAAATTTTAATTATTTGAACTAAAACTTGCAAATATGGTATTGTGGGGGGTCTTTTTGCATAGAACCTTTTTTCTATTCACTCACACTCACCCTCACTCCCCTTGGCCAGCCCTACCACTGCTGGAATCAGCCACTTCATCCTCCTTTTTACTTTAACTCATGTGAGGAAATGGTTTAAAAAGGGTTATATATATAATTATTTGGGGTAAGGGTATTATGGTAATATGATAGGGTTGACTTGGATCTTTTTCCACAACTCCCCCACACCACTCCCCACTCCCCCTCAGCCGAAAATCCTGCACCCAACAGCACCAAAACTTCCCTTCTCTTTTTTTCTTCAAAACTCATCTTAAATTCCATCAAAATTTAAATTAAAGCTCACAAATTAATCCCCATCCTTCATCCATTCTTCTTAGCATTTTTTGCATGGATCTTGGATGCTAGGAGGCCATCTTTGGAGGAAAAACTTCTTGCTAGATCCATAGAAATTGAGGTATAATTTCTACCCATTTAAGTTCTTATGGTTAGATTTCTTTAATTGAGTTGTTTTAGTGTTAATATTAGTGCTAATTTCATTCTAGGTTTTTAAAGTTAATGGCTTGAGTTTAAACTAGGGTTTTAGAAACCATTATTTAGTTAATTAAATCTATTTTGCTATCTAGTTGTTTGCTGACCTATGTTAATGAGGTTACTTTGCTTAAGTGGCTTCAAATTATGCTAATCTAAGTTTTTCTAGTGTGAAATTTTGATTGTATTTGCTAAGTATGAAAAATCAAGAAAGGAATTGGTGTTGGAAAATAGGATTTGAAGCATTGCTAATGTGTTGTAATTATAGTGATTGTGGCTAACTAGTTGTGCGGTTGGATGTTATAATTGATAGTAGTCTTTTGTCGCAAAGCGACGGTGTTTGCACCGATTTTGGAATGCAAATGCTTACTAGATTTTTTATAAAATTATGTGATGAATTATTTGTGATATCTTGATGATTGTATTGGTATCTCCTACAACTTGTAGGTTATGTGAATGCGGAATTTTGTGTGATCGGGTTTTAGTTTTGCCGGGCGCCCTAAAACGACGATTATAGGGCGTTGAGATGAATCATGTCCCAATCACTGAAATTGAACCTCCACCCCTTCCACTGAACTGTAAAAAAAATGCGAGTTATCCATCACATTCACTGCTTCGTCTCTCCAATACGAGACGCACACACACTCTCTTCCACCCCTTACCCTTTCCCCACTTCTTCTTCCACCAACCCAAGCACCGCATTGATAAAATCTTCGAATGGTTGGTGTTGATCTTCGGTCTTTGCAAAGCTTGGCATCGACCAATGATTCTTGACCCCCTCATGTGATTTTCAAAGCTTAGTATTGCATAACTCAAGTTTGGGAGGGGGGACATTTTTTTCTGGCTCTTGGAAAGAAAATTTTTACAAAAATTTTGAGCCAAAAATAAGTTTAGGGGAGGGTCTTCATTTAAATATTTTGCCCCCACTAATAAATTCCTCCCAAGCTTACAGTTTTTTCGAGTTTTAGCAGAAGGCAACAGTGAGGACACTGTTGAAAACAAGTTTAGGGGAGGTTTGTGCTTAGTTTTGCATCATGTGCATATCATTTGCATAAGCACAAAACATTTCTTTAAAAACCCATAAAAATTTAAAAATTTTCAAAACCCATAAAAATTTTGTGTAAATATTTTTTGAAAATAATTTTTTAAAAATTTGGGTTCCAAGCGAAATTTGGGTGGCTCTGCCAACCCGGATTGTATGTTGAAGAGTATGGATCGTTACTTTGTCGTTGCTGAAAGGCAGCATTGACTTCATCCTGTCCTTGAGTATATGCAGTGTAAGGACACTTTTCGGTGAGATGTGATGGATCCGAACAACAAGCACAAACAGTTCGTGGAGGCACAACCGGGGAAGGAGAAGGTGCTGAGATTTTGGTCTCAAGCGCTTCTAGCTTTTTCGTAAGAGCGGCCACCTCGGCCTTCATATCAATTGACATCTCTACTTGATGTATGCCTCCCCTAGGTTGACCAATAGAAGAAGATGATGATGTGGTCTTGGTGCTCTCCCACTGAATTGTTTGTTCACTAAGATCCTCAAGAAACTGCCACGCTTCCTCACTAGACTTGGATAGAAAGTGACCTTGACTAATGGTTTCTACCAACTCCTTCGTTGCCGGGTTCAATCCCTCGTATAATGTTTGGCAAAGTTGCCAACTTTCGATCCCATGGTGAGGGCATTGAACGAGTAGGTCTTTGAATCTTTCAAAACATTTCCAAAATGGTTCGGAAGGAAGCTGTGTAAATTGTATAATCTCATTACGGATTTTAGCAGTTTTGTGATGAGGATAGAACTTTTTAAGAAAAGCTTTCACAAACTCGTCCCAATTTTTAATTGAATGTGATGCGGTGCTGTATAGCCACTTCTCGGCTAGGTCACATAAGTTGAAAGGAATGACCCTTAGCCTTATAGCGTCATCACTTAATTGGGTAGTTTTCATCATGGCGCAAACATTTTGGAATTTGTTGATAAAGATATATGCATGTTCGGATTTCAAACCATGAAACTTAGGCAGCATATTGATGAAGTGGAGTTTGATCTCAAAATTGTCCCCATTTGCCGGCGGGAGGGAAAGACAAGTAGGAAGGGCGGTGCGGACGGGGTAGAAAAGATCCTGGAGCGCGACTCGTGCGGGCGCTTCAACAGGTGAGAGATTCGGGTTATTCGCACCTAACGGAGGTGGAATCCTTCCTGTCGGTAAGGTGTTGTTAGGATCGTATCCCGACATACCTTCGGAAGAAGAATGTGATGGTGAAAGTGAAGAAGTAGTCAAGATTTCGACTTCGGAGTCGAAAGGTTCGTCGGTCGGTACCAACGAAACACGAACTAATCAGGCGCTAGGGTCCCTAGTCCAACCGGACATACACTAAAAGGGTTAGTGTAGTCGAAAGATGAAAGACAGAATGTGGAGGTAAGAAAACGTCAATGAGAAAAAGTGGTGTAAGTGAGTGCAAAGATTCTTTAGCGACAAGTTGCAAGTTTTGAAAAGATTTTTATCCTTTTACTTTTTATGTGTGCTTTTGCAAAAAGATTTTTGAAAAGAGACTTGTGACACAATTGCAATTAACCACACATGCACAATCAGGCCTAGATCTAGGGTCACCTAGGTCAGCTAGACAGCTCCTAACTATTCCAAAGGGCTAGAGATAGGACCTCAGACCGCCTCTTCACCGTCAGAATCCTCCCTGCATGTCTCTCCAAGAGAGGTGCTATCCTTTGCGAGGTCCTCTCTCGACCTCCTTATCCATTCCACCAGCCAATGGGGATAACTTTGAGATTAAGCCCCAGTACATCAACCTTCTACCCAAATTCCACGGTCTCGAGACTGAAGACGCGTACGTTTTTATCACCAAATTTGAAAACGTATGCGCAATGATGGGTACATCATAACTTTCTGTGGATGCCATGCGTCTACGACTTCTTCCATTTAGCTTGTGCGATATAGCCGAGAAGTGGCTGTATAACACCACCGCACATTCCATCACGAATTGGGAAGAATTCGTTGCGGCATTCCTTAAGAAATTCAACCCTATGCAAAAGACAGCTCGAATCCGTAGCGAACTATATCAATTCTCCCAGCTTCCGGCTGAACCATTCTCAAAATACTTTGAACGATTCAAGGATCTTTTGGTTCAATGCCCACATCACAGCATCCCGAGATGGGACCTTTGCCGAATCATATATGAGGGCAGTAACCCTACCACTAAACAAAACCTTGAAAACATGTGTCAAGGCACCTTTATGACCAAGGATGATGGGAAAGCATGGAAATTTTTAGAAGAGTTTGCTGAAAAGTCTTTACAGTGGGAGACTGGAACCCAGCCATCGAGTAGGGGTGGCGTACACCAAATAGACGTGTCCATAGGTGTTCGAGCTGAGATGGCAGCAATGCAAAAGAAGCTTGACGCTATGGAACACAAATTCTTAGCAGCCTCCCTAAACCCAATGTCGCTCCCCAAAACTGTTTGTGGGTGCTGTTCTGATCCTTCTCACTTAACGGAAGAATGTCCAATAAACTCTCAGTTTCAAGGTCACATTAATGCTGCACTTCAGCAAAGACCTGGAAACTATCCCTCTTCTTCATACAATCATGGTTGGAGGAATCACCCGAATTTTGCTTGGAACCAATCCCAAAACACGGTTCCAGACCCGAATCAATTCCAAAGGGTCCTTCCTCCACAACAGCAACCACTTCAACTCACCCAGCACCCCTACCAGTCACAAAATTTCCAAAACCAAGTCAACACTCCTGCACCTTCTAATCCCATGCAGTCGACCTGTTCTGACGAGTTCTCTCAATTCGCTCAAACCATGAAATCACTCTTATGAAATTTCACGGAAATATCGGCCGAGGTTAGGTCTTCCGTCGGTGAGATAAAGAAAAACTCAGCGTCCCAAGCTGAGAGTATCAGAACGATGGAAGCTGAGATTGCACGACTTAAGGCCGAAATGAGTGCAAGAGAGAAAGGGAAACTCCCAGCTCAACCTTTGCCCAATCCTGGCTATTCACATCATGTGAATGCAATCACCACGTTGAGATCTGGGAGAGTGCTGGATAACCATATTGGGGAAGAAGTTGATGATATTGAAAATCCTATCAACACCCCGGCTGAGACCTTTCCTCACACACAGACTTCTACGTCTGATTCTTGCTCTCCTACCCCACCTCCTTCTCGCGAGCCTATTCTCCATTTCCCTCTAGGTTTGACACCTCAGCCCACCTCTTCTAGCTCTTCACAGACGATCCCCACTCCTCTTTTGGGATCAGTTCCACACACACTTCCTTCTCCTATGATGGACCCAGCGCTTATTGCTAAAGCACCTTATCCTAATCGGTTAAGGGCTAACACATCGAGTCCACATATGGAGAAGATTATGGACATGTTTAAGCAAGTTAACATCAACATCCCTCTCATAGATGCTATCCAACAAGTTCCGTCCTATGCGAAAACTCTTAAGAACTTGTGCACTAGGAAGAGGAAGACTCAAGTGCCCAAGAAAATTTTCATGGCAAAGACTGTAGACACGGCTTTCCCCCACCAATTACCGAGGAAACAAAAGAATCCTGGATATCCTACTATTTGCATTTCTTTTGGGGAAAAACACATTAACCGTGCTCTACTAGATCTGGGCGCAAGTGTTAACCTGCTTCCATACTCAGTCTATGAGCAGTTAGGAATCGGAGAGTTGAAGCCAACCAATTGCACTATCCATATGGCTGACCGATCAATCACCAAACCTAGGGATGAACCGGAGGATGTGTTAATAAAAATCGGGGAATTCGTATTCCCTGTGGATTTTAGTGTACTTGATACACAGCCTGTAGCGAACCCACGGAATCAAATTCCGGTGATTTTAGGTCGCCCCTTTTTGGCCACTTCCAACGCTATCATCAACTGTCTTAATGGTTCTATGACCCTATCCTTCGGGAATAGGTCAATAGAGCTGAACATTTATAAGTTGGGAAGTGTACCCTCCGAAGCTACTGCTCAGGTATGTTCTGTCGACTTAATGGATGTCGACCGCAGCGAATTTGACGATCCTCATGATACTGATCTTGACTCTTTTCATACGTTATTGTTTGACCCAACTATGTATCATACACATACGGACTCTTCCACCAAGAAGTCCGGGTCAACAACTAACACTGATTATTAACTGCTTTTAGCGTCTGAAGATCACCCCGCACTTTATGATGACATTATTCATCGGGGTATTGAGGAAATCTTCGCTGATAAACTCGCATTTTTGAATGACACGGGTGTTGTGATGAATCATGTCCCAATCACTGAAATTGAACCTCCACCTCTTCCTCTGAACTGTAAAAAAATATGAGTTATCCATCACATTCACTGCTTCGTCTCTCCAATATGAGACGCACACACACTCTCTTCCACCCCTTACCCTTTCCCTACTTCTTCTTCCACCAACCCGAGCACCGCATTGATAAAATCTTCGAATGGTTGGTGTTGATCTTCGGTCTTTGCAAAGCTTGGCATCGACCAATGATTCTTGACCCCCTCATGTGATTTTCAAAGCTTAGTATTGCATAACTCAAGTTTGGGGGGGGACATTTTTTTCTGGCTCTTGGAAAGAAAATTTTTACAAAAATTTTGAGCCAAAAATAGGTTTGGGGGAGGGTCTTCACTTAAATATTTTGCCTCCACTAATAAATTCCTCCCAAGCTTACAGGTTTTTCGAGTTTTAGCAGAAGGCAACAGTAAGGACACTGTTGAAAACAAGTTTGGTGGAGGTTTGTGCTTACTTTTGCATCATGTGCATATCATTTGCATAAGCACAAAACATTTCTTTAAAAACCCATAAAAATTTAAAAATTTTCAAAACCCATAAAAATTTAAAAATTTTCAAAACCCATAAAAATTTTGTGTAAATATTTTCTGAAAATAATTTTTTAAAAATTTTGGTTCTAAGCGAAATTTGGGTGGCTCTTCCAACCCGGATTGTATGTTGAAGAGTATGGATCGTTTCTTTGTCGTTGCTGAAAGGCAGCATTGACTTGATCCTGTCCTTGAGTAGATGCAGTGTAAGGACACTCTTCGGTGAGATGTGATGGATCCGAACAACAAGCACAAACAGTTCGTGGAGGCACAACCGGGGCAGGAGAAGGTGCTGAGATTTTGGTCTCAAGCACTTCTAGCTTTTTCGTAAGAGCGGCCACCTCGGCCTTCATAGCAATTGACATCTCTACTTAATGTATGCCTCCCCTAGGTTGACCAATAGATGAAGATGATGTTGTGGTCTTGGTGCTCCCCCACTTAATTGTTTGTTCACTAAGATCCTCAAGAAACCGCCACTCTTCCTCACTAGACTTGGATAGAAAGTGACCTTGACTAATGGTTTCTAGCAACTGCTTCGTTGCCGGGTTCAATCCCTCGTATAATGTTTGACAAAGTTGCCAACTTTCGATCCCATGGTGAGGGCATTGAATGAGTAGGTCTTTGAATCTTTCAAAACATTTCCAAAATGGTTCGGAAGGAAGCTGTGTAAATTGTATAATCTCATTACGGATTTTAGCAGTTTTGTGATGAGAATAGAACTTTTTAAGAAAAGCTTTCATAAACTCGTTCTAATTTCTAATTGAATGTGATGCGGTGCTGTATAGCCACTTCTCGGCTAGGTCACATAAGGTGAAAGGAATCACCCTTAGCCTTATAGCGTCATCACTTAATTGGGTAGTTTTCATCATGGCGCAAACGTTTTGGAATTTGTTGATAAAGATATATGCATCTTCGGATTCCAAACCATGAAACTTAGGCAACATATTGATGAAGTGGGGTTTGTTCTCAAAATTGTCCCCATTTGCCGGTGGGAGGGAAAGACAAGTACGAAAGGCGGTGCGGACGGGGTAGAAAAGATCCTGGAGCGCGACTCGTGCGGGCGCTTCAACAGGTGGGAGATTCGGGTTATTCGCACCTAACGGAGGTGGAATCCTTCCTGTCGGTAAGGTGTTGTTAGGATCGCATCCCGACATACCTTCGAAAGAAGAATGTGATGGTGAAAGTGAAGAAGTAGACAAGATTTCGACTTCGGAGTCGAATGGTTCGTCGGTCGGTACCAACGAAACACGGACTAATCGGGCGCTAGGGTCCCTAGTCCAACCGGACATACACTAAAAGGGTTAGTGTAGTCGAAAGATGAAAGACAGAATGTGGAGGTAAGAAAACGTCAATGAGAAGAAGTGGTGTAAGTGAGTGCAAAGATTCTTTAGCGACAAGTTGCAAGTTTTGAAAAGATTTTTATCCTTTTACTTTTTATGTGTGCTTTTGCAAAAAGATTTTTGAAAAGAGACTTGTGACACAATTGCAATTAACCACACATGCACAATCAGGCCTAGATCTAGGGTCACCTAGGTCAGCTAGACAGCTCCTAACTGTTCCAAAGGGCTAGAGATAGGACCTCAGACCGCCTCTTCACCGTCAGTTGCGGCCAGGTAAGGGCCAGGTAAGTGGGAAGGAACCACACTGTAGGCCTAATTAAAAACCACTAGCCTTGACACAATTGCCTAGGCACCGCAAAGACAGGTTAGGATAAACGGCCGATGCCTATACTAGTCCTCTGTCCTATTGAGCTCGACGTCCTTAGGGCTGAGTCTAATATTTTTTAATTAAGAGTGGTCAATGCAAATGCTTTAAGTGATTTCTGGGGTCCTGGGAAGGGTGATGAAATCCCCACCCAATCTGAATTGGTCAATAGCCCCTTAAAGTCAGATTAAAGTATGCAAAGCAGTAAATCACTTGCAATCAATTTGCTATTTAGCGCGGCGCAAAGAATCCTGCAGTAAATCAATTATTGGAAGGGGGAAGAAGATTTTTAGCGCAAAGAATCCTGCAGAAGATTTGGCAAAAGATATATGGGGATTTGTAGATGAGAGAATGAGTAAGAAAACCGAGCAAATTTCGCGCAAAGAAGACTCCAGAAGACCGCGGAACCGCGGTTTTGACCATGTATTTGCCGCGGAGACGCGGTTGTATGGGGGCTTTGAGTCTCCAAATATTTTCAGCTGCTCTGTACTTTCAATCTCCTCCTGTTTTTATATGTCTTTTTCTGTTTTACCTTCTGTGTTGTTTCAGATCCGTCAAACCTGCAAAGATTCACAAAGAAAACCCTTCAAACAATAAAAGATGATAGAATTTTTTTTTTATTTTTGGTTTTTTTTTTAGATTTTTATGATTTTTTATTTATTTATTTTGTATTAACCCGAAATTACAAAAAGAAAATTTTATGCCATCCCCGGCAATGGCGCCATTTGATTTAGAGAGGTTTTATCGATGAAAAATATTTACCGCAATCAAGAACGGCGTCGCATGAAGCTAGCCGGTGAATACGGGTCGGTCCACAGGGATGTGTAAATCTCCTTTAAGTTCTTACGAGTTAATTCCAGATGATGTTGGGTCTTATAAATAAACCTAAAAATTTGAAGTTGTATGATACTAGGATTAGAAACTTGCTAGGATTAGGTTTAGGGAAAATTTGGTAAACAAAGATCTACATCTCTTTCCATTGCCATTAATTAAATATATCATATTAGTGTTATGGTAAATCTTAACAAAGGGGATTAGGATGATTGGGAAGATTGATTCTCCCTCTAGATCCTTGTCCTTCCTTTCTTAATCTTTACCCTAACCTCCATGGAAAACCTTAAAATCCGGGCCTTTAGACTACGGAATCACCGCTACCTCGAGGGTAGAGTGCCGTAGGGAGCGGAATAAGAAGGTATGCATGGAGTTCTAATATTCATAAAAGATTGGCTAAGAAAAGAGATGAGAGATCTTCATCTCTCAAATCCTTCCCTATTCCTAACCCTAACAAGCGAGGAAACTACTCGCTCATTGAGGGGATGAAGAAAGACATGATTTTATTAAAGAGAGAAAACATCGATTGCAAGTTAATAAAAACTAAACTAAATTAGACTAAGGCAAGAAAATAATTTACCTAAGGCAGATATGAAAAACTATAACTAGGGCAAGAAAAATAACCTACTTACGATTGATGCGCTCTAACTTCAAGAAAACAGAATTTTATTCATGAGTAGAGGCATAAGAAAATACAAGGCTTTGGGTTCTATTTATAGGACATAGAAATCCTAGGTTTTACAATTGACCCGCATGTCTAAAATTACAAATATACCCATAGAAAATCTTTCCAAAGCCGCCAAAGAATTATGGTAAAATTTTCTGCGCATGAGGGCTTTAAACGGCCGCGGAATCGCGGCATGGGTAGGCCTTGAGCCGCGGTTCCGCGGCCCCTTTGAGGAGTTCACTTCATGATTTTTTCTGGGCTGCATCATGGTTATTTGGTCATGTTATTTCTTCAGTTTATTTCTCTGTTTGGCTTCTGATTCTTCTCCAGATTTTTTCAGTGAAAACTTGTAGCGGTCTTTTAACCGTTTACATTTTGGACCTTGTTCTGCTTTGTTGATTATGAACTGTTCTTCGTCTAGACTTGACTAGAATCCTTCTATTTGTTGGTCAAAAGTTCCTTTTTGTGTCGTCTTTTGTCTTTTTCACTGTTTTCTCTCCAAGAACCTGTAACCTGTAACATGTAGCAGACATGGGTCAAAAGCACCTGTTTTTATTCTAAAATGCGTAAGAATGGGGAATACAAAATGCAATATTATGTTATGAACAAATACCCCCAAACTTATCTTTTGCTCGTCCTCGAGCAAACTTATTATTTTATTTATTCTCGATAAAAATCTAACCTAACCGCACTTTCGCAGGGAAACGCGATTGCACTGAGCATGTGCAACAAGCCGTTAAACCTCTAGGTGTCCCTAGTAGGAGGAGTGTTGTCTCTTGAGGGTTTTCAGCGGATTACACCCACAAAATCCTATCAATTTGGCTTTTCGACTTTTGTTTTCTAATTAGGTTTTCTAACAAGGAATTCTATTATCGTCGACCCGCAAATTATCCACCCATATTCTTCACACTTCCTCATTATTTAATTTAAGATTATATATGTTCTATAGACTTACAAAGCTTTCGGCATCTCTTAAGTTTCCTTCTAGGGTTCCATCTCCACTTAGGAATTTCTGTCAACTTTACTAAAGATACAAGTTCTATTCTTCATTCCTCTCTCTTATTTAAACTCCAATCATATATCCCCACGTGTGTGTAAATATCACCCCTACACTTGGAAATTCAAATCAAGCAATCGTACTCTCGTCCATTGTCCAAAGCACTTATTAATTTGTGAATTTTTACTTGAATTTCGCTTACACATCCTTCATGCAACCGTTAATACTTCCTGAGGTACCAACAACCGATTACAATATGCGTTAGCACTTTAAAGCGTACTTCCTAGTTTTGCAACACCCAAGGCTTTTAGCAGTGACTCCCAAACCAGTTGGTCTAAGGCACTAGGTGATGAAGCACCCTCGCTAAATATTTTTCTATTTTTACAGCCTTAAGTATTCGCAAAAACCAGAGTCCATTTTTTTCTTTATTCACTTTTTTTTCTTTTATTTTCATTGTACTAAGGACTTTAAACAAGAGCATTTCAAGGTCTCCTCTACTATTCCAAGTTTCAAGGTACGTGATTGTGCATTTTGTAGGGTACATGTTTTCAGAATCTAGACTCAAGCTAGGAATTATTTTTCAAACATATATTCTAATAAAAGTTTTAAAACTTTTCCTTCGTTTCGACTTAGCCCAAGAAGTGAACCCAACATTTGCCTATTTCTAAATAACCTACAAAGACATATATTTTCTACCGTTAAACTCTAAGGAAGGTTATTTTTAGGGTTTTTAATTTGCTAAGTCTAAGATCTAGTTTTTCCTAGCCAGTTAACCTATTTATCAAACTCAAGTCAATTAACCAAAATTGAATACATTAATTTTTATAATTTTTTAAATTTTCAATTTTTATGGGTTTTTTATTTTCTAATTTTTTTTTAATTTTTCAAATTTTTCAAATTTTTCAATTTTCAAAATTTTATGATTTTTTATATAAAGATGCAATGCAGAAATTAAATATGCAAAAGGAAAAGAAAAATATATACAATATGCAATGCAAAAGATAACTATATACACTACCCTTTCCCCCAAACTTGAGCAAAGCAGTGCTCTCACTGCCCGGCCCCACGTCGCGCTCGTGAGCGTGAACGTGATCGTTCCCCTCTAGCCAAAAGGGTTTGAATACCCCTCTCAATTTCCGTCAACCGACGGTCGTGATCTCGTGCTGTCGTCCGAAACTCATCCCTCAAAGAATCAATTCTTCTTACCGTTCTCCGCATCAATCGTGCATGCTCCTGAGGGGTCAGTTCTTCCCTGCTCGATGTCGAGCTAGAGCTAGGGGTGCGTGCGGGAATATTCTCTGCAGGTTCCGTTCGTGACCAAATATCAGTAAGTCTAGAGTAGGACGAAGTAACGCTCTCAACGAGTGGTCGAACCGGAACACCGTTTATCATGTATGAATCAAATTCCTCGACGGGGAGGAAATAACGGCAGAGTTGGGTAACTAGCATGGGACATGGGTAGATGGTACCCCTTTTCCCCGCACCTATAGACTGGAGAAATACAGTGTACATGTCGAACCGTGGATTTTTCGTCATTAGTGTGTGGACGACATGTAATGAGGGGGTGAAGAAAGTCATGTTGTGCGAACTGCCAAAGATGTTGTTTTGTGCCCACCGGCACGCAGTAAAAACGTTTGCGAAAAGGGTCCGTGCTTGGATACCTTTACGCGTCTCTCTAGCGCAGTCATTCCCCATCAAGGGCATATAATCCTCAAAGTGTAAGGGGTGGTCATGTGCGGGCACACGAGGTATGAGTGTGACTTCGTGGATCATATCCCTATCAATGTGAATTACGCGATCTCCCTAATTTATTTTAATGTAGCCTAAGTCGTCTAGACTATTATCCTCCATTGATTCATAAAACAGGGTAACTAGTTCAGGTATAGCAAATGCAAAAGGGTGATTATAGGTCAGGAAATACCAGCCCCTTTGCTCTATTTCATGTGCAAAATAGCTACCGTACACTTCGTACGTGAAAACTGGGGTAAAATCTCTCTCAAATTGCATTTTCTGTGCCATATATATTTTTTCAGAAAAAAGTATGCTAAAAACAGAGAGTAATATGACAGATTTACCTCCCCTGAAAATTTCAGGGGGCGACGACACCAGACGGCGGCGGAAGCGCGGCGTAAGGAGGCTACCGCGGCGGGATCGCGGCGGATTGGCGGCGGCACGGCGAGATTTTTCTGGAGCAGGTTGGTGGCGGCGGCTAGGGTTTTTGGGAGAGAAAATATTAGGGTTATGAGGACAGGAGGCTCGGGTCTCTTTAAATAGAGGGGAAAGAGGGTTATTTAAAGAAAACACCCTCAAAAATGAGGATTTTATTTGCAAATTAAAAAAAATGTCAGCTCTTAATTCTGAAAATTTGCAATTAGATCCAAAAATATATTTTTTTTTATTTATTATTTATTTATTATTTTTTTATGGTGTTTTGGGATTATATATTTACAAATTATATACACACCCCCAACTTATTTGAAATAATGTTTTGGAAAAGGAAATTTGGGGGTGAAAGTGGAGGAAAATCACTCAGAGTAGATCGGCTCCTGCAAGAACAGGAGCTCCTCCGAAGGGTCCGCTGTGAGGAACGGTTTCAATCGATGCCCATTTACTTTGAAAAGCGTACCGTCCTCCGGGTTCTCAAGATCAACCGCACCGTGCGGATAAACGGTGCGGACTACAAAAGGTCCCTTCCACCTAGAACGGAGCTTGCCGGGATGAAAATGTAACCGAGTATCATAAAGTAAAACCTGTTGACCAGGTTTAAATGTCTTTCGCGAAAGGTTTTTATCATGAAATACCTTAGCTCGGTTCTTAGCAATCACGGCATTATCATATGCCTCATCCCGCAGCTCTTCTAGTTCATTTAACTGCAGCTTTCGGTTGCTGCCCGCATCTCCTAAAGATAGATTCAGCTCTTTGATGGCCCAAAATGCCTTATGCTCAATTTCTACTGGGAGGTGGCAAGCCTTCCCGTAAACAAGACGGTATGGAGACATGCCAAGATCGGTCTTGTATGCAGTACGGAAAGCCCATAGTGCATCGATCAATTTTAGTGACCAATCTTTACGGTTTTTAGAAACCGTTTTCTCCAAGATTTGCTTAATTTGCCGATTCGAGACCTCGGCTTGCCCACATGTTTGGGGATAGTATGGCGTTGACAGCTTATGGGTGATAGAGTATTTGCGCATTAAGGACTCAAAAGTCCTATTGCAAAAGTGAGAACCATTATCACTTATTATTGTGCGAGGGTGCCCAAATCGAGAAAAGATGTGTTCTTTTAGAAACCGAGCGACAACCTTGTTGTCATTCGTTCGACTAGGCACAGCCTCGACCCATTTTGAAACATAGTCAACTGCCAAAAGAATATACACATTTCCAAAAGAGTTAGGAAATGGTCCCATGAAGTCTATACCCCAAACATCAAAAATGTCTACAACCAAAATTGGTTGGAGCGGCATTTCGTTTCTCCGCGATATCCGGCCCAAGTGTTGGCACCGGGAGCAAGTCTTGCAGTATTCGAATGCATCTTTGAAGAGTCGTGGCCAATAGAAACCACACTGCAAAACTTTCTCGGCTGTCTTCTTTGGGCCAAAGTGCCCGGCACATGCTTGATCGTGGCAAAAAGACAGCACACTCTTAACCTCATTTTCTGGTACACACCGACGAATGATTTGGTCGGAACAGTATTTAAAAAGATAAGGTTCATCCCAGTAAAAATGCTTTACTTGGGACAAGAATCGAAGTTTATCTTGTGTCGACCAATCTTTCGGTATCAAGCCGGTGGCTAAGTAGTTTACAATATCGGCGAACCATGGTTCGCAAGAAACGGTCAAGAGTTGCTCATCAGGAAAAACATCAGTGATAGGAAGTTCAAGAGTAGGCGAAGAAAGAAGTCGTGAAAGGTGATCGGCCACTACGTTTTCACATCCTTTTTTGTCCCTTATAACAAGGTCAAATTCTTGCAGCAAAAGGATCCAACGTATTAGCCTAGATTTAGCATCCTTCTTCGCAAAAAGGTGGCGAAGAGCTGAATGATCCGTGTATACTATAACTGGTGAGCCGATTAAGTAAGGCCGAAATTTTTCAAGTGCAAACACAACCTCTAAAAACTCTTTTTCTGTTTTTGTGTAGTTTAGTTGGGCCTCATTTAATGTTCGGCTAGCGTAGTAAATTACGTGCGGCATCTTGTTAATGTGCTGTCTAAGAACAGCACCAATGGCAAAATCTGATGCGTCGCACATAATTTCGAAAGGGTGTGTCCAGTCTGGAGATGAAAAGATGGGTGAAGAAATGAATGAGTGTTTCAAAGACTCGAAAGCTTCCATGCAAGTTGAGTCGAAAACAAAAGTTGTGTCCTTGGCCAATAAGAGAGTCAAGGGTCTAGCAATCTTGCTAAAGTCCTTGATGAACCGTCTATAAAAACCGGCATGGCCAAGGAAAGCTCGGATATCTTTGACGCATTTGGGAGGAGGAAGATTAGAAATGACTTCAATTTTGGCTCTATCAACCTCTATGCCGTTTTGCGAGATGATATGTCCTAAGACAATGCCTTCTCGCACCATAAAGTGGCATTTCTCCCAATTCAAAGTTAGGTTCTTCTCCCTACAGCGGGTAAGAACTGCGTCAAGATGTCGTAAACACTCGTCGAAAGAGTCACAAAAAATAGAGAAATCATCCATAAAGATTTCCAAAAACTTCTCCACCATGTCAGAAAAGATCCCCATCATACACCGCTGAAATGTAGCGGGTGCATTGCATAACCCAAAGGGCATGCGACGATAAGCAAAAGTGCCAAAGGGACAAGTAAATGCGGTCTTGTCTTGATCCTCTTTGGCTATGGGGACTTGGTTATAACCGGAATAGCCATCTAAAAAACAGTAGAACTCATGCCCCGCCAATCGTTCTAGCATTTGGTCAATGAAAGGCAAAGGAAAGTGGTCCTTCCTTGTCGCGACATTGAGTTTTCGGTAGCCGATGCAAACTCGCCACCCAGTTTGGGTGCGAGTAGGAATTAACTCATTTGCCTCATTGGTAATGACCGTGATGCCCGATTTCTTTGGCACGACATGAATGGGGCTAACCCATTGGCTATCCGAGATAGGGTAAATGATACCGCTATCAAGACACTTAACAATCTCCTTCTTGACCGCCTCTTTCATAATGGGGTTGAGGCATCTTTGTGGATCCCTTACCGGCTTTGCATCATCCATTAAGTGTATATGATGTTCGACTATGAGGGGACTAATCCCCTTGATGTCCGCCATAGACCAGCCGAAAGCTTGCCGATTATTGTGTAAGACCGTTAAAAGAGCCTTCTCTTGCTCAAGAGCTAGAGAGGCCGATATGATAACGGGTAAGGTCTCATTTTCACCTAGATAAGCATATTTTAGGTGCGACGGCAAAAACTTTAGTTCGAGTTTAGGTGGTGAAACAATGGAGTAACTGTTTCAAACTCGAAGGATTCCATCAAAGGTTCAAATCGAGTGTACGCTACCGAGTCGGATGGTTCAACTAACTCATCCGAAAAAACAAAAGACTCAAACTCGGGTGGAGAGACTTCAAGATCGTCAACAAAGGTGAAACACTCATAATCTTTGTCCGTTGTGAAAGCTGTGTCGGATTCTAGGAGGAACGCACTAGTGGCGTCAACATTGCTGTGATCAAACATAAAATTTTCGAACTCACAGTCCTCCTCCGCGATCTTATTGATCGAGCAAACATCAAGTACGCTAGAATTAGGCTCGCAAGGCTGACTTCCTAACTTGAAAATGTTGAGTTCAACTGTCATATTGCCAAAAGATAAATTCATTGAACCATTATGACAGTTGATTACTGCGTTAGAAGTCACGAGGAATGGTCGACCAAGTATCACCGGAATTTGATTACGGGGGTTAGCGACAGGTTGTGTATCCATAACAATAAAGTCAAAGGGGAAAATGAAATCCCCTACTCTAATTAATGTAGGGTTCCTAGGCACTCTCAAGAGGTCTCACAAGGCATCGAACATGCCAATTTCAAATTTTACGGTGCCTACAAACCCTAAACTACGGATCGTCGGCTAGATGTTTAGGCGAAAAACTAACTAGTTAACACTTAACTAAAAGTTTAACGGAAATACAACCTTTGTAGATCCGGTGCTCCACCTCCATAGCTCCGCAACGAGGTCCTCTCCGCTGTCCAAATCAAATCCGGGCTCTAGAGTCGGCTTCGTCGGAGAAAAAGCGAGCTAGGTCGTCGATGTCCATGCCGAAGATGATCTACGTCGAGGCATCGCTAAATCAAGCTCCATCTTCACCAAGCCCTAAAACTTGTGAAGGAAACACACTCTACTACTTGGCAAGAGGTAGAGGATGAAGAAATAGGAAGTGGGTAGACTTTAGAATTGGATTTCTCACTTGTTTGCTCAATTCACCATTGATGAAGAAAGCTTTTTCTTCTTGAGTTCAAGGAAGAAGAAGAAGAAAATGTTATGATAAGAATAATCTAAAAAAGAAAAGAAATATAATCCTTATCATAACTTGAACCATGGTCAAGTGTAGAGAATAAATCATGGTTAGTGGGATGGTTAGGGTTAAGCATGAGACAAAATGGTAACTTGGTCAAAGTCTTCATGAAGCTTCATGAACAAAACAAAAGAAGCCACCATTTTCTCATTTGCTTTACATTTTCCAAAATGAATAAATGAATAAATAAATAGATATGAAAATGTAAACCCTAACCATTACATAACCATGGTTTAAACTTTACACAAAACACAAGTTAGCATGCATCATCAAACATGATACATACAAGTACACAAAAATATATCACATATACAATGTGCACAATCCAAGTGAGAAAATCCGTTTAAAGTGAACCAATACTAGTTAGTGCAAAGTAACATATCAAATATATAATTATGCATTAAATCATTAAATCAACACTTGATTCAATGATCCGGTCATGTCGCACACAACCGACTAGTATTCAATGTATCGGCTTATCGAATCAACGCTTGAATCGATAACTAGGTTATATCGCATACAACCTTTCCGATACATTCATCGCGAGAATGGAATGCGGCATCACATACACGCATTATTCTCGGTCCCGCACATATCTCATATGCGCTCCTATTTCGTTTCGCTTGAGCCAGGAAACCTCTGTGTAGGACTCTAAAGACTCGTCAATACGCCGGCAGCAGATGATGATCATATCAAACATCCACAAGCCGCAAGCGGTCTGCTAAACGTAACGGCCACCCGGGTATTGAGCGATCTGAAGATCGACGAGCAAGTCCGCTCACACTCCAGTGAATCCGACCAGTAACACTACCGTACAGTCCGGTCTGATCGTCTGATATGTCGCATATCTCGCCTAGGGGTGGTAAACGTCAGACCCCAATAGCTCGATAAGTCGTGTCGATATGAGGCTCATAACGGGTCGAGAAACTACTGGTAACACTTACCAGCAATTCTCTGAGCAGCCCTGGCCAGGGACTTCCTGTTATAGCCAATCGAACACAGCGCAACATCAACCCCCTATACCGGGAGAGACGAATCCCCTCCTATCGCTCATTGCCTCCATGTGACTCGGGACTGTACCCAAAAACCACTGTTTTGCATGCCCTCTTGGACGTGGTAAGATGGAAATCAAAGCACAGTGGGAACCACACAAGACTCTATGACGATCTCGGGTCAACAGACTACTCTGTACCAGTGTCACCAGAGAACTGCCATCTGACGTGAGGTATAATACCATCTGGGAGTTCTCGGCGAGTCCGTCCAGTGTACCCAGTCTTTACTGAGCACCCGTATATCTCCTCTGATGTCAAACACCGATGGATATGGGATCATTCATTGCCCATCTGTATGGGTCGAGAAGGTATACGCTAGTCTACACTGGTATATCGATGCCCCGTCTCGATACACCCACGACTAGGGACTTTCAAGGATGTACTTATGGACTACCATGTCCCTACTAGTATGATCCGCATCATAGTCCAGGTAGTCAAGCACACATCCTAAGGGCTTTACCAACATGTAACAGAGAGACAATCAGTATACACGTTAAGGTAAAGATCAACCAGATAGCATACTATCATGTCGAGCAAGAAAGTCCTCCGTATATATGTCCCAGCATCCACTACAATATACATCCTATGTACAGTAATGGCCTCTAGGGCATACATATAACTAACAATCTCCCACTTGCACTAGGGCCATCTGTAGCAGTGGTTGCAGTATCTCATACTCAACCATCCCATAAAAGTCTCTCTCTGGGAACAGGCCTTTGTGAGTGGATCCGCTGTGTTGTTCTCTGAGTCTATTCTCCTAATCTCGATCTCCCTGGAGATCAACCATCTCCATGATCAAGTGATACTGCCTTAGAACATGTCTGGATCACTGATGGGACGGACGTTCCTAGGCATAAGCCACAACTCCATTGTCACACAATGGTAGGAACGTAGTTCATCTTATGAACCAATATACACCCAAACAGCTTCTTTGGTAGCATCTTAAGTAGCGATGTATCCTGCCTTTATCGTCTAGTATGTCACGGTATCTATCTTGGAACTCTTCCAATATACCGTCCCTTTACTGAGGGTTAAGACAATGCCTGTGACTGACACTCAGTCGTCTTTATCACCCTGGAACCCTTCCAGCGATTCTCCCCAAGATCATGTGATACCATCTCACTTCGACAAGTAAGAATCCTAACATCCATTTAGATCTATCTCATAGATCCAAAAACCCAGGATTTAGGAGGTATCATTTTGATCCTATATGGAGAATCCATGTGATAAGCGGAGATCGACCGAGCGTAGCATAGGAAACTCCTTCCCTATCAAGAGTATGTCATCCACGTACTCTACGAGGATCACCACCATACTCCCTACTACCTTTTTGTTTATACAAGGTTCATCTACCATTTTGATGATATCAAACTCTTTGACTACTTCATCAAAACAGATGTTCCAACTCCGCGATGCCTGCTTTATCCTATAAAACATCTTGCACACGTTTCCGCTGCTCCCACTGTCTACGAAGTCCTCTGGCTGTGTACTTATAGACGCTCTCTTCCAAATCATCATTTAGAAAAGCAGTCAAGACACCCAACCACCAGATATCGTAGTCATGGTATGTAGCCGTGGTAAGTAGGATCTGGATGGACTTAAGCATAGATCCTTAGAAAAGGTTTCATCATAATCCACGCCTGGTCAATGACGAAAACCTTTAACAAGTTTAGCTTTGAAAGTCTCAACTTTTCCATCTACACCAAGTAATCTTCTCAAGATATACTTGCTCCTGATGGGGATTTAACCCTTAAGATATAGCAACCAAAGTCCATACTTTGTTGGTGTATAAGGATTCCATCTCAGATCGCTAAGCATCCAGCCATTCTTACAGAGTCTTACACTTGATGGGCAGCTCGAAACTAGTTGGGTCATCATCTCATGATGCATTCCTCGCTCCCACTGTCATAGAGAAACCGAAGTATCTCTCAGGTGGGTGAGGAACCCTACTAGATCGGCGGAGAGGCTGAGGTTCGTTGGTATCTACTGAATTCTTTGGTTCTATCAAATCATCAGCTGTAGTTTGTATAGTTGGAACCTTTCCAGTTGTACATAACAGATCTTGCCTCGAGCTTGTCCGGATTTTGCTTTTAGATATAGGCCGGACAACCCCAAATCTTAACTAACTTAAGACATGGGCTCTTCCCTTTCCATATCATATATGAAGTGGTAGGCAACTGATTTGATTGGAACCCTATTCAATAGGTATGCAACTTCGTAAGTGCATAACTCCCAAAAGGAAAAAGGTAACTCAGTATTACTCATCATAGAGCACACCATATCAAATAGGGTGTATCTGCTCCGCCCCGATATACCATCGTGCTATGGTGTATACGGAGGAGTAATGCTGAGAGAGAATCTCATTCTCCTTTAGAAAAGTCCAAGAATTTCGTGCCCAAGTATTCTCCTCCTTGATCTCATCATAGGACATAATATTTATACCCGTATTTTGGTTCTCTACTTCTAACTTATATTCTGTGAATATCTCAAAAGGTTCGGAATTGTGTTTCAACAGGAACATATGTCTGAATCTAAAGAGATGATCAGAGAACGTAATGAAGTATAAAGAACCAATCCTGGCATGTGTAGACAGGGGACCTACATACATCAACATGTATCATCCCAAGAGTTTACTAACTCTTTCTCTGTTTTCAGTAAACGGAGCTATGGTCATCTTATCTTTGTGACATGACTGGCGAGTTTCACAAGATGTAAATTCAAACTGATTTAAATATGCATCTATATGTAACTCTAGCTAGTCGGGTCACATTGATCTGACCTAGTCTATAATGCCTCAAGAAGAATTCGTTCAGTTCTGAACTCTTCCTCTTGTGTGTGTTCCGTACACTAAGAACTGTAGTTTGATTTAGAACGTCAATGCTTTTAGATAACGTGCCTGAACCGATCAACTTTTGATATAGGAAATGTTCAAAACATTATCCAACAATACAAAATTTTATCATTTCTTTACAGATAAAGAGACTGATATGATTTTGTATATCAGGTTCGGTATCTAATAACATTCGTTCAGAATCAATGTATTTATAATACAGGGTGACAGTGACCAACAGACTTGGCTGCAACTCTTGCCCCGTTTTCTGCCTCATGAAACTTATCACCCGTTCTCAGTTCTCTACCTTTCTGTAGCCCTATGTAACAGATTACATATCTGGGATCCTGATCTGGTATCACATACCCAGGACGTAAAGGATACTGAGAAACAGTTCTGTATATTGAACACACTCGAAGATGATGCATCATCATGCACTCTCTTCGTTTGGGCGGCACGGGAAATCTGGTATTCCCCAAATTCCTGCTCTGTCTTATAACAATTATAAGTTGGAGCGGGACCAACGTTCCCCAGCTCAGTATAACAAGCGGGTTCGGTCAATAATCCGTATTATTATCTTGATTAAGGCGTGATATGGTCGCTACTTGGAGAGAGAGAAAAGAAAACACTCAGCGTGCGCTCTGTCAAGAATAGATTGGTTATTATTTTATCTAATCAGGATGGCTCCCACTGCTTTTTATCAAATCTTCCTTCAAACCCTAAAAGGAAAGACTAGCCGGGATTAATTACACACTACAAGTTCGCCAATCTTTCAGCCAGGCCAGTGTCGGTACTTTGAGGGATGTCCCCCGTGCTTTCGCACGAACCTAATTAATGTAAACCTCGTTTTCCCAGAGGCGTAACCTCGTTAACACCTTTCTAGACACCTACTTGATCGGCTAATTGTAATGTATAAAACTCTCCCAGGAGTAACACTTACTCGCAGCGGGTATCGGGATCCAACTATCTCATAGAAGGTATGCAATCTCATTGCAAATTTCAACACTTGAAATTCCCGATAATATTTTGCCCCTAGCTCGCTATGACCTTGACGCATGCCAAACAACCCATAGTCTGCTAGTCAAGTTCAACCCGTACATTTCTTGATTGAATTAAACC
The DNA here is from genome assembly GCA_030015575.1 of Agapanthus africanus. Taxonomy (NCBI): domain Eukaryota; kingdom Viridiplantae; phylum Streptophyta; class Magnoliopsida; order Asparagales; family Amaryllidaceae; genus Agapanthus; species Agapanthus africanus. Next base: position 460,572,180 of record CM057344.1, on the reverse strand, counting down.
CACCCGCACGACCCTTGACGCATGCCAAACAATGCCTTACGAATACCCTAATCCAATCGCATCATATGCTAGCAGATAAGCACTAGTTAGCTACCGTACACTACGCCTTGACGCATGCCAAACAACCGCAGCACGAATACTAACTAGTACTTATCTGAAATGACGGAGGGCTACGACAGGTTTTTCTGAAAACCTATTGCGTAATGAACTTGATATCGTTGTAGAATCAAATGATTTTTAAAATGGAGTGTTTTTGAGGCTTTTCTAGTTTTGCTAAAGGAGTCACTCCCGGTGAAGGGATCGTCGGTCCTTTCCTCGTCGAATGAGGTGCGGGATATATCATATATATCACTGTGCAAAGCAAAACATTTAAAAGCAATCAAAAGACAAACCGAGTGTGTAGCATCTGCCAGTTATTGCTAAAGGAGTCACTCCCGGTGAAGGGATCTCGGTCCTTTCCTCATCGAATATGGTGCAGGATATATCATATATACCTCTGTGCAAAGCAAGAACTGTAGCTACCTGTTTTATTTTGAAATTCGATTCTACAACATCTTAGGTTTCTTTTATTTCATTAATCTCATTAATGAAGTCCCATCATTTAAGTACCTAAACATCACAGATAAATACGACGTACACTTATGCCATCCACATTCGCCTCGATGTCCCCTCGTGCACCGTTAGGTTAGGTAACTAACGGCAGAGCTGGGCAGGGCTAGCGCGGGTGTAAAACATAAGTAACGTCTATATAATATATCATATATACTATATACTGTATCTATCAAAGAACATCTCATGATCACATCACAGATATCGCAGCAGAAGAAACATATGAAATATTGGATATACTAGGACGTCCGTGTTTTCAATACGAGCCAGTATAAAACACGGATTCCACGGTCGCGATGAATAGCCAAACCCACACCCCTAGACCCCTACGAGAGCGGCAAGCAACCCTACCAATTCTGGAGTTAGGAGACCCGGACTCGACTCCTCGAGTTGGTCTCCCACTGGACTCCAGAACCCGGTTACTTGTGCTCCCCTCCTTGGGTCTATCCTAGTGCGGAAAAGTAAATAATATACAAACGGTGACAACTTCCGCAACCTGGAAGCGCCCCAATAAAAGAATATTACATACAAGTTTTTACATGAATGAAAATGAAAAACACTCATCTCACATAAAAAACCCCGGCTATTCAAACACGACGATCCAATATAACATATCCAGCAACACATAACATCACATGTCATCAACGTAAGTAAATATGCGCATCCCAATTGTCGTTGACATATAGCAACGAAACCGGCGATATCACATATTACACTTACGGTCACAGAAAAGAAAGTGTATAACTACAACAGTTGGAATCCGCAACCACCTCAGACATCGCATGCCTGACCAAATGAATTCCTTAGACATCGCATGCCTAACAATTATAAACCCCGCATTTTAGTCTCAAATATCGAAAACACTTCTCAATATCAAGTTGGGCAATTCAACAAGATTCCCGAAAAACTGATCGAATGCTCGTCGAAAACTTTTGTAGGCGGCAGCACCCCTGATACCGTCGACGAAGTGCACCAAGGCGGAACACCGCTACCGGCGAGCACCCGAACGGATGCTTTCGGCGACGGGGTTCTCCTACAGTCACTTGGTCGGGGCTATGGAGTGAGGCTGTCTATTAAGTTTACCCGGCGAGTATCCGCGTACGCTACGTGATTGCGACGGACTTTTGATCACATCAAAATTCCGTGGCAACCGATCAAGTGAGACTAAATTGCTATGTTTATAACATTCATTTAGTTATCTCATAACTACTTGTGAATTCCAATTATTGTATCCCATTCCGGATAAACAGAAAATGTTAAACTTTCCGATCGAACAATCGAACACCCAAGTTTTCCCGAAACAGATCAACACATGAAATAAGTCTAACAACATTCAGTTCGTGCCTCAGTAGCAACGGTCCAGCCGTAGAAGGGTCAAGCCAACGCCTCACATGTGGCACGCCGTACTGCCCCAAACCCGAAGGTTCAAAGGGCAGTTCAAGACGGTCACATAATCGAGTTAAGGTTTGTTGTCTTCTAGAGGGACCATCGCGTTACTTGCACTACTTAGAACATCGTTAAACTACGGAAAAATCCAACACTTGGAAATTTCCGGACAGGGGAAAAATTGGGTATTTATATCCGGTCGAACTTTTTAACATATTCTAAAATTTATCCGGAAAGCCACAAAGACGAAATTTGATACCCCGATCGAAACACCGAATCCCCAAAACAACTGCAGAAAATTCAACTCTTGAAACAGTATTAAAAATTCCCAGAAAATCCATCATAAAATAATAAGAGTTACTGTGCAGATCTTGGAGGATGACGTCATCATTGTGCGGCGGAACCGCCGCAGAAGGCAGCCTTCTGCCGCGCTTCCGCCGCAAGATTTACTGTTCATCCAAAAATATTTGCATGGTAATTCTTATTTTTGCCTGCTGAATTTTTTAGCAATTTTTAATATGGAAAAATCCACGTTTTACGAAATCGTCCAGAGAGCATATTGCCGGGTGGGTTTCGGGTTCGTTCGGGCTTTAAATTCCGTCTAGACTTCGCCTAAGGCTCTAGCTAGGCTCTAATACCACTGTAGGTCAGGCAGCCACCCCATCCAATGGGGTCACCGTGGCACCAACGGGTCCCTCAACAGCTACTTTTTACGCATGCCCCCTCGCGAGGACTACAACCCGCCGGAACACTTTCCGGTGTCGGGACACCCTGGGGGTAAGAGCCTATGCTTCGCCACACTGTCACACAGTGAGAACCCCCCATAGGTCGACATCAAATGCCTAGTAGCTCTGATACCACTGTAGGGTTCATAGGCACTCTCAAGAGGTCTCACAAGGCATCGAACATGCCAATTTCAAATTTTACGGTGCCTACAAACCCTAAACTATGGATCGTCGGCTAGATGTCTAGGCGAAAAACTAACTAGTTAACACTTAACTAAAAGTTTAACGGAAATACAACCTTTGTAGATCCGGTGTTCCACCTCCATAGCTCCGCAACGAGGTCCTCTCCGCTGTCCAAATCAAATCCGGGCTCTAGAGTCGGCTTCGTCGGAGAAAAAGCGAGCTAGGTCGTCGATGTCCATGCCGAAGATGATCTACGTCGAGGCATCGCTAAATCAAGCTCCACCTTCACCAAGCCCTAAAACTTGTGAAGGAAACACACTCTACTACTTGGCAAGAGGTAGAGGATGAAGAAATAGGAAGTGGGTAGACTTTAGAATTGGATTTCTCACTTGTTTGCTCAATTCACCATTGATGAAGAAAGCTTTTTCTTCTTGAGTTCAAGGAAGAAGAAGAAGAAAATGTTATGATAAGAATAATCTAAAAAAGAAAAGAAATATAATCCTTATCATAACTTGAACCATGGTCAAGTGTAGAGAATAAATCATGGTTAGTGGGATGGTTAGGGTTAAGCATGAGACAAAATGGTAACTTGGTCAAAGTCTTCATGAAGCTTCATGAACAAAACAAAAGAAGCCACCATTTTCTCATTTGCTTTACATTTTCCAAAATGAATAAATGAATAAATAAATAGATATGAAAATGTAAACCCTAACCATTACATAACCATGGTTTAAACTTTACACAAAACACAAGTTAGCATGCATCATCAAACATGATACATACAAGTACACAAAAATATATCACATATACAATGTGCACAATCCAAGTGAGAAAATCCGTTTAAAGTGAACCAATACTAGTTAGTGCAAAGTAACATATCAAATATATAATTATGCATTAAATCATTAAATCAACACTTGATTCAATGATCCGGTCATGTCGCACACAACCGACTAGTATTCAATGTATCGACTTATCGAATCAACGCTTGAATCGATAACTCGGTTATATCACATACAACCTTTCCGATACATTCATCGCGAGAATGGAATGCGGCATCACATACACGCATTATTCTCGGTCCCGCACGTATCTCATATGCGCTCCTATTTCGTTTCGCTTGAGCCAGGAAACCTCTGTGTAGGACTCTAAAGACTCGTCAATACGCCGGCAGCAGATGATGATCATATCAAACATCCACAAGCCGTAAGCGGTCTGCTAAACGTAACGGCCTCCCGGGTATTGAGCGATCTGAAGATCGACGAGCAAGTCCGCTCACACTCCAGTGAATCCGACCAGTAACACTACCGTACAGTCCGGTCTGATCGTCTGATATGTCGCATATCTCGCCTAGGGGTGGTAAATGTCAGACCCCAATAGCTCGATAAGTCGTGTCGATATGAGGCTCATAACGGGTCGAGAAACTACTGGTAACACTTACCAGCAATTCTCTGAGCAGCCCTGGCCAGGGACTTCCTGTTATAGCCAATCGAACACAGCGCAACATCAACCCCCTATACCGGGAGAGACGAATCCCCTCCTATCGCTCATTGCCTCCATGTGACTCGGGACTGTACCTAAAAACCACCGTTTTGCACGCCCTCTTGGACGTGGTAAGATGGAAATCAAAGCACAGTGGGAACCACACAAGACTCTATGACGATCTCGGGTCAACAGACTACTCTGTACCAGTGTCACCAGAGAACTGCCATCTGATGTGAGGTATAATACCATCTGGGAGTTCTCGGCGAGTCCGTCCAGTGTACCCAGTCTTTACTGAGCACCCGTATATCTCCTCTGATGTCAAACACCGATGGATATGGGATCATCCATCGCCCATCTGTATGGGTCGAGAAGGTATACGCTAGTCTACTCTGGTATATCGATGCCCCGTCTCGATACACCCACGACTAGGGACTTTCAAGGATGTACTTATGGACTACCATGTCCCCACTAGTATGATCCGCATCATAGTCCAGGTAGTCAAGCACACATCCTAAGGGCTTTACCAACATGTAACAGAGAGACAATCAGTATACACGTTAAGGTAAAGATCAACCAGATAGCATACTATCATGTCGAGCAAGAAAGTCCTCCGTATATATGTCCCAGCATCCACTACAATATACATCCTATGTACAGTAATGGCCTCTAGGGCATACATATAACTAACAATTAACACATCCTCCAACTCTCCCCTAGGGTGGGTGATTGATCGGTCGGCCATTTGGAGAGTGCAATGAGTGGGCTTAAGCTCTCCAACGCCTAACTGTTCGTACACCGAATATGGTAGCAGATTGACACTAGCACCAAGGTCTAATAATGCTCTATTGATGGTCTTGTTCCCAATTGTGATCGAAATAGTAGGACAACCGGGGTCCTTGTGCTTTGGGGGTAAAGAATTGACAAGAGCATCACTAACAGCACCAGCCATAAAAACTTTCTTTGGTACTTGTGACTTCCTCTTTTTGGTGCATAAGTCCTTTAAGATTTTTGCATATGAAGGAACTTGTTGGATTGCATCCAAAAGAGGGATATTTATGCTAACCTGTTTGAACAACTCTACAATCTTTTCTTCTGCGGAGTTGGTTTATTAGATCTCAACCGATTTGGAAAAGGAACATTTTGAAAAGTCGTTGAGTCCAATTTTTGCGGATCAGATTGTTGAGTTGGAACGGAACCCCGTGTAGATGTGTTCGTGTTGTGAGAAGAGGGTCCGTTTGAGCTAGAAGAAGTAGAGCCATGTGAAGGATGGAGAATAGGCTCTAACGAAGAAGAAGAAGAAGAAGATGAAGAAGATGAAGAACCACCGGCAGGGGTGTCATGGTTAATGCCCACATTGTTTTGCAGCACTTTTCCGGATCTCAACGTGGTCACAGCATTCACGTTATGATTCTGCTGTTCATGTGCAACATGTGCGTGACCAGGATTTGGGAGTGGTTGAGACGGAAGCTTTCCTTTCTCTCGCTCTTTCAATGCTGCGTTGAGTTGTGCAATTTGTGCCTCAATAGCTTTAATGCTTTAATCGTGTAAGGCACTGTTTTGCACCAAAGATTGAACAGAAGTCTCTATCCTAGCTGTGGACTGTGTAGATTACTTTATGAATGCTTCTAGACTTCTTTCGAGCGAGCTAACAGCACTTTGAGGGGGAACAAAATTGTTGGGCACAAAATTATTCATCTGATTACGGTAAGGTTGTTGTTGGAGAGGTTGCTGAAATTGAGTTTGTGGAGGTGCTTGTTGTTGTGGAGGAGCCCTTTGAAAATTGTTATTTCCTTGGACTTGTTGATTTTGGTTCCAAGCGAAATTTGGGTGACTCTGCCAACCCGGATTGTATGTTGAAGAGTATGGATCGTTTCTTTGTTGTTGCTGAAAGGCAGCATTGACTTGATCCTGTCCTTGAGTAGATGCAGTGTAAGGACACTCTTCTGTGAGATGTGATGGATCCGAACAACAAGCACAAACAGTTCGTGGAGGCACAACCGGGGCAGGAGAAGGTGCTGAGATTTTGGTCTCAAGCGCTTCTAGCTTTTTCGTAAGAGCGGCCACCTCGGCCTTCATAGCAATTGACATCTCTACTTGATGTATGCCTCCCCTAGGGTGACCAATAGAAGAAGATGATGATGTAGTCTTGGTGCTCTCCCACTGAATTGTTTGTTCACTAAGATCCTCAAGAAACTGCCACGCTTCCTCACTAGACTTGGAGAGAAAGTGACCTTGACTAATGGTTTCTAGCAACTGCTTCGTTGCCGGGTTCAATCCCTCGTATAATATTTGGCAAAGTTGCCAACTTTCGATCCCATGGTGAGGGCATTGAACGAGTAGGTCTTTGAATCTTTCAAAACATTTCCAAAATGGTTTGGAAGTAAGCTGTGTATAATTGTATAATCTCATTACGGATTTTAGCAGTTTTGTGATGAGGATAGAACTTTTTAAGAAAAGATTTCACAAACTCGTCCCAATTTCTAATTGAATATGATGCGGTGCCACTTCTCGGCTAGGTCACATAAGGTGAAAGGAATGACCCTTAGCCTTATAGAGTCATCACTTAATTGGGTAGTTTTCATCATGGCGCAAACGTTTTGGAATTTGTTGATAAAGATATATGCATCTTCGGATTCCAAACCATGAAACTTAGGCAGTATATTGATGAAGTGGGGTTTGATCTCAAAATTGTCCCCATTTGCCGGTGGGAGGGAAAGACAAGTAGGAAGGGCGGTGCGGACGGGGTAGAAAAGATCCTGGAGTGCGACTCGTGCGGTCGTGCGGGCGCTTCAACAGGTGGGAGATTCGGGTTATTTGCACCTAACGGAGGTGGAATCCTTCCCGTCGGTAAGGTGTTGTTAGGATCGTATCCCGACATACCTTCGGAAGAAGAATGTGATGGTGAAAGTGAAGAAGTAGACAAGATTTCGACTTCGGAGTCGAAAGGTTCGTCGGTCGGTACCAACGAAACACGGACTAATCGGGCGCTAGGGTCCCTAGTCCAACCGGACATATACTAAAAGGGTTAGTGTAGTCGAAAGATGAAAGATAGAATGTGGAGGTAAGAAAACGTCAATGAGAAGAAGTGGTGTAAGTGAGTGCAAAGATTCTTTAGCGACAAGTTGCAAGTTTTGAAAAGATTTTTATCCTATTACTTTTTATGTGTGCTTTTGCAAAATGATTTTTGAAAAGAGACTTGTGACACAATTGCAATTAACCACACATGCACAATCAGGCCTAGATCTAGGGTCGCCTAGATCTAGGGTCACCTAGACAGCTCCTAACTGTTCCAAAGGGCTAGAGATAGGACCTCAGACCGCCTCTTCACCGTCAGTTGCGGCCAGGTAAGTGGGAAGGAACCACACTGTGGGCCTAATTAAAAACCACTAGCCTTGACACACTTGCCTAGGCACCGCAAAGACAGGTTAGGATAAACGGCCGATGCCTATATTAGTCCTCTGTCCTATTGAGCTCGACGTCCTTAGGGCTAAGTCTAATATTTTTTAATTAAGAGTGGTCAATGCAAATGCTTGAAGTGATTTCTGGGGTCCTGGGAAGGGTGATGAAATCCCCACCCAATCTGAATTGGTCAATAGCCCCATAAAGTCAGATTAAAGTATGCAAAGCAGTAAATCACATGCAATCAATTTGCTATTTAGCGCGGCGCAAAGAATCCTGCAGAAAATCAATTATTGGAAGGGGGAAGAAGATTTTTAGCGCAAAGAATCCTGCAGAAGATTTGGCAAAAGATATATGGGGATTTGTAGATGAGAGAATGAGTAAGCAAACCGAGCAAATTTCGCGCAAAGAAGACTCCAGAAGACCGCGGAACCGCGGTTTTGACCATGTATTTGCCGCGGAGACGCGGTTGTATGGGGGCTTTGAGTCTCCAAATTTTTTCAGCTGCTCTGTACTTTCAATCTCCTCCTGTTTTTATATGTCTTTTTCTGTTTTGCCTTCTGTGTTGTTTCAGATCCATTAAACCTGCAAAGATTCACAAAGAAAACCCTTCAAACAATAAAAGATGATAGAATTTTTTTTTTAGGTTTTTTTTTAGATTTTTATGATTTTTTATTTATTTATTTTTTATTAACCCGAAATTACAAAAAGAAAATTTTACGCCATCCCCGGCAACGGCGCCATTTGATTTAGAGAGGTTTTATCGATCAAAAATATTTACCGCAATCAAGAACGACGTCGCATGAAACTAGCCGGTGAATACGGGTCGGTCCACAGGGATGTGTAAATCTCCTTTAAGTTCTTACGAGTTAATTCCAGATGATGTTGGGTCTTATAAATAAACCTAAAAATTTGAAATTGTATGATACTAGTATTAGAAACTTGCTAGGATTAGGTTTAGGGAAAATTTGGTAAACAAAGATCTACATCTCTTTCCATTGCCATTAATTAAATATATCATATTAGTGTTATGGTAAATCTTAACAAAGGGGATTAGGATGATTGGGAAGATTGATTCTCCCTCTAGATCCTTGTCCTTCCTTTCTTAATCTTTACCCTAACCTCCATGGAAAACCTTAAAATCCGGGCCTTTAGACTACGGAATCACCGCTACCTCGAGGGTAGAGTGCCGTAGGGAGCGGAATAAGAAGGTATGCATGGAGTTCTAATATTCATAAAAGATTGCCAATGAAAAGAGATGAGAGATCTTCATCTCTCAAATCCTTCCATATTCCTAACCCTAACAAGCGAGGAAACTACTCGCTCATTGAGGGGATGAAGAAAGACATGATTTTATTAAAGAGAGAAACCATCTATTGCAAGTTAATAAAAACTAAACTAAATTAGACTAAGGCAAGAAAATAATTTACCTAGGGAAGATATGAAAAACTATAACTAGGGCAAGAAAAATAACCTATTTACGATTGATGCGCTCTAACTTCAAGAAAACAGAATTTTATTCATGAGTAGAGGCATAAGAAAATACAAGGCTTTGGGTTCTATTTATAGGACATAGAAACCCTAGGTTTTACAATTGACCCGCATGTCTAAAATTACAAATATACCCATAGAAAATCTTTCCAAAGCCGCCAAAGAATTATGGTAAAATTTTCTGCGCATGAGGGCTTTAAACGGCCGCGGAACCGCTGCATGGGTAGGCCTTGAGCCGCGGTTCCGCGGCCCTTTGAGGAGTTCACTTCATGATTTTTTCTGGGCTGCAACATGGTTATTTGGTCTTGTTATTTCTTCAGTTTGGCTTCTGATTCTTCTCCAGATTTTTTCAGTGAAAACTTGTAGCGGTCTTTTAACCGTTTACATTTTGGACCATGTTCTGCCTTGTTGATTGTGAACTGATCTTCATCTAGGCTTGACTAGAATCCTTCTATTTGTTGGTCAAAAGTCCCTTTTTGTGTCGTCTTTTGTCTTTTTCACTGTTTTCTCTCCAAGAACCTGTAACCTGTAACATGTAGCAGACATGGGTCAAAAGCACCTGTTTTTATTCTAAAATGCGTAAGAATGGGGAATACAAAATGCAATATTATGTTATGAACAGGTGCAATCTGCTGAAAACCCTCAGGAGACAACACTCATCCTACTAGGGACACCTAAAGGTTTAAAGGCTTGTTGCACGTGCTCAGTGCAATCGTGTTGCCTACGAAAGTGTGCTAGTTAGTTTTTCTCTTTCTTTATTTTCTCCTTCTCTTTTTAATAAAACAATTCGATCCAGACGGTCGAAAATAAGTTTGGGTGAATTTGATCAGTCGAAAATACTGCATTTCTAACACGGCAATTTCCCTACCTTTTGCATTCATGTATAGGTATCCGGTATTCTTATCGCACATATTAATAAAACACATGTAGAATACTGGATTACTTGTACTGTATACTAAAACCGGCACTTTTAAGGAAATTGACTGTGTTTCATGGTATCGCATCATCCTTGTATTGCGCAACTCTTGTCTGGGGTCTAATGCAGGAAATTCCAGAAGCAAAAGCCCAAAACTGAGAAAAGATCTGATAAAAGATACGCCAACTCAAAGATGCAAGATCTGGCAGTAACACAGAAGGCCAAATAAGATTTCACATATTGTATAAAGGCCCACCAGCAAGCCCAAGAATTACGATAAAAATATAAAGCCCTAAGGCCACTAAAGGACCGCGGATCCGCGGCCCAAACCCCTTGGCGCCGCGGATCCTGTTGCGCCACGGCAGCGCCCCGGCCTCGTACTCGAGGCCAAAATGCGGAATAAAAATTTTTTTCCTAACTCGGAAACCGGCGCTACCGCGGACAATTACCCGGATCGAAACCATTAACCTATACTAGCTAACTAGAGAGATTGGGTGAGAAGTTATACCAAGCGATCCGTGTCCTTCGGTCTTCATCTCCACTCCGATCTCTTGCGGAATCTCCGTCACCTCCTCGCTCGTCGGAAAGGGGCACCACGTAGCCGGAATCTTTTACGGGCTCCCGCCTCTTGACCGAGGCAACTCGGGCGCGAAGTTGGCTAGCCGACGCGTCCAAGGCTTGCTATAGAATAGTGTAGTGAACTTGTCTCTTGGGGTTATGAGGTTGCCTTGTTGTGAAGGAATAGAGAAGAGAAGGAGGGAAAGAAATGAGCTTTGAAGCTAGTCTTTTGCAACCATGGAATGAGATGGAAAATGGCACACACCAAAATAATACCTCTCACTCTCTCTCTTGAAAATGGCCGGCCCCTCTCTATCTCAAAATAGATTGGAGAGAGAAAAAGAAAATCAAGAAAGAATATATCAACAATATAGAAAATGGTCACTCTCATTCTAATCCAAATCCTTTCCACCATCCATCAAATGAAAAGCAAGTGATGAGATTAAAAAGGAATCTCATCATGAAATAACAATCATGATGCCACAAATATGCAAAGAAACCCCTCACAAAATGTTAATTGCAAACTTGCAATTAACACCCTCCACCAAGAAAGTCCGACCGAGAAGGAATGAAGGAAAACCGGACGGAACGGAATGCAAACTGGCAACCCCAGAAAACCGATCCCATAATAAATTACAGGAAAACCCCGCTACTGCAAATACATGCCCGCATTTGTATTCCCACTGAACACAAATGCAAAGAGACAAAACTACACTATCAAATACTAGAATCCGGCTTAAGCCAAAGCCGGCTAGTAAAAACTGTCCGATCACGATCCGTGCAATACCGCACGTATCTGATCGAACCCTGCCATATCTCCATACGGCCTCTACAGCGTTTCGCCCGAAACTTGAGTAACTGTAACTGTGGTGGACTCTAAAGACTCGTCAATACTATGGCTGTGGATTTAACCACTGGCACGTCAGAGGTATAAGCCAATACGTGACGGGCCACCAGGTATTGACCATATGGGACGTCGATGAGGAAGCTCACCCCGACACCCAACTGAGCCTGTCAGTGACAATATCCGTACAGTCCGGTCCGTTCGTCTATGAGTATCGCATGGCGGGCCTAGGGGGTTGGTAAAAGTCAGACCCCCAAAAGCGGTACAAGTCGTGTCGGAGCGTAGCCCAGAACACCCTGAGATACTACTGGAATACCTACCAGTAAATCTCCTGCCTCGGCCGAGGGCTTTGTGTAATGGCTCTCCTAGACACAGCGCGACCTCACCCCCAATACCGGGAGAGACGAACCCCTGCAGATCCGCTCACTGCCTCCATGTGGCTCGGGACTGTACCCAACTAAAACCTGTTTGCACGACTCCTTTGAGCCGTGGTAGGGTAGTAATCAAAGCACAGTGGGAACTCACACGAGACAAATGACGATCTCAGGTCGATGAACTAACCTGTACACATGTCACCAGGGAACTGCTATCTGACATCTGGTATAAGACCAACTAGCAGGTTCCCGGCGAGTCCTGTCCGGTGTACTCATAACCCAATGAGCACCTGTATACATCTTAGGTGAACCAACTGACACCAGTGGCTTGTGAGACCGGCCACCGCCCCTCGTCGGGGTCTCGACTGTATACACTAGTCTACTAACGGAGTATCGATGCCCTGTCTCGAAACTCCTACGACTAGGGACCTTTTAAGGATGTGCTTATAGACCACCAGCTCCCACGTATATGATCGCCATCATACTGCTGGCAGTCAAGCAAGAATCCTAGGGGCTCTATCAACGTGTAATAGCGACATGTCAGGTCACCTAAAGCAGTACACGATGATAAAGATAAACCAGATAGCATACTATCATCTCGAGTAAGACTGTCCTACCGGGATAGGTCCTCCCTCAATCATTGCAATCACGTGCCTGTGATCCAATAATTGACTCTGAGGGCACTATCTCCAACAATCTCCCACTTGCACTCAAGGCTAATTATTGCGATGCCGCATACTCACAGCCCGTGTGATACCGAACACCCAACTCCTCTACTAGTCAGTCTCACAAAACCCGTTTGCGAAACTATTGCGTTCGAGGAATAGCCTCAGTGAGTGGATCCGCTGTGATGTTTCTTTCTGTGTCTCTCTATATCTCAAGTTCGCGGAGAAAACCATCTCCCGAAATGAGCAATACCTGTCTTAGAATGTCTGGATGTCTGATGGGACCTAGCTCATAAATGAACTCCAAATCCAAACTTCTTAGACTGTATCAACAACTGAAACTAATCAGTATCCTGCGCCATGCCTCCCTCAGTATTGCCTTGGACCACCTGTCCAAAATACTGCCCCTCGTCAGAAGGAAAATCTATAACTCTGACAACCTGCTTGTCGTCCATGTCACCTTGGAAGCCCGGAGTGATAACCGTCTCCTAAAGGAGGCAGCCGTTATCATATCCCTAGAACATTCACTTATGTTCTAAAACTGCTTCCGACTGTTTTTCCAGGATTGGATTAATATCAACTTATTGCACCTACTGCAAGAACAACATCTGGTGTGGTACTTGACATCTCATGATTGACTCAATTGCCTGAGCAAGTGATCTGTCAATCATGTGTATCCCTCTCCCCTTTAGTCTGTAAGACACCTTTAGAGAGGGTGACTCCATTACCTGCATGTACACTACCATGCCAGGAGTCGTCCATTCTAAATACTCATAGAATGCTGTCAAGGTACCCTGATTGGGAAACCACCCAAATCTAGATCTAAAACCATAGGTCTAGTAACCAGTATGTTTGATATAATATCCAAGTCCCATGTGGAGAAAACACTGTGTGACGACCAAAGTATAACCGATCGTAGTATAGGAATATCACTTCCTACTACCTTCTCAACAGATCCACCCCTTATTCTGATGACGTCAAACCTATGACTGTCACATCAGAAATAGATGATCTAACTCCGCTATATCTGCTTTAGTCTATAAATAGACATAAGCCTGATGTCCACCAATGCTTCCGCTGCTCCCACTGACTACGACAACCCTCTGGCAGAGTCATATAGACGTGCACTTCTAAAGCTAATTTAGAACGACGCTATACTCATCCTCCTGCCGGGTCTCGCAGCCTGAAACAACAACAATGGCAAGTGTGGGTAAACAAGAACTTCCCTGTCACCGTCCTTGAGGCTACCGGAGTACCTCTCGGGTGCCTGAAGTTTCCCACCTTATCTGCGGAGTGGCCAATGGAATGTCAAATCAGATTGAATCTTTAGGTTCTTTATTAAATCTTCAGTAATCGTTTGCGGTTCTGGAATCACTTCCAGTTCTACCATACTCCCACTGCTGTTTTTGAAAAAAAAACCATTTTTAATAAAACTGTGGCGAGTCTAGAACAATATTTCTATTGATCTGCCAGATGGTAGAAAGTCAACCCTCGTCATAGCCTGGGTCAACCCACAAACAGCCATTACAGAAACGTGCCTTGAGTTGTCCAGTGTCTGGTTTTAAGCATAAGCCGGACAACTCCCCGTACCTTAACAACGTTAAGATATGAACTGTTCTATATCCAATATAGAACCAGAGGCACTGATTCAATTGAACCAGATTCAAATCATGCAGCTATCTCCAGTGCATGTAAACTAAATGGAAGGAGGCCGATCAGGAATGCTTCCAATTATGAGTATCCTGAAAGAGAAGCAAGCTCTCTTAATCATTACTATCAACTGAATACCATACACAAGTATCTACATCTTCGATCACTTTGAAGAATCCCGATACTTGCTACACCTGGTTCTCTACTCTATTCAAATACCTATAACTCCTCAAAACTTAGACCCTGTGTTTCCACGAAACACATGTCTAAGAACTAAAGAAGTTAAAAGTAAACAGAATATAGTATGAGGACCAACCCCTCTGTCCTAATGGACACCGGACAACATACAATGCTCTGTATAAGTCCGCTGAGTCTAACAACTCTTTCACTGTGTGTCGTAGGTTGAAAACTGTACTTATGGTTAAGAAGAATTACACCGCTGTTTAATGCTCCTTACCTAACCATCCACTGATATAGGTAAATGTCGTAGACATAATATCAAAAGGTATATCTCACTCTATGAAAATAGAGGTACAGATATATCAATTTGAAATTGGTGCATAACCGCGGATATTCAAAACCAAATATTTGCCGACCGGCAAACAACCCAGGTGACTTCCTCAAATATCACCGATTACAACGAATCCCGATATAATGAGGATGATCACCCAATTCCCAATAACTTACTCCCACTCAGCATCTGTAAAACCATACAGATGTGAGAATCCAACCTGGTAAATACATACCCTGGAGCAAGTGTCTAACTGGGAAATCAGTTTTCCATTAACAGTACACAGTGAAACTGAAACATTGAAATGTTTCGTTGGGGTATCGTGGTATTCCTAGTAATGCCTCTTCCATTATCCAGATTCACAACTGTAACCATATAATTCTTTCCTACCTCTCCAAATCCCTTTATGTGTCTTTAGTCATTACCTTCTGTACACCCCTTTAGGCCAAATGGTTTTCTTCCTTCCCTACCGTTCGGCACCAGCCTATGGTTTGGAAGAAGACTATCCAAAAAGCATAAAGGGTGTACTGTCCTAATCCTAGGAGCACTCGCAACGCGAGAGAAGGTGAAGATAAAAGACACCTGAATGTACTTTATTCCTATTTCTCCTGAACTAGGATCCATCCCCGAACTGGAACAAGTTCCTTTCGAGTTCGTATATAACCATACGATGGATTATCCAATAAAATGGGATCTTCGTAGTGATACGGAGTGTCCTGGAGAAATACAAAGGTGATTTAGGATTGGCAAAGAAATACTTGGTTTGGTCGTGAATGTCAGTTGCAATTTACTTTGCCCTCGTACTAACCCCTTGCTTTGTCTTAACTTAATACCTTCTGCACACCATCGTTATGCTAATTGGTTTTCTTCATTCCCTACCGGTCGGCACCAGCCTAAGGTTTGGAAGAAGACTATCCAATTTGCGTAATAGGTGTACTACTCCTAAACCAAGGAGTACTCGCAACCTGAGAGAAGGTGAAAAGAAAAGACAACTGAATAGTCCTATCCGTTTTCTCCAGAACCAGAAACCATCCTCGAAGTCCTTCGAGTTCGTATCTAACCATACGATGGTTTTGTCCAATGGAAGTGGACGTTCGTAGTAATACGGGGTGTCCTGGAGAAAAGGGTGAAAGTAGGAGTGGCAATGAGGTCTGCAACTCTAACAATCCAAAAGCCTGTGTTAAGAAGGTTCGGTCAACTTGGTCACTGAGTCATAGTCCAGGGTCGGGTCAATGGTCGCTGCCAGAGAGAGAGAAAAGAAACACTCAGCGTGCACTCTATCCTAGATCAGAATGGTTATCACTTTATCTAATCTGGAAACCTCCCACTGTACCTCAAATTCTCCTCCAAACCTGAAAGAAGAACTAGTCGGGGTCACCCGAGGAGTAAACCAACTCATCAGTGGGAATAGGGATCCAACTATCATCGCATGATAACTTGATGGAATCCACTCAAGTCACCACACTCCAGAAGGTATGCACATGCCTGGCAAGTTTCAGTTCTTTTGAAACTCCCGATGTGATTTTTACCCCTAGGACCCAAGTGACCTTGACACAGTCAACAAGTCAAAGAGTCCTAGTCAAGTTCAACCCGTCATTATCCTGGATTGCATTAAACCCACCCGTACGAGCCCTTGACACAGTCAACAAGGCCGCACGACTGTCCTAACCAATCCCATTAATATGCTGCAAACAAACAATACTTAGCTACCGCACACTACGCCTTGACACAGTCAACAAACGCAGCACGAATACTAAGTAATACTTGTAAGAAATGACGGAGGGCTACGACTGGTTTTTGGCGAAAAACCTTTAACGTAATGAACTTGATATCGTTGAAGGAACTGCATAGCCTTTTAGAAAATATAGTGACGAAAACTTTTACTAAAGAGGTCACTCCCGGTGAAGGGATCTCGGCTCTTTCCCCGTAGAATGAGGTGCAGGATATTCCAACTGAATACCACGATGCAAAGCAAAAGTAATCGGCTATAGTGAAGTTAATGCCCTGACGCAAACTTTTGTCCAAGGGGTCACTCCCGGTGAAGGGATCTCGGCCCTTGCCTCGTCGACTGAGGAGCAGGATATTCCAAATGAATACCACGATGCAAAACAAAAGTGAACGTCCTTGCAATAACAGCTTTTTTTTTTGAAAAATGTTCCAACAACATCAGATTAGGTTTGTTTATCTTGCATTGATTCGAATCAACGCAGTCCCATCAATTGATCACACCACAAAGAACGAAAATATACTGACGTACGTATATGCCATCCGCATTCGCCACTGGGTCCCGTCATCACCCGTTAGGTTAGCTAACTAACGGCAGAGCGGGGACTGGACTAGCGCGGATGTAAAACATATACAACGTCTACTAATATATATACCAATATATAGTATTTCGCTCAAGGCGTGAAAAGAAATGCAACACAGAAATATATAGCAACACAGAACAATACAGATATCTGGAAACCCCGGGTTTCACAGAGCCGCTGCTGAAACCCGACGTTCCCCTGGTCGTGTGGATAGCCTGTGCAATGAAATCCTAGACCCCTACGGGCGCGGCAAGTCACCCGCCAAAACCTGAAGCGAGGCAGCCCCCTTCAGCTCCGTGAATGGACCACCCAGCACTCCACGGAATCCGGCAACTTGGGCACCCCTCCTGGGTCAACCTGTACCCCCTACGAGTGCGGCGAATAGCCCGCCAATCCCAGAGTGAAGCCCCCTCCGTCTCAATGCCCTGAGATGCGGGCCCGTTGCTCTCCAGAACCCGGCTATCCGTGCACCCCACCGCGGGGTAATCCTAGTACAGAAAGTAAAATATACATATACCGGGTACATCGACCGCAACCAGGTCGTGCCCCAAAAGAATAATACAAACTGGCAGTGACGGCAGTCCACATGTCGGACGCTCGTCCCGCAATATCAAATGTACATAATACAACAAAACTGCACTAGCATTGCATCCAGGCTATCCCCCACGACCGATCCGCAACATCACAGCATAAACATAAAACATCAACGTGAAAATCACGTTCGCAAATCCGTCTAACCGGGCTATAGCAGTTAGATCGGATTTACCGATCGAGTGACATTCACGGTCGCAGAAAATAATGTAAATACTGTGAAATAATGTGTTTAAAATTTTCCGATCAATCAAACAATTAACAAGTGGGCCCCAAAGAAAACTGTAGCACTCACAGAAACAATTGGCCCAACTTTAATATTCCAAAGCCCATATTTTAAGCCCAGAAGGCCTCTGTAAAAAAATGGTGAAGTGAAGTGAATAGTGCGCGGCGGAAGGGCCGCACAAAGGGGGTTTTCGCGGCGGTTCCGCGCTCCAACTGTGGAGTCACTTCATCAAATTTTTACAGAGCTCTTAGATTTTCCAGTACATCAATATTTTACAACCTGAAAAATTTTTCGAGACCAAAATATTTCAACAGAAACTGATGTGAACAAAAATACGGTTTTTGGAAATTTTGGTCGATCGGAAATGCAAACACATCAAACGAAGCTAGGTAAGGTTAATGGCGTGGCTCTGATACCATGTTGCGCCACGGCAGCGCCCCGGCCTCGTACTCGAGGCCAAAATGCGGAATAAAATTTTTTTTCCTAACTCGGAAACCGGCGCTACCGCGGACAATTACCCGGATCGAAACCATTAACCTATACTAGCTAACTAGAGAGATGGGGTGAGAAGTTATACCAAGCGATCCGTGTCCTTCGGTCTTCATCTCCACTCCGATCTCTTGCGGAATCTCCGTCACCTCCTCGCTCGTCGGAAAGGGGCACCACGTAGCCGGAATCTTTTACGGGCTCCCGCCTCTTGACCGAGGCAACTCGGGCGCGAAGTTGGCTAGCCGACGCGTCCAAGGCTTGCTATAGAATAGTGTAGTGAACTTGTCTCTTGGGGTTATGAGGTTGCCTTGTTGTGAAGGAATAGAGAAGAGAAGGAGGGAAAGAAATGAGCTTTGAAGCTAGTCTTTTGCAACCATGGAATGAGATGGAAAATGGCACACACCAAAATAATACCTCTCACTCTCTCTCTTGAAAATGGCCGGCCCCTCTCTATCTCAAAATAGATTGGAGAGAGAAAAAGAAAATCAAGAAAGAATATATCAACAATATAGAAAATGGTCACTCTCATTCTAATCCAAATCCTTTCCACCATCCATCAAATGAAAAGCAAGTGATGAGATTAAAAAGGAATCTCATCATGAAATAACAATCATGATGCCACAAATATGCAAAGAAACCCCTCACAAAATGTTAATTGCAAACTTGCAATTAACACCCTCCACCAAGAAAGTCCGACCGAGAAGGAATGAAGGAAAACCGGACGGAACGGAATGCAAACTGGCAACCCCAGAAAACCGATCCCATAATAAATTACAGGAAAACCCCGCTACTGCAAATACATGCCCGCATTTGTATTCCCACTGAACACAAATGCAAAGAGACAAAACTACACTATCAAATACTAGAATCCGGCTTAAGCCAAAGCCGGCTAGTAAAAACTGTCCGATCACGATCCGTGCAATACCGCACGTATCTGATCGAACCCTGCCATATCTCCATACGGCCTCTACAGCGTTTCGCCCGAAACTTGAGTAACTGTAACTGTGGTGGACTCTAAAGACTCGTCAATACTATGGCTGTGGATTTAACCACTGGCACGTCAGAGGTATAAGCCAATACGTGACGGGCCACCAGGTATTGACCATATGGGACGTCGATGAGGAAGCTCACCCCGACACCCAACTGAGCCTGTCAGTGACAATATCCGTACAGTCCGGTCCGTTCGTCTATGAGTATCGCATGGCGGGCCTAGGGGGTTGGTAAAAGTCAGACCCCCAAAAGCGGTACAAGTCGTGTCGGAGCGTAGCCCAGAACACCCTGAGATACTACTGGAATACCTACCAGTAAATCTCCTGCCTCGGCCGAGGGCTTTGTGTAATGGCTCTCCTAGACACAGCGCGACCTCACCCCCAATACCGGGAGAGACGAACCCCTGCAGATCCGCTCACTGCCTCCATGTGGCTCGGGACTGTACCCAACTAAAACCTGTTTGCACGACTCCTTTGAGCCGTGGTAGGGTAGTAATCAAAGCACAGTGGGAACTCACACGAGACAAATGACGATCTCAGGTCGATGAACTAACCTGTACACATGTCACCAGGGAACTGCTATCTGACATCTGGTATAAGACCAACTAGCAGGTTCCCGGCGAGTCCTGTCCGGTGTACTCATAACCCAATGAGCACCTGTATACATCTTAGGTGAACCAACTGACACCAGTGGCTTGTGAGACCGGCCACCGCCCCTCGTCGGGGTCTCGACTGTATACACTAGTCTACTAACGGAGTATCGATGCCCTGTCTCGAAACTCCTACGACTAGGGACCTTTTAAGGATGTGCTTATAGACCACCAGCTCCCACGTATATGATCGCCATCATACTGCTGGCAGTCAAGCAAGAATCCTAGGGGCTCTATCAACGTGTAATAGCGACATGTCAGGTCACCTAAAGCAGTACACGATGATAAAGATAAACCAGATAGCATACTATCATCTCGAGTAAGACTGTCCTACCGGGATAGGTCCTCCCTCAATCATTGCAATCACGTGCCTGTGATCCAATAATTGACTCTGAGGGCACTATCTCCAACAGATCCGCGACCTTATAGTGTGATCACAGCTCCAGATTTTGTACAGGTGTCTTTTATAACGGCCAATGCTTCCAGAAGACCCCAGAGGCTCCATGTGGCATATCTAGAAGGCTCGGCTTAACAAACTCTTGGAGGGAAATTCAAATTTTGGGCTTAACTAACTTTTGGAGGGAAATTTGAATCTTTGGTTAACAAACTTGTGGAGGGAAATTTCAAATTTCAATCCTACATCTAGAATTTTGAGGTCTATAAAAAAGAGCCTAGATCTAGGGTGCAAATGGTTCAAGAATCACCATCTTCTTCAACCCACAAGTTGAGTGACACAACTTGTGCCTCAAATTCAAACCCCAATTCAAAATCAAGATCAAGATCCCGAGAGCAATTCAAGCAAGAGAGCCTTCAACCTTTAGAAGCGACGCCGGATTCTAACGGAGCAAGAGATCCACGCCGATCCGCGACTCAAGGAGCCGAGCGAAGCCGAAATCGACGATCTAGTTCCTTCCTTTTATAAATTCAAGAGAGTTGTAACGAAATTTGTCGATAAATAAAGGTGAATTTTCTATATTCTAGCTTATCTTTTAATTCAAGCATAATGATTAGATCTCAATTTGTGATTGTGTTTGTGATCATGATGTTTGAGTAATCTCCGCTCTTGTAGGAGTTATGATGATCTTTAGATGATGATGATTTAGATATTTTTACAATTCTTAAATCCGATAATGTTTGGAAATTCTAGTGAATTAAATGATTAATGACCTAGTTTCGAGATGATGCTTTCTTGATCGTGTTCACTCGAAACTAGGGAACAACTATTGACTATTTGATTAACTAAAAGCTAGAATCTGAATGCGATCCATCGAAAGGACAAAGGATGAGTTGCGAAATCCCTAATTTCCTCGCAAGATCCTTAAACCTCGATGAATTTGCATCGACCTAGTATCAATTCGTTAATGGATAAGAATGCGTAATCATTAGATCTCATCACATCTATAGATCCGATCTACTCCTACGAGCCATACTTCTAATCTTGATTGTTGGTTGGAAATTATCACACATCGCAATTCTTGTTTTTAATGTTTCTTTTAGATCTAGATTTTTCTTATTCTTGATCTTCAATTCCAAATCATGAATTATTTTCTTTTCTTTGCCTTAAATTTTCAACTCATCTAATTCGAAAATTGAACGGATTACACTTTCCCTGTGGACGATCCACACTTACTAACGCTCTACATCCGACACCGTAGTTGATTGCGGTCAAATAATTTTTTGGTTGTGATTTCTAAATACAATTTTCTATAAACCAACACACAACGGAAAATCGTTTCAATCACCATGCCACGACACTAGATAACTTATAATCTAGAATATTGTCACCATATCTGATACTTAAATGTGTACTATTGCAATAAATCCTTAAAATAACACTGTAGAATTGCTATTCATGTGCATGTATATCATTATATCATTTGTTCATGCCTAGTCTATTAATCATACATTGTAACTTGAACATTGATACCATATGCATTCATTATCATTGACGTATGCACTCATGATGATTTCTTGAGATTTATGATATTTCTGGATTTCGAGGGAAAGCCGCAAAATTTCTAAAACTTATTACCCTTTTTAAAATATGCAAAATTGCGGTTTTCTAGTGATGTAAGTGTCGTCCACCATGAGTTTGTTGTGGTTTTCGAGACCCATTTCGAGGAGTTGGATGAACCGTCTCGGGTACATGGTGGGCCCGGTAAGGTACCCCGGGACGAGAAGGTCGTGTTGCTGACGTTGAGCCTGGCAGGGGATAGACTACCTACCGGTGACTTTTTGGCACGGCGGATAACCAGAGGATACCGACCGTGGCCGCGAGATGATGAGATATTGACATTTGAGATTGGTCAGCCGGACGGCTGAGGCCAGAGATACTGTGACATGGATACATGAGATTGAGACAGTTTTGAGGTGTCGATACTGGACACAGATTCTTGTTGATTCTATTGGTATTGTGCTGATATTTCAAAAGAGATTCCTAAAGGAAAAATATGATTTCTTATACTTACACATTCAGATCACGAGTTGATTCTTATTGCATACATACCTGCTAGTACATTCATGTTGCATACATACCTGCTAGTATATCCTGCCACACCTGTATTATAGATGCTAGGATGCTTGTGTGCATGCTTACGATAGCCTCTATAGATGTTATTTATTACTCACCAGTTGGCAACTCACCCCCGTTGTGCCACAGCCTTTTTACAGGTCCGCCCCGTCAGCACAGTGGCGGCGGGCGCACTTGCTTCTTTTGCCTCTTTTGCCTGGACTCGAGGCTTTTGCTCATAGGTGGGTTGTATTTTTATTTTGTACCACCTTATATATTCTTTGTATCTAGAGTACTCCATCTACTGTATCTACCAGTACTATTGTATATTGACTTAGAGGCGAGACAGTGAGATTTGTGGGCATGTATATTGTTTCTTTGGGTCGTGCTCACTTGAGCCGACATGTTGCTTCTTACTTATGCCTTTTTATGCTTATTTAGCATATTGCTGATTTATATTGCGTGGGATTTGTGACCGCCTCATGGCGAAGAGCTAGCTCCCGCTTGGGGATGCCCTATATTTTTGTATTCATATATATTCCTGTCGTACCCATTTTGGGGGCCAGTATTTACAAAGGAGACTCTGCCGAAATTTTCGGAAAAATTGATATTGCTTTTAAAAAGGCTTGATATGACTTATTTGATAAATTCGCTTTCAATTTATTGGTTTTTCCTCCACTCTACTGCTTATTTGGTTTTGATTTCTGGGCTTTGGCTTACTTATTTTACGGACGTCTTGAGACGTTTCGTAACTTAAGTGCCAATCACGTTCCGTACCCTGCTGGTCGTGACAAAGTTGGTATCAGAGCGATAGGTTTAACCTTTCTGAGTGTAGGATGACCTTGGTAGATGGAGTAAGTGACTTAAGCAGGGTAACGTTGCGTGCGTATGTCCGCGGCATACTTGCGATACGGTACTCCGCCTAAGTGACTTTAGGATATACTTGCTGGAAATTCCTTCTTCAATTCCGTGTATCTTATGATTCTATTGCACTGTTCTTATTATCCTGTTTCCTGTACCAACTACTATACCGCCGAAGGCTACGAGAGCGCAGAGGGCCGCCGCCCGAGATGAGATCCGAGCAGGCTCGTCCGAGACGAGGACCGAGCAGGGTGGTATACCTACGCCTCAGGGACAGACTGATCCGCATTCCCCAGGCCGCATGGATAAGCTAGAGTCTGGTATGGAGGAGCTACGACAGATGATGGGAGGTATGCAGGAGTTACGACAGATGGTGGGATCCCTAGTAGCGGCCAGTCGTGCACCGAGATCGGAGTATGTACCTACCACATCACAGACTACCATGGTACCTGCTGCCCAGACAGTTGCTCCTATTACTACCACAGTGGCTATCCCAGTATCGCTACAGGATTTCATGAGGCTGAGACCTCCAGTCTTCACGGGCACCGATGCAGCAGAGGATCCGCAGATATTTCTTGACAGTTTAGCCGGGATCTGCCTTTCGCTCAGATGTTCTGACGATCAATGGGTGGAGCTCGCGAGTTTCCGTCTAGAGGGCCTCGCGCAAATATGGTGGGAGTCAGTCGTAAGAGGTCGAGCTGCAGGTCTACCGCTTATGACTTTGGCCGAGTTTACAGCAGTCTTTCTAGCTCGTTTCCTCCCAGAGAGTGTTCGTGACGCTAGGGCTCGCAGTTTTGAAGCTTTGATCAAGACCCCAGGGATGACGGTGTCTGAGTACGATGTCCAGTTCACGCAGTTGTCCAGATATGCTCCGTATTTGGTGGATACTGAAGAAAAGAGAGTGAAGAGGTTCGTGCAAGGACTTGACACCCAGTTGTTTCTTGTTATGGGCGCCCTGCACTACAACACTAATTCAGCTGCTATGGTACGGCATTACGGATGGAGGCACGCATATCACAGACTTCAGCCGTTTCTGGGCCGAAGAGGATTCGCACCGATGTGCCGTCGCAGAGGCAGCGTGCCAGACTCTTTCCGAGAGATGGACCTGGCAGAGGAGTTGGGCAGGGTCAGTTATATGGTTCATATCCGCAAGGACAGCAGCCGTCGCCAGGATGTTTTGGGTAATGGAGTCTGCACCACCGTATCAGAGACTGTCCGGTGAGACGACAGGGAGCGGCGACAGGTCCACATGTGGCCCTACCACCATCACCACTTCCTCCTCAGAGAGCTCTACTTCCTACCACAGACGATGCTCCACGACAGTTCGATGCACCCAGAGGCCGTGGACGTAGCGGTCCGATCCAGAGAGGATGAAGAGGCCGAGGACGAGGACAGCCAGCTATTGGTAGGGGACAGGCCCA
Organism: Agapanthus africanus; assembly: GCA_030015575.1. Classification (NCBI taxonomy): domain Eukaryota; kingdom Viridiplantae; phylum Streptophyta; class Magnoliopsida; order Asparagales; family Amaryllidaceae; genus Agapanthus; species Agapanthus africanus. The sequence goes on along the minus strand of CM057344.1, from coordinate 460,547,339 downwards.
AGTTTTCGCCTTGACACCGCAGGATACGCAGGCATCCAATGCCGTTGTGACAGGTACCTTGCCAGTTTGTTCTTTCGACACGTGAGTATTATTCGACCCAGGTTCCACACATTCGTACGTATCTACACACTTTGCACCAATGTTGGGCCGTGAGTCGTCGTCGTTAGATCAGCCGCTTGTTGTTATTACTCCGGTAGGCGAGTCGTTTGTCGCTCGTTTTGTGTTTCGATTGTGTTCCGTTCGTATCGGGGAAAGGGATTCGTCGGTTGATTTGATTCTCCTCGATATGTTGGACTTTGATGTGCTTCTAGGCATGGATTGGCTAGCCACTTGTTATGCTTCTGTGGACTGCCGTGAGAAGGCAGTCAGATTTAGCTTTCCGGGAGAGCCAGTCCTTGTTATTCAGGGAGACCGCAGTGTCACCCTTCCCAGCTTGATTTCGTCTCTTCGCGCTGGTCAACTCTTGCAGAAGGGATGTCAGGGATTCTTAGCGTATATTTGTGATACTCGAGCTGCAGAGGTTCCGTTCGACCGGGTCCCGATTGTTTGTGAGTTCCCTGATGAGCTGCCTGGGCTACCGCCTGAGCGCGATGTTGAGTTCTGCATCGATTTGATTCCCGGCTCGGGGCCTATTTCTATACCGCCTTCTCGGATGGCCCCAGCGGAGCTTAGAGAGCTGAAGGATCAGTTGCAGGATTTGTTAGATAAGGGGCTTATTCGACCTAGGGTTTCTCCGTGGGGTGCTCCGGTCCTGTTTGTCAAGAAGAAGGACAGCAGTTTGTGTTTGTGTATCGACTACCGCCAGCTGAACAAAGTTACCGTACGGAACCGGTATCCCTTACCACGTATCGACGATTTATTCGACCAGCGTCAGGCGGCAGGATATTTTTGGAGGATCGACTTACGATCAGGATACCATCAGCTACGAGTTCGACAGGAGAATATACCGAGGACAGCTTTCCGCACGCGCTACGGCCACTATGAGTTTTTGGTGATGTCGTTCGGACTCACCAACACCCCAGCAGCATTCATGGATTTGATGAACCGTATATTCAGGCCATATCTCGACTTGTTCATCATAGTGTTCATTGATGATATTTTGGTGTTTTCCCGGAGCCGAGAGGAGCACGAGCAGCACTTGCGGATTACGTTGCAGACTTTGAGGGAGCACCAGCTTTTCGCTAAATTTTCCAAGTGTGCATTCTGGCTGGACAGCGTTGGTTTTTTGGGTCATGTGATTATGAGAGATGGCATATGTGTGGACCCGAAGAAGATCGAGGCTGTTCAGCAGTGGCCCAGACCGACATCAGTTACGGAGATCCGCAGTTTCCTAGGCCTTGCTGGCTACTACAGGCGATTCGTTCAGGATTTCTCCCGTATTGCTGCACCTTTAACCGGATTGACCCGGAAGGGACTCCCATTTGATTGGACGGAGGAGTTCGAGCACAGTTTCCAGCAGCTACGGACTTGTTTGACTACGGCGCCGGTGTTATCATTGCCTTCAGGATCAGGTGGATTCGTGGTTTATTGTGACGCTTCACAAGTGGGGCTAGGGTGCATATTGATGCAGCATGACAGGGTGATCGCGTATGCTTCACGGCAGTTGAAGAAACATGAACAGAACTACCCCACTCACGATTTGGAGATGGCTGCAGTGGTCTTTGCACTTAAGATCTGGCGACATTACCTATACGGCGAGTCGTGTCAGATATTCACTGACCACAAGAGCTTAAAGTATATATTTCAGCAGCGACCTGAATCTCAGACAGCGAGTTGGATGGAACTAGTAAAGGACTACGATTGCGAGATTTTGTATCACCCGGGCAAGGCTAATGTAGTGGCGGATGCTTTGAACAGGTGGCCCGGGGGTAGTCTATCTTGTTTGCGTGCAGTAAAGGGGCAGTCGTCGGCAGATTGGCAGATTTTATGCGACAGCCAGGTTGAGTTCGAGTTCACTCCGACAGGGGGACAGCTTGCGCATGTTCGTGCACGTCCGCAGTTACTTGACCGTATTCGAGAGGCACAGCCCAGCAATGACCGTCTTTCAGAGATCATGGAGCAGATTAGGCAGGGCAGAGATTCCGAGTTCGTGATCGATGATCAGGGAGTACTGCGATTTGGGACATGATTGTGCGTACCAGATTTTGAGGGACTACGACGTGAGATTCTTGAGGTGGCGCATAGATCGACATACAACGTTCATCCGGGTTCCACCAAGATGTACTGCAATTTGAGAGATGTCTTTTGGTGGGACGGAATGAAGAGGGACGTCAATGATTTCTTGTCGAGATGCCTGACTTGTCAGCAAGTCAAGGCCGAGCACCAGAGGCCCGCGAGAGAGTTGCAGCCTTTGCCCATTCCGGAGTGGAAATGGGAGAAGATTTCTATGGACTTCATTATGGGTCTATCCAGGAGCAGTCGAGGGTACGACTCCATTTGGGTGATCGTGGATCGATTGAAGAAAGCGGCTCACTTCCTGCCAGTGAAGACGACTTTAGGTTTTGCTCAGTATGCCCAGATATACATCGACGAGATTGTACGACTGCATGGAGTCCTGACTTGTGTCGTGTCAGACCGAGGCTCCCAGTTTACCGTCCGGCTATGGTTGCAACTTCAGGAGGCATTGGGCACCCGTTTGAGTTTCGGCACAACATTTCATCCGCAGACCGACGGCCAGTCAGAGCGGACTATTCAGACTCTTGAGGACATGCTCCGAGCGTGCGTTTTAGACTTCGGAGGTAGCTGGGATCATCATTTACCCTTAGTGGAGTTCTCATACAACAACAGCTTTCAGGATATTATTCAGATGGCACCTTTCGAGGCATTGTATGGGAGGAGATGCAGATCGCCCGTCTGTTGGACAGATCTCAGCGAGAGCAGTATATTGGGGCCGCAGCTTGTTGAGGAGACGACAGCGAAGATACAGTCGATTCGAGACCGGACGAGAGCGGCTCAGAGAAGGCAGAAATCGTATGCGGACAGACGCCGTCACAGACTAGAGTTCGCAGTTGACGATCATGTTTTTCTGAGGGTCTCTCCGATGAAGGGCGTGATACGATTTTGGCGAAAAGGAAAGCTTAGTCCCAGATTTGTGGGTCCCTTCGAGATCCTCGAGCGTGTCGGCGCAGTTCCGTATCGTTTGGCTCTTCCACCCAGCTTTCCCGATGTTCACCCCGTCTTCCATGTTTCGATGCTCCGCAAGTACCTTCATGACCCTTCTCATACGATTCAGCACCTGACGGTCCAGCTAGAGCGCGTGCTTTCTTTTGCAGAGCAGCCGGTGGTCATCCTGGATCGACAGGTGAAGAAATTGAGATCGAAAGTTATACCGACCGTCAAGGTCCTTTGGCGTGGCCCGAGCAGCGAGGAGGTCACATGGGAGACCGATGACAAGATGAGGAAGAAATATCCCCATCTCTTTGAAGGTACGCGTAGCTATATTTTTAAATTCGAGGACCGAATTTCTTTAAGGGGGGAAGATTGTAACGCCTTGAAAAGTCGTTTTGGTGTTTTCCCGAAAATCGGTGAAAATTTGGTATTTTTCCTTAAATCATCTTTTTTGTTATTTTGCAGTTTAGGCCTAATTATACCTAATTTGGATAGGTAATTGCTAGTTTTTAGTAGCTAATGAGTTACTTATAAAATTCTGGTCGTTTAAAAATTTTCCCTAATTTTTCAATTTTTGATATTATTTTAAGCCGGTAAAAATACATTAAATTAACGATAAATACAAATTTCTTTGGGCTAATTTTACTCTTTAGAATCATGTTAACTAAAATCTAGTTTGTAATATAATTTTTTAGTATTTTATTTTAAGTTCTATTTAGTTATAATCGAAGGAAACTAAAATTTTAATTATTTGAACTAAAACTTGCAAATATGGTATTGTGGGGTGTCTTTTTGCATAGAACCTTTTTGTATTCACTCACCCTCACTTCCCTTGGCTGGCCCCACCACTGCTGGAATTATCCACTTCCCCCTCCTTTTTACTTTAACTCATGTGAGGAAATGGTTTAAAAAGGGTTATATATATAATTATTTGAGGTAAGGGTATTATGGTAATATGAGAGGGTTGACTTGGATCTTTTTCCACAACTCCCCCACACCTCTCCCCACTCCCTCTCAGCTGTAAATCTTGCACCCAACAGCCCCAAAACTTCCCTTCTCTATTTTTCTTCAAAACTCATCTCAAATTCCATCAAAATCCAAATTAAACCTCACAAATTAATCCCCATCCTCCATCCATTCTTCTTAGCCTTTCTTGCATGGATCATGGATGCTAGGAGGCCATCTTTGGAGGCAAAACTTCTTACTAGATCCATAGAAATTGAGGTATAATTTCTACCCATTTAAGTTCTTATGGTTAGATCTCTTTAATTGAGTTGTTTTAGTGTTAATATTAGTGCTAATTTCATTCTAGGTTTTTAAAGTTAATGGCTTGAGTTTAAACTAGGGTTTTAGAAACCATTATTTAGTTAATTAAATCTATTTTTCTTTCTAGTTGTTTGCTAACCTAAATTAATGAGGTTACTTTGCTTAAGTGGCTTCAAATTATGCTAATCTAAGTTTTTCTAGTGTGAAATTTTGATTGTATTTGCTAAGTATGAAAAATCAAGAAAGGAATTGGTGTTGGAAAATAGGATTTGAAGCATTGCTAATGTGTTGTAATTATAGTGTTTGTGGCTAACTAGTTGTACGGTTGAATGTTATAATTGATGGTAGTCTTTTGGCGCAAAGCGACGGTGTTTGCACCGATTTTTGAATGCAAATGCTTACTAGATTTTTTATAAAATTATGTGATGAATTATTTGTGATATCTTGATGATTGTATTGGCATCTCCTACGACTTGTAGGTTATGTGAATGCGGAATTTTGTGTGATCGGGTTTTAGTTTTGCCGGGCGCCCCAAAACGACGATTATAGTTAGTTTATGTGATTTTCGTGTGTGTTCCGCGCACCTTGTGCACGTTGTGCGTAGCTTGTGAACGTTGATATTTTCGTTTGGGATTTGCATCGTTTCATGATATGTAACCTTATGTTTTCTATTGGTGCAAATTCCAGGTTCGGTCGCCGAGACTCCGGACACGGCACGAAAAAGGAAAGCGATGATTGGACATAGCTAGCTGGGGATTCCGGTGAGTAGATGTAATATCTACGTGGGACTATCGTTTGGATGGCGCAAGTCGCCCGATAGTTTAAGTAGTTAAAGATTTCTAGTGATATTAGTGACTACATCCATGCTTTATTTGATATACATATGCGAACCCATTCTATAGGACACCTGCACGATTGCCAGGGTTTTTATATGCAGCATGAGCACTATTCATGCGTACACATACGCCATGGTAATTGCCATGCCATGACACTAGATAACTTATAATCTAGAATATTGTCACCATATTTGATACTTAAACCTGTACTATTGCAATAAATCCTTAAAATAACATTGTAGAATTGCTATTCATGTGCATGTATATCATTATATCATTTTTTCATGCCTAGTCTATTAATCATACATTGTAACTTGAACATTGATACCATATGCATTCATTATCATTGACGTATGCACTCATGATGATTTCTTAAGATTTATGATATTTCTGGATTTCGGGGGAAGCCGCAAAATTTCTAAAACTTATTACCCTTTTTAAAATATGCAAAATTGCGGTTTTCTAGTGATGTAAGTGTCGTCCACCATAAGTTTGCTGTGCTTTCCGAGACCTGTTTCGAGGAGTTGGATGAACCGTCTCGGGTACATGGTGGGCCCGGTAAGGTACCCCGGGGCGAGAAGGTCGTGTTGCTGACGTTGAGCCTGGCAAGGGATAGACTACCTACCGGTGACTTTTTGGCACGGCGGATATCCAGAGGATACTGACCGTGGCCGCGAGATGATGAGATATTGACATTTGAGATAGGTCAGCCGGACGGCTGAGGCCAGAGATATTGTGACATGGATACATGAGATTGAGACAGTTTTGAGGTGTCGATGCTGGACACAGATTCTTGTTGATTCTATTGGTATTGTGCTGATATTTCAAAAGAGATTCCTAAAGGAAAAATATGATTTCTTATACTTACACATTCAGATCACGAGTTGATTCTTATTGCATACATACCTGCTAGTACATTCATGTTGCGTACATACCTGCTAGTATATCCGGCCACACCTGTATTATAGATGCTAGGATGCTTATGTGCATGCTTGCGATAGCCACTATAGATGTTATTTATTACTCACGAGTTGGCAACTCACCCTCGTTGTGCCACAGCCTTTTTGCAGGTCCGCCCCGTCAGCACAGTAGCGGCGGGCGCACTTTCTTCTTTTGCCTCTTTTGCCTGGACTCGAGGCTTTTGCTCGTAGATGGGTTGTATTTTTATTTTTGATGTAACATTTCAAAAAAAATAAAATATTATTTTTGGGAATTTTCATAATTTAATATTAATTTGTAATGAATATTTTAATATTTCGGTATAATTAAATACCGATAAATGGGGGAAATTCTGGAGAAAATTATGGAAAATTCTGAAATAGGGTATTTTGTGGAAATATGCCATTTTACAGTTTTTATGATGAATTGTATGCTATTTTAGTGTTAATCGCGATTAAAAATCGCTAATTGGATTTTTGGACTTTTGTGCAAAAATGTGCACATATCATTTTCCACACTTGTCACACTTGTTTCATGTTTTGGATTCATGGTAGTCTAGGGTTACCAAGTTAGATGAGCATGGTGGGTTAGCCAAGTTTAGGCAACCATGGTGGGTTGAACCATTTGATTAGGTTAATTGGGTTAATTAGGGTTTTGGTTTTGGTTAATGGTGATTAGGGATGGGGGTTGACTTGTGGTAGGAGAGAGTGAGCCATGATGGCTTGTGTAAGCTAGCATTTTTTTTAGAGAGAGAGAATGGTGGCTAAAAGCAAATGTCACACCCCATTTCACATCAAAACTTTTTGTCTCTCACATCTCTCCCTCTCACTCATATCCTTCTCTCACATCTCCCACTCTCACACTCCTCCATACAACAACACTTCACCCTACATCAGCCACAAAACAACCCCCCTACATCTGCTGCAACAACACCCAAAACAGCTTCAGCAGTAGCAGCTGCAACAACATCAGCCAAAACTCTGCTGCATCAGCAGCAACCTCATCAACAACATCAACAACATCAACACAACCTCAAATACTTCAACTTCACCACAAACCAACACCCCACAACTACATCAGCTGCAACAGCAACCCAAACATTCCTACAACACCTGCTGCTGCAACATAAACAGCAACAAAAAAAGAAAATTTCAAGAAGCAGCAGCACCAAGCAAAACAACAGCAGCTTCAACCCAGAACAGCAACTTGAAGCTGCTACAGGGCACTTCAGCAGCCCTTCCTCCTCCTTCTTCTTCCCTTCTCCTTCATCCCAGGACCCCATGAGGTATAATCTCACAACCCAACTCTTTTCTTGCTCAGTTATGGGTAGTTGGCTGAAACTTAGTTTTTAAACAGTGATTAGTGCTAGTTTAGGTAAATTTGAGTGAGATTGGGCCAAGTAATGGTTGTGATGGTTAGTATAGCCTAATTAGGTGCTGTTGAGACCATTTTAACCTAGATCTACCCCAGATTCGAGTAAAATACTAGATTTATTCGACTTGGCGTAAATTTGCAATTTTGTCGATTTTATGACCTTTCTGGAATCTGCTACAACCCGAGATACCCTAAAATAAAATTGACTTGGCAGTGAGGTATGAAGGCAGATAGAAACCAACACCCAAAGCCTCAGCCCCTAGACCCACTTCCCGGCCGCAGATATATTCCCCCTGGCCGCAATTTGCGGCCAGAGCTGGGGGAAACCCCCTCGTTTTTGGTGCATAGCCCTATACCCTGTAAACTTGACCCTGGGTATGTCTAGTTTTGTCTGGTTCCAACCAGGGTAGAATCTGGGTTGATTTTCTTGAGTTGGCGCATGATTTACGACTTGTTTTCGTATGGATTTTGGTATTCAATGATTCGTTTCTTTCGGGTGGCGTTTGAACGCCAACGGCAGAGGGTTATTGGCTGTGTTTGCACGCGAGGCTACAGGTTTTTACCTATGAGCGTAGCGTGTACCATTTTGGTTTCCGATATGGTTTTTATGTGTTTTAGCGTGTGATATCCTTATAGGTACCCCACGTGGTGTCGAGGCGTAGGAGATGCAAATGGCGGCATCGGCACGCATAAAGCTAGGTGAGTAGATTTATATCTACGGGGAGAAGTCGGGTGGATGGCGTATGGCACCCCCGCAATTCGTAGTGATGTATACGGATGCATATACACACATATAATTATCATATGTTGTTTGGGAATTATTGATGTTTATGATGGATATTGGTGTGTTGGATTGGTGAAAGGTTACGAAACCCTAGGGTAGTGGGTGCACTGCACATACATACACACACATACATACTTGCATACATCCTTATTTCATATGTGGTTATGGGATTCCATATAGTTATGTGTTCACGTGGGTATGGGACTATGTGTTCATATACGGATTTGAGGATGAAACATGGGATGGAGATGAGTCAATGAGGTTGATCCGAGATTATGATATCGGTGATATGGTAAAATTCGTATTTGAGATACGTCTTGATGCTTTAGGGGATTTGGGATGATGATGCCATATGAATAGTGACATATATAAAATGATTGACATGTGATTATGATTCGAGATATGATATGATATGACAAGATATTTATGATAGGCCGCCTTGGGCGATGTATACTCCTTGAGATGATATGTGTTGATGATATCGATTTATACGAGATTGTCGATCAGTAGTCAGTTCATAATTATAGTGATGATGTTAGCTTTGTACTAGACGTAGGTCCGTACCCAGATTATGATATTTGATAAAGAGAATACCAGAGGAATGATATGACGAATGTGATATTGACCGGTACCCAGATTTGGGGATGCCGTACGACGGATTTACGTACGAACTATATTTTGATGTTTGATCCGCACTCTTGATTTGAGAATAACTGATTATAGAGATATGGTATCGGATGTGATATTATCGAGGCGGGATCACTGACTATATATATATATATATATATATATATATATATATATGTATCGACTCAGAGATTAGGCGGTTTCCCTTAACTGCAGTTAGCCTATTAGCTCAGCCTTATAGTTGGAGTAGTTGTATGACTCTTATAACTTTAGATGCAGTTTAGCGATCATTGTGTTTAGTATTTAGCTCCCGCACATTATTATTGTTGCTCTGCATCGCATACTGTTGTGATTCATATTCCATTATTGATATCCTGTTGTTAGGACACCAGCACCATTACCGATGATGCGTATGTACCGCGTACACTTATTTGCCGGCGCACACACATCTTCATCGGTAATTGCCATGTCACGTACACTTAGAGAATATTATTGCTTGATTTAGCTTGTTAGCTAGTAGTGACATGATATCAGTATACTTGCCTTATATGCCAGCTTGACATTGTAGTTATTACTTGTCACTTCATCCATACTGTTATTCATTATATGCCGCATTCATTGATTCTCATGCTTATATTCATGGTTTTACATGCTATTGATGATTTGGATTCGGATTTCCATGAGATTTTCTGGATTTGGAGGAAAACCGCAAAACACATATAAACTGCTTTTAAAAATAAAAATGCGGTTTTCCCATGATGTATGAGTCTTCCACCATGAGTTTGCTGATGGATTTCGAGACCCGATTCGAGGAGTGGAGGAACCGTTTCGGGTACATGGTGGGCCCGGTGCGGTACCCCGGGGCAAGAGGATCGCAGGAGATGGCGTTGAGCCTGGCAGGGGAGCACTACAGACCGGTGATTTTACCCGACGCATCGGATATCCGGAGGATACCGTCGTGGTCATGAGATGGATGGTAGGGGCCAGTCTGGACTGACGGCGCCCTAGATATTGTGATTGAGACATTGAGATTCTGAGATATTGAGGTACAGAGATTATGACACAGAGATATCGAGACATTGGGATTTATGTTTTGTGCCGATGCTAGGCACTGTTTTATGCTGATTTCATTATGATACCTCATTTTAAAAATAAAGAAATCTCACAAATTTATGAAAGTAGTTTTCTTTAGTACATGCATTCTGTTTCGTGCATTCATACATCATCCATATGATACATTGCTACCTGAGGCACTGACACAGGCACATTGGATTACACTTGGGATAGATATTTACCCTAGTCATTGTTATAGGTTGCTGGTTATATACTTGAGGATTATATATTATGATCGTATGACCTATGATTGCGTCATATATGCGATTTTCTGTTCGTAGATCTTTTTCTACTCACGAGTTGGCAACTCACCCCCGTTGTGCCCCAGTTTCTTGCCGGTGTTGCCGTACGGGTTTCATTACGGCTTTGCGGGCACAGCTTCTTTCAGGTGACTTGCTAGTAGGTGGGTTATTTGTATCGTACCCATCATTATACATTGCATATTATATTTCAGTTGTATCTAGAAGTTCCATCAACCAAACATGTACTTATTTGAGATAGAGACCAGTGTTTTTTATTCTTTCGACCTTAGAGTCGCACGTTATATTTCTATGGATTTCATGCTGTTGAGTTTCCTTTTCTGTTGTGATCCTCGCCTTTAGGCGTTGTATATTATGTTGTAAACTGGTTGATTTAAAATGGTTTTCCTACACTCTACTACTTTTCTTCGTTTGGATTTCTGGGTTTTTGGCTTACTTAGAATACGTAAGCCTTAAGACATTCGTAGTCTAAGTGCCGGTCATATTCCGTAAATTTCGGGACGTGATATTTTACCACCTTGTATATTCTTTGTATCTAGAGTACTCCATCTACCGTATCTACCAGTACTATTGTATATTGACTTAGAGGCGAGACAGTGAGATTTGTGGGCATGTATATTGTTTCTTTGGGTCGGGCTCACTTGAGCCGACATGTTGCTTCTTACTTATGCCTTTTTATTCTTATTTTGCATATTGCTGATTTTTATTGCGTGGGATTTGTGACCGCCTTGTGGCGAAGAGCTAGCTGCCGCTTGGGGATGCCCTATATTTTTGTATTCATATATATTCTTGTTGTACCCATTTTGGGGGCCAGTATTTACAAAGGAGACTCTGCCAAAATTTTCGGAAAAATTGATATTGCTTTTAAAAGGATTGATATGACTTATTTGATAAATTCTCTTTCAATTTATTAGTTTTTCCTCCACTCTACTGCTTATTTGGTTTTGATTTCTGGGCTTTGGCTTACTTATTTTATAGACGCCTTGAGACGTTTCGTAACTTAAGTGCCAGTCACGTTCTGTACCATGCGGGTCGTGACACCACTGCCGGCGTATTGACGAGTCTTAGAGTCCCACAATGGAGTTACCTAGCCCCGGTGAAACGATGTGGCGTGCATATGTGATATGCGCGGGGACCCGATTAAATGCGCGTATGTGATACCGTATATTAATCGGGCGGTTTGCTATTGGTCGGGACGTATGAGATATGACCGTTTTTCTAAATCAAGTATGGATTTAACATTGACCATTAGCATTTTCACTTTAGACCCTTCTGTCTTTCGTTGTATGCATGCATGTATGCACATGTTTACATTGATGCACATATGGATGTGCATGTACATATACATGCATACACATTTCTATCATGGTTGTTGATACATTGGATGGTGGCAATATAAGACTCACACCTTAATAAATATATTGATATTTATTTTTGGAGCTAGTGGAAATGGAAATAATTCATGGTTAATTATTTTATTCATCCACTAAACCTTTAGTTAACCATGGGTTATTTTTCCATGGCCATTCTTGCACCAAAAGAAATATCTAGATATTTATTAACTAGGGTTAAAGATGAGAAGAAGAAAATATATATTTTTTCTATTCTCATTTTTATCCTTAAGCTTATCATTATCTTGAGCTCTTTCATTTTCCATCTTCTTCTTCCTCACTCTCTTGCTCTCTAGGTTTTGATAGTGAACAAAAGAGTGATCAAGTTAGGGGTTTGAAGTGAGAAAACAAACCACATCATCATTCTATACTACTCTTGCCCACTACTTTAGAGTGTTAGCTTCAACTTCATCATCTTGATCAAGTAGAGCTTTGAGCTTGGACAAAGAGGACTCCGGGTGGATCGTCGTGGACTTGGAGGATCTCAAGCAAACTTCTTCCAACACTCAATTAGCCAAGGAGTCTATCTAAGGGAGCTACAAAGGTTGTATTCTCTAAACCTAGCACTTAACTACTTGTAGATTGTGTTAAAGTTTTTGTTACCCTAGCTTTCCTAGTTTGATCCTTAGAATAGTTTCTTTAGCACCCTCTAAAATTTTAATATGGCATGTGTGATGCTACCAAACCCTAGTTGTGGTGCTAAGGACACCCTTCATGGTATTAGAGCCAAACTAGAAACCTAGACGATGTTACGATAATACGAAAACGAAAAACTCCGCAAAATTACGATTTTAGAAACCCTTGAAAATGCTCTCTGGAAATTTTTTAAAAAGTGGTTTAAAAATTAATTTAGCAACTGCATAGTGGCATTTAGGGTATTATTAGAACACAGGTGAAATACGAAAGGGGGGGCTCGGACTCGAACCGGCGACCAATCCACCTTTTCCGGCGACGCCGGACTTTTGTGCTCCCCTCCTCCTCGTATTGCACCAGTGCTCTGTACATCATGATCTGGGGTTTCTGGTATTGTTTGGTAGTCCAGAATTGCATGTGATGTAAGTTTGGTAATGGACTCTTTGCGGAGTATTTCGTATTCGTATTTTTTAGCATTGTATTGGTAACCTAGGCGACGTTAAACAGGTCGAACGATTATCAAACACTGGTATTTTCCAGGTTGAACGTACTCAATATATAATGCATGTATTCTTATGGACCCTCTAGAAGAATGAAACCCTAACTCGAGATGTGACCACAGAACTGCGACTAAACCTTAGGGTTTACCGTAGTTAGTGGCGCCACAAATGGGGCTTGGGTTTGCCCTTCTACGGCTGGTCCATTAAATACCGTGGCATAGATTTTGGGTATTGTTTAACGGTGCTCAAGTGTTGAGCTTGCTGGGGAATGTGGGTGTTCGTTAATTCGATCGAAGGGTGTAACATCGCCTAGTTATATGTGATACTTGTTTCTGCGACCGTAAGCGTAGTATGCGTATCGCCGGTTTCGTTGCTATATGTCAACGGCAATTGGGGTACGCATACTTTCTTACGTTGATGACATGTGATTTTATGTGTTGCTGTGTTGTGATGTATAGGATCGTCGTGATTGAATAGCCGGGTTTTTTTTTATGTGAGATGAGAGTTTTACTTTTCATTCATGTAAAATTCATTTGTAATATAATATTCTTTTATTTGGGGCACTTCCGGGTTGAGGATGATGTCACCATTGTTGTATATTATTTACTTTTCCGCATTAGGATAGACCCAAGGTGGAGAGCATAAGTGACCGGGTTCTGGGGTCCAGTGGGAGACCATCTCGAGGCGTCGAGACCGGGTTTCTTAACTCCGGAATTGGCAGGGTCACTTGCCGCTCTCATAGGGGTCTAGGGTGTGGTATTGGCTATTCATCACGACCATGGAATCCGTATTTTCTATTGTTGGCTAAATACTAAATACTAAATACGGACGTCCTAGTATATCCTATATTATCATATCTGTGTTTCTGCTGCCTATATTCTGTGATGTGATCGCTAAATATATCTGAGACGAATGCTATATTATATATGAGATATATAATAGACATTGCTTATGTTTTACACCCGCACTAGTCCCGTCCCGGTATGCTGTTAGTTAAGTAACCTAACGGTGCATAACGGAACATTGTGGCGAATGCGGATGGCATAAGCGTACGTTGTATTTTCGTTTCTTTTCTGTGATTGGCTTAAGGACTTAAATGATGGGACAACATTAATATGATTAATGTGAAGAAAAATAAACCTAAAAAGATGTTGTAGAATCGGATTTGAAAAGCACTCGTCTTTTTACGAAAAAGCTACATTTCAAAACTGCGGAGCTTAAGCCACTCCTTTTGAAAACTATTTGATTCTACGATGATATCAAGTTCAAAGCGTTAAAGATTTTCTTAAAAATCATCAGCAACCCTCCGTCATTTTAGGAAGTAGAGTACTTAGTATTCATGCTACGTTTGTTGACTATAGTTAAGGAATAGTGTACGGTAGCTAAGTGATGTCTTCCTACACTGCATATGATGCAGATTAATTAGGACATTCATGTGACTTTATTGACCACGGTTAAGGGTCACGTGGGTAGGTCTAATTAATCAAGAAATGACGGGTAGAACTTGACTAGTGCTTGTGATTTGTTGACCATAGTTAAGGTCATGAGTACTAGGGGTAAAAACCATATCGGGAGTTTCAAGAGTTGAAATTTGCAATAAGATTGCATACCTTCCATATGATGGTTGGATCCCGATCCCACTGTGAGAAATAGTTGCTCCCAGGAGAGTTTTGCACTTTACAATTAGCTAACCAATTAGGTGTCTAGAAAGGTGTTAACGGGGCTATGCCTCTGGGAAAATGAGGTTTATTTAATTAGGTCCGTGCGAAAGCACGGGGAACCTCCCTCAAGTACCGACACTGGCCTGGCTGAACGGTTAGCGAAGTTGTAGACTGTAATTAATCCTGGCTAGTTTTCCTTTTAAGGTTTGAGGGGAAATTTGTTAAAAGCAGTGGGAGACATCGATTAGATAAGATAATAACAATTCTGATCTTTGCAAGGGCTTTCGCTGAGTGTATTCTTTTCTCTCTCTTACTAGCAGATACAAATGATAGGACTCAAGCTTCTAGTAGATAAAAATAAACTCAATGGGACCAATTATAAAGACTGGCTGAGGAACCTTAACATTGCCTTGACTTAAGATAAGGTATCATATGTCCTCACGGCTCCAGCCCCGCCCGTCCCAAGTCCAAAATATTCAGTTGCGGATAAGGAAGTCCGCAAGACATGGAAAACTGAATGTGTAATGGCCAAATGCCTCGCGCTTGCATCGATGGATAACACACATCAGAAGCAGCACGAGAATATGGACGTCCAAGCCATATTTCTCCATACAAAGGAGTTGTATGGGGAGCAATCTCGTGTCTTACGATACGAAGCGTCACGAAAGCTATTTCAGACGCGGATGGCCCTTGGCACACCAGTAGGAGACCATGTTCTGAAGATGGTAGCTCTCATAGAAGAGCTTGAGGACCTTAGGTGGACAATGGACAATGAGCAATATACTGATATTGTTCTGCAGTCTCTCCCCTCCACCTTTGCTTAATTTATAGTTAACTTCAACATGCATAACATGGAGAAGGAACTACCTGAACTCCTTAATATGTTAAGGAGTGCAGAGAGCACGCTGAAGTCAGTGAAGACTCCCGTTTTGAGTGTTGGGCCATCTTCCTCCTCTCGCCTGAAGGCTAAGGCCAAGGGAAAGATGAAGAAGAAACCCACCAAACCTAAGGGTGGAGTCAAAAAGGCTAAGGGGAAAGACAAGTCCAAGGCTGGGAAATTGGAGAAAGGGGAATGTTATCACTGCCACAAGACAGGACACTGGATGCGCAACTGCACTGAGTACTTGGATCTCAAGAAGAAGCATGTGGATTCTTCCGCTTCAGGTATGTTTGTGACAGAAAACTGTTCTTCAATAAACTCTGCTTCCTGGGTATTAGATACCGGTTCAGGTTCTCACATTTGCAATTCTATGCAGGGGCTCAGAAATAGCAAGGTTTTGAAGACAGGTGACCATACTCTCCGCGTTGGAAATGGTTCCAATGTACATACAGTTGCAGTGGGAGAGTATCACTTGGGGTTGCCGTTTGGATGTATATTGGTTTTGAACACATGTTATTATGTACCTAGTATGCTTTGTAATATAATATCCGTTTCTTCGTTAGACAATGAAGGATATAATTTTGTATTGCAGAACAATGTTATGAACATTTTCCTGAATCAAATGTTGGTTGGGTATGGTACACTTAATAACGGGATATACGTCCTAAATAAACACACAGTTTTCAGCATACAACACACTAATAAAAGAAAACTTTCAGAAATAAATGAAGCTTTTCTTTGGCACTGTAGACTTGGTCATATTAACGAAACAAGACTAAACAAGTTACACAAAGATGGATGTTTAAACCCTTTTGAATATACATCTTATGCGACTTGCCAGTCTTGTATCAAGGGTAAAATGACCAAAACTCCGTTTACAGGACACGGAGAAAGAGCTACTGAGCTCTTAGTCCTCATACATAGTGATGTATGCGGGCCAATGTCTACACAGGTTAGAGGTGGTTTTTCTTACTTCATTACTTTCACTGATGATTTCTCAAGATTCGGTCATGTATTTTTATTAAAGCACAAGTCCGAAACTTTCGAGAAATTCACTGAATATAAACTTGAAGTAGTAAAACAAACCGGCTTGAGTATCAAAATGCTTCGATCAGAACGAGGTGGGGAGTATCACAGTACAGAGTTTGCAGACTTTCTAAAAGAGAATGGGATTCTCTCTCAGCTTACTCCTCCTTACACACCACAGCACAACGGTGTGTCAGAACGTCGGAATCGGACCCTATTAGATATGGTTCATTCCATGATGAGTGATACTGAGTTACCCGTCTCATTTTGGGGGCATGCATTGGAGACTGCAGCGTTTCTATTGAACAGCGTTCCAACCAAAACCGTGTCTACCACGCCATATGAGATATGGCATGGGAAGAGGCCATCTCTTAAACGAGTTAAGATTTGGGGTTGTCCGGCCTATGTCAAAAAGCAGAATCCGGACAAACTCGAGACACGGTCAGTCATGTTTAATTTTGTGGGATATCCAAAGAATTCTTATGGATATCTTTTCTACCACAAGGAGGAACAAAATGAGTTTGTTTCTCAGTATGCCATATTTTTAGAAAAAGAATTTTTTACAAATGATACAGATGGCAGTGCGGTAGACCTAGAAGAAGTTCTAGAAACACAAATTACAAATGATGACTTGGTTGAACCGGCTGTTGCAACAGAAACTGATGAACCTCGGCCACTCCGTAGGTCTGGTAGGACTTCTCGCCCACCGGAGAGGTACTACGGTTTCCTCATTTATGGTGATAGAGAAGACTGCATCATGGAGGATGATGATCCTACCAGTTTTCAGCAAGCTATCACGAGTGGAGACTCTGTGATGTGGCTGGATGCCATGAGATCTGAAATGGAGTCTATGTATACCAACAAAGTATGGACTTTGGACATTGTACCCCCTAAGGTAAAACCTGTGGGGTGCAAATGGATCATTAAAAGAAAGATTGGTGTAGATAGGCAGGTGGAGACCTATAAGGCAATACTTGTGGCGAAGGGTTTTCGTCAAAGACCAGGTCTGGACTATGACGAAACTTTTTCTCCCGTAGCCATGCTTAAATCCATTCGAATCCTACTTGCTATTGCTGCTCACTACGACTATGAAATCTGGCAGATGGACGTTAAAACTTCATTTCTAAATGGAGATTTAGATGAATGCGTTTATATAGATCAGCCAGAAGGCTTCATTGACAGTGGGAGCAGCGGGAAAGCATGTAGATTTCTTAAATCCATTTATGGATTAAAGCAGGCATCACGGAGCTGGACCATATGTTTTGATGATGTTATCAATGAGTTTGATTTCATCAAAAATGCAGATGAACCTTTTATTTATAAGAATGCTGTAGAGAGAGCTGTCACATTTCTCGTATTGTACGTGGATGACATTCTTCTGATAGGAAATGATATTCCTATGCTACAGTCAGTCAAATCTTTCTTATCACTAAGGTTCTCCATGAAGGACCTGGGTGATGCCAGATACATTCTGGGCATTCGGATCTATAGGGATAGATCCAAAAGGTTATTGGGATTATCCCAAACCAGGTACATCAACACCATCCTAAAGAGGTTTAGCATGGAAGACTCCAAGCGGGGTGCCTTACCCGCTTGCCATGGGGTCACTCTCTCTAAGGACTTTTGCCCAAAGACCGATGAAGAGAGAGCTCGCATGAGTATTATACCCTATGCTTCGACGGTAGGATCTATAATGTATGCGATGTTATGTACACGCCTAGATGTAGCTTATGCACTTAATGTAGTAAGCAGGTATCAATCCAACCCAGGGGAGAATCACTGGATAGCTGTGAAGAACATTCTTAAGTACTTCTGAAGGACTAAAGAATTGTTCTTGGTGTATGGTAATGGAGATCTCCAAATAGAGACCTTTACCGATTCGAGCTTCCAGAGTGATAAAGACGACAGCAAATCTATCTCTGGGTTTGTATTTACCCTCAATGGAGGGGCGGTAAGTTGGAAGAGTTCCAAACAGGATACCGTTATAGACTCTACGATGGAAGCTGAGTACATTACTGCGAATGATGCCGCCAAGGAAGCCGTCTGGATAAGGAAGTTCGTCTCGGAGCTAGGAGTAGTTCCAACCATTATTGATCCAATACCATTGTATTGTGATAATAATGGGGCTATGGCGTTAGCCATGGAGCCCAGGTCACATCAGCGGTCCAGATACATCCTGAGGCGCTTTCATTTGATCCGGGAGATTGTAGATCGCCGCAAGATCGAAATTAGGAGAGTAAACACAAAGAATAACACTGCGGATCCACTCACCAAGGCCCTCCCTCAGCTGCAGCATGAGCGACTTTTTGAGATGTTGGGTATGAGATACGCCAATAACTGGCCTTAGTGCAAGTGGGAGATTGTTGGATATATGTATGCCGTACAGGCCATTATATGATAGTGGATGTATTTATACATGTATATATATTCAGTGTACATTCTTGCTCGACATGATAGTATGTTATCTGGTTCTACTTTATCTGACATGTTGACTTGATCATGCTTTTATTCATTTACACATGTTGATAAAGCCCTGAGGATATTTGCTTAACTACTGTGATTATGATGGAGATCATATTAGTGGGACGTCTGTAGTTTATAAGCATATCCTGAAATGTCCCTAGTCGTAGGTGTATCGAGACGGAGCATCGATATACCAGAGTAGACTAGCGTATATGATACTAGACCCATTTGATGGGCGATGGATGCTCCCACATCCATTGATGTTTGACATCGAGATCATATGCGGGTGCTTAGTGGAGACTGGGTACACTGGACGGACTCGCCGAGAACTCCTATATGGTATTATATCTATCATCGGATAGCAGTTCTCAGGTGACACTAGTACAGGTTAGTCTGTAGACCCGAGATCTTCATAAAGTCTTGCGTGTTCTCCCACTGTACTTTTATTACCACCCTACCACGGCTCTACTGAGTCGTGCAAACATGTGGCTTTTGGGTACAGTTCCGAGACACATGGAGACGATGAGCGATAAGAGGGGTTTCGTCTCTCCCGGTATTGGGAGTTGATGTTGTGCTGTGCTCGATTGGCTATATCAGTAAGTCCCTGGTCAAAGCAGTTGAGATTTACTGATAAGTGTTATCAGTAGTTTCTAGATCTGTTATAGACCAATCTTCGGCACGACTTATTGAGTTATTGGGGTCGACGTTACCATCCCTAGACTCGATATGCAATATATCTGACGAAGAGACCGGACTGTACGGTAGTGTTACCGGTTGGCTCGACGGGAGTTGTGACAGGTTCTCTTGTTTTCTTCTGATCGCTCAATACCCGGGTGACCGTTACGTTTAGCTGACCTCTTGCGGCTTGGGGATGGGTGATATGATCATCACCACTGCCGGCGTATTGACGGGTCTTAGAGTCCCACAATGGAGTTACCTAGCACAGGCGAAACGATGTGGCGTGCATATGTGATATGCGCGGGGACCCGATTAAATACGTGTATGTGATACCGTATATTAATCGGGCGGTTTGCTATTGGTCCGGTCGTATGAGATGACCGGTTTGCTAAATCAAGTGTTGATTTAATATTGACCATTAGCATTTTCACTTTAGACCCTTTTGTCTTTTGTTGTATGCATGCATGTATGCACATGATTACATTGATGCACATATGGATGTGCATGCACACATACATGCATACACATTTCTATCATGGTTGTTGATACATTGGATGGTGGCAATATAAGACTCACACCTTAATAAATATATTGATATTTATTTTTGGAGCTAGTGGAAAGGGAAATAATTCATGGTTAATTATTTTTATTCATCCAATAAACCTTTAGTTAACCATGGGTTATATTTCCATGGCCATTCTTGCACCAAAAGAAATATCTAGATATTTATTAACTAGGGTTAATGATGAGAAGAAGAAAATATATATATTTTCTATTCTCAATTTTATCCTTAAGCTTATCATTATCTTGAGCTCTTTCATTTGACATGTTCTTTTTCCTCCCTCTCTTGCTCTCTAGGATTTGATAGTGAACAAAAGAGCGATCAAGTTAGGGTTTTGAAGTGAGAAAACAAACCACATCATCATTCTATACTACTCTTACCTACTAGTTTAGAGTGTTAGCTTCAACTTCATCATCTTGATCAAGTGGAGCTTTGAGCTTGGACAAAGAGGACTCCGGGTGGATCGTCGTGGACTTAGAGGATCTCAAGCAAGCTTCTTCCAATACTTAAATAGCCAAGGAGTCTAGCTAAGGGAGATACAAAGGTTGTATTCTCTAAACATAGCACTTAACTACTTGTAGATTATGTTAAAGTTTTTGTTACCCTAGCTTTTTTAGTTTGATCCTTAGGATAGTTTCTTTAGCACCGTCTAAAATTTTAATATGGCATGTGTGATGCTACCAAACCCTTGTAGTGGTGCTAAGGACACCCTCCAGAAGCACCACCAGTTGCCGCTTTGACGGTCATTGCCCCTCCGTCCTCTCTTATATCTTCTCAAATGATGGAAGGTATGGGTTTGTGATAAATTTAAATCGGGGACAGCATCTTTCTTGTACTGACCATGTATCATCGTGATCTCACAGGAGTTCTTTTTTATCACTTGTTTCAGGTGCTGAACCCGCACTTCTCCTTCCAGTCGGAGATTAGTCCGCCCGCTGGTGTTGGTGAGTATCTTTTCTAACCGACGTCTTTTCTTTTCTTTGACGGGCATCCATGTCATGGCTAATTCCTCTTTTCATTACTCGTAG
Source organism: Agapanthus africanus (assembly GCA_030015575.1). Taxonomy (NCBI): domain Eukaryota; kingdom Viridiplantae; phylum Streptophyta; class Magnoliopsida; order Asparagales; family Amaryllidaceae; genus Agapanthus; species Agapanthus africanus. The sequence goes on along the minus strand of CM057344.1, from coordinate 460,526,210 downwards.
CCTTAAAAATTGAAGGAGGGATCAAGTGTATCATCGCGCCACCGGAACTCCCAGCTTTGCCCTCTATTGCAGCCGGTATAGTAGACTCTAGTTCATGTACCTTCTCTATTTCTTAAACCGTCATTTGACTATGATTTGTTTTGCAGTGGTGACACCGACTCCAGCTCCGTTCGAGTATCGAATCATAATGCCATCATGGCCCTTTTCCAGATGTCCATCTTCAAAAGGCACTGTGACCAGTCTGCGTATGTTAAGCGATTACATCAAAGAGCTTGACGCGGAGGCCCCTACATTCGCTGCAGATTTTGCTGCCGAGGTTAATCCTATGCTGGCGACGCTTGTGAACTTCCATAACGAAGACTTCGTTGAGTCTTGGGTTAACCACTGCAGAAAGATTGAGGCCTACCTGCATGAGCTTGAGCTTAAGCGTCCTGCTCTTGAGATTCAGGCTTTGAACTCCAAGCGGGCTGCATGGGTTGAGCAGAGCGTGTCCTTCCTTTGTCATTTTGATCAAGAAGCAACCCTTAGGCGGAAGGAATGCGAGGAGGCTTCGGAAGAATCTGCCCGGCTGCGCGCCCAAGTTGAAACGAATGCAGCGCAACTGAGAGCCGTCTTTGACAATTTGCAGCGATGCATTTCGGACGGGCTGGCATTAAGGCGGAAGCTCGACTCTATTTAGCGGGTTACGCAGAGTAGCGAAGCTGCCCAACGGGAAATCGATGAGAAGGTTTCATCGTGCTTGCAGCAACGGGCTCGAATTGAAGCAGAGCTGGCCGCGGCGGCCGATCATGAGAAGGCACTGAAAGGAGTGCGCGAGCAACTTGCTGACTTATTGAAAACGCTTCCTTCTCAATAGCTCTATTGTATAGATTGAACACTTGTAATCTTTGAATAATATATATCCATTTTTTATTCTTTCATATGATTCAACTTGTACTCCATTGAATTTATGAATAAAAGATACACATTTTTGTTCTACTGTTGCTGTGTCGTTGCCGTGTGATTTTAGTACGTGTGGCCTGTAGATAATAAGTGAACATTTCATCTTAGCCTCCTTGTAGGGTAGCGATGGCTTAGGAAGCAGGTTCATGTCTGCTGCTTAAGACTTTTCAACTTTATGAGCCGTGAGGGTCTCATAAAGAATTTCTCCCTACAGGTCGAGAGGATCTTGTAGGTGTGTTTTCTCCTTAGGAATCGTGAGGATTCCTAAGTGTGTTTTCTCTTGAGAGTCGTAAGGATCTCCCGAGAGAATTTTCCCTCTTACAAGTCGAGAGGACTCACGAGTGGTTGTTTCCCTCCTTGTCGAGATTCGACTTTGGAGAGTGTGGTCCGTGAATAGTATGCAAGAGTCCATTTTGGACCGACTTGCAGGGCCCCAGTGCTTAGGAAACAGGTCCTTATCCCAATTGCCTAAGGCTTTTCCCTACGAGTCGAGACGAATCGAGAAGTTCTCGCAAAGACACTAATTTCCTCATGAGTCGAGACGAAACGAGAAGTTCTTGCAAGAATGTCCTAACGTCACAGTTAACCTTTTGTAACGTTTTGAAAATCGTTCTGGTGAAATTTCAGTTAATCGGTAAAATAACGGGTGTTTTCCGTAAAAATCAAGATATAAATATCTTTTAATATAAAATTAAATATATATATTCGAGCTATGCAATTGCTAGTATTTGTTGTTTATTGAGCCACTTGTAAAATTTCAAGTTTACTGAAAATTTTTCCGAAATTTATTATTTTAATATTATTTTAAGCCGTCACTAATACATTTAATTAGGAATAATTACAAATTGGAATGGGTTGATACAAATTTTGTGCATCATGACACATTACACTAACATGTAAAATATTGTTTCTGAAAAGAAAAGAAATTATTAAGATGGTTTTAGAAAATATAAACTATAAAGGCTTAAATAGTGAAAAATAGCTAAATAGAATTGAGGTATGGTTCTAGGTTGACTTGGGATATAGTATTTATCATTTTTTCTCACCATACAAACCCACACACCAACTCCCCTAGTGGCTGGCCGAACCCAAGCTACCCCCCCCCCTTCTCATTTCCACACTTAAAGAAAAAAGGTCAAAGAACAGAAAAGGGAATTAATAAAGAATGAAGCATGACATTGTTGACTTTGACAATTCCATACACCCACACAACTCTCTCTCTCTCTCCCCCTCCCCATTCCAGCCGAGCCCCCTTCATTCAACAGCAACCCCCTCCCAAAAAAAAAATCCCCATCTCTTTCTCTTGAAAAATCCCACAAAATGCCCAAAAATCAACACAAAAACCTCACAAAATCAAAATCTAAGCCCTACCCATTTTTCCTTAGCCCATATAGTATGGATCTTGGTGAAAAGTTAGCATTTTGAAGACAAGTTTGCATGTTTGGATCTCAAGTTGGAGGTATAATCCTAACCCATGTCCAAATTGTTGCTAAAATACTTTAGTATAGCTTAATTATAAGTTTAATTGTGGTTTTAGTTTTGTGATTCAAAATTCAAGAAAGGGTTTTAAATCAAATTAGGGTTTTTATCATTAGGTTATGGTTTTAATGAGTAGTTTAACATGTTAATGGAATGCAAAGCCTAATCTAGTTACTAGTTGCTAATTGTTAGTTTAAAATTATGCTAATTATGATAATTTTGCTAACTAAGTTTTTAGAAATTGATTAAATAATTGGGATTAAAATCTAATTAGGGTTTCATGACATTATTAACATTATAAATTGTAGTTTAATACTTTAGTTCATGCAAAACCAAGCTTAGTTGTTGAATTGTGAATTTTGCTTTAAAAAGTGTTGAAATTTGATAGTTTTGCAAACTAGAATTTTGGATTTAATACAAACTGATGAGATTAAATTATGGTGATGGTTTTTATGACTAAGTTATGATATTTGGTGAATATTATGGCTATTAGTTTTGTTAAAATATCACGTTTCGAATTAAAACGATAATTAAGTGATTCCTAGGTTTTCGGAAATAAATCGAAATGATTTATTTTGAGGTTTTAATAAGTAACAACTTATTTATATATATATTTTGTCTGTTGTGAAACCACGAATGGTGCGTTTGAGTTTTCTCGATCACTCGGCGTTTGTACGCCGATGTCGAGGGTTTTTGGGTTGATTTGAGAAGCAAAACCATAGGTTTTGACCTATGTGAGATTCGTGTGTCGTTTTGGTCATGAGTCGGATTTTAATGCGATACAATGTGTTATGATACGTAGATACCCTCACGAGGACTTCGAGACGACAAGTAAGGGCGTGGCGACATCGGCATCGGCAAGCGAAGATCGAGGTGAGTAGATTCATATCTACGGGGGAAGTCGGGTGGATGGCGTATAGCACCCCCGCAAATTCGTAAGAAATGATGTGATATGGTATGGATATACGTTTATGTGTGAATGCGAGATATGGATTCTTAGCAAGCAAGCATTTAGGGGATCATGGATTAGTTTTAAAGAAATTTGAGGAATGTGGTTTAGTGGATTTTCTTAGTCGCGAAACCCTAGAGTAAGGATTTGCAAGCACTCACATACACGCACTCGCATACATTTACTTCCTTGTGCGTAATGGGGATATATATATATATATTCGTATTCATATGTATGGATGATGAGGATAGTATATGGTATTTGGAGATGAGTCGATGAGATTGGGCTTGGTTCCATGAGATCGGTGATATGATATGGTTCGTATTTGAGATACGACATGATATTTTAGCGGGTTCTTTAGGCGTGGTGTTTTCATACACACATATGCATTACATAGATGGTATCAATATTGTACTAGACTTAGATCAGTACCCCCAGGTCATGATATAATACGGAAAGGATACCAGACGAATAATGAGATAAAGGTGATATTTGACCCGTACCCAGATTTGGGAGGCCGTACGACGGATTTACCGTACGAGCTATATATTGATGATAGATCCGCACTCTTGACTCGAGAATGTCATATTATATAGGATATCGTATGGGATACTATTGAGGCGGGATCACCGACTATTATACACACACACACACACACACACACACACACACACACACACACATATATATATATATCGACTCAGATTTAGGTAGTTTCCATACCCCTTCCGATTGGTTGTTAGTTAGACCTGTAGTTACCTAGTAGATGTTAAACTGGAGCCGAGTCATACCTATTTCCAAAACTAACGAATTGTGGGAAACTTAAAAGACATACCAAGGGATACTACAGATATTTCAAAAGACGTACCTTTTCTTAAAAAACACCGTAGCCCTTATTTTCAAAACACCATGATTCGTAGTATTTCAAACGGCAAAACAGTATAACACATGTATAGTAAGGTAGATTCCTTATTGTTACATTATTATTCTTGTTTCACATATTATTGTTGCAATTACTATTCATTGCCATTTATCAAGTTATTATCGTCTCATTGCATGTTTATTGTGTACTTAGTGATTATGAACCATACTGTCAGGACACCACCACCATTACCGATGATGCGTATGTTCCATATACACTTGCCTGCCAGCTCACACACATCATCATCGGTAATTTCTATGCCACGTACACTTTAGAAAATACCTTTTCATTGACTTAGCTTGATAGTTGATAGTCGCAATATGTTATAGCTTCCATATGCTAGTTTAAATATTGCATTCATTGCATGATATTAGGTGCATTCATATATTCATTGGTTATACAGTATTATGGAGATTTGTGACGATATTCACCGTTTATTAGTATCATGATTTTGATGATTTCGGATTTACATGAGATTTCTGGATTGGGGGAAAACATCAAGAATTTGATAAAAGCTTAGTATCATCATTTTAAAATGCAAATTACGGTTTCTCGTGATGTATGAGTTGTCCACCAAGAGTTTTCAGGATTGCTGTTGGATTTCGTAACCCGATTCGAGGAGTTGGATGAACCGTCTCGGGTACATGGTGGGCCCGGTATGGTGCCCCGGGGCAAGAAGCTCGAGTTGTATTCGATGAGCCTGGCAGGGGAGCACTACCTACCGGTGATATTATTTGGACTCGTCGGTTATCCGGAGGATACCGGCCGGAGTCATGAGATGGATACAGGCTGATTCGTTCTGCCGGAGCCCACGGGCCGATCCCGCAGATGATATGGATGCCTGAGATATTGATATTTGAGATTTGAGATTTGAGATATTGAGATTTCATATTGAGATACTGAGACTTATGTTTTGTGTCGATGCTTGACAATGATTTCTCCGTTGCATTCATTGATGATACTTGATTGATATACATATAGAAATCTCATTGATTAAAGAAAATAGTTGTCTCACTCATGAGGTATTCTGTTTTCATTCGTAATGCATTCATACATCATATATATACGATATGTTGCTATCTGAGGCACTGACACGAGCATGTAGTATTACACTTATACATAGCTGGACCAGGATTTTTATTTGAGGATATTACCTGATATGTCCTATGATAGTGTTATGCATGCGATTTCTACTCGTAGATGTTTTTTACTCACGAGTTGGCAACTCACCCCCGTTGTGCCACAGTTCCTTGCAGGTTTTTCCGTACAGGTTCATTGCGGCTTTGCTGGCACACTGTTCCTTCCGGGTGATTGCTTTGACAGGTGGGTTCTTTACATCAGGACCACCATTGTATATTTGTTATTTTAGTTGTATCTAGTAAAACTCCATCAACCAGACTTGTATATTTGATAGAGATAGAAGACCAGACTTGTTTTTATTTCGACCTTAGAGTCACGCGTTGTAATATTATGGTTTTCATGTTGATTTGAGTTTCTTTTGAGTTTTGATTCTCTCCCTTCGGCGTTGTTTATTATATTGCTTGCGTGGTTGTGACCGTCGATTGACGAAGAGCTAGCTCCCGCTTGGGGATGCCTTTTATCATTTCGTATACTATTCATGTTGTACCCCGTTTGGAGGCCAGTATTTACAGAGGAGACTCTGCTGAAATTTTCAGAAAATACTTGAGATTTTAAAATGCATATTTCGGATTATGTTGCTAAACTACTTGATTTTAATTGGTTTTTCCTTCACTCTACTGCTTCTTTGGTTTTGATTTCTGGGTTTTGGCTTGCTTAGATTACGTACGCCTCTAGACGTTTCGTAATTTAAGTGCGGGTCATGTTCCGTACTTTTCGGGTCATGACAAAGTTGGTATCAGAGCGTTAGGTTTTACCTTTGGAGTGTAGAATGACCCTTGGTTGATGGAGTAGGTGACTTTAGTAGAGTGACGTACCGTGTGTATGTTCCGCGGCATACTTATGTTACGATACTCCGCTTAAGGAGCCTTAGGATATACATTTCCTTGCACAGTATTATATTCATTCCTATGATCTAGCCTCATCAGTACAAGTTATGGTTTTGTTATCACGATTGTACGGGCGTGGAGAGCTACGGCTAGAGCTGCGGTCAGCACGAGCTCGTCCTGGACGAGGACTGACCAGGGCATAATTCCGGCGACACACGATTGCAGAGACGTATCGTTTATTTGTGTTTTCGTGCCATGAACGTTTGATGGATCGCTTTTACGAGATTTCTCGGACGTGCATATCAGCACCAGAGCATTGGGCTACCGCTAGAGGCCATCCATGATGTGATGACCGTTAATGCACCATATTTTGATGATTGAGGCACTGTTCAGCGTGCGTACGGAAGATTCAGTTGTTGCTGCGACTGACGAGATATCGCCCCAGATGTTTGAGGTTAATGCCGCACGAGTTATACTTCGAGATATGATAGAAGATCGCTAGTCACCAAAGATGAAAGACTAGGACATGTGATTCATTGCCTACCCCGATGCGAGGTCATCAGATAGATTGATTCCAGCTAGAGACGAATTCATGCTGATACGTTGAGAGCCGATAGAGACGATCGAATGTCAGGAACCCGTTTTCCAAGTTTAAAGTATTCGGAAAACAATGCAAGAAATTCTACGGACCCTCTAGAAGAATGAAACCCTAACTCGACTTAATGACCATGGAACGCCGATGAACCTTAGGGTTTGCGGCAATTCAGCGGTGCCATTAATGAGGCTTGGGTTTGCCCTTCTACGGTTGGTCCATAGGTGCTGTGGCATATCTTCGATACTATTAAACTGTACTCAAGATGTTGAGCTCTTGGGGGATTATTGAACCTTGACGAATCAATCGAAAAGTTTGACATCATTCGGATATCATGTGATGGGATATATTGCTTGGGAGACTCCAGATACGAGTGTAGCCGTTGCAGCGCAGTCCATGCAGCCACGAGGAGACGAGTCCGAATCAGTCGACATTAGAGAAAAGTGGAGTAAGAGGTTCCTACGAGATCTTGATGAGAGGACGTTCTACTCCGCTGACATCAGAGATGTGATATACATACAGAGGCGTTGAGATACGACCAGTTCCCGAGGAGAAGTTATGCTGAGAATGCAGATCTCCCAAAAACGAGAAAAGATTAGGCAAGAGTACCAGCCACCATACAGTTCGGCATGGGTGAGATCGGAAGATACCCTGAGCAGGTTCTTCCCAGGACACTGCTGCAATGAGATTTTGCACCGAGGATCAGATGTGTGACGTTTATCCAGAGGGCCAGAGGCCGACGCTTGAGACGTGTTGTCTGATGAGTGGTCATGCTTATTAGCCGTGAGAGGACTAGAGGAGTACTAGAGCGGATCGTTTCCATTAGTACACCGGACAGGGACAATGAGCCGATGGATTGCGAGATCGGTAATCCATAGAGACAGAGGACACCAGACCGTGAGCAGGAGGCAGCGGATGTTCTTGCTCCACCAGTTTTGGGTGTACCGACACTTTTTCGACATTGTAGGAGGTGTACCTCAATATCATTTCTTGCGATTTGCGTTTGTGATCTGAGTATCACGCTTATATCGCTTGGATTTGAGTTTTGATGATGAGTTTCCTGATATTGATTTCGTGCACCATGGTTGTACCTACTGGGTATTTATATTTTGTGCATAGTTATTACACTTGAGATATACTTTATACACCGTTGTGCTGATTTATGAGTTGTGCATTGTTATTGTTAGTTATATGTATGCCCTAGAGGCCATTACTGTACGTTGGATGTATATTGTAGTGGATGCTGGGACATATATAGGGAGGACTTTCTTGCTCGACATGATAGTATGCTATCTGGTTACTCTTTACCTTAACGTGTACACTGATTGTCTCTCTGTTACATGTTGGTAAAGCCCTTAGGATGTGTACTTGACTACCTGGACTATGATGCAGATCATACTAGTGGGGACATGGTAGTCCATAAGTACATCCTTCAAAGTCCCTAGTCGAGGGTGTATCGAGACGGGGCATCGATATACCAGAGTAGACTAGCGTATACCTTCTCGACCCAGACAGATGGGCGATGGATGATCCCATGTCCATCGGTGTTTGACATCAGAGATGATATACGGGTGCTCAGTAGAGACTGGGTACACTGGACGGACTCGCCGAGACTTCCAGATGGTATTATACCTCACGTCAGATGGCAGTTCTCTGGTGACACTGGTACAGAGTAGTCTGTTGACCCGAGATCGTCATAGAGTCTTGTGTGGTTCCCACTGTGCTTTGATTTCCATCTTACCACGTCCAAGAGGGCGTGCAAAACGGTGGTTTTTGGGTACAGTCCCGAGTCACATGGAGGCAATGAGCGATAGGAGGGGATTCGTCTCTCCCGGTATAGGGGGTTGATGTTGCGCTGTGTTCGATTGGCTATAACAGGAAATCCCTGGCCAGGGTTGCTGAGATTTACTGGTAAGTGTTACCAGTAGTTTCTTGAATTGTTATAGACCTCATATCGACACGACTTATCGAGCTATTGGGGTCTGACGTTTACCACCCCTAGGCAAGATATGCAACATATCTGACGATCAGACCGGACTGTACGGTAGTGTTACTGGTTGGATTCACTGGAGTGTGAGCGGGCTTGCTCGTCGATCTTCAGATCGCTCAATACCCGGGTGGTCGTTACGTTTAGCAGACCGCTTGCGGCTTGTGGGTGTTTGATATGATCATCATCTGCTACCGGCGTATTGACGAGTCTTTAGAGTCCTACACAGAGGTTTCCTGGCTCAAGCGAAACGAAATAGGAGCGCATATGAGATATGTGCGGGACCGAGAATAATGCGTGTATGTGATACCGTATTCTATTCTCGCGATGAATGTGTCGAATGGTTGTATGCGATATAACCTAGTTATCGAATCAAGGATTGATTCGATAAGCCGATACATTGTATACTAGTCGGTTGTGTGCGACATGACCGGATCATTGAATCAAGTGTTGATTTAATGATTTAATGCATAATTATATATTTGATATATTACTTTGCATTAACTAGTATTGGTTCACTTTAAATGGATTTTCTCACTTGGTTTGTGCACATTGTATATGTGATATATTTTTGTGCACTTGTATGTATCATGTTTGATGATGCATGCTAACTTTTGTTTTGTGTAAAGTTTAAACCATGGTTATGTAATGGTTAGGGTTTTCATTTTCATATCTATTTATTTATTTGTTTATTCATATTGGAAAATGATAAGCATAATGCAAAATGGTGGCTTTTTTTGCAAGCTTGTTGAAGCTTCATGAAGACTTTGACCAAGTGACCATTTTGTCTCATGCTTAACCCTAACCATTCCATTCAACCATGATTAACTCTCTACACTTGACCATGGTTATTATTATGATAAGTATTGATTTACTTTTGATTTTAAAAATTAACTTATCATAACAATATTTATCTTCTTCATCTTCTTCTTCCTTGAAGAAGCTTGCTTCATCAATGGTGATTGATGAAAACAAGTGAGAAATCCAATTCTAAAGTCTATCCACTTCCTATTTCTTCATCCTCTACCTCTTGCCAAGTAGTAGAGTGTGTTTTCTTCACAAGTTTCTTGACTTGGTGAGGTGAGAGCTTGATCTAGCGATGCTTCGACGTAGATCATCTTCGGCATGGACATCGACGACCTAGCTCGCCTATTCTCCGATGAAGCCGACGCTAGAGCCCGGATTTTGATTTAGACAGCGGAGAGGACTTCATCACGGAGCCGTGGAGGTAGAGGACCGGATCTACAAAGGTTGTATATCCGTTCTTTTAGTTTAGATGTAAACTAGTTTCTTTTTCGCCTAGACATCTAGCCAACGATCCGTAGTTTAGGATTTCTCGGCACCGTAAATTTTGAAATTGGCATGGTTGATTCCTTGTGAGACCTCATTAGGGTGCCTAGGAACCCTACAGTGGTATCAGAGCCTAGATAGAGCCTTCGGCGAAGTCTAGACGCAATTTGAAGTCCGAACGAACCCGAAACCCAATTCCAAACATGCTTTCTGTCCTTTTTCTAAAATCTGGGATTTTTCAACATTAAAAATATGCAGAAAAATCAGCAGGCGATTTTATGAGTTACTGTGAAGTTCGAGTGTCTAACTCCATTAAACTGCCGCGGATCCGCGGCACGAGCATGCCTCGTGCGGCGGTTCCGCGGCCGTACCACCTCATTGTTCAGTGAATCTTACACAGTAACTCCTAATTAATTATGCTGGATTTTCTGGGAATTTTTAATTTTTATTCAAGAGTTGAATTTTCAGGGGTTGTTTTGGGGATTCGGTGTTTCGATCGGAGTATCATGTTTTGTCTATGTGGCTTTCCGGATAATTTTTAGAATATGTTAAAAAGTTCGACCGGATATAAATACCCAATTTTTCCCCTGTCGGGAAATTTCCAAGTGTTGGATTTTTCCGTTGTTTAACGACGTTCTAAGTAGTGCAAGTAACGCGATGGTCCCTCTAGAAGACAACAAACCTTAACTCGATTATGTGACCGTCTTGAACTGCCCTTTGAACCTTCGGGTTTGGGGCAGTACGGCGTGCCACATGTGAGGCGTTGGCTTGACCCTTCTACGGCTGGACCGTTGGTACTGAGGCACGAACTGAATGTTGTTAGACTTATTTCATGTGTTGACCTGTTTCGGAAAACTTGGGTGTTCGATTGTTCGATCGGAAAGTTTAACATTTTCTATTTATCCGGAATGTGATACAATAATTGGAATTCACAAGAAGTTATGAGATAACTGAATGAATGTTATAAACATAGCAGTTTAGTCTCACTTGATCGGTTGCCACGGAATTTTGATGTGATCAAAAGTCCGTCGCAATCACGTAGCGTACGCGGATACTCGCCGATAAACTTAATAGACAGCCTCACTCCATAGCCCCGACCAAGTGACTGTAGGAGAACCCCGTCGCCGAAAGCATCCGTTCGGGTGCTCGCGGTGGCGGTGTTCCGCCTTGGTGCACTTCGTCGACGGTATCGGGGGTGCGGCCATCTACTGAAGTTTGCGACGAGCATTCGATCAGCATGTCGGGAATCTTGTTGAATTGCCCGACTTTATATTGAAAAGTGTTTTCGATAATGAGACTAAAATGCGGGGTTTATAATTGTTAGGCATGCGATGTCTAAGAAATTCATTTAGTCAGGCATGTGATGTCTGAGGTGGTTGCGGATTCCAACTGTTGTAGTTTTACACTTTCTTTTCTGTGACCGTAAGTGTAATATGTGATATCGCCGGTTTCGTTGCTATATGTCAACGACAATTGGGATGCGCATATTTACTTACGTTGATGACATGTGATGTTATGTGTTGCTGGATTTGTTATATTGGATCGTCGTGTTTGAATAGCCGGGGGTTTTTATGTGAGATGAGTGTTTTTCATTTTCATTCATGTAAAAACTTGTATGTAATATTCTTTTATTGGGGCACTTCCAGGTTGCGGAAGTTGTCACCGTTGATGTATATTATTTACTTTTCCGCACTAGGATAGACCCAAGGAGGGGAGCACAAGTAACCGGGTTCTGGAGTCCAGTGGGAGACCAACTCGAGGAGTCGAGTCCGGGTCTCCAAACTCTAGAATTGGTAGGGTTGCTTGCCGCTCTCGTAGGGGTCTAGGGGTGTGGGTTTGGCTATTCATCACGACCGTGGAATCCGTGTTTTATACTGGCTCGTATTGAAAACACGAACGTCCTAGTATATCCAATATTTCATATGTTTCTTCTGCTGCGATATCTGTGATGTGATCATGTGATGTTCTGTGATAGATACAGCATATAGTACATATGATATATTATATAGACGTTACTTATGTTTTACACCCGTGCTAGCCCTGCCCGGCTCTGCCGTTAGTTACCTAACCTAACGGTGCACGAGGGGACATCGAGGCGAATGCGGATGGCATAAGTGTACGTCGTATTTATCTGTGATGATTAGGTTACTTAAATGATGGGACTTCATTAATGTGATTAATGAAATAAAAGAAACCTAAGATGTTGTAGAATCGAATTTCAAAATAAAACAGGTAGCTACAGTTCTTGCTTGGCACAGCGGTATATATGATATATCCTGCACCTTATTCGATAAGGAAAGGACCGAGATCCTTTCACCGGGAGTGACTCCTTTAGCAATAACTGGCAGATGCTACACACTCGGTTTGTCTTTTGATTGCTTTTAAGAGTTTTTGCTTTGCACAGTGATATATATGATATATCCCGCACCTCATTCGACGAGGAAAGGACCGACGATCCCTTCACCGGGAGTGACTCCTTTAGCAAAACTGGAAAAGCCTCAAAAGCACTCCATTTTAAAATCATTTGATTCTACAACGATATCAAGTTCATTACGCAATAGGTTTTCAGAAAAACCTGTCGTAGCCCTCCGTCATTTCAGATAAGTGGTAGTTAGTATTCGTGCTGTTAGTTATATGTATGCCCTAGAGGCCATTACTGTACATTGGATGTATATTGTAGTGGATGCTGGGACATATATAGGGAGGACTTTCTTGCTCGACATGATAGTATGCTATCTGGTTGACCTTTACCTTAACGTGTACACTGATTGTCTCTCTGTTACATGTTGGTAAAGCCCTTAGGATGTGTACTTGACTACCTGGACTGTGATGCGGATCATACTAGTGGGGACATGGTAGTCCATAAGTACATCCTTCAAAGTCCCTAGTCGAGGGTGTATCGAGACGGGGCATCGATATACCAGAGTAGACTAGCGTATACCTTCTCGACCCATACAGATGGGCGATGAATGATCCCATATCCATTGGTGTTTGACATCGGAGATGATATACGGGTGCTCAGTAGAGACTGGGTACACTGGACGGACTCGCCGAGAACTCCCAGATGGTATTATACCTCACGTCAGATGGCAGTTCTCTGGTGACACTGGTACAGAGTAGTCTGTTGACCCGAGATCGTCATAGAGTCTTGTGTGGTTCCCACTGTACTTTGATTTCCATCTTACCACGTCCAAGAGGGCGTGCAAAACGGTGGTTTTTGGGTACTGTCCCGAGTCACATGGAGGCAATGAGCGATAGGAGGGGATTCGTCTCTCCCGGTATAGGGGGTTGATGTTGCGCTGTGTTCGATTGGCTATAACAGGAAATCCCTGGCCAGGGTTGCTGAGATTTACTGGTAACTGTTACCAGTAGTTTCTCGAACAGTTATAGACCTCATATCGACACGACTTATCGAGCTATTGGGGTCTGACGTTTACCACCCCTAGGCGAGATATGCGACATATCAGACGATCAGACCGGACTGTACGGTTGTGTTACTGGTTGGATTCACTGGAGTGTGAGCGGGCTTGCTCGTCGATCTTCAGATCGCTCAATACCCGGGTGGCCATTACGTTTAGCAGACCGCTTGCGGCTTGTGGGAGTTTGATATGATCATCACCTGCTGCCGGCGTATTGACGAGTCTTTAGAGTCCTACACAGAGGTTTCCTGGCTCAAGCGAAACGAAATAGGAGCGCATATGAGATATGTGCGGGACCGAGAATGATACCAGTATGTGATACTGTATTTGATTCTCGCGATATGTGACATCGATCGGTTATATGCGATATAGCCGGGTTATCGGATCAAGTGTTGATTCGATAAGTTGTTAATGTTGATATTAGTCGGTTATATGCGATATGACCGGATCGTTAAATCAAGTGTTGATTTAATGATTTAATGCATAATTATATATTTGATATATTACTTTGCATTAACTAGTATCGGTTCACTTAAGATGGATTTTCTCGCTCGGATGTGCGCATTATATATGTGATATGATTTTGTGCACATGCTTGTATCATGTTTGATGATACATGATAGTTTGGTGTATGGTTTAAACCATGGTTGGTCAATGGTTAGGGTTTCTTATTCTTCATTTACTTATTCTTTTATTTATTCATTGATTTATGAATTTCATTGACTTATGAATGAAATAGAATGGTGGCCAATTTTAGATTATCCTTGAAGCTTCTTGAAGCTTTGAAATGGTTGACCATTTTGTTTCTTTCTCTAACCCTAACCATACAACCTAACCTAAGTTAATTCTCTACACCTAACTAGGGTTGGATTATGATAAGTATTCATTCATTTTTTTATTTTACAAAATAACTTATCATAATTAGCTTCTTCTTCTTCTTCATTTCTTCACATGAAGAAAGCTTGCTCCATTAATGGCAAGTGATGAGAATGAGTGAGAAATCCAATTCTAAAGTCTACCCACTTCCTATTTCTTCATCCTCTACCTCTTGCCAAGTAGTAGAGTGTGTTTCCTTCACAAGTTATCATGGTTTGGTGAAGGTGGAGCTTGATCTAGCGATGCCTCGACGTAGATCATCTTCGGCACGAAGCCGACGACCTTGCCCGCTCGTTCTCCGATGAAGCCGACGCTAGAGCCCGGATTTGATTTGGACAGCGGAGAGGACCTCATATCGGAGCCGTGGAGGTGGAGGACCGGATCTACAAAGGTTGTATTTCCGTATTCCTTTAGTTTAGATGTAAACTAGTTTACTTATCGCCTAGACATCTAGCCAACGATCCGTAGTTTAGGGTTTCTCGGCACCGTATTTTTGAAATTGCCATGGTTGATGGCTTGTGAGACCTTATTAGGGTGCCTAGGAACCCTACAGTGGTATCAGAGCCTAGCTAGAGCCTTAGGCGAAGTCTAGACGGAATTTGAATTCCGAACGAACCCGAAACCCGATCACAAACTTGCTCTCTGTCCTTTTTTGAAAAACGTGGATTTTTCCAAATTAAAAATATTCAGAAAACTCAGCAGGAAGATCTAAGGATAACTGCAAAATTCGAGCCCCTAATTCATTCATATCGCCGCGGATCCGCGGCATGAGCATGCTCATGCGGCGGTTCCGCGGCCTCTTTAGCTTTTTGTGCATCGAATTTTGTACTTTAATTCTTAGTTTCCAGTGGTGCTTTTTCTGGGAATTTTTAATATGTTTTCAAGAGTTGAATTTTCTGGAGTTGTTTTGGGGATTCGGTGTTTCGATCGGGGTATCAAATTTTGTCTATCTGGCTTTCCGGATAAATTTTAGAATATGTTAAAAAGTTCGACCGGATATAAATACCCAATTTTTCCCCTGTCGGGAAATTTCCAAGTGTTGGATTTTTCCGTAGTTTAACGACGTTCTAAGTAGTGCAAGTAACGCGATGGTCCCTCTAGAAGACAACAAACCTTAACTCGATTATGTGACCGTCTTGAACTGCCCTTTGAACCTTCGGGTTTGGGGCAGTACGGCGTGCCACATGTGAGGCGTTGGCTTGACCCTTCTACGGCTGGACCGTTGGTACTGAGGCACGAACTGAATGTTGTTAGACTTATTTCATGTGTTGATATTTCGGGAAAACTTGGGTGTTCGATTGTTCGATCGGAAAGTTTAACATTTTCTATTTATCTGGAATGGGATACAATAATTGGAATTCACAAGAAGTTATGAGATAACTGAATGAATGTTATAAACATAGCACTTTAGTCTCACTTGATCGGTTGCCACGGAATTTTGATGTGATCAAAAGTCCATCGCAATCACGTAGCGTACGCGGATACTCGCCGGGTAAACTTAATAGACAGCCTCACTCCATAGCCCCGACCAAGTGACCGTAGGAGAACCCCGTCGCCGAAAGCATCCGTTCGGGTGCTCGCGGCTGCGGTGTTCCGCCTTGGTGCACTTCGTCGACGGTATCGGGGGTGCAGCCGTCTACTGAAGTTTGCAACGAGCATTCGATCAGGATGTCGGGAATCTTGTTGAATTGCCCGACTTGGTATTGAAAAGTGTTTTCGATTTTGAGACTAAAATGCGGGGTTTATAATGATTAGGCATGCGATGTCTATGCAGGTTGCGGATTCCAACTGTTGTAGTTTTACACTTTCTTTTCTGTGACCGTAAGTGTAATATGTGATATCGCCGGTTTCGTTGCTATATGTCAACGACAATTGGGATGCGCATATTTACTTACGTTGATGACATGTGATGTTATGTGTTGCTGGATATGTTATATTGGATCGTCGTGTTTGAATAGCCGGGGGTTTTTATGTGAGATGAGTGTTTTTCATTTTCATTCATGTAAAAACTTGTATGTAATATTCTTTTATTGGGTCGCTTCCAGGTTGCGGAAGTTGTCACCTCTTGTATATTATTTACTTTTCCGCACTAGGATAGACCCAAGGAGGAGAGCACAAGTAACCGGGTTCTGGAGTCCAGTGGGAGACCAACTCGAGGAGTCGAGTCCGGGTCTCCTAACTCTAGAATTGGTAGGGTTGCTTGCCGCTCTCGTAGGGGTCTAGGGGTGTGGGTTTGGCTATTCATCACGACCGTGGAATCTGTGTTTTATACTGGCTCGTATTGAAAACACGGACGTCCTAGTATATCCAATATTTCATATGTTTCTTCTGCTGCGATATCTGTGATGTGATCATGTGATGTTCTGTGATAGATACAGTATATAGTATATATGATATATTATATAGACGTTACTTATGTTTTACACCCGCGCTAGCCCTGCCCCGCTCTGCCGTTAGTTACCTAACCTAACGGTGCACGAGGGGACATCGAGGCGAATGCGGATGGCATAAGTGTACGTCGTATTTATCTGTGATGTTTAGGTAATTTAAAAGATGGGACTTCATTAATGAGATTAATGAAAGAAAAGAAACCTAAGATGTTGTAGAATCGAATTTCAAAATAAAACAGGTAGCTACAGTTCTTACTTTGCACAGCGGTATATGTGATATATCCTGCACCTTATTCGATGAGGAAAGGACCGAGATCCCTTCGCCGGGAGTGACTCCTTTAGCAATGACTGGCAGATGCTACACACTCGGTTTGTCTTTTGATTGCTTTTAAGTGTTTTTGCTTTGCACAGTGATATATATGATATATCCCGCACCTCATTCGACGAGGAAAGGACCGACGATCCCTTCACCGGGAGTGACTCCATTAGCAAAACTAGAAAAGCTTCAAAAACACTCGATTTCAAAATTCATTCGATCCTACAACGATATCAAGTTCATTACGCAATAGGTTTTCAGAAAAACCTGTCGTAGCCCTCCGTCATTTCAGATAAGTTGTATATAGTATTCGTGCTGCATTTGTTGGCTTTCGTCAAGGTGCAGTGTGCGGTAGCTGTTAGTTGTATGTATGCCCTAGAGGCCAGTATTGTACAGATGATGTATATTATATTGGATGCTTGGACATATATAGAGATGACTTTCTTGCTCGACATGATAGTATGCTATCTGGTTGCTCTTTATCTTAACATGTACACTAGTCTCTTTATACTGTCTTATAGTTACATGTTGGTAAAGCCCTTAGGATTTGTACTTGACTACCTGGACTATGATGCAGATCATACTAGTGGGGACATGGTAGTCCATAAGTACATCCTTCAAGGTCCCTAGTCGTGGGTGTATCGAGACGGGGCATCGATATACCAGAGTAGACTAGCGTATACGCTTCTCGACCCATGTGATGGGCGATGGATGATCCCATATCCATTGGTGTTTGACATCAGAGATGGTATACGGGTGCTCAGTGGAGACTGGGTACACTGGACGGACTCGCCGAGAACTCCCAGATGGTATTATACCTCACGTCAGATGGCAGTTCTCAGGTGACACTTGTACAGGTTAGTCTGTAGACCCGAGATCGTCATAGAGTCTTGTGTGATTCCCACTGTGCTTTGATCTCCACCTTACCACGTCCATGAGGGCATGCAAAACGGTGGTCTTTGGGCACAGTCCCGAGTCACATGGAGGCAATGAGCGATAGGAGGGGTTTCGTCTCTCCCGGTATTGGGAGTTGATGTTGCGCTGTGCTCGATTGGCCGTAACAGGGAAGTCCCTGGCCAGGGCTGATCAGAGATTTGCTGGTAAGTGTTACCAGTAGTTTCTCGACCCGTTATGAGCCTCACATCGGCACGACTTATCGGGTTATTGGGGTCTGACGTTTACCACCCCTAGAGTTGATATGCGACATATCAGACGAAGAGACCGGACTGTACGGTAAGTGTTAATGGTCGGATTCGCAGGAGTGTGAGCGGGCTAGCTCGTCGATCTTCTGATCGCTCAATACCCGGGTGGCCGTTACGTTTAGCAGACCGCTTGCGGCTTGTGGGTGTTTGATATGATCATCATCTGCTACCGGCGTATTGACGAGTCTTTAGAGTCCTACACAGAGGTTTCCTGGTTCAAGCGAAACAAAATAGGAGCGCATATGAGATGTGTGCAGGACCGAGAATAATGCGTGTATGTGATACCGCATTTCATTCTCACGATATATGTTTCGATTGGTTATATTCGATATGACCTAGTTATCGAATCATTGATTCGATAAATCGATACATTGAATACTAGTCGGTTATGTGCGACATGACCGGATCATTGAATCAAATGTTGATTTAATGATTTAATGTATAATTATATATTTGATATATTACTTTGCATTAACTAGTATTGGTTCACTTTAAACGGATTTTTCTCACTTGGTGTGCACATTGTATATGTGATATGTTTTGTGTACACTTGTTTGTATCATGATTGATGATGCATAATAACTTGGCTTTGTGTGAAGAATTGAACCATGGTTATGATAAGGGTTAGGGTTTTTGATTATTCACTTAATTATTTATCCATTATTTATTCATTTAATTAGGTGAAAGAAAACAAAAAGGGTTTCTTTTCTTCATGAAGCTTATTGAAGCTCCATGAAACTTTGACCAAAGTCATCCCTTTTGTCTTCATCCTTAACCCTAACCACTAATCTAACCTTGGTCAATTCTCTACACATAACCATGGTTTACTTTATGATAAATATTGATTTTCCTTTTTATTTCAATTACTTATCATAACATTATCATCATCTTCTTCATCTTCTTCTTCTTCTTCAAGCTTGCTACATCAATGGCAATTTGAGTTTTAGTGAGAGAAATCCAAATCTAAAGTGAACCCACCTCCTATTTCTTCATCCTCTACCTCTTGCCAAGTGGTTTTGGGTGTTTTCTTCACAAGTTTCACTACTTGGTGAAGTCGGAGCTTGAACTAGTGCAACCTCGACGTAGATCGTCTTTGACACGAAGCCGACGACCTTGCTCGCCCGTTTTCCGATGAAGCCGACGAACGAGTCGAGGATTCATGATGGACAGCGAGGGCATGATCACGTGGAGCTAAGGAGGTGGAAATCCGGATCTACAAAGGTTGTAGCATCTTAACTTTAGTTAAATTGTTAACTAGATTTATATTTCGCCTAGAATTCTAGCGAAGATCCGTAGTCTAGGGTTTCTCGGCACCATTTTTTTTTGAAAATGGCATGTTTGATGCCTTGTGAGACCTCACTAGGGTGCCTAGGAACCCTACAGTGGTATCAGAGCCTAGCTAGAGCCTTAGGCGAAGTCTAGACGCGATTTGAAGTCCGAACGAACCCGAAACCCCAAATCTATAATGCTCTCTGTACATTTTCTAAAAACCGGGATTTTTCCAGATTAAAAATGCCAAAAAAATTCAGCAGGAATATCTAAGAGTTATGGTGAAACACGATCTCCTGATTCATCTAAACAGCCGCGGAAACGCGGCAGAAGCATGCCTTCTGCCGCGCTTCCGCCGCTCACTGTTCATATTGCGCAATACTGTTTGCACAGTAAATCATATTTTATTATTCTGGATTTTCTGGGAATTTTTAATATTTATTCAAGAGTTGAATTTTCTGGAATTGTTTTGGGGATTCGGTGCTTCGATCGGAGTATCAAATTTCGCCTTTGTGTTTTTCCGGATAATTTTTTAGAATATGTTAAAAGGTTCGACCGGATATAAATACCTAATTTTTCCCCTGTCGGGAAATTTCCAAGTGTTGGATTTTTCCGTAGTTTAACGACGTTCTAAGTAGTGCAAGTAACGCGATGGACCCTCTAGAAGACAACAAACCTTAACTCGATTATGTGACCGTCTTGAACTGCCCTTTGAACCTTCGGGTTTGGGGCAGTACGGCGTGCCACATGTGAGGCATTGGCTTGACCCTTCTACGGCCGGACCGTCGGTACTGAGGCACGAACTGAATGTTGTTAGACTTATTTCATGTGTTGAGCTGTATCGGGAAAACTTGGGTATTCGACTGTTCGATCGGAAAGTTTAACATTTTCTGTTTATCTGGAATATGATACAATAATTGGAATTCACAAACAGTTATGTGATAACTGAATGAATGTTATAAATCTAGCAGTTTAGTTTCACTTGATATTGAAAAGAGTTTTCGATAATGAGACTAAAATGCGGGATTTATAAATGTTAGGCATGTGATGTCTATGTATTTCATTTGATTAGGCATGCGATGTCTAAAGCAGTTGCGGATTCCAATTGTTGTTGTTTTACACTTTCTTTTCTGTGACCGTAAGTGTAGTATGTTCATATCGCCGGTTTCGTTGCTATACGTCAACAACAATTGGGGTATGCATACTTACTTACGTTGATGACATGTGATGTTATGTGTTGCTGGATATGTTGTATTGGATCGTCGTGTTCGAATAGCCGGGGGTTTTTATGTGAGATGAGTGTTTTTCATTTTCATTCATGTAAAAACTTGTATGTAATATTCTTTTTTTTGGGGCACTTCCAGGTAGCGGAAGTTGTCACCCTTTGTATATTATTTACTTTTCCGCATTAGGATAGACCCAAGGAGGGGAGCACAAGTAACCGGGTTCTGGGGTCCAGTGGGAGACCAACTCGAGGAGTCGAGTCCGGGTCTCCTAACCCTAGAATTGGCAGGGTTGCTTGCCGCTCTCGTAGGGGTTTAGGGGTGTGGGATTGGCTATTCATCACGACCGTGGAATCCGTGTTTTATACTGGCTCGTATTGAAAACACGGACGTCCTAGTATATCCAATATTTCATATGTTGATTCTGCTGCGATATCTGTGTTGTGATTCTGTGATGGATATAGTATATAGTATATATGATATATTATATAGACGTTACTTATGTTTTACACCCGCGCTAGCCCTGCCCTACTCTGTCGTTAGTTACCTAACCTAACGGTGCACGAGGGGACATCGAGGTGAATGCGGATGGCATAAGTGTACGTCATATCTATCTGTGATGTTTAGGTATTTAAATGATGGGACTTCATTAATGTGATTAATGAAAGAAAGAAACCTAAGATGTTGTGGAATCGAATTTTAAAATAAAACAGGTAGCTACAGTTCTTGCTTTGCATAGCGGTATATATGATATACCCTGCACCTTATTCGATGAGGAAAGGACCGAGATCCCTTCACCGGGAGTGACTCCTTTAGCAATTACTGGAAGATGCTACACACTCGGTTTGTTTTTGATTGCTTTTATAGTTTCTGCTTTGCACAGTGATATATATGATATATCCCGCACCTCATTCGACGAGGAAAGGGCCGACGATCCCTTCACCGGGAGTGACCCCTTTAGCAAAACTGGAAAAGCCTCAAAATCACTCCATTTCAAAACTCCATTTGATTCTACAACGATATCAAGTTCATTACGCAATAGGTTTTCAGAAAAACCTGTCGTAGCCCTCCGTCATTTCAGATAAGAACTGTTTAGTATTCGTGCTGCGTTTGTTGGCCTTTGTCAAGGCGTAGTGTGCGGTAGCTAAATAGTGATTATCTGCTTATGCATATGATGCAGATTGTTTCAGGGTAGCCGTACGACCTTGTTGGCCTTTGTCAAGGGTCGTGCGGGTGGGTTTGATTCAATCAAGAAATGACGGGTTGAACTTGACTAGCATCCTGTGATTTGTTGGCCTTTGTCAAGGTCATAGGACACTAGGGGCAAAATATTATCGGGAATTTCAAGTGTTGAAATTTGCAATGAGATTGCATACCTTCTATGAGATAGTTGGATCCCGATACCCACTGCGAGTAAGAGTTACTCCTGGGAGAGTTTTACACATTACAATTAGCCGATCAAGTAGGTGTCTAGAAAGGTGTTAACGAGGTTACGCCTCCGAGAAAACGAGGTTTACAGTAATTAGGTTCGTGCGAAAGCACGGGGGACCTCCCTCAAACTACCGACACTGGCCTGGCTGAAAGATTGGCGAACTTGTAGTGTGTAATTAATCCCGGCTAGTCTTTCCTTTTAGGGTTTGGAGGAAGATTTGATAAAAAGCAGTGGGAGCCATCCTGATTAGATAAGATAATAACCAATCTGATCTTGCACGAGCATACGCTAAAGTGTTTTCTTCTCTCTCTCTCCAGGTAGCGACCATTTCATGCCTTAATAAAGATAATAATATGGAT
The DNA here is from genome assembly GCA_030015575.1 of Agapanthus africanus. Lineage (NCBI taxonomy): Eukaryota > Viridiplantae > Streptophyta > Magnoliopsida > Asparagales > Amaryllidaceae > Agapanthus > Agapanthus africanus. Next base: position 460,503,596 of record CM057344.1, on the reverse strand, counting down.
GTATTGACCGAACCCGCATGTTATACTGTGCTGGGGAACGTTGGTTCCGTTCTTACCTATAAGAGTTATAGGACTGAACAGGATATAGGGGAATACCAGGATTCTCATGCCACCCGGATGAAGAAAGTACATGTTGATGCATTTTCTTCGGGTGTGTTCGTTACTGAGAACTGTTTCTCCATTTGCTCTACGTCCTGGGTATTAGATACCGGGTCAGGATCCCATATATGTAATCAGTTACATGGGCTTAAGAAAGGTAGAGAACTTGGAGAAGGTGATAAAGACATTAGAGTCGAAAATGGTGCAATTGTTGCAGCTAAGACCGTCGGGGAATATCACCTTGTATTACCAACTGGTAATACATTGGTTCTGAACGAATGCTATTACATGCCGAACCTGATATGCAACATTATATCGGTTTCTTTATTAAGTAAAGAGGGATATAATTTTGTATTACAGGACAATGTTATGAACATTTTCCATAACCAAAAGTTGGTTGGATCAGGCACGTTATGCAATGGCATTTATGTTCTAAATCAATCAACAGTCCTGAGCATAACAAACACACACAAGAGGAAGAGTTCTGAACTCAATGAATCCTTCTTGTGGTATTGTAGACTGGGTCACATCAATGCGACACGACTAGCTAAGTTGCATAAAGATGGATATTTAAATCCGTTTGAATTTTCATCTTATGACACTTGCCAGTCATGTCTCAAAGGCAAGATGACCAAAACTCCGTTTACGGGACACGGAGAAAGAGTTACCGAACTCTTGGGACTGATACATAGTGATGTATGCGGTCCCATGTCTACACATGCCAGGGATGGTTCTTCATACTTCATTACATTCACTGACGATCTCTCTAGGTTCGGGTATGTGTTCCTGATGAAACACAAATCAGAAGCTTTTGAGAAATTTAGGGAATATAAACAAGAAGTTGAGAACCAAACCGGAAAAAGTATTAAAATCCTACGATCTGATCGAGGAGGGGAATACTTGAGCAATGAATTCCTGGACTTCCTAAAAGAGAATGGGATTCTCTCTCAGCTGACTCCTCCATATACACCACAGCACAACGGTGTATCAGAACGGAGGAACCGCACCCTATTAGATATGGTGCGCTATATGATGAGCACAGCTGAGTTACCTATTTCCTTCTGGGGTTATGCGCTGGAGACAGCAGCATACCTATTGAATCAAGTTCCATCTAAATCTATACCTACCACACCATATGAGATATGGAGTGGGAAGAGACCATGTCTTAAACGAGTTAAGATATGGGGTTGCCCGGCCTATGTCAAAAGGCAAAATCCGGACAAACTCGAGGCACGGTCAGTTCTATGCAAGTTTGTGGGATATCCCAAACATTCACATGGATATCTTTTCTACCATACAGAGGAACAAAAAGTGTTTGTTTCTCGCCATGCCACCTTTTTGGAAAAGGAATTTCTTGCAAAAGAAATTAGTGGCGATGAGGTAGAACTGGAAGAAATTCCGGCTACACAAACTCAAACTGAAGATTTAGTGGAACCAGAGGATTCAGTAGCTCCCGACGAACCTCAGCCTCTCCGCCGATCTAGTAGGGTTCCTCGCCAACCTGAGAGATACTACGGTTTTCTCATGGACGGTGGAAGCGAGGATTGCATCATGGATGATGATGACCCAACTAGCTTCGAGCAGGCCATCACGAGTAGGGACTCAGTGAAATGGCTGGATGCTATGCGGTCCGAGATGGAATCCATGTACACCAACAAAGTATGGACTTTGGAAGTTGCTCCTGAAGGGGTAAAACCCATTGGGAGCAAGTGGATCTTCAAGAAGAAACTTGGTGTAGATAGGAAAGTGGAGACTTTCAAAGCTAGACTTGTAGCAAAGGGTTTTCTTCAAAGACCAGATGTGGACTATGACGAAACCTTTTCTCCAGTGGCTATGCTTAAATCCATCCGAATCATGCTTGCCATTGCTGCCTTTCATGACTACGAAATCTGGCAAATGGATGTTAAGACCGCCTTTCTAAATGGTGATTTAGAAGAGTGCGTGTACATGACTCAGCCAGAGGGCTTCGTAGACAGTGGGAGCAGCGGGAAGGTGTGCAAGCTGCTTAAATCCATTTATGGATTAAAGCAAGCATCGCGGAGTTGGAACATCTGCTTTGACGTCGTTATCAAAGAGTTTGATTTCGTCAAAAATCCAGATGAACCTTGTATCTACAAGAAGGTGGCAGAGAGTAAGGTTGTCTTCCTCGTATTGTACGTGGACGACATACTCTTGATAGGAAATGATATTCCTATGCTGCAAGCGGTCAAGCTCTTCTTATCACAAAGATTCTCAATGAAAGATCTTGGTGATGCCTCCTGCATATTGGGAATTAGGATCTATAGAGATAGATCCAAACGGATTTTGGGATTGTCCCAATCCAGGTACATTGACACCATACTAAAGAGGTTTAGTATGGAAGAGTCCAAGCGTGGGAACTTGCCCACGATCTCTGGAGTCACTCTCTCCAAAGAGATGTCTCCCAAGACTGATTTGGAGAGAGCTCGCATGCAAGGGATACCCTATGCTTCGGCAGTAGGCTCTATCATGTATGCGATGCTATGTACCAGACCCGATGTAGCATACTCACTAAGTGTAGTGAGCAGGTATCAAGCTGATCCTGGAGAGAGTCACTGGACAGCTGTGAAGAGCATTCTCAAGTACTTGCGAAGGACTAGAGACATGTTCTTGGTGTATGGTAACGGAGAACTCCAAGTGGAGTCCTTTACTGATTCGAGCTTCCAGAGTGATAAGGACGACTCTAAGTCGCAGTCGGGCTTTGTCTTTACCCTCTACGGAGGGGCGGTTAGCTGGAAGAGTTCCAAGCAGGAAACCGTGGCAGACTCGACAATGGAGGCTGAATACATCGCTGCCAACGATGCTGCCAAAGAGGCTGTCTGGGTCAAGAAGTTCATTGCTGAACTTGGAGTGGTTCCATCCATTGAGCATCCAATACCTTTGTATTGCGATAACAATGGAGCGGTGGCTTTGGCCAAGGAACCCAGGTCCCATCAGCGATCCAGGCATATTCTGAGGCGGTATCACCTGATCCGGGAGATAGTTGATCGCCGGGAGATCGAGGTCAGGAGGGTTGACACCAAGAACAACACGGCGGATCCACTCACGAAGGCCATTCCCCATATACAGTTTGAGAGACTCTTCGGGATGCTCGGTATGCGATACTACAGCAGCTGGCCCTAGTGCAAGTGGGAGATTGTTAGTTGTATGTATGCCCTAGAGGCCAGTATTGTACAGATGATGTATATTATATTGGATGCTTGGACATATATAGAGATGACTTTCTTGCTCGACATGATAGTATGCTATCTGGTTGCTCTTTATCTTAACATGTACACTAGTCTCTTTATACTGTCTTATAGTTACATGTTGGTAAAGCCCTTAGGATTTGTACTTGACTACCTGGACTATGATGCAGATCATACTAGTGGGGACATGGTAGTCCATAAGTACATCCTTCAAGGTCCCTAGTCGTGGGTGTATCGAGACGGGGCATCGATATACCAGAGTAGACTAGCGTATACGCTTCTCGACCCATGTGATGGGCGATGGATGATCCCATATCCATTGGTGTTTGACATCAGAGATGGTATACGGGTGCTCAGTGGAGATTGGGTACATTGGACGGACTCGCCGAGAACTCCCAGATGGTATTATACCTCACGTCAGATGGCAGTTCTCAGGTGACACTTGTACAGGTTAGTATGTAGACCCGAGATCGTCATAGAGTCTTGTGTGATTCCCACTGTGCTTTGATCTCCACCTTACCACGTCCATGAGGGCGTGCAAAACGGTGGTCTTTGGGCACAGTCCCGAGTCACATGGAGGCAATGAGCGATAGGAGGGGTTTCGTCTCTCCCGGTATTGGGAGTTGATGTTGCGCTGTGCTCGATTGGCCGTAACAGGGAAGTCCCTGGCCAGGGCTGATCAGAGATTTGCTGGTAAGTGTTACCAGTAGTTTCTCGACCCGTTATGAGCCTCACATCGGCACGACTTATCGGGTTATTGGGGTCTGACGTTTACCACCCCTAGACTTGATATGCGACATATCAGACGAAGAGACCGGACTGTACGGTAAGTGTTACTGGTCGGATTCGCAGGAGTGTGAGCGGGCTAGCTCGTCGATCTTCTGATCGCTCAATACCCGGGTGGCCGTTACGTTTAGCAGACCGCTTGCGGCTTGTGGGTGTTTGATATGATCATCATCTGCTACCGGCGTATTGACGAGTCTTTAGAGTCCTACACAGAGGTTTCCTGGTTCAAGCGAAACAAAATAGGAGCGCATATGAGATGTGTGCAGGACCGAGAATAATGCGTGTATGTGATACCGCATTTCATTCTCGCGATATATGTTTCGATTGGTTATATTCGATATGACCTAGTTATCGAATCATTGATTCGATAAATCGATACATTGAATACTAGTCGGTTATGTGCGACATGACCGGATCATTGAATCAAATGTTGATTTAATGATTTAATGTATAATTATATATTTGATATATGACTTTGCATTAACTAGTATTGGTTCACTTTAAACGGATTTTTCTCACTTGGTGTGCACATTGTATATGTGATATGTTTTGTGTACACTTGTTTGTATCATGATTGATGATGCATAATAACTTGGCTTTGTGTGAAGAATTGAACCATGGTTATGATAAGGGTTAGGGTTTTTGATTATTCACTTAATTATTTATCCATTATTTATTCATTTAATTAGGTGAAAGAAAACAAAAAGGGTTTCTTTTCTTCATGAAGCTTATTGAAGCTTCATGAAACTTTGACCAAAGTCATCCCTTTTGTCTTCATCCTTAACCCTAACCACTAATCTAACCTTGGTCAATTCTCTACACATAACCATGGTTTACATTATGATAAGTATTGATTTTCCTTTTTATTTCAATTACTTATCATAACATTATCATCATCTTCTTCATCTTCTTCTTCTTCTTCAAGCTTGCTACATCAATGGCAATTTGAGTTTTAGTGAGAGAAATCCAAATCTAAAGTGAACCCACCTCCTATTTCTTCATCCTCTACCTCTTGCCAAGTGGTTTTGGGTGTTTTCTTCACAAGTTTCACTACTTGGTGAAGTCGGAGCTTGAACTAGTGCAACCTCGACGTAGATCGTCTTTGACACGAAGCCGACGACCTTGCTCGCCCGTTTTCCGATGAAGCCGACGAACGAGTCGAGGATTCATGATGGACAGCGAGGGCATGATCACGTGGAGCTAAGGAGGTGGAAATCCGGATCTACAAAGGTTGTAGCATCTTAACTTTAGTTAAATTGTTAACTAGATTTATATTTCGCCTAGAATTCTAGCGAAGATCCGTAGTCTAGGGTTTCTCGGCACCATTTTTTTTGAAAATGGCATGTTCGATGCCTTGTGAGACCTCACTAGGGTGCCTAGGAACCCTACAGTAGCTATATGCTGCTTATCTGCTAGCATACGATGCGATTGGATTAGGGTAGTCGTGCGGCTTTGTTGGCTTTCGTCAAGGGTCGTGCGGGTGGGTTTAATTCAATCAAGAAATGTACGGGTTGAACTTGACTAGCGGGCTATGGTTTGTTGGCTTTCGTCAAGGTCATAGCACGTTAGGGGCAAAATATTTATCGGGAATTTCAAGTGTTGAAATTTGCAATGAGATTGCATACCTTCTATGAGATAGTTGGATCCCGATACCCGCTGCGAGTAAGAGTTACTCCTGGGAGAGTTTTATACATTACAATTAGCCGATCAAGTAGGTGTCTAGAAAGGTGTCAACGGGGTTACGCCTCTGGGAAAACGAGGTTTACAGTAATTAGGTTCGTGCGAAAGCACGGGGGACCTCCCTCAATGTACCGACACTGGCCTGGCTGAAAGATTGGCGAACTTGTAGTGTGTAATTAATCCCGGCTAGTCTTTCCTTTTAGGGTTTGAAGGAAGATTTGATAAAAAGCAGTGGGAGCCATCCTGATTAGATAAAATAATAACCAATCTATTCTTGCAAGAGCGCACGCTGAGTGTTTTCTTCTCTCTCTCTCCAGGTAGCGACCATATCACGCCTTAATCAAGATAATAAAACGGATTATTGACCGATCCCGCTTGTTATACTGAGCTGGGGAACGTTGGTCCCGCTCCAACTTATAATTGTTATAAGACAGAGCAGGAAATTGGGGAATACCGGATTTCCCGTGCCGCCCAAACGAAGAGAGTGCATGCTGATGCATCATCTTCGGGTGTGTTCATTACAGAGAACTGTTTCTCAGTATCCTTTACGTCCTGGGTATGTGATACCAGAACAGGATCCCAGATATGTAATCTGTTACATAGGGCTGCAGAAAGGTAGAGAACTGAGAACGGGTGATAAGTTTCATGAGGCAGAAAACGGGGCAAGAGTTACAGCCAAGTCTGTTGGTCACTGTCACCCTGTATTACCAATACATTGATTCTGAACGAATGTTGTTAGATACCGAACCTGATATACAAAATCATATCAGTCTCTTTATTAGTAAAGAAATGATAAAATTTTGTATTGTTGGATAATGTTTTGAACATTTCCTATATCAAAAGTTGATCGGTTCAGGCACGTTATCTAAAAGCATTGCTGTTCTAAATCAAACTACAGTTCTTAGTATACAGAACACACACAAGAGGAAGAGTTCAGAACTGAACGAATTCTTCTTGAGGCATTGTAGACTAGGTCAGATCAATGTGACCCGACTAGCTAGAGTTACATATAGATGCATATTTAAATCAGTTTGAATTTACATCTTGTGAAACTCGCCTGTCATGTCATAAAGATAAGATGACCATAGCTCCGTTTAATGGAAACAGAGAAAGAGTTAGTGAACTCTTGGGATGATACATGTTGATGTATGTAGGTCCCCAGTCTACACTTTCCAAGACTGGTTCTTTATACTTCATTATATTCTCTGATAATCTCTCAAGATTCAGTCATATGTTCCTGTTGAAACATGAGTCCGAACCTTTTGAGATATTCACAGAATATAAGCGAGAAGTAGAGAACCAAAATACGGGTATAAGTATTATGTCCTTTGATGAGATCAAGGAGGAGAATACTTGTGCACGGAATTCCTGGACTATTCTAAAGGAGAATGAGATTCTCTCTCAGCATTACTCCTCCGTATACACCATAGCACGATGGTATATCGGGGAGGAGCAATCACACCCTATATGATATGGTGTGCTCTATGATGAGTATTACTGAGTTACCTTTTTCCTTTTGGGTGTTATGCACTTGAGAAGCTGCCTACCTATTGAATAGGTTCGAATCAAATCAGTTGCCTACCACTCCATATGAGATATGGAAAGGAAAGAGCCCATGTCTTAAGCTAGTTAAGATTTGGTGTTGTCCGGCCTATGTCTAAAAGCAAAATCCGGACAAGATCGAGGCAAGGTCTGTTATGTAGAACTGGAAGTGTTCCAGCTATACAAACTACAGCTGATGATTTGATAGAACCAAAGGATTCAATAGTTACCAACGAACCTCAGCCTCTCCGCCGATCTAGTAGGGTTCCTCACCCACCTGAGAGATACTTCGGTTTCTCTATGACAGTGGGAGCGAGGATTGCATCATGAGATGATGACCCAACTAGTTTCGAGCTGGCCATCAGGAGTGGGACTCTGTAAGAATGGCTGGATGCTTAGCGATCTGAGATGGAATCCTTATACACCAACAAAGTATGGACTTTGGTTGCGATATCTGAAGGGTTAAATCCCCATCAGGAGAAAGTATATCTTGAGAAGATTACTTGGTGTACATGGAATAGTTGAGACTTTCAAAGCTAGACTTGTTAAAGGTTTGCATCATTGACCAGGTATGGATCATGACGAAACCTTTTCTAAGGAGCTATGCTTAAGTCCATCCAGATCCTACTTGTCACGGCTACATACCATGACTACGATATCTGGTGGTTGGGTGTCATGACTGCTTTTCTAAATGATATTTTGGAAGAGTGCGTCTATAAGTACACAGCCAGAGGGCTTCGTAAACAGTGGGAGCAGCGGAAACGTGTGCAAGATGCTTTATATAGGATAAAGCAGGCATCGCGGAGTTGGAACATTTGTTTCGATGAATTAGTCAAAGAGTTTGACATCATCAAAATGATAGATGAACCTTGTATAAACAAAAGGTAGTAGGGAGTATGGTGGTGATCCTCGTAGAGTACGTGGATGACATACTCTTGATAGGGAAGGAGTTTCCTATGCTACGCTCGGTCGATCTCCGCTTATCACATGGATTCTCCATATAGGATCAAAATGATACCTCCTAAATCCTGAGTTTTGGATCTATGAGATAGATTTAATTGGATGTTAGGATTCTCACTAGTTGTAGTGAGATGATATCAATCGATCCTGGGGAGAATCACTGGAAGGGTTCCAGGGTGATAAAAATGACTGAATGTCAGTCGCAGGCATTGTCTATACCCTCAGTAAAGGGACGGTATGTTGGAAGAGTTCCAAGCTGTAAGTCCGTGTTGCCCATCCCGGTGCTTACGGGAGGCGGAAAACATAATAAAAATCGGATTTTTAATGACTTAGGCAACATGGACTATCCTTGTGAGGATCTTTGCTAAACTAAAACTAGCTAAAGTAAACTAACAACTAACAAAGTTGTAGAAAGGTTATACCTTTGGTCTTTAGTCCTTCTCTCCTTGCTCCTAGGTATGGTAGAAAAGGATCACCTTGCTTGTCTTCTCCCGTCAAAGAAGGATCCACCCGAAAGCCACCACCTTTAGCTTCAACTCCAAGCTAGGAGTAACTAGAGTGCAAGAAATGCTAAGACTTGAACCCTAGAAGTGAGTAGAGAAGATCAAGAGAGGGTTTTTCTCAAGCTATTTGTTTCTCAACACATGAGAGGGAGAGAGCTTGAGGGAGAGGATGAGCAAGAGAGAGAAAAGAAAATGAGAGAATGAGAAAATAGTGAGCCATTCTCACTAATATGTGTGAGTTATTTTAATTAATTAATTAGCAAGAAAATTGTCATGGTTTAATCAAGAGGTGACCATTATCATTTCATTATTAATGCAAATTGCAAGAATCAAAGAGCATCTTCCAAATGAAATGATCATGGTCAAATTGTCAACTTGGTCAACAAGTCAACAAAGTCAAAGTGTCAACAACAACAACCATGCACAATAATTAAGCTAATTATTAATTAACAATAATACACACAAAAACAATAGGGTTAATAAAATGACAATAGTCATTAACCCTAAACAAGGTCCTCTCCCTCAATCTCAAGCAACCGTGCATACGCACCCGCATTCGTGATCCGAGGAACACGAACACAATGAGAAAAACCAATCTCAAATCATATACTAGGATCCGGCTTAAACCAAAGCCCGCTAGTATAAACTGTCCGGACAGCAAACGTGCACAAGTGCGCGGATGCGAACGAACCCTGTCGCAAAACCATGCGACATCTACTCATTTTGCCTAAAGGCGAATAGCTCTCTGTGTGGGACTCTAAAGACTCGACACTACGCTGGCAGTGGGTTTAACCACAGACCGCAAGCGGCACTAGCTGTACGTAACGGTCCCCAGGTAGATGTCGATAAGAAGACTGACGAGGTGAACCCCATCTGCACTCCTACTGAGCCTGTATGTGACAGTCTCCGTACAGTCCGGTCTGTTCGTCTGATACATCGCATGGCGGGCCTAGGGGGGCGGTGAACGTCAGTCCCCTAATAGCGGTACAAGTCGTGTCGGAGTGTAGCCCAGAACACCCTGAGATAACACTGGAAACCTACCAGTATATCTCGCTTGCCCTGGCCAGGGACTACTCGTGTAATGGCTCTCCTAGACACAGCGCGATGTCAACCCCCAATACCGGGAGAGACGAATCCTGTCTAACCGTCACTGCCTCCAAGTGCTTCGGGACTGCACCCAAAAACTACCTGTTTGCACAGCTCCTTTGAGCCGTGGTAGGGTAGTAATCAAAGTGCAGTGGGAACACACTCGAGGCGAAGTGACAGTGTCAAGTCAGCGGACTAAGCTGTACTCATGTCACCTGGGAACTGATAACTGACGATAGGTATATTACCAACCAACAGTTCCCGACGAGTCCTGTCCAGTGTACTCGTAACCTAACGAGCACCCGCATACTATCCCAAGCACGACGTACTAACGGCTGTGGGACAGACCGTCTCCCACACTGGGATGAGAAGCGCATACGCTAGTCTACTCCGGAGTATCGATGCCCTGTCTCGATAGTCCAACGACCAGGGACCTGTATAAGGATGTGCTTATAGATTACCCAGCTCCCACGAGTGCGAGCGCCATCACAACGCTGGTAATCAAGCAAAGATCCTAAGGGCTCTACTAATATGTATACCAGCAATATGCTAAAAGAAACACATGCACATATTAAAGCAGAGACAAACCAAGTAGCATACTACCATTTCGAGCAAGATTGTATATACAACTGTGAATATCCCAAGCTTCCATTAAGTAATATACAAGCTAGTATGATACAGTAATGGCCTCTAGGGCATATACACTAACAATCTCCCACTTGCACTAAGGCCATGTACTGGCGTATCGAAGACCTATCATCTCGATCAGCCGCTCGAACTGAGTCTGGGGCAAGGCCTTGGTGAATGGATCTGCTGTGTTATCCTCTGATGCAACTCTCCGGACCTCGATCTCCTGGCGATCCACGATCTCCCTGATCAGGTGATACCGCCTTAAGATGTGTCTGGATTTCTGATGGGACCTGGGTTCCTTCGCTAAAGCTATAGCCCCGTTGTTGTCGCAATACAGAGGTATTGGGTCAACAATGGACGGAACCACCTGAAGTTCTTTCAAGAACTTCCTCATCCAGACAGCTTCTTTTGCGGCATCAGATGCAGCGATGTATTCCGCTTCCATAGTCGAGTCAGCAACGGTTTCCTGTTTGGAGCTCTTCCAACACACCGCCCCTCCATTGAGGGTAAAGACAAAACCCGACATGGACTTGGAATCATCCTTGTCACTCTGGAAGCTGGAGTCAGCAAAGGCCTCAACCTGCAGGTCTTTTCCGCCATACACCAAGAACATCTCCTTAGTCCTTCTCAGGTACTTGAGAATGTTCTTTACTGCTATCCAATGTTTCTCCCCTGGGTTTGACTGATACCTGCTTACCACACTCAGTGCATAAGCCACATCCGGTCTGGTACATAACATCGCATACATTATAGAGCCTACCGCAGAAGCGTAGGGTATAATAGACATGCGATCCCTCTCCAAATCAGTCTTGGGAGACATCTCTTTGGAGAGGGTGATCCCGTGACAAGCCGGTAGATTACCGCGCTTGGAATCTTCCATACTGAATCTCTTCAGTATGGTGTCGATGTACCTGGACTGCGAGAGTCCTAATATCCTCTTGGATCTGTCACGGTAGATCCGGATACCCAGAATGTAGGAGGCATCACCCAGGTCTTTCATAGAGAACCTGTGTGACAAGAACCCCTTGACAGATTGTAGCATAGGAATGTCATTTCCTATTAAGAGAATGTCATCCACGTATAAAACGAGGAATACTACAGTTCTCGCTACAAATCTACAATAGATGCATGGTTCATCTGGATTTTTGATAAAGCCAAATTCTTTGACCGTCTCATCAAAACAGATGTTCCAACTCCGCGATGCCTGCTTGAGTCCATAAATGGACTTGAGCAACTTGCACACCTTTCCGCTGCTCCCACCCTGAATGAAACCCTCTGGCTGGTCCATATAGACACACTCCTCTAAATGACCATTTAGAAAAGCTGTCTTTACGTCCATCTGCCAAATCTCATAATCGTGGAAAGCAGCGATGGCAAGAAGGATCCGAATGGATTTCAGCATAGCTACTGGAGAAAAGGTTTCGTCATAGTCCAAACCAGGTCGCTGACGAAAACCCTTTGCTACCAGTCTAGCTTTATAGGTCTCAACCTGTCCATCTACACCAATCTTCCTTTTGAAGATCCACTTGCATCCTACGGGTTTTACCCCGTCTGGAGCAATGTCCAACGTCCATACCTTGTTGGTGTACATGGACTCCATCTCGGTCCGCATGGCATCCAGCCATTTTACCGAGTCAACGCTCTGAATGGCTTGCTGGAAGCTAGTAGGCTCATCACAATCCAGGATGCAGTCTTCTCTATCCCCGTCAATGAGAAAACCGTAGTATCTCTCGGGCGGATGAGACTGCCTACTACTCCTGCGGAGTGGCATAGGAATGTCCTGTTCTTTTGAACTTTCTGGTTCCACTAAACTTTCAGTAATAGTTTGTGGTTCTGGAATTTCTTCCAGTTCTATTGCGCTCCCACTTATTTCTTTTTCTATGAACTGATGTTCTAGAAAGTGGGCATGACGAGAAACAAGGACTTTTTGTTCCTCTTCGCAATAGAAGTAATATCCCTTGGAGTTCTTTGGATATCCCACAAACTTGCACTGTACTGAGCGTGCCTCGAGCTTGTCCGCATGCTGCTTTTTTACAAAAGCTGGACATCCCCATGTCTTAATGTGATTAAGATAGGGTTTCTTCCCACTCCATAACTCATATGGTGTGGTAGGCACAGTCTTAGTGGGAACACGGTTCAAAAGATATGCAGCTGTTTCCAGCGCATACCCCCAGAATGATCGCGGTAACTCAGCGTTATTCATCATGGACCGTATCATATCCAATAGGGTTCGGTTCCGTCTCTCCGATACACCGTTATGTTGCGGAGTGTATGGAGGAGTAAGCTGAGAGAGAATTCCATTCTCTTTTAAGTAATTCAGGAATTCGGCACTTAAGTATTCTCCTCCTCGATCCGATCTTAGGATCTTGATACTTTTGCCGGTCTGTTTTTCTACTTCACTCTTATATTCCTGGAATTTTTCAAAAGCCTCGGATTTATGTTTCATTAAGAAGACATAACCGTACCTTGAAAAATCATCCGTAAAAGTTATGAAGTAAGAAAAACCGCTTCGCGCATGTGTAGACATTGGACCGCACACGTCGCTGTGTACGAGTCCCAAGAGCTCGCTCGCTCTTTCTCCGTGTCCAGAAAACGGAGCCTTTGTCATCTTTCCTTTGAGACAGGATTGACAAGTTGCATATGATTGATATTCGAACGAATCTAAATATCCTTCAGTATGTAACTTAGTCAATCTTCTCTCGTTGATGTGACCCAGTCTACAATGCCATAAGAAAGTTTTATTAATTTCTGGAGACTTTCTTTTGTGTGTATTCTGGATATTGAAAACCTGTGGTTGGTTTAAAACGTATATACCGTTGTTCAATGTACCTGACCCAATCAACACTTGATTAAGGTGAATGTTCACTACATTACTTACAAATGCAAATTCATAACCTTCTTTAGATAATAAAGATACAGAAATGATATTACAGGTTGCATTTGGTACATAATAACAACTACGCAAAACCAAAAAGTGTCCATCTGATAATCCCAGGTGATAGTCCCCCACGGCCTCAGCATCCATGCTAGCACCGTTCGCAACTCTGAGGGTCATGTCACCTGCCTTCAAAACTCTACGCTTTCTCAACGCCTGCAAAGAATTACAGATATGAGATCCCGATCCGGTATCCAATACCCAGGAAGTAGAGTTTATAGATAGACAGTTTTCAATAACATACACACCTGAAGCTGAAGCTGCAACTCGCTTCAAATCCTGTGTTCTGGCTTTCCAAGCCTTGCAATCTTGTTTCCAGTGACCACTTTTGTGACAATAGAAGCATTCTTCCTTACCCACCAGCTTCCCCGCTACTTTTGTTGCTTTACCCTTTCCCTTCGTATCCACTTTACCGACACCGCCTCTTGGTTTGGCGGGGGCTTTCTTCTTCTTGCCCTTGGCTTTCGCCCTGGACCTAGAAGAGGAAGATCCTCCTACAAACAAAGTGGATGTCTCCCTACCCTTCTGTAGGGTGCCCTCAGCAGTCCTCAACATGTTCAGAAGTTCGGCCAGTTCGACCTCCTTTCCTTGCATGTTGAAGTTGAGAATGAACTGGGCGTAAGTGGAAGGAAGGGACTGGAGAATCAGATCAGTATAGAGTTCATTCTCCAACGTGGTCCCAAGGTCCGCGAGCTCCTCTATATAGCCGATCATCTTAAGCACGTGGTCCGCTACCGATGATCCGACGGCCAACCTTGCCGAAAAGAGCTTCTTCGACACTTCGTATCTTGCGATACGAGACTGCTCTCCATACAGTTCTTTTGTATGGAGAAATATGGACTCTAGGTCCATATTCTCGTGCCTCCTCTGATGGTCGTTGTCCATCGAGGCTAATACGAGGCATTTGGCCCTCGCGCAATCTATCTCCCATGTCTTACGGATTTCTACATCCGCGACGCTGGAGGTGGGACCTGGGACGGGGGGAGCTTTGGTGGTAAGTATATACCCCAGCTTGTCATAAGTGATAGCCATCTTGATATTCCTGAGCCAATCTTTGTAGTTTGGCCCTGTCAATATGTTTTTATCTAATAGTAACTTAAGTCCGGTCATCTTGAATGGTCGCTGCAATTAGGAGAGAGAAAAGAAACACTTTAGCATGATGCTCTTGCAAGTTTAGAGTGGTTTTTAGTTTGTCTAAACTGGATGGCTCCCACTGTCTCTCGAATCCCTTCTCAAACCATAAAGAAAAGGATTAGCCGGGATCATTCTCACCGTACAATACTTGCTTAACCGTTCAGCCAGGCCAGTGTCGGTACTTCGAGGGAGGTTTTCCAACGCTTTCGCGAAGTTCCTTAATTAAGTAACCTCTTTTCCCTGTGGGCGTAGCCCCGCTAACACCTTTCTAGGCACCTACTAGGTTTATAGCATTGATCGTTAAGTGAGAGTTTTCCCGAGGAGTAGCATATACTCACAGTAGGATCGGGATCCAAATATCATCGCGTGATAAAACCGAAGGAATCCTACCAGAATTATCACACTCCAAATGGTATGCAACGCTAGCAAGTTTCAGTACTTATGAAACTCCCGATGTGGATTTTTGCCCCATGCTCTTATGACCTTGACTTTGGCCAAAATATCATAAGTCACATGTCAAGTTCTACCCGTCATTCTCCTGGTTAATTTGGACCCACCCGTACCTACCCTTGGCTTTGGCCAAAATGGCAGCACGACTGTCCCAAACCAACGCATCTATCTATGCTGCACATGAATACCCAAACGCTACCAATCACTATGCCTTGACTTTGGCCAAAATACATAGCTTGAATACTTTTGACCATTCATGTGGAATGACGGAGGGCTACGGATGGTTTTGGCGAAACCGTGAACGTAGTGAACTTGATATAATCGATGGAACGAGATAGCTTTTAAAAGGAGTGGTTCAAGCTCCGCGTTTAAAAGTTTTAGTTTTGAAAAGAACCGAGTGGTTTTCAAAGTGTTCCAATCGACTTTTACTTGGTTTATTTCTTGCATTAGTTCTTTTAATGCGTCCCATCATTTAATCCTACCATTGCAGAAAACAACCAAAATATGACGTACGCTTATGCCATTCGCATTCGCCACGGGGCCCCGTCATCACCCGTTAGGTTACTTAACTAACGACAGAGCGGGGGCTGGGCTAGCGCGGCTGTAAAACATAAGCAACGCCTAAATAGTTATTATATATAAATATATAGCAATGATAGACATTACAGATCACAGATGAATACATTGGATATACTAGGAATCCGCAATGCGTTCGAGCCTGCAACGCAAAGCGGATTACACGGTCGCGGTGAATAGCCAATACCCCACCCAAGACCCCTACGGGTGCGGCAAACTACCCGCCAAGCACCCGAAGCGAAGCAACCTCCCTCACCACCGTGAGTAGGCCACTCGGCACTTCGAGTACCCGGTAGTTTGTGCACCCCCTCCATGGGTCTATCCTAGGAGCAAAAACAGTAAAAAGAATTATACAATGACGGCTACAACCCCGACCCGGTTGTGCGGCCATACAAAGAATATTATTACATCAATTTACATGTTACAAATGAATGAAAGAAAAACAACGCTCATCTCACATCCAACCCGGCTATTCACCCGCGACAATCCAATCCATTCATATCCACAAACCAACAACAAACACAGATCATGTATAACCCCGACTAATCGTCTTATAGCGATTAGCCGACGTTCAATACATGCAAGCATTACAGATATAACCGATGTAGTTAAAGCGTAGTGAAGTTCCGGAAAAATACGGATTTATAGGCCCGCAAAAGCAAATTTTAGTTCTGGAAAATCTGGGCATATAATATATATCCTAAAAATCCCAAAAACAATACAGAAAGACACTGCACGAAAAACGATGCAGTGAAGACATCAAACCGCGGCGCTTCCGCGGCACGAGCCTACCTCGTGCGGCGGAAGCGCGGCGGTTTGGATGATTCTCTGTCTCGTTTTTCGTGGGTGTTTTTAAAAAACCCTGAGATGAATTTACAAATATAAAGTTTTCTATTTTGAGCAGAAAAAATTTCAACAGAAACTAGGGTTTTTCAAAGTTCGGTTTTTGGATTTTTCGGTTTCGAAACTTCGCTATACTTTACTACCTAGCTAGTTTGAGTTTAGTTAGGCTCTGATACCACTGTAAGTCCGTGTTGCCCATCCCGGTGCTTACGGGAGGCGGAAAACATAATAAAAATCGGATTTTTAATGACTTAGGCAACATGGACTATCCTTGTGAGGATCTTTGCTAAACTAAAACTAGCTAAAGTAAACTAACAACTAACAAAGTTGTAGAAAGGTTATACCTTTGGTCTTTAGTCCTTCTCTCCTTGCTCCTAGGTATGGTAGAAAAGGATCACCTTGCTTGTCTTCTCCCGTCAAAGAAGGATCCACCCGAAAGCCACCACCTTTAGCTTCAACTCCAAGCTAGGAGTAACTAGAGTGCAAGAAATGCTAAGACTTGAACCCTAGAAGTGAGTAGAGAAGATCAAGAGAGGGTTTTTCTCAAGCTATTTGTTTCTCAACACATGAGAGGGAGAGAGCTTGAGGGAGAGGATGAGCAAGAGAGAGAAAAGAAAATGAGAGAATGAGAAAATAGTGAGCCATTCTCACTAATATGTGTGAGTTATTTTAATTAATTAATTAGCAAGAAAATTGTCATGGTTTAATCAAGAGGTGACCATTATCATTTCATTATTAATGCAAATTGCAAGAATCAAAGAGCATCTTCCAAATGAAATGATCATGGTCAAATTGTCAACTTGGTCAACAAGTCAACAAAGTCAAAGTGTCAACAACAACAACCATGCACAATAATTAAGCTAATTATTAATTAACAATAATACACACAAAAACAATAGGGTTAATAAAATGACAATAGTCATTAACCCTAAACAAGGTCCTCTCCCTCAATCTCAAGCAACCGTGCATACGCACCCGCATTCGTGATCCGAGGAACACGAACACAATGAGAAAAACCAATCTCAAATCATATACTAGGATCCGGCTTAAACCAAAGCCCGCTAGTATAAACTGTCCGGACAGCAAACGTGCACAAGTGCGCGGATGCGAACGAACCCTGTCGCAAAACCATGCGACATCTACTCATTTTGCCTAAAGGCGAATAGCTCTCTGTGTGGGACTCTAAAGACTCGACACTACGCTGGCAGTGGGTTTAACCACAGACCGCAAGCGGCACTAGCTGTACGTAACGGTCCCCAGGTAGATGTCGATAAGAAGACTGACGAGGTGAACCCCATCTGCACTCCTACTGAGCCTGTATGTGACAGTCTCCGTACAGTCCGGTCTGTTCGTCTGATACATCGCATGGCGGGCCTAGGGGGGCGGTGAACGTCAGTCCCCTAATAGCGGTACAAGTCGTGTCGGAGTGTAGCCCAGAACACCCTGAGATAACACTGGAAACCTACCAGTATATCTCGCTTGCCCTGGCCAGGGACTACTCGTGTAATGGCTCTCCTAGACACAGCGCGATGTCAACCCCCAATACCGGGAGAGACGAATCCTGTCTAACCGTCACTGCCTCCAAGTGCTTCGGGACTGCACCCAAAAACTACCTGTTTGCACAGCTCCTTTGAGCCGTGGTAGGGTAGTAATCAAAGTGCAGTGGGAACACACTCGAGGCGAAGTGACAGTGTCAAGTCAGCGGACTAAGCTGTACTCATGTCACCTGGGAACTGATAACTGACGATAGGTATATTACCAACCAACAGTTCCCGACGAGTCCTGTCCAGTGTACTCGTAACCTAACGAGCACCCGCATACTATCCCAAGCACGACGTACTAACGGCTGTGGGACAGACCGTCTCCCACACTGGGATGAGAAGCGCATACGCTAGTCTACTCCGGAGTATCGATGCCCTGTCTCGATAGTCCAACGACCAGGGACCTGTATAAGGATGTGCTTATAGATTACCCAGCTCCCACGAGTGCGAGCGCCATCACAACGCTGGTAATCAAGCAAAGATCCTAAGGGCTCTACTAATATGTATACCAGCAATATGCTAAAAGAAACACATGCACATATTAAAGCAGAGACAAACCAAGTAGCATACTACCATTTCGAGCAAGATTGTATATACAACTGTGAATATCCCAAGCTTCCATTAAGTAATATACAAGCTAGTATGATACAGTAATGGCCTCTAGGGCATATACACTAACACAAGCTAGATACCGTGACATACTAGACGATAAAGGCAGGATACATCGCTACTTAAGATGCTACCAAAGAGGATGTTTGGGTGTATATTAGTTCATGAGATGAACTATGTTCCTACCATTGTGAGACAATGGAGTTGTGGCTCATGCCGAGGAACGCCGGTCCCATCAGTGATCCAGACTTATTCTAAGGAAGCATCGCCTGATTATGGAGATAGTTGATCTCCAAGGTGATCGAGGTTTGGAGAGTAGACTCAGAGGACAACACAGCGGATCCACTCACAAAGGCCTGTTCCCAGAGAGAGACTTTTATGGGATGGTTGAGTATGAGATACTACAACCACTGCTACAGATGGCCCTAGTGCAAGTGGGAGATTTTTAGTTATATGTATGCCCTAGAGGCCATTACTGTACATTGGATGTATATTGTAGTGGATGCTGGAACATATATAGGGAGGACTTTCTTGCTCGACATGATAGTATGCTATCTGGTTGACCTTTACCTTAACGTGTACACTGATTGTCTCTCTGTTACATGTTGGTAAAGCCCTTAGGATGTGTACTTGACTACCTGGACTATGATGCGGATCATACTAGTGGGGACATGGTAGTCCATAAGTACATCCTTCAAAGTCTCTAGTCGAGGGTGTATCGAGACGGGGCATCGATATACCAGAGTAGACTAGCGTATACCTTCTCGACCCATACAGATGGGCAATGAATGATCCCATATCCATTGGTGTTTGACATCGGAGATGATATACGGGTGCTCAGTAGAGACTGGGTACACTGGACGGACTCGCCGAGAACTCCCAGATGGTATTATACCTCACGTCAGATGGCAGTTCTCTGGTGACACTGGTACAGAGTAGTCTGTTGACCCGAGATCGTCATAGAGTCTTGTGTGGTTCCCACTGTGCTTTGATTTCCATCTTAGCACGTCCAAGAGGGCGTGCAAAACGATGGTTTTTGGGTACAGTCCCGAGTCACATGGAGGCAATGAGCGATAGGAGGGGATTCGTCTCTCCCGGTATAGGGGGTTGATGTTGCGCTGTGTTCGATTGGCTATAACAGGAAATCCCTGGCCAGGGTTGCTGAGATTTACTGGTAAGTGTTACCAGTAGTTTCTCGAACAGTTATAGACCTCATATCGACACGACTTATCGAGCTATTGGGGTCTGACGTTTACCACCCCTAGGCGAGATATGCGACATATCAGACGATCAGACCGGACTGTACGGTAGTGTTACTGGTTGGATTCACTGGAGTGTGAGCGGGCTTGCTCGTCGATCTTCAGATCGCTCAATACCCGGGTGGCCGTTACGTTGAGCAGACCGCTTGCGGCTTGTGGGAGTTTGATATGATCATCACCTGCTGCCGGCGTATTGACGAGTCTTTAGAGTCCTACACAGAGGTTTCCTGGCTCAAGCGAAACGAAATAGGAGCACATATGAGATATGTGCGGGACCGAGAATGATACCAGTATGTGATACTGTATTTGATTCTCGCGATATGTGACATCGATCGGTTATATGCGATATAGCCGGGTTATCGGATCAAGTGTTGATTCGATAAGTTGTTACTGTTGATATTAGTCGGTTATATGCGATATGACCGGATCGTTAAATCAAGTGTTGATTTAATGATTTAATGCATAATTATATATTTGATATATTACTTTGCATTAACTAGTATCGGTTCACTTAAGATGGATTTTCTCGCTCGGATGTGCGCATTATATATGTGATATGATTTTGTGCACATGCTTGTATCATGTTTGATGATACATGATAGTTTGGTGTATGGTTTAAACCATGGTTGGTCAATGGTTAAGGTTTCTTATTCTTCATTTACTTATTCTTTTATTTATTCATTGATTTATGAATGAAATAGAATGGTGGCCAATTTTAGATTATCCTTGAAGCTTCTTGAAGCTTTGAAATGGTTGACCATTTTGTTTCTTTCTCTAACCCTAACCATACAACCTAACCTAAGTTAATTCTCTACACCTAACTAGGGTTGGATTATGATAAGTATTCATTCATTTTTTATTTTACAAAATAACTTATCATAATTAGCTTCTTCTTCTTCTTCATTTCTTCACATGAAGAAAGCTTGCTCCATTAATGGCAAGTGATGAGAATGAGTGAGAAATCCAATTCTAAAGTCTACCCACATCCTATTTCTTCATCCTCTACCTCTTGCCAAGTAGTAGAGTGTGTTTCCTTCACAAGTTATCATGGTTTGGTGAAGGTGGAGCTTGATCTAGCGATGCCTCGACGTAGATCATCTTCGGCACGAAGCCGACGACCTTGCCCGCTCGTTCTCCGATGAAGCCGACGCTAGAGCCCGGATTTGATTTGGACAGCGGAGAGGACCTCATCTCGGAGCCGTGGAGGTGGAGGACCGGATCTACAAAGGTTGTATTTCCGTATTCCTTTAGTTTAGATGTAAACTAGTTTACTTATCGCCTAGACATCTAGCCAACGATCCGTAGTTTAGGGTTTCTCGACACCGTATTTTTGAAATTGCCATGGTTGATGGCTTGTGAGACCTCATTAGGGTGCCTAGGAACCCTACACGTGCTACGTTTGTTGGCCTGCGTCAAGGCGTAGTGTGCGGTAGCTAACTAGTATTTATCTGCTTATGCATATGATGCAGATTGGATTAGGGTAGTCGTGCGACTTTGTTGGCCTGCGTCAAGGGTCGTGCGGGTGGGTTTAATTCAATCAGGAAATGACGGGTTGAACTTGACTAGCGCACTATGGTTTGTTGGCCTGCGTCAAGGTCATAGGACGCTAGGGGCAAAATTATCAGGAATTTCAAGTGTTGAAATTTGCAATGAGATTGCATACCTTTTATGAGATAGTTGGATCCCGATACCCGCTGCGAATAAGAGTTACTCCTGGGAGAGTTTTATACATTACAATTAGCCGATCAAGTAGGTGTCTAGAAAGGTGTTAACGAGGTTACGCCTCTGGGAAAACGAGGTTTACATTAATTAGGTTCGTGCGAAAGCACGGGGGACCTCCCTCAAAGTACCGACACTGGCCTGGCTGAAAGATTGGCGAACTTGTAGTGTGTAATTAATCCCGGCTAGTCTTTCCTTTTAGGGTTTGAAGGAAGATTTGATAAAAAGCAGTGGGAGCCATCCTGATTAGATAAAATAATAACCAATCTATTCTTGCAAGAGCGCACGCTGAGTGTTTTCTTCTCTCTCTCTCCTGGTAGCGACCATATCACGCCTTAATCAAGATAATAATACGGAATATTGACCGAACCCTCTTGTTATACTGAGCTGGGGAACGTTGGTCCCGCTCCAACTTATAATTGTTATAAGACAGAGCAGGAAATTGGGGAATACCAGATTTCCCGTGCCGCCCAAACGAAGAGAGTGCATGCTGATGCATCATCTTCGGGTGTGTTCGTTACAAAGAACTGTTTCTCTGTATCCTCTACGTCCTGGGTATGTGATACCAGATCAGGATCCCGGATATGTAATCTGTTACATAGGGCTACAGATAGGTAGAGAACTGAGAACGGGTGATATGTTTCATGAGGCAGAAAACGGGGCAAGTGTTGCAGCCAAGTCTGTTGGTCACTGTCACCCTGTATTACCAATACATTGATTCTGAACGAATGTTATTAGATAACGAACCTGATATACAAAATCATATCAGTCTCTTTATTAGTAAAGAAATGATAAAATTTTGTATTGTTGGATAATGTTTTGAACATTTCCTATATCAAAAGTTGATCGGTTCAGGCACGTTATCTAAAAGCATTGATGTTCTAAATCAAACTACAGTTCTTTAGTATACGGAACACACACAAGAGGAAGAGTTCAGAAATGAACGAATCCTACTTGAGGCATTGTAGACTAGGTCATATCAATGCGACCCGACTAGCTGAAGTTACATGTAGATGCATATTTAAATCAGTTTGAATTTACATCTTGTGAAACTTGCCAGTCATGTCACAGAGATAAGATGACCATAGCTCCGTTTAATGGAAACAGAGAAAGAGTTAGTAAACTCTTGGGATGATACATGTTGATGTATGTAGATCCCCAGTCTACATATGCCAAGACCGGTTCTTTGTACTTCATTACATTCTCTGATAATCTCTCGAGATTCAGACATATGTTCCTGTTGAAACACAAGTCCGAACCTTTTGAGATATTCACAGAATATAAGTTAGAAGTAGAGAACCAATACGGGTATAAGTATTATGTCCTATGATGAGATCAAGGAGGAGAATACTTGTGCACGGAAATCCTGGATTATTCTAAAGGAGAATGAGATTCTCTCTCAGCATTACTCCTCTGAATACACCATAGCACGATGGTATATCAGGGCGGAGCAGATACACCTTATTTGATATGGTGTGCTCTATGATGAGTACTACTGAGTTACCTATTTCCTTTTGGGAGTTGTGCACTTAAGAAGCTGCATACCTTTTGAATAGGGTTCCAATCAAATCAGTTGCCTACCACTTCATATGTGATACGGAAGGGGAAGAGCCCATATCTTAAGTTAGTTAAGATTTGGGGTTGTCCGGCCTATGTCTAAAAGCAAAATCCGGACAAGCTCGAGGTAAGGTCTGTTATGTAGAACTGGAAATGTTCCAGCTATACAAACTGCAGCAGATGATTTGATAGAGCCAAAGGATTCAGTAGATTCCAACGAACCTCAGCCTCTCCGCCGATCTAGTAGGGTTCCTCACCCACCTGAGAGATACTTCGGTTTCTCTATGACAGTGGGAGCGAGGACTGCATCATGAGATGATGACCCAACTAGCTTCGAGCTGGCCATCAGCAGTAAGACTTTGTTAGAATGGCTGGATGCTTAGCGATCTGAGATGGAATCCTTATACACCAACAAAGTACGGACTTTGGTTGCTATATCTGAAGGGTTAAATCCCCATCAGGAGCAAGTATATCTTGAGAAGATTACTTGGTGTACTTGGAAAAGTTGAGACTTTCAAAGCTAGACTTGTTAAAGGTTTTCGTCATCAACCAAGCGTGGATAATGATGAAACTTTTTCAAGCAACTATGCTTAAGTCCATCCAGATCCTACTTGTCACGGCTACATACCATGACTACGATATCTGGTGGTTGAGTGTCATGACTGCTTTTCTAAATGATGTTTTAGAAGAGTACGTCTATAAGTACACAACCAGAGGGCCTCGTAGACAGTGGGAGCAGCGGAAACGTGTGCAAGATGCTTTATAGGATAAAGCAGGCATCGCGGAGTTGGAACATCTGTTTTGAGGTGGTAGTCAAAGAGTTTGACTTCATCAAAATGGTAGATGAACCTTGTATATACAAGAAGGTAGTAGGGAGTATGGTAGCGATCCTCGTAGAGTACGTGGATGACATACTCTTGATAAGAAAAGAGTTTCTTATGCTACGCTCGATGAATCTCCGTTTATCACAATGATTCTCCGTGTAGGATCAAAATGATACCTCCTAAATCCTGAGTTTTAGATCTATGAGATAGATTTAATTGGATGTTAGGATACTCACTAATTGTTGTGAGATGGTATCAATCGATCCTGGGGAGAATCACTGGAAAGGTTCCAGAGTGATAAGGACGACTGAAAGTCAGTCACAGGCATTGTCTTTACCCTCAGTAAAGGGACGGTATGCTGGAAGAGTTCCAAGCTAGATACCGTGGCATACTAGACGATAAAGGCTTGATACATCGCTACTTAAGATGCTACCAAAGAGGCTGTTTGGATGTATATTGGTTCATGAGATGAACTATGTTCCTCCCATTGTGTGACAATGGAGTTGTGGCTTATGCCAAGGAACGCATGTCCCATCAGTGATCCAGACACATTCTAAGGCAGTATCACCTGATCATGGAGATGGTTGATCTCCAGGGTGATCGAGGTTAGGAGAGTAGACTCAGAGGACAACACGGCGGATCCACTCACAAAGGCCTTTTCCCAGAGAGAGACTTTTATGGGATGGTTGAGTATGAGATACTTCAAACCACTGCTATACAGATGGCCCTAGTGCAAGTGGGAGATTGTTAGTTATATGTATGCCCTAGAGGCCATTACTGTACATTGGATGTATATTGTAGTGGATGCTGGGACATATATAGGGAGGACTTTCTTGCTCGACATGATAGTATGCTATCTGGTTACTCTTTACCTTAACGTGTACACTGATTGTCTCTCTGTTAAATGTTGGTAAAGCCCTTAGGATGTGTACTTGACTACCTGGACTATGATGCAGATCATACTAGTGGGGACATGGTAGTCCATAAGTACATCCTTCAAAGTCCCTGGTCGAGGGTGTATCGAGACGGGGCATCGAAATACCAGAGTAGACTAGCGTATACCTTCTCGACCCATACAGATGGGCGATGGATGATCCCATGTCCATTGGTGTTTGACATCAGAGATGATATACGGGTGCTCAGTAGAGACTGGGTACACTGGACGGACTCGCCGAGAACTCCCAGATGGCATTATACCTCACGTCAGATGGCAGTTCTCTGGTGACACTGGTACAGAGTAGTCTGTTAACCCGAGATCGTCATAGAGTCTTGTGTGGTTCCCACTGTGCTTTGATTTCCATCTTACCACGTCCAAGAGGGCGTGCAAAACGGTGGTTTTTGGGTACAGTCCCGAGTCACATGGAGGCAATGAGCGATAGGAGGGGATTCGTCTCTCCCGGTATAGGGGGTTGATGTTGCGCTGTGTTCGATTGGCTATAACAGGAAATCCCTGGCCAGGGTTGCTGAGATTTACTGGTAAGTGTTACCAGTAGTTTCTCGAATTGTTATAGACCTCATATCGACACGACTTATCGAGCTATTGGGGTCTGACGTTTACCACCCCTAGGCAAGATATGCAACATATCTGACGATCAGACCGGACTGTACGGTAGTGTTACTGGTTGGATTCACTGGAGTGTGAGCGGGCTTGCTCGTCGATCTTCAGATCGCTCAATACCCAGGTGGCCGTTACGTTTAGCAGACCGCTTGCGGCTTGTGGGTGTTTGATATGATCATCATCTGCTACCGGCGTATTGACGAGTCTTTAGAGTCCTACACAGAGGTTTCCTGGCTCAAGCGAAACGAAATAAGAGCGCATATGAGATATGTGCGGGACCGAGAATAATGCGTGTATGTGATACCGTATTCTATTCTCGCGATGAATGTGTCGAATGGTTGTATGCGATATAACCTAGTTATCGAATCAAGGATTGATTCGATAAGCCGATACATTGTATACTAGTCTGTTGTGTGCGACATGACCGGATCATTGAATCAAGTGTTGATTTAATGATTTAATGCATAATTATATATTTGATATATTATTTTGCATTAACTAGTATTGGTTCACTTTAAATGGATTTTCTCACTTGGTTTGTGCACATTGTATATGTGATATATTTTTGTGCACTTGTATGTATCTTGTTTGATGATGCATGCTAACTTGTGTTTTGTGTAAAGTTTAAACCATGGTTATGTAATGGTTAGGGTTTTCATTTTCATATCTATTTATTTATTTGTTTATTCATATTGGAAAATGATAAGCATAATGCAAAATGGTGGCTTTCTTTGCAAGCTTGTTGAAGCTTCATGAAGACTTTGACCAAGTGACCATTTTGTCTCATGCTTAACCCTAACCATTCCATTCAACCATGATTAACTCTCTACACTTGACCATGGTTATTATTATGATAAGTATTGATTTACTTTTGATTTTAAAAATTAACTTATCATAACAATATTTATCTTCTTCATCTTCTTCTTCCTTGAAGAAGCTTGCTTCATCAATGGTGATTGATGAAAACAAGTGAGAAATCCAATTCTAAAGTCTACCCACTTCCTATTTCTTCATCCTCTACCTCTTGCCAAGTAGTAGAGTGTGTTTTCTTCACAAGTTTCTTGACTTGGTGAAGTGAGAGCTTGATCTAGCGATGCTTCGACGTAGATCATCTTCGGCATGGACATCGACGACCTAGCTCGCCTATTCTCCGATGAAGCCGACGCTAGAGCCCGGATTTTGATTTGGAAAGCGGAGAGGACTTCATCACGGAGCCGTGGAGGTGGAGGACCGGATCTACAAAGGTTGTATATCCGTTCTTTTAGTTTAGATGTAAACTAGTTTCTTTTTCGCCTAGACATCTAGCCAACGATCCGTAGTTTAGGATTTCTCGGCACCGTAAATTTTGAAATTGGCATGGTTGATGCCTTGTGAGACCTCATTAGGGTGCCTAGGAACCCTACAGTTATTGCGCTTGATTTTGTTTTTTGTGTATTGGATGCACATGATTTAGATTTTATTCGTGCATGATGGATGCGCCTGTTTTGGATTTTCTTGCATGTTAGGCGCACGATATGAGATGCGATTTTGGTGCACACCAGGTGCACTAAATCGGGATTTGTGCATATCAGATGCACCTGGTATTGCTGTCAGGCACACCGTTGCCTCTGACAGGTGTTTCGTGCAAATCCGTTGCACTTAGATGTTGTTTCTGTGCACATGTATGGCACATTCGTGGATTTTGATTTTCGTGCGCACCAGACGCACGTAGCATTCTTATGCACATTTTAGGATTGATTTCTTTTGGAGTAGTATATTTTTGATACTTACTTTTTGGTATAGTAGCTGAGCATGACTAGTCCGAGGACAGTACATGACTATATTTTTGCATGCATTGATAATTATTGAAGGGATTTCCAAAGAGGAGTTATAGTCTCAGTATTTACCTACGTGTCCGTGATGACACAAAACTTTTTACAAGGGAAACCCTTATAAATTGTTTTTAAAACGGCGGGGCGTGTATATTAAACAAAGGATATATATATATATAGTTATTTTCTTACAATAGACGTCCGCCACTGTGCAGTGTTATGCGCACCGCACAGCAACTTAAAAAGGTTTGGCATGCATTTCCTTCAGATGTTTACCTGTATAGTTTTGACGTTTACAGGTATAGTTTTGATGTATATCATGTTGGTTTCGTATTGTATTTAGACATTGGTGTCTTCACCATAACTCCGATGATTGCGGGATGCTTGATGGAGTTTTGATTTTGAGTTATACACTCTTTTTCATGTGCATGCATTGCGCTACGATATGTTTTATGCATTGTTGATTTCGGAGCCCCGACGATTTGATTGTGTTGCTGAAATGTTTTTGTATTTGGGAGATTTTTAATTTAAATTCGGAGACTGAATTTCTTTAAGGGGGGAAGATTGTAACGTTTTGAAAATCGTTCAGGTGAAATTTCAGTTAATCGGTAAAACAACGGGTGTTTTCCGTAAAAATCAAGATATAAATATCTTTTAATATTAAATTAAATATACATATTCTAGCTATGTAATTTCTAGTATTTGGTGTTTATTGAGCCACTTGTAAAATTTCAAGTTTACTGAAAAAAATTCCGAAATTTATTATTTTAATATTATTTTTAAGCCGTCACTAATACATTTAATTAGGGATAATTACAAATTGGAATGGGTTGATACAAATTTTGTGCAACATGACACATTAAACTAACATGTAAAATATTGTTTTTGAAATGAAAAGAAATTATTAAGATGGTTTTAGAAAATATAAACAATAAAGGCTTAAATGGTGAAAAATAGCTAAATAGAATTGAGGTATGGTTCTAGGTTGACTTGGGATATAGTATTTATCATTTTTCCTCACCAAACAAACCCACACACCCCCTCCCGAAGTGGCTGGCCAAACCCAAGCTGCCCCCCCCCTTCTCATTTCCACACTTAAAGAAAAAAGGTCAAAGAAAAGAAAAGGGAATTAATAAAGAATGAAGCATGACTTTGTTGACTTTGACAATTCCATACACCCACACAACACTCTCTCTCTCTCCCCCACCCCATTCCAGCCGAGCCCCCCTCATTCAACAGCAACCCCCTCCTAAAAAAAAATCCCCATCTCTTTCTCTTGAAAAATCCCACAAAATGCCTAAAAATCAACACAAAAACCTCACAAAATCAAAATCTAAGCCCTACCCATTTTTCCTTAGCCCATATAGTATGGATCTTGGTGAAAAGTTAGCATTTTGGAGACAAGTTTGTGTGTTTGGATCTCAAGTTGGAGGTATAATCCTAAACCATGTTCAAATTGTTGCTAAAACACTTTAGTATAGCTTAATTAGAAGTTTAATTGTGGTTTTAATTTTGTGATTCAAAATTCAAGAAATGGTTTTCAATCAAATTAAGGATTTTATCATTAGGTTATGGTTTTAATGAGTAGTTTAACATGTTAATGGAATGCAAAGCCTAATCTAGTTACTAGTTGCTAATTGTTAGTTTAAAATTTTGCTAATTATGCTAATTTTGCTAACTAGATTTTTAGAAATTGATTAAATAATTGGGATTAAAATCAAATTAGGGTTTCATGACATTATTAACATTATAAATTGTAGTTTAATACTTTAGTTCATGCAAAACCAAGCTTGGTTGTTGAATTGTGAATTTTTCTTTAAAAAGTGTTGAAATTTGATAATTTGCAAGCTAGAATTTTGGATTTAATACAAATTGATGAGATTAAATTATGGTGATAGTTTGTATGACTTAATTATGATATTTGGTGAATATTATGGCTATTAGTTTTGTTAAAAGATCAAGTTTCGAATTAAAACGGTAATTAAGTGTTGTGAAGCCACGAATGGTGCGTTTGAGTTTTCTCGATCACTCGGCGTTTGTACGCCGATGTCGAGGGTTTTTGGGTTGATTTGAGATGCAAACCATAGGTTTTGACCTATGTGATATTCGTGTGTCGTTTTGGTCATGAGTCAGATTTTAATGCGATACGATGTGTTATGATACGTAGGTACCCTCACGAGGACTTTGAGACGACAAGCAAGCGCGTGGCGGCCTCGGCATCGGCAAGCGAAGATCGAGGTGAGTAGATTCATATCTACGGGGGAAGTCGGGTGGATGGTGTATAGCACCCCCGCAAAATCGTAAGAATTGATGTGATATCGTATAAATATACGTTTATGTGTGAATGCGAGATATGGATTCTTAGCAAGCAAGCCTTTAGGGGATCATGGATTAGTTTTAACGAAATTTGAGGAATGCGGTTTAGTGGATTTTCTTTGTCGCGAAACCCTAGAGTAAGGATTTGCATGCACGCACATACACGCGCTCGCGTACATTTATTTCCTTATGCGTATTGGGGATATATATATATATATATATATATATATATATATTTATATGTATGGATGATGAGGATAGTATATGGTATATGGAGATGAGTCGATGAGATTGGGCTTGGTGCCATGAGATCGGTGATATAATATGGTTCGTATTTGAGGTACGACATAATATTTTAGTGGGTTCTTTAGGCGTGGTGTTTTCATACACACGCATGCATAACATAGATGGTATCGGTATTGTACTAGACTTAGATCAGTACCCCCAGGTCATGATATATGATGGAAAGGATACCAGACGAATAATGAGATAAAGGTGATATTTGACCCGTACCCAGATTTGGGAGGCCGTACGACGGATTTACCGTACGAGCTATATATTGATGATAGTTCCGCACTCTTGACTCGAGGATGTCATATTATATAGGATATCGTATGGGATACTATTGAGGCGGGATCACCGACTATTATACACACACACACACACACACATATATATATATATATATATATCGACTCAGATTTAGGTAGTTTCCATACCCCTTCCGATTGGTTGTTAGTTAGATCTGTAGTTACCTAGTAGGTGTTAGACTGGACCCAAGTCATACCTATTCCGAAACTAATGAATTATGGGAAATTTAAAAGACATACCAAGGGATACTACGGATATTTCAAAAGACGTACCTTTTCTTAAAAACACCGTAGCCCTTATTTTCAAAACACCACGATTCATACTATTTCAAACGGCAAAACAGTATAACACATGTATAGTAAGGTAGATTCCTTATTGTTACGTTATTATTCATGTTTCACATATTATTGTTGCAATTACTATTCATTGCCATTTATCCTGTTATTATCGTCTCATTGCATGTTTTTGTGTACTTAGTGATTATGAATCATGCTGTCAAGACACCAGCACCAATACGATGATGCGTATGTCCCACATATACTTACTTGCCGGCTCACACACATCATCATCGGTAATTGCCATGCCACGTACACTTTAGAAAATACCTTTT
The DNA here is from genome assembly GCA_030015575.1 of Agapanthus africanus. Lineage (NCBI taxonomy): Eukaryota > Viridiplantae > Streptophyta > Magnoliopsida > Asparagales > Amaryllidaceae > Agapanthus > Agapanthus africanus. Next base: position 460,472,771 of record CM057344.1, on the reverse strand, counting down.
CATTGACATAGCTTGATAGCTGATAGTCACAATATGTCATAGCTTCCATATGCTAGTTTAAATATTGCATTCATTGCATGATATTAGGTGCATTCATATATTCATTGGTTATGCAGTATTATGGAGATTTATGCCGGTATTCACTGTTTATTGGTATCATGATTTTGATGATTTCGGATTTACATAAGATTTCTGGATTGGCGGAAAACATCAAGAATTTGATAAAAGCTTAGTATCATCATTTTAAAATGCAAATTGCGGTTTCTCGTGATGTATGAGTCGTCCACCAAGAGTTTTCAGGATTGCTGTTGGATTTCGAGACCCGATTCGAGGAGTTGGATGAACCGTCTCGGGTACATGGTGGGCCCGGTATGGTACCCCGGGGCAAGAAGCTCAAGTTGTATTCGATGAGCCTGGCAGGGGAGCACTACCTACCGTTGATACTATTTAGACTAGTCGGTTATCCGGAGGATACCGGATGGAGTCATGAGATGGATACAGGCTGATCCGTTCTGCCGGAGCCCGCGGGCCGATCCCGCAGATGATACGGATGCCTGAGATATTGATATTTGAGATTTGAGATATTGAGATTTGATATTGAGATACCGTAACTTATGTTTTGTGTCGATACTTGATACTGATTTCTCTGTTGCATTCATTGATGATACTTGATTGATATACATATAGAAATCTCATTGATTAAAGAAAATAGTCGTCTCACTCATGAGGTATGTTTTAATTCGTAATGCATTCATACATCATATATATCTGATATGTTGCTATCTGAGGCACTGACACGAGCATGTAGTATTACACTTATACATAGCCGGACCAGGATTTTTATTTGAGGATATTACCTGATATGACCTAGGATAGCGTTATTTATGCAATTTCTACTCGTAGATGTTTTCTACTCACGAGTTGGCAACTCACCCCCGTTGTGCCACAGTTCTTTGCAGGTTTTACCGTACAGGTTCATTGCGGCTTTGCTGGCACACTGTTCCTTCCGGGTGATTGCTTTGACAGGTGGATTTTTTGCATCAGGACCACCATTGTATATTTGTTATTTCAGTTGTATCTAGTAAAACTCCATCAACCAGACTTGTATATTTGATAGAGATAGAAGACCAGACTTGTTTTTATTTCGACCTTAGAGTCGCGCGTTGTATTATTATGGTTTTCATGTCGATTTGAGTTTCTTTTGAGTTTTGATCCTGCCCTTCGGCGTTGTATATTATATTGCTTGCGTGGTTGTGACCATCGATTGACGAAGAGCTAGCTCCCGCTTGGGGATTCCTTTTATCATTTCGTATACTATTCATGCTGTACCCCGTTTGGGGGCCAGTATTTACAAAGGAGACTCTGCCGAAATTTTCAGGAAAGACTTGAGATTTTAAAATGCATATTTCGGCTGTAGGGTTACTAGGCACTGTCACAATGGTCTATAAAGCATCAACCATGCCCGATTTAAAATTTAGAAGTGCCGAACAACCGAAAGCGAGAATCTTTGCAAGATTATTAGGGTTAACTGTAAGTCGATGTACAACACCCCACGACTTGCGGGGAGGCGGAAATATGAAAAACGATCTTGTTCTTTGCTTAAACATAGACTAACCGCAAGAATCGAAGCTAAACGATAACTAACATCAAACTTAGAAGTTAACAACTACTATGTAAAGGGATTATACCTAAAGAACCGTGTCCTTCGTCTTTACGAACTCCACCTCCTCCTCGGCCTTCTTGAAGTAGTAGACGATCCACCTGAGAGCTTTACTCCAAGCTAAGCCTCTAAACTTGAGGCAACTAACTTTCTTTAAGTGCTAATCAAAGAAGCTAGGTGATATAGAGTGAGGGTTATGGTTTAATTAGTCTAACTAATCCTTGTACTCAACACATGAGAGGGGAGGATTAGGGTTTGAAGAGGGAGAGCTTGAGGAGAGAGAAGGTGAAGATAATAATGAAGTGAGAATAATGAGTTATCATAATATATATCAAGCATTTCTTTATATCAAGAAAAGAAAATGATTTACAACCATGCTTGATAAATATCTAGTGGTGATTCATCTCCATGAGTCATTAAGCAATTATGAAGCATTAATGACATGGATGAATCATCCATATGACTCACTAATCACATTCATTGTATATGCCACCTAAACCTCCTTAGTCACCATCTTCTAGAAGCTTCTCGCGCAATTACGAGAACGCCCCTCCTTTCCGCAAAAATACGGAAAAACTTTAGACTGTATAAATCCAATAACCGGATACCAGTAACTGGCTTAAACCAAAGCCGACTGGTAAAAACTGTCCGAAAGTCGTACGTGCGTAAACACACGTATGCATCCGAACCCTTGTTGTAAAACCATACGACCTCTATATCGTTTCGCCTGGAGTAGGGAAACTCTTTGTGTGGGACTCTAGAGACTCGACTACTACGCTGGCAGTGGGTTTAACCACAGACCGCAAGCGGCACTAGCTGTACGTAACGGTCCCCAGGTAGATGTCGATAAGAAGGCCGATGAGGAAACCCATCCGAACTCCTACTGAGTCTGATGTGACAATCTCCGTACAGTCCGGTCCGTTTGTCTAAGAATATCGCATATCGGGCCTAGGGGGCGGCAAGCGTCAGTCCCCTAATAGCGGTATAAGTCGTGTCGGAGCGAAGCCCATTACACCCTGAGAAACTACTGGAACCTACCAGCAAATCTCGCTTGCCCTGGCCAGGGACTTTGCGTAATGGCTCTCTGACACAGCGCGATATCAACCCCCAATACCGAGAGAGACGAATCCTTTCTAACCGCCACTGCCTCCAAGTGCTCGGGACTGCACCCAACTGCTACCTGTTTGCACGACTCCTTTGAGCCGTGGTAGGGTAGCAATCTAAGAACAGTGGGACACACTCGAGGCGAAGTAGCAGTGTCAAGTCTGCGGACTATGATGTACTCATGTCACCTGGGAACTGTTCACTGACGACTGGTATAAAACCAACCAACAGTTCCCTGTGAGTCCTGTCCGGTGTACCCGTAACCTAACGAGCACCTGCATACTATCTCCAGTACGACGTACTGACGGCTGTGGGACAGACCATCTCCCCAACTGGGATGAGAAGCGTACACACTAGTCTACTCCGGAGTATCGATGCCCTGTCTCGATAATCCAACGACTAGGGACCTGAATAAGGATGTGCTTGTAGACTACCCAGCCCCCACAAGTGTGACTGCCATCACAACGCTGGTAGTCAAGCAAGATCCTAGGAGCTCTATCAATACGTATACTCACATATTAAGATAGAAAAAACCAAGTAGCATACTACCATATTTAGCAAGACTGTTATATACATGTGAATATCCCAAGCTTCCATTAAGTAATATACAAACTAGTATGATACAATAATGGCCCCTAGGGCATATACACTGACAATCTCCCACTTGCACTAGGGCCATGTACTGGCATATCGAAGAGCGATGATCTCGAGTAGCCTCTCGAACTGAATCTGAGGTAGGGCCTTTGTGAATGGATCAGCAATGTTCTCTTCAGAAGCAACTCTCCGAACCTCGATCTCCTGACGATCAATGATCTCCCTGATCAGGTGATACCGCCTTAAGATGTGTCTGGACTTCTGATGGGACCTTGGTTCCTTTGCTAAAGCTATAGCTCCGTTGTTGTCGCAATACAGAGGTATTGGATCAACTATGGTAGGAACCACCTGAAGTTCTGTTAGGAACTTCTTCATCCAGACTGCTTCTTTTGCGGCATCGCAAGAAGCTATATACTCCGCTTCCATCGTCGAGTCAGCAACGGTGTCCTGCTTGGAGCTCTTCCAGCACACCGCCCCTCCATTGAGGGTAAAGACAATCCCGACATGGACTTGGAATCGTCCTTATCACTCTGGAAGCCGGAATCAGCAAAGGCCTCCAACCTGAGGTCTTTTCTGCCGTAAACCAAGAACATCTCCTTAGTCCTTCTCAGGTACTTGAGAATGTTCTTTACTGCTATCCAGTGCTTCTCCCCTGGGTCTGACTGATACCGGCTTACCACGCTCAGTGCGTAAGCTACATCTGGTCTGGTACACAACATCGCATACATTATAGAGCCTACCGCAGAAGCGTATGGTATAATAGACATGCGTTCCCTTTCCAAATCAGTCTTGGGAGACATCTCTTTGGAGAGGGTGATTCCGTGACAAGCCGGTAGATTACCGCGCTTAGAATCTTCCATACTGAATCTTTTCAGTACAGTGTCGATATACCTGGACTGCGAAAGTCCCAACATCCTCTTGGATCTATAACGATAGATCCGGATCCCCAGAATGTAAGAGGCATCACCCAGGTCTTTCATGGAGAACTTGTGTGACAAGAATCCTTTGACAGATTGTAGCATAGGAATGTCATTTCCTATCAATAGAATGTCATCCACGTACAAGACGAGGAATACGACACTTCTGGCTACAACTTTACTATATATACACGGTTCATCTGGATTTTTGATAAAGTCATATTCTTTGACTGTCTCATCAAAACAGATGTTCCAACTCCGCGATGCCTGCTTTAGTCCATAAATGGACTTAAGCAGCTTGCATACTTTCCCGCTGCTCCCACTCTGATTGAAACCCTCTGGCTGATCCATATAGACGCATTCTTCTAAATTTCCATTCAGAAAAGCCGTCTTTACGTCCATCTGCCAGATTTCATAATCATGGAAGGCAGCAATAGCAAGAAGGACCCGAATGGATTTGAGCATAGCCACTGGAGAAAAAGTTTCGTCATAGTCCAAACCAGGTCTTTGACGAAAACCCTTTGCAACAAATCTAGCCTTATAGGTTTCTACCTGTCCATCTACACCAATCTTTTTCTTGAAGATCCATTTGCATCCTATGGGTTTTACCCCATCTGGAGCAAAGTCCAAAGTCCATACTTTGTTGGTGGACATAGACTCCATTTCGGTCCGCATTGCATCTAGCCATCGTACCGAGTCGCCGCTCTGGATGGCCTGCTGGAAGTCAGTAGGTTCATCATCATTTATGATGCAATCCTCTTTATCCCCATCTATGAGAAAACCGTAGTATCTCTCAGGCGGATGAGACGGCCTATTACTCCTGCGGAGGGGTGCGGGAATGTCCTGTTCTTCTTGAACTACCGGTTCTACCAAACTTTCAGTAGTAGTTTGTGGTTCTGGAATTTCTTCCAGTTCTATTTCGCTCCCACTTATTTCCTTTTCTAAAAACTGATATTCTAGAAAATGGGCATTACGAGAAACAAACACCTTTTGTTCCTCTGCGTAATAGAATAGATACCCCTTGGAGTTCTTTAGATATCCCACAAACTGACACTTTACTGATCGTGCCTCGAGCTTGTCCACATGCTGCTTTTTAACAAAAGCTGGACATCCCCATATTTTCAGATACTGAAGATAGGGTTTCTTCCCACTCCACATCTGATATGGCGTGGTAGGCACAGTCTTGGTAGGAACCATGTTCAAAAGATATGCCGCTGATTCTAGCGCATAACCCCAGAAAGATCGCGGTAACTCAGCATTACTCATCATGGATCGTACCATATCCAATAGGGTTCGATTCCGTCTCTCCGATACACCATTATGCTGTGGAGTGTATGGAGGAGTAAACTGAGAGAGAATTCCTTTCTCTTTTAGGTAACCTAGGAACTCGGCACTCAAGTATTCACCACCTCGATCAGATCTAAGTGTCTTAATACTTTTTCCGGTTTGGATTTCTACTTCATTCTTATACTCTTGGAATTTCTCAAAAGCCTCGGATTTATGTTTCATCAGATAAATGAATCCGTACCTTGAGTAATCATCCGTGAAAGTAATGAAATAGGAAAAACCACCTCTTGCATGTGTAGACATTGGACCGCATATATCGCTGTGTATGAGTCCTAAGAGCTCGCTCGCTCTTACTCCATGTCCAGTAAATAGAGTCTTTGTCATCTTTCCTTTGAGACAAGATTGACAAGTGTCATAAGTTTGATATTCGAACGAGTCCAAATATCCTTCTCTATGCAACTTAGTCAACCTTCTCTCATTGATGTGACTCAGTCTACAATGCCATAAGAAAGCTTTATTTAAATCTGGAGACTTTCTTTTTAGTGTGTTCTGGACGTTGAAAATTTAGAGTTGGTTTAAAACATATATACCGTTATTTAGTGTACCGGACCCAATCAAACCATGATTAAGGTGGATGTTAACAACATCTCTTACAAACGTGAAATCATAACCTTTATTTGATAACAAGGAAACTGATATGATATTACATGTTAAGCTTGGTACAAAAAATCAGTTATGTAAAACCAAAATGTGTCCACTCGTCAATCCTAGGTGATAATCCCCGACGGACGCAGCTCCCACGCTAGCTCCGTTAGCAACCTTTAGGGTCATATCACCTTCCTTCAGCACTCTACGGTTTCTCAGTGCCTGCAATGAATTGCAAATATGAGATCCTGATCCGGTATCCAATACCCAGGAAGTAGAGTTGATCGACAGACAATTCTCAATTACAAACACACCTGAAGTCGAAGCCACAGCTTGCTTCGGTTCCTGGTTCTTGGCGTTCCACGCCTTGCAATCCTTCTTCCAGTGCCCTTTTCTGTGACAATGGAAGCACTCATCCTGGCCAACTACCGGTACCGCAAACTTTTTCTTTCCCTTCCCTCCCACCTTACTAACACCTCCTCTAGGTTTGGTGGCGGCCTTCTTCTTCCTTCCTTTGGCCCTAGCCTTGGACCCGAAAGAAGATGCACCGCTAACAAACATAGCGGGTGTTTCCCTTGCTTTCTGCAAGGTGCCCTCTGCACTCCTTAACATGTTCAGGAGTTCCGGAAGTTCAACTTCTTTTCTTTGAAGGTTGAAGTTCAGGATAAACTGGGCGTAGGTGGGAGGAAGGGACTGGAGAATAAGGTCTGTATAGAGCTCATTATCCAAAGTCGTCCCAAGGTCTGCGAGCTCTTCAATATAGCCGATCATCTTTAGGACATGTTCTCCTACCGATGACCCGACAGCCAACCTCGCTCGAAACAAGTTCTTAGAGGTCTCGTATCTTGCTATACGAGATTGCTCTCCATAAAGTTCCTTTGTATGGAGAAATATGCCATCTAGGTTCATATCCTCGTGCCTCCTCTGATGTTCATTGTTCATTGAGGCAAGCACGATGCACTTGGCTTTCGCGCAATCTAAATCCCAGGTTTTGCGGATTTCCTTATCCGCATTGCTGGATTTGGACCAGGGACAGCAGGTGCCGTAGCGGTGAGGACGTACCCCAATTTGTCATAGGTCAAAGCCATTTTGACATTCCGCAGCCAATCTTTATAGTTTGGCCCTGTCAGTATATTTTTCTCTAAAAGTAACTTAAGTCCAGTCATTTTCAGGGTCGCTGCAATTAGGAGAGAGAGAAGAAAACTCTTTAGCATGATGCTCTTGCAAGTTTAGAGTGGTTTTTAGTTTATCTAAACTGGATGGCTCCCACTGTTTCTTGAATCCTTCCTCAAACCATAAAAGAAGAATTAGCCAGGACTATTCTCACCGTACAATACTTACTTAACCGTTCAGCCAGGCCAGTGTCGATACTTCGAGGGAGGTTTTCCAACGCTTTCGCGAAGTTCCTTAATTAAATAACCTCTTTTCTCTGGGGGCGTAACCCCGCTGACACCTTTCTTAACACCTACTTGGTTTATAGCATTGATAGTTAAGTGACGAATCTCCTGATAAGTAGCATATACTCACAGTAGGATCGGGATCCAAATATCATCGTATGATAATGTTGAAGGAATCCTACCAACATTCATCAAACTCCAAATGGTATGCATCTCTTTGCAAATTTCAGTTTCTTTAGAAATTCCCGATATATATTTTTGCCCCATGCTCTTATGACCTTGGCGTTGGTCAAAATATCATAAGTCACATGTCAAGTTCTACCCATCATTATCTTGTTAATTTGAACCCATCCGTACATATCCTTGACGTTGGCCAAAATGATCATACGACTGTCCCAAACTAACTCATCTATCTATGCAACAAATGAATACCCAGCAGCTACCAAACACTATGCCTTGGCGTTGGTCAAAATACATAGCTTGAATACTACTGAATACCCAGATGAAATGACGGAGGGCTACGAATGGTTTTGGCGAAACCGTGAACGTAGTGAACTTGATATAACCGAAGGAACCTGATAGCTTTTAAAAGGAGTGGTTAAAGCTCCGCATTTAAAAATATCTGTTTTTAAAATTAACCGAGTGGTTTCTTTTAAATTGTTCCAACGATTAAACTTTTGGTTTATTTTCTTTGCATTATAAATAATGCGTCCCATCATTAACCTATCATTGCAGAAAACAACGAAAATACAACGTCCTCTTATACCATCCGTATTCGCCACGGGGTCCCGTCATCACCCGTTAGGTTACTTAACTAACGACAGAGTGGGGGCTGGGCTAGCGCTGGTGTAAAACATAAGTGACGTCTAAATAGCTATCATATATAGATATTGTACATTCGTCAGACGCAATAATAGGCATTCCTGATCACAGATGAACTTTATTGGATTTGCAAGTAATCCATGTTTGTTTTGAGCCTGCAACAAAAGACGGATTACACAGTTGTGATGAATAGCCATTACCCCACCCAAGACCCGAACGGGTACGGCAAACTACCCGCCCGGCAGTTTGTGCACCCCACCTTGGGTCTTTCCTAGGAGCAAAATCAGTAAAATGAAATAATACAACGGTGGCTACAACCGCAACCTGGATGTGCCCCGCAAAATAATATTACAACAAATTACATTTACATCAAATGAATTAAATAATAACCCATCACATAACCCCGGCTATACATCACAACAGTCCAACACAGTTCATATCCACAAACAGTAAAAACCATTACAGAAATGTGCAACCCCCTGCCAACCGACATACTAGCAGTTAGGGGAGGTTTACGAACACATTATACAAACACAGATATAATCCAACAAGCAAATACTGTATAATTTCGATCGATTAAACACTTTTAATTTTGCTCCAATACTTCTCTGTAAATCTGAAACCTGAGCTAAAATAAAAACTTCCAGAAAATACCAAATATCACATAGAAGCAACACAGGAAATTTGGGTTCCTGAATCGCCAACTCGGCGGCGGAAGCGCGGCGGATCGGTGCGATCCGTCGCGGTTCCGTGGCTCTTTAGGTGATTCAGGGGCCCAAATTTCTTGGGTGTTCTTATACTGTCTTTTTAAGCTTTCTGAACCTCCCTGAAAAATTTTAGGACTTCATTTAAAATTCGACAGAAACTTGTGATTTCGGGGTTTTCCGGTTTCGTTTTTTCCGTTCGAAATTCATACAAATTTGCAAGTAAGTTATTTATTGTTTAGCGAGGCTCTGATACCACTGTAAGTCGATGTACAACACCCCACGACTTGCGGGGAGGCGGAAATATGAAAAACGATCTTGTTCTTTGCTTAAACATCGACTAACCGCAAGAATCAAAGCTAAACGATAACTAACATCAAACATAGAAGTTAACAACTACTATGTAAAGGGATTATACCTAAAGAACCGTGTCCTTCATCTTTACGAACTCCACCTCCTCCTCGGCCTTCTCGAAGTAGTAGACGATCCACCCGAGAGCTTTACTCCAAGCTAAGCCTTTAAACTTGAAGCAACTAACTTTCTTTAAGTGCTAATCAAAGAAGCTAGGTGATATAGAGTGAGGGTTATGGTTTAATTAGTCTAACTAATCCTTGTACTCAACACATGAGAGGGGAGGATTAGGGTTTGAAGAGGGAGAGCTTGAGGAGAGAGAAGGTGAAGATAATAATGAAGTGAGAATAATGAGTTATCATAATATATATCAAGCATTTCTTTTTATCAAGAAAAGAAAAGAAAATGATTTACAACCATGCTTGATAAATATCTAGTGGTGATTCATCTCCATGAGTCATTAAGCAATTATGAAGCATTAATGACATGGATGAATCATCCATATGACTCACTAATCACATTCATTGTATATGCCACCTAAACCTCCTTAGTCACCATCTTCTAGAAGCTTCTCGCGCAATTACGAGAACGCCCCTCCTTTCCGCAAAAATACGGAAAAACTTTAGACTGTATAAATCCAATAACCGGACACCAGTAACTGGCTTAAACCAAAGCCGGCTGGTAAAAACTGTCCGAAAGTCGTACGTGCGTAAACACACGTATGCGTCCGAACCCTTGTCGTAAAACCATACGACCTCTATATCGTTTCGCCTAGAGTAGGGAAACTCTCTGTGTGGGACTCTAGAGACTCGACTACTACGCTGGCAGTGGGTTTAACCACAGACCGCAAGCGGCACTAGCTGTACGTAACGGTCCCCAGGTAGATATCGATAAGAAGGCCGATGAGGAAACCCATCCGAACTCCTACTGAGTCTGATGTGACAATCTCCGTACAGTCCGGTCCGTTCGTCTAAGACTATCGCATATCGGGCCTAGGGGGCGGCAAGCGTCAGTCCCCTAATAGCGGTATAAGTCGTGTCGGAGCGAAGCCCATTACACCCTGAGAAACTACTGGAACCTACCAGCAAATCTCGCTTGCCCTGGCCAGGGACTTTGCGTAATGGCTCTCTGACACAGCGCGATATCAACCCCCAATACCGGGAGAGACGAATCCTGTCTAACCGCCACTGCCTCCAAGTGCTCGGGACTGCACCCAACTGCTACCTGTTTGCACGACTCCTTTGAGCCGTGGTAGGGTAGCAATCTAAGAACAGTGGGACACACTCGAGGCGAAGTAGTAGTGTCAAGTCTGCGGACTATGCTGTACTCATGTCACCTGGGAACTGTTCACTGACGACTGGTATAAAACCAACCAACAGTTCCCTGTGAGTCCTGTCCGGTGTACCCGTAACCTAACGAGCACCTGCATACTATCTCCAGTACGACGTACTGACGGCTGTGGGACAGACCATCTCCCCAACTGGGATGAGAAGCGTACACACTAGTCTACTCCGGAGTATCGATGCCCTGTCTCGATAATCCAATGACTAGGGACCTGAATAAGGATGTGCTTGTAGACTACCCAGCCCCCACAAGTGTGACTGCCATCACAACGCTGGTAGTCAAGCAAGATCCTAGGAGCTCTATCAATACGTATACTCACATATTAAGATAGAAAAAACCAAGTAGCATACTACCATGTTTAGCAAGACTGTTATATACATGTGAATATCCCAAGCTTCCATTAAGTAATATACAAACTAGTATGATACAATAATGGCCCCTAGGGCATATACACTAACATTAACAAAGCATGTAAAAAACTTTACTTCTAAGAGAAAGGGATTACAACCTATGTAGTCCGTTACTTCGCTTCATAAGCTCCGAGTAGTAGTCCCTTCCCCACGATCCATGAACTCCCGAACTTTAGAGAGGCTACACAAGTCGAATGATGCATGCTTGCTTGAATTCTTCCATTTCGAAGATGATCTACCTTAAAGAAACTCAAACCCAAGCTCTTGCTTTACTAATCAAGTATTAGCAAAGCAAACACCCTAATCTAAGTGGAAAGAATAGATGAGGATGATGAAGTAGGAATTTAGCTCTCATTTGTTTTCAATTTCTCACTCATTTTCATCACTTCTCAAAAAGCTAGAAAGCTTTTTAAGCGAGAAGAAGGAAGAAGAAGAAGCTAACTCTTTTGTGATGAATAATGAAAACTTGTGTGTGGATAGAAATGCAACCATGGGTTAAGAATATAAACTTAACCCTTATAGAGAATTAACTATGGTAAAGGGTTGGGTTGGGTTAAGGAAATATCTTCACAAAATATCAAGGTTAAAGTCAAAGCTTCATGAAGCTTCTTGGAAGCTTCATGCAAGCTTAACCCTAATCCAAACCCTAACCATATTTAAACTCCACAAAACATGTTGCATTTGTAACCCTGACATGTTACAATATTATATATCACATATACAATATTTATTGTATCAAAATAAAATAATACAATTAACATATATCATATATATATCAATGTTTATCCAAGTGAGAAAAAGAATCTTTAAGTGAGCTAATATTAGTTAATGTAATATAATCTATCAAATATATGATTATACATTAAATTATCGAATCAACACTTGATCCGATAATCCGGCTATTTCACAAATAACCGACTAATATAATCTGTATCAGTTCATCGAATCAACACTTAATCCGATGACCCGGCTATATCACATATATCCGGCCGAGATCACATATCGCGAGAATCTAATACGGTATCACATACACGTATTGTTCTCGGTCCCGCACATATCACATATGTTCTCCGACTCCGTTTTGCCTGAGCCAGGAAACCTCTGTGTAGGACTCTAAAGAATCGTCAATACGCCGACAGTAGGTGATGATCATATCAAACACCCATAAGCTGCAAGCGGTCAGCTAAACGTAACAGCCACCCAGGTATTGAGCGATCAGAAGATCAACAAGCAAGCCTGTACATTCTTCTACGAATCCAATCAGTAACACTCCCGTACAGTCCGGTCTCTTCGTCTGATATGTCGCATATCTCGCCTAGGGGTGGTAAACGTCAGACCCAGTAGCTTGATAAGTCGTGTCAATATGAGGTCTCTAAAAGTTTGAGAAACTACTGATAACACTTACCAGTAAATCTCAGCAACCCTGTCCCGGGATTTCCAGTTATAGCCAATCGAACACAGCGCAACATCAACTCCCTATACAGGGAGAGACGAATCCCTTCCTATCGCTCATTGCCTTCATACGATTCGGGACTGTACCCAAGAGCCACCGTTTTGCACACCCTCTTGGACGTGGTGTGATGGAAATCAAAGCACAATGGGAATCACACAAGTCTCTATGACGATCTCGGGTCTAAAGACTAACCTGTACCAGTGTCACCAGAGAACTGCCATCTGACGTGAGGTATAATACCATCTGGGAGTTCTCGGCGAGTCCGTCCAGTATACCCAGTCTCCACTGAGCACCCGTATACCTTCTCTGATGTCAAACACCAATGGATATGGGATCATCCATCGCCCATCATATGGGTCAAGAAGCGCATACGCTAGTCTACTCTGGAGTATCGATGCCCTGTCTCGGTACTCCCACGACTAGGAACATTTGAAGGATGTACTTAACGACTACTCTGTCCATACTAGTATGATCTGCATCATACTCCTGGTAGTCAAGTACTCATCCTAAGGGCTTTACCAACATGTAACATAGAGACAATCATCGTACATGTTAAGATAAAGAGCAACCAGATAGCAAACTATCATGTCGAGCAAGAAAGTCATACCTATATATGTCCAAGCATCCACTACAATATACATCGTATGTACAGTAATAGCCTCTAGGGCATACATATAACTAACAATCTCCCACTTGCACTAGGGCCATCTGTTGTGGTATCGCATACCCAACAATCAGCTGTGGTTGAAGTATCTCATACTCAACCATCCCATAAAAGTCTCTACTGGGAAATATGCCTTTGTGAGTGGATCCGTGATGTTGTCTTCTGTGTCTACTCCCCTAACCTCGATCTCCCTGGAGACCAACCATCTCCATGATCTTGCGATACTGCCTAAGAATATATCTAGATCTCAGATGGGACAGGGGGTTCCTTGGCAAAAGCCACAACTCCATTGTCACACAATGGTAGGAACGAAGTTCATCTCATGAACTAGTGTACATCCAGACTATTTCTTTGGTAGCATCCTTGGTAACGATGTATCTTACCTTTAATCGTCTAGTATGTCACGGTATCTAGCTTGGAACTCTTCCAAAATACCGTCCCTCCTCTAAGGGTAAAGACAATGCGTGTGACTGACATACAGTCGACCTTACCACCCTGAAACCATTCCAGTGATTCTCCCCAGGATCGATTGATACCATCTCACTACAACTAGTGAGAATCCTAACATCCAATTAGATCTATCTCATAAATCCAAAACTCAGGATTTAGGAGGTATCACCTTGATCCTATATAGAGAATCCTTGTGATAAGAGGAGATTGACCGAACGTAGCATAGGAAACTCCTTCCCTATCAAGAGCATGTCATCCACGTACTTTACGAGGATCATCACCATACTCCCTACTACCTTTTTGTATATGCAAGGTTCATCTACCATTTTGATGAAGTCAAACACTTTGACTGTCACATCAAAACAGACGTTCCAACTCCATGATGCCTGCTTTATCGCATAAAACAACTTGCACACGTTTCCGCTGCTCCCACTGTCTACGAAGCCCTCTGGCTGTGTACTTATAGACGTTCTCTTCTAAATTACTATTTAGAAAAGCAGTCATGACACCCAAGCACCAGATATCGTAGTTACGGTATGTAGCAATGGCAAGTAGGATCTGGATGGACTTAAGCATAGCTTTGAAAGTCTCAACTTTTCCATGTACACCAAGTAATCTTCTTAAGATATACTTGCTCCTGATGGGGATTTAACCCTTCAGATAAAGCAACCAAAGTCCATAGTTTGTTAGTTTATAAGGATTCCATGTCAGATCGCTTTAGCATCCAGCCATTCTTACAGAGTCCTACTCCTGATGGCCTGCTCGAAACAAGTTGGGTCATCATCTCATGATGCAATCCTCGCTCCCACTGTCATAGAGAAAACCGAAATATCTCTCAGGTGGGTGAGGAACCCTACTAGATTGGCGGAGAGGCTGAGGTTCGTTGGAAACTATTGAATCCTTTGGTTCTACCAAATCATCAGCTGCAGTTTGTATAGATGGAACTCTTTCCAGTTCTACCTCATGTCCACTAATTTCTTCATAAGAAATTCCCTTTCATAAAGGTGGCATGCTGAGAAACAAAACATCTTTTGTTCCTCAATGTGGTAGAAGATATTCCTTTGCGAATGCTTGGGATATCCAACAAACTTCCACAGAACTAACTTTGCCTCGAGCTTGTCCGGATTTTTCTTTTAGACATAGGCCGGACAACCCCAAATCTTAACTTAAGATATGGGCTTTTCCCATTCCATATCACATATGGAGTGGTAGGCACCTGATTTGATTGGAACCCTATTCAATAGGTATGCAGCTTCTCAAGTGCATAACTCCTAAAAGAAAATAGGAAACTCAGTAGTACTCATCATAGAGCGCACCATATCAAATAGGGTATGATTGCTCCGCCCAGATACACTGACGTGCTGTGGTGTATACGGAGGAGTAATGCTGTGGGAGAAACTCATTCTCCTTTAGAATAGTCCAGGAATCCCGTGCTCAAGTATTCTCCTCCCTGATCACATCAAAGGACATAATACTTATACCCGTTTTGGTTCTCTACTTCTAACTCATATTCATTGAATTTCTCAAAAGGTTCAGACTTGTGTTTCAACAGGAACATATGTCCGAATCTTGAGAGATAATCAGTGAATGTAATGAAGTACAAAGAACCGGTCTTGGCATGTATAGACAGAGGACCTTACATACATCATCATGTATCAAATCCAAAAGTTCACTAACTCTTTCTATGTTTCCAATAAACAGAGCTGTGGACATCTTATCATTGTGACATGATGGGCAAGTTTCACAAGATGTAAATTCAAACTGAATTAAATATGCATCTTGATGTAACTTCAGCTTGTCGGTTGACATTGGCATGACCTAGTCTACAATACCTCAAGAAGGATTTGTTCATTTCTGAACTCTTCCTCTTGTATGTGTTCTGTAAGTTAAGAACTGTAGTTTGATTTAGAACGTCTATGCTTTTAGATAACGTGCCTGAACCGATCAACTCTTGATTTAGGAAATGTTCAAAACATTATCCAATAATATAAAATTATATCCTTCTTTTATAAATAAAGAGACTTATATGATGTTGTATATCAGGTTCGGTATCTAATAACATTCGTTCAGAATCAATGTATTTTGTAATACAGGGTGATAACTGCCAACAAATTTGGCTGCAACACTTGCACCGTTTCCAACTCTTGAAACTTATCACCCGTTCTCAGTTCTCTACCTATCTGTAGCCCATGTAACGGATTACATATGCGGGATCCTGATCCGGTATCTCATACCTGGGACGTAAAGGATACTGAGAAACAGTCCTTGGTAATGAACACACCCGAAGAAGATGCATCAGCATGCACTTTCTTCGTTTGAACGGTACGGGAATTCTGGCAATCCCCTATTTCCTGCTCGGTCTTATAACATTTATAAGTTGGAGCGGGACCAACGTGCCCTAGCACAGTATAACAAACGCGTTCGGTCAATACATCCGTATTATTATCTTGATTAAGGCGTGACATGGTCGCTACCTGGAGAGAGAGAGAAGAAAACACTCAGCGTATGCTTTTGCAAGATTAGATTGGTTATTAATATATCTAATCAGGATGTCTCCGACTGTTTTAGTCAAATCTTCCTTCAAACCCTAAAAGGTAAGACTAGCCGGGATTAATTACACCCTACAAGTTCGCCAATCTTTCAGCCAGGCCAGTGCCGGTACTTTGAGGGAGGTTCCCCGTGCTTTCGCACGGACCTAATTAAAATAAACATCATTTTCCCAGGGGCGTAACCCCGTTAACACCTTTCTAGACACCTACTTGATCGGCTAATTGTAATGTGTAAAACTCTCTCAGGAGTAACTCTTACTCGCAGTGGGTATCGGGATCCAACTATCTCATAGAAGGTATGCAATCTCATTGCAAATTTCAACACTTGAAATTCCCGATAATATTTTACCCCTAGCGTGCTATGACCTTGACACATGCCAAACAACCCATAGTCCGCCAGTCAAGTTCAACCCGTACATTTCCTGATTGAATTAAACCCACTCGTACGACCCTTGACGCATGCCAAACAACGCCGTACGAATACCCTAATCCAATCGCATCGTATGCTAGCAGATAAGCACTAGTTAGGTACCGTACACTACGCCTTGACGCATGCCAAACTACCACAGCACGAATACTAAGTAGTACTTATCTGAAATGACGGAGGGCTACGACAGGTTTTTAAGAAAACCCTTTGCATAATGAACTTGATATCGTTGTAGAATCGATTGATTTTAAATGGAGTGTTTTTAAGGCTTTTCTAGTTTTGCTAAAGAGGTCACTCCCGGTGAAGAGATCGTCGGCCCTTTCCTTATCGAATAAGGTGCGAGATATATCATATATATCACTATGCAAAGCAAAAACTATAAAAGCAATCAAAAGACAAACCGAGTGTGTAGCATCTGCTAGTTTCGCTAAAGAGGTCGCTCCCGGTGAAGGGATCTCGGCTCTTTCCTTATCGAATAAGGTGTTGGATATTCTACAAGGAATACCGCTATGCAAAGAAAGAACTAGAACTACCAGTTTTCGAAACAAGTTTCTACAACATCTTTAGGTTTCTTTTATTTCATTAATCTCATTAATGAAGTCCCATTTTTATTATGCTTCACAAGCATCAGATTTGAAATGAAATCAGCAATATAATATATATCTCAAATATAATATAAACATTCGTCTCAGGCAGTAATATGATCTCATCATAGAACATTGCAGCAGAAGAACATATATGAAATATTGGATATACTAGGTTGTCCGTGTTTTAATACGAGCCTGTATAAAACACGGATTCCACGGTCGCGAGGAATAGCCAAACCCACATCCCTAGACCCATACGAGAGCGACAAGTAATCATGCCAGTTCTAGAGTTAGGAGACCCGGTCTCGACTCCTCGAGATGGTCTCCCACTGGACCCTAGAACCCGGTTACTTGTGCTCCCCGCCCTGGGTCTATCCTAATGCGGAAAAGTAAATAATATACAATGGTGACATCATCCTCAGCCCGGAAGTTCCCCAATAAAAGAATATTACATACAATGAATTTTACATGAATGAAAATGAAAAACTCTCATCTCACATAAAACCCCCGGCTATTCAAACACGATGATCCAATATAACATATCACGGCAACACATAATATCACATATCATCAACGTAAGTAAATATGCGTATCTCAGTTGTCGTTGATGTATAGCAATGAAACCGGCGATACACCACATATTACACTTACGGTCGCAGAAAAGAAAGTGTAAAACTACAACAGTTGGAATCCGTAACCTCCTAAGACATCCCATGCCTAACCAAATGAATTCCTTAGACATCTCATGCCTAACAGTTATAAACCCCGCATTTTAGTCTCGATCTCGAAAACACTTTTCAATATCCAGTCGGGCAATTCAACAAGATTCCCGACATCCTGATCGAATGCTCGTCGAAAACTTTAGTAGACGGCCGCACCCCTGATGCCGTCGACGAAGTGCCCTAAGGCGGAAGACCGCTACCGCAAGCACCCGAACGGATGCTTTTGGCGACGGGGTTCTCCTACAGTCACTTGGTCGGGGCTATGGGGCGTGGCTATCTATTAAGTTTGACCAGCGAGTATCCGCGTACGCTACGTGATTGCGACGGACTTTTGATCGCATCAAAATCCCGTGGCAACCGATCATCTGAGACTAAACTGCTGGATTTATAACATTCAAATTAGTTATCTCATAACTACTTATGGATTCCAAATATTGTATCACATTCCAGATAAATAGACAATGTTAAACATTCCGATCGAATAAACAAACACCCAAGATTTTCCAAATAGCTCAACACTTGAGCGGAATTCAAAAATTCTAGAGCATGTCACAGCCCCAATGAACCAGCCGTAGAAGGGTCAAACCAACGCCTTACATGTAGCAACGCTAAACTACTGCAAACCCTAGGGTTCAAGTAGCAGTTTTGACAGTCACATAATCGAGTTAAGGTTACGTTCTTCTAGAGGGTCCACAGATACGCTTGCTTATTTTTCCGAAAGTTTTAAACTCAAGAAAAATTCAACACTTGAAAGTTTTTCGTGTCGGGAAAAAGTGAGTTATTGATATCTGTTCGAACATTTTAACATGTTCTAAATATACCCGGGAAAAAAACTTAAACGAAGTTAAACTTTCCGATCGAATCAACGAATACAAAAGATCTCCAGAAAACTCAACACTTGAGTAATATTAAAAATTCCCAGAAGCATGTAGATATAACTACGGATGTTACTGTGAAAAAGCTAACCCTAATTCCCCTGTACGGCCGCGGAACCGCCGCGCAAGGCATGGTATTGCCGCGGTGCCGTGGCTCTTTAAGTATATTAGTGGCTCGTTTTTCACAGTAATCCTTAGAATTCCCTTCTTTATTTTCAGAGTATTTTTAATACAGAAAAAACAACATTTTAAAAAATATCCAGAGAGGGGGTAAAAAGCGACGTTTAGGGGTTCGATCGGACTTTAAATTTCATCTAGACTTCGCCTAAAGCTTTAGCTTGGCTCTGATACTACTGTAGGGTTACTAGGCACTGTCACAAGGGTCTATAAGGCATCAACCATGCCCGATTTAAAATTTAGAAGTGCTGAACAAGCCAAAGCGAGGATCTTTGCTAGATTATTAGGGTTAACAAAGCATGTAAACAACTTTACTTCTAAGAGAAAGGGATTACAACCTTTGTAGTCCGTTCCTTCGCTTCATAAGCTTCGAATAGTAGTCCCTTCGCCGCGATCCATGAACACCCGAACTCTAGAGAGGCTCCACAAGTCGAATGATGCATGCTTGCTTGAAATCTTCCATTTCGAAGATGATCTACCTTGAAGAAACTCAAACCCAAGCTCTTGCTTTTCTAATCAAGTATTAGCAAAGCAAACACCCTAATCTAAGTGGCAAGAATAGATGAGGATGATGAAGTAGGAATTTAGCTCTCATTTGTTTTCAATTTCTCACTCATTTTCATCACTTCTCAAAAAGCTAGAAAGCTTTTTAAGCAAGAAGAAGGAAGAAGAAGAAGCTAACTCTTTTGTGATGAATAATGAAAACTTGTGTGTGGTTAGAAATGCAACCATGGGTTAAGAATATAAACTTAACCCTTGTAGAGAATTAACTATGGTAAAGGGTTGGGTTGGATTATGGAAATATCTTCACAAAATATCAAGGTCAAAGTCAAAGCTTCATGAAACTTCTTGGAAGCTTCATGCAAGCTTAACCCTAATCCAAACCCTAACCATATTTAAACTCCACAAAACATGTTGCATTTGTAACCCTGACATGTTACAATATTATATATCACATATACAATATTTATTGTAACAAAATAAAATAATACACTTAACATATATCACATATATATCAATGTATTATCCAAATGAGAAAAAGAATCTTTAAGTGAGCTAATATTAGTTAATGTAATATAATCTATCAAATATATGATTATACATTAAATTATCGAATCAACACTTGATCCGATAATCCGGCTATTTCATAAATAACCGACTAATATAATCTGTATCAGTTCATCGAATCAACACTTGATCCGATGACCCGGCTATATCACATATATCCGGCCGATATCATATATCGCGAGAATCTAATACGGTATCACATACACGTATTGTTCTCGGTCCCGCACATATCACATATGTGCTCCTACTCCGTTTTGCCTGAGCCAGGAAACCTCTGTGTAGGACTCAAAAGAATCGTCAATACGCCGGCAGTAGGTGATGATCATATCAAACACCCACAAGCTGCAAGCGGTCAGCTAAACGTAACAACGACCCAGGTATTGAGCGATCAGAAGATCAACAAGATAGCCTGTACATTCTCCTGCGAATCCAATCAGTAACACCCCCGTACAGTCCTGTCACGACCCGAAAGTACGGAACATGACCGGCACTTAAACTACGAAACGTCTCGAGGCGTACATAATCTAAGTAAGCCGAAAACCCAAAAATCCAAACCAAGAAAAGTAGTAGAGTGAAGGAAAAACCAACTTCAAACAAGCAATTTTAATAGCATAAGCCGAATTATGCGTTTTAAAAATATCAAGTATTTTCTGAAAATTTCGGCAGAGTCTCCTTTGTAAATACTGGCCCCCAAATGGGATACAACATGATTAGTATACGAAATCAATAAAAAGGCATCCTCAAGCGGGAGCTAGCTCTTCGTCAATCGACGGTCACAACCACACAAGCAATATAATATACAACGCCAAGGGCGAGGATCAAAACTCAAAAGGAAACTCAAACAGCAAGAAATCCATAGAAATACAACGCGCGACTCTAAGATCGAAAGAATAAACATCACTGGTCTCTATCTCTGAAATAAATACATGTTTGGTTGATGAAACTTCTAGATACAACAGAATAATCATATACAAGGTATAATGATGGGTACGAGACAAATAAACCCACCTACTAGCAAGTCACCCGGAAATGGAAGTAGTGCCAGCAAAGCCGTAATGAAACCTGTACGGCAAAACCTGCAAGAAACTGTGGCACAATGGGGGTGGGTTGCCAACTCGTGAGTAGAAAAACATCTACGAACAGAAATCGCATGAACAACGCAATCCTAGGTCAAGGATCATAATATATAATCCTCAAATATAAAACCTGCAACCTATAACAATGGCTAGGGTAAATATCTAACCCAAGTGTAATCCCATGTGCCAGTGTCAGTGCCTCAGGTAGCAATATATCATATGGATGCAGTATGAATGCATGAAAACAGAATACATGAAACTGAAGAAACTGCTTTCATAACTTAGTGAGATTTTTTGTATATTTAAAATGAGGTATCATAATGAAATCAGCATAAACAGTATCTAGCATCGACAGAAAACAAGTATCCAAATATCTCGATATCTCTGTGTCGCAATCTTTGTACCTCAATATCTCAAATATCTCTGTATGTCTCAATCTCACTATCTAGGGCGTCGGCAGTCCAGACCGGCCCCTAATATCCATCTCAAGACCACGACAGTATCCTCCGGATATCCGACGCGTCGGGTAAAATCACCGGTAGGTAGTGCTCCCCTGCCAGGCTCACATCGTCATCACCACGCGCTTCTTGCCCCGGGGTACCTTACCGGGTCCACCATGTACCCGAAACGGTTCATCCGTCTCCTCGAATCGGGTCTCGAAATCCATCAGCAAACTCATGGTAGACGACTCATACATCATGGGAAAACCGCGCTTTTCATTTAAAAAGAGAGAGAAGAAGTTTGTATAAGTTTTGCGGTTTTCCCCCAAATCCAGAAAATCTCATGGAAATCCGAATCCAAAACCTTAATAGCACGTAAAATAGTGAATATATGCATGAGAATCCATGAATGCGGCATAACAATGAATAACAGTATGCATGAAGTGACAAGTAATAACTACAATGTCTAAACTGGCATATAAAGCAAGGACACTAATATCATGTCAAAACTACTATCTAACAAGCTAAGTCAAGCAATAATATTCTCGAAGTGTACGTGACATGGCAATTACCGATGAAGATGTGTGTGAGCTGGCAAGTAAGTCTACGTGGTACATACGCGTCATCAGTAATGGTGCTGGTGTCCTAACAGCATGATATCAATAATGGAATATGAATCACAATAAGTATGCGATGCGGAGCAACAGCAATAATGAGCGGGAGCTAAATACTAGACACAAAGATAACAAATCTATATTTAATATAAATCTAGTCTAACAACTACACTAAATAAAGGGCTAAGCTAACTGGCTACTGAAGGTAATGAAACCGCCTAAACTCTGAGTCGATACATATACCTACATGTATATGTTAGTCGGTGATCCTGCCTCAATAATATCACATCCGATACCATATCTATAATCAAACATTCCTAAGTCAAGAGTGCGGATCAAACATCAATATATAGCTCGTACGTAAATCCGTCGTACGGTATCCCCAAATCTGGGTACAGGTCAGTATCACATTCATCAAATTAATAATTTGGTATCTACTTTATCAAAGATCATAATCCGGGGTACTGATCTACGTCTAGTGCAATACTAATATCATCAATCTAATCATGATCTGACTGCTGATCTACAGCCTCATACAAATCGATAACATCATCATATATCGTCATAAAGAGGTATACATCGCCTAATGCGACCTATTATGAATATCTTAACATATCTTATCTCATATAACGATCACATGTCAACCATTCATTGTATAACACTATTCACATGTATCGTCGTCCTAAGATCCGCTATAACATCAGGACGTACCTCAAGTACAAATCCTGCCATATCACCGTTCTCGCGTTCTCAATCAAATCTTATCGACTCATCTCAAATCCCAAATATTATCCTCAAATCCAGTATAAGAACACATAGTCCCATACCCATGTGAACACATAACAATATAACCCCATATAAGCACATATGAAAGAAGAATGTATGCAAGTATGGGTGTGTATGTAAATGTGGTGCAACCTCTACTCTAGGGTCTCGCAACACTAAACATATCCAATCACACCTAAAATCTATCTTTATCATCAATAAACTCAATAATATATAATCAATATATATGTGTGTATACGTATTCGTATACATCACCACGAACTGCGGGGGTGCTATACGCCATCCACCCGACTTCTCCCCGTAGATATAAATCTACTCACCTGGTCCTCGCTCGCCGGTGCCGACGTCGCTACGCTCTTGCTTGTCGTCTCGAAGTCCACATGGGGTACCTACATATCATAACGCACCGTATCGCATTAAAATCCGACTCATGACCAAAACGACACACAAATCCCACATAGGTCAAAACCTATGATTGCTTTCACCAACCAACCCAAAAACTCTCGACGTCGGCGTACAAGCGCCAAACCATCAAGAAAAACCCAAACACACTCATTTGCACATTCACAAGCACTAATTATAATATAAAATAGGTTAAAATTCACAAAAACATCAAAATCACTTTAAAAGCAATTTTTCCGAAAATCTAGCAAGCAAAATTAATCGTTTTTGTACAAAACTCGACGTTTAAACAAATTTAGCGGCCGCAATATCCACTCAATATCATAACCAAGTCATATAAACCATCCTAATAATTTATTCTCATTAAAATATATATATTTACAAAACGTAGTTAACAAAATTTGCACAAATTTCCATTTTAGCTCAAAACTTGGTGTTTTAATCAACTTTAAATATTTTGACAATTCTAGTGGCCGTAATTCTCATTAAAACATATTAACTAAGCCACACAACCATTAACTAGATTTTTATCTCACTAATTTATATAAATTACAAAAATCTAGTTTGCAAAACAAACATAATTAGGACAATTTAAATGTAGCAATCTAGCAATTGAGCAACTAGATTAGTTTTCTATGGCTTAGCATGGTAACTACACCATGCAACCTTAAACAAGTGACAACAACCCTATTGAATTTAAAATCCTAACTTTTTAAATCAAACTCCTTCTCTTTAGATTTCCAAACTTGCAATTAAACCATATTTAAGCACCTAATAAGCTACATTAAGGAATTTAAACCAACAATTGAACAATAGGTTTGGATTTATATCTCAAAACCATCTTGAGATCAACATGAAACTAGACCTCCAAATTGAAATCCTTGCACCAAGATCCATGCTAAAAGAGATAAGGGAAAATGGGTAGGGTTTTGATTTGAATTTTAGCTTTGATTTTTGATGGAAATTGGTGAATTTTTGATGGAAAATGAGACGAGAAGAGGGAAGGAGGGGCTGCTTTTGGGGGCTGGGAATTTTCGGCCAGGAATGAGGGGAGTGAGGAGAGAGAGGGAGGGGTTGAAAATGATGGGAAAAAACAAAGCCCATACCTCAATGTTATAACATATTCAATTCCCTTTTCATTTCTTGTTTTCTTTTCTCTTCATTGACTTTTCAAGTGGGGAAAGTGAGGGGAGGGCTGCTGATTTCAACCACAAAAGGGGAGAGGGTGAGGGTGTATGGGTGTGAGTATGGGTGTGGGGTGAGGGAAAATGATAAATGTATTGCCCCAATTCCCATTAACACAACATCCACTAATTAAGCCCTTTTTTCTTCGATATTTCTAAAACCATTTTGGCAAACGATTTCATTTCAGAAACAATATTTTGCATGCCAGTTTAGTGTGTCATGAATTATAAAATTTGTATCAACCCATTCCAATTTGTAATTTCCTTAATTAAATATATTAGTGACGGCTTAAAATAATATTAAACTAATTAATTTCGGAAAAATTTTCAGAAAATTAGAAATTTTACCAGCGGCTCAATAAACACCAAATACTAGCAATTATATAGCTAGAATATGTATATTTAATTTTATAATAAAGATATTTGTATTTTGACTTTTTACAGAAAACCCCCTTATTTTACCGTTTTTTCCGAAATTTCACCGAAACGATTTTGAAAACGTTACAATCTTCCCCTCTTAAAGAAATTCGGTCCCCGAATTTAAATTAAAACTCCCCCCAAATACTAAAACATCTAAGCAAAACCATCAAGTCGTCGGAGCTCCGAAATCATAAATACATAAAACAAATCGTAGCGCAGTGCATGCGCATGAAAAATGAGCATATAACTCAAAATCAAAAATCCGTCAAGCATCCCGCAATCATCGGAGTCATGGTAAAGACACAAATGTTAAATCCAATACAAAACCAATGTGATATAACTCGAAACTATACATGTAAATATCCAATCTATATATGTAAATATCTGAAGGAAATGCATGCCAAATCTTTTAAAGTCGCTGTGCAATGCGCATAACACTGCACAGTGGCGGACGTCTATCATAAGAAAATAACCATATACATATATACCTTTTATTTAAAATGTACGTTCCTCCGTTTTGGAAACAATTTAGAAGGGTCTCCTTATTTTAAACATTTCGTGTCATATCAGACACGCAGGTAAATACTGAGACTATAGCTCGCTTTTGGAAATCCCTTCAATAACTATCAATGTATGCAAACTATATTCAGGTACTGTCCTCTGACTAGTCCTGCTAAGTACAAAAACTCATACCAATCATCATAAGAACGTACTGTTCCATAAGAAATCAATCCCAAAATATGCATATAATTACTATGTGCGTCTGGTGCGCACGGAAATCAAAATCCATGAATGTGCCATACATGCGCATAGAAACAATATCTAAGTGCATCGGGTCTGCACGAAACATCTGTCAAGGGAAACAAGTGTGCCTGACAGCAAAATAGGTGCATCTGACATGCATGAAGAATCTCGATTTAGTGCATCTGGTGTGCACCAAAATCGTATCTCAAAATATGCGCTCAACATGCGCGAAAATCCAAATCAGGTGCATCCATCATGCACGAAATCATGAAATCCAATATCAAGCGCCGAACATGGGCAAAATCAAATCAGGTGCACAAAGTGCACAAAACAAACATCGAGTATCACAATCGAAATCGAAATCCAGTGCATCTAAGTGCACAAAATGCGTATCACTGCACTGCAAGCATATGTGAATCATACCGAGTGCAAAAACCAAATCGTGTGCGTATATACACGTAAAATCAACTCCACTGTATGAAACCCATAAAATCATAAACGTAAGAAACCAAGGCACGAAAACGATATCAAGTGCAACAACTGTGCAAAAAATCGTAAATACTCAGTAGGTGCAACCATAGTCCATGAAGACAATTATCATGAACTCAATCATCAAAATCAATCAGACGAATAGATCGCCCAAAATACCCAAAATCAAGTATGGCGGAATAGTCCCGCTCAAGCACATCCTGCAAGAATCTCTGGCCAATTGTCGTGGTCACTCATAGCATGTCTCGTTGACGATCCTGAACTCTGGCCTGCCGGTGTGCGTTACATGACCACTCCTGGGTCCAAGTCTTCTTGTAATTCATCCCAGAAAGGTCCTGTCGAGATCTCTCCCAAATCTCGTCTCTGCCGAACTGTCCGGAAGTCATTGTCCTTTACTATATCTGTTTCTTGTTCCGGAACGGCTGCATACTCATCGCAACTCCTTTTGGAAGGTATATCCAAGCACAATGCCTCGGCTTGCGTATCGCATCTCTGATGTCGGCGAAGTGGAACGTCATCTTATCCAGATCTTGTACGGACCTCTTACTCCACTTTTCTCTAATGTCGACTGCTTCGGACTCATCTCGTCGTGGCTCATTGGACTGAGCTCTAATGGCTATCCTCGTATCTGGAGTCTCCCAAGAAATGCATCTCACTACCTAGCATCCGAATGAAGTCGAACCATCCGATCAATTCGTCAAAACCTCATAATCCCCCAAGAGCTCAACATCTTGGGTACAGTTTAACAGTATCGAGTACATACCACAGCATCGATGGTCCAGCCGTAGAAGGGAAAACCCAAGCCTCACTAATGGCGCCGCGGAACTGCCGCAAACCCTAAGGTTCAAAGGCTTTCACACGGTCATTAAGTCGAGTTAGGGTTTCATTCTTTTAGAGGGTCCATAGAATTGCCTGCATTTCTTTCCGAATACTTTAAACTTGGAATAATAGGTTTCTGACATTCGATCGTCTCTATCGACTCTCAACGTATCCGTGTGAAGTCGTCTCTAGCTGGAATCAATCTATCTGATGACCTCGCATCGGGATAGCGAACGAACCACATGTCCTAGTCATTCATCCTCGGTGACTAGCGACCTTCTCTCATCTCTTAGTACAACTCGTACTGCAATAGCTCCAACATCTGGGGCGATATCTCATCGTTCGCAGCAACAACTGGCTCACTCATATGCACGCTGAACCGTGCCTTAATCATCATGAATAAGCAATACATCAACGGCCATCAAAATCTGGTTGGCCTCTATCAGTGGCTCAATCCTCTAGGGCTGATCTGCACATCTGAGTAATATCATACAGCGATCCATCAAACGCTCGTGGCGCGAAAACACAATAAAAAGACACGTCTCTGCAATCGCGTGTCGCCGGAATTACGCCCTAGTCAGTCCTTGTCCGTAACGAGCTCGTGCTGACCACAACTGTAGCCGTAGCTCTCCCTGCCCGTAATCGTGGCAGCAAAACCATAACTGGTACCGATGAGGCTAGATCAGGAATGAATATGATACAGAACAAAGAAATGTAAATCCTAAGGCATCTTAAGTGGAGTAGCGTATCGTAAGTATGCCGCGGAACATACCCACAGTACGTCACTCTACTTTAGTCATCTATTCCATCAACCAAGGGTCATCCTACGCTCCGAAAGTAAAACCTAATGCTCTGATACCAACTTTGTCACAACCCGAAAGTAAGGAACATGACCAGCACTTAAACTACGAAACGTCTCGAGGCGTACGTAATCTAAGTAAGCCGAAAACCCAGAAATCCAAAACAAGAAAAGTAGTAGAGTGAAGAAAAAACCAACTTAAAACAAGCAATTTTAATAGCATAATCCGAATCATGCATTTTAAAAACATCAAGTATTTTCTGAAAATTTCGGCAGAGTCTCCTTTGTAAATACTGGCCCCCAAACGGGATACAACATGAATAGTATACGAAATCAATAAAAAGGCATCCCCAAGCGGGAGCTAGCTCTTCGTCAATCGACGGTCACAACCACACAAGCAATATAATACACAATGCCAAGGGCAAGGATCAAAACTCAAAAGGAAACTCAAACAGCAAGAAATCCATAGAAATACTATAGGGTTCCTAGGCATCCTAATGAGGTCTCACAAGGCATCAACCATGCCAATTTCAAAAAATCTAGGTGCCGAGAAACCCGACTACGGACCGTCGGCTAGAAATCTAGGCGAAAACACAAACTAGTTAACACTTAACTAAGAGATACGGAAATACAACCTTTGTAGATCCGGTTCTCCACCTCCATAGCTCCGCAATGAAGTCTCCTCGCTGTCCATAACAAGTCCCGGGCTCTAGCGTCGGCTTCATCGGAGAATGGACGGGCTAGGTCATCGATGTCCATGCCGAAGATGATCTACGTCGAGGCATCGCTAAATCAAGCTCCGACTTCACCAAGTCAAGAAACTTGTGAAGGAAACACACTCTACTACTTGGCAAGAGGTAGAGGATGATGAAATAGGAAGTGGATAGACTTTAGAATTGGATTTCTCACTCTTTATCATCAATCACCATTGATGACCTTGCTTTCTTCACTTGAAGAAAAATGAGGAAGAAGAAGATAATAGTTATGATAAGTTAATTAAAAATGAAATGAATAATCAAACCTTATCATAACAAGACCAAGGTTAATTGTAGAGAGTTAACTCTAGTTAGATGAATGGTTAGGGTTTGTATAAGAAGACAAAATGGTTGCTATGGTCAAAGTTCATGAAGCTTCAAAGAATACAAACAAAATAGCAACCATTTTCTCATTTCCTTTTTCCTTTTTCCAAAAGAAAAAGATTAATAAATGAATAAGGAAATCAAAACCCTAATTATCCACTTAAAACATGGTTTAATTCTTTACATTTAACCAAAATGCATGTATCATCAAACATGATACAATCTAGTGCACAAAATCATATCGCATATGTAATGCGCACATCCGAGTGAGAAAATCCATTATAAAGTGAACCGATACTAGTTAATGCAAAGTAATATATCAAATATATAATTATACATTAAATCATTAAATCAACACTTGATTTAACGATCCGGTCATATCGCATATAACCGGCTAGTATCATTAGTAACAACTTATCGAATCAACACTTGATCCGATAACCCGGCTATATCACATATAACCGATCAATGTCACATCGCGAGAATCGAATACAGTATCACATACTCATATTATTCTCGGTCCCGCACATATCTCATATGCGCTCCTATTTCGTTTCGCTTGAGCCAGGAAACCTCTGTGTAGGACTCTAAAGACTCGTCAATACGCCGGCAGCAGGTGATGATCATATCAAACACCCACAAGCCGCAAGCGGTCTGCTAAACGTAACGGCCACCCGGGTATTGAGCGATCAGAAGATCGACGAGCAAGCCCGCTCACACTCCTGCGAATCCGACCAGTAACACTACCGTACAGTCCGGTCTGATCGTCTGATATGTCGCATATCCCGTTTAGGGGTGGTAAACGTCAGACCCCAATAGCTCGATAAGTCGTGTCGATATGAGGTCTATAACAATTCGAGAAACTACTGGTAACACTTACCAGTAAATCTCAGCAACCCTGGCCAGGGATTTCCTGTTATAGCCAATCAAACACAGCGCAACATCAACTCCCTATACCGGGAGAGACGAATCCCCTCCTATCGCTCATTGCCTCCATGTGACTCGGGACTGTACCCAAAAACCACCGTTTTGCACGCCCTCTTGGACGTGGTAAGATGGAAATCAAAGCACAGTGGGAACCACACAAGACTCTATGACGATCTCGGGTCAACAGACTACTCTGTACCAGTGTCACCAGAGAACTGCCATCTGACGTGAGGTATAATACCATCTGGGAGTTCTCGGCGAGTCCGTCCAGTGTACCCAGTCTCCACTGAGCACCCGTATATCATCTCCGATGTCAAACACCAATGGATATGGGATCATCCATCGCCCATCTGTATGGGTCGAGAAGGTATACGCTAGTCTACTCTGGTATATCGATGCCCCGTCTCGATACACCCACGACTAGGAACTTTGAAGGATGTACTTATGGACTACCATGTCCCCACTAGTATGATCCGCATCATAGTCCAGGTAGTCAAGCACACATCCTAAGGGCTTTACCAACATGTAACAGAGAGACTATCAGTGTACACGTTAAGGTAAAGATCAACCAGATAGCATACTATCATGTCGAGCAAGAAAGTCCTCCCTATATATGTCCCAGCATCCACTACAATATACATCCTATGTATAGTAATGGCCTCTAGGGCATACATATAACTAACAATCTCCCACTTGCACTAGGGCCATATGTAGCAGTGGTTGCAGTATCTCATACTCAACCATCCCATAAAAATCTCTCTCTGGGAATAGGCCTTTGTGAGTGGATCCGCTGTGTTGTCCTCTGAGTCTACTCTCCTAACCTCGATCACCCTGGAGATCAACTATCTCCATGATCAGGTGGCACTGCCTTAGAATATGTCTGGATCACTGATGGGACCGGCATTCCTCGGCATAAGCCACAACTCCATTGTCACACAATGGCAGGAACTAAGTTCATCTCATGAACCAATGTACACCCAAACAGCCTCTTTGGTAGCATCTTAAGTAGCGATGTATCCTGCCTTTATCGTCTAGTATGTCACGGTATCTAGCTTGGAACTCTTCCAACATACCGTCCATCGATTGAGGGTAAAGACAATGCCTGCGACTAACATTCAGTCGTCTTTATCACCCTGGAACACTTCCAGTGATTCTCCCCAGGATCGATTGATACCATCTCACTACAACTAGTGAGTATCCTAACATCCATTTAGATCCAAAACCTAGGATTTAGTAGGTATCACTTTGATCCTATTTGGAGAATCATTGTGATAAGCGGAGATTGATCGATCGTAGCATAGGAAACTCCTTCCCTATCAAGAGTATGTCATCCACGTACTCTACGAGGATCGACACCATACTCCCTACTACCTTTTTGTTTATACAAGGTTCATCTACCATTTTGATGATGTCAACTTCTTTGACTAATCCATCAAAACAGATGTTCCAACTCCGCGATGCCTGCTTTATCTTATAAAGCATCTTGCACACGTTTCCGCTGCTCCCACTGTCTACGAAGCCCTCTGGCTGTGTACTTATAGACGCTCTCTTCTAAATCATCATTTAGAAAAGCAGTCAAGACACCCAACCACCAGATATCGAAGTCATGGTATGTAGCCGTGGCAAGTAGGATCTGGATGGACTTAAGCATAGTTGCTTGAAAAAAAGTTTCATCATTATCCAAGCTTGGTTGATGACGAAAACCTTTAACAAGTCTAGCTTTGAAAGTCTCAACCTTTCCATATACACCAAGTAATCTTCTCAAGATATACTTGCTCCTGATGGGGATTTAACCCTTCAGATATAGCAACCAAAGTCCATACTTTGTTGGTGTATATGGATTCCATCTCAGATCGCTAAGCATCCAGCCATTGTTACAGAGTCTTACTCCTGATGGCCAGCTCGAAACTAGTTGGGTCATCATCTCATGATGCAATCCTCGCTCCCACTATCATAGAGAAACAGAAGTATCTCTCAGGTGGGTGAGGAACCCTACTAGATCGGCGGAGAGGCTGAGGTTCGTTGGCAACTATTGAATCCTTTGGTTCTTTCAAATCATCAGCTGCAGTTTGTATAGCTGGAACCTTTCCAGTTGTACATAACAGATCTTGCCTCGAGCTTGTCCGGATTTTGCTTTTCAGACATAGTCCGGACAACCCCAAATCTTAACTAGCTTAAGACATGGGCTCTTCCCTTTCCATATCTCATATGGAGTGGTAGGCAACTGATTTGATTCGAACCTATTCAATAGGTATGCAGCTTCTCAAGTGCATAACCCCTAAAAGGAAATAGGTAACTCAGTAATACTCATCATAGAGCACACCTTATGATATAGGGTGTGATTGCTCCGCCCCGATATACCATCGTGCTATGGTGTATACAGAGGAGTAATGCTGAGAGAGAATCTCATTCTCCTTTAGAATAGTCCAGGAATTCCGTGCTCAAGTATTCTCCTCCCTGATCACATCAAAGGACATAATACTTGTACCCTTATTGGTTCTCTACTTCTTTGTTTATATTCTGCAAATATCTCAAAAGGTTCGGACTTGTGTTTCAACAGGAACATAGGTCTGAATCTCGAAAGATCATCAGAGAATGTAATGAAGTACAAAGAACCGGTCTTGGCATGTGTAGACTGGGGACCTACATACATCATCATGTATCAGTCCCAAGAGTTTACTAACTCTTTCTCTATTTCCAATAAACGGAGCTATGGTCATCTTATCTTTGTGAAATGACTGGCGAGTTTCACAAGATGTAAATTCAAACTGATTTAAATATGCATCTATATGTAACTCTAGCTAGTCGGGTCACATTGATCTGACCTAGTCTACAATGCCTCAAGAAGAATTCGTTCAGTTCTGAACTCTTCCTCTTGTGTATGTTCTGTATACTAAGAACTGTAGTTTGATTTAGAACATCAATGCTTTTAGATAACGTGCCTGAACCGATCAACTTTTGATATAGGAAATGTTCAAAACATTATCCAACAATACAAAATTTTATCATTTCTTTACTAATAAAGAGACTGATATGATTTTGTATATCAGGTTCGGTATCTAATAACATTCGTTCAGAATCAATGTATTGGTAATACAGGGTGACAGTGACCAACAGACTTGGCTGCAACACTTGCCCCGTTTTCTGCCTCATGAAACTTATCACCCGTTCTCAGTTCTCTACCTTTCTGCAGCCCTATGTAACAGATTACATATTTGGGATCCTGATCTGGTATCACATACCCAGGACGTAAAGGATACTGAGAAACAGTTCTGTATAATGAACACACCCGAAGATGATGCATCAGCATGCACTCTCTTCGTTTGGGCGGCACAGGAAATCTGGTATTCCCCAATTTCCTGCTCTGTCTTATAACAATTATAAGTTGGAGCGGGACCAACGTTCCCCAGCTCAGTATAACAAGCGGGTTCGGTCAAAATTCCGTATTATTATCTTGATTAAGGCGTGATATGGTCGCTACCTGGAGAGAGAGAGAAGAAAACACTCAGCGTGCGCTCTTGCAAGAATAGATTGGTTATTATTTTATCTAATCAGGATGGCTCCCACTGCTTTTTATAAAATTTTCCTTCAAACCCTAAAAGGAAAGACTAGCCGGGATTAATTACACACTACAAGTTCGCCAATCTTTCAGCCAGGCCAGTGTCGGTACTTTGAGGGAGGTCCCCCGTGCTTTCGCACGAACCTAATTAATGTAAACCTCGTTTTCCCAGAGGCGTAACCCCGTTAACACCTTTCTAGACACCTACTTGATCAGCTAATTGTAATGTGTAAAACTCTCCCAGGAGTAACTCTTACTCGCAGCGGGTATCGGGATCCAACTATCTCATAGAAGGTATGCAATCTCATTGCAAATTTCAACACTTGAAATTCCCGATAATATTTTGCCCCTAGTGTTCTATGACCTTGACGAATGCCAAACAACCCATAGTCCACTAGTCAAGTTCAACCCATACATTTCTTGATTGAATTAAACCCACCCGCACGACCCTTGACGAATGCCAAACAACGCCGTACGAATACCCTAATCCAATCGCATCATATGCTCAAGCAGATAAATACTAGTTAGCTACCGTACACTACGCCTTGACGAATGCCAAACTACCACAGCACGAATACTAACTAGTACATATCTGAAATGACGGAGGGCTACGACAGGTTTTTCTGAAAACCTATTGCGTAATGAACTTGATATCGTCGTAGAATCAAATGATTTTAAAATGGAGTGCTTTTGAGGCTTTTCTAGTTTTGCTAAAGGAGTCACTCCCGGTGAAGGGATCGTCGGTCCTTTCCTCGTCGAATGAGGTGCGGGATATATCATATATATCACTGTGCAAAGCAAAAACTCTTAAAAGCAATCAAAAGACAAACCGAGTGTGTAGCATCTGCCAGTTATTGCTAAAGGAGTCACTCCCGGTGAAGGGATCTCGGTCCTTTCCTTATCGAATAAGGTGCAGGATATATCACATATACCGCTGTGCAAAGCAAGAACTGTAGCTACCTGTTTTATTTTGAAATTTGATTCTACAACATCTTAGGTTTCTTTTATTTTCATTAATCACATTAATGAAGTCCCATCATTTAAATACCTAAACATCACAGATAAATACGACGTACACTTATGCCATCCGCATTCGCCTCGATGTCCCCTCGTGCACCGTTAGGTTAGGTAACTAACGGCAGAGCGGGACAGGGCTAGCGCGGGTGTAAAACATAAGTAACGTCTATATAATATATCATATATACTATATACTGTATCTATCACAGAACATCACATGATCACATCACAGATATCGCAGCAGAAGAATCATATGAAATATTGGATATACTAGGACGTCCGTGTTTTCAATACGAGCCAGTATAAAACACGGATTCCATGGTCGTGATGAATAGCCAAACCCACACCCCTAGACCCCTACGAGAGCGGCAAGCAACCCTACCAATTCTAGAGTTAGGAGACCCGGACTCAACTCCTCGAGTTGGTCTCCCACTGGTCTCCAGAACCCGGTTACTTGTGCTCCCCTCCTTGGGTCTATCCTAGTGCGGAAAAGTAAATAATATACAAACGGTGACAACTTCCGCAACCTGGAAGCGCCCCAATAAAAGAATATTACATACAAGTTTTTACATGAATGAAAATGAAAAACACTCATCTCACATAAAAAACCCCGGCTATTCGAACACGACGATCCAATATAACATATCCAGCAACACATAACATCACATGTCATCAACGTAAGTAAATATGTCCATCCCAATTGTCGTTGACATATAGCAACGAAACCGGCGATATCACATATTACACTTACGGTCACAGAAAAGAAAGTGAAAAGCTACAACAGTTGGAATCCGCAACCAACTCAGACATCGCATGCTTGACCAAATGAATTCCTTAGACATCGCATGCCTAACAATTATAAACCCCGCATTTTAGTCTCATTATCGAAAACACTTTTCAATATCAAGTCGGGCAATTCAACAAGATTCCCGACATCCTGATCGAATGCTCGTCGCAAACTTCAGTAGACGGCCGCACCCCCGTTACCGTCGACGAAGTGCACCAAGGCGGAACACCGCTACCGCGAGCACCCGAACGGATGCTTTCGGCGACGGGGTTCTCCTACAGTCACTTGGTCGGGGCTATGGAGTGAGGCTGTCTATTAAGTTTACCCGGCGAGTATCCGCGTACGCTACGTGATTGCGACGGACTTTTGATCACATCAAAATTCCGTGGCAACCGATCAAGTGAGACTAAATTGCTATGTTTATAACATTCATTCAGTTATCTCATAACTTCTTGTGAATTCCAATTATTGTATCCCATTCCAGATAATTAGAAAATGTTAAACTTTCCGATTGAACATTCGAACACCCAAGTTTTCCCGAAATAGTTCAACACATGAAATAAGTCTAACAACATTCAGTTCGTGCCTCAGTACCGACGGTCCAGCCGTAGAAGGGTCAAGCCAACGCCTCACATGTGGCACGCCGTACTGCCCCAAACCCGAAGGTTCAAAGGGCAGTTCAAGACGGTCACATAATCGAGTTAAGGTTTGTTGTCTTCTAGAGGGTCCATCGAGTTACTTGCACTACTTAGAACGTCGTTAAACTACGGAAAAATCCAACACTTGGAAATTTCCCGACAGGGGAAAAATTGGGTATTTATATCCGGTCGAACTTTTTAACATATTCTAAAATTTATCCGGAAAGCCACACAGACAAAATTTGATACTCCGATCGAAACACCGAATCCCCAAAAACACAGCAGAAAATTCAACTCTTGAATAAATTTTAAAAATTCCCAGAAAACTCAGCATAATTTATCAGGAATTACTGTGCAAACAAAGTGGGCTGACGTCACCACCTAGCCGCGGAACCGCCGCAGAAGCTGGGCTTCTGCCGCGGTTCCGCGCTCTGTTGGATGAATCATGGGTCCAGTTTTGCGCCGTAACTCATATATTTCCCTGCTGAATTATTTAGCAATTTTTAATATAGAAAAACTCACTGTTTTCAAAAAGGTACAGAGAGCATGATCGGAATTGGGTTTCGGGTCGTTCGGACTTCAAATTCCGTCTAGACTTCGCCTAAGGCTCTAGCTAGGCTCTGATACCACTGTAGGGTTCCTTGGCATCCTAATAAGGTCTCACAAGGCATCAACCATGCCAATTTCAAAAAATCTAGGTGCCGAGAAACCCGACTACGGACCGTCGGCTAGAAATCTAGGCGAAAACACAAACTAGTTAACACTTAACTAAGAGATACGGAAATACAACCTTTGTAGATCCGGTTCTCCACCTCCATAGCTCCACAATGAAGTCTCCTCGCTTTCCATAACAAGTCCCGGGCTCTAGCGTCGGCTTCATCGGAGAATGGACGGGCTAGGTCATCGATGTCCATGCCGAAGATGATCTACGTCGAGGCATCGCTAAATCAAGCTCCGACTTCACCAAGTCAAGAAACTTGTGAAGGAAACACACTCTACTACTTGGCAAGAGGTAGAGGATGATGAAATAGGAAGTGGGTAGACTTTAGAATTGGATTTCTCACTCTTTATCATCAATCACCATTGATGACCTTGCTTTCTTCACTTGAAGAAAAATGAGGAAGAAGAAGATAATAGTTATGATAAGTTAATTAAAAATGAAATGAATAATCAAACCTTATCATAACAAGACCATGGTTAATTGTAGAGAGTTAACTCTAGTTAGATGAATGGTTAGGGTTTGTATAAGAAGACAAAATGGTTGCTATGGTCAAAGTTC
Organism: Agapanthus africanus; assembly: GCA_030015575.1. Taxonomy (NCBI): domain Eukaryota; kingdom Viridiplantae; phylum Streptophyta; class Magnoliopsida; order Asparagales; family Amaryllidaceae; genus Agapanthus; species Agapanthus africanus. The sequence goes on along the minus strand of CM057344.1, from coordinate 460,435,505 downwards.
ATGAAGCTTCAAAGAATACAAACAAAATAGCAACCATTTTCTCATTTCCTTTTTCCTTTTTCCAAAAAGAAAAAGATTAATAAATGAATAAGGAAATCAAAACCCTAATTATCCACTTAAAACATGGTTTAATTCTTTACATTTAACCAAAATGCATGTATCATCAAACATGATACAATCTAGTGCACAAAATCATACCGCATATGTAATGCGCACATCCGAGTGAGAAAATCCATTATAAAGTGAACCGATACTAGTTAATGCAAAGTAATATATCAAATATATAATTATACATTAAATCATTAAATCAACACTTGATTTAACGATCCGGTCATATCGCATATAACCGGCTAGTATCATTAGTAACAACTTATCGAATCAACACTTGATCCGATAACCCGGCTATATCACATATAACCGATCAATGTCACATCGCGAGAATCGAATACAGTATCACATACTCGTATTATTCTCGGTCCCGCACATATCTCATATGCGCTCCTATTTCGTTTCGCTTGAGCCAGGAAACCTCTGTGTAGGACTCTAAAGACTCGTCAATACGCCGGCAGCAGGTGATGATCATATCAAACACCCACAAGCCGCAAGCGGTCTGCTAAACGTAACGGCCACCCGGGTATTGAGCGATCAGAAGATCGACGAGCAAGCCCGCTCACACTCCTGCGAATCCGACCAGTAACACTACCGTACAGTCCGGTCTGATCGTCTGATATGTCGCATATCCCGCCTAGGGGTGGTAAACGTCAGACCCCAATAGCTCGATAAGTCGTGTCGATATGAGGTCTATAACAATTCGAGAAACTACCGGTAACACTTACCAGTAAATCTCAGCAACCCTGGCTAGGGATTTCCTGTTATAGCCAATCAAACACAGCGCAACATCAACTCCCTATACCGGGAGAGACGAATCCCCTCCTATCACTCATTGCCTCCATGTGACTCGGGACTGTACCCAAAAACCACCGTTTTGCACGCCCTCTTGGACGTGGTAAGATGGAAATCAAAGCACAGTGGGAACCACACAAGACACTATGACGATCTCGGGTCAACAGACTACTCTGTACCAGTGTCACCAGAGAACTGCCATCTGACGTGAGGTATAATACCATCTGGGAGTTCTCGGCGAGTCCGTCCAGTGTACCCAGTCTCCACTGAGCACCCGTATATCATCTCCGATGTCAAACACCAATGGATATGGGATCATCCATCGCCCATCTGTTTGGGTCGAGAAGGTATACGCTAGTCTACTCTGGTATATCGATGCCCCGTCTCGATACACCCACGACTAGGGACTTTGAAGGATGTACTTATGGACTACCATGTCCCCATTAGTATGATCCGCATCATAGTCCAGGTAGTCAAGCACACATCCTAAGGGCTTTACCAACATGTAACAGAGAGACTATCAGTGTACACGTTAAGGTAAAGATCAACCAGATAGTATACTATCATGTCGAGCAAGAAAGTCCTCCCTATATATGTCCCAGCATCCACTACAATATACATCCTATGTATAGTAATGGCCTCTAGGGCATACATATAACTAACAAATACAACGCGCGACTTTAAGGTCGAAAGAATAAACATCACTGGTCTCTATCTCTGAAATAAATACATGTTTGGTTGATGGAACTTCTAGATACAACAGAATAATCATATACAAGGTATAATGATGGGTACGATATAAATAAACCCACCTACTAGCAAGTTACCCGGAAATGGAAATAGTGCCAGCAAAGCCGTAATGAAACCTGTACGGCAAAACCAGCAAGAAACTGTGGCACAACGGGGGTGAGTTGCCAACTCGTGAGTAGAAAAACATCTACGAACAGAAATCGCATGAACAACGCAATCCTAGGTCAAGGATCATAATATATAATCCTCAAATATAAAACCTGCAGCCTATAGCAATGGCTAGGGTAAATATCTAACCCAAGTGTAATCCCATATGCCCGTGTCAGTGCCTCAGGTAGCAACATATCATATGGAAGCGGTATGAATGCATGAAAACAGAATACATGAAACTGAAGAAACTGCTTTCATAACTTAGTGAGATTTTTTGTATATTTAAAATGAGGTATCATAATGAAATCAGCATAAACAGTGTCTAGCATCGACACAAAACAAGTATCCAAATATCTCGATATCTCTGTGTCGCAATCTCTGTACTTCAATATCTCAAATATCTCTGTATGTCTCAATCTCAATATCTAGGGCACCGTCAGTCCAGACCGGCCCCTAATATCCATCTCAAGACCATGACGGTATCCCCCGGATATCCGACGTGTCGAGTAAAATCACCGGTAGGTAGTGCTCTCCTGCCAGGCTCACATCGTCATCACCACGCGCTTCTTGCCTCGGGGTACCTTACCGGGTCCACCATGTACCCGAAACGGTTCATCCGTCTCCTCGAATCGGGTCTCGAAATCTATCAGCAAACTCATGGTGGACGACTCATACATCATGGTAAAACCGCGCTTTTCATTTAAAAAGAGAGAGAAGAAGTTTGTATAAGTTTTGCGGTTTTCCCCCAAATCCAGAAAATCTCATGGAAATCCGAATCCAAAACCTCAATAGCACGTAAAATAGTGAATATATACATCAGAATCCATGAATGCGGCATAACAATGAATAACAGTATGCATGAAGTGACAAGTAATAACTACAATGTCTAAACTGGCATATATGGCTACTACACTAATATCATGTCAAAACTACTATCTAACAAGCTAAGTCAAGCAATAATATTCTCTAAGTGTACGTGACAAGGCAATTACCGATGAAGATGTGTGTGAGCCGGCAAGTAAGTGTACGTGGTATATACGCGTCATCGGTAATGGTACTGGTGTCCTAACAGCATGATATCAATAATGGAATATGAATCACAATAAGTATGTGATGCGGAGCAACAGCAATAATGAGCGGGAGCTAAATACTAGATACAAAGATAACAAATCTATATTTAATATAAATCTAGTCTAACAACTACACTAAACTAAAGGGTTAAGCTAACTGGCTAATGAAGGTAAGGAAACCGCCTAACCTCTGAGATACATATACCTACATGTATATGTTCGTCGGTGATCCTGCCTCAATAATATCATATCCGATACCATATCTATAATCAGACATTCCCAAGTCAAGAGTGTGGATCAAACATCAATATATAGCTCGTACGTAAATCCGTCGTACGGCATCCCCAAATCTGGGTACAGGTCAGTATCACATTCATCAAATTAATCATTTGGTATCCTCTTTATCAAAGATCATAATCCGGGGTACTGATCTACGTCTAGTACAATACTAATATCATCAATCTAATTATGATCTGACTGCTGATCTACAGCCTCATACAAACCGATATCATCATCATATATCGTCATAAAGAGGTATACATCGCCTAATGCGACCTATTATGAATATCTTAACATATCTTATCTCATATCACGATCACATGTCAACCATTCAATGTATAACACTATTCACATGTATCGTCGTCCCAAGATCCGCTATAACATCAGGACGTATCTCAAGTACGAATCCTGCCATATCACCGTTCTCGCGGTCTCAATCAAATCTTATCGACTCATCTCAAATCCCAATTACTATCCTCAAATCCAGTATGTGAACACATAGTCACATACCCATGTGAACACATAACAATATAACCCCATATAAGCACATATGAAAGAAGAATGTATGCAAGTATGGGTGTGTGTGTGTAAATGTGGTGCAACCTCTACTCTAGGGTCTCGCAACACTAAACCTATCCAATCACACCGAAAATCTATCTTTATCATCAATAAACTCAACAATATATAATCAATATATATGTGTGTATACGTATTCGTATACATCACCACGAACTGCGGGGGTGCTATACGCCATCCACCCGACTTCTAAAAGTAGATATAAATCTACTCACCTGGTCCTCGCTCGCCGGTACCGACGTCGCTACGCTCTTGCTTGTCGTCTCGAAGTCCACATGGTGTACCTATATATCATAACGCACCGTATCGCATTAAAATCCGACTCATGACCAAAACGACACACGAATCCCACATAGGTCAAAACCTATGGTTGCTTTCACCAATCAGACTTTGGCGTACAAGCGCCAAACCATCGAGAAAAACCCAAACACACTCATTTGCACATTCACAAGCACTAATTATAATATAAAATAGGTTAAAATTGTAAGTCCATGCCATGCACCCCACGAACTTGCGGGGAGGCGGAATATATGAAAAACGATTATCAAAGCTTCGTAACACGGACTTGAGCGCATGAATCGTTATCTAAACCATTGCTAACGTTATACTAGAGGTTTAACTACTCGGTACCGAAGTTATACCTCACGTTACATGTCCTTCGGGTCTTCATCGCTGTCCTCCACTCCTCGTAGGTTCCTTGGAACATCGGCAACTTCACGGCCTCCTCGAATCAAAGACGATCCACCCGAAAGCTCCTACGCCAAGCTTAATCTCAAACTTGAGATAACTAGGTTGCATAAAGTGCTAATCTAAGCTACCTAGAGGATATAGAGTTAGGTTATGGATGTTTTAGTCTATCTAACCCTTGATCTCAACACATGAGGGGTTAGGGTTAGGGTTAGGGTTTTAAGAGAGAGTGAGCTTGAGGAGAGAGAAGGTGAGAATGATAATGAAAAGAATAATGAACTCATATGAATATATCAACCATAACAATTAATCAAATAAATAATATAAATGATTTATCATCATGGTTAGATTCATTCATCTAGTGTGATTCATCATATGACTCACTAACTCATTAATGAATCATTTAATACAAAACATGAATCACACAAATGGGTCATTAAGCAATTAATGCCCATGCCACCTTAACCCCTTAGTCACCATTCTTCTAGAACCTTCCCAACAAATTATGAGAACGCCCCTCCAATCCGTGAAAACACGGAAAAACTTTAGACTGAATAAATCCAATAACCCGATACTAGAATCTGGTTTAAACCAAAGCCGGCTAGTAAAAACTGTCCGAAAAGTCGTACGTGCGTAAACACACGTACGCATCCGAACCCTTGTCGTAAAACCATACGACCTCTATATCGTTTCGCCTGGAGCAGGGAAACTCTCTGTGTGGGACTCTAAAGACTCGACACTACGCTGGCAGTGGGTTTAACCACAGACCGCAAGCGGCACTAGCTGTATGTAACGGTCCCGAGGTAGATGTCGATAAGAAGGCCGATGAGGAAACCCATCCGTACTCTTACTGAGCCGGATGTGACAATCTCCGTACAGTCCGGTCTGTTCGTCTAAGACTATCGTATATCAAGCCTAGGAAGCAGCAAGCGTCAGTCCCCTAATAGCTGTATAAGTCGTGTCGGAGCGAAGCCCATTACGCCCTGAGAAGCTACTGGAACCTACCAGTATATCTCGCTTGCCCTGTCCAGGGACTTTGCATAATGGCTCTTTGACACAGTGCGATATCAACTCCCAATACCGGGAGAGACGAATCCGATCTAACCGCCACTGCCTCCAAGTGCTCGGGACTGCACCCAACTGCTACCTGTTTGCTCGACTCCTTTGAGCCGTGGTAGGGTAGCAATCTAAGAACAGTGGGACACACTCGAGGCGAAGTAGCAGTGTCAAGTCTGCGGACTATGCTGTACTCATGTCACCTGGGAACTGTTAACTGACGATGGGTATAACACCAACCAATCAGTTCCCCGGCGAGTCCTGTCCTGTGTACCCATAACCTAACGAGCACTTGTATACTATCTCCAGTACGACGTACCGATGGCTGTGGGAAAGACCATCTCCCCAACTGGGATGAGAAGCGTATACACTTAGTCTATTCCGGAATATCGATGCCCTATCTCGATAATCCAATGACCAGGGACCTGTATAGGATGCTGCTTACAGACTACCAAGCCCCCACTAGTGTGACTGCCATCACGACGCTGGTAATCAAGCAAAGATCCTATGGGCTCTACTAATATGTATAAGTGATACGTTACAAGAAACATATGCACATATTAAAGTAGACTCAAACCAAGTAGCATACTACTATGTTTAGCAAGACTGTTATATACAACTGTGAATATTCCAAGCTTCCATTAAGTAATATACATGCTAGTATGATACAATAATGGCCCCTAGGGCATATACACTAACAAAAATTCACAAAAACCTCAAACACACTTTAAAACCTATTTTTCCGAAAATCCAGCAAGCAAAATTAACCGTTTTTGTACAAAACCCGACGTTTAAACAAATCTAGCGGCCGCAATATCCACTGAATATCATAACCAAGTCATATAAACCATCCCAATAATTTATTCTCATCAAAATATATATATTTACAAAATCTAGTTAACAAAATTAGCACAATTTTCCATTTTAGCTCAAAACTTGGTGTTTTAATCAACTTTAAATATTTTAACAATTCTAGTGGCCATAATTCTCATTAAAATATATTAACTAAGCCACACAACCATTAACTAGATTTTTATCTCACTACTTTATATAAATTACAAAAATCTAGTTTGCAAAACAAACATAGTTAGGACAATTTAAATGTAGCAATCTAGCAATTGAGCAACTAGATTAGTTTTCTATGGCTTAGCATGATAACTACACCATGCAACCTTAAACAAGTGACAACAACCCTATTGAATTTAAAACCCTAACTTTTTAATTCAAACTCTTTCTCTTTAGATTTCCAAACTTGCAATTAAACCATATTTAAGCACCTAATAAACTACATTAAGCAATTTAAACCAACAATTGAACAATAGGTTAGGATTTATACCTAAAAACCATCTTGAGATCAACATGAAACTAGACCTCCAAATTGAAATCCTTGCACCAAGATCCATGCTAAAAGAGATAAGGGAAAATGGATAGGGTTTTGATTTGAATTTTGATGGAAATTGGTGAATTTTTGATGGAAAATGAGAGGAGAAGAGGGAAGGAGGGGCTGCTGTTGGGGGCTGGGAATTTTCGTCCAGGAATGAGGGGAGTGAGGAGAGAGAGGGAGGGGTCGAAAATGATGGGAAAAAACAAAGCCCATACCTCAATGTTATAACATATTCAATTCCCTTTTCATTTCTTGTTTTCTTTTCTCTTCATTGACTTTTCAAGTGGGGAAAGTGAGGGGAGGGCTGCTGATTTCAGCCACAAAAGGGGAGAGGATGAGGGTGTGTGGGTGTGGGTATATGTGTGGGGTGAGGGAAAATGATAAATGTATTGCCCCAATTCCTATTAACACAACATTCACTATTTAAGCCCTTTTTCATCGATATTTCTAAAACCGTTTTGGCAAACGATTTCATTTCAGAAACAATATTTTGCATGCCAGTTTAGTGTGTCATGAATTATAAAATTTGTATCAACCCATTCCAATTTGTAATTTCCCTAATTAAATAGATTAGGGACGGCTTAAAATAATATTAAAATAATTAATTTCGGAAAATTTTTTGGAAAATTAGAAATTTTACCAGCGGCTCAATAAACACCAAATACTAGCAATTACATAGCTATAATATGTATATTTAATTTTATAATAAAGATATTTGTATTTTGACTTTTTAAAGAAAACCCCCTTATTTTACCGATTTTTCCGAAATTTCACCGAAACGATTTTCAAAACGTTACAACTCCGGTCTCTTCGTCTGATATGTCGCATATCTCGCCTAGGAGTGGTTAACGTCAGACCCCAGTAGCTTGATAAGTTATGTCGATATGAGGTCTATAACAGTTCGAGAAACTACTGATAACACTTACCAGAAAATCTCAGAAACCCTGGCCAGGGATTTCCAGTTATAGCCAATCGAACACAGCGCAACATCAACTCCCTATATCGGAAGAGACGAATCCCCTCCTATCGCTCATTGCCTCCATGTGATTCGTGACTGTACCCAAAAGCCACCATTTTTCACGCCTTCTTGGACGTGGTATGATGGAAATCAAAGCACAGTGATAATCACACAAGTCTCTATAACGATCTCGGGTCTACAGACTAACATGTACCAGTGTCACCAGAGAACAGCCATCTGACGTGAGGTATAATACCATCTGGTTGTTCTCGGCGAGTCCGTCCAGTATACCCACTCTCCACTGAGCACCCGTATACCTTCTCTGATGTCGAACACCAATGGATATGGGATCATCCATCGCCCATCATATGGGTCAAGAAGCGCATACGCTAGTCTACTTTGGAGTATCGATGCCCTGTCTCGGTACTCCCACGACTAGGAACATTTGAAGGATGTACTTAATGACTACTCTGTCCCCACTAGTATGATCTGCATCATAGTCCTGATAGTCAAGTACTCATCCTAAGGGCTTTATCAATATGTAACATAGAGACAATCATCGTACATGTTAAGATAAAGAGCAACCACATAGCATACTATCATGTCGAGCAAGAAAGTCCTACCTATATATGTCTAAGCATCCACTAAAATATACATCGTATGTACAGTAATGGCCTCTAAGGCATACATATAACTAACAATGGCTTATGTTGCTAAACTACTTGATTTTAATTGGTTTTTCCTTCACTCTACTGCTTCTTTGGTTTTGATTTCTTGGTTTTGGCTTGCTTAGATTACGTACGCCTCGAGACATTTCGTAATTTAAGTGCCGGTCATGTTCCGTACTTTTCGGGTCATGACACCTCTGCTCTTTACGACAGAGGTCCGTTAGGGTCTGTGGTACTAGGGTTTTGCCCGTCGTACCGTCGCGTTGGCTGATGTATTCCTCAATCGGCAATATTGTTGTTCGAGTAGCCTTGCGACTGTCGTGTCTCTGATCCCTTCGGGGCTGGATAAGATGTCTTCAAGCAATCTTCCTAGGTAGTTTGACCGTCGGAAGAGCAAGCGTTAGGAATTTTGCCACGCCGCTTTTTACTTGAGGTTAGGCTCAGTTTGGGGAGCCCCAATGAGTCATAACCACTCCGCACTGGTGTGGGATGATCCCCGATGGTCTTTCAGGTTTTATATGAGTTGCCATCAAGACCCTGAAGTTAGGAATTTGGCCTTTGCTTTGTTTGATGGCATTGCGTCTGCTGTAACGAGATGAATGTCACGGTTGTTTCCAGGTTGCGTGTGAACCGTCGAGGTTTGGAACTAGGGATTTTGCCGTGGCTCCGTTGTTTGTGTCGTGTCTACATCTTATTGGAGGAAGAACGCTGGGGTGACATTGCGTCTACTGTATCGAGACGAACGTCGAGGTGGCGACCACTCGGCGCTGGTGTAGGATGATCTCCGATAGTCTTCCAGGTTTTATATGAGTTACCATCAAGACCCTGCAGATAGGAATTTGGCCTTCGCTTCATTTGCTTTGGTGTGTCCGAATCCTGTTGGAGGAAGAATGCTGTGGTGACATCTCGTCTGCTGTATCGAGACGAACGTCGAGGTGGTGACCACTCCGTGCTGGCGTGGGATGATCTCTGATAGTCTTTCAGGTTTTATATGAGTTGCCGTCAAGACCCTGAAGCTAGGAATATTTCTTTTGGTTCATTTCTTTTGGCGTTGCATCTGCTGTATCGAGACAAATGTCGATGTGGTGCTGGGATTTTGCCATCACTCCGCTTTGTTTTCACCAAGAGGTCTTTTGTTGACGTTGCGTCTGCATCCTGCTGGACCGCGAAGAAACGCCGTTGTTGACATTGCGTCTGGTGTAACGAGACGAATGCTGAAGTGGAGCTGAGATTTTGCCGTCACTCCGCTTTGTTTCGACCGTGAGGTTTTTTGTTGACGTTGCGTCTGCATCCTGCTAGACTGCGAAGGAATGCCGTTGTTGACATTGCATCTGGTGTAACGAGACGAATGCTGAGGTGGAGGTGGGATTTTGCCGTCACTCTGCTTTGTTTCGACCGTGAGGTCTTTTGTTGACGTTGCGTCTGCATCCTGCTGGACTGCGAAGGAACGCCATTGTTGAAATTGCGTTTGGTGTAACGAGACGAATGATGAGGTGGAGCTGGGATTTTGCCGTCGCTCCTCTTTGCTGACGTTGCGTCTGCATCCTGCTGGACTGCGAAGGAACGCCGTTGTTGACATTGCTTCTGGTGTAAAGAGACGAATGCTGAGGTGGAGGTGGGATTTTGCTGTCACTCCGCTTTGTTTTGACCGTGAGGTTTTTTGTTGACGTCGCGTCTGCATCCTGCTGGACTGCGAAGGAACGCCGTTGTTGACATCGCGTCTAGTGTAACGAGACGAATGCTGAGGTGGAGCTGGGATTTTGCCGTCACTCTGCTTTGCTGACGTTGCGTCTGCTGTAATGATACGAACGTCGAGGTGGTCTCTAGGTTGTCTGTGAACTGTCGAGATTTGGCTTCTTTTTCTGATGGAGCCTGGTGGGAAGGTATAGTTCCCTCTTTGTTTGTGCCCCTGGATTGTATACAGGGATCGATGCGACCTCACCTGTAGGGCAAAAGTTTCATTCTTTCATTTTTTTTGTTTCTTTCCGCGATGCACTATCATTTCAGCTTTTTATATCGTGAAAGTTGTGATTGCCCAATCATTTCGGCTATTTTTTTTGGTGCCCAATCATTTCGGCTATTTGTTTTATTTACTCGCTGCTTTTTGTTGCGAGTTACCCAATCATTTCGGCTGTTTTTGTATGCATACATTTTTACTTGCTGATTTTGTTGCATGTTGCCCATCATTTCGGCTATTTCATATGCATTTGTGGCTCGCTGACTTTCCGCCGTGAGTTTGGGATTTGATACCGATTTAGGCATCAGCATCGCTACAACTGGGATATTACCAGGAGCGAATCATCATTTTCCTTTGTCGATGTCGAACAAAGGTGGCTTAGCAAACAGGGTTAAGATCTTGTCGACTAAGGCTTTTGACTTCATGAGCCGTAAGGGTCTCATAAAGGTATTTCTCCCTACGAGTCGTGAGGATCTCATAGGTGCGTTTTCTCCTTAGGAATCGTGAGGATTCCCGAGTGTATGGCTTCTTGTAAGTCGTAAGGATCTTACAATAGTGTTTTCTCCTTATAAGTCGAGAGGACTTACAAGGGTTGTTCACTGTGTAAACATATCCCTAGTCGCGGGTAGGACTTTGTTAGGGAAATGTTTATTCGTGCCGGTGGATTGTATACAAGGGTCAATATTGAACCGCTTGTAGGGCAAAATCAGGGTGTATGACTGCTTAAGAACATGTTCAGATCCCTGTAGATTAAGGCTTTCGAATCCTATGAGCCGTGAGGGTATTAAAGGGGAATTCTCCTTACGAGTCGTGAGGATCTCGTAAGTGTAATTTCTCCTTAGGAATCATAGGGATCCCTAAGTGTGTTGCTCTCTTATGAGTCGTAAGGATCTCACGCAGGTGGTTTTTCCTCATAAGGTCGAGAGGGCTTTGCAAGTGTCTTTTAACGAGATTGCGCCCTTTCGGGTTTTCACAAAACTCACTGGTAGCCCTGCTGTTTTTACTCACGCATCCCTTTCGGGTTTTCATCCGTGCTCATTTTGCTTATGGACATACCTTTTTTTGTCAGCCTTGGGAAGCTGTGGTCCGTAGTAGTTTATCGACGTCTCGGTCAATAGCCAGTTTTAGGATATAGTGGTTCATCGTTAGTTTAAGGACGTTTTGGTCCGCCGTTGCCATATTTCAGGCGAGTTTCTAGTTTACGGACTCTTCGGTCCATAGAGCTTTCTCTATGAATTAGCACGATGCCCCCGGCATGTCCATCTTTTTCGGATCATGTGGTTGTGGCGGGTCCATCTTCCAATTTTCAGACGATGTGAATTTGCCCAGTTGGTATTGGTCCTCAATCCAGCCTTTGAAGATGAAGCAATCTTCGATTGGATGGCTTACTGCTTGGTGGTAAGGGCAGTAATTAGGATTGTTCACATCACCTAGCTGCAACGGATGTTTTGGATCCGGCAGATTGATGAGTATGTTGCGCACTGCCTGCTCGAATAGTATCCTCATTTTATCCCGGGGAAACGAGTAAGGACGTCCCAGTCTCTCCTCGAGGGATGGGCATGGACGCACGTTGTTTTTGCGAACAACCGGCTTTAAGTTGCTCGGCTGTTGTTGAGCATTGGCGATGAAAGTTGCTTTTCCTTGCCCTTTTTCATTTCGAGATTCCAGCTTCGAAGGAGATGGTCTATGACCCATCTGATCCATTTGGGCTAGCTTGTCAATCAAGGCCTGGAAAGCGGTCGGCTTGAAGAACATCATGAATTAGGAAATGGTCGCTTGAGGGTGGAGAGTACCCATGAACATGCCTACCGCAGGTGCCTCTTCGATGCGCTATTCGCATTTCGACCATAGATTCCGCCACCGTATTGCATACTAAACCCACGTTTCTCCAGGCTTCACCCTGGCATTGATCAATGCCGTGATTGGGGTGCGTTCACTAGCTCTTGCGAAATGCTGGGTGAATAGAAACTCCATCTCTGCAAATGTCTTGACAGAGTGATTTGGGAGTTCAGAATACCACTCGAATGCCGTCTCCGACAAGCTGCCAACAAACTGGCGGAGCAGTAGTTTATCATCACCTCCAGTGTTGCCGCACAGAGCCCTGAATTGAGCAACATGCTGGTGTGGATTCCCCGTCCCTTTATATACATGGAATTTGGGGATAGTGTATCCCGGCGGGTACTTTATTTGGTCGTACCAACTCGGATAGGGTCGTCCAGTCTTAACAATTTGCCTAGCCGCTTCATTCGCCTGGTGAACTCGTATCTGCTGAGCGATGTAATCCTCCAAGGCAGCTTTAGAGATTGTCTCCTCCTTGGCTGTTGGCAGAACGGGCAAAGGATTTGATGTCTCTCCTCTATCATCTTCAATTATTACTGGAGGGTCTTCGGCTGGAGGGTCTGGCTGGACCATTATGCCCACCATATCTTGGAATAGAAAGGCCATTTGTTTTATATTGGCCGCTTTTTCCGCAGCCTCTTTGTCTTTCTTCTCAAGAATTCTTCGAAGGAATTCAGCATCAGTTTCCTGCTCACGGCGCTGCTCCGAAGATGTCTCCGGGCTTGCTTTCGGTCCCGTAAGTGCGGCCATAGCTATTACCATTTCTTGAAGCTTTTGTTGTTGCTGCTCCTGAGCCTTAGTCACTGATCGCGAAAGCGGTCGATGACCTTTGGAGATTCGGCTATCCTCTTTTCCAGATGCCATATAGATGGTGTGCACCACCTTGCCCCCAGACTTGGGGCGTTTAGATTCAGTGTTCTTGCAATTCGTCGCAGACTCAGGGATTTTCTCTGGCCTTCTTTTCTTGTGAGCGGTCGAAGTTGAGGGGGCCATTGCAGTGGGCACCCAAGTAGCTGTCGCCTTTTGTGGCTTGACGGGACGGTCCTCTTCCCGCTGAACTTTCACCTTTTTCTGTCGGCGGGGATAATCCTAATCAATTATCAAGTCTTGGACTTGACGCCAGACCTTTTAGATTTTAGAGGACAGCCGTTGAGGGGGCTGTTCCGGCTTCGCCATTAGGGTATTCTCCATAGGTGGAAGAGATCTCTTCAGCATAGCAGTAGGAGAGTTCTTGCGGACCCTCCTGAGTGGTTCAAAGCTGTTCCCATTTGGAAAAGCAGCATCAACATCCACCGTTGAAGTCGGCGGAGTCAGTCCGAAAGGGGAATTTCCCCCAACCTTCCTCACTCGGCTCCAGTGGCGACGTTGAGCTTGTCGATCCATTGGGATTGTCTCAGCTGTAGGGGTGACTTCCTCATGCCTCCTTTGTTGGTCAGAAGTTGTCGTTGTCAGCCTATTGAAGACTGATGTTCGCTGAGTGGGGATAATGTAACGTTTTGAAAATCGTTTCGGTGAATTTCGAAAAAATCGGTAAAATAAGGGGGTTTTCTGTAAAAAGTCAAAATACAAATATCTTATTATAAAAATTAAATATACATATTCTAGCTATGTAATTGCTATTATTTGGTGTTTATTGAGCCGCTGGTGAAATTTCAAATTTTGTAAAAAAAATATTATTTTATTATTATTTTAAGCCGTCACTAATACATTTAATTAGGGAAAATTACAAATTGGAATGAGTTGAAACAAATTTTGTGCATCATAAAACATTAAATAAAATTTTATCATGTGGTTTTTGGAACGAAATTATTTGCCAAAACGGTTTAGAAATTATTGAAGAAAAAAGGCATTTTTTGTGGCGTAAATGGATGTTTGGGGTATTGTATTTATCATTTTCATCACCCCACACCCGTACCCACACCCACACACCCCCATTCACTTCTCCCCTTGGCTGAATTTAGCAGCCCCCATCTTTTCCCCCACTTGAATTTCAAAGGAAAGAAATGAAAGAAAAGAAAAGAAAATGGATAAATGAGGTGGACTTTTGACTTTGGTTTGACCTTGACTTTCTCCCCCCACTTTCTCTACCTCCCTCTCTCTCCTCTCCCCCTCCCATTCCAGCCGACCCCCCTCTCCTACAGCAGCAGCAGCCCCCCCCATTTCCCTTCTCTTTTCTCTTCAAAACTTCATCAAAAATTGCCCCAAAATCCATCAAAAAAATCCCAAAACCCAAATCCGACTCCTACCCATTTTAGCTTTAGCCCGTATAGCATGGATCCTTGTGAAAAGAGAGCATTTTGGAGGGCCATGGATGCTTTTGGATCTTCAAATGTTTTTGGGTATAATTCTAAACTTTTTTGCTTAGTTTGTTACTTAATTTCTTAAAGCTAAGTTAATTAAGTGTTAATTTGGGTTATGTGAGTTTAATTGCATGATTAAAGATTTCAAGTTAGGGTTTGTTGTGGAAATGAGTTGTGTTTTATTGTGCATGGTTTAGTGATGTGCATTAACATATTTAGTTTTGTAGAAAACTAATCTAGTTGTTACTTACAAGTTGTTACTTGAAAAATGTCCAAATTAAGCTTTTTGTTGCAAACTAGTTTTTTTGATTTAATTCGAAATATGAGATTAAAAATATGGTTAGGGTTTTTATCATATTATTAACTTTATTAAGTGTAGTTTAACACTTTAGTTCATGGAAATCCAACCTAAATTATAGTTTGTGCATTTTTGCTATGAAATTGTTAAAAAGGGTATTTTGTAAACTAGAATATTAGGGTTTTTGGAATTTAATGAGATTAAATTCCGGAAATTGTTTCTATGACTTATTTAAGATATTTAATAAGTATATTGGCCGCTACATTCATTTAAACATCATGTTTTGTACAAACGGCGAATTGTGCTTGCTAGATTTTCGGAAAAATGACTTTTTAAGTGAAATTGGGGATTTTGTGAGTTTTAACCTAGTTTATATTAAAATTAGTGTTCGTGAATGTGCAAATGAGTGTGATTGGATTTTTCTCGATGGTTTGACGTTTGTACATCGACATCGAGGGTTGGTTTGACTATTCTTGCATGCGTAGGCGATAGGTTTGGACCTATGCGCGATACGCGTGCCGATTTGATTTTCGTATGCCGTTTCGATTTCGAATTTAGTTTTAATGCGATACGGTGCGTTATGATATGTTGGTACCCCATGTGGACTTCGAGACGACAAGCAAGTGCGTGGCGACGTTGGCACCGGCTAGCGAGGACCAGGTGAGTAGATTTATATCTACGGGGAGAAGTCGGGTGAATGGCGTATAGCACCCCCGCCGTCCGTGGTGGTGTATACGGATGCGTATACACACCAACAATTATTATATGTTATTTGGGATTAATAATGATGCTTAGGATGGATATTGGTGTGTTGGATTATTTTAGCGTTGCGAACCCTAGGGTAGTGTTGCACTACACATAAACACATACATACTTGCATACTTTCCTATTGATATGTGCTCATGGGATTCTTTATAGTTATGTGTTCACATGGGTATGGGACTATGTGTTCACATACGGATTGAGGATGATACTTAGGATTGAGCTGAGTCGATGAGATTTGATTTGAGGCCGTGAGATCGGTGATATAGCAGGGTTCGTATCTTAGATACGACATGACGTTGTAGCGGGTCCTTGACGTAGTGTTTCACACACGTCCATGCATACGTAGGCGGTATCAGTATGGTACTAGACGTAGATCAGTACCCCGATCATGATAATTGATAAAGAGGATACCAGGTGAATAGTATGATGAATGTGATATTGACCCATACCCAGATTTGGGATGTCGTACGACGGATTTACGTACGCGCTATATTGATGATTGATCCGCACTCTTGACTTGGGATGCCTGATTATAGATATTGTATCGGCTATGATATTATTGAGGCGGGATCACCGACTATACATATACAGGTAGGTATATGTATCGACTCAGATGTTAGGCGGTTTCCTTACTTGTAGTCCAGCTTGTTAGCTTAGCCCTTTAGTTTAGTTTAGTTGTTAGATTAGATTCGATTCTTACCTATTTCAAAACTAACGAATCGTGGGTGTTTTAAAAGACAGCCCAAGGGATCTTACGGATATTTCAAAAGACGTATCTTTTCATAAAAACACCGTAGCCCCTATTTTCAAAACCCCATGATTCGTGTTATTTCAAAAGGCAGCATTTGTAGGACTTATATTAGATTAATACTGATTAGTTATCGTTGTGTCTAGTATTCAGCTCCCGCACATTATTGTTGTTCGCTCTGCCTCGCATACTTATTTTGCTGCATATTCAATTATTGATATCATGCTGTTAGGACACCAGCACCATTACCGATGATGCGTATGTACCACATACACTTACTTGCCGGCTCACACACATCTTCATCGGTAATTCCCATGTCACGTACACTTAGAAAATACTATTGCTTGACTTAGCTTGTTAGTTAGTAGTTTGATATAATATTAGTGTACCTGCCTTATATGCCAGTTTAGACATTGTAGTTATTACTGTCACTTCATGCATACTGTTATTCAATTGTTCATGCCTAGTTTATTAATCATACATTGCAACTTGGTTATTGATACCATATGCATTCATTATCATTGACATATGCACTTGTGATGATTTCTTGAGATTTAGGATATTTCTGGATTTCGGGGAAAGCCGCAAAATTTACAACTTATGATCTTTTAAAATATAAAACGCTGCGGTTTTCTAGTGATGTAAAGTGTCGTCCACCATGAGTTTGCTGTGGTTTTTGAGATCCGTGTCGAGGAGTGGAGGAACCGTCACGGGTACATGGTGGGCCCGGTATGGTACCCCGGGGCCAAAGGAATGTGTTGTTGACGTTGAGCCTGGCTGGGGAGCACTAACTACCGGTGATATTACCCGACGCGTCGGATGTCCGGAGGATACCGTCGTGGTCTTGAGATAGTTGGTAGGGGCGGGTCTGGACTGACGGCGCCCTAGATATTGAGATTGAGACATTGATATTTCGAGACATTGAGATTTATGTTTTGTGTCGATGCTAGACACTGTTGATACTGATTTCATTTATGATACCTGAGTTTGAAAATACGAAGGAAATCTCACTAATTTATGAAAACAGTTCTTCATTTACATGTATTATGTTTTCATGCATTCATACCTCATTCATATGACATATTGCTACCTGAGGCACTGACACGGGCACATGAGTTTACACTCGGGTTAGATATTTACCCTAGCCATTGTTATAGGCTGCATGTTTATACATTTTTGAGGATATATTATGATCATTGACCTAGGATTGCGTTATTTATGCAATTTCTGTGCGTAGATGTTTTTCTACTCACGAGTTGGCAACTCACCCCGTTGTGCCACAGTTCTTGCAGGTTTTGCCGTACAGGTTTCATTACGGCTTTGCTGGCACTATTTCCATTTCCGGGTGGCTTGCTAGTAGGTGGGTTATTTGTATCTTACCCATCATTATATCTTGTATATTATTATTCCGTTGTATCTAGAAGTTCCATCAACCAAACATGTATTTATTTTTGAGATACAGACCAGTGATGTTATTCTTTCGACCTTAGAGTCGCGCGTTATATTTCTGTGGATTTCTGGTGGTTTTGAGTTTCCTTTTGAGTTTTGATCCTCGCCGTTGGCGTTGTATATTATATTGCTTGTGTGGTTGTGACCGTCGATTGACGAAGAGCTAGCTCTCGCTTGGGGATGCCTTTTTCTTGATTTCGTATACTATTCATGTTGTATTCCGTTTGGGGGCCAGTATTTACAAAGGAGACTCTGCCGAAATTTTCAGTAAATTTTTTGATGTTTTTAAAAACCGCATAATACGGCTTATGCTATTGAAACTACTTGCTTTAAGTTGGTTTTTCCTGCACTCTACTACTTTTCTTGGTTTGGATTTCTGGGTTTTCGGTTTACTTAGATTACGTACGCCTCGAGACGTTCGTAGTTTAAGTGCCGATCATGTTCCGTACTTTCGGATGGTGAAAAAGTTGGTATCAGAGCGTTATGTTTTATCCTTCGGAGCGTAGGATGACCCTTGGTTGATGGAATAGGTGACTAAAGTAGAGTGACGTACCGTTGGTATGTTCCGCGGCATATTTACGACACGCCACTCCACTTATGAAGCCTTAGGATGTACATTTCCTTGTTCAATATTATATTCCTTCCTGATCTAGCCTCATCGGTACCAGTTTGGTTTTGCTGATACGGTTACGGGCAGGGAGAGCTACGGCTAGAGTTGCGGTCAGCACAAGCTCGTCACGAACGAGGACTGACCAGGGCGAAATTCCGGCGACACACGATTGCAGAGATGTGTCTTTTTACCGTGTTTCCGCGCCACGAGCGTTTGGCGGATCGCCTTTATGAGGTTACTCGGAGGTGCTGATCGACACTAGAGAATTGAGCCAATGATGGAGGCCAGCCAGATTTTGATGACCGTTGGTGTGTTGCTTACTCCTGATGATTGAGGCACTGTTCAGCGTGCAGGCGAGCGAGCTAGTTGTTGCTGCGAGCGACGAGATATCGCCCCATATGTTGGAGCTATTGCGGGGCGAGTTGTACGAATAAATGATAGAAGGTCGCTTGTCACCCGATGATAAATGACTAGGACAGGTGGTTCGTTCGCCTACCCCGATGCGAGGTCATCAGATAGATTGATTCCAGCTAGAAACGACTTCACGCAGAGACGTGAGGGTCGACAGAGACGATCGAATGTCGGAAACCTATTATTCCAAGTTTAAAGTAGTCGGAAAGACATGCAGGCAATTCTATGGTCCCTCTAGAAGAATGAAACCCTAACTCGACTTAATGACCGTGTGGAAGCTTTTGAACCTTCGGGTTTGCGGCAGTTCTACGGCGCCATTAGTGAGGCTTGGGTTTGCCCTTCTACGGCTGGACCACCGATGATGTGGTATATATTCGATACTATTAAACTGTACCAAGATGTTGAGCTCTTGGGGAATTACGAGGTTTCGACGAATCGATCGAATGGTTCGACTTCAATCGGATGCTTGGTGGTGAGATGCATTCTTAGGAGACTCCAGAGACGAGGATAGTCGTTGGAGCTCAGTCCCTGCGGCCGCGACGAGACGAGTCCAAAGCAGATGACATTAGAGAAAAGTGGAGTAAGAGGTTCGTACCAGATCTAGATGAGATGACGTTCCACTCCGCCGACATCAGAGATGTGATGCGCATGCCGAGGCATGGTACTTGGACTTACCTTCCAGAAGGAGTCGCGATGAGTATGCAGTCGTTCCAGAGCAAGATGCAGATATAGGAAAGGACAACGACTTCCGGACAGTTGGCAGAGACGAGGCATGGAATAGACCGTGAGCAGGATTCCTTCCAGGACACTGCTGCAATGATACTTGCACCCAGGATCAGATGTGTCATGTACATTCAGAGAGCCATAGGCCGACGCCAGTGATATGCTGTCTTACGAGTGGTCGTGATGATTGACCGGGAGATGACAAGAGACGTGCCAGAACTGGATCATCCCCGTTAGCACGCCCGACAGGGCCGATGAGCCGATGGACCGAAAGATTGGTAATTCACAGTGAAGACCTTGACCCAGGAGTGGTCATGGTTACGCACATCAGCAGGATAGAGTTCAAGATCATCGACGAGACGTCCCACTAGTGACCGTGACAGTTGGTCGAGATTCTTAGAGGACGCGCTTGAGCGGTATTGTTCTGCCATTATTGATTTCGATGTTTTGGGTGATTTATTCGTATGATTTGATTTTGATGATTGATGATTTACGATCTTTGCACAGTGTTGCACTTGATATCGTTTTCGTGCTTTAGTTTCACATGTTTGTGATTTTACGGTTTTAAACAGTTGAGTTGGTTTTGTGCGTATGCATGCACACGAATTGGTTCCTGCACTCTGTATAGTTATTATATGCTTGCAGTGTGCACTGGACTTCGATTTCGATTGTGATACTCGATATTTGTTTTGTGCACCTTGTGCACCTGATTGATTTTGCGCACGTCCGGCGTTTGATATTGGATTTCATGATTTCGTGCACGATGGATGCACCTGATTTGGATTTTCGCGCATGTTGGGCGCATGTTTTGAAGGGTGATTTTGGTGCACACCAGAGGCACTAAATTGAGAATTTTTCGTGCATGTCAGGTGCACCTGATTTTGCTGTCAGGCACACATGTTGCCTACGACAGATGTTTCGTGCACACCCGATGCACTTAGATGTTGTTTCTGTGCGCATGTATGGCACATTCATGGATTTTGATTTCCGTGCGCACCAGACGCACGTAGCATTCATGTGCATATTTTGGGGATTGATTTCGTATAGAGCAGTATGTTTTTATGATATTGCCATGTGTTCTCGTACTGAGCAGGACTAGTCAGAGGACAGTACCTGAATATATTTTGCATGCATTGATAGTTATTGAAGGGATTTCCAAAAAGCGAGCTATAGCCTCAGTATTTACCTACGTGTCTGATATGACACGAAATGTTTAAAACAAGGAGACCCTTCTAAATTGTTTCCAAAACGGCGGAACGTACATTTCAAACAAAGGTATATATGTATATAGTTATTTTCTTATGATAGGCGTCCCCCACTGTGCAGTGTTATACGCGTTGCACAGCGACTTAAAGAGATTGGCATGCATTTCCTTCAGATACTTACAGATATAGATTCGATGTTTACATGTATAGTTTCGAGTTATATCATATTGGTTTGTTTTGGATTTGGCATTGATGTCTTCTCCATGACTCCGATGATTGCGGGATGCTTGACGGAGTTTTGATTTGAGTTATATGCTCATTTTTCAAGCGCATGCGTTGCGCTACGATTTGTTTTATGTATTTACAATTTCGGAGCCCCGACGACTTGATGGGTTTTCTTAGATGTTTTAGTATTTGGGGGAGTTTGAATTTATATTCGGGGACCGAATTTCTTTAAGGGGGGAGATTGTAACGTTTTGAAAATCGTTTCGGTGAATTTCGAAAAAATCGGTAAAATAAGGGGGTTTTCTGTAAAAATTCAAAATACAAATATCTTATTATAAAAATTAAATTTACATATTCTAGCTATGTAATTGCTATTATTTGGTGTTTATTGAGCCGCTGGTGAAATTTCAAATTTTCTAAAAAAAATATTATTTTATTGTTATTTTAAGCCGTCACTAATACATTTAATTAGGGAAAATTACAAATTGGAATGAGTTGAAACAAATTTTGTGCATCATAAAACATTAAATAAAATTTTATCATTTGGTTTTTGGAATGAAATCATTTGCCAAAACGGTTTAGAAATTATTGAAGAAAAAAGGCTTTTTTTGTGGCGTAAAGGATTTTGGGGTATTTTATTTATCATTTTTCATCACCCCACACCCGTACCCACACCCACACACCCCCATTCACTTCTCCCCTTGGCTGAATTCAGCAGCCCCCATCTTTTTCCCCACTTGAATTTCAAAGGAAAGAAATGAAAGAAAAGAAAAGAAAATGGATAAATGAGGTGGACTTTTGACTTTGGTTTGACCTTGACTTTCTCCCCCCACTTTCTCTACCACCCTCTCTCTCCTCTCCCCCTCCCATTCCAGCTGACCCCCCTCTCCTACAGCAACAGCAGCCCCCCCATTTCCCTTCTCTTTTCTCTTCAAAACTTCATCAAAAATTGCCCCAAAATCCATCAAAAAAATCCCAAAACCCAAATCCGACTCCTACCCATTTTAGCTTAGCCCGTATAGCATGGATCCTTGTAAAAAGAGAGCATTTTGGAGGGACATGGATGCTTGTGGATCTTCAAATGTTTTTGGGTATAATTCTAAACTTTTTTGCTTAGTTTGTTACTTAATTTCTTAAAGCTAAGTTAATTAAGTGTTAATTTGGGTTATGTAAGTTTAATTGCATGATTAAAGATTTCAAGTTAGGGTTTGTTATGGAAATGAGTTGTGTTTGATTGTGCATGGTTTAGTGATGTGGATTAACATATTTAGTTTTGTATAAAACTAATCTAGTTGTTAATTACAAGTTGTTACTTGAAAAATGTCTAAATTAAGCTTTTTGTTGCAAACTAGTTTTTTTGATTTAATTCGAAATATGAGATTAAAAATATGGTTAGGCTTTTTATCATATTATTAACTTTATTAAGTGTAGTTTAACACTTTAGTTCATGGAAATCCAACCTAAATTGTAGTTTGTGCATTTTTGCTATGAAATTGTTAAAAAGGGTATTTTGTAAACTAGAATATTAGGGTTTTTGGAATTTAATGAGATTAAATTCCGGAAATTGTTTCTATGACTTATTTAAGATATTTAATAAGTATATTGGCCGCTACATTCATTTAAACATCATGTTTTGTATAAAAACGGCGAATTGTGCTTGCTAGATTTTCGAAAAAATGACTTTTTAAGTGAAATTGAGGTTTTTGTGAGTTTTAACCTAGTTTATATTAAAATTAGTGTTCGTGAATGTGCAAATGAGTGTGATTGGATTTATCTCGATGGTTTGACGTTTGTACATCGACATCGAGGGTTGGTTTGACCATTCTTGCATGCGTAGGCGATAGGTTTGGACCTATGCGTGATACGCGTGCCGATTTGATTTTCGTATGCCGTTTCGATTTCGAATTTAGTTTTAATGCGATACGGTGCGTTATGATATGTAGGTACCCCATGTGTACTTCGAGACGACAAGCAAGCGCGTGGCGACGTTGGCACCGGCTAGCGAGGACCAGGTGAGTAGATTTATATCTACGGGGAGAAGTCGGGTGGATGGCGTATAGCACCCCCGCAGTCCGTGGTGGTGTATACAGATGCGTATACACACCAACAATTATTATATGTTATTTGGGATTAATAACGATGCTTAGGATTGATATTGGTGTGTTGGATTATTTTAGCGTTGCGAACCCTAGGGTAGTGTTGCACTACACATACACACATACATACTTGCATACTTTCCTATTGATATGTGCTCATGGGATTCTTTATAGTTATGTGTTCACATGGGTATGGGACTATGTGTTCACATACGGATTGAGGATGATACTTGGGATTGAGCTGAGTCGATGAGATTTGATTTGAGGCCGTGAGATCGGTGATATAGCAGGGTTCGTATCTTAGATACGACATGACGTTGTAGCGGATCCTTGACATAGTGTTTCACACACGTCCATGCATACGTAGGCCGTATCAGTATGGTACTAGACGTAGATCAGTACCCCGATCATGATAATTGATAAAGAGGATACCAGGTGAATAGTATGATGAATGTGATATTGACCCGTACCCAGATTTGGGATGCCGTACGACGGATTTACGTACGAGCTATATTGATGATTGATCCGCACTCTTGACTTGGGATGCCTGATTATAGATATGGTATCGGCTATGATATTATTGAGGCGGGATCACCGACTATACATATACAGGTAGGTATATGTATCGACTAAGATGTTAGGCGGTTTCCTTACTTATAGTCCAGCTTGTTAGCTTAGCCCTTTAGTTTAGTTTAGTTGTTAGATTAGATTCGATTCTTACCTATTTCAAAACTAACGAATCGTGGGTGTTTTAAAAGACAGCCCAAGGGATCTTACGGATATTTCAAAAGACGTATCTTTTCATAAAAACACCGTAGCCCCTATTTTCAAAACCCCATGATTCGTGTTATTTCAAAAGGCACCATTTGTAGGACTTATATTAGATTAATACTGATTAGTTATCGTTGTGTCTAGTATTCAGCTCCCGCACATTATTGTTGTTCGCTCTGCCTCGCATACTTATTTTGCTGCATATTCAATTATTGATATCATGCTGTTAGGACACCAGCACCATTACCGATGATGCGTATGTACCACATACACTTACCTGCCGGCTCACACACATCTTCATCGGTAATTCCCATGTCACGTACACTTAGAAAATACTATTGCTTGACTTAGCTTGTTAGTTAGTAGTTTGATATAATATTAGTGTACCTGCCTTATATGCCAGTTTAGACATTGTAGTTATTACTGTCACTTCATGCATACTGTTATTCAATTGTTCATGCCTAGTTTATTAATCATACATTGCAACTTGGTTATTGATACCATATGCATTCATTATCATTGACATATGCACTTGTGATGATTTCTTGAGATTTAGGATATTTCTGGATTTTGGGGAAAGCCGCAAAATTTACAACTTATGATCTTTTAAAATATAAAACGTTGCGGTTTTCTAGTGATGTAAAGTGTCGTCCACCATGAGTTTGCTGTGGTTTTCGAGATCCGTGTCGAGGAGTGGAGGAACCGTCACGGGTACATGGTGGGCCCGGTATGCTACCCCGGGGCAAGAGGAATGTGTTGTTGACGTTGAGCCTGGCTGGGGAGCACTACCTACCGGTGATATTACCCGACGCGTCGGATGTCCGGAGGATACCGTCGTGGTCTTGAGATGGATGGTAGGGGCCGGTCTGGACTGACGGCGCCCTAGATATTGAGATTGATACATTGATATTTCGAGACATTGAGATTTATGTTTTGTGTCGATGCTTGACACTGTTGATACTGATTTCATTTATGATACCTCAGTTTAAAAGTATGAAGGAAATCTCACTAATTTATGAAAACAGTTCTTCATTTACATGTATTATGTTTTCATGCATTCATACCTCATTCATATGACATATTGCTACCTGAGGCACTGACACGGGCACATGAGTTTACACTCGGGTTAGATATTTACCCTAGCCATTGTTATAGGCTGCATGTTTATACATTTTTGAGGATATATTATGATCATTGACCTAGGATTGCGTTATTTATGCGATTTCTGTGCGTAGATGTTTTTCTACTCACGAGTTGGCAACTCACCCCGTTGTGCCACAGTTCTTGCAGGTTTCGCCGTACAGGTTTCATTACGGCTTTGCTGGCACTATTTCCATTTCCGGGTGGCTTGCTAGTAGGTGGGTTATTTGTATCTTACCCATCATTATATCTTGTATATTATTATTCAGTTGTATCTAGAAGTTCCATCGACCAAACATGTATTTATTTTTGAGATAGAGACCAGTGATGTTATTCTTTCGACCTTAGAGTCGCGCGTTATATTTCTGTGGATTTCTGGTGGTTTTGAGTTTCCTTTTGAGTTTTGATCCTCGCCGTTGGCGTTGTATATTATATTGCTTGTGTGGTTGTGACCGTCGATTGACGAAGAGCTAGCTCCCGCTTGGGGATGCCTTTTTCTTGATTTCGTATACTATTCATGTTGTATTCCGTTTGGGGGCCAGTATTTACAAAGGAGACTCTGCCGAAATTTTCAGTAAATTTTTTGATGTTTTTAAAAACCGCATAATACGGCTTATGCTATTGAAACTACTTGCTTTAAGTTGGTTTTTCCTGCACTCTACTACTTTTCTTGGTTTGGATTTCTGGGTTTTCCGTTTACTTAGATTACGTACGCCTCGAGACGTTCGTAGTTTAAGTGCCGGTCATGTTCCGTACTTTCGGGTCGTGATAGATAACTAGCCTATCGAAGGCAGACTTCCGAGCAGGGGAAGCAACCTTGACGATTTTGCCTGGAACAGGAGCTGAAACAGTCAGTCTTGTGAAGACCGACCCTTTGACAGGAGAAGCCGCCTTGACGACTTCTTGAGCAAGAATGGCTATCCGCTTAGGGATAACTCTTTCTGGTATCGCGGGCTTCTTCATGGGACCAAATGAGCTTTGGCCCAGTCTGTCAAAGCCTGAGGTGTTGGAGCTGGACGACCTGTTGGGAGGGGCCGCAGTAGTTGTGAGTCGATTAAAGACCGAGCTCTTCAGAGCTTCTTGCAATGGTACAGGGGCGTTGAAGCTCATCGGTGGGAGCATGGTCCCGAAGAATAGCCTAGTGGTGGTGTTCATATCATAATATTGCATTATTATATTCCCCATTCCTAGTCATTTTACAAATAAACAGGTGCTTTTGACCCATGTCTGCTAATTAGTTGCAGGTTACAGGTTCTTGGAATAAAAACAGTGAAAAAGACAAAAGATGATACAAAAGTGAGACTTCGACCAACAAATAGAGAATCTTGATAAAGCCTACACGAAGATCAGTTTACAAAATACAAGGCATCGCAAGGTTCAAGACTTCGTCACGAAGCAACGGTAAAAGTCCACTACAATTATTCACTGTGAAATCTGGAAGAGAACTAGAAGCCAACCTGAAAAAAAAGTGAAGAAAAAAGTACCCAAATACATCCAAAACCAGCACAGGAATTTTCAGAAGACAAGCTCACTGTTTTGCCGCGGAACCGCAGCCAAACCTGGCTTGCGGCCGCGGTTCCGCGGCCGGGCTATGCCCGTAGTGGAGGAAAATTTACCAAAGTGCTGGCGGTGCACGGATCGTTGACTTGGTCTTTTTCTTAGGGGGTATTTTTGTAAAAGCAGATGTGCAAGTCAATTGTAACCTATGGTTTCTATCCTCCATAAATAGGAACCCTAAATCTTTTATTAGGTTATGCCTCCTTTCATTAATAAAATTCAGATTTCTTTTGGAGAGCATCGATGCCTCTTTTCATATCATCTATTCAGATCTAACAACCCTGTGTAAATGTTTGGAGAGAGCCATCTGTAAAGTAAGTAGTTTTATTTAATTGCCCTAGTTTAGATCTTTAAGTCCTTGCCCTAGATAGATAGATAGCATGTTCTTCAATTCCCTAATGAGCGAGTAGTCTCCTCGCTTGTTAGGGTTAGTTTTGGGGAAGGCTTTTGAGAGATGAGATCTCTTATCCCTTTCTTGCCCATCACATATGATCAATAGGACTCCATGCATACATGCACACACCGCTCCCTACGGCACCCTATCCCACGAGGTAGCGGTGATAACGTAGTATAAAGGCCCGGTTGCGCGTGTTTTCCATGGAGGTTAGGGTAAGAATTGATAAAGGAAGGACAAGAACCTAAAGGAAGAAACATCTTCCCGAATGGTTCTAATCCCCTTTATTAATAATTACCATAACACCTCATAGATCTTAATTTGGGTATAGAAAGCGGTGAGATTTATTTACATTCCCAAACCTACCATAAACCTAACCCTAGCAAGATTTAGATCTAGATAGATTTAGTCTTTAGATTTAATCAATAAGATCCGTCACCCATCGGAATTAACTCGTAAGAGCGATTAGGAAATTCACAACATCCCTGTGGACCGTCCCGTACTCACCGGCTAGCTACCAAGCGACGCCGTTCTTGATTGCGGTAACATAATATTTTTGATCTATAAAATCTCATACAAATCAAATGGCGCCGTTGCCGGGGATGGCATGTTATTTCCTTTTTGCAATTTCGGGTTAATATAAAATTTAAAAAAAATCATAAAAACTGAAAAATAAAAAAAAATATAAAAATATATAATATTTTATTTTTGTAAAGGGTATTTTTGTGTGAATTTTGCAGGATCTACAATCGAGTTCGGATCTGGAAAAATCCAGAGATCAAAACAACAAACGGCAGATCTGAACAAGCAGAGAATAATCAGAACAGAAAACAGATTTTTTGGGGGGAAAAGAGTCGTAGCATTCACCGCGGAACCGCCGCATTAAGCCCATTCGGACCGCGGAAACGCGGTGACCAGGTGACATTATCCTCTCAAAAAAATTTCTCGGGCCTTGAACCCTCCTGAAGACCGCGGATCAGCGGCAAGAATCCCCCTCTGGCGGCGAATCAGCGGCAGGAAGCTGACGTCAGCAAGAAAAATTTGCACTGTAATTTCTCTTTCTCTCTCCTCTGCAAATCTTAATATTTCTTCTGTGAAATCTCCTGCTGGATTCTTTGCGCTTAAAAAATCTCTCCCCCTTCCAATAACAAATCTTGTGCAGGATTCTTTGCGCCGCGCTTAAAAGAAAATTGATTGCAAGTGATTTACTATTTTGCATATCTTTAATCGGACATTAAGGGGCTTGAGACCAATTCAGATTGGGTGGGGATTTCATCACCCTTCCCAGGACCCCAGAAATCACATAAGGCATTTGCATTGACCATATTTAATTAAAAAATACTAGACTCAGCCCTAAGGACGTCGCGCTCAATAGGACAGAGGACTAGTTATAGGCATCGGCCGTTGATCCTAACCTGACTTTGCGGTGTCTAGGCAAGTTTGCCTAAGGCGAGTGGTTACTTAATTAGGACCACTACTTATAGTGGGGAGCCTCCCACTCACCTGGCACTTACCTGGCCGCAATTGGCGGTGAAGAGGCGGTTTGAGGTCCTACTTCTAGCCCTTTGGAACAGTTAGGAGGTGTCTAGTTGACCTAGGAGACCCTAGATCTAGGCCTGATTGTGCATTTCTGGTTGATTGCATTTTTGTCTAAGCCCTTTATCAAAAATCTTTTTTGCAAACAGTTCCAAATAAAGAGAGAAAAAAGGGGGATTTTTTTTATAAAAACTTGCAAAATTTTGTCGCTAAGAAATCCTTGCACCCCACTTACACCCACCTTCTTTCTCTTCTCCTTCTGACATGATGGGTACCCCATCTCATAAATCTCCTGCCGAACTTTGGTACCCTGAACCTAACTTTGCTTCGTACGTGAATTGTTTCGGTCGATTTAAGGACGATCCCTCCATGCCCAAAATTTCTTTGAAAGGTCAAATAGAAGCGTTTAGGAGAAACAATTCGACGTTGCAATCCACCTTGTGTCAACCATGTCAACCTTCACCACCTTCGTACGTTGATACCACTTTTTCGAGTCCTGTTGTAACTCCTAGACCCATGTCTATTCCCGAGCATATTGCACAATCTCGTAGCCGATCTTTCACTCCTCTCCACACATCCACTTCTAGGGATCAACAAGTCCATTCACTTTTTTATCCAAATGTTGATCCTACTCCTGTCCAACCATTCAATTCCTACCAGTCCTATCCAACTTCCGCACCTTCCCTAGACATTGCTTCTACACAGCCATTTGGGAGTTTCACATATCCAAACAATTTCGAACCTTTTACCGAAACCTCTTCACAACCCATGTCTAGTCCAGAACAGTCGTTTGAGGCGTACATTGCAGCAACAAAAAAAATGGTAAGGAATGTGGATGCGTCCATAGCTGCCCTTATACGACCTAATGAACCGGTAGCTAGTTACCAACTAGCTCCAAAAATTCCAATGTATGATGGGGCGGTTGGACAGATTGATAATTTGAGTGGAGAAAGTGAGTTAAACGCCCTTCCAAATCAAACCTACCCATACCCAATTGAATTCCACAACTCCGGTTTTCAAACAAGTGTCCCAAATGATTCATCAGTTAAGGATAAAAATGAGTTGTGTGACTTTGTAGTGCTTGATTTGCCAGATTGTGAGGAATCCCTTTCGAGTGAAACCACACCGAATCCTTTTGAACGTTACACCTCCACTCTAGAACCTGAATTGATAAATATCCATTCTTTTGATGATGTGTCTAAGAAAATTAATTTTCACTTGATTGAGGATATAGACACCGGGAATATTTTGGATGATGAACCCGTTGATTTGACTGAACTTTTATCCCCAACTCATCATCCCGAGTCATTAAATGTTTTTCCCGAACTTCATATGCGTCTTGATTTTGATGATAATGGCATGGATAGGCTAAATTTTGAGGAGAATTATGAGGATAGTATTGAGGAGAGTATTGAGGATAATATTGAGGTTGAACCATTTTTGTTTGATGTGTCGGATTTTCCAATTCATCCTCTTGAACCTTTAACTAAATCACCCTCCCTCCTTTCCATCGTTCCGACCATGCCTAATATCACGCTTGAAGACTGTGAGCTTGAAAAATTTCTCTTTGAATCTGACGCGGTTCTCACAGATGATAATGACTACGAGTGTTTCATTTTTTCGGACGATGTTGAAAACTCACCTCCCGAGTTTGAGTACTTTACATTTTCAGATGAGTTAGTTGAACCATCAGACTCGGTTGCTTACAGTCATTTCGAACCATTGATGTAATCCTTCAAGTTCGAGACAGATTACTTAGGTGAGATTAAGACTATCTGTAAATCACTCCCTTTCGTCCTTCCTATCGTTTCGACAACGCAAGACTCCGTAGCGTTTCCATCTTCAATGGAGGGTTTACCAAGTTCGACGTACCCATGTTTTCTTGCGAATCTTGAGAGATTTGACCCTATTTCTCGACGGGTTGATAAATTAGCACAATCGCTTTTAACACATCGGTCATCACATATTCGCTAATTTATTCACTCGATTTACACCCTCAAGATCGTACTACACTTATTTCTTTTTTCCGCCATTCTTCTCCTCCACCGAGATCATATTCCACCCTTCTTCCCATACGGTCTCGTGTGTTTCTCAACTCCTTTCTCTATACCCCATTCTTTCACCAACCCTACCATTATCACGACAGAATTTTTGAATGGTTGGTACTAACTTTTGGCTTATGTAAGGCCTTGCATAGTGTGGGGAGAACCTTGTTGTATTATATTTTGTCTTTTCTTTTAACAATAAATTTTTTTTATAAATAAATAAACAGGGGAGTGCCGACATTTTGATCCTCTTGGTGTGGCATGACAGTAAGGACACTGTCAAGTTTAAGTTTGGGGGTGTGCTCGGTAAGACTTCTTCCTTCACATTCATGTGTATATTTTTGCATTTGCATATTTATTTTAAAACCCATAAAAATTTCAAAAATTTCAAAAATTATAAAAATGAAAGTATTCAATTTTGGCCATAATTGACTTGAGTTTGACAAAAAGGTTAACTAGCTAGGAACAACTAGATCTTATACTTAGTAAATCAAAAACCCGAAAAATAACCTTTCTTAAAGTTTAACGGTAGAAAGTATATGTCTTTGTAGTTTATTTAGAAATTGGCAAATTTTGAGTTCACTTCTTGGGCTAAGTTAAAACAAAAGAAGAGTATTGATATTTTTATTAAAGTATAACTTTGAAAAATAATTCCTAGCTTAAGTCTAAATTCCTAAAATGTATACCCTACAATTTGCACAAACACGAACCTTGATACTTGGAATAGTAGAAGAGACCCTGAAATGCTCTTGTCTAAAGTCCTTAGTACAAGGAAAAATAAAATAAAAATTCAAGTGTGAATAAAGAGATTAAAAAAATGAACACTGGTTTTTATGATTACTTAAGGCTGCAAAAATAGAAAAATATTTAGCGAGGGTGCTTCATCACCCAGTGCCTTAGACCAACTGGTTTGGGAGTCACTGCTAAATCCTTAGGTGTTGCAAGACTAGGAATTACGCTTTAATATGCAAACACATCTTGTAATCGGTTGTTGGTACCTCAAGAAGTATTAACGATCGCATGAAGGATGTGTGAGCGAAATTCATCTAAAAATTCACTAATTAAGAAGTGCTTTGGACAACAGACAAGAGTATGATTGCTTGATTTGAATTTCCAAGTGTAGGGGTGATATATACACACACGTAGAGGTATGTGACTGGGGTTTAGATAAGAGATAGGAATGAAGAATAGGACTTATATCTTTAATAGAGATGATAAAAATTCCTAAGTTGAGATAGAACCCTAGAAGAAAAACTTAAGAGATGCCAAAAAGCTAAATAGGTCTGCAGAACATATATAATCTCAAGTTAAATGATAAGGAAGTGTGAAGAATATGGGTGGATAATTTACGAGTCGACGATAATAGAATTCCTTGTTAGAAAACCTAATTGGAGAATAAAAGTTAATGGGCCAAATTGATAGGATTTTGTGGGTAGTATCCGCTGAAAACCCTCAGGAGACAAACTCCTCCTACTAGGGACACCAAGAGGTTTAACGGCTTGTTGCACGAGCTCGGTGCAATCGCGTTTCCCTGCGAAAGTGAGGTTAGGATTTTGTCGAGAATAAAACTAGGTTTGCTTGAGGACGAGCAAAAGATAAGTTTGGGGGTATTTGTTCATATCATAATATTGTATTATTATATTCCCCATTCCTAGTCATTTTACAAATAAACAGGTGCTTTTGACCCATGTCTGCTAATTAGTTGCAGGTTACAGGTTCTTGGAATAAAAACAGTGAAAAAGACAAAAGATGATACAAAAGTGAGACTTCGACCAACAAACAGAGAATCTTGATAAAGCCTACACGAAGATCAGTTCACAAAATACAAGGCAGCGCAAGGTTCAAGACATCTTCATGAAACAAAGGTAAAAGTCCACTACAGTTATTCACTGTGAAATCTGGAAGAGAACTAGAAGCCAACCTAAAAAATAAAGTGAAGAAAAAAGTTCCCAAATACATCCAAAACCAGCACAGGAATTTTCAGAAGACAAGCTCACTGTTTGGCCGCAGAACCGCGGCCAAACCTGGCTTGCAGCCGCGGTTCCGCCGCGGTTCCGCTGCCGGGCTATGCCCGTAGTGGAGGAAAATTTACCAAAGTGCTGGCGGTGCGCGGATCGTTGACTTGGTCTTTTTCTTAGGGGGTATTTTTGTAAAAGCAGATGTGCAAGTCAATTGTAACCTATGGTTTCTATCCTCTATAAATAGGAACCCTAAATTTTGTATTAGGTTATGCCTCCTTTCATTAATAAAATTCAGATTTATTTTGGAGAGCATCGATGCCTCTTTTCGTATCATCTATTCAGATCTGACAACCCTGTGTAAATGTTTGGAGCGAGCCATCTGTAAAGTAAGTAGTTTTATTTAATTGCCCTAGTTTAGATCTTTAATTCCTTGCCCTAGATAGATAGATAGCATGTTCTTCAATTCCCTAATGAGCGAGTAGTCTCCTCGCTTGTTAGGGTTAGCTTTGGGGAAGGCTTTTGAGAGATAAGATCTCTCATCCCTTTCTTGCCCATCACATATAATCAATAGGACTCCAAGCATACATGCACACACCGCTCCCTACGGCACCCTATCCCACGAGGTAGCGGTGATACCGTAGTATAAAGGCCTGGTTGCGAATGTTTTCCATAGAGGTTTGGGTAAGGATTGATAAAGGAAGGACAAGAACCTAGAGGAAGAAACATCTTCCCGAATGGTTCTAATTCCCTTTATTAATAATTACCATAACACCTCATAGATCTTAATTTGGGTATAGAAAGCGGTGAGATTTATTTACATTTCCAAACCTACCCTAAACCTAACCCTAGAAAGATTTAGATCTAGATAGATTTAGTCTTTAGATTTAATCAATAAGATCCGTCACCCATTGGAATTAACTCGTAAGAGCGATTAGGAAATTCATAACATCCCTGTGGACCGACCCGTACTCACCGGCTAGCTACCAAGCGACGCCGTTCTTGATTCCGGTTTTGAAATATCTTTGACATACGAATCAGGTGGCTTGAGTTACTTGTTCCACTGGCATTGTGAAAAGGGAGGCCGCTTGGCGCCCGTAGGTTACACCTCCAGATGAGGCAGAACGGGAGTTGCAGTTGCAGCTGGAGCAGTTAGAGTCCATTGATATTATTTTTTCTGCACGAGAGCAAAACCAAATCTTAGTACCTCGAACCCAAGGGCAACCATATTAAACCGTGATTCGTTCGCGAACACGACACACGAAGTGTGGAGTGGAAAGAGGAAGAGGTCCCACCGGGCGTGCTAGAATCTGTTCCCCGCCGAAAACAGAGACGAGACCGCGTAGGTCCGTCTTGCCTGAATTTCAGGGCAGATGCTATTTGGTGCTATCCTTCCATCTCTCCGAAGATGCCAAGTTGGTTTATGACACCAAGAATCGAAGGTTTAAACGGATGCGGCAGATGTAGCAGATTTCGTCAGATTTCCCCCTCATTTGAGGGGTTTTTGATTGTGGGGACGCTCTTCCCTGCAGGCGCAAGCCCCTGTAGTTAATTACGCTACCGCATCACGGTAACCACTTTCTCCTTCTCCAGATGGTCATTTCGTGTCGTGTGTGTCTGTTTTGTTTTTGGTTGCTCGTGGATTGTATACGGAGACTAATTTATATTGTCGCCCGTAGGGCGTGGATTAGTCCAAATCCGTATCTTCTTAAATTTGGGTTTGGGATAGGTTTAAGGATACGTTAGTCTCATTTGAGACTAAAATCAACTTGAACGTTTGTTAAGAATACGTTAGTCTAATTTTAGACTAAGATCAACTTAACGGTATCGTTTAGATCCAACAAGAGAGCATTTGGGCTCTATTGTTTAGTTTAGGGACATTGCGTCCGGTTAGTTTAAGGACATTACGGTCCAAGGTTAAGGACATCATAGTCCATGGGCTTAAGGACCCCACAGTCCGAGGTTAAGGACATCATATTCCATAGGTTTAAGGACCCCAAAGTCCACAGTTTAAAGACATCATAGTCTATAAAGTTTAAGGACATCATAGTCAATGAGTTTAAGGACCCCACAGTTCATTGAATGATTGGTTGTCGGGACCCGTCACCTCTTTGAAGACGTTGAAGGATTACAACGACAAATATCAGAGGAGTGAAGAGATGTACCCTTGAACCGATATTGGTTGGGATCTATAATCCAATTTGGGACTAAGATCAAAGATTTTGAGCATATGGGCTCAATTAATCTGAATGAGGGGTTTATGGCCATTTTGGCTCAGCCCACTTAGTTAAAATGTTAAACATTTGACAATGCTGAGCATTGATTTGAGTTTCTGACAATTTTTGTCTTTTTATGGAATGCTGAGCATTCATCATAGCTCTAGGGCTTTATTAAAAGAACAATTTATGTTCTATCAACGCCTATATGAGGAATACGTGGCGCGCTTGGCGCTTTGCGCCAGTCAAAAGAACGCAGTGCGCTAATGCCGAGTAGCACACACGTGAAGGACACATGGTGCGCTTGGCGGTGAGCGCCAGATTATGAGCGCATTGCGCTTATTTATGAGCGCAGAGCGCTATTTGTTCAATGGCGCACACTTGGGGAGCACATGGTGCGCTTGGCACTGAGCGCCAGTCTATGAGCGCAGAGCACTATTTTATAAGTCTAAGAGCGCAAAGCACTATCTGTTAAGTAGCGCACATATGAGAAGCACGTGGTGTGCTTGGCGTTGAGCGCCAGTCCAAGAGTGCAAAGCGCTAGTCCAAGAGCGCAGAGCGCTAGTTTATGAGCACGAAGCGCTATTTGATCAGTTTTATGATCTGAGAAATAAATTCTCGTTTAGAAGAGATTTTGTCTCAAGGTTCTAAGAACAAAAGTTCTTATTTTGTAGGAGATGTTTCAATCTCTTATTTTGATGAAAGGCTTTGCCTTTTTGGATCTATGATCCTAAGAGAATTGAATTATTCTCCCCCTTTTTATAATGAGATATTATAATCTCTTTTGTGAAAGACAATTTGTCTTATAGATCTATGATCTGAAGAAGATTAAATTCTTCCCTTCTCTATTTTTTTTTATGATGAGATACTTTGATCTCTTTGTGAAAGACCTTGGTCTTATAGATCTATGATCTGTGAAGAAGAAGTAACTTCTTCTTTTTTATGTGAGATGATCTCTCTGTTCTCTTTTTTTTTTACCTTGAAGAAAATCTTCTTCATCTTCTGAGAGCTTGCTCTTTGTCTTTGTATTTTCTCAAAGTTTATGGGGGGTTCTTCTATTTGTTTCTGTATCTCCAAGACTTGGGGTCTTGGGACCTTTATATAGGGCAAGCGATCAGTTCAATCAGTTAAGGAGATCTTTTCTCCAATTGATTTGGGGATTTCCCACCGTTGGATCTTTGATCCAAGGGCTTCTGATTTACAGAAGGCAATCTTCTTGTTTTTAACAAGATTGGGAAATCTTTCCATACAGAATTTATTCTGTACTTTTGGTGATTTTTAATCACCATTGGATCATTGATCCAACGGTGCTCTGATTTACAGAGCAAAATCTTGTTGTTTGGAAAGATTTTGAGGAATCTTTCCTTAACAGAATTTAATTCTAATTAATTGATGATTTATTGGTGAGGAGCTTTATGTTCCAGCGCTAGCGCACCCATGCTTTGCACGTGGTGCGCTGCTGAGGGCGTAGCGCACTTAGCGCTAGCGCACCCATGTTTTGCACGTGGTGCGCTGCTTAGGGCACAACGCACTTGGCGCTAGCGCACACGTGCTTTGCATGTGGTGCGCTGCTTAAGGCGCGGCGCACTTGGCGCTGCTTCTGAACCGTTGCTTCATTTCAAAATTTGAATTTTGAACAGGGCTTTGCTCTGATTGGGGGAAACAATCAACTCACATAAAAAACCCCGGCTATTCAAAACATGACGATCCAATATAACATATCACAGCAGCACATAACATCACATATCATCAACGTAAGTAAATATGCGTATCCTAATTGTCGTTGACGTATAGCAACGAAACTGACGATACACCACATATTACACTTACGATCGTAGAAAAGAAAGTGAAAACTACAACAATTAGAATCTGCAACCACCTTAGACATCATAAACCCGTAATATCACATACTTTGGATTTCATGCCTAACCAAATGAATTCCTTAGACATCGCATGCCTAACAATTATAAACCTCGTATTTTAGTCTCAATGTCGAAAAAACTTTTCAATATCAAGTCGGGCAATTGAACAAGATTCCTGACATCCTGATCGAATGCTCGTCAGAAAGTTTAGTAGACGGCCGCTCCCCCCGATGCTGTCGACGAAGATCACTAAGGTGGAACACCGCGGCCGCGAGCACCCGAACAGATGATTTTGGCGACGGGGTTCTTCTACAGTCACTTGGTCAGGGCTATGGGGCATGGCTATCTAATAAGGTTACCCGGCGAGTATCCACTTACACTACGTAATTGCGACGGACTTTTGATCGCATCAAAATCCAGTGGCAACCGATCAAATGAGACTAAACTGCTAGATTTATAAAATTCAAACTAGTTTTCTTTTGGATTCTAAGTATTGTATCCCATCACATGATATCCGAACGACGTTAAACTTTTCGATCGATTCATCAAAATCCCATAATTTCCCGAGAGCTCAACACTTGGGCACAGTTTAAAAATACCCAGAAGATGCCACAGTACCTATGAACCAGCCGTAGAAAGGCAGACCCAAGCCTCATTAATGGCACCGCGGAACTGCCGCAAACCCTAAGGTTTGAAAGAGGTTCCATGGTCATTATGTCGAGTTAGGGTTTCATTCTTCTAGAGGGTTAACAGAATTACTTGCATGTTTTTCCGAATACCCTAAACATAGGAAAATGGGTTTTTGACATTCGATCGAACTTTTTAACTTCGCCTAGACAATATGTGAATACCCGAAACAAGTTAGAATTACGAATACGAAACACTCTGAATTGCCTATACTGTAAGATCACATCTCATACAAAATTAGCAAAAATAAACAACACCTGAAACACCAAAACCCAGAGACTGGAACACCACAAAATTTTGAAGCCCAAATTCCACTGGAAAACCGAGCAGCTCGGAAATTTAGCTAATGTGGCCGGCCAAAAAGTTTTCAAATGGTCTCAAATTTTAGTGGTGTTCATGATATATCTTATATAACATTCTGCAGTTGTTTTAAAAAAAATTTTGAAGACCTTTTAAAATCGACAGAAACCAAGTTTTTGTTTATCAAGTTTCGGAGTCGTTTCGGTTTCGTAATCTAACAAACTGTTAGTTATATGTATGCCCTAGAAGCCATTATTTTACATACGATGTATATTATAGTGGATGCTTGGAAATATAAAGAGAGGACTTTTTTGCTCGACATGATAGTATGCTATCTGGTTACCTTTATCTTAACATGTAGACTGGTATTTATACTGTCTTGCTCTCACATGTTGATAAAGCCCTTACGATATGTACTTGACTACCAGGACTTTGGTAGAGATCATACTAGTAGGGCCAGGGTAGTTCACAAGTATATCCTTTAATTGTTCCTAGTTGAGGGAATATCGAGACAGGGCATCGATACTCCATAGTAGATTAGCGTATACGCTTCTTGACCCATATGATGGGCGATGGATGATCCCACATCCATTGGTGTTTGACATCAGAGATGGTATACGGGTGCTCAGTGGAGACTGGGTACACTGAACAAGACTCGCCGAGGACTCTTATGTTGTAGTATACCTATCGTCAGATAGCAGTCCTCTGGTGACACTGGTACAGGTTAGTCTGTAAACCCGAGATCGTCATAGAGTCTTATGCAGCTTCCACCGTACTTTGATTTCCTCCCTACCACGCTCAAAGGAGACGTGCAAACAGGTGGATTTTGGGTACTGTCCCGAGTCGTATGGAGGCAATGAGCGATAGTTGGGGTTTCGTCTCTCCCGGTATTGGGGGTTGATCTTGCTGTAGGGTTCCTAGGCACTCTAGTGAGGTCTCCCAAGCCATCAACCATGGCAATTTCAAAAATTATGGTGCCTACAAACCCTAAACTACGGATCGATAACTAGATGTTTAGGCGAAAAAGAACTAGTTAACACTTAACTATTGGGAATACGGAAATACAACCTTTGTAGATCCGGTCCTCCATCTCCACGGCTCCGCAACGAGGTCGTCTCCGCTGTCCAAATCAAATCCGGGCTCTAGGATTGGCTTCGTCGGAGAATGGGCAAGCTAGGTCGTCGATGTCCATGCCGAAGATGATCTACGTCGAGGCATCGCTAGATCAAGCTCACAACTTCACCAAGTCATGAAACTTGTGAAGTAAACACACTCTACTACTTGGCAAGAGGTAGAGGATGAAGAAATAGGAGTTGGGTTAACTTTAGAATTGGATTTCTCACTTGTTTGCTCAATTCACCATTGATGGAGGTGAAGCTTTTCTTCTTGAAGTCAAGGAAGAAGAAGAAGAAGCTTATGATAAGTTAATTAGAAAAAGAAAAGAAAAATCAAAACTTATCATAACTAAACCATGGTAAAGTGTAGAGATTGAACTAGGGTTAAAAAAAATGGTTAGGTTTAGCATGAGATAAGAATGGTGGACAAAGTCAAAGGTTCATGAACCTTCAACTACAATCCAAAACAAGCCACCATTCTTCTCATTTCATTTTCCAAAAAGAAAATAAATAAATAAATAGATATGAAAAACAAAACCCTAACCATTTGAATAACCATGGTTTAACCTTTACACAAACTCAAGTTAGCATTCATCATCAAACATGATACATACATGTGCACAAAAACATATCGCATATGCAATGCGCACGAACCAAGTGAGAAAATCCGTCTAAAGTGAACCGATACTAGTTAATGCAAAGTAATATATCAAATATATAATTATACATTAAATCATTAAATCAACACTTGATTCAATGATCCGGTCATGCGCACATAACCGACAGGTATCATTAGTAACATCTTATCGAATCAACACTTGATCCGATAATCCGGCTATATCGCATATAACCGATCAATGTCACATCGCGAGAATCGAATACAGTATCACATACTCGTATTATTCTCGGTCCCGCACATATCTCATATGCGCTCCTATTTCGTTTCGCTTGAGCCAGGAAACCTCTGTGTAGGACTCTAAAGACTCGTCAATACGCCGGCAGCAGATGATGATCATATCAAGCATCCACAAGCCGCAAGCGGTCTGCTAAACGTAACGGCCACCCGGGTATTGAGCGATCTGAAGATCGACGAGCAAGCCCGCTCACAATCCAGTGAATCCGACCAGTAACACTACCGTACAGTCCGGTCTGATCGTCTGATATGTCGCATATCCCGCCTAGGGGTGGTAAACGTCAGACCCCAATAGCTCGATAAGTCGTGTCGATATGAGGTCTATAACTGTTTGAGAAACTACAGGTAACACTTACCAGTAAATCTCAGCAACCCTGGCCAGGGATTTCCTGTTATAGCCAATCGAACACAGCGCAACATCAACTCCCTATACCGGGAGAGACGAATCCCCTCCTATCGCTCATTGCCTCCATATGACTCGGGACTGTACCCAAAAACCACCGTTTTGCACGCCCTCTTGGACGTGGTAAGATGGAAATCAAAGCACAGTGGGAACCACACAAGACTCTATGACGATCTCGGGTCAACAGACTACTCTGTACCAGTGTCACCAGAGAACTGCCATCTGACGTGAGGTATAATACCATCTGGGAGTTCTCGGCGAGTCCGTCCAGTGTACCCAGTCTCTACTGAGCACCCGTAT
Source organism: Agapanthus africanus (assembly GCA_030015575.1). NCBI lineage: Eukaryota > Viridiplantae > Streptophyta > Magnoliopsida > Asparagales > Amaryllidaceae > Agapanthus > Agapanthus africanus. The sequence goes on along the minus strand of CM057344.1, from coordinate 460,395,201 downwards.
ATCATCTCTGATGTCAAACACCAATGGATATGGGATCATCCGTCGCCCATCTGTATGGGTCGAGAAGGTACACGCTAGTCTACTCTGGTATATCGATGCCCCGTCTCGATACACCCACGACTAGGGACTTTGAAGGATGTACTTATGGACTACCATGTCCCCACTAGTATGATCCGCATCATAGTCTAGGTAGTCAAGTACAGATCCTAAGGGCTTTACCAACATGTAACAGAGAAACAATCAGTATACACGTTAAGGTAAAGATCAACCAGATAGCATACTATCATGTCGAGCAAGAAATTCCTCCCTATATATGTCCCAGCATCCACTACAATATACATCCTATGTATAGTAATGGCCTCTAGGGCATACATATAACTAACAATCTCCCACTTGCACTAGGGCCATCTGTAGCAGTGGTTTGAAGTATCTCATACTCAACCATCCCATAAAAGTGTCTCTCTCTGGGAACAGGCCTTTGTGAGTGGATCCGCTGTGTTGTCCTCTGAGTCTACTCTCCTAACCTCGATCACCCTGGAGATCAACTATCTCCATGATCAGGTGACACTGCCTTAGAATATGTTTGGATCACTGATGGGACGGGTGTTCCTTGGCATGAGCCACAACTCCATTGTCACACAATGGGAGGAACATAGTTCATCTCATGAACCAATATACACCCAAACAGCCTCTTTGGTAGCATCTTAAGTAGCGATGTATCCAGCCTTTATCGTCTAGTATGTCACGGTATCTAGCTTGGAACTCTTCCAACATACCGTCCCTTTACTGAGGGTAAAGACAATGCCTGCGACTGACACTCAGTCGTCTTTATCACCCTGGAACACTTCCAGTGATTCTCCTCAGGATCGATTGACACCATCTCACTACATCTAGTGAGTATCCTAACATCCATTTAGATCTATCTCATAGATCCAAAACCCAGGATTTAGTAGGTATCATTTTGATCCTATATGGAGAATCATAGTGATAAGCGGAGATTGATCGAGCGTAGCATAGGAAACTCCTTTCTTATCAAGAGTATGTCATCCACGTACTCTACGAGGATCGTCACCATACTCCCTACTACCTTTTTGTATATACAAGGTTCATCTACCATTTTGATGATGTCAAACTCTTTGACTGCTTCATCAAAACAGACGTTCCATCTCCGCGATGCCTGCTTTATCATATAAAACATCTTGCACACGTTTCCGCTGCTCCCACTGTCTACGAAGCCCTCTGGCTGTGTACTTATAGACGCTCTCTTCTAAATCATCATTTAGAAAAGCAGTCAAGACACCCAACCACCAGATATCGCAGTTATGGTATGTAGCCGTGACAAGTAGGATCTGGATAGACTTAAGCATAGTCACTTGAAAAGGTTTCATCATGATCCACGCCTGGTCGATGACGAAAAACTTTAACAAGTCTAGCTTTGAAAGTTTCAACTTTTCCATGTACACCAAGTAATCTTCTCAAGATATACTTGCTCCTGATGGAGATTTAACCCTTCAGATATAGCAACCAAAGTCCATACTTTGTTGGTGTATAAGGATTCCATCTCAGATCACTAAGCATCCAGCCATTCTTACAGAGTCTTACTCCTGATGGCCAGCTCGAAACTAGTTGGGTCATCATCTCATGATGCAATCCTCGCTCCCACTGTCATAGAGAAACCGAAGTATCTCTCAAGTGGGTGAGGAACCCTACTAGATCGGCGGAGAGGCTGAGGTTCGTTGGGATCTACTGAATCCTTTGGTTCTATCAAATCATCAGCTGTAGTTTGTATAGCTGGAACACTTCCAGTTCTACATAATAGACCTTGCCTCGAGCTTGTCCGGATTTTGCTTTTTGACATAGGCCGGACAACCACAAATCTTAACTAACTTAAGACATGGGTTCTTCCCTTTCCATATCACATATGAAGCGGTAGGCAACTGATTTGATTCGAACCCTATTCAATAAGTATGCAGCTTCTCAAGTGCATAACCCCTAAAAGGAAATAGGTAACTCAGTAATACTCATCATAGAGCACACCATATCATATAGGGTGCGATTGCTCCGCCCCGATATACCATCGTGCTATGGTGTATACGGAGGAGTAATGCTGAGAGAGAATCTCATTCTCCTTTAGAATAGACCAGGATTTCCGTGCTTAAGTATTCTCCTCCTTGATCTCATCATAGGACATAATACTTATACCCGTATTTTTGGTTCTCTACTTCTAACTTATATTATGTGAATATCTCAAAAGGTTCGGACTTGTGTTTCAACAGGAACATATGTCTGAATCTCGAAAGATCATCAGAGAATATAATGAAGTATAAAGAACCGGTCTTGGTATGTGTAGACAGGGGACCTTACATACATCAACATGTATCATCCCAAGAGTTCACTAACTCTTTCTCTGTTTCCAATAAACAGAGCTATGGTCATCTTATCTTTGTGACATGACTGGCGAGTTTCACAAGATGTAAATTCAAACTGATTTAAATATACATCTATATGTAACTCTAGCCAGTCGGGTCACATTGATCTGACCTAGTCTACAATACCTCAAGAAGGATTCGTTCATTTCTGAACTCTTCCTCTTGTGTGTGTTCCGTATACAAAGAACTGTAGTTTGATTTAGAACATTGATGCTTTTAGATAACGTGCCTGAACCGATCAACTTTTGATATAGGAAATGTTCAAAACATTATCCAACAATACAAAATTTTATCGTTTCTTTACTAATAAAGAGACAGATATGATTTTGCATAACAGGTTCGGTATCTAATAACATTTGTTCAGAAACAATGTATTGGTAATACAGGGTGACAGTGACCAACAGACTTGGCTGCAACACTTGCCCCGTTTTCTGCCTCATGAAACTCATCACCCGTTCTCAGTTTTTCTACCTTTCTGTAGCCCTATGTAACAGATTACATATCTGGGATCCTGATCTGGTATCACATACCCAGGACGCGGAGGATACTGAGAAACAGTTCTTTGTAACGAACACACCCGAAGATGATGCATCAGCATGCACTTTCCTCGTTTGGGCGGCACGGGAATTCTGGTAATCCCCAATTTCCTGCTCTGTCTTATAACAATTATAAGTTGGAGCGGGACCAACGTTCCCCAGCTCAGTATAACAAGCGGGTTCGGTCAATAATCCGTATTATTATCTTGATTAAGGCGTGATAAGGTCGCTACCTGGAGAGAGAGAGAAGAAAACACTCAGCGTGCGCTCTTGCAAGAATAGATTGGTTATTATTTTATCTAATCAGGATGGCTCCCACTGCTTTTTATCAAATCTTCCTTCAAACCCTAAAAGGAAAGACTAGCCGGGATTAATTACACACTACAAGTTCGCCAATCTTTCAGCCAGGCCAGTGTCGGTACTTTGAGGGAGGTCCCCCGTGCTTTCGCACGAACCTAATTAATGTAAACCTCGTTTTCCCAGAGGCGTAACCTCGTTAACACCTTTCTAGACACCTACTTGATCGGCTAATTGTAATGTATAAAACTCTCCCAGGAGTAACTCTTACTCGCAGCGGGTATCGGGATCCAACTATCTCATAGAAGGTATGCAATCTCATTGCAAATTTCAACACTTGAAATTCCCGATAATATTTTGCCCCATGCGATCTATGACCTTGACTGAGTCAACAAACCATAGACCGCAAGTAAAGTTCAACCCGTCATTTCTCGATTGAATTAAACCCACCCGCACGACCCTTGACTGAGTCAACAAGGCCGCACGACTACCCTAATCCAATCGCATCATATGCTTTGCAGATAAGTAATAATCAGCTACCGCACACTACGCCTTGACTGAGTCAACAAACGCAGCACGAATACTAACTATTACCTATCTGAAATGACGGAGGGCTACGTCAGGTTTTTAAGAAAACCTTTTGCGTAATGAACTTTATATCGTTGTAGAATCAAATGATTTTTGAAATGGAGTGTTTTTGAGGCTTTTCTAGTTTTGCTAAAGGAGTCACTCCCGGTGAAGGGATCGTCGGTCCTTTCCTCGTCGAATGAGGTGCGGGATATATCATATATATCACTGTGCAAAGCAAAAACACTTAAAAGCAATCAAAAGACAAACCGAGTGTGTAGCATCTGCCAGTTATTGCTAAAGGAGTCACTCCCGGTGAAGGGATCTCGGTCCTTTCCTCATCGAATAAGGTGCAGGATATATCACATATACCGCTATGCAAAGCAAGAACTGTAGCTACCTGTTTTATTTTGAAATTCGATTCTACAACATCTTAGGTTTCTTTTAATTTCATTAATCACATTAATGAAGTCCCTTCATTTATTTACCTAAACATCACAGATAGATATGACGTACACTTATGCCATCCGCATTCGCCTCGATGTCCCCTCGTGCACCGTTAGGTTAGGTAACTAACGGCAGAGCGGGGCAGGGCTAGCGCGGGTGTAAAACATAAGTAACGTCTATATAATATATCATATATACTATATACTATATCCATCACAGAAACATCTCATGATCACATCACAGATATCGCAGCAGAAGAAACATATGAAATATTGGATATACTAGGACGTCCGTGTTTTCAATACGAGCCAGTACAAAACACGGATTCCACGGTCGTGATGAATAGCCAATCCCACACCCCTAGAACCCTACGAGAGCGGCAATCAACCCTACCAATTCTAGGGTTAGGAGACCCGGACTCGACTCCTCGAGTTGGTCTCCCACTGGACCCCAGAACCCGGTTACTTGTGCTCCCCTCCTTGGGTCTATCCTAGTGCGGAAAAGTAAATAATATACAAACGGTGACAACTTCCGCAACCTCGAAGCGCCCCAAATAAAAGAATATTACATACAAGTTTTTACATGAATGAAAATGAAAAACACTCATCTCACATAAAAACCCCCGGCTATTCAAACACGACGATCCAATATAACATATCCAGCAACACATAACATCACATGTCATCAACGTAAGTAAATATGTCCATCCCAATTGTCGTTGACATATAGCAACGAAACCGACGATATCACATATTACACTTACGGTCACAGAAAAGAAAGTGTAAAACTACAACAGTTGGAATCCGCAACCACCTCAGACATCGCATGCCTGACCAAATGAATTACTTAGACATCGCATGCCTAACAATTATAAACCCCGCATTTTAGTCTCAAAATCGAAAACACTTTTCAATATCAAGTCGGGTAATTCAACAAGATTCCCGACAGTCTGATCGAATACTCGTCGTAAACTTCAGTAGACGGCCGCACCCCTGACACCGTCGACGAAGTGCACCAAGGCGGAACACCGCCACCGCGAGCACCCGAACGGATGCTTTCGGCGACGGGGTTCTCCTACAGTCACTTGGTCGGGGCTATGGAGTGAAGCTGTCTATTAAGTTTACCCGGCGAGTATCCGCGTACGCTACGTGATTGCGACGGACTTTTGATCACATCAAAATTCCGTGGCAACCGATCAAGTGAGACTAAACTGCTACGTTTATAACATTCATTTAGTTATCTCATAACTTCTTGTGAATTCCAATTATTGTATCCCATTCCAGAAAAATAGAAAATGCTAAACTTTTCGATCGAACAATCGAACACCCAAGTTTTCCCGATATAGATCAACACATGAAACAAGTCTAACAACATTCAGTTCGTACTTCAGTACCAACGGTCCAGCCGTAGAAGGGTCAAGCCAACGCCTCACATGTGGCACGCCGTACTGCCCCAAACCCGAAGGTTCAAAGGGCAGTTCAAGACGGTCACATAATCGAGTTAAGGTTTGTGTCTTCTAGAGGGACCATCGCGTTACTTGCACTACTTAGAACGTCGTTAAACTACGGAAAAATCCAACACTTGGAAATTTCCCGACAGGGGAAAAATTGGGTATTTATATCCGGTCGAACTTTTTAACATATTCTAAAATTTATCCGGAAAACCACACAGACAAAATTTGATATCCCGATCGAAACACCGAATTCCCAAAACAACTGCAGAAAAATCAACTCTTGAAAAAATATCAAAAATACCCAGGAAAACCAGCACAGCACAATATGAATTACTGTAGAAATTTTGATGCGAAAAACGACAAATTGGCCGCGCTTCCGCCGCACGAGCCATGCTCGTGCCACGGAAACGCGGCGCACTGTTGGAATTAGGCAACCGAATTTTACAGTTTCTCATAGAATTGCCTGCTGATTTTTCTGAATATTTTTAATGTTGAAAAATCCCAGATTTTAAAATTTGGACAGAGAGCATGTTTGTTTTGGACTTTCGGGTTCGATCGGACTTCAAATTCCGTCTAGACTTCGCCTAAGGCTCTAGCTAGGCTCTGATACCACTGTAGGGTTCCTAGGCACTCTAGTGAGGTCTCCCAAGCCATCAACCATGGCAATTTCAAAAATTATGGTGCCTACAAACCCTAAACTACGGATCGATAACTAGATGTCTAGGCGAAAAAGAACCAGTTAACACTTAACTATTGGGAATACGGAAATACAACCTTTGTAGATCCGGTCCTCCACCTCCACGGCTCCGCAACGAGGTCGTCTCCGCTGTCCAAATCAAATCCGGGCTCTAGGATTGGCTTCGTCGGAGAATGGGCAAGCTAGGTCGTCGATGTCCATGCCGAAGATGATCTACGTTGAGGCATCGCTAGATCAAGCTCACAACTTCACCAAGTCATGAAACTTGTGAAGTAAACACACTCTACTACTTGGCAAGAGGTAGAGGATGAAGAAATAGGAGTTGGGTTAACTTTAGAATTGGATTTCTCACTTGTTTGCTCCATTCACCATTGATGGAGGTGAAGCTTTTCTTCTTGAAGTCAAGGAAGAAGAAGAAGAAGCTTATGATAAGTTAATTAGAAAAAGAAAAGAAAAATCAAAACTTATCATAACTAAACCATGGTAAAGTGTAGAGATTGAACTAGGGTTAAAAAAAATGGTTAGGTTAAGCATGAGATAAGAATGGTGGACAAAGTCAAAGGTTCACGAACCTTCAACTACAATCCAAAACAAGCCACCATTCTTCTCATTTCATTTTCCAAAAAGAAAATAAATAAATAAATAGATATGAAAAACAAAACCCTAACCATTTGAATAACCATGGTTTAATCTTTACACAAACTCAAGTTAGCATGCATCATCAAACATGATACATACATGTGCACAAAAACATATCGCATATGCAATGCGCACGAACCAAGTGAGAAAATCCGTCTAAAGTGAACCGATACTAGTTAATGCAAAGTAATATATCAAATATATAATTATACATTAAATCATTAAATCAACACTTGATTCAATGATCCGGTCATGCGCACATAACCGACTGGTATCATTAGTAACATCTTATCGAATCAACACATGATCCGATAATCCGGCTATATCGCATATAACCGATCAATGTCACATCGCGAGAATCGAATACAGTATCACATACTCGTATTATTCTCGGTCCCGCACATATCTCATATGCGCTCCTATTTTGTTTCGCTTGAGCCAGTAAACCTCTGTGTAGGACTCTAAAGACTCGTCAATACGCCGGCAGCAGATGATGATCATATCAAGCATCCACAAGCCGCAAGCGGTCTGCTAAATGTAACGGCCACCCGGGTATTGAGCGATCTGAAGATCGACGAGCAAGCCCGCTCACACTCCAGTGAATCCGACCAGTAACACTACCGTACAGTCCGGTCTCATCGTCTGATATGTCGCATATCCCGCCTAGGGGTGGTAAACGTCAGACCCCAATAGCTCGATAAGTCGTGTCGATATGAGGTCTATAACTGTTCGAGAAACTACAGGTAACACTTACCAGTAAATCTCAGCAACCCTGGCCAGGGATTTCCTGTTATAGCCAATCGAACACAGCGCAACATCAACTCCCTATACCGGGAGAGACGAATCCCCTCCTATCGCTCATTGCCTCCATGTGACTCGGGACTGTACCCAAAAACCACCGTTTTGCACGCCCTCTTGGACGTGGTAAGATGGAAATAAAAGCACAGTGGGAACCACACAAGACTCTATGACGATCTCAGGTCAACAGACTACTCTGTACCAGTGTCACCAGAGAACTGCCATCTGACGTGAGGTATAATACCATCTGGGAGTTCTCGGCGAGTCCGTCCAGTGTACCCAGTCTCTACTGAGCACCCGTATATCATCTCTGATGTCAAACACCAATGGATATGGGATCATCCATCGTCCATCTGTTTGGGTCGAGAAGGTACACGCTAGTCTACTCTGGTATATCGATGCCCCGTCTCGATACACCCACGACTAGGGACTTTGAAGGATGTACTTATGGACTACCATGTCCCCACTAGTATGATCCGCATCATAGTCTAGGTAGTCAAGTACAGATCCTAAGGGCTTTACCAACATGTAACAGAGAGACAATCAGTATACACGTTAAGGTAAAGATCAACCAGATAGCATACTATCATGTCGAGCAAGAAAGTCCTCCCTATATATGTCCCAGCATCCACTACAATATACATCCTATGTATAGTAATGGCCTCTAGGGCATACATATAACTAACACTTGCGCTATACTCGATAGGCTATAACTGAAAGTCCCCGGCCAGGGCTGCTGCCGAGATTTACTGATAAGTGTTATCAGTAGTTTCTCGAACCGTTATAGGCCAAACATCGGAATGACTTATCACGTTACTGGGGTCTGACGATTTCCACCCCTAGACATGATATGCGACATATCATACGAAGAGACCGGACTGTATGGGAGTGTTACTGATAGGCTTCATAGAGACTATGGAATGGCTTGCTTGTTGATCTTCATATCGCTCAATACCCGGGTGGCCGTTAGGTCCAGCTAGTACCGCCGACGGCTTGTAGGTGACTGATGTGATCATTACCTACTGCTGGCGTATTGACGAGTCTTTAGAGTCCCACACAGATGTTCCCAGGTTCAAGCGAAACGAAGTAGGACACATATGCGATATGTGTGTGGGCCTGATTAAATACGAGTATATGATACCGTATTGTATTCTGGCAGTCATCTGTTATCGGTTCGGTTATATGTGATATAACCAGTTTGTCGAATCAAGTGTTGATTCGATAATGTGATATACAGATAAATGATATTAGTCGGTCATATATGATATAACCGGATTATTAGATCAAATGTTGATTTAATAATGTGATATAAATTATATGTGATATAATTATATATTAACTAATATCATTATCTCACTAATTATTCTTCATTAAATATATATTAATATATATGATATATAAATATATATATAATAATGAAGCATGGCATTTATATTTCTATTTTGTGAAAATAGAAATGAGGTGTAAAATGAAGCATGGTTGCAAGCATGGGATTTTCTTTTGTTTATTCTTCTTGACTCACTATTCAAGCATGGTTGCAATTTTATATTGCATAATTCCATGCTTGAATGAGTGAGGGGTCAACGCTTGGTTTTCATTCTATCTCATTCTCAACACTTAGCCATTTTGTGTTAAGTTTCTCCCGTGGTTGCTCCTAGCTTCTTCTTCCTCCTCTTGTCATGCCTCAAGCTTCAACCCTCACATGTGATGTGAATCATGATGCTTGAGCACAAACTAGTGAGCTCTTAACATCCCCTACTTCATCATCCCACACTAATCTAGCAATTTAGTGTGGTGTGTTTTATACACTAAAGAACATTAGTGTCGAGTTAGCTTGATCTAGAGGAACTTCGGGTGGATCGTCTTTGGCGCGAAAACAATGAAGGAAGCTCGTTTAAAGTCTCAAGAGAAGCCTAGTGGAGTCGCGGGACTACTGCACGGAGCAAGTGAAGAGAAGGACCGTCTACAAAGGTTGTATTTTTGTTCTCTTTAGATGTAAAGTAGTTTACATTAGCTATTGTCTAAATCTCTAGTTTATGATTCTTAGTTTAGGGTTGCTTAGCATGACAAATTTTTGAAAATGACATAGACGATGCCTTCCGAAACCTTGCTGTCGTGCTAGGGAACCTTACAGTGGTATCAGAGCTACTAGGCATTGGATGTCGACCTATGGGGGGTTCTCACTATGTGACGATGTTGCGAAGCATAGGCTCTTACCCCCAGGGTATCCCGAGACCGGAAGGTGTTTCGGCGGGTTGTATTCCTCGCGAAGGGGCATGCGTAAAAAGTAGATGCTGAGGGACCTGTATGTGCCACAGCGACCCCATTGGATGGGGTGGCTGGCTGACTTAAAGTGGTATCAGAGCCAGGCTAAAGATTTAGACAATATTTGTTAGATTATGAAACCGAAACTACTCTGAAACTTGAAACCCTAGAATCAAGTTTCTGTCGATTTTAAAAAGTGCTCTAAATTTTTTTTAAACAACTGCAGAATGTTGTATGAGCTGCAACATGAACACAGTACAAAATTTATCCCAGGACCTCGGATTTTGGCCAGCCACATGCCTGTTAAAACCGGCGTGCTCGGTTTTTTGGAGGGTCTGGGCTTGAAATTTGTACCGTGTTCTAGTCTCTGGGTTTTAATGTTTCAGGTGTTGTTTGTTTTTGCTAAATTTTCATGTGATGATAACTTTCTGCAAAGGCAACTCGGAGTGTTTTGTAGTCGTAATTCTAACAGTTTTTCGGGTTACTTTAGACGGTGTTAAAAAGTTCGAACGGATATCAAATACCCATTTTAACCCTCCCCAGAAATTTTCCAAGTGTTGGATTTTTCCTTAGTTTAAAACTTTCAGAAAATCATGCAAGCGATACTGTGGACCCTCTAGAAGAACAAAATCTTAACTCGATTATGTGACCGTCAGAACAACCACTAAACCCTAGGGTTTATGGTAGTTCAGCGGTGCCACATGTGGGGCATTGGTTGGCCCTTCTACGGTTGGTTCATTGGTACTGTAGCATGTGATGGATACTTCTAAACTACGCTCAAGTGTTGAGCATTTTGGGAAATTTTGGGTGCTTGTTGATTCGATCGGAATGTTTAACATCGTCTAACTTTTTGATAACATATGATGTTATGTGTTGCTTGGATATGTTATATTGGATCGTCGTGTTTTGAATAGCCGGGGGGTTTTATGTGAGATGAGAGTTTTTATTTTCATTCATGTAAAATTCAATGTATGTAATATTCTTCTATTGGGGCACTTCCGAATTGAGGATGATGTCATCATTGTATTATATTATTTACTTTTCCGCATTAGGATAGACCCAAGGAGGGGAGCACAAGTAACCGGGTTTTAGAGTCCAGTGGGAGACCATCTCGAGGAGTCGAGTCCGGGTCTCCTAACTCTAGAATTGGTAGGGTTGCTTGCCACTCTCGTAGGGGTCTAGGGATGTGGGTTTGGCTATTCATCGTGATTGTGGAATCCGTGTTTTATACCGGCTTAACTTAAAACACAGAATTCCTAGTATATCCAATATTTAATATGTTATCTTCTGCTGCCAATATTCTGTGATGTGATCACTTTATATATACGTTGTATTTTCGTTTCTTCTATGATGCTTAGGAAGCTTAATTTATGGGACTTCATTAATGAGATTAATGAAAGAAAAGAAACCAAAATGATGTTGTAGAATCAAATTTTCAAAAAGGGTAGCTCTAGTTTTTGCTTTGCATAGTGGTATTCCTTGTAGAATATCCAGTACCTTATTCTATAAGGAAAGAGCCGAGATCCCTTCACCGGGAGTGACCTCTTTAGCGAAACTAGCAGATGCTACAACCCTCTTGGTTTTGTATTTGATTGCCTTTTTTAGTTCTTGCTTTGCATAACGGTATTCCACGTAGAATATCCAGCACTTTATTCGATAAGGAAAGAGCCGAGATCCCTTCACCGGGAGTGACCTCTTTAGCGGAACTAGTAAAAGCCTAAAAAACACTCCTTTTCAAAATCACTCGATTCTGCAACGATATCAAGTTCATTACGCAAAAAGGTTTTCTTAAAAACCTGTCTTAGCCCTCCGTCATTTTAGATAGATACTACTTAGTATTCGTGCTACGTTTGTTGACTATGTTAAGGCGTAGTGTGCGGTAGCTAATTAGTGCTTATCTGCTAAAGCATGAGATGCAATTAGATTAGGGTAGTCGTGCGACTTTGTTGACTATATTAAGGGTCGTACGGGTGGATTTAATTCAATCGGGAAATGATGGGTTGAACTTGGCTAGCGCTTATGATTTGTTGACTATGTTAAGGTCATAAGTTGCTAAGGGCAAAAGAATTATCGGGAATTTCAAGTGTTGAAATTTGCAATGAGATTGCATACCTTCTATGACATAGTTGGATCCCGATACCCCACCGCGAGTAAGATTTACTCCTGGGATAGTTTTACACATCACAATTAGCCAATCAAGTAGGTGTCTAGAAAGGTGTTAACGGGGTCATGCTCCTGGGAAAACGAGGTTTATTTTAATTAGGTCCGTGCGAAAGCACGGGGAACCTCCCTCAAAGTATCGGCACTGGCCTGGCTGAAAAATTGGCGAACTTGTAAGGTGTAATTAATCCCGGCTAGTCTTACCTTTTAGGGTTTGAAGGAAGATTTGATAAAAACAGTGGGAGCCATCCTTATTAGATAAGATAATAAACCAATCTAATCTTGCAAAGAGCGCACGAAAAATGATTATCCTTCTCTCTCTCCTATTAGCGTCTAATGCCACGCCTTAATGAAGATAATAATATGGATGTATTGACCGAACCCGCTTGTTATGCTGAGCAGGGGAATGTTGGTTCCGCTCCAACTTATAAGTGTTATAAGCCCGAGCAGGAAATAGGGGAATATCCGGATTACCACGCCACCCAGACGAAGAATAAGCATGTTGATGCATCTTCTTCGGGTGTGTTAGTTACAGAGAACTGTTTCTCAGTACACCTTGTGTCCTGGGTATTTGATACCGGATCAGGATCCCGCATATGTAATATGTTACATGGGCTACAGAAACGTAGAGAACTGGGAAAGGGTGATATATCTCTAAGTGTTAGAGAATGGTGAAAGTGTTGCAGCCAAATCAAATTGGCAGATATCACCTTGTATTACGAAATACATTGATTAAGAACTAATGTTATTATATACCGAACCTGATATACAACATTACATCATTTTCTTTATTAAGTTAAAGAAAGATATAATTCTGTATTGGCGAATAAATGTTGTGAACATTTTCCTTAATCAAAAGTTGATTGGATCAGGCACGTTATGTAATAGCATATAAGTTCTAAATCAAACCACAGTTCAAAGTATATAGAACACACATAAGAGGAGTAGTTCAGAAATGAACGAATCCTTCTTGTGGCATTATAGACTAGGTTATATCAATGCGACACGACTAGCTAAGTTACATAAGGATGAATATGATAATCTGTTCGAATTTTCATCTTATGATACTTGCCAGTCTTGTCTCAAAGGTAAAATGACCAATGCTCCGTTTACTGGAAACAGAGAAAAAGGTATTGACCTCCTGGGTCGGATACATGATGATGTATACGGTCCTATGTCTACAAATGCTGTTGGATATAGTGCCCTCAAAGTCAATTATTGGATCGCAGGCACGTGATTGCAATGATTTAGGGAGGATATATACCGGTAGAACAGTCTTACTCGAGATGATAGTATGCTATCTGGTTTGTCTTTATCATCGTGTACATGCTTCAGGTGACATTACAGATCACTTTTACATGTTGATAGAGCCCATAGGATTCTTGCTTGACTACCAGCAGTATGATGGCGATCATATACGTGAGAGTTGGGTAGTCTATTAGCACATCCTTAAAGTGTCCCTAGTCGTGGGAGTTTCGAGACTGGGCATCGATACTCCATGAGTAGACTAGTGTATACGGATCGAGACCCAGACGAGGGGCGGTGGCTGGTCTCACAAGCCATTGGTGTCAGTAGGTTCACCTAAGATGTATACAGGTGCTCATTGGGTTATGAGTACACCGGACGAACACGCAGGGGCACTGTTGATTGGTACTATACCTATCGTCAGGAGCAGTTCCCAGATGACATGTAGTCCGTTGACTTGACACTGCTACTTTGCCTCAAGTATGTTCCCACTGTTCTTTAACTGCTACCCTACCACGGCTCAAATGAGTCGTGCAAACAGGTACTAGTTGGGTGCAGTCCCGAAGCACTTGGAGGCAGTGGTGGTTAGATAGGATTCATCTCTCCTGGTATTGGGGGATGATATCGCGCTGTATCTGGAAAGCCATTACACAAAGTCCTTGGCCAAGGCAAGTGAGATTTACTGGTAGGTATTCCAGTAGTTTCTCAAGGTGTTCTGGGCTACACTCCGACACGACTTATACCTCTATTAGGGGTCTGACGTTTGCCATCCCCTATGCCCGATATGCGATACTCATAGACGAACAGACCTGACTGTACGAAGATTGTCATAGATAGGCTCAGTAGGGTTCAGGATGAGTTCGCTCGTAGGCTTCCATTTTGCTCAATACATAGGCAGCCGTTACGTACAGCTAGTACCATGACTTACTTGTGGTTAAACCCACTGCCTGCGTATTGACGAGTCTTTAAAGTCCCCCACAGAAAGTTTCCCTAGTTCGGGCGAAACGTTGTAGAGGCCGTATGGTTTTATGGTAGGGTTCGATCATTTACGTGCACTTGTGCACGGATCATGATCGGACGGATCATACTAGTGGGCTTTAGTTTAAGCTGGATCCTAGTATTAAATTTGTTGGATTACTTTAGTCTCATTGCATTCGTATTCTGTCGGAATGCGGATGCAGGTATGTATTTACAGGTGAGGGGTATTCTTATGATCCGTCACGAGTTTACATTAGTTGATGCCATATCATTTTGTTGGATTAAACATTTTGGTTAAATGTTTAATTAGGTGGAAATGGTGAGCTCAAGTCATCATGAAGAGCATTAAACGTTGCATGTGCATGGGTGATGACTCATGGTTTGTTTTCTTGTGCCATGACAATTTTCATGTTTGTTTATTGTGTGGAATTGATGGGTGGAGAGAGAGGGCAGCCACTAGTGAGGGGTTTGCTCTTGAGACATCATTCTAGCCCTCACAATTTATTCCACACAATAGCAAGCTCTTCTTCTTCTTCTTCTTTCTTCTCTTGAGCTCACCATCTCCTCATCAATGGCTTCTTCTTTAACCTCCACTCATTCCATCTCATAATTTAAGAATCATTGAGTGTTTGAGACAAAGTTATCACACACATTCTCTACTTCATCTAGGACATGTCGGCTAGCACACTTCATGTCCGAGTTGCTTCGGTTAGAAGCGGGAGCCCATAAAAAGACTTCTTGACGTGGTGCCACTTCGATGAGGAAACCGGAGATCGAGCGAGATCGGAGATGTCGCGGGGAGCTAAGGATGGTAGCTAAAGACCGAAGGACAGGGATCGATCGGTATAGCCATTCTAACTTCTTGTAGTTAGCTAGTTTAGTGTTAATGGTACGATCCGGGTAAAAGCCTACGATAGCGCCAGTTTCGTAAAAAGTTTTTGTTCCACATTTGGCCTCGGATAGAGGGCCGAGGTGCTATTGTAGACTTACATGGTATCAGAGCCATGCCATTAACCCCATACTAGCTTGTTCTAACGAATTTAGAATATTGATCGAATGAAATTTTCAAAACCGGAATTCCATTTTTCATGTTTCTGCCGAATTTTTAAAGTGGTCAAAAAATCATTTTCGGTGTATCAGACAATCATGCTAGCTTTTTTAAGACTACAGAAGAAATTTGAGAAACTGAACCCACTAAAACGCCGCGGAACCGCCGCATAATCTGCAAGTTAGCCGCGGTTCTGCCGCCGTTTTGGAGCCACAGTGCGCAACCTTTCTTCTGGGGATCTTAATTATGGAATTATGGTTTCTGGAATATTTTGTTTTGGCCCAGATTATTTTGAGTGCTGGACTTGCACTTGGGGCCTACTTCGGGAAGTTTTGTCGATCGAAATTTTAAATACGTTAATTTACATTACATACATTTCTATCTGCGGCCGTGAATGTCATTTTATCGGTATAACCCGTCTAATTGCTAAATGTCCTTTTAGACGAGTTTGCGAACGAGGCATTCACGTTGATGTTCTGTGTTGTGCTATATTGTTGTGGATTTGTCATAGTGGATAGCTTGGTTGCAATGGTAGTACAGTTTAGTTTTATTTGTACATTTGATATCGCAGGGCGAGCATCTGACATGTGGACTGTCGTCACTGCCTGTTTGTATATTATTCTTTTGGGGCACAACCGGGTTGAGGTCGGTGTACCCGTTGTACATATTTTCTTTTCTGTACTAGGATTACCTCGCGGTGGAGTGCACAGATAGACGGGTTCTTGAGGGCAACGGGCCCACATCTCATGGCTTTGAGACGGAGGGGGCTTCACTCTAGAATTGGCGGGCTATTCGCCGCACTCGTAGGGGGTACTGATTGACACAAGGAGGGGTGCTCAAGTTACCAGATTCCGTGAAGTGCTGGGTGGCCCATTCACTTTGCTGAAAGGGGATGCCTCGCTTCTGGTTTTGGCGGGTAACTTGCCGCACTCGTAGGAGTCTAGGTTTTCATTATACAGGCTATCCACACGACCAGGGGAACGTCGGGTTTCATTTGCG
Source organism: Agapanthus africanus (assembly GCA_030015575.1). Classification (NCBI taxonomy): domain Eukaryota; kingdom Viridiplantae; phylum Streptophyta; class Magnoliopsida; order Asparagales; family Amaryllidaceae; genus Agapanthus; species Agapanthus africanus. Next base: position 460,378,643 of record CM057344.1, on the reverse strand, counting down.
GCTCAAAGGAAACCCAGGGCTCCCAGATTATCTGTATTGTTCTGTGATACTTATTACTTTTCTGTGATGTGGCATTTAGCACGCCTGGAGCGATTATTATATATTGATATATATACTAGTAGATGTTGTATATGTTTTTCACCCGCGCTAGTCCAGTCCCCACTCTGTCGTTAGTTAAGTAACCTAACGGGTGATGACGGGAACCAGTGGCGAATGCGGATGGCATATACGTACATTTTATTTTCGTTCTTTTCTGGTGTGATTAATTGATGGGACTGCATTGATTCTGATCAATGCAAGGAAAACAAACCTATTCGATGTTGTTGGAACAATTTTCAAAAAGCTGTTATTGTAAGGACGTTTTCTTTTGTTTTGCACAGAGGTATTCGGTTACGAATATCCAGCACCTCATTCGACGAGGCAAGGGCCGAGATCCCTTTACCGGGAGTGACCCCTTGGGTAGAAGTTTCCGTCAGGGTAATAACTTCACTATAGTCGATTAATTTTTGCTTTGCATCGCGGTATTCAGTTGGAATATCCTGCACCTCTTTCTATGGGGAAAAGGCCGAGATCCCTTCACCGGGAGTGACCTCTTTAGCAAAGGTTTTCACCACTATATATTTGTAAAAAGTTATCCGGTTCCTTCAACGATATCAAGTTCATTACGTTGAAGGTTTTTCGCCAAAAACCAGTCGAAGCCCTCCGTCATTTCTTACAGGTATTACTTAGTATTCATGCTGTGTATGTTGACCTCTGTAAAGGCACAGTGCTTGGTAGCTGGGTAATACTTGTTTGTTGCATAAATATGCGATTATTTAGGACAGTCGCACGGTCATTTTTGTAAGACCACGGTAGCGCCCCGGCCGTCTGTCCGAGGCCAAAATGCGGAAAACAAAAACTTTTCTAAACTTAGAAACCGGCGCTACCGCAGACTATAAACCCGGATCGGACCATTAACCTACTACTAGCTATCAAGAGAAGGGATAGAAAGCTATACCGAGCGATCCGTGTCCTTCGGTCTTCGGCCACCATTCCGATCTCCTCGCGGCATCTCCGGTCTCGATCTCCTCGTCGGAAGGGCACCACATAACCGAGTCTTTACGGGCTCCCACCTCTGAACCGAGTCAACTCGGATACGAAGTTGGCAAGCCGACGTGTCCAAGATTGCTGTAGACTAAGTGTAGAAACCATTGTCTCAAGGGGTTAATGAAGTTGCCATTTTTGGTGGAGGAAAAATGAACTTTGAAATGGATCTCTCTCTTTTGCATGAATGAAAAATGGGATACCACACAAACCTCACACAAAATGAATGTCTCACCCAAAAAAAATGGCCGGCCTCTTTTGGTAGAAGAGGAGAGTGAGCACAATCAAAAAGTGGGTGACCATAAGGAAAAGGTGTGAATGATCATGATGAAAATTTGTCACCTCAATAATCATACCCATATCCAATCACATAAAGCAAGTCATGATGAGAAAAAAGAAGTCAAAGGATGCAAGAACCATTATGAACCCTCCATCACAAAAAACACCCTCCATATTGCTAATTTGCACATTTGCAAATAAGCCCCTCCATGGAAGGAATTTCAGCCAAGAAGGAACAAAGGAAAAATGGCCGAAACGGAATGCAAACTGGAAACTCCAAAAAGCGATCCCGTAATAAATCACAGGAAAACCCCGCGACTATATATACATACCCGCATTTGTATTCCGACCGAATACAAATGCAATGAGATTAAATCTACACTGTATAATACTAGGATCCGGCTTAAACCAAAGCCAGCTAGTATTATCCGTCCGATCATGGTCCATGCAATACCGCACGTATATGATCGAACCCTGCCATATATCCATACGGCCTCTACAGCATTTCGCCCGAAACTTGAGAAACTGTCTGTGGGGGACTCTAAACACTCGTCAATACTTTAGCTGTGGATTTAACCACCAGCACGTCAGAGGTATTAGCCGTACGTAACGAGCTACCAGGTATTGACCAAAAGGGAGGTTGATGAGCGAACTCATCCTGACACCCTACTGAGCCTGTCAGTGACAATATCCGTACAGTTCGGTCCGTTCGTCTATGAGCATTGCATGGTGGGCCTAGGGGGTTGGTAAAAGTCAGACCCCCAAAAGCGGTACAAGTCGTGTCGGAGCGTAGCCCAGAATACCCTGAGATACTACTAGAATACCTACCAGTAAATCTCTTGTCTCGGCCGAGGGCTTTGTGTAATGGCTCTCCTAGACACAGCGCGATCTTACCCCCAATACCTGGAGAGACGAAACCCCTGCCGATCTGCTCACTGCCTCCATATGGCTCGGGACCGTACCCAACTAAAACCTGTTTGCATGACTCCTTTGAGCCGTGGTAGGGTAGTAATCAAAGTACAGTGGGAACTCACACTAGACAAATGACGATCTCAAGTCGATGAACTAACCTGTACACATGTCACCAGGCAACTGCTATCTGACGTATGGTATATTCCCAACTAGCAGGTTCCCGGCGAGTCTTGTCCGGTGTACTCATAACCCAACGAGCACCTGTATACATCTTAGGTGAACCAACTGACACCAGTGGCTTGTGAGACCGGCCACCGCCCCTCGTCAGGGTCTCGACTGTATACACTAGTCTACTCCGGAGTAACGATGCCCTGTCTCAAAACTCCCGCGACTAGGAACCACATTTAAGGATGTGCTTACGGACAACCCAACTCTCACGTATATGATCGCCATCATACTGTTGGTAGTCAAGCAGGATCCTTAGGGCTCAATCAACGTGTAATAGTGAACATGTCACCTAAAACTGTACACGACTGATAAAGACAAACCATATAGTATACAAACCTCTCGAGTAAGACTGTCCTACCGGTATAGGTCCTCTCTCAATCATTGCAATCACGTGCCTGTGATCCAATAATTGACTCTGAGGGCACTATATCCAACATCTCCCACTTGCACTCAAGTCTAATTATTGCGATGTCGCATACTCACAGCCCGTGTGATACCGAACACCCAACTCCTCTACTAATCAGTCTCACAAAACCCGTTTGCGAAACTATTGTGTTCGAGAAATAGCCTCAGCTAGTGGATCCGCCCTGATGTTTCTTTCTATTTCTCTCTTAGTCTCAAGTTCGCGGAGAAACCTATCTCCCGAAATGAGCAATACCTGTCTTAGAATATGTCTGGATATATGATGAGACCTAGTTCATAAATGAACTCCAAATCCAAACTTCTTAGACTGTATCGTCAACTGAACTTTATCAGTATCCTGCGTAATGCCTCCCTCAGTGTTGGCTTGGATCACCTGTCAAAAACACTGCCCCTCGTCAGAGGGAAAAAACTATAACTCTGACAGCCACTCTGTCATCCAGGTCACCTTGGAAGCCTGGAATGATAACCGTTTCCCGAAGGAGGCTGCGTTATCATATCCCTAGAACATCCACTTATGTTCTAAAACTGCTTCCGAATGTTTCTCCAGGATAGGATCAATATCATCTTATTGCATCTACTGCAAAAATAACGTCTGGTGTGGTACTTGACATCTCGTGATTGACTCAATTGCCTAAACAAGTGATCTGACAATCATGCGCATCCCTCTCCCCTTTAGTCTGTAAGACACCTTCAAAGAGGGTGACTCCATCAACTGCAGGTACACCACCGTACCAGGAGTCGTCCATTCTAAAACACCTTTAGAATGCTGTCTAAGTACCCAGATTGGGAAACTTCCCAAATCTAGATCTAAAACCATAGATCTAGTAACCAGAATGTCTGATATTATTTCTATATCCTATGTAGAGAAACCACTGTGTGACAACCAAAGTATATCCGATCGTAATATTGGAATTTCACTTCCTACTCTGTGTATGTCATCCAAATACCAGGACATCACACCCTACTACCTTCTTAACAGATCCATCCCCTATTCTGATGAAGTCAAACCTATGACTGCCACATCAAAAATAGATGATCTATCTCCGCTATATCTGCTTTAGTCTATAAATAGACACAAGCTACTTGTCCACTATGCTTCCGCTGCTCCCACTGACTACGACAACCCTCTGGCAGAATAATATACACGTACACTTCAAAAGCTAGTTTAGAACGACGCTATACCCATCCTCCTGCCGGGTCTCACAGTCTGGAACAACAGCAATGGCAAGTCTGGGTAAACAAGAACCTCCCTGTCACCGTCTTTGAGCATACCGAAGTACCTCTCGAGTGCCTGAGGTTACCCACCATATCTGCAGAGTGGCCAATGGAATGTCAAACCAGATTGAATTTTTAGGTTCTTATCAAATTTTCAATAATCGTTTATGGTTCTGGAATCACTTCCAGTTCTACCATACTCCCACTTCTGTTTTCTGAAAAAATCCATTTTTATTAAAACTGTGGCGAGTCAAGAACAATATCACTATTGATCTTCCAGATGGTAAAAAGTCAACCCTCGTCATAGCCCGGGTCAACCCACAAACAGCCATTACGGAAACGTGCCTTGAGTTATCCAGAGTCTGGTTTTAAGCATAAGCCGGACAACTCCCCGTACCTTAACATCGTTAAGATATGAACCGTTTTATATCCAATATAGAAACAGAGGCACTGATTTAATTGGAACCAGATTCAAATCATGCAGCTGTCTCCAGTGCATGTCAACTAAATGGAAGGAGGCCGGTCAGCGTTACCCAACTTAGGAGGGCTTCCAATTATGAGTAACCTGAAAGAGAAGCAAGTTCTCATAATCATTACTATCAACTGAATACCATACATAAGTATCTACATTTTCGATCACCTTGAAGAATCCTGATACTTGCAATACCTGGCTCTCTACTTTATTCTTATACTTATAACTTCTCAAACTTGGACCTTGCATTTCTACGAAACACTTGTCTAAAACTAGAGAAGTCACAAGTAAATAGAGTATAGTACGAGGACCAACCCCTCTGTCCTACTGGACACTGGACAATATACAATGCTTTGTATAAGTCCCCTGAGTGTAATAACTCATTCACTGTGTGTCGTAGGTTGAAAACTGTATTTATGGTTAAGAAGAATTACACCGCTGTTTTAATGCTCCTTTCCTAACCATCCACTAATATAGGTAAATGTCATAGACATAATTTCAAAAAGTTATCTCACGTTATAAAAATAAATGTACAGATATATCAATTTGAAATTGGTGCATTACAACGGATATTCAAAACCAAATATTTGCCGTCCGGCAAACAACCCAGGCGATTTCCTCAAATATCACCAATTACAACGAATCCCGGTATAATGAGGATGATCACCTAATTCCCAATAACTTACTCCCACTCATCATCTGTAAAACCATACAGATGTGAGAATCATACCTGTTAAATACATACCCTGGAGCAAGTGTCTAATTGGGAAATCAGTTTTCTATTAACAATGCACAGTGAAACTAAAACATGTAAATGTTTCGTAGGGGTATCCGGGTATTCCCAGTAATGCCTCTTCCATTATCCAGATTCACAACTGTGACTGTATAATTCTTTACCATCTCTCTAAATCCCTTTATATGTCTTTAGTCGTTACCTTCTGTACACCTTCGTTAGGCTAAATGGTTTTCTTCCTTCCCTACCGTTCGGCACCAGCCTATGGTTTGGAAGAAGACTATCCAATAAGAGTAATAGGTATACTGTCCTAATCCTAGGAGCACTCGCAACCTGAGAGAAGGTGAAGACTAAAGACAACTGAACCAATCTTATTCATATTTCTCCTGAACCAGAATCCATCCCCGAACTGGAACAAGTTCCTTCGAGTTCGTATATAACCATACGATGGAGTATCCAAATAACTGTGGATCTTCGTAGTGATACGGAGTGTTCTGGAGAAATACAAAGGTGAAGTAGGAGTGGCGATGAAATTCTTGGTTTGGTCATGAATAGCAGTCGCAATTTACTTTGCCCACCTTCTAATCCCTTTATTTGTCTTTACTTAATACATTCTGTACACCACACTTAGGCTAATCGGCTTTCTTCATTCCTTACCATTCGGCACCAGCCTAAGGTTTGGAAGAAGACTATCCAATAGGCATAACGGGTGTACTATCCCCTAATCCAGGGAGCACTCGCAACCTGAGAGAAGGTAAAAGGAAAAGACAACCGAATAGTCCTATTCGTTTTCTCCAGAACCGGAAACCATCCTCGAATCTGGAACAAGTTCCTTCGAGTTCGTATATAACCATACGATGGTTTTATCCAATGGAAGTGGATGTTCATATTAATACGGGTGTTCTGGAGTAAAGGGTAAAAGTAGGAGTGGCAATGAGGTATGCAACTCTGACAATCCAAAAGCCAGTGTTATAGGAAGGTTCGATCAACTTGGTCACGGAGTCATAGTCAAGGGTCGGACCATGGTCGCTGCCAAAGAGAGAGAGAAAAGAAACACTCTGCATGCACTCTAACCTAGATCAGAATGGTTATCACTTTATCTAATCAGGAAACCTCCCACTGTAACCTCAAATTCTCCTCCAAACCTGAAAGAAGAATTAGTCGGGATCACCCGAGGAGTAAACCAACTCATCAGTAGGAATCGGGATCCAACTATCATCGCATGATAACGCGACAGAATCCACTCACGTTATCACACTCCAGAAGGTATGCGCATGCCTGGCAAGTTTCAGTTTCTTTAGAAACTCCCGATGTGTGTTTTTACCCCAAGCGGCTTATGACCTTGACTAGGTCAACAATCATAAACCGCTAGTCAAGTTCAACCCGTCATTATTCTGGATTGCATTAAACCCACCTATACGTGCCCTTGACTAAGTCAACAAGGCCGCACGACTGTCCTAACCAATCCCACTTACGCAACAAACAAGTACCATTTAGGTACCGAACACTACGTCTTGACTAGGTCAACAAACGCAGCACGATTACTAAATAATACCCGTAAGAAATGATGGAGGGCTACGGCTGGTTTTTGGCGAAAAACCCTTTGACGTAATGAACTTGATATCGTTGAAGAAACCGGATAGCTTTTTATAAAAATATAGTGGCGAAAACCTTTGCTAAAGAGGTCACTCCCGGTGAAGGGATCTCGGCTCTTTCCCCGTAGAATGAGGTGCAGGATATTCCAACTTAATACCACGTTGCAAAGAAAAAGTAATCGACTATAGTGAAGTTATTGCCCTGACGCAAACTTCTGTCCAAGGGGTCACTCCCGGTGAAGGGATCTCGGCCATTGCCTCGTCGACTGAGGTGCTGGATATTGATAACCGAATACCACTGTGCAAAACAAAAGAGAACGACCTTGCAATAACAGTTTTTTGAAAAATGTTCCAACAACATCAGAATAGGTTTGTTTAGCTTGCATTGATCCGAGTCAATGCAGTCCCATCAATTGATCACACCAATAAAGAACGAAAATAATGATGTACGTATATGCTATCCGCATTCGCCACTGGGTCCCGTCATCACCCGTTAGGTTACTTAACTAACGACAGAGCGGGGACTGGACTAGCGCGGATGCAAAACATATACAACATCTACTAGTATATATATCAATATATAATAATCGCTCAAGGCGTGATAAAATGCAACATCAAAGAAATGAAATAAGCATCACAGAACAATACAGATATCTGGGATCCCCGGGTTTCATAGAGCCGCTACTGAAACCCGACGTTCCCCTGGTCGTGTTGATAGCCTGTGCAATGAAATCCTAGACCCCTACGGGCGCGGCAAGTTACCCGCCAAAACCTGAAGCGAGGAAGCCCCCTTCAGCAACGTGAATGGACCACCCAGCATTTCATGGAATCCGGTAACTTGGGCACCCCTCCTGGGTCAACCTATACCCCCTACGAGTGCGGCGAATAGCCCGCCAATTCTAGAGTGAAGCCCCCTCCATCTCAAAGCCATGAGATGCGGGCTTGTTTCCCTCTAGAACCCAGCTATCCGTGCACCCCACCGCGGGGTAATCCTAGTACAGAAAGTAAAATATACAATGGGTACATCGACCTCAGCCCGGTCATGCCCTAAAAGAATAATATACAAACAGGCAGTGACGGCAGTCCACATGTCGGACGCTCGCCCCGCAATATCAAATGTACATATAAAACCAAATTGTACTAACATTGCATCCAGGCTATCCACCACAACAAATCCGCAACATCACAGCACAACACATAACATCAACGTGAATGTCACGTTCGCAAATCCGTCTAAAAGGGCTATAGAAATTAGACAGGATTTGCCGATCAAATGACATTCACGGTCGCAGATATAATGTAAATACTGTGAACTATCATGTTTAAAATTTTCGATCGACTAAATTTCCCGAAGTGGGCCCCAACCACAACTGTAGCACTCAAAATAAATCTGGGCCCAAACAGAATATACCAAAAACCCCATTTCCAAGACAGAGATCTACTGAAGAAATTTGGTGCACAGAAGAGGTAAAATGGCGGCGGAACCGCAGCCATAGTATGGGTTTGACCGCGGTTCTGCGGCGGAACAGTAATTTCATGCAACCAAATTTTTACAGAATTCTTAGAATCGCCTGCACGTATTTCTGCAATGTACCAAATAATTTTTCGAGCACAAATAAAATTCGACAGAAAGGGCATATTTGAAACTGTGGTTTTTGGAAAATTCGTTCGATCGAACTTGTAAACACATTAGATCAAGCTAGTGTAAGTTAATGGCGTGGCTCTGATACCATGTAAGACCACGGTAGCGCCCCGGCCGTCTGTCCGAGGCCAAAATGCGGAAAACAAAAACTTTTCTAAACTTAGAAACCGGCGCTACCGCGGACTATAAACCCGGATCAGACCATTAACCTACTACTAGCTATCAAGAGAAGGATAGAAAGCTATACCGAGCGATCCGTGTCCTTCGGTCTTCGGCCACCATTTCGATCTCCTCGCGGCATCTCCGGTCTCGATCTCCTCGTCGGAAGGGCACCACATAACCGAGTCTTTACGGGCTCCCACCTCTGAACCGAGTCAACTCGGATACGAAGTTGGCATGCCGATGTGTCCAAGATTGCTGTAGACTAAGTGTAGAAACCATTGCCTCAAGGGGATAATGAAGTTGCCATTTTTGGTGGAGGAAAAATGAACTTTGAAATGGAGCTCTCTCTTCTGCATGAATGAAAAATGAGATACCACACAAACCTCACACAAAATGAATGTCTCACCCAAAAAAATGGCCGGCCTCTTTTGGTAGAAGAGGAGAGTGAGCACAATCAAAAAGAGGGTGACCATAAGGAAAAGGTGTGAATGATCATGATGAAAATTTGTCACCTCAATAATCATACCCATATCCAATCACATAAAGCAAGTCATGATGAGAAAAAAGAAGTCAAAGGATGCTAGAACCATGATGAACCCTCCATCACAAAAAACACCCTCCATATTGCTAATTTGTACATTTGCAAATAAGCCCCTCCATGGAAGGAATTTTAGCCAAGAAGGAACAAAGGAAAAATGGCCGAAACGGAATGCAAACTGGCAACTCCAAAAAGCGATCCCATAATACATCACAGGAAAACCCTGCGACTGTATATACATAGCAGCATTTGTATTCCGACCGAATACAAATGCAATGAGACAAAATCTACACTGTATAATACTAGGATCCAGTTTAAACCAAAGCCCGCTAATATTATCCGTCCGATCATGATCCGTGCAATACCGCGCGTATATGATCGAACCATTCCATATATCCATACGGCCTCTACAGCGTTTCGCCCGAAACTTGAGAAACTGTCTATGGGGGACTCTAAAGACTCGTCAATATTTTGGCTGTGGATTTAACCACCAGCACGTCAGAGGTATTAGCCGTATGTAACGAGCTACCAGGTATTGACCAAAAGGGAGGTCGATGAGCGAACTCATCCTGACACCCTGCTGAGCCTGTCAATGACAATATCCATACAGTCCGGTCCATTCGTCTATGAGTATCGCATGGCGGGCCTAGGTGGTTGGTGAAAGTCGGACCCCAAAAGCGGTACAAGTCGTGTCGGAGCGTAGCCCAGAACATCATGAGATACTACTGGAATACCTACCAGTAAATCTCCTGCCTCGGCCGAGGGCTTTGTGTATTGGCACTCCTAGACACAGCGCGTCTTACCCCCAATACCGGGAGAGATGAAACCCCTGCCGATTCGCTCACTGCCTCCATGTGGCTTGGGGCTGTACCCAACTAAAACCTGTTTGCACGACTCCTTTGAGCCATGGTAGGGTAGTAATCAAAGTACAGTGGGAACTCACACGAGACAAATGACGATCTCAGGTCGATGAACTAACCTGTACACATGTCACCAGGGAACTGCTATCTGACGTCTGGTATAATCCCAACTAGCAGGTTCCCGGCGAGTCCTGTCCATTGTACTCATAACCCAATGAGCACCTGTATACATCTTAGGTGAACCAACTGACACCAGTGGCTTATGAGACTGGCCACCGCCCCTCGTCGGGGTCTCGACTGTATACACTAGTCTACTCCGGAGTATCAATGCCCTGTCTCGAAACTCCCGCGACTAGGGACCATATTTAAGGATGTGCTTATGGACTACCCAACTCTCACGTATATGATCGCCATCATATTGTTGGTAGTCAAGCAGGATCCTAAGGGCTCTATCAACGTGTAATAGTGAACATGTCACCTAAAGCTGTACACGACTGATAAAGACAAACCATATAGTATACAAACCTCTCGAGTAAGACTGTCCTACCGGTATAGGTCATCCATCAATCATTGCAATCACGTGCCTGTGATCCAATAATTGACTCTGAGGGCACTATATCCAACAATTTTGACCTCTGTCAAGGGCACGTGCGGGTGGGTCTAAGTTAATCAAGGACAATGATGCGTTGAACTTGACTTGCGACTTATGATATGTTGACCTATGTCAAGGTCATAAGCCGCTTGGAGTAAAAATCGCATCGGTAGTTTCTAAAGAAACTGAAACTTGCCAGGCATGCGCATACCTTCTGGAGTATGATAACGTGAGTGGATTCCATTACGTTATCATGCGATGATAGTTAGATCCCGATTCCCACTGATGAGTTGGTTTACTCCTCGGGTGATCCCGACTAATTCTTCTTTCAGGTTTAGAGAAGAATTTGAGGATACAGTGGGAGAAATCCTGATTAGATAAAGTGATTAACCATTCTGATCTAGATTAGAGTGCACGCAGAGTGTTTCTTTTCTCTCTTTCTCTTTGGCAGCGACTATGGCCCGACCCTAGACTATGACTCAGTGACCAAGTGTAACATTTCAAAAAAATAAAATATTATTTTTGGGAATTTTCATAATTTAATATTAATTTTTAATGAATATTTTAATAGTCGGTATAATTAAATACCGATAAATGATGAAAATTCCGGAGAAAATTTTGGAAATTCTAAAATAGGTTATTTTGTGGAAATATGCCATTTTACCGTTTTTATGATGAATTAAATGCGACTTTAGTGTTAATCGCGATTAAAAATCGCTAATTGGTTTTTTTGGCTTTTGTACAAATTGTGCACCATAACATTTCTACACTTGTTACACTTATTTCATGTTTTGGTCATGGTAGCCTAGGGTTGGACCATGTTTAGAGGACCATGGTGGATTAGCCAAGTTTAGGCAACCATGATGGGTTGAACCTTATGGTTAAGTTAATTGGGTTTAATTAAGGGTTCTAGTTTTTAAATTGGATTAGAGTTGGGGTTGACCTTGTGTAGAGAGAGAGAGAGAGAGAGAGGTGGCTAGGGTGTGCTCTTCCTATCAGATTTTTGCATTTTCATACCGCCCAATTTTTATCACATTGCATATCCGTAGATACTCTTGAGCCGTGTTTGCTAGTCAATTGCAGGATACAGGTTCTCGGTTCTAAAACGGTGAAATTCTTGGAAAACACGAAAAAATCCGGGTTCCTGCCAACCACAGATAAAAACACGGTCTCTGCTCTTCATCCGTATGTTGCCAGATATCAATAGGAAGACAAAAGGTCAAATCAATGTCATTCTCATGCACAAGGCTCAATGGTAGCACAAAATCCAAGAGATCTACGCGGAGCTCGAGGCAATCATGACAAAATCTTGACAAAAAGTCCACCTTTCCCTCAACAGAATTCTGGAAAATTCGTGAAGCAATTATAAGAAAATACATATACCAGAATGAAGTACTCATCAGATCAGGCCACCACCAAAAAGCCTAAAGCCCAACTCGACAATAAGGCCGCGGATCCGCGGCCAAAGTGGGGTCCAGGCCGCGGATCCGCGGCCGTTTAGGCGCCAAGCATGCAGATTTTTGGGGGGTGTTTTGGTCTTTTTGTTTGGGTTCTGGTGGTTGCTCTAGGGTTTCATTTTCTGGCCTATAAATAGCCCAGAACTTTGTGAAGGAAGGGGGTCCATTCTTGTATTCTCTTTTTCTAGGATTTAGTTCACTTGTTCTTCTTCTTCTCATCTCTTCTCCATTAAACTTGTAGTGAGCTTTGTGAGGGAGGAATGATAAATAAAGAAGATCAATTTATTATCATGCTTGTCTTACTTTTGTTATAATTGTTGTAACTTTAAATTCGTTAAGTAGTTGTTGTTATTTCCTTGTTGTTTCTTCTTCTCTTTTTTCTTTATCCTTACATACGACAATGATACTTATGCTCGATCCTCGCCAAGGTGAGGTCGCAAATAGTTAGTCGTATTCTTCTAATCTCCCTCTTTCTATCTTCCTCTTTTGTTTTGTTTTGTTTTTCCTATCATGAAGTGTGAGTAGTTTTATACTTGTTAGGGTAGGATAAGGGAAGTTTGAGAAAAGGAAATCTCTCTCACTCTTTCCTTGCCCAACAACTTAAATCGACTCCCGTTAATTGAACCACAATCCGCTCCTTACGGCACCCTATCCTACATGATAGCGGTGATTCCGTAGTGAGACCGGTTGTGGTTGAATTAGCCGGAGGTTATGGATAAGAGCCAAGAACGGACGGACAAGCACCAAAAGGAAGACTTATGCGTTGGAAAGCCTAGCTTATACTCGCAAAGTCCTTCCTAGTCGTGCTAATCCCCATTGTTGCCGATTACCGTAACACCGATATTAAGAGGGGCAACGAAAGATGTGGAGACTCCTAACTCAAACTAACCTAATCCTAACCCTAACAAGCTCTCTTTAAATATCAACTTAACACTTAGATAACTACAAACAAAATCTGAACAACCGGACTTAACTCGTCGAAAAACACATAGAAAAAGATTCCCATCTCCCTGCGGACGACCCGTACTCAACCGGCTAGCTACATGCGAAACCGTCTTGATTGCGGTATTTAAACTTAAACTTGAACACGCTCGTATCCTAACAATCAAATGGCGCCGTTGCCGGGGAGACGGTAGTTTGTTTCTTTGTGAAATTTCGGGTTAATTTGTAAGTATAACTCTAACCGAAAAACAAAAAAAAAAGTATATACATTGTAAATAAAACCATCTTGTTATTTTTGATTAGTTTTTGTGCAAGTGTGAAGGAAAATACAAGTTCGAGTTCAGTGGCCAAGACGTTGAAAATACGGAGTTCAAGTACAGTGCCAAAGACGTGGGAAGATAGACCCACATTTCGCGGCTACACCGCGACGGAAAAAACAAAGTTAACGGTCTACTGTCAAGATCTGGAGCAGGTACAGTGAGCAAGTAAAATTTCAGTACATCCATACAAGCAGAGGACACCCAAAACAGCCCACAGCAGAAAACTGAAGAGCCAAATCCTCATTTCAGCCGCGGATCCGCGGCATTAGGGCCTTCTTGCCGCGGAAACGCGGCCACTTGGTGGGGTCGGTGTGCGAAATTTTCTCTGTAAGTCCCTCTGCCTCTCCCCTCTCCTCTGAACTCCACTGAATTGTGTTTTCTGCAGCCTTCTTTGCGCAAACTCTTCTCCCCCTTCCAATAAACTGTTCTTGTGCAGGATTCTTTGCGCCGCAAATAAAACTTGTTTGCAGTTGATTTGTTACTGCTTTGCATTTCTTTAATACGGACTTAAGGGGCTTGAAACCAATCCAGATTGGGTGGGGATTTCATCACCCTTCCCAGGACCCCAAAAATCACTAAAGCATATGCATTGTCCATTGTAAATTAAAAAAATACTAGACTTCAGCCCTAAGGACTTCGCGCTCATTAGGAGAAGATAAACCTTGTTTAGAACCTCGCTTAACCGTATATTGTTTACGGGGTGTCTAGGAAAGTGTTAAAGGCGCAACCGCCGAAAGAGAAAGGGTTATTTAATTAAGGAACTTCGCGAAAGCGTTGGATAACCTCCCCTTATCTCTGCACTTACCTGGCCTCGTGATCAGTGTACTTTTAAGCCCGTTTCTCGACATTGTTTAACTTCGACAATCAAGTTCAGGAGCAGGTCTAGTAGACCTAGGCGACCGTAGATCTAGGTGTGATTGTGCATATCTTGTTTGTGATTGCTTAAGCCGTATTTCCGTACATATTTCTGTTAATCTCTTTCTAAAAAAAAAGAAAAAAAAATCAAAAACTTTTACAAAAACTTGCCCTTTTGTCGCCAAATCCATTTTCACCCACCACCCATCGATTTTCTCCATTGACGTTTTCTTACCCTCACCTTCTTCGCTTTGACTATACTAAACTCGTTTAGTGTATGTCCGCTTGGACTCGGGACACTAGCGCCCGTCTAGTCCGCGTTACGTTAGTCGCGACCGACTACGCGATCGACTCCGAAGTCGATACTCCGTCTACTCCTCTTTCACCCCTTCCTTTGCCGGCCAACTCCGATGTTGACCGGAATTCTGTTCATACATCTTCACCTTCACCTTCACCTTCACCAACCTCTTCTTCCGCGATGTCGGGATTTAATCCGAACATCTCTTTGACCACCCCTGGATTGCCTCCACCTCCTACGGAGACCAATCTCCCACCACCTCCGCCTGTTGTAGCGCCGCAGCGAATTGCGCTCCAGGATCGTTTCTACCCTACCCGTTCTGCACTTTCCACCTGCCTTTCTCTTCCTCCGGCCAATGGGGACAACTTTGAAATTAAGCCCCATTTCATCAACATGCTTCCACGTTTTCATGGGCTTGAATCTGAAGATGCTTATATCTTCATTAACAAATTTCAAAACGTCTGTGCCATGATGAAAACCACCCAGCTGTCGGACGATGCTATACGTCTACGGGTCATTCCGTTCACTCTATGCGATCTCGCTGAAAAATGGCTGTATAGCACCGCTTCCCACTCAATCACCAGCTGGGACGAGTTTGTTAAAGCGTTTCTGAAAAAATTCTATCCAAATCATAAGACCGCAAGAATTCGAAATGAAATCAACCAATTCTCCCAGCTTCCTTCTGAACCCTTCTGGAAGTGCTTTGACCGATACAAAGACCTTCTTGTTCAGTGTCCTCACCACGGTATAGAGAAATGGCAGCTCTGCCAAACCTTATACGAGGGACTGAACCCAGCAACGAAGCAGTTGCTGGAAACTATCTGTCAGGGCCACTTCCTATCCAAATCTGACGAGGAAGCGTGGCAGTTCTTTGACGATCTTGCGGAGCAAACGCTACAGTGGGAGAGCACCAGACCGACTTCTTCTTCTTCTACCTCCACTTCTACCGGTCAGTCTAGGGTAGGAATCCACCAACTCGATGTCTCTATTGCGATGAAAACTGAAATGGCTGCAATAACACGAAAGCTTGAAGCGATAGAGAGCAAATTTTCTACTCCTGCCCCCACACCTGTTCTCCCCCTTCGTACCATCTGCGCTTGTTGTTCCGATCCGTCCCACTTGACCGAAGAGTGTCCTTACAATCCACCCTCGCAAGGACAGGATCAGGTTAATGCTGCCTTCCAGCAAAGACCGAGGAATGATCCATACTCTTCCACCTACATTCCCGGTTGGAGGAACCACCCCAATTTCGCCTGGAATCAGAATCAGAATCAGTTCCAGGGCAACAATTTCTAAAGGGCCCCTCCACCGCAACAACAAGCGCAACAACAAACTCAAACTCAGTATCAGCAGCCCTTCCAACCACAACCTTTCCAAAACCAGACGAACAACTTTGCTCCCAACAACTCTTTTCCACCAAACAACTTTGTTCCGTCAAACAACGATAAGGTTTCCTCGCTCGAGCGAAGTCTGGAGGCATTTGTTAAACAATCGACTCAATCCACCGCCAACATCCAGTCTTCGATTCAATCTTTAGTGCAACACACTGCCGCACACGGGCAAAGCATCAAAACCATCGAGGCCCAGATTGCACAGCTGAACGCGGCCTTAAGCGAGCGAGAAAAGGGGAAGCTCCCGTCCCAGCCACTTCCAAATCCCGGTCACCCACATAATGCACATGTTGCTCTTGAACAACAAAACCATAATGTGAGTGCCGTGACCACACTGCGATCAGGGAGGGTGCTGCAAAACAACATTGGCAGACGGATCAACGATGATGCCCCGGCCGCTGCTTCTTCTTCTTCTTCTTCTCCTTCTTCTTCTTCGTCTTCTGAGCCTATTCTCCGTTCTTCACAAGGCTCTCCTTCCTCTTCTTCTCTGAACGGACCCACTTCTCACTCCACGAAGACACCTATTCTGGGATCCGTTCCAACTCCACAATCTCCTCCTCCAGCTTTAGACTCAACCAATTTTCAAAATGTTCCATTTCCAAACCGGTTGAGGTCTAACAAACAAAATCCACAAATGGAGAAGATTCTGGAGTTATTTAAGCAAGTTAACATTAACATTCCTCTTTTAGATGCTGTCCAACAAGTCCCGTCTTACGCGAAAATCTTAAAGGACTTGTGCACGAAAAAGAGGAAGTCTCAGGTACCCAAGAAAGTTTTCTTGGCTAGTACTGTGAGTGATGCCCTTACCCAATCTTTACCACAAAAACGGAAGGACCCTGGCTGTCCTACGATTTCAATTACTATTGGGGATAAGAACATCAACCGCGCACTATTAGATCTTGGTGCCAGTGTTAACTTGCTTCCATATTCAGTATACGAGCAATTAGGCGTCGGAGAGCTGAAACCCACACACTGCACTCTCCAGATGGCCGACCGATCGATCACCCATCCTAGGGGTGAGCTAGAGGATGTGTTGATAAGAGTCGGGGACTTCATATTCCCCGTTGACTTCATTGTATTAGATACACAGCCTGTAGCTAACCCCCGGAATCAAATTCCGGTGATACTCGGTCGACCATTTCTCGCAACCTCAAATGCTGTGATCAATCGTCGCAACGGTTCAATGAACCTCTCTTTTGGAAATATGACGATTGAACTCAACATTTTTAGGTTGGGGAATCAGCCCGCCGAACCTAATGCTCATATACTGGATGTCTGCTCGATCCAGGAGATCACCCCAGAAGAGTGTGAATTCGAGGAGTTTCTGTTTGAACACGATAATCTTGACGCCACTAGTGCGTTTCTCTTCGAACCTGCTGCTGCTTCTGCGCCCGACAACGACTACGAGTGTTTCACGTTTTCAAACGATCTTAACTGCGCACAACCCGAGTTTGAATCCTTCGACTTTCCGGATGAGTTACCTGAACCATCCAACTCGGTTGCTTACACTCGCTTTGAACCTTTGCTGGAGTCCTTTGAGTTCGAGACCTTTGCACCCGTCTTGCCTTCCATCATTTCACCTCCAACGCTCGAACTCAAGCCGTTGCCGTCTCACCTTAAGTACGCTTACTTAGGTGAAAACGAGACCCTTCCTGTCATCATCTCGGCTTCTCTAGCTTCCGAGCAAGAGAAAGCCCTTCTCGCGGTCTTACACAGCAACAGGCAAGCTTTTGGCTGGTCCATGGCGGACATCAAGGGGATTAGTCCCCTCATCGTTGAGCATCACATTCATCTGATGGATGATGCCAAACCAGCCCGGGATCCACAAAGACGTCTTAATCCAGTCATGAAGGAGGCTGTGAAGAAGGAGATCGTCAAATGTCTAGATAGTGGTATCATTTACCCTATCTCTGATAGCCAGTGGGTTAGCCCCATTCACGTTGTCCCCAAGAAGTCGGGCATCACGGTCATAACCAACGAGGCGAATGAGTTAATCCCTACTCGCACCCAAACTGGGTGGCGAGTTTGCAATGATTACAGAAAACTCAACGCCGCAACGCGGAAAGACCACTTTCCGCTACCTTTCATTGACCAGATGCTCGAACGATTGGCCGGACACGAGTACTACTGCTTTCTTGATGGCTACTCCGGCTATAATCAAATTCCCATCGCCGAAAAAGACCAGGACAAGACCACTTTCACTTGTCCTTTCGGCACGTTTGCATATCGACGCATGCCCTTTGGGTTATGCAATGCGCCCGCTACCTTCCAGCGGTGTATGATGGGAATTTTCTCTCACATGGTGGAGAAATTTCTGGAGATTTTCATGGATGACTTCTCCATCTTCGGCGACTCCTTTGACGAGTGTTTGCTGCATCTTGACGCTGTCCTTACCCGATGTAAGGACTAGAATCTCACTTTGAACTGGGAGAAATGCCACTTCATGGTGCGCGAAGGTATTGTCTTAGGACATATCATCTCGCAAAATGGCATAGAGGTTGACAAAGCAAAGATTAAGGTCATTTCCAATCTGCCTCCTCCCCGATGCGTCAGAGATATCCGAGCCTTCCTTGGCCATGCCGGTTTCTATAGACGGTATATCAAGGACTTTAGCAAGATTGCTAGGCCCTTGACGCTTTTGCTGGCCAAGGACACGCCTTTCGACTTCAACTCGAGCTGTGTGACTGCATTCGAGTCACTGAAACGCTCACTCACTTCTGCTCCCGTTCTTTCTTCTCCTGACTGGACGCACCCATTCGAGATCATGTGCGATGCATCCGACTTTGCCATCGGTGCTGTCCTTGGACAGCACATCAACAAGATGCCGCACGTAATCTATTACGCAAGCCGAACCCTGAACGACGCCCAACATAACTATACCACAACTGAGAAGGAATTCTTAGCTGTTGTATTTGCTTTAGAAAAGTTCAGGCCCTACCTCATCGGCTCTCCAGTCATTGTCTACACGGACCATTCAGCTCTGCGCCATCTTTTTGCGAAGAAAGATGCCAAATCTCGGTTAATACGTTGGATCCTCTTGCTTCAAGAGTTTGACCTTGTCATTAAGGACAAAAGAGGATGTGAAAACGTAGTTGCCGACCATCTCTCACGACTTCCTTCTTCGCCTTCGCTTCCAATTCCGATCAATGACGTTTTCCCGGATGAACAACTCTTGACAGTATCATGCGAACCCTGGTTCGCAGATATTGTGAACTATTTGGCCACGGGATTACTACCAACTGAATGGTCAAGTCAGGACAGACTTCGCTTCTTATCCCAAGTAAAACACTTTTACTGGGACGAACCCTACTTGTTCAAGTACTGTCCCGACCAGATTATTCGTCGGTGTGTCCCTGATGAGGAATTCAAGAGTGTGCTGTCATTTTGCCACGATCAAGCATGTGGCGGGCATTTTGGGCCCAGAAAGACAGCTGAGAAGATCTTGCAATGTGGTTTCTACTGGACACAACTCTTCAAAGACGCTCATGACTATTGCAAGACTTGCTCCCGGTGCCAACACATGGGCCGGATATCCCGGAGGAACGAGATGCCGCTCCAACCGATCTTGGTTGTGGAGATTTTCGATGTTTGGGGGATAGATTTCATGAGGCCGTTTCCCAGCTCTTTCGGGAACTTGTACATCCTTTTAGCTGTTGATTACGTCTCTAAATGGGTCGAGGCTGTGCCCAGCCGGACTAACGACAACAAGGTTGTCGTTAAGTTCCTTAAAGAAAACATTTTCTCCCGGTTTGGGCACCCCCGAGCGATCATTAGCGACAATGGAAGTCATTTCTGCAATAAAACTTTCGAAGCCTTAATGCGGAAATACTCCATTAATCATAAGCTTTCTACGCCCTACCACCCCCAAACCTGTGGGCAGGCCGAAGTTTCAAATCGGCAAATCAAGCAGATACTGGAGAAGACGGTTTCCAAGAACCGTAAGGATTGGTCTCTGAAACTCACTGATGCCCTTTGGGCATTTAGAACCGCTTATAAGACCGACCTTGGCATGTCTCCCTATCGGCTTGTGTACGGAAAAGCCTGCCACCTTCCTGTCGAAATCGAGCATCGCGCATTTTGGGCGATAAAGGAGCTGAATCTGTCTCTTGAGGATGCGGGCAGCCATCGGAAGCTGCAGTTGAACGAACTGAACGAGCTTAGGGATGAGGCTTACGACAACGCGGTTGTCGTTAAGAATCGAACGAAGATGTTTCATGATAAACACCTTTTGCGCAAAACCTTCGTACCTGGTCAGCAGGTACTGCTTTACGACACCCGACTTCATTTCCATCCAGGAAAGCTCAGATCTCGCTGGAAAGGGCCGTATTTTGTGCGGAATGTGTATCCGCAGGGCGCTGTGGATTTGGAAAATCCAAAGGGCGGTTCACTCTTCAAAGTGAACGGACACCGATGCAAACCGTACCTTAGCGCCGAACCAACAGAGGAGCTCCTGTTCTTACAGGAGCCGGTTTACCCTGAATGATCTTCCTCTGCCTACCTCCAAACTTCGGTTATCCAGCCAAGAACAGTAGACACTGTTCTAAATAAGTTTGGGGGTATGTACAAACTATTTTGTATATATTTGTGTATATTCTTTTTCTTTTCTTTAAAAACAAAAACAAATAAAAATTTGTGTATCGCTAACCGACAATTTTGACCCTTCAAATGATCTCTTCATGCAATGACAGTGAGGACACTGTCCAGTTTAAGTTTGGGGGTACGCTCGGTACGCATTTCTTACCTTCGCATTCATATGTATATTTTGCATCTGCATATTAATATCCATAAAATCCATAAAAATTTGAAAATTTTCTAAAAAATATAAAAACTTTTTTGTCAGGTTAGCTTGTGGAAGAACTCTGATTCAACATTCGACGGTTTTTGTTTGAAAAAATAGGAATAACTAGATCTTATGTTTGGATTTTGAAAACCTGAAAGATAACTCTCCTTTGAAGTTAACTATAGCTGATATACGTCTTTACATCACACTACACGTGTCGTAAGATTTTGGGAATTAGATGACAAGTCTTTCATGTTTAAACTTTTAAACAGATAAATGATTTTCTGAGGATCAAATAGGTTTGTTCTGAAATAAGTAATGTCAAGAATAGTTTATGAAGTAAAGTGAATATGAAGGAATGTTATTGATGCCGTAATTGGAGCTAAGTCTGAAAAATAACCCATCTAAAACTTGATTGGAATGATTACACACCAAACCCACTAAACACGTCTTTTATCCAAAAAAATATTTGAACTACCGGTTATATCTCCGTTCGTATTAAATCATCTGATTTTCACGACAAAACTGTCTTTTGTTTTTGGACCTAGGTAACTTGAGTAATTAAGTCCGCTGGGGTGTTTCAGTACCTAATGCCCTAAAACCAACTGGTTTGGGTGCATTGGCCCAAAGCTCGCTAAGAAGCCTAGAAAGTCCAGTTTAAAACAAAGTCAAGCAAGTGTTCTCTCCGAGTTAAAATTCCTAACGGTTCTTTGTGTGAGAATAATCTTGATAAAAGATAGGCTTTTAAAAAAAATTTAACGGAGATATGAAGGTTTTATTCTATGATAAAGACTATTGCACGTTCACAGAGGTGTGTATGAAATGAAAACAAGTTAAAAGGTGGAGTGAAAAATACGACTTAGTTTCCTGTTAAGGAAGATAGAAATTCTGAAGTTGAAACCTTACTGGAAAACGAAACTTGAAAAATGCTTAACTCTTTATAAAACTTATGTGATCCTTTTCAAATTGTTATCTGGGCTTTATTGTGCGACATGATGACTTTAATCGATCCTTCTGGAACTTCACGACACTATTTGCACTGCACGTAAAGACATATAAAATCTGTAGTTAAATAAGAAGCGAGGTGTGAAAAATAAAGGTTCGATAGTCTAGACTTAGGATTATAGAATTGTTATTTTCTAAAACAAAACTTTAGGGTTTGAAACTTAGTCATTTTTACAAACCAACTTGACCGGATTTTATGGGTAGTATCCGCTGAAAACCCTCAGGAGACAACACTCCTCCTACTAGGGACACCTAGAGGTTTAACGGCTTGTTGCACATGCTCAGTGCAATCGCGTTCCCTGCGAAAGTGAGGTTAGGAAATTTTTTTGTGAATAAATGGACTTTGCTCGGGACGAGCAAATGATAAGTTTGGGGGTATTTGTTCCTATCAGATTTTTGCATTTTCATACCGCCCAATTTTTATCACATTGCATATCCGTAGATACTCTTGAGCCGTGTTTGCTAGTCAATTGCAGGATACAGGTTCTCGGTTCTAAAACGGTGAAATTCTTGGAAAACACGAAAAAATCCGGGTTCCTGCCAACCACAGATAAAAACACGGTCTCTGCTCTTCATCCGTATGTTTCCAGATATCAATAGGAAGACAAAAGGTCAAATCAATGTCATTCTCATGCACAAGGCTCAATGGTAGCACAAAATCCAAGAGATCTACGCGGAGCTCGAGGCAATCATGACAAAATCTTGACAAAAAGTCCACCTTTCCCTCAACAGAATTCTGGAAAATTCGTGAAGCAATTATAAGAAAATACATATACCAGAATGAAGTACTCATCAGATCAGGCCACCACCAAAAAGCCTAAAGCCCAACTCGACAATAAGGCCGCGGATCCGCGGCCAAAGTGGGGTCCAGGCCGCGGATCCGCGGCCGTTTAGGCGCCAAGCATGCAGATTTTTGGGGGGTGTTTTGGTCTTTTTGTTTGGGTTCTGGTGGTTGCCCTAGGGTTTCATTTTCTGGCCTATAAATAGCCCAGAACTTTGTGAAGGAAGGGGGTCCATTCTTGTATTCTCTTTTTCTAGGATTTAGTTCACTTGTTCTTCTTCTTCTCATCTCTTCTCCATTAAACTTGTAGTGAGCTTTGTGAGGGAGGAATGATAAATAAAGAAGATCAATTTATTATCATGCTTGTCTTACTTTTGTTATAATTGTTGTAACTTTAAATTCGTTAAGTAGTTGTTGTTATTTCCTTGTTGTTTCTTCTTCTCTTTTTTCTTTATCCTTACATACGACAATGATACTTACGCTCGATCCTCGCCAAGGTGAGGTCGCAAATAGTTAGTCGTATTCTTCTAATCTCCCTCTTTCTATCTTCCTCTTTTGTTTTGTTTTGTTTTTCCTATCATGAAGTGTGAGTAGTTTTATACTTGTTAGGGTAGGATAAGGGAAGTTTGAGAGAAGGAAATCTCTCTCACTCTTTCCTTGCCCAACAACTTAAATCGACTCCTGTTAATTGAACCACAATCCGCTCCTTACGGCACCCTATCCTACATGATAGCGGTGATTCCGTAGTGAGACCGGTTGTGGTTGAATTAATCGGAGGTTATGGATAAGAGCCAAGAACGGACGGACAAGCACCAAAAGGAAGACTTATGCGTTGGAAAGCCTAGCTTATACTCGCAAAGTCCTTCCTAGTCGTGCTAATCCCCGTTGTTGCCGATTACCGTAACACCGATATTAAGAGGGGCAATGAAAGATGTGGAGACTCCTAACTCAAACTAACCTAATCCTAACCCTAACAAGCTCTCTTTAAATATCAACTTAACACTTAGATAACTACAAACAAAATCTGAACAACCGGACTTTACTCGTCGAAAAACACATAGAAAAAGATTCCCATCTCCCTGTGGACGACCCGTACTCAACCGGCTAGCTACATGCGAAACCGTCTTGATTGCGGTATTTAAACTTAAACTTGAACACGCTCGTATCCTAACAATCATGTGCCATGATCCCTCTCAATCGTCATTATCCTTTGTGCTCATTCATACTACCTCTCACTCTCACACATTACACCCTTAATGAAATTCCAGCAGCAGCTGCTGAATCATTTCATCAGCCAACCCTACCCAGCTACATGACACCATATCAGCACATCAGCTGCATCAACAACCACCCCAGCCCCTAACACCATGGCCCAATACCTACACACTGACATCAGCACACTTCAGCCCCCCAAAGCAACCCATCAGAAACATCAGCAATTTAGCAGCAGTAACATCAGTAACATCAGCTGCTGCACAAACATCAGCCCAATTTTCATCACATCAGCTGTAACACCATCAGCCTATATCAGCACATCAGCAGCTACATCCCTCACAACTTACACCACACCATCATAAACACACTAACCCAACACCAATAAAACAATATCAACACATTATCAGCCACAGCAGCAGCAACTTTATTCCAACCAACACCCCACAACACCACCATCAAACAACAACTACAACACTTCATCTCACCACAAAAACAACCCCAGCCCCTGCAGTAGATGCTGCAAACAGCAACTAAGAAAAAGAGAGAGTAACAAGCAGCAGCAGCAGCAGGAAACAACATCAGCTCCAGGAACAAAGGAAAACAGCATCAGCAACAGGAGTAACCCAGCAGCAGCAACCCACTTCCCACCTCCTCCTCTTTCCTTTCTCTTTCATTCTAGGAACCTTGAGGTATAATCTTGCAACCCAAACTCCTATCTTGCTAAGTTATAGTTGTTTAGCTGAAAATTTAGTGTTAGCTGTGTAGTTTAGTGCTAGTTTAGTGATTTTGAGTGAGAGTTGGCCAAGGGATGGTTTTGAATGTTAGTATAGCCTTACTAGGTGCTGTTAAGACCAGTTGAAACAAGATTTGTCCCAGGTTTCACCAAGATACCAGATAGTTTAGAATCGGTGAAATCTAACGATTTTGTCGACTTTGTGGCCTTTCTGGAAACTGCTATCAACCCGGGCCTCCTAAAATAAAATTGATTTGGCAGTGAGATGTGCAGGCAGATAGGAACCAACACCCAAAACCATAGCCCCCAACTCCATTTTCTGGCCGCCATTTAATTCCTTCTGGCCGCAATTTGCGGCCAGACCAGGGTGAAACTGCATCGTTTTGCGTGCACGACTCTTTTACCTGTAAACTTGACCCTGGGTATGTCTAGTTTTGTCTGGTTCCAACCAGGATAAAATCTGGGTTGATTTTCATGAGTTGGCATATGATTTACGACTTGTTTAACATGGGTTTTTGGTATTCGACGATTCGTTTCTGTCGGATGGCGTTTGGACGTCAACGACAGTGGATATTGGCTGTGTTTGCACGCGAGGCCACAGGTTCTTACCTATGGGCATAGCGTGCACCATTTTGGTTTCCGACATGGTTTTCATGTGTTTTAACGTATGATATCCTTGTAGGTACCACACGTGGCGTCGGAGCGTTGGATATGCAAATGGAGACATCGACACCGGCACGCTTAAAGAAAGGTGAGTAGATTTATATCTACGGGGAGAAGTCGGGTGGATGGCGTATAGCACCCCCGCAGTCCGTGGTGATGTATACGGATGCGTATACACACCTATAATTATTATATGTTGTTGGGAAATTATTGATGTTTAGGATGGATAATTGGTGGACTTAGATGATTTAGCATCCCGAAAACCTAGAATAGTGGGTGCACTACTCATAAACCCCCCCACACATACATACTTGCATACATCCCTACTTCATATGTGCATAGACGGGATTCTATATAGTTATGTGTTCACATGGGTATGGGACCACGTGTTCACATACGGATTTGAGGATGTTACATGGGATTGAGATGAGTCGATGAGTTTGATCTGAGATTATGATATCGATGATATGATAAAATTCATAATTAAGATATGTCTTGATGCTTTAGAGGATTTTGAGAATAATGATGCCATAGGAATGATGACATAAATATATAATGATCGACACGTGATTATGTTATGAGATATGATATGATATGATATGACCAGAAAATTATGATAGGCCGCATACGGCGATGTTTACTCCTTGTGATGATATGTGATGATGATATCGATTTATACTAGACTGTCGATCAGTAGTCTGATCTTGATTATAGTGATGATGTTAGCATTGTATTAGACATAGGTCAGTACCCCAGATAATGATCTTGATAAAGAGAATACTAGATGAATGATATGACCGATGTGATATTGACCCGTACCCAGATTTGGGGATGCCGTACGACGGATTTACGTACGAGCTATAATTGATGTTTGATCCGCACTCTTGATTTGCGAATAACTGATTATAGAGATATGTTATCGAATGTGATATTATCGAGGCGGGATCACCGACTATATATATATATTTGTATATATGTGTATCGACTCAGAGGTTAGGCGGTTTCCCTTACCTACTGTTAGCATTAGCTCAGCCTTATAGTGGTGTAGCTATAGGACTCTTATGACATTAGATGCAGTTCAGCCATCATTGTGTTAGTATTCAGCTCCCGCACTTTATCATTGTTGCTATGCATCGCATACTGTTGTGATTCATATTTCATTATTGATATCCTGCTGTTAGGACACCAGCACCGTTACCGATGATGCGTATGTACCACGTACACTTATCTGCCGGCTCACACACGTCTTCATCGGTAATTGCCATTTCACGAACACTTAGAAAATATTATTGCTTGATTTAGCTTGTTAGCTAGTAGTGACATGATATTAGTATGCTTGCCTTATATGCCAACTTGACATTGTAGTTATTACCTGTCACTTCATGCATACTGTTGTTCATTATATGCCGCATTCATGGATTATCATGCTTATATTCATGGTTTTACATGCTATTGATGATTCGGATTTCCATGATGTTTTCTGGATTTGGGGGAAAACCGCAAAATTTATATAAACTGCTTTCTCTCTTTTTAAATAAAAAAGTGCAGTTTTCCGATGATGTATGAGTCGTCTACCATGAGTTTGCTGATGGATTTCGAGACCCGATTCGAGGAGTGGAGGAACCGTTTCGGGTACATGGTGGGCCCGGTGCGGTATCCCGGGGCAAGAGGATCGCAGATGATGGCGTTGAGCCTGTGCAGGGGAGCACGACCGACCGGTGATTTACCCGATTCGTCGGATATCCGAAGGATACCGTCGTTGTCATGTGATGGATGGTAGGGGCCGATCTGGACTGACGGCGCCCTGGATTTTATGATTGAGATATTGAGGTACAGAGATTGTGATACAGAGATATCGAGATATTGGGATTTATGTTTTGTGCTGATGCTGAGCACAGGTTTCAGGATGTCTTTCCATGATTTTGACTATATCCTCATATTTACATGCATGATTACATTGATCATACTTCATTTGTATATACAACAGGGTATGAGGGCGCTGTTATATATACCCTTACACCAATATTAGTGGAATGGGACGCTAATATATGTGTATTGATATCATTTTAAAAACTTCATCATACTTTTCATGCATTCGTACATCATCCATTTATACAATGCTACCTGAGGCACTGACACGGTCATATGGGATTATACTTGGGTTAGATATTTACCCTAGCCATTGTTATAGGCTGCTGGTTATATATATTTGAGGATTATATATTATGATCGTATGACCTAGGATTGCATCATACATGCGATTTTCTGTTCGTAGATCTTTTTCTACTAACGAGTTGGCAACTCACCCCCGTTGTGCCCCAGTTTCTTGCAGGTGTTGCCGTACAGGTTTCATTACGGCTTGCGGGCACTGTTCCTTTCGGGTGACTTGCTAGTAGGTGGGTTTATTGTATCGTACCCATCTTTATACATTGTATATTATATTTTTGTTGTATCTAGAAGTTCCATCAACCAAACATGTACTTATTTGATATAGAGACTAGTGATGTTTATTCTTTCGACCTTAGAGTCGCACGTTATATTTCTGTAGATTCCTTGTTGTTGAGTTCTTTTCTGTTGTGATCCTCGCCTTTAGGCGTTGTATATTATGTTGCATACTGGTTATGGTTCTTCCTACTCTCTACTACTTTTCTTGGTTTGGATTTCTGGGCTCAGCTTACTTAGAATACGTACGCCTCGAGACATTCGTAGTCTAGGTGCCGGTCATGTTCCGTACTTTCGGGACGTGACAACGTTGGTATCAGAGCGTTAGGTTTTACCTTCGGAGCGTAGGATGACCCTTGGTTGATGGAATAGGTGACTAAAGTAGAGTGACGTACCGTTGGTATGTTCCGCGGCATATTTACGACACGCCACTCCACTTAAGAAGCCTTAGGATGTACATTTCTTTGTTCAGTATCATATTCATTCCTGATCTAGCCTCATCGGTACCAGTCATGGTTTTGATGCCACGATTACGGGCAGGGAGAGCTACGGCTAAGAGTTGCGGTCAGAGCGAGCTCGTTACGAACGAGGACTGACCAGGGCGTGATTCTGGCTACACACGATTGCAGAGATGTGTCTTTCGATTATATTTTCGCGCCACGAGCGTTTGATGGATCGCTGTATGAGATTACTCGGACGTGCAGATTAGCACCAGAGGATTGAGCCACTGACAGAGGCCAGCCAGATTTTGATGACCGTTGATGTGCGGCTCATTCATGATGATTGAAGCACCATTCAGCGTGCAGGAGAGTGAGCCATCTATTGCTGCGAATGACGGGATATCGCCCCAGATGTTGGAGCTATTGCAAGTACGAGATTGTACTAAGAGATGATAGAAGGTCGCTAGTCACCGAGGATGAATGACTAGGACATGTGGATCGTTCGTTACCCAGATGCGAGGTCATCAGATAGATTGATTCCAGCTAGAGACGACTTCACATGGAGACGTTGAGAGTCGACAGGGACGATCGAATGTCAGAAACCTATTATTCCAAGTTTAAAGTATTCGGAAAAACATGCAGGCAATTCTATGGTCCCTCTAGAAGAATGAAACCTAACTCGACTTAATGACCGTGTGAAAGCCTTTGAACCTTAGGGTTTGCGGCATTCTGCGGCGCCATTAGTGAGGCTTGGGTTTGCCCTTCTACGGATGGACCACCGATGCTGTGGTATGTACTCGATACTATTATACTGTACCCAAGATGTTGAGCTCTTGGGCGATTATGAGGTTTTGACGAATCGATCGGATGGCTCGACTTAATTCGAATGCTAGGTGGTGAGATGCCTTTCTTGGGAGACTCCAGATACGAGGGTAGCCGTTGGAGCTCAGTCCATGCAGCCACGACGAGACGAGTCCGAAGCAGTCGACATTAGAGAAAAGTGGAGTAAGAGGTTCGTACAAAATCTGGATATGATGACGTTCCACTTCGCCGACATCAGAGATGCGATGCGCATTCCGAGGCAGAGTACTGGATATACCTTCCAGAAGGAGTCGCGATGAGTATGCAGCCGTTTCGAAGAAAGAAGCAGATATGGTAAAGGACGATGACTTCCGGACAGTTCGCAGAGATGAGACTTGGAAGAGACCTTGAGAAGGATTCCTTCCAGGACACTACTGCAATGATATTTGCAACCAGGATTAGATGTGTCACGTACATTCAGAGAGCCAGAGGCCGACGCCAGTGACATGCTGCTTTACGAGTGGCCGTGAGGATGGACCGAGAAATGACTAGAGGAGTGCCAGAACGGAATCGTCCCCGTTAGCACACCTGACAGGGCCGATGAGCCAATGGATCATGAGATTGGTAATCCACAGAGAAGACTTAGATCCAGGAGTGGTCATTGTTACGCACACCAGCAGGCCAGAGTTCAGGATCGTCGACTAGATATGCTATGAGTGAGCACGAAAGTTGGCCAGAGATTCTTGGAGGATGCGCTTGGGCGGAACTATTCCTCCATACTTTTTTTTGGTATTTTGGGCGATTTATTCGCATGATTTGATTTTGATGGTTGGGTTTCATGATATTTGTTTTCATGCACCATGGTTGCACCTTTTGAGTATTTACGATTTTCGCCCAGTTGTTGCACTTGATATCGTTTTCGTGCCATGGTTTCAAATGTTTGTGATTTTATGGGTTTCATACATTTGAGTTGATTTCGTGCGTATGCACGTACGCGATTTAGTTTTTGCACTCGGTATAGTTCACATATGCTACAGTGCAGTGGTTCGTATTTTGTGCACTTGGATGCACTGGACTTCGATTTCGATGGTGATGTTCGGTATTTGTTTTGTGCACTTTATGCACCTGATTGCATTTTGCGCGTGTTCGGCACTTGATATTGGATTTCATGATTTCGTGCATGATGGATGCACCGGATTTGGACATTTAGCGCATGTTGAGCGCCTGTTATGAGATGCGATTTGGTGCACACCAAATGCACTAAATCGGGATTTTTCGTGCATGTCAGATGCACCTGATTTTGCGGTCAGGCACGCACGTTTCCTATGACCGATGTTGTGTGCACAACCGTTGCACCTTGATGCTGTTTCTGTGCACCTGCTTGGCACATGTATGGATTTTGATCTCCGTGCGCACCGGACGCACAGGGTTTTCATATGCGCATTTTGGGATTGATTTCTTATGGAGCAGTACATTTTTATGATATTGCGATTTGTTTTCGTACTAAGCAGGACTGGTCAGATGACAGTACCTGAGTGTGTTTTGCATGCATTGAGAGATTTCGAAGGGATTTCAAAAAAAAAGAGCGAGCTATAGTCTCAGTATTTACCTACGTGTCCGATATGACACGAAACGTTTAAAACGAGGAAACCCTTCTAAATTGTTTTCAAAGCGGCGGATCGTGCATACTAAACAAAAGATATATACGTATATGGCTATTTTCTTATAAGACGTCCGCCACGGTGCAGTGTTAGGCGCATTGTACATCGACTTTAAAGAATTTTGGCATGCA
Organism: Agapanthus africanus; assembly: GCA_030015575.1. NCBI lineage: Eukaryota > Viridiplantae > Streptophyta > Magnoliopsida > Asparagales > Amaryllidaceae > Agapanthus > Agapanthus africanus. The sequence continues at coordinate 460,347,994 of CM057344.1, read as the reverse complement.
TTTCCTTCATATATTTACATGTATAGTTATGATTTCTAGCATATCAGTTTTGCCTTGGATTTGGCATTCGTGTTTTCACCTTGACTCCGATGATTGCGAGACGCTTGACGGAGTTTTGTTTACGAGTTACCTGCTCGTTACTCATGCGCATGTATTGCGCTACGGTGTGTTTTATGTATTAATGATTTCGGAGCCCCGTTGACTTGGACATTTTATTGAGATGTTTTAGAATTGGGGGGTTTAAATTTAAATTCGGGGACCGAATTTCTTTAAGAGGGGAAGACTGTAACATTTCAAAAAAATAAAATATTATTTTTGGGAATTTTCATAATTTAATATTAATTTTTAATGAATATTTTAATAGTCGGTATAATTAAATACCGATAAATGATGAAAATTTTGGAAATTCTAAAATAGGTTATTTTGTGGAAATATGCCATTTTACCGTTTTTATGATGAATTAAATGCGACTTTAGTGTTAATCGCGATTAAAAATCGCTAATTGGTTTTTTTGGCTTTTGTACAAATTGTGCACCATAACATTTCTACACTTGTTACACTTGTTTCATGTTTTGGTCATGGTAGCCTAGGGTTGGACCATGTTTAGATGACCATGGTGGGTTAGCCAAGTTTAGGCAACCATGATGGGTTGAACCTTTTGGTTAAGTTAATTAGGTTTAATTAAGAGTTCTAGTTTTTAAATTGGATTAGAGTTGGGGTTGACCCGTGTAGAGAGAGAGAGAGAGGTGGCTAGGGTGTGCCATGATCCCTCTCAATCGTCATTATCCTTTGTGCTCTTTCATACTACCTCTCACTCTCACACATTACACCCTTAAAGAAATTCCAGCAGCAGCTGCTGAATCAGTTCATCAGCCAACCCTACCCAGCTACATGACACCATATCAGCACATCAGCTGCATCAGCAACCACCCCAGCCCCTAACACCATGGCCCAATACACACTCACATCAGCACACTTCAGCCCCCCAAAGCAACCCATCCGAAAACATCAACAATTTAGCAGCAGTAACTCAGTAACATCAGCTGCTGCACAAACATCAGCCCAATTTTCATCACATCAGCTGCAACACCATCAGCCCATATCAGCACATCAGCAGCTACATCCCTCACAACTTACACCACACCATCATAAACACACCAACACAACAACAATAAAACAATATCAACACATTTTCAGCCATATTTTTATCAGCCACAGCAGCAGCAACTTTATTCCAACCAACACCCTACAACACCACCATCAAACCACAACTACAACACTTCATCTCACAACAAAAACAACCCCAGCCCCTGCAGTAGATGCTGCAAACAGCAACTAAGAAAAAGAGAGAGTAACAAGCAGCAGCAGCAGCAGCAGGAAACAACATCAGCTCCAGGAACAAAGGAAAACAGCTTCAACAACAGGAGTAACCTAGCAGCAGCAACCCACTTCCCACCTCCTCCTCCTTCTTTTCAGTTTCATTCTAGGACCCTTGAGGTATAATCTTGCAACCCAAACTCCTATCTTGCTAAGTTATAGTTGTTTAGTTGAAAATTTAGTGTTAGCTATGTAGTTTAGTCCTAGTTTAGTGATTTTGAGTGAGAGTTGGCCAAGGGATGGTTTTGAATGCTAGTATAGCCTTACTAGGTGCTGTTAAGACCAGTTGAAACAAGATTTGTCCCAGGTTTCACCAATATACCAGATAGTTTAGAATCGGTGAAATCTAACGATTTTGTCGACTTTGTGGCCTTTCTGGAAACTGCTATCAACCCGGACCTCCTAAAATAAAATTGATTTGGCAGTGACATGTGCAGGCAGATAGGAACCAACACCCAAAACCATAGCCCCCAACTCCATTTTCTGGCCGCCATTTAATTCCTTCTGGCCGCAATTTGCGGCCAGACCAGGGTGAAACTGCATCGTTTTGCGTGCATGACTCTTTTACCTGTAAACTTGACCCTGGGTATGTCTAGTTTTGTCTTGTTCCAACCAGGATAAAATCTGGGTTGATTTTCATGAGTTGGCGTATGATTTACGACTTGTTTAACATGGGTTTTTGGTATTCGACGATTCGTTTCTGTCGGATAGCGTTTGGACGTCAACGACAGTGGATATTGGCTGTGTTTGCACGCGAGGCCACAGGTTCTTACCTATGGGCGTAGCGTGCACCATTTTAGTTTCCGATATGGTTTTCATGTGTTTTAGCGTGTGATATCCTTGTAGATACCCTACGTGGCGTCGGAGCGTTGGAGATACAAATGGAGACATCGACACCGGCACGCTTAAAGAAAGGTGAGTAGATTTATATCTACGGGGAGAAGTCGGGTGGATGGCGTATAGCACCCCCGCAGTCCGTGGTGATGTATACGGATGCGTATACACACCTATAATTATTATATGTTGTTTGGAAATTATTGATGTTTAGGATGGATAATTGGTGGACTTGGATGATTTAGCGTCCCGAAAACCTAGAATAGTGGGTGCACTACACATAAACCCTCCCACACATACATACTTGCATACATCCCTACTTCATATGTGCATAGACAGGATTCTATATAGTTATGTGTTCACATGGGTATGGGACCACGTGTTCACATACGGATTTGAGGATGTTACATGGGATTGAGATGAGTCGATGAGTTTGATCTGAGATTATGATATCGGTGATATGATAAAATTCATAATTAAGATACGTCTTGATGCTTTAGAGGATTTTGAGAATAATGATGCCATAGGAATGATGACATAAATATATAATGATCGACACGTGATTATGTTATGAGATATGATATGATATGATATGACCAGAAAATTATGATAGGCCGCATTCGGCGATGTTTACTTCTTGTGATGATATGTGATGATGATATCGATTTATACTAGACTGTCGATCAGTATTCTGATCTTGATTATAGTGATGATGTTAGCATTGTACTAGACATAGGTCAGTACCCCAGATAATGATCTTGATAAAGAGAATACTAGATGAATGATATGACCGATGTGATATTGACCCGTACCCAGATTTAGGGATGCCGTACGACGGATTTACGTACGAGCTATAATTGATGTTTGATCCGCACTCTTGATTTGCGAATAACTGATTATAGAGATATGTTATCGAATGTGATATTATCAAGGCGGGATCACCGACTATATATATATATATATATATATATATATATATATATGTATTTATGTGTATCGACTCAGAGGTTAGGCGGTTTCCCTTACCTACTGTTAGCTTTAGCTCAGCCTTATAGTGGTGTAGCTATAGGACTCTTATGACATTAGATGCAGTTCAGCCATCATTGTGTTAGTATTCAGCTCCCGCACTTTATCATTGTTGCTCTGCATCGCATACTGTTGTGATTCATATTTCATTATTGATATCCTGCTGTTAGGATACCAGCACCATTACCGATGATGCGTATGTACCACGTACACTTATTTGCCGGCTCACACACATCTTCATCGGTAATTGCCATGTCACGAACACTTAAAAAATATTATTGCTTGATTTAGCTTGTTAGCTAGTAGTGACATGAAATTAGTATGCTTGCCTTATATGCCAGCTTGACATTGTAGTTATTACCTGTCAGTTCATGCATACTGTTGTTCATTATATGCCGCATTCATGGATTATCATGCTTATATTCATGGTTTTACAAGCTATTGATGATTCGGATTTCCATGATGTTTTCTGGATTTGGGGGAAAACCGCAAAACTTATATAAACTGCTTTCTTTCTTTTTAAATAAAAAAGTGCGGTTTTCCGATGATGTATGAGTCGTCCACCATGAGTTTGCTGATGGATTTCGAGACCCGATTCGAGGAGTGGAGGAACCGTTTCGGGTACATGGTGGGCCCGGTACGGTACCCCAGGGCAAGAGGATCGCAGATGATGGCGTTGAGCCTGTGCAGGGGAGCACGACCGACCGGTGATTTACCCGATACGTCGGATATCCGAAGGATACCGTCGTTGTCATGAGATGGATGGTAGGGGCCGATCTGGACTGACGGCGCCCTGGATTTTATGATTGAGATATTGAGGTACAGAGATTGTGATACAGAGATATCGAGATATTGGGATTTATGTTTTGTGCTGATGTTGGGCACAGGTTGCATGATGTTTTTCCATGATTTTGACTATATCCTCATATTTACATGCATGATTACATTGATCATACTTCATTTGTATATATAACATGGTATGAGGGCGCTGTTATATATACCCTTACACCAATATTAGTGGAATGGGATGCTAATATATGTGTATTGATATCATTTTAAAAACTTCATCATACCTTTCATGCATTCATACATCATCCATTTATACAATGCTACCTGAGGCACTGACACGGTCATATGGGATTATACTTGGGTTAGATATTTACCCTAGCCATTGTTATAGGCTGCTGGTTATATATATTTGAGGATTATATATTATGATCGTATGACCTAGGATTGCGTCATACATGCGATTTTCTGTTCGTAGATCTTTTTCTACTCACGAGTTGGCAACTCACCCCCGTTGTGCCCCAGTTTCTTGCAGGTGTTGCCGTACAGGTTTCATTACGGCTTGCGGGCACTGTTCCTTTCGGGTGACTTGCTAGTAGGTGGGTTTATTGTATCGTACCCATCTTTATATATTGTATATTATATTTCTGTTGTATCTAGAAGTTCCATCAACTAAACATGTACTTATTTGAAATAGAGACCAGTGATGTTTATTCTTTCGACCTTAGAGTCGCTCGTTATATTTCTGTGGATTCCTTGCTGAAGAGTTCTTTTCTGTTGTGATCCTCGCCTTTAGGCGTTGTATATTATGTTGCATACTGGTTATGGTTCTTCCTACTCTCTACTACTTTTCTTGGTTTGGATTTCTGGGCTCAGCTTACTTAGAATACGTACGCCTCGAGACGTTCGTAGTCTAGGTGCCGGTCATGTTCCGTACTTTCGGGACGTGACACCAAGTTAACCGAACTTTCTTAAAACACTGGATTTTGGATTGTCTGGGTTGCATACATCATTGCCACTCCTTCTTTTACCATTTGCATTTCTCCAGAACACCCCGTACCACTACGAACATCCACTTCCATTGTGTAATACCCAGTCCTTTTGTATATTAACATCCGTACTTGTTACTCTTAAATTTACTTATTGTATTATTATTATTATTCATTTATTATTTTAAAAACCCTGAACCCTTCCCTTTCATCCTTCTTTTCCTCTATTTACTCCATCCCCAATTCTTTAAATTCGTCTTCTACCCTTTTTCCCTTTCGTATTTTCTTCCCTCTTATTAGTCGGGCCACTTCCCCGTATCTATTTTCGATTTTTATTTTATTTCCTTTGAACCCCAAACCCTATTTCATCTTATTTTTATTTCCCATTTTTCCAAGCCCGTTTCCCTTTTTAATCCAACCCCAGCCCAAAACAAAAATAGCAAAGCAAATAATAAAATCCCTATTACCCCGGCCCAGCCCATGCTTTCACCCAGCACAACAGATTTAACTAAAAGGCTAATAAAATTAAACATTTATTTCCGACCCATCCCAGCAGCCCGGCCCCGTCTCTATTTCTCTTATTGTTTTTTTTTATTTTCTTGCCGGCCTAAGCCCGCCCCGGCCCAAAACTCCCTCACCCGACCCGTCATCTTTCTTCTTCCCCATTCAGTTTCCCCGCTTCTTTTTCCTGTTTGCGCCACGTCGCGCGCCCGAGTTTTCCCCACATCGCCGCCTGCCTCGCTAACGCCCCACTCCTCGCGTCCACGACGCGCACACTCCCCAACGACCCGCTCCACCTCAATGGTCCCTCCTCCTTCTCACTCTCCCTTCCCCCTCACTCTCGTTCTCCCTCTCAAACCCCGATCACCTCCATCGCCTCACCCACTCCCTCCTCACCTCACCTCATCTCATCACCCTCGTCCTCGACAATCCTACCTCCTTCCACCAACGCCCTTGCCTCCCCTCAAAACCCATCTCCTCCTCCTGCCCTCACCGACGCTACCCCATAGCCATCGGAGTTCCCCCAGCACCACCACATCCTCCTCCAGCCACCGCGACCCCTCAGCTCCGACGACGGCACCTCCTCCCATCTGTGTTGTCTCCGACGAACTCTCTCTTTCTCTCTCACTCCCTCATACCCTCTCTCTGCTCTGCAACCAAACCACCCCACTGCCGGCGACCACCATCACTAACCCAGCTCACCCCTTACCTGCAAACCCGAGACCCCTCGTCGGCACTCAGCATCCCCCTCTTTCTCTCCCTCCATCTCTTTAAATTTCTCTCTCACTCTCTAAATCTCTCTCTCTCTCTCTCAACATCTCTGCCTCCCTCACATCAAAATAAGAAACAACCTGGAACAGCGATGAAATGGATTGAGTACAATTAACTGATTCCAAAGGCCGAACCTGTGCTGTGCCCGTGACGCGGTCGTGCCGTGCCCCGCCCCATGCTCAGTTGCCGTGTCATGCCCGTGTCATCACCAGGCCCAGCACCACATCGCGCCCGCACCGTCACCAGGCCCAATCCCGTGTCGCGCCCATGTCATCACCAAGACTAGCACCGCATCGCGCCCGCACCGTCACCAGGCCCAGTCCCGTATCGTGCCGAGCCAGGACCACGCCCGCTGCCGTATCATGCCCGTGTCGCCACCGCGTACCGCGCTCGCGCCGCGCGCCGTATCCAGCATCGTGCCGTCCCGTGTGTCGGGACAAACCCTGCAGCGGCGTCGCTTCCATATCAAGCGACCAAGGCAAGTGATTTCCACTTGCTTTACATGCTACTTCTTACATTACATTTCTAGTTACCAAAATTCCCACGCATACTTTTCGTGTAAATTGCTATAAGTTAAGTGTTCGATATGAACCATGACCTACAAACCCAGTTAAATTGACGGCACTAGATAACTTTGAATGGCCCGAGTTATAACGAATACCCCTTAAGATTTTGGTTGCAAAATAAGATCGTTTGCTCACATAAAATGGCGTCCCAATTTTATAACCTGAAAACCTTCGTACATGCTAAACTATAAAATTTATGATAAATTGTGTATAAACCGGATTTTAGCGTTCGATGGCTCGTATCGAAGCTAACTGTTTAACCCACTGTAATATATTGTTTATCACTGAATTGTAGTATATTATGATAGAGATAACTGCGGTAGATTATGATTCTGGACTGCAGTCCAGAATGGAAATCCAGGTTAACCCTGTTGTTAAACCCCTGTTTATCACTGCTCATGTAAGAGAATGCATGGAATCCTATATTGTTACATAGGAAATTGGATTATCTTTCTTACTCGACTGACTTCACTAGTTTCCTCAACCGATTGATATTTTTAATTCATTTTACCTTATCGGCATGTCTTGCTGAATTCTGCAGAAGCAGATTTTACACCCCAAACTTAATCTCCCCATAACACTCTGTTGGTGTAATATAATACTGATCTGCCAATTGCGTTGGAAACCTTATTTAAAACCCTAAATTTCATTCAACTGTGGTGTCGCTAAATTCTGATCCCAACTGGGATTAAAATGCGTTACGAAACGGACTTCCGATTCTGAAACCGGATTTCCAGCAGTGAACGCTTAAAATGAAATGGCCATATCTAGTGATCCCGAAACCCGATTGACGTGAAACCAAATTTGCTGGTTAGATAATCAAACGTACTACTTATCCTCTGTTCATTATATCGATAAATTTTGCATGTGTGATTTATGAAGATTTATGCAAGTGGTAGGGCATCGTTTGATGACATCTTAATCATGCCTTAAATACTGTTTTCTCATCACATCATATATATGTCATTACATTGGTAACCTAGTGATCATGTGCATTACCCAGTGTTAGGTATTAATGGTGATTGTGGCAAGTACGTTAGTGTTTGAGCATGAATGGATAAGCTAAAGTGACACGTACTTGTACACAATCGGTGGACCCTATTGATTTATTGCATTGTCGACGTCTGTGGAACGTTTATAAGTGTGACTATAATTGGTATGGGACAATTATGGAAGCGCTTGTATGGGTGTCACAGGTAAGGCACCAAACACTGTCCATTTATCTTGGGTATCAGTCGAGACATGCTTGATGGAGACCCTGTCTTCAGTTCTCGCGTAGACTCGTCATGGACCGACTAGTATTTGAGTTTATGGTTGGCGTTTGATGTAGACCACGGGATGTGGGGTAGTTTGAGTGTGAGTTCAACAGAATCTCGGGAGTCCCATGCCGGCATATATGGAGATATATAGAGATATATAGGGATATTACTGATTATTACCGTGCGTGTTTCGGGCCCGTGGTCCCTTGCCCTTGGGTTCTACCCTTGGGTGGGGGATACTCCTGCGTGGTTGACTCTCACACTTGGACTGACGATAGGCTTAGTGACCCGTACGGTGAGACTTAGAGACTAATAAGGATAGTGACATTAACATGCAGTGCTTACTGAATCAATACACATGACATATTATTTTACTTCTTTACTGTTCACCTGCTCTATTAGACACCCGCATTGGCTGCTTCATGTTCACATCTTTACCCTCTTGACTTATTGTTACATTTCATCATTATTACACGAGTTACTATTTGTACCCACATATATTGCTATCGTATCGCTCTGACGATCTGAGTATGCATGCTCAGAGTGAGAAGTGGATCTAGCTTGGACCAGGACCAGACGTACCTCGGGGACATTGCGGACATCTGGATCAACTACCCAGAGCTATACCCTCTTGATCTCCATCTGGTTAGTTCTTTTGTATTTATTTTGTTTTAGTTACTGCATTTCTCATTACCTGTGCATGGATTACTGATTACCACTTAAAGCTAGAAGCCGAAGTGTGACTACGGAGGGATATTTCCTCCACCGTAGGAGCATGGCTGGTCTTGTCAACCCTTCGTATTCCGTATTTTGGGAAGCGGGGCATGACACATTGGATAAATCCATCGTATGGTTATATACGAACTCGAAGGAACTTGTTCCAGATTCGAGGATGGATTCTGGTTCTGGAGAGAATGAATATGACTATTCAATTGTCTTTTCCTTTTACCTTCTCTCAGGTTATGAGGGCTCCTAGGAATAGGAGAGTACACCTATTACACATATTGGATATTCTTCATCCAAACCATAAGCAGGCGCCGAAAGGTAGGGAATGAAGAAAACCAATTAGCCTAAGTGTGGTGTACAGAAGGTAATAAGTAAAGACAAATAAAGGGATTAGAAAAAGGGTAAAGTAAATTGCGACTGCTATCATTCACGACCAAAACCACATATTTCATCGCCACTCCTACTTCACCTTTGTATTTCTCCAGAACACCCCGTATCACTACAAACATCCAATTCCAATAGATAAATCCATCGTATGGTTATATACAAACTTGAAGGAACTTGTTCCAGTTCGAGGATGGATTCTGGTTCAGGAGAAATAGGAATAAGGTTTATTCAGTTGTCTTTTATCTTTACCTTCTGTCAGGTTGCGAGTGCTCCTAGGATTAGGACAGTACACCTATTACGCTTATTGGATAGTCTTCTTCCAAACCATAGGCTGGTGTCGAACGGTAGGGAAGGAAGAAAACCATTTAGCCTAATGATGGTGTACAGAAAGTAATGAGTAAAGACAAATAAAAGGATTTAGAAAGATGGCAAAGAAATATATGGTTACAGTCATGAATCTGATAATGGAAGAGGCATTACTAGGAATACCCGAATACCCCTTCGAAACATATTCATGTTTCAGTTTCACTATGCATTGTTAATAGAAAACTGATTTCCCAATTAGATTCTTACTCCAGGGTATGTATTTACCAGGTATGATTCTCACATCTGTATGGTTTTACAGATGATGAGTGGGAGTAAGTTATTGGTGTTAGGTTTACCTAGCACCCTATGAAAGGTTTGGAAGCATCACATGTACCAAAGATTAGATTTTTATGGTGCTAAGTAAGCATACAAAGGATCTATCCTAGAAAATTAGGGTTTCATAACACTACAAGTAACAAAGACAATGGTTTTGAGAGTACATCCTTTGTAGCTCCCTACGCTAGACTCCTTGGCCACTTGAGGGTTGTAAAACGGTTAGTTTGAAGTCTTCTAACGTCCACGACGATCCACCCGAAGCTCCTTTGTCCAAGCTAGCAACTTCACTTTATCAAGAGAAAGAAATGAAGCTAACACTCTAAACAAGTGGGCTAGACTTGTGTAGAATGATATTGTGGTGGCTATTCTCACTTCAAAAACCTAACTTGATGAGAATTTTGCTCACTACAAAAGTCTAGAGAGCAAAAGAAGAAGGAGGAAGAAGATGGTGGCCTTTTTGAACAAGAGCAAAAGAAGAACACTAATGAAGAAAATGAAAATATATGTATATATATTTTTCACTCCTCATCTCAAACCATGGTTAAATTATAAAGTTATTATTGTATTTGAGTTTAAAACACAAAGTAAAGATTAACCCATGGTAAATAAGTAGGTGAACATGGTTAGGAGAAGAAGAGTGTAGAAACCATGTGTTAATCTTTATCTTTTTCTTTTGTTTTTAAAACAATTACAAATATAACAATAATCCATATATAAAACCATGGTGTGAGTCTTATATTGCCACCATTTTCAATGTATAAGCAACCATGAAGGATGATGTATGTATGTATGTGTGTATGCACATCCATATGTGCATGAATCTAGAAAGAAAGCATACATGCATGCATACATCCATCAAATACAAGAAAGGATTTCTAGTGAGAAACTAATGGTTAAATGATAAATCAACACTTGATTTATCAATACGGCCATATCACATACGACCCTACCAAAAGCAAGACGTCCGATTAATATACGGTATCTCATACGCGCATTTTAACCGGGTCCATGCGCATATCGCATATGCGCACCACAATGTTTCGCCTGGACTAGGTAACTCCTTTGTGGGACTCTAAGACTCGTCAATACGCCGGCAGTGGGTGATGATCATATCAAGCACCCCCAAGCCGCAAGCGGTCAGCTAAACGTAACGGCCACCCGGGTATTGAGCGATCAGAAGAAAACAAGCGAACCTGCTACAACTCCCGTCGAGCCAACCGGCAACACTACCGTACAGTCCGGTCTTTTCGTCAGATATGTCGCATATCAAGTCTAGGGGTGGTAAACGTCAGACCCCAATAACCGATAAGTCGTGCCGATGTGAGGCTCATAAAGGGTTGAGAAACTACTGGTAACACTTACCAGTAAATCTCTAAAACAGCCCTGGCCAGGGACTTCCCTGTTAAGGCCAATCGAGCACAGCGCAACATCAACCCCCAATACCAGGTGACACGAAACCCCTCCTATCGCTCATTGCCTCCATGTGACTCGGGACTGTACCCAAAAACCACCGTTTTGCACGCCCTCCTGGACGTGGTAAGGTGGAAATCAAAGCACAGTGGGAATCACATAAGATTCTATGACGATCTCGGGTCTACAGACTAACCTGCACAAGTGTCACCTGAGAACTACTATCTGACGTGAGGTATAATACCATCTGGGAGTTCTCGGCGAGTCCGTCCAGTGTACCCAGTCTCCACTGAGCACCCGTATACCATCTCTGATGTCAAACACCAATGGATATAGGATCATCCATTGCCCATCTCATGGGTCGAGAAGCGTATATGCTAGTCTACACTGGTATATCGATGCCCCGTCTCGATACACCCATGACTAAGGACCATGAAGGATGTACTTATGGACTACCATGTCCCCACTAGTATGATCCACATCATAGTCCAGGTAGTCAAGTACACATCCTAAGGGCTTTACCAACATGTAACTATAAGACAGTATAAAGAGACAAGTATCCATGTTAAGATAAAGAGCAACCAGATAGCATACTATCATATCGTGCAAGAAAGTCATCTCTTTATATGTCCAAGCATCCAATATAATATACGTCATCTGTACAATACTGGCCTATAGGGCATACATACAACTAACAATCTCCCACTTGCACTAGGGCCAGCTGCTGTAGTATCGCATACCGAGCATCCCGAAGAGTCTCTCAAACTGTATCTGGGGAATGGCCTTCGTGAGTGGATCCGCTGTGTTATTCTTCGTGTCAACCCTCCTGACCTCGATCTCCCGGCGATCAACTATCTCCCGGATCAGGTGATACCGCCTCAGAATATGCCTGGATCGCTGATGGGACCTGGGTTCCTTGGCCAAAGCCACCGCTCCATTGTTATCGCAATACAAAGGTATTGGATGCTAAATGGATGGAACCACTCCAAGTTTCAGTAATGGACTTCTTGATCCAGACAGCCTCTTTGGCAGCATCGTTGGCAGCGATGTATTCAGCCTCCATCGTCGAGTCTGCCACGGTTTCCTGCTTGGAACTCTTCCAGCTAACCGCCCCTCCGTAAAGGGTAAAGAAAAATCCCGACTGCGACTTAGAGTTGTCCTTATCACTCTGGAAGCTTAAGCCGGTAAAGGACTCCACTTGGAGTTCTCCATTACCATACACCAAGAGCATCTCTTTAGTCTTTCGCAAGTACTTGAGAATGCTCTTCACAGCTGTCCAGTGACTCTCTCCAGGATCAGCTTGATACCTACTCACTACACTTAGTGAGTATGCTACATCGGGTCTGGTACATAGCATCGCGTACATGATAGAGCCTACAGCCGAAGCATAGGGTATCCCTTGCATGCGAGCTCTCTCCAAATCAGTCTTGGGAGACATCTCTTTGGAGTGAGTGACTCCAGAGATCATGGGTAAGTTCCCATGCTTGGATTCTTCCATACTAAACCTCTTTAGTATGGTGTCAATGTACCTGGATTGGGACAATCCTAATATCCTTTTAGATCTATCTTTATTGATCCTGATTCCCAATATGCAGGAGGCATCACCTAGATCTTTCATTGAGAATCTTTGTGATAAGAAGAGCTTGACTGATTGCAGCATAGGAATGCCATTTCCTATCAAGAGTATGTCGTCCACGTACAATACGAAGAAGACAACCTTACTCTCTGCCACCTTCTTGTAGATACAAGGTTCATCTACATTTTTGACGAAATCAAACTCTTTGATAACGACGTCAAAGCAGATGTTCCAACTCCGCGATGCTTGCTTTAATCCATAAATGGATTTAAGCAGCTTGCACACCTTCCCGCTGCTCCCACTATCTATGAAGCCCTCTGGTTGAGTCATGTACACGCACTCTTCTAAATCACCGTTTAGAAAGGCGGTCTTAACATCCATTTGCCAGATTTCGTAGTCATGATATGCAGCGATGGCAAGCATGATCCGGATGGATTTAAGCATAGCCACTGGAGAAAAGGTTTCGTCATAGTCCACACCTGGTCTTTGACGAAAACCCTTTGCAACAAGTCTAGCTTTGAAAGTCTCCACTTTCCCATCTACACCAAGTTTTTTCTTGAAGATCCACTTGCTCCCAATGGGTTTTACCCCTTCAGGAGCATCTTCCAAAGTCCATACTTTGTTGGTGTACATGGATTCCATCTCGGACCGCATAGCATCCAGCCATTTTACTGAGTCCCCATTCGTGATGGCCTGCTCGAAGCTAGTTGGGTCATCATCCTCCATGATGCAATCCTCGCTCCCACCATCCATGAGGAAACCGTAGTATCTCTCAGGTGGGTGAGGAACCCTACTAGATCTGCGGAGTGGCTGGGGTTCATCGGGAACTACCGAATCCTCTGGTTCCACCAGATCTTCTGTTGCAGTTTTTGTAGCTGGAACCTCTTCCAGTTCTACCTCATGACCACTAATATCTTTTCCAAGAAATTCCTTTTCTAAAAAGGTGGCATGCCGAGAAACAAACACTCTTTGTTCCTCAGTGTGGTAGAAGATATACCCTTGTGAATTCTTGGGATATCCTATAAATTTGCATAGAACAGACCGTGCCTCGAGTTTGTCCGGATTTTGTTGTTTGACATAGGCTGGACAACCCCATATCTTAACATAGTTAAGACATGGTCTCTTCCCTTTCCATATCTCATATGGAGTGATAGGCACAGATTTGGTGGGGACCATATTCAATAGATGTATGGCTGTCTCTAGCGCATACCCCCAGAAGGAAATAGGTAACTCAGCTGTGCTCATCATAGAGCGCACCATATCTAATAGGGTGCGATTCCTCCGTTCCGATACATCGTTGTGCTGTGGTGTATATGGAGGAGTCAGCTGAGAGAGAATCCCATTCTCTTTTAGGAAGTCCAGGAATTCATTGCTCAAGTATTCACCTCCTCGATCAGATCGAAGGATTTTAATACTTTTTCCGGTTTGGTTCTCGACTTCTTGTTTATATTCTCTAAATTTCTCAAAAGCTTCAGACTTGTGTCTTATCAAGAACACATGTCCGTGTCTTGAGAGATCGTCAGTGAATGTAATGAAGTACGAAGAACCATCCCTGGCATGTGCAGACATGGGACCGCATACATCTCTATGTATCAGTCCCAAGAGTTCGGTAACTCTTTCTCCGTGTCCGGTAAACGGAGTTTTGGTCATCTTGCCTTTGAGACATGACTGGCAAGTGTCATAAGATGAAAATTCGAACGGTTTCAAATATCCATCCTTATGCAACTTAACTAGTCGTGCCGCATTGATGTGACTCAGTCTACAATGCCATAAGAAGGATTCGTTCATTTCTGAACTTTTTCTCTTGTGTGTGTTTGTTATGCTCAGAACTGTTGATTGATTTAGAACATAAATGCCATTGCACAACGTGTCTGATCCAACCAACTTTTGGTTACGAAAAATGTTCATAACATTTTCCTGTAATACAAAATTATATCCCTCTTTACTCAACAAAGAAACTGATATAATGTTGCATATCAGGTTCGGCATGTACTAGCATTCGTTCAGAATCAATGTATTACCAGTTGGTAATACAAGGTGATATTCCCCGACGGTTTTAGCTGCAACAATTGCACCATTTCCAACTCTTATGTCTTTATCACCTTCTCCAAGTTCTCTACCTTTCTTAAGACCATGTAACTGATTACATATATGGGATCCTGACCCGGTATCCAATACCCAGGACGTAGAGGAAATGGAGAAACAGTTCTCTGTAACGAAGACACCCGAAGAAAATGCATCATCATGTACTTTCTTCATTCGGGTGGCATGGGAATCCTGGTATTCCCCTATGTCCTGTTCAGTCCTATAACTCTTATAAGAAAGAACGGAACCAATGTTCCCCAGCACAGTATAACATGCGGGTTCGGTCAATACATCCATATTATTACCTTGATTAAGGCATGACATGGTCGCTACCTGGAGAGAGAGAAGAAAACACTTTAGCGTATGCTCTTGCAAGATCAGATTGGTTATTATCTTATCTAATCAGGATGGCTCCCATTGTTTTTTATCAAATCTTCCTTCAAACCCTAAAAGGAAAGACTAGCCGGGATTAATTACACCCTACAACTTCGCCAATCTTTCAGCCAGGCCAGTGTCGATACTTTAAGGGAGGTTTCCCATGCTTTCGCATGGACCTAATTAAAGTAAACCTCGTTTTCCCAGAGGCGTAACCCCGTTGACACCTTTCTAGAAACCTACTTGATCGGCTAATTGTCCTGTGTAAAACTCTCCCGGGAGTAACAATTACTCGCAGTGGGTATCGGGATCCAACTAAATCATAGATACTATGCAATCTCATTGCAAATTTCAACACTTGAAATTCCCGATAATATTTTTCCCCTAACGTGCTATGACCTTGACGAAAGCCAACAAACCATAGCCCGCTAGTCAAGTTCAACCCGTACATTTCATGACTGAATTAAACCCACCCGCACGATCCTTGACGAAAGCCAACAAAGCCGTACGACTACCCTAATCCAGTCGCATCATATGCAGCAGATAAGCAGCATATAGCTACCGCACACTACACCTTGACGAAAGCCAACAAATGTAGCACGAATACTATATACAACTTATCTGAAATGACGGAGGGCTACGACAGGTTTTTCTGAAAACCTATTGCGTAATGAACTTGATATCGTTGTAGAATCTAGTGAATTTTGAAATGGAGTGATTTTGAGGCTTTTATTAGTTTTGCTAAAGAGGTCACTCCCGGTGAAGGGATCTCGGCTCTTTCCTCATCGAATAAGGTGCAGGATATATCATATATATCACTATGCAAAGAAAAACTCCCAAAGCAATCAAAAGAAAACCGAGTGTTGTAGCATCTGCCAGTTTTGCTAAAGAGCTCACTCCCGGTGAAGGGATCTCGGCTCTTTCCTCATCGAATAAGGTGCGGGATATATCATATATATCGCTATGCAAAGCAAAACTGTAGCTACCCTTTTTGAAAAAATTTGATTCTACAACATATTTTAGGTTTCTTTTCTTTCATTAATCACATTAATGAAGTCCGATCATTTAAGTCACCTAAACATCACAGATAAATATGACGTACACTTATGCCATCCGCATTCGCCTCGATGTCCCTCGTGCACCGTTAGGTTAGGGAACTAACGACAGAGCTGGGCAGGGCTAGTGCGGGTGTAAAACATAAGTAACGTCTATATAATATATCATATATACTATATACTGTATCCATCACAACATATCAAATGATCACATCACAGATATCGCATCAGAAACATAGATATAATGTGGGATATGCTAGGACGTCCGTATTTAATATTTAGCCAACAATAGAAAATACGGATTCCACAGTCGCGATGAATAGCCAAGCCCACACCCTGGACCCCTACGAGAGCGGCAAGCGACCCTACCAATTCTGGAGTTTAGGAGACCCGGTCTCGAATCCTCGAGATGGCCTCCCACTGAACCCCAGAACCCGGTCACTTGTGCTCCCCTCCTTGGGTCCATCCTAATGCGGAAAAGAAAATAATATACTACACTGGTGGCATCAACCTCAACCCGGAAGTGCCCCAAATAAAAGAATATTACATTACATTTGAATTTTACATGAATGAAAAATAAAACTCTCATCTCACATAAAAACCCCCGGCTATTCGATCGCGACAATCTTGCACATCATATCTAAGCAACACATAATATCATATATCATCAACGTAAGTAAGTATGCATACCCCAATTGTCGTTGATGTATAGCAACGAAACCGGAGATATCGTCATACTACACTTACGGTCACAGAAAAGAAAGTGTAAAACTACAACATTTGGAATCCACATTCTCTTTAGACATCGTAAATGCGAAATATCACATATTTCGTATTTCATGCCTAACTATATGAATTCCACATATTGTATCACATTCCAGATAAATAGACAGTATTAATGTTTTCGAACGAATGATCAAATTATCCAAAATTCCCTAAAGCTCAACACTTGAGCGGAGTTCAAAAACCCGGAGTGTGACACAGTAGTAGTGTTCCAACCGTAGAAGGGTCAAGCCAACGCCTCATATGTGGCATGCCGTACTGCCCCAAACCCTAAGGTTCAAAAGGCAGTTCAAGACAGTCACATAATCGAGTTAAGGTTTGTTGTCTTCTAGAGGGTCCACCACAAAACTTGCACATATTTCCGAATGATTTAAACCCCGTGAAAAGTGAGCAAACGACACTCGTTCGAACAATTCACTACTTTCTAATTATCCCGAAAAAACATGAAGTTAAAATTCCGATCGAATCAATGAACCCAAAATAATCTCCAGAACAAATAAGACTTAAACCAGATTTAAAAATATACACAAGCAGGTAGTAAAAACACTGTACAAAAACGAGGCAGTGAGGCATCTGTACGGCCGCGGAGCCGCGGCCTAAGCAAGCTTTGGCCGCGGTTCCACGCTAGGGTTTACTGTTCACAGCTTCGTATTTCACAGTTTGTCTTAGATTTCCCTGCTGAATATTTTGCATATTTTTAATTCTGGAAAATAACAGTTTTCAAAAAATGTCCAGAGAGTGTCCCGAAAATCCGTATTTCGGTTCGATCGGAGTTTTTACTTCGCTAAAGTGTCGCCTAATGTTCTAGGTCGGCTTTGATACCATTGTTAGGTTTACCTAGCACCCTATGAAAGGTTTAGAAGCATCACATGTACCAAAGATTAGATTTTTATGGTGCTAAGTAAGCATACAAAGGATCTATCCTAGAAAATTAGGGTTTCATAACACTACAAGTAACAAAGACAAGGGTTTTGAGAGTACAACCTTTGTAGCTCCCTACGCTAGACTCCTTGGCCATTTGAGGGTTGTAAAACGGTTAGCTTGAAGTCTTCTAACGTCCACGACGATCCACCTGAAGCTCCTTTGTCCAAGCTAGCAACTTCACTTTATCAAGAGAAAGAAATGAAGCTAACACTTTAAACAAGTGGGCTAGACTTGTGTAGAATGATGTTGTGGTGGCTATTCTCACTTCAAAAACCTAACTTGATGAGTATTTTGCTCACTACAAAAGTCTAGAGAGCAAAAGAAGAAGGAGGAAGAAGATGATGGCCTTTTTGAACAAGAGTAAAAGAAGAACTCTAATGAAGAAAATGAAAATATATGTATATATATTTTTCACTTCTCATCTCAAACCATGGTTAAATTATAAAGTTATTATTGTATTTGAGTTTAAAACACAAAGTAAAGATTAACCCATGGTTAATAAGTAGGTGAACATGGTTAGGAGAAGAAAAGTGTAGAAACCATGTGTTAATCTTTATCTTTTTCTTTTGTTTTTAAAACAAATACAACTATAACAATAATCCATATATAAAACCATGGTGTGAGTCTTATATTGCCACCATTTTCAATGTATAAGCAACCATGAAGGATGATGTATGTATGTATGCACATCCATATGTGCATGAATCTAGAAAGAAAGCATACATGCATGCATACATCCATCAAATACAAGAAAGGATTTCTAGTGAGAAACTAATGGTTAAATGATAAATCAACACTTGATTTATCAATACGGCCATATCACATACGACCCTACCAAAAGCAAGCCGCCCGATTAATATACGGTATCTCAAACGCGCATTTTAACCGGGTCCATGCGCATATCGCATATGCGCACCACAACGTTTCGCCTGGACTTGGTAACTCCTTTGTGGGACTCTAAGACTCATCAATACGCCGGCAGTGGGTGATGATCATATCAAGCACCCCCAAGCCGCAAGCGGTCAGCTAAACGTAACGGCCACTCGGGTATTGAGCGATCAGAAGAAAACAAGCGAACTTGCTACAACTCCCGTCGAGCCAACCGGCAACACTACCGTACTGTCCGGTCTCTTCGTCAGATATGTCGCATATCAAGTCTAGGGCTGGTAAACGTCAGACCCCAATAACCGATAAGTCGTGCCGATGTGAGGCTCATAACGGGTCAAGAAACTACTGGTAACACTTACCAGTAAATCTCTAAAACAGCCCTAGCCAGGGACTTCCCTGTTACGGCCAATCGAGCACAGCGCAACATCAACCCCCAATACCGAGAGAAACGAAACCCCTCCTATCGCTCATTGCCTCCATATGACTCAGGACTATACCCAAAAACCACCGTTTTGCACGCCCTCCTGGATGTGGTAAGGTGGAAATCAAAGCACAGTAGGAATCACATAAGTCTCTATGACGATCTCGGGTCTACAGACTAACATGCACAAGTGTCACCTGAGAACTGCCATCTAACGTGAGGTATAATACCATCTGGGAGTTCTCGGCGAGTCCATCCAGTGTACCCAGTCTCCACTGAGCACCCGTATACCATCTCTGATGTCAAACACCAATGGATATGGGATCATCCATCGCCCATCTCATGGGTCGAGAGGCGTTTACGCTAGTCTACACTGGTATATCGATGCCCCGTCTCGATACACCCATGACTAGGGACCTTAAAGGATGTACTTATGGACTACCATGTCCCCACTAGTATGATCCACATCATAGTCCAGGTAGTCAAGTACACATCCTAAGGGCTTTACCAACATGTAACTATAAGACAGTATAAAGAGACAAGTATACATGTTAAGATAAAGAGCAACCAGATAGCATACTATCATATCGAGCAAGAAAGTCATCTCTATATATGTCCAAGCATCCAATATAATATATATCATCTGTACAATACTGGCCTCTAGGGCATACATACAACTAACAATTGGGAATTAGGTGATCATCCTCATTATATCGGGATTCGTTGTAATTGGTGATATTTGAGGAAATCGCCTGGGTTTTTGTCGGACGACAAATATTTGGTTTTGAATATCCGTTGATATGTACCAATTTCGAACTGTTATATCTGTATGTTTATTTTATAAAGTGAGATATAACTTTTTGAAATTATGTCCATGACATTTACCTATATCAGTTGATGGTTAGGTAAGGAACATTAAGCAACGGTGTAATTCTTCATAATCATAGTACAGTTTTCAACCTACGACTCACAGGGTTTGAGTTATTCAACTCAGGCGACCTATACACAGTATTGTATATTATCCAGTGTCTATTAGGACAGAGGGGTTGGTCCTCATACTATATTCTGTTTACTTGTGACTTCTCTAGTTTTTAGACAAGTGTTTCGTAGAAATACAAGGTCTAAGTTTTGAGAAATTATAGGTATAAGAGTAAAGTAGAGAACCACGTGTTGCAAGTATCAGGATTCTTCAAGGTAATCGAAGATGTAGATACTTGTGTTTGGTATTCATTCAATAGTAATGATTTTGAGAACTTGCTTCTCTTTTTCAGGTTACTCATAATTGGATGCACTCCTAAGTTGAGTAATGTTGATTGGCCTCTCCCCATTCAGTTGACATGCACTGGAGACAGCTGAATGATTTGAATCTAGTTCCAATTAAATCAGTGCCTCTGTTTCTATATTGAATATAGAACGGATCATATCTTAACGAGATTAAGGTATATGGAGTTGTCCGGCTTATGCTTAAAACCAGACTTTGGATAACTCAAGGCACGTTTCTGTAATGGCTGTTTGTGGGTTAACCCGGGTTATGACGAGGGTTAATTTTCTACCATCTGGAAGATCAATAGTGATATTGTTCTTGACTCGCCACAGTTTTAGTAAAATGGACTTTTTCAGAAAACAGTAGTGGGACTGTGGTACAACTGGAAGTAATTCCAGAACCGCAAACGATTACTAAAAAATTTAATAGAACCTAAAGATTCAATCAGGTTTGACATTCCATTAGCCACTCTGCAGATATGGTAGGTAACCTCAGGGACCCGAGAGATACTCCGGTATCCTCAAGGATGGTGACAGGGAGGTTCTTGTTTACCCAGACTTGACACTAATGTTGTTCCGGACTATAAGATCCGGCAGGTGGATGTGTATAGCGTCGTTTTAAACTAGCTTTAGAAGTGCACGTGTACACGACTCTACCAGAGGGTTGTTGTAGTCAGTGGGAGCAGCGGAAGCATAGTGGACAAGTAGCTTATGTTTGTTTATAGACTAAAGAAGATATAGCGGAGAAAGATCATCTATTTTTGATGTAACAGTCATAGGTGTTTGACTTCATCAGAATAAGGGATGGATCTGTTAAGAAGACAGTAGGGTGTGATGTCCTGGTATTTGGATGACATACATGTTGTAGGAAATGAAATTCCTATACTACGATCGGTTATACTTTGGTTGTCACACAGTGTTTTGTCCACATAGGATTTGGATATTATATCAGGCATTCTGGTTACTAGATCTATGGTTTTAGATTTAGATTTGGGTAGTTTCCTAATATGGGTACTTAGACAGTATTCTAAAGGTGTTTTAGAATGGACGACTCCTGGCATGGTGGTGTACCTGCAGGTGATGGAGTCACCCTCTCTAAAGGTGTCTTACAGACTAAAGTGGAGAGAGATGTGCATGATTGGCATATCACTTGCTTAGGCAATTGAGTTGCTCATGGGATGTCAAGTACCACACCAGATGCTATTTTTGCACTAGCTGCAATAAGTTGATATTAATCCAATCCTGGAGAAACGTTCGGAAGCAGTTTTAGAACATAAGTTAATGTTCTAGGGATTTGATAACGTCAGCCTCCTTCGGGAGACAATTATCATTCCAGGCTTCCAAGGTGACCTGGATGACATAGTGATTGTCAGAGTTATAGTTTTCCCTCTGACGAGAGGCAGTATTTTGGACAGATGGTCTAAATGGATAATGAGGGAGGCATGGAGCAGGATACTGATTAAATTTAGTTGACGATATAGTCTAAGAAGTTTACTGGATTTGGAGTTCTTTTGTGAACTGGGTCCCATCAGATATCCAAACATATTCTAAGACAGGTATTAATCATTTTGGGAGAAGGTTTTCTCCGCGAACTTGAGATAAAAAGAGACATAGAAAGAAACATCAGGGCGGATCAACTCACTGAGGTTATTTCTCGAAAGCAATAGTTTTACAAACGAGCTTTGTGAAACTGATTAGTAGAGGAGTTGGGTGTTCGGTATCACACAGGCTGTGAGTATGCGACATCGCAATAATTAGCCTTAAGTGAAAGGAGGAGATTGTTCGATATAATGCCCTCAAAGTCAATTATTGGATCGTAGGCACGTGATTTCACTGATTGAGGGAGGACCTATACCTGTAGAACAGTCTTACTCGAGATGATAGTATGCTATCTGGTTTGTCTTTATCATCGTGTACATGCTTCAGGTGACATTACAGATCACTATCACACGTTGATAGAGCCCATAGGATTGTTGCTTGACTACCAGCAGTATGATGGCGATCATATACGTGAGAGTTGGGTAGTCTATAAGCACATCCTTAAAGTGTCCCTAGTCGTGGGAGTTTCGAGACTGGGCATCAATACTCTATGAGTAGAGTAGTGTATACGGATCGAGACCCCGACGAGGGGCGGTGGCTGGTCTCACAAGCCATTGGTGTCAGTTGGTTCACCTAAGATATATACAGGTGCTCATTGGGTTATGAGTACACCGGACGGACTCGCAGGGGCACTGTTGATTGGTACTATACCTATCGTCAGGAGCAGTTCCCAGGTGACATGAGTACAGCTTAGTCCGTTGACTTTACACTGCTACTTTTCCTTAAGTGTGTTCCCATTGTTCTTTGACTGCTACCCTACCACGGCTCAAAGGAGTCATGCAAACAGGTAGTAGTTAGGTGCAGTCCTGAAGCACTTGGAGGCAGTGGCGGTTAGATAGGATTCATCTCTCCCGGTATTGGGGGTTGATATCGCGCTGTGTCTGGAGAGCCATTACACAAAGTCCTTGGCCAAGGCAAGTGAGATTTACTGGTAGGTATTCCAGTAGTTTCTCAAGGTGTTCTGGGCTACACTCCGACACGACTTATACCGCTATTGGGGGTCTGACGTTTGACATCCCCCTAGGCCAGATATGCGATACTCAAAGACGAACAGACCGGACTGTACGGAGATTGTCATAGATAGGCTCAGTAGCGTTCCAGGATGAGTTCGCTCGTCAGCATCCCTTTCGCTCAATACATGGGCAGCCGTTACGTACAGCAAGTACCACCGACGTGCTTATGGTTAAACCCACAGCCAACGTATTGACGAGTCTTTAGAGTCCCCCACAGAAAGTTTCCCTAGTTCGGGCGAAACGTTGTAGAGGCCGTATGGTTTTATGGTAGGGTTCGATCATATACGTGCACTTGTGCACGGATCATGGTCCGACGGATCATACTAGTGGGCTTTGGTTTAAGCCAGATCCTAGTATTAGATTTGTTGGATTACTTTAGTCTCATTGCATTTGTATTCATTTGGAATGCGGATGAAGGTATGTATTTACAGGTGAGGGGTATTCTTATGATCCGTCATGACTTTACTTTAGTTGATGTCATATCTTTTTGTTGGATTAAACATTTTGGTTAAATGTTTAATTAGGTGGAAATGGTGAGCTCAAGTCATCATGAAGAGCATTAAATGTGGCATGTGTATGGGTGATGACTCATGGTGTGTTTTCTTATGCCTTGACCATTTTCATGTTTGTTTATTGTGTGGAATTGATGGGTGGAGAGAGGGAGGGCAGCCACTAGTGAGGGGTTTGCTCTTGAGATATCATTCTAGCTCTAACAATTTATTCCACACAATAGCAAGCTCTTCTTCTTCTTTCTTCTCTTGAGCTTACCATCTCCTCATCAACGGCTTCTTCTTTAACCTCCACTCATTCCATCTCATGAGTTAAGAATCATTGAGTGTTTGAGACAAAGTTATCACACACATTCTCTACTTCATCTTGGAAATGTCGGCTAGCACACTTCATGTCCGAGTTGCTTCGGTTAGAAGCGGAAGCCCATAAAAAGACTTCTTAACGTGGTGCCACGTCGATGAGGAAACTGGAGATCGAGCGAGATCGAAGATATCGTGAGGAGCTAAGGATGGTGGCTAAAGACCGAAGGACACGGATCGATCGGTATAGCCATTCCAACTTCTTATAGTTAGCTAGTTTAGTGTTAATGGTACGATCCGGGTAAAAGCCTATGATAGCGCCAGTTTCATAAAAAGTTTTTGTTCCGCGTTTGGCCTCGGATAGACGGCTGGGGCGCTACCGTAGACTTACAAATGCCAAGGCTGGTTCTTCGTACTTCATTATATTCACTGATCTTCTCTCAGGATTCGGGCATATGTTCCTGTTGAAACACAAGTCTGAAACTTTTGAGAAATTCAAGGAATATATGTTTGAAGTTAAGAACCAAACGGGTAGAAGTATTAAGTCCTTCGATGTGATCAAGGAGGAGAATACTTGGGCATAGAGTTCCTGCAGTTTCTAAAAGGAGAATGGGATTCTCTCTCAGCTTACTCCTTCGAATACACCACAGTATAACGGTGTATCGGGGCGGAGGTATCGCACCCTATGAGATATGGCGCGCTCTATGATGAGTATTGCTGAGTTACCTATTTCCTTTTGAAGTTATGCACTTGAGAAGCCGCATACCTATTGAATGGGGTTCCATCCAAATCACTGCCTACCACTCCATATGAGATATGGAATGGGAAGAGACCATGTCTTAAACAAGTTAAGATATGGGGTTTTCTGGCCTATGTTTAAATGCAGAATCCGAACAAGCTCGAGGCAAGGTCAGTTCTGTATAAGTTTGTTGGATATCCCGAACATTCGCATGGGAATATCTTCTACCATACTGAGGAGCAAAATATGTTTTGATTCACAGCATGCCATCTTTTTAGAAAAGGAATTTCTTGTGAAGAAATTAGTGGTAATGAGGTAGAACTGGAAGCAATTCCATCTAGACAAACTAACAGCTGATGATTTGGTGAACCAAAGGATTCAATAGTTCCCGACGAACTTCAGCCTCTCCGCCGATCTGGTAAGGGTTCCTCACCCACCTGAGAGATACTTCGATTTTCTCTATGACAGTGGGAGCAAGGATTGCATCATGAGATGATGTCCCCACTAGTTTCGAGTAGGCCATCAAGAGTAGGGACTCTGTAAGAATGGCTGGATGCTAAGCGATCTGAGATGGAATCTATGTATACCAACAAATTATGGACTTTGGTTGCTATATCTGAAGGGTTAAACCCCCATCAGGAGCAAGTATATCTTGAGAATATTACTTGGTGTAAATGGAAAAGTTGAGACTTTCAAAGCTAGACTTGTTGTAAAAGATTCTCGTCATCGACCAGGTGTAGTTTATGATGAAACCTTTTCTACAGTGGCTATGCTTAAGTCCATCCGGATCCTACTTGCCATTGCTGCACACCTGACTACAATATCTGGTGGATGGGTGTCATGACTGCTTTTTCTAAATACTGATTTAGAAGAAAGCATCTATAAGTACACAACCAGAGGGCTTCGTAGACAGTGGGAGCAGCGGAAACATGTGCAAGTTGCTTTACAGGGTAAAGCAGGCATCGCGGAGTTCGAACGTCTATTTTGAAATATGGCCGGCCAAAAAGTTTTCAAATGGTCTCAAATTTCAGTGGTGTTCATGATATATCTCATATAACATTCTGCAGTTGTTTTAAAAAAAATTTGAAGACCTTCTAAAATCGACAGAAACCAAGTTTTCGTGTTTCAAGTTTCGGAGTCGTTTCGGTTTCGTAATCTAACAAACTGTTAGTTATATGTATGCCCTAGGGGCCATTATTTTACATATGATGTATATTATAGTAGATGCTTGGACATATATAAAGAGGACTTTCTTGCTCGACATGATAGTATGCTATCTGGTTACCTTTATCTTAACATGTAGACTGGTATTTATACTGTCTTGCTCTCACATGTTGATAAAACCCTTAGGATATGTACTTGACTACCAGGACTATGGTGGAGAACATACTAGTGGGGCCAGGGTAGTTCACAAGTACATCCTTTAATTGTTCCTAGTCGAGGGAATATCGAGACAGGGCATCGATACTCCATAGTAGATTAGCGTATACGCTTCTTGACCCATATGATGGGCGATGGATGATCCCACATCCATTGGTGTTTGACATCAGAGATGGCATATGGGTGCTCAGTGGAGACTGGGTACACTGAACAGGACTCGCCGAGGACTCCTATGTGGTAGTATACCTATCGTCAGATAGCAGTCCTCTGGTGACACTGGTACAGGTTAGTCTGTAGACCCGAGATCGTCATAGAGTCTTGTGCGGCTTCCACCATGCTTTGATTTCCTCCCTACCACGCTCAAAGGAGACATGCAAACAGGTGGATTTTGGGTACAGTCCCGAGTCGTATGGAGGCAATGAGCGATAGGAGGGGTTTCGTCTCTCTCGGTATTGGGGGTTGATGTTGCACTATACTCGATTGGCTATAACTGAAAGTTCCAGGCCAGGGCTGCTGCCGAGATTTACTGATAAGTGTTATCAGTAGTTTCTCGAACCGTTATAGGCCAAACATCGGCATGACTTATCACGTTACTGGGGTCTGACGATTTCCACCCCTAGACATGATATGCGACATATCAGACGAATAGACCGAACTGTACGGGAGTGTTACTGAAAGGCTTCATGGAGACTATGGATCGGCTTGCTTGTTGATCTTCATATCGCTCAATACCCGGGTAGCCATTACATCCAGCTAGTACCGCTGACGGCATGTAGGTGACTGATGTGATCATCACCTACTGCTGGCGTATTGATGAGTCTTTAAAGTCCCACATAGATGTTCCCTGGTTCAGGTGAAACGAAGTAAGACACATATGCGATATGTGTGGGGGCCTGATTAAATACGAGTATGTGATACCGTATTGTAATCTGGCAGTCATCTGTTATCGGTTCGGTTATATGTGATATAACCAGTTTGTCAAATCAAGTGTTGATTCGATAATGTGATATACAGATAAATGATATTAGTCGGTCATATATGATATAACCGGATTATTAGATCAAATGTTGATTTAATAATGTGATATAAATTATATGTGATATAATTATATATTAACTAATATCATTAGCTCACTAATTATTCTTCATTAAATATATATTAATATATATGATATATAAATATATATATAATAATGAAGCATGGCATTTATATTTCTATTTTGTGAATATAGAAATGAGGTGTAAAATGAAGCATGGTTGCAAGCATGGGATTTTCTTTTTTTTATTCTTCTTGACTCACTATTCAACCATTGTTGCAATTTTATATTGCATAATTCCATGCTTGAATGAGTGAGGGGTCAAGTCTTGGTTTTCATTCTATCTCATTCTCAACACTAAGCCATTTTGTGTTAAGTTTCTCCCATGGTTGCTCCTAGCTTCTTCTTCCTCCTCTTGTCATGCCTCAAGCTTCAACCCTCACATATGATGTGAATCATGAAGCTTGAGCACAAACTAGTGAGCTTTTAACATCCCCTACTTCATCATCCCACACTAATCTAGCAATTTAGTGTGGTGTGTTTCATACACTAAAGAACTTTAGTATAGAGTTAGCTTGATCTAGAGGAACTTCGGGTGGATCGTCTTTGGCGCGAAGACAACGAAGGAGGCTCGTTCAAAGTCTCAATAGAAGCCTAGTGGAGTCGCGTGACTACTATATGAAGCAAGTAAAGAGAAGGACGTCTACAAAGGTTGTATTCTTGTTCTCTTTAGATGTAAAGTAGTTTACATTAGCTATTGTCTAAATCTCTAGTTTAAGATTCATAGTTTAGGGTAGCTTAGCATGAAAATTTTTTGAAAACGGCATGGACGATACCTCCCAAAACCTTGTTGTCATGCTAGGGAACCTTACACAAATATCGCCTAATTTTCGAGCATGGCTCTGATACCACTGTAGGTCAGCCAGCCACCCTATCCAATGGGGTCGCCATGGCACCTATGGGTCCCTCAGCAGCTACTTTTTACGCATGCCCCTCGCGAGGACTACAACCCGCCGGAGCACCTTCCAGTCTCGGGACACCCTGGGGGTAAAAGCCTATGCTTCGCCACACTGTCACACGATGAGAACCCCCCATAGGTCGACATCCAATGCCTAGTAGCTCTGATACCACTGCAGGGTTGCCTATCATGGCAGCAAGGTTTCGGGAGGTATCTTCCATGCCAAATTAAAATTTTAGCTGTACTAGCTAACCCTAACCTAGAATCGTATACTAGAAAATGCGACGAATTGAATGTAAACAACTTTGCAACTAAAGTTAACAAGGAATACAACCTTTGTAGACCGGTCCTTCACTTCAATAACTTCATGTAGTAGTCCCTTCGATGCGATCATGAACTCCCGGACTCTAGAGAGGCTCCTATGAAGAAATGAACAAGCTTGCATTGAAGTCTTCGAGGCCGAAGATGATCTACGTCGAAAAGACACTAACCCAAGCTATCCCTTCACTAATTGTAGAATTAGTGAAGCAAACACCCTATACTAAATGGTTAGTAGTAGAGGATGATGAAGTAGGAATTTTGCTCATTTTAGATTAATTTTTCTTACATTAATTCTTCACTTAGAAAAATCCTAGTAAGCTTTTTCTTTTGATGAAGAAGAAGAAGAATGAACTCCTAATAGAAATGCAACCATGGTGAGTTAATATGCCATGCCTAACTCATGTAGAGAATAAACCATAGTCTAAGGTTAATGGTTGGGTTAAGAAATATCTTAAGCAAGACAAACAAGTGGACTTGGTCAATGTTCTACAGCCTAATCCATGCTTGAAACATTAATCCTTTTCCGTTTAATTTGTTTAACTTTAAATAAATAAAAACCCTTCACATAAACCCTAGCATGGTATAAGTCTCATACATACATGTTGCATGTGTAACCTAGCATGTCACAATGATATATATCACACATATATTAGTGTGAAAAAAGAATACAATTAACATATATCACATATATGTCAATGTATCAAATGTGAGAAAAAGAATTACTTAAGTGAGCTAATATTAGTTAATGTAATGCAATATATCAAATATATAATTATACATTAAATTATTAAATCAACACTTGATTTAATAATCCAGCTATATCACATACAACCGACTAATCTGATGTAACAACTTATCGAATCAACACTTGATCTAATAACCCAGCTATATAACATATAATCGACCGATGTCACATATCGCGAGAACAGAATGCGGTATCACATACGCGCATTAATCTCGGTACCGCACATATCACATATGTGCTCCTACTCCGTTTCACATGAGCCAGGAAACCTCTGTGTAAGACTCTAAAGACTCGTCAATACGCCGGCAGTAGGTGATGATCATATCAAACACCTACAAGCCGCAAGGGTCTGCTAAATGTAATGGCCACCCGGGTATTGAGCAATCAGAAGATCAACAATCATGCCTACTCATACTCCTGCGAATCCAATCAGTAACACTACTGTACAGTCCGGTCTCTTCGTCTGATATGTCGCATATCTCGTCTAGGGGTGGTAAACGTCAGACCCCAGTAACTCGATAAGTCATGCCGATATGAGGCTCCTAATGGGTCAAGAAACTACTGATAACACCTACCAGTATATCTCTGAAGCAGCCCTGGCCAGGGACTTCCTGTTATAGCCAATCGAGCACGGCGCAACATCAACTCCCAATACCGGGAGAGATGAAACCCCTCCTATCGCTCATTTCCTCCATGTGATTCGGGACTGTATCTAAAAGCCACTGTTTTGCACGTTCTCTTGAACGTGGTAAGGTAGAAATCAAAGCACAGTGGGAATCACACAAGACTCTATGATGATCTTGGGTCTACAGACTAACTTGTACCAGTGTCACCAGAGAACTGCTATCTGACGATAGGTATAATACCATCTACGAGTTCTCGGCTAGTCCGTTCAGTATACCCAGTCTCCACTGACCACCCGCAATCCATCTCTGATGTCAAACACCAATGGATATGGGATCATCCATCCCCCATCTACATGGGTCGAGAAGCTACACGCTAGTCTACTCTGGTATATCGATGCCCTGTCTCGATACACCTACGACTAGAAACATTTGAAGGATGTCAAGTACTTATCCTAAAGGCTTTATCAACATGTAACATAGAGACAATCAGTGTACATGTTAAGATAAAGAGCAACCAGATAGCATACTATCATGTTGAGCAAGAAAGTCCTCCTTATGTATGTCCAAGCATCCACTATAATATACATCATATGCACAATAATGGCCGTTAGTTATATATATGCCCTAGAGGTCATTACTGTACATACGATGTATATTGTAATGGATACTTGGACATATATAGGGAGGACTTTCTTGCTCGACATGATAGTATGCTATCTGGTTGTTCTTTATCTTAACATGTACTCTGATTGTCTCTATGTTACATGTTGATAAAGCCCTTAGGATATGTACTCGACTACTGGGACTATGATGAGATCATGCTAGTAGGGCCACGGTAGTCGACGAGTACATCCTATAACTGTTCCTAGTCGAGGGTGTATCAAGACAGGGCATCGATACACCAGAGTAGACTAGCGTATACGCATCTTGACCCATATGATGGGCAATGGATGATCCCATATCCATCGGTGTTTGACATCAAGGATGGTGTACGGGTGCTTAGTAGAGACTGGGTACACTGGACGGACTCGCCGAGAACTCCCAGATGGTAATATACCTCACGTCAGATGGCAGTTCTCTGGTGACACTGGTACAGAGTAGTCTGTAGACCCGAGATCATCATAGAGTCTTGTGTGATTCCCACTGTGCTTTGATTTCCATCATACCACATCCAAGAGGGCGTGCAAAAAGGTGGCTTTTGGGTACAGTCCCGAATCACATGGAGGCAATGAGCGATAGGAGGGGATTCGTCTCTCCCGGTATAGGGAGTAGATGTTGTGCAGTGTTCGATTGGCTATAACTGGAAATCCCGGGCCAGGGTTGCTGAGATTTACTGGTAAGTGTTATCAGTAGTTTCTCGAACTGTTATAGACCTCATATCGACACGACTTATCAAGCTACTGGGGTCTGACGTTTACCACCCTTAGGCGAGATATGCGACATATCAGACGAAGAGACCGGACTGTACGGGATTGTTACTGACTGGATTCACAGGAGAATGTACAGGCTTGCTTGTTGATCTTCTGAGCGCTCAATACCTGGGTGGCTGTTACGTTTAGCTGACCGCTTGTAGCCTGTGGGTGTTTGATATGATCATCACCTACTACCGGCGTATTGACGATTCTTTAGAGTCCTACACAGAGCTTTCTTGGCTCAGGCAAAACGGAGTAGGAGCACATATGTGATATGTGCGGGACCGAGAACAATACGTGTATGTAATACCGTATTAGATTCTCGTGATATGAGATATCGGCCGGGTATATGTGATATAGCCGGGTCATCGGATCAAGTGTTGATTCGATGAACTGATTCAGATTATATTAGTCGGTTATTTGTGAAATAGCCGGATTATCGGATCAAGTGTTGATTCGATAATTTAATGTATAATTATATATTTGATATATTAAATTACATTAACTGATATAAGCTCAGTAAAAGATTCTTTTTCTCACCCGGGTAATACATTGATATATATGCGATATATGTTAATTGTATTATTTTATTTTATTACAATAAATATTATATATGTGATATATAATATTGTAACATGATATGGTTATTAATGCAACATGTTTTGTATAGTTTAATTGAGTTTAGGCTTTGGATTAGGGTAAAGTCTTCATGAAGCATTCAAGAAACTTCTTGAAGCTTTGACTTTGACTTGGATATTTTGTGATATTAGCTTAACCCAACCCAACCCTTTAACCCTAGTTAAATCTCTACAAGAGTTACTTCTTCTCTCTTGAACCATGGTTGCATTTCTAATCTTATCACAACTTTTCATTATTCATCACAAAAGGATTTTATTCATTCATCTTCTTCTTCCTTTTTGAAAAGCTTTCTTGCTTTGATTTTTGTGATGAAAGTGAGTGAGAATAAGAAAACAAATGAGAGTTAAAATCCTACTTCATCATCTTCATCTATCCTTGCCATTTAGATGAGGGTGTTCACTTCATTAGTGAGTGAGAGCTTGTGTTAAAGAAACTTCAAGGTGGATTATCTTTGTTATCGAAGATCGGAAGAAAGCTTGCATCTTTCTCTTCGTGGAGCCTCTCGAGAGTCCGGAACTTGATGATCGCAGCGAAGGGACCTCAACACGGAGTTTTAGAAGTGAAGGACCGGACTACAAAGGTTGTAATCCCAAACACTTAGTGTTAAAGTGTTTAACATACTTGTTTTCGCCTAATCTCTAGTTTAAAGATCTTGGTTAGGGTTGTTCAGCACGTATAAATTTTGAATCGGGCATGGTTAATGCCTCATAGACCTTTGTAAGAGTGCCTAGTAACCCTGCAATGGCATCTAGGGCATACATATAACTAACACTACTATCATTTACGACGAAGCCGCATATATCCCTGCCGCTCCTACTTCCCCTTCGCATTTCTCCAGAACACTCTGTATCACTACGAAGATCCATATTGCTTGGGTATGCCATCGTATAGTTACATACGAACTCGAAGAAACTTGTTTCAGTTCGAAAATGATTTCCGGTTCTGGAGAAATTGAATAAGATTATTCGGTTGTCTTTTCTCTTTACCTTCTCTCGGGTTGTGAGGGCTCCTAGTATTAGGAGAGTACACCTATTACGCTTATTAGATAATCTTCTTCCAAATCTTAGGCAGGTGTCAAAAGATAGGGAAGGAAGAAAACCAATTAGCCTATGTATGGTGTACAGAAGGTAAGAAGTAAAGACATATAAAGTGATTGGAGTGAGGGAGAATACTGTCATAAATCTGGATAGTGGAAGAGGCATTACTAGAAATACCCGGCCACCCCTCGAAACATTTTCATGTTTCAGTCTTTCTATGCGGTGTTAATTGAAAACTGCTTTCCCAATTAGATTCTAACTACAGTGTA
Source organism: Agapanthus africanus (assembly GCA_030015575.1). Lineage (NCBI taxonomy): Eukaryota > Viridiplantae > Streptophyta > Magnoliopsida > Asparagales > Amaryllidaceae > Agapanthus > Agapanthus africanus. The sequence continues at coordinate 460,314,767 of CM057344.1, read as the reverse complement.
AATATTTATCAGACTTTATTCTCACATCCGTATAGCATTACAGACGCTGAGTGAGAGTTGAATATTGGGAATTGGGTGATTAAATCCTTAATATATAAGAATTCTTTATAATTGGTGATATTTGAGGGAATCGCCTGGATTTTGCCTAATGGAAAATATTTGGTTTTGAATATCTGTTGTTATGCACCAATTTCAAACTGATATATCTGTACGTTTATTTTATAAAGTGAGATATAACTTTTTGAAATTATGTTTATGACGTTAACCTATATCAGTTGATGGTTAGGTAATGTGCATTCAACAACGGTGTAATTCTTCTTAACCATAACACAGTTTTCAACCTACGACGCACATTGTTTGAGTTATTAAACTCAGTGGACTTACAAAGTATTGTATGTTGTCCGATGTCCATTAGGGCAAAGGGGTTAGTACTCGTATTATATTCCGTTTACTTATGACTTCTATGGTTTTAGACACGCATTTCATTGAAATACAAGGTCCAAATTTTGAGAAATTATAGGTATAAGAATAAAATAGAGAACCATATGTTGCAAGTATCAGGATTCTTCGTGGTGATCGAAGGTGTAGATACTTATGCTAGGTATTCCGTTGTAAGTAATATATTTGAGAACTTTCTTCTCTCTGAGGTTACTCATCCGTGAGTACGCTCCTTGATGAGTAATGATGCTTGGCCTTCTTCCATTTAGTCGATATGCACTGGAAATGGCTGCATGTGTTTTGAATCTGGTTCCAATTAAATTAGTTCCTTTGTCTCTATATTGGATAAAGAATGGATTCATATCATAACGAAGTTAAGGTATATGGAGTAGTCTGGCTTATGCTTAAAACCAAAATCTGGATAAACTCAAGACACGTTTCAGTAATGGCAGTTTGTGGATTATCCAAGGCTTTGACGAGGGTTAACATTCTACCATTTAGAGAATCAATAGTTATATTGTTCTTGACTCGCCACCTCTTTAGTAAAATGAATTCTTTTCAAAAAACACAAGTGGGAGTATGGTAGGACTGGAAATGATTCCAGAACCACAAACGATTACTGAAAATTTAGTAGAACCTAAAAATTCAATTGGATTCGACAATCCATTAGTCACTCCGCAGATATGGTGGGTAACCTCAGCCACCCGAGATGTACTTCGGTCTCCTCAAAGTCGGTGACAGGGAGGTTTTTTATGACTCAAACTTGCCAATATTGTTGTCCTAGACTATGAGATCTGGCAGGTGGATGAATATAACGTCGTTCTAAATTAGCTTTAGAAGTGCATGTGTATATGACAATGCCAGAGGGTTGTTGTAGTCAGTAGGAGCAGCGGAAGCATGGTAGGCCAGTAGCTTATGTCTATTTATAGACTAAAGCAAGTATAGCGAAGATATATCGTCTATTTTTGATATGACAGTCATAGAGCTTGACTTCATCAGAAAATAGAAGAACCTGGTAAGAAGTTAGTAGGGAGTCATGTCCTGGTATTTGGATGACGTACTCCTTATCAGAAATGATGTTCCTATACTACGATCGGTTATACTTTGGTTGTCACAAGGTGTTTCTCAACATAGGATCTGAATAAAATATCAGGGATTCTAGTCACTAGATCTATGGTTTTAGATTTAGATTTGGGAAGTGTCCCATGTAGGGTTCCTAGGCACACTTGTGAAGGTTCATAAAGCATCAAACATGCCCGAATAAAATTTTATATGTGCCGAACAACCCATAGACGGGATCTTTGCTAGATTATCAGGGTTTAGCATACAAGATAACATCTTTAAAGCTAAGTGTGAGGGATTACAACCTTTGTAGTCCGCTCCTTCACTTCACAAGCTCCGAGTAGAAGTCCCTTCACCGCGATCCACGATCTCCCGGACTCATGAGAGGCTCCACGACTCGAACGATCCATGCTAGCTTGAAGTGTTCCGATTCTCCGATGATCTACGTCGAAATTGCTATAACCCAAGCTTTCTCACTCTAAAGAGATGAACACCCTAATCTAATTGGCTAGATTAGATGAGGATGATGGAGTAGTATTTATGCTATCTTTTTATCTCACTTTCTCACAATAAATCATCATAAAAGGATTAACCAGTAAGCTCTCTCTCAAAACTCAAGAGAGAAGAAGATGAAGAATGAAAGAATAATCCTTTTGTGATGAATAGAAGTAAAGAATATATGATTGATTATTGAACCATGGTCAAGGATGAGAGGCTAAAACTTTGTAGAGAATAAACTAGAGTTAGGGTTTGGTTAGGTTAAGGATAAGTATCAACCATAATATCTTAACCAAGACAAAATAGAATCCTTCTAGAAAGAACTTGAAAGAGCTAACCCTAATCAAACCCTAATCCTTTTTTATCATCCTTAAACAAGTTTTATAATAAATCATATCTTGTCACAATAATATATATCACATATATATTATATATTTGCAACAAAAGAAAATAATACAATTAACATATATCACTTATATATCAATGTATTAATCCGGTGAGAAAATGAAATAATAAAGTGAGCCAATATTAGATAATGTAATACAATATATCATATATATCATTATACATTAAATCATCGAATCAACACTTGATCCGACGATCCGGCTATATCGAATATAACCGACTAATATATCATGTACCGATTCATCGAATCAACACTTGATCCGATGTCCCGATTCATATCTAAATATCGCGAGAATATAATACGGTATCTCATATTGCATTATCCTCGGTCCTGCACATATCACATATGTGCCTCTACTCCATTTTGCCTGAGCCAAGAAACCTCTGTGTAGGACTCTAAAGAATCGTCAATACGCCGGGAGCAGGTGATGATCATATCAAACACCCACAAGCTGCAAGCGGTCAGCTAAACGTAACAGCCACCCAGGTATTGAGCGATCAGAAGATCAACAAGCTAGCATGTCCGTTCTCCTGTGAATCCAATCAGTAACACTCCCGTACTGTCCGGTCTGTTCGTCTGATATGTCGCATATCAAGTCTACGGGTGGTATACGTCAGACCCCAGTAACCGATAAGTCGTGTCGATGTGAGGCTCATAACAGGTCGAGAAACTACTGGTAACACTTACCAGTATATCTCTATATCAGCCATGGCCAGGGAGTTCCAGTTGTAGCCAATCGAACACTGCACGACATCAACTCCCTATACCGGAAGAGACGAATCCGCTCCTATCGCTCGTTGCCTCCATGTGATTCGGGACTGTACCCAAAAGCCACCGTTTTGCACGCCCTCTTAGATGTGGTAAGGTGGAAATCAAAGCACAGTGGGAATCACATAAGACTCTATGACGATCTCGGGTCTACAGACTACCCTGTACCAGTGTCACCGGAGAACTGCCATCTTACGTGTGGTATATCACCAACTGGGAGTTCTCGGCGAGTCCGTCCAGTGTACCCAGTCTCCACTGAGCACCCGTACACCATCCTTGATGTCAAACACCGATGGATATGGGATCATCCATCGCCCATCATATGGGTCAAGATGCGTATACGCTAGTCTACTCTGGTGTATCGATGCCCTGTCTCGATATACCCTCGACTAGGAACATTTATAGGATGTACTCATCGACTACCGTGGCCCCACTAGTATGATCTCATCATAATCCCAGTAGTCGAGTACAGATCCTAAGGGCTTTATCAACATGTGAGAGAAAGACAGTAAACCAATACAAGTCGACATGTTATGATAAAGTGAAACCAAATAGCATACTATCATGACGAGCAAGAAAGTCCTCTCTGTATATATCCAAGCATCCATTATAATATACATCAAATGTACAACAATGGCCTCTAGGGCATATACATAACTAACAATCTCCCACCTGCACTAAGGCCAGCTGCTGTAGTATCTCATACCTAGCATCCCGAATAATATCTCAAACTGTATCTGGGGAATGGCCTTCGTGAGTGGATCCGCAGTTTTGTCCTTCGTATCTACTCTCCTGACCTCGATCTCCCGGCGATCAACAATCTCCCTGATCAGGTGATACCGCCTCAGAATATGTCTGGACTTCTGATGGGATCTGGGTTCCTTGGCCAAAGCCACAGCTCCATTGTTATCGCAATACAGAGGTATTAGATGTTCAATGGATGGAACCACACCAAGTTCAGTGATGAACTTCTTCATCCAGACAGCCTCTTTGGCAGCATCGTTGGCAGCGATGTATTCAGCCTCCATTATCGAGTCTGCAATGGTATCCTGTTTGGAACTCTTCCAACATACCGCCCCTCCATTAAGGGTAAAGACAAATCCCGAGTGCGACTTAGAGTCGTCCTTATCACTTTGGAAGCTGGAATCGGTAAAGGACTCCACCCGGAGTTCTCTGTTACCATACACCAAGAACATATCTCTAGTCCTTCGCAAGTACTTGAGAATGTTCTTCACAGCTGTCCAGTGACTCTCTCCAGGATCTGCTTGATTCCGACTCACTACACTTAGTGAGTAGGCTACATCGGGTCTGGTACATAGCATCACATACATGATAGAGCCTACTGCCGAAGCATAGGGTATCCCTTGCATGCGAGCTCTCTCCAAATCAGTCTTGGGAGACATCTCTTTGGAGAGAGTGAGTCCAGAGATCATGGGTTGGTTCCCACGCTTGGATTCTTCCATACTAAACCTCTTTAGTATGGTGTCAATGTACCTGGATTGGGACAATCCCAATATCCGTTTGGATCTATCTCTATAGATCCTTATCCCCAATATGCATGAGGCATCACCTAGATCTTTCATTGAGAATCTTTGTGATAAGAAGAGCTTGACTGATTGCAGCATAGGAATATCATTTCCTATCAAGAGTATGTCATCCACGTACAATACGAGGAAGACTACCTTACTCTCTGCTTCCTTCTTATAGATACAAGGTTCATCTATGTTTTTGATGAAGTCAAACTCTTTGACTACTACATCAAAACAGATGTTCCAACTCCGCGATGCTTGCTTTAACCCATAAATGGATTTAAGCAGTTTGCACACCTTTCCGCTGCTCCCTCTATCTACGAAGCCCTCTGGCTGAGTCATGTACACGCACTCTTCTAAATCACCATTTAGAAAGGCGGTCTTAACATCCATTTGCCAGATTTCGTAGTCATGGTATGCAGCAATGGCAAGTAAGATCCGAATGGACTTAAGCATAGCTACTGGAGAAAAGGTTTCGTCATAGTCTACACCAGGTCTTTAACGAAATCCCTTTGCTACAAGTCTAGCTTTGAAAGTCTCAACTTTTCCATCTACACCAAATTTCCTTTTAAAAATCCACTTGCTCCCAATAGGTTTTACCCCTTCAGGAGCATTTTCTAAAATCCATACTTTATTGGTGTACATGGATTCCATCTCAGATCACATTGCATCCAGCCATTTCACAGAGTCACCACTCGTGATGGCCTGCTCGAAACTAGTCGGGTCATCTTCTTCCATGATGGTCGCTTCCACCATCAATGAGAAAACCATAGTATCTCTCAGGTGGACGAGAAACCCTACTAGATCGGCGGAGAGGCTGGGGTTCGTCGGGTACTACCGAATCCTCCGGTTCCACTAAATCTTTAGTTACAGTTTGTGTTGCTGGAACTTCTTCCAGTTCTACCTCAGAGCCACAAATCTCTTTTTCAAGAAATTCCTTTTCTAAAAAGGTGGCATGTTGAGCAATAAACACTTTTTGTTGTTCACTGTGGTAGAAAAAATATCCATTTGAATGTGTAGCATATCCCACAAACTTGCATAGAACTGACCGTGCCTCGAGTTTGTCCGGATTTTGCCTTTTGACATAGGCCAGACAACCCCATATCTTAACTCGTTTAAGACATGGTCTCTTCCCACTCCATATCTCATATGGTGTGGTAGGTACAGATTTAGTTGGAACTTGATTCAATAGGTATGCTGCTGTCTCAAGCGCATACCCCCAAAAGGAAATAGGTAACTCAGCTGTACTCATCATAGAGCGCACCATATCTAATAGGGTGCGATTCCTCCGCTCCGATACACCGTTGTGCTGTGGTGTATAAGGAGGAGTAAGCTGAGAGAGAATCCCATTCTCTTTTAGATAATCTAGGAACTCATTGCTTAAGTATTCTCCTCCTCGATCAGATCGAAGGATCTTAATACTTTTGCCCGTTTGTTTTTCTACTTCGTGCTTATATTCTCTGAATTTCTCAAAAGCTTCAGACTTGTGTTTCATCAGGAACACATGTCCGAATCTAGAGAGATCGTCAGTGAATGTAATGAAGTAGGAATAACCGTTCCTGGCATGCGTAGACATGGGACCGCATACATCACTATGTACCAGTCCTAAGAGTTCAGTAACTCTTTCTCCGTGTCCACTAAACGGAGCTTTGGTCATTTTTCCTTTGAGACATGAATGGAAAGTATCATAAGATGATAATTCGAACGGATTCAAATAACCATCCTTATGTAACTTAGCCAGTCGTGTCGCATTGATATTACCAAGTCTACAATGCCACAAGAAGGATTCGTTCATTTCTGAACTTTTCCTCTTGTGTGTGTTTTGTATATTGAGGACTGTATTCTGATTTAGAATGAATATGCCATTATGTAACGAGCCTGATGCAATCAACTTTTGATCTAGTAATATGTTCATAACATTATCCTTTACTACAAAATTATATCCTTCTTTACTTAATAAAGAAACTGATATAATGTTGCACATCATGTTCGGTATATAATAGCACTCATTTAGAATCAGTGTATTACGACTTGGCAATACAAAGTGATATTCGCCAACTGCTTTGGTTGCAATACTTGCACCGTTCCCTACTTGAACGGAATGATCACCTTTTCCCAGTTCTCTACCTTTACGTAGCCCATGTAACAATTTACATATGTGGGATCCTGATCCGGTATCTAATACCCAGGACGTAGGGTGAACTGAGAAACAGTTCTCAATAACTAACACACCTGAAGAAGATGCATCAACATGCATGTTCTTTTGGGCGGCGTGAGAATCCAGATATTCTCCTATTCCCTGTTCAGTCTTATATCTCTTATAAGAAAGAACGGGTCCAACGTTCCCCTGCTCAGTATAATAAGCGGGTTCAGTCAATACATCCATATTATTATCTTTTGATTATGGTCTGACATGGTTGCTACCTGGAGAGAGAGAGAAGAAAACACTTTAGCATATGCTCTTGCAAGATTAGATTGGTTATTATCTTATCTAATCAGGATGTCTCCCACTGTTTTTATCAAATTTACCTTCAAACCCTAAAAGGTAAGATTAGCCGGGATTAATTACACCCTACAATTTCGTCAATCTTTCAGCCAGATCAGTGTCGGTACTTTGAGGGAGGTTCCCCGTGCTTTCACATGGACCTAATTAAAGTAAACCTCGTTTTCCCAGAGGAGTAACCTCGTTAACACTTTTCTAGACACCTACTTGATCGACTAATTGTCCTGTGTAAAACTCTCCCAGGAGTAACTCTTACTCGCAGTGGGTATCGGGATCCAACTATCTCATAGAAGGTATGCAATCTCATTGCAAATTTCAACACTTGAAATTCCCGATAATATTTTTCCCCTAGTGTGCCATGACCTTGACAGAGGTCAACAAACCATAGTGCACTAGTCAAGTTCAACCCGTCATTTCTTGATTGAATCAAACCTACTAGCACGACCCTTGACAGAGGTCAACAAGGTCGTACGACTACCCTAATCCAATCACATCACATGCTTTACAGATAATTACTAGTTAGCTACCGCACACTATGCCTTGACAGAGGTCAACAAACACAGCACGAATACTAAATAGTCTTTATCTGAAATGACGGAGGGCTACGACAGATTTTTCTGAAAACCTATTGCGTAATGAACTTGATATCGTCGTAGAATCAAGTGAAATTTTGAAATGGAGTGTTTTTGAGGCTTTCATTAGTTTTTCTAAAGTGGTCACTCCCAGTGAAGGGATCTCGGCTCTTTCCTCATCGAATAAGGTGCAGGACATATCATATATATCACTGTGCAAAGCAAAACTCTAAAAGAAATCAAAAGACAAACCGAGTTTTGTAGCATCTGCCAGTTTCGCTAAAGAGGTCACTCCCGGTGAATGGATCTCGGCTCTTTCCTCATCGAATAAGGTGCAGGGTATATCATATATACCGCTATGCAAAGCAAAAACTGTAGCTACCCTTTTTATAAAGTTTTGATTCTACAACATCTTTTAGGTTTCTTTTCTTTTATTAATCTCATTAATAAAAAATCCCATCAGCTTATGCTTCCTAAGCATCACAGATAAATACGACGTACACTTATGCCATCCGCATTCGCCTCGATGTCCCCTCATGCACCGTTAGGTTAGATAACTAACGGCAGAGCAGGACAGGGCTAGCACGGGTGTAAAACATAAGTAACGCCTATATAATATATCATATATACTATATACTGTATCCATCACAACATATCAAATGATCACATCACAGATATCGCAGCAGAAACATAGATATAATGTGGGATATACTAGGACGTCCGTATTTAGTATTTAGCCAACAATCGAAAATACGGATTCCACGGTCGCGATGAATAGCCAAGCCCACACCCTGAACCCCTACGAGAGCGGCAGGCGACCCTACCAATTCTGGAGTTTAGGAGACCCGGTCTCGACTCTTCGAGATGGCCTCCCACTGAACCCCATAACCCGGTCACCTGTGCTCCCCTCCTTGGGTCCATCCTAATGCAGAAAAGTAAATAATATACAACACTGGTGGCATCAACCTCAACCTGGAAGTGCCCCAAATAAAAGAATATTACATTACATTTGAATTTACATGAATGAAAATATAAAACTCTCATCTCACATAAAACCCCCGGCTATTCAATCGCAACAATCCTGCACATCATATCTCAGCAACACATAATATCTCATATCATCAACGTAAGTAAGTATGCATACACCGATCGTCGTCGATGTATAGCAACGACAATCGGCAATACAACTACATACTACACTTACGGTCACAGAAAAGAAATTGTAAAACTACAATATTTGGAATCCACAATCACTTTAGACATCGTAAATCCGAAATATCACATACTTCGCATTTCTTGCCTAACTCTATGAATTCCACATATTGTATCACATTCCATATAAATAGACAGTATTAAACTTTTCGAACAGATAATCAAATACCTAAAATTTCCCAAAGTGCTCAACACTTGAGCGGAGTTCAAATAATCCCAGAATATGTCACAGTACCAGTGATCCAGCCGTAGAAGGGTCAAGCCAACGCCGCACATGTGGAACGCCGTACTGCCCTAAACCCGAAGGTTAAAAAGGCAGTTCAAGACGGTCACATAATCGAGTTAAGGTTTGTTGTCTTCCAGAGGGTCCATCGCTTAACTTGTACAATTTTTTCGAAAGATTTAAACCCGATAAAAATTCAACACTTGAAAGTTTGCCGTGCCAGGAAAAATGAGTTAATGATATCCGTTCAATCAGTTTAACTGTTTCTAAATATCCGGAAATAAAAACGAATTTAAATATTCTGATCGAATCTACGATTACAAAACAAACCCCAGATCACTCAACCTTTGAGTCAATATAAAAATACCGGAAACTATATAAGCACAAATAAAGAATTACTGTAAAACAAAAAATGTCAAATCGAACAGTGCTGCCGCGGAACCGCGGCCCAAGCAGGGAATGGCCGCGATTCCGCGGTCGTTTGTACGGATCAGCGGCTCGAATTTCACAGTAATTCTTATTTTTCTCTGCTGAATTTTTCAGGTATTTTTAATTCAGAAAAAATCCAGATTTTAAAAAATGTACAGAGAGGGGTTCATTTTCGTCGGTTCGGGTTCGATCGGAGTTTTAACTTCGTAAACACGTTGCCTAATACTCTAGCTAGGCTCTGATACCACTGTAGGGTTCCTAGGCACATTTGTGAAGGTTCATAAAGCATCAAACATGCCCGAATAAAATTTTATATGTGCCGAACAACCCAAAGACGGGATCTTTTCTAGATTATTAGGGTTTAGCATGCAAGATAACATCTTTAAAGCTAAGTGTGAGGGATTACAACCTTTGTAGTCCGCTCCTTCACTTCACAAGCTCCGAGTAGAAGTCCCTTCGCCGCGATCCACGATCTCCCGGACTCAAGAGAGGCTCCACGACTCGAACGATCTATGCTAGCTTGAAGTGTTCCGATTCTCCGATGATCTACGTCGAAGTTGCTATAACCCAAGCTTTCTCGCTCTAAAGAGATGAACACCCTAATCTAATGGGCTAGATTAGATGAGGATGATGGAGTAGTATTTATGCTATCTTTTTATCTCACTTTCTCACAATAAATCATCATAAAAGGATTAACTAGTAAGCTCTCTCTCAAAACTCAAGAGAGAAGAAGATGAAGAATGAAAGAATAATCCTTTTGTGATGAATAGAAGTAAAGAATATATGATTGATTATTGAACCATGGTCAAGGATGAGAGGCTAAAACTTTGTAGAGAATAAACTAGAGTTAGGGTTTGGTTAGGTTAAGGATAAGTATCAACCATAATATCTTAACCAAGACAAAATAGAATCCTTCTAGAAAGAACTTGAAAGAGCTAACCCTAATCAAACCCTAATCCCTTTTTATCATCCTTAAACATGTTTTATAATAAATCATATCATGTCACAATAATATATATCACATATATATTATATATTTGCAACAAAAGAAAATAATACAATTAACATATATCACATATATATCAATGTATTAATCCGGTGAGAAAATAAAATAATAAAGCGAGCCAATATTAGATAATGTAATACAATATATCATATATATCATTATACATTAAATCATCGAATCAACACTTGATCCGACGATCCGGCTATATCGAATATAACCGACTAATATATCATGTACCGATTCATCGAATCAACACTTGATCCGATGTCCCGATTCATATCTAAATATCGCGAGAATATAACACGGTATCTCATATCGCATTATCCTCGGTCCTGCACATATCATATATGTGCCTCTACTCCGTTTTGCCTGAGCCAAGAAACCTCTGTGTAGGACTCTAAAGAATCGTCAATACGCCGGTAGCAGGTGATGATCATATCAAACACCCACAAGCTGCAAGCGGTCAGCTAAACGTAACAGCCACCCAGGTATTGAGCGATCAGAAGATCAACAAACTAGCCTGTCCGTTCTCCTGTGAATCCAATCAGTAACACTCCCGTACAGTCCGGTCTGTTCGTCTGATATGTCGCATATCAAGTCTAGGGGTGGTATACGTCAGACCCCAGTAACCGATAAGTCGTGTCGATGTGAGGCTTATAACAGGTCGAGATACTACTGGTAACACTTACCAGTATATCTCTATATCAGCCCTGGCCAGGGACTTCCAGTTATAGCCAATCGAACACTGCACGACATCAACTCCCTATACCGGGAGAGACGAATCCCCTCCTATCGCTCATTGCCTCCATGTGATTCGGGACTGTACCCAAAAGACACCGTTTTGCACGCCCTCTTGGACGTGGTAAGGTGGAAATCAAAGCACAGTGGGAATCGCACAAGACTCTATGACGATCTCGGGTCTACAGACTACCCTGTACCAGTGTCACCGGAGAATTGCCATCTGACGTTTGGTATATCACCAACTGGGAGTTCTCGGCGAGTCCGTCCAGTGTACCCAGTCTCCACTGAGCACCCGTACACCATCCTTGATGTCAAACACCGATGGATATGGGATCATCTATCGCCCATCATATGGGTCAAGATGCGTATACGCTAGTCTACTATGGTGTATCGATGCCCTGTCTCGATATACCCTCGACTAGGAACATTTATAGGATGTACTCATCGACTACCGTGGCCCCACTAGTATGATCTCATCATAATCCCAGTAGTCGAGTACAGATCCTAAGGGCTTTATCAACATGTGAGAGAAAGACAGTAAACCAATACAAGTCGACATGTTATGATAAAGTGAAACCAAATAGCATACTATCATGACGAGCAAGAAAGTCCTCTCTGTATATATCCAAGCATCCATTATAATATACATCAAATGTACAACAATGGCCGCTAGGGCATATACATAACTAACATCCCAATTTGGGTATTTTGACATTATTCTAAAGTCTTTTAGAATGGACGAATCCTGGCGTGGTGGTATACACGCAGATGATAGAGTCACCCTCTCTAAAGAGATGTTTTCTAGGCTGATAAGGAAAGCGATTTGCATGATTGACATATCACTTGCTTAGGCAATTAAGTCAATCATGAAATGTCAAGTACCACACCAGATATTGCTTTTGCACGGGATGCAAAAAGCATATATTAATCCAATCCTGAAGAAACATTAGGAAGCAGTTGTGAACATAAGTGGATGTTCTTGGATTATGGTAACGGCAGCCTCCTTCGGGAAGCGGTTATCATTTCAGGCTTCCAAAGTGACCTGGATGACATAGTGGCTGTCAGAGTTAACAGTTTTCCCTCTTTTGAGGGGCAGTATATTGGACAGGTGGTCCAAGCGGATACTGAGGAAGGCATGGCGCAGAATACTGATTAAATTCAGTGGAAGATATGGTCTAAAAAGGTTGTTTGATTTGGAGTTCATTTGTAAACTGGGTCCCATCAGATATTCAGACAAATTCTAAGACATGTATCGCTCATTTCGGGAGATAGTCTTTCTCCGCAAAGTTGAGATATAGAGAGATAAAGATAGAAACATTGGAGCGGATCCACTCACTGAGGCTATTTCTCGAACGTAATAGTTTCATAAACGTGCTTTGCGAGACTGATTAGTAGAGAAGTTGGGTGTTCGGTATTACACGGGCTGTGAGTATGCGACACCGCAATAATTAGCCTTAAGTGCAAGTGGGAGATTGTTGGATATAGTGCCCTCAAGTAAATTATTGTAATCGTAGGCACACAATTGTGATGATTGAGGGAGGACCTATATGGGTAGAACAGTCTTACTCAAAATGATAGTATGCTATCTGATTTGTCTTTATCATCATATACATGCATTATGTGGTATTACAGATTACTATTACATATTCATAAAGCCCATAGGATTCTTTCTTGACTACCAGCGTTATGATGGCGATCATACATGTGGGGCTGGGTAGTCTATAAGCACAACCTTAAATGTCCCTAGACGTGAGGGTATCGAGACTAGGTATCGATATTCCGGATGGTGTATATGTTTCTAGACACCGATGAAGGGCGATGGTTGGTCCCATAGCCATTGGTCTTTCGCACCTAAAATCATATACAGGTGCTCACTGGGGGTGAGTACATTGGACGAACTCGACCGGAATATGCTAGATGGTGTTATACCTATTGTCAGATAGCAGTTCTCAGGTGACATGAGTACAGGTTCGTCCTTCGACTTGAGATCGTCATTTGTTTCGTGTGAGTTCCAACTGTGCGTTGATTACAACCCTACCACGGCTCAAAGAGTCGTGCAAACAGGTTTTAGTTGCGTACAGTCCCGAGCCACATGGAGGCAGTGAGCGGATCTGTCATGACCCGAAATTGGCACGTGACGGCCTTAATACTACGCAACGTCTACAGGCGTAACGCAGTAAAAGAAAGCCAAAACCCAGAAATCTAAACCATTAAAAGACAAGAAAAGATAAGAAACATTGTTTAAACTTTTGAAAATCTCAAGTATAAATTCTTTAAGTCCAATTTATTTTCTTGAAATTTCGGCAGCACCTCCTTTGTAAAAACCAACCCCAAAAATGGGTACAACATAAATATAAAGTAAAGCATCCCCAACGGGAGTAAATCCATGCCCAACGGCGGAAAATAACCACCACAACAGATGTACGATGCCATAGCGAAGAAATAAAAGACGATAGAAAGGAAACTGTATAAAAGACAACCAAGTCATAAAATAATACAATATCGTCCTCACCAAGTCTCTAAGTCAACAAGAAAATAGTAGATGGAGAGTACAAGGATACAACGAATATACAATACAAAAACGAATAACCACAAAACACATCTAGGCAAACTGCACACTGTGAGCTGATGCGGTATCCGATGATAAGATAGATGAATAGCCTGCCTCGACTACTCTGGGGAAACAACCTGCAAAACCCTGTGGCACAACGAGGGTGAGTTGCCAACTCATGAATAGTAAATAACATATGCAGGTAATCGCAAGTATGCACGTACATCGCGAATCTAACATATGTAAGCTAAAAGCAGTAAAAGGTCATATGAGTGCTTGCATAATTTCAGAGTGGATGCATCCAAATATCAAAAAAGAATAAGAATACTTGCATAATTTCATAAAACAACCACAGTCCTCAAATCCAGAAAACATCAAGTAATGAATAAGTATAAATGCATGAATCAATACACATATATTAGCGTCCCATTCCACTAATATATGTGTATAGGCATATATAACAGCGTCCCATTCCACTGTTATATATACTTAGGATTAAAAAAAATATCAGAGAATATCATATGAAATCCATGGATGTAATATATGCAAACATGAAACAGTAATATGAGCATATAAAGGAAAACCGCTATTTAACTGCAACAAGTTATTAAATATATCATGCGGTTCCTGATTTCTCCGAAATCAGATGCAACATTATATACAGGTGAACATGTAGCTATAACAAGGTAAGCGTAACCATGTCGGTATAGCAAGATATGTGTGTCCATATGTAAGTATGTATGATGTAAAAGTATCTGTAGTAAGGTATGTCTCTATACCTATCCATAATACCCTCCAGGTATATGTATGTATGCCAGATGTACATGTAGCTATGTCTCATATATGTATATACCTATCACTAAAGGTACACTATCCTATAAGTATATGGGTAACTAGCATGTAAGCATGTCAGGGCATATGTGTAAGCATGTAGGTATCCAGGCATGCTATATATATATATATATATGCGATAAGAAATATGAATCAATATCCCAATGTTCCTAACCAGACAATATCACATCTATAAGTGGGTTGTGCGTGACATGAAAGTTATTGACGGTGTGTGTGGCATACAATCAGTGCTCGTACAACATGAGCCGTCAACAATTGTGCAGTGTCCTAAGGATACTAGTCCAAGCACAACTGTTGGGGTAAAAATTTACACCCCGGTTGACCAAGTCAAAATCAAAGTCAACCCCAAGCCAAGTGGGCCCAAGCTCAGATCCAGTGGGCCCATACCCGGGTCGAGCCCGAACATGAAGCGGCCGGCCTCGCCCCATGCCAAGATAAAAATTTTGTAATAAATAATTTTGTTGTATTTCTTTTATTTTTTTTATGGATAAATGTAAGAAAAATAGGCATAAAGCCAAATTTTTGTAAAGCCCATTGCTTATCTGCAAAAAGAAATGGCACATGAGCCATGGGATAGGCAAAATGCCATTTTGTGAAGCCCAAAGGGCTGTTTGTAAAGTGTATAGCCTATAAAGGCAAGGATAATGAAAATATCCCAACAACTTTTTCTCTCTCCAAAAAAAAAATTTTAGATCTGAGATCTTTCTCCTTCCTCAAGGTTCTAAAAACCTTTTCCTTTCTTCTGAATTAAATCAAGAGTTTTACTCCTCATTTATAAAACTAAATAGTTTTTCACCACAAAACCCATAAAGGGGAACTCAGATCTTCCATTAGATCTCAAAAAGAAGAGATTTTTTACATCTCACATCTCTTGATCTTCATGATCCTGCCAACAGAGGAGGAAAAAGGAGACCCATCTCCAGAAACCCTACTTTGGGGAAGAACTAGGGCTCAATGGGAGATGCCCTTCATCAGTTTCAAAACAGCTTAGGAGTTTTCACTCCAGCCTAATTTCTCTTTCGAGAATTTCTGGGTCTAAAAACCACTTTTTCTCGCCGGCGCCCAAGCGCTCAAGCGCCCAGCGCTTAAGCACCAAGCGCCCACGTGCCGACACGTGGCGCTCGAGTGCCCAGCGCTCAAGCGCAAAGCACCCACGTGCCGACACGTGGCGCGCAAGCTCTCCAGCGCCCAGCGCTCAAGCGTAAAGCACCCACGTGCCGACACGTGGCGCGCTAGCGCTCGAGCGCCTGGCGCTCCAGCGCCCTGCGCTCAAGCGCAAAGCGCCCACGTGCCGACATGTGGCGCGCCTGCGCTCCGGCGCCCTGAGCTCAAGCGCCCACGTGCCGACACGTGGCGCGCTTACGCTCAAGCACCCAGCGCTCAAGCGCAAAGCGACTACATGCCGACACGTGGCGCGCTAGCACCTAAGCGCACAGCACCTAAGCGCACAACGCTCAAGGCGCTGACCCCCCGTAAAAACTCAGCGTGGCTCCCGATATATCCAAGCCCCCTCCAAAACAAAACACACGTACACTGCAAATTGAGTTCGCATGACCAGTTTAACCCGTTAATCGGAGGTTCCCTCGCTCCAAAGGCGAGGGGTAATTAACGGCAGCTTAGTCCGCGGCTGCCGGAGATTCGGATCCCCACAATCTATAAACCCGGGCTTACCCTAGGCAGGAGTAATCTGTAGTACGCCTGAAAAGCGCGCGCGCGTATTCCCATCTCAATGGGGTGACGAAAAACACTATATAGATTCCGGCACGCCCGGTGGGACCTATCTCTCCTCCCATATTTCGGGTTAAACGTTCATGCGAACTCAATCAATATACATGTCGATTGCCTATACTGAAATGATGTTTTTTTTCCATGCAGCAATCAACTTTCGACGACAATGTATCCCAAGACGAATTCAGCTTCCAACGCGACCCCGATCCCGTACATGGTTAGGGTCAATGCTCGTGTGGTTTTCTCCGCAAGCCTTAGTCGACAGTGGGAGGAACTGCCCCGCCAGTTTGGCTCCGTCATCATCTACCCTGCCGGAAGCGCTCATCTGGCGGAAATCCCGGCAAAACAGGTGGCCAAGCCGGTCTCATGGGGCAAGAGGCCGAATGTTTGATCGCTAAGGCACCACAACCGAAGCTTAAAACGGTGTCTGAACAACTCTTTGGCGCTCCGGCTGGGGGCAAGACTTCCGGTAAAAAGGGCAACATCAAATGTTGCGAACGAGCTCAGGCGATGACTCCAATAAATGCACAATATAGCGTATCTCTAAAATCCTCCATCGCCCGGTCTACGGCGTCTTCCTAAAGAGCCGAAGTCTGCCAAGTGCTTAGAACAGAAAAGTTAAGGCAGAAGCGGCTCAGGTATCGAGCCAACAAGAGGGCCAGGGCTTCGGACAAGTGGAATCTTGTGAAGTTCCAAGAGCAGGGTTACTCTGTGACGACGGCTGAGTCGGCCGTAAAGATCAGCAATTCCTTCGAACCTCTGAAGTGGGTTAAGAAAAATGCCATGACCGCCAGAATCAAGAAGACAGCAGTCCGAACAATGCTACAAAAAGACGTGTCCCGGCCCCAACAGAAAAAGTATGACACTGTCTCTTCAAGAGTCTATCAGGCGCCCTGTGCCGCGCGAAAGCAGCGGGGCAAATCCAGAAAAGAAGCGCCAGCACCATTCAAGAATCCGGCCAGGCCAGCCGCCTTCAGTCGACTACCCATTACCAAAACGGGAGGGTCAAGACAGCGATCCGAGAAATCAGTAGCCGATAAGAAAAAGACGGCTGGATATGTTATCCATACGGTCTATATGGCAGGCGGGCGCCCCAGCGATAACCTTCGCAGCAAAAGCAAGGATGGGGCCACCACATCCAAGCCCAATCTGGCCTGAATGTGGTTTCCACTGCCCAAGAACATCCGCCTCCGCTGGATGAAGAAAACCCTCTCGATGAGGATGATTGGCAGAAAGACCCTTCGGTCCATGTAGAGTCAAGCTCGGACAGCGAGGAAGAGCCGACTTTCCTCCCCAGGACTGCGGAGCAAGAGCTGCTTCAAGAGCTTCGAAAACAGCTCAGGAGCAAAGATAAAGAGACGGCCAAGCTCTATTCGAAGATTGACGACTTAACGAACGTTGTGATGCAGCTTACGGCTCAAATTGCTCGAGCGCCTCCCAATCAAGCACAAGCCGCTACTCATCAGCCGGGTGATGACAATCCGAAGCAGCCAACGCCTGTTCCTTTGGGTCCAAGGCTGGTTGAGCCGCACGACATCTGGCCACATTCTGCTTCTGGGGACGCCTTGGCCCCAGATAACACCATCCCGTTAACACAAGATCGGATAATGGATTTGGTCACTAGAAAGGTTAAAACATTGGTGGCCGAAGCTGAAGCTCAGAAAGAAATTGGCAGTAGTGGGCGGCCATATCCCGCACAGTATGATCTGATCGAGTTCCCGAGCGGCTACATCATTCCTAAGTTCGGAAGATTTGACGGAACGCGAAATGCCAATCAGCACGTCGCCCACTTCAAAGCATCGTGCGGAAATACAGGGGGCAATGATGCTCTCCTTCTTCGTCTGTTTGTCAACAGCCTAACCGGTGTCGCTTTCGACTGGTACGGGAGTATACCAGACGGGTCCGTTATTACCTTTGCTCAAATGGAGTCTCTGTTTCGGCAAAGGATCATGAGTGTCAGTGATAAAATCTCCATTGCCGACCTTGTGAGTACTCAGCCTTCTCATTGGAAACCTCAGCAATTGGATGGTCCCATTCTCGTGCACAGCGGGCCTCAAGACATTTTAGGAGCTAACCAAGAAAGTCCAAATGCTGGAACGCTCGAAGCAATAGTCTACCCCAGACTCTCAGAGAGACAAGACTTGGAAAAGCAAGCGGGGCGACAACCGTAGAAACGGGAGTTCCAGCAGTACCAATGTCTTCAATGTGTCCGACAATGAAGGAAAGCGAAGGGCGGGCGAATCCAAAACCAACCGGTCTCGAAAGCCATTGCTGGGAGGAGATGGGCCTTCCCTAGAGGAGAAAAGGAACAAGGTTTACTCTTTCAGAAGGGACAAAGTCCGCAAAATTTTTAAAGATGCCTTGAACAACGGCTTACAATTGCCGGAGTCAAAAAGACCCTAAGAAGCAAAAATGACCGACAATCCCCTGTATTGCCCATGCCATCGAGTAGTAAGCCATGCGATCGAGGATTGCTATATTTTCAAGGGCTGGGTCGAGAAGCAGTACAAGGCTGGAGAGATTGAGCTGTCCAAAAGTGTGTTGGTGAACAATCAAGTTGCAACAACCAACTTTATACAGACAAAACCTAAGCCTTCTGGGAGCAGACAGCCGAACCCGCTACCCTGAGATGAAACGGACTCGCCGCAGGCTCCTTAGAGTAAGCACATATCTAATAAGACGAAGAAGATGCTAAAGCTGCTTCAGAAAGAGCCCAGGACGGAATGGGAAGGACAGAAGAAGCCTACCAGCCCAGCTGCCAATGCGGCCCCATCGGGCTCAAAATCCAAGAAGCTCAAGAAGAAGAAAAGTGCAGCTCAGCGCGAAAAAGAGTCTGCAGGGAGATCAACCATTCAAAAATATATCGATTCCCTCGAAGATTATGAACAGAAGGAAAGAACTCTGATTCAATTGAAGGAGTTCTTCCCTGTACAAGCGGCTGAAATTCTGGAGGAGTTAAAAGAAGACTCCAATGAAGAGATCCCAGTAGTGACCTGCTACGCCATCCATCTTGGCAGGGGATCTGAGGAGGAGCTCTGTTTTCTCGAAGAGGACGAGGAGCTCGCCACAAAGGCCAATCAAATCCAGCTCAGAAGCGGCAGGGCTCTACCGCCAAATCAGGGCAACACCCCAAAAGGGAAGGAAAAACAGGTAGCTAATGAGGAAGATGGCAGAGAGCCAACTGATGAAAACTCAAGTCCTTCCTCGGTGGACTATAATGTCTTGGCTCATCTCCGGAATCTTCCGTCTCTCCTGAGCATCTACGATGCCTTGGTCCTATCGAAGGATCTTAGAGATGTCCTCATTCACGCTCTACAAAACCCTGAGCGGTATCAGGCTCGCTTTGCGGAAATTAATATGAAAGAAGCTCAGTACACTTTGCAAGACGCCGCAGTCACATTTAAGGATGAAGACTCGCTACTGGGAACAACTGAGTATAATCGGCCGCTTTACGTGACCGGGGACAACAGCGGAGATCGAATTAATCGCATATTGATTGATCCGGGGTCCTCAGTGAACATCATGAACTTGCGAACTCTGAAGAGTTTGTCAATAGACGTCCGAGACCTGTCAAGGGAAAGGATTGTCATTCAAGGCTTCAATCAAAACTGCCAGCAAGTTCTAGGGTCTATAGCTTTGCCAATCAAATTCGGGGATCTGCAAACTGAAGCTAAGATATACGTCATCGACGCCGACACGTCTTATAAGGTTCTCTTGGGACGGCCATGGATCCACGATTACGGCATCGTTCCGTCAACTCTCTATCAATGCATGAAGTATACTAAAAATGGAGAAGAAAGACGGATAGACGGAGACATCCAGCCGTTCGGTGTGCATGAAGTCTGATATGAAGATTCTTGGTACTTCATGAACCACCAAAATGCTAAGCCACAACTGACTGGGGATAGACCGGCCCCAAAACTCAAAAGCAAATCTGCGCCGGCTGTCACTTTCAAAAGCAAAAATGCTTAAGTGCGCCCGCATTTCGGTAGCGACACTGATGAGTCCGACGCTGGAAGTCCGTCCTTCCGTAAAACTCGCCCTCATTTCTATAGCGATACGGATGAATCTGTTACTGAAGCCCCATCTAGCAGCAAAGTCCGCCCTCATCTTGGCAGCGACACCGAAGAGTCGGAGGAAGAGGACTTGCCATGCAACAGCGGTGCAGATTGGACCCCTATGCAACAAACAAAACTACGAGAGACCTTCGAAATTGCGGAAGGGTCCCTAGCCGTCACAAGGGTACTGGAGCAGATGTGCAAAGAGCTCGATGCGTTGTCAGTCTCCACCGTGGACCAGCTGAAAACTTTCTACGTTCCTGAAAGGAAAAATGGACAGAAGGGCATCCTGTTTTATGGGTCAAATCCTGTTGTGCACCCGGACGATTTGTCTGTCGCGTGCCTTCCATATGAGAGAGGTATAAGTGCCGTTCTCTATCCCAGATATTGTGCGTCCGAGATGCGGGAATACTTTAAAAAGTGCGGATGCCGGTTATATCAAACGGAGTCCGAAGCAAAGTTTTACGAGGGGCTATGGTATCCGCCCCAGGTCCGAGCACTCATCGATGGACGAATTCCAGATAGACGGGGCATAGGCTACATTCAGCCGGATTCTAAGGCATGCCACATGATCCATATTAGGGAACCCAGCGAAGAGTCAAATGATGAAGACGAGCTAGGCGAGCTAGAAGAAGCTCCTCAAGAGCTCGAAGATGGCGGACAAGCAACCTTTGACGAGCTAACCGAGATTGACTTAAGAACGCCCGATAATCCAAGGCCGGCCTACATCAGCTCACTCTTGTCGGAGGAAATGAAAGAGCAGATAATTGCCCTGCTGCATGAGTTCGTCGACTGCTTCGCGTGGACGTACAAAGAAATTCCTGGCCTTTCCCCTGAAGTAGCCGTGCATAAGCTGGCTATATCTCCTGATGCTAAGCCAGTCAAACATGCTCCTCGAAGAATGAGAAGGGAGTTGGAAAAAAAGGTCATCGAGGAAACCAAGAAACTCATCAATGCCAGCTTCATCAGGAAAGAGAAATATGCGGACTGGATTACATGCATAGTCCCAGTGAAGAAGAAAAATGGGCAGATCCGAGTTTGTGTCGATTTCAGGGACCTCAACAAGGCATGTCCTAAAGACGACTTCCCGCTACCGGTCATGGAAATGATGGTCGATGACACCTCAAATTACGAGTTGTTCACTGATCAATCGAAAATATTGCATTTTTAACACGGCCATTTCCCTACCATTTGCACTCATCTGGAGGTGTACGGTATTAATATTGCACATATTAGCAATTTGACTGTAAAATACCAAATAACACGTGTTATGTATTATAACCGACATTTCTGAGGGAAATTGAGTGTTTATCATTGCATCGCATAATCTGTGTATAGAGCAACACTTGTCTCGAGAATCTGTGCAGAAAATTCCAGAAGAAAAGCCGAAACAGTTAAAAGTGCTGGTAAAAATACGCCAAGTCCAAGACTTGTAATCTGGCAGAAATATAGAATGAAATATGAAATTCCAAACATCAAAAAAGTGCTAAAAGGCCAACACAAAGCAGCACAGCAATTTTCATGCAAGGAGGCCTTCAATAGGCCGCGGATCCGCGGCCAATAGGTGCTTCCCGCAGCGAATCCGCGGCGCCATAGACACATCAGCTTCCCAAATTTCCTCCACGTGTCTCCCTTTAACGGCTCGGCTTTCAGAAGACTCCAGAATACTACGTGGCTTCATCCAGAAGGCCCGGCCTAACAACCTTACCCAAGAATATTCCTCATTCTAGAATATTCCCTCCAACAACCTTCTTCTAGAAGCCTCCTTATAACAACCTTCTTCTAGAAGCCTCCTTATAACAACCTCATTCTAGAATATTCCCTCCAACAAACTTCTTCTAGAAGATTCTTTCTAACAACAACATTTTGTAGGGAAAATTCAAATGAGGTGGTTCATTTTGGAGGGAAAATTCAAATGTGGTGGTTCATTTTGGAGTGAAAATTCAAATGAGGTGGTTCATTTTGGAGGAAAAGTGGTTCATTTTGGAGGAAAATTTGAATTTGAATTCTAGATCTAGGGTTGAGGTGGTTATAAAAGGAGATATAGATCTAGGGTTTTAGGGGGTTAATTAGTTCATTAGTTGTTCAAGGGTTGTTGATCAATTTCCACCCACAAGTTGAGTGACACAACTTGTGCATTCAAACCCTAACCCTAATCCAAAATCCAAAGCCAAAATTCAAGATCTCCGAGTACAATTCAAGCAAGAAACCATCAACCTTTTAGAAGCGAAGCCGATCTTCAACCGAGCAAGTGATCCAAGACGATCCGTGATTGATCTCAAAAACTATCTATTAACCGCAATCAAGAACGGCGTTGCTTGGTAGCTAGCCGGTGAGTACGGGTCGGTTTACAGGGATGCTGTGAATTTCCTAGTCGCTCTTACGAGTTAATTACGAACGGTGTGAATGGATTAATTAAATCTAAAAACTAAATTAATCTATCGTTTATCTTGGGCAAAGAATTAAATTTAACTAGGGCAAGGAATTAAAGATCTAACTAGGGCAAGGAATTAAATCTAAACTAGGACAGAGAATGAAAAATTACCTAGGGCAAGAATTGAAATTACCTACTTACTTTACAGATGGCTCTCTCCAAACATCAACACAGGGTTGTCAGATCTGAATTCATGATATGAAAAGAGGCATCGATGCTCTCCAAAAGAAATCTAAAATTTATTGATAAAAAGAGGCATAAAGGAGGCATAGCCTTTACAATGATTTAGAGTTCCTATTTATAGAGGATAGGAAACCCTAGGTTACAATTAATTCGCACGTCTACATTTACCAAAATATCCTTAGGAAGACCTAGTCAAAGTAGACTCCAAACTTTGGTAAAATTTTATGTCTGGAAATTTTGGAACCGATTCTGGGCTTCTTGGGCTTTTTATTTCTTTGGATCTTTATTCAATTTGGCTTCTCTATTTCTTCCAGATCTCCAGTGAACAATTGCAGTGGACTTTTAACCGTTTTCTTTGTAATCTTGGACCTTGCGTTGCCTTGTACTGATCTTTTGTGTAGGCTTGATTAAGATCCTTCTATTTGTTGGTCAAAAGTCCCTTTTTTGTGTCGTCTTTTGTCTTTTTCACTGTTTTCGCTCCAAGAACCTGTAACCTGTAATATGTAGCAGACATGCATCAAAAGCACCTGTTTATTTATAAAAAGAATAAGAATGGGGAATATAATAATACAATATTATGGTGTGAACAAATACCCCCAAACTTATCTTTTGCTCGTCCTCGAGCAAACTTATTTTTTTTTTTGTCACGACCCGAAAGTACGGAACGTGACCGGCACTTAGATTACGAAGCGTCTAGAGGCGCCACGTAACCTAAGTAAGCCGAAGCCCAGAAATCTAAACCATGAAAAAGAAGAAGAACCAGTAAAAGAAAACATGAAGGAATAAGTTTAAAACATCAGCAAATTTTCCCAAAAATTTCGGCAGAGTCTCCTCTATAAAAACTGGCCCCCAAACGGGTACAACAAATATAATATACATAAACAACAATAAAAAGCATCCCCAAACGGGAGCTAGCATCAACGCCAACAGGCGGAAACAACCACAATAAGCACAATAATATACAACGCCAATAGGCGAGGCTCAAACTCAAGAGAAAACAAAACCACCAGATCAGAATAGTACATGCGCGACTCTAAGGTCGAAATAAAAGACTGGTCCAATAAACTTATCAAGTAATACAAATATGGTTGATGGAGCTTACTAGATAAAAATGAGTGAATAAAAGTACAATAGTGGTTCGGATACAAGTGAACCAACCTACCGTGCAAATCACCCTGAAGAAAAGATGTGCCAACAAGATGCCACGGAAACCTGTATATCGAACCTGTAATAAAATTTGGCACAACGGGGGTGAGTTTCCAACTCATGAGTAGAAGACATCTACGAAAAGAAATCGAATGCACGACGCTATCCTAGGTCATAATAATACACTAATATATCCCAAACATCTAGTAATAGCAGGGTAATACTACGTGTAAGTGCAGATACTCCGTGTTCGTGTCAGTGCCTCATATAATACTATGTTATATGAATGGATATGCATCTCCATGAATGTAAAATAAGCAATCCTGAAATCCAGGTATATCTGTATAAGAAATCTTTGGCTGTTATCATAGTAAAATGTGTATAAGAATCTGAAATCTCAACAATGAAATCCATGGAGATCCGTGTCAAGCATCGACACAAACATGTAAATCTCAAGTCTCATAGTCTCAATACCTCGGGCTCCGTCAGTTCGGATCGGACCATATCATCAAATCTCACGACAACGGTCGGTATCCTCCGGATATCCGCCGCGCCAGACATCACCGGTAGGTAGCCTTCCCCTGCCAGGCTCATCGTCTACAACTCGATCTTCTTGCCCCGGGGTACCATACCGGGCCCACCATGTACCCGAGACGGTTCATCCACTCCTCGAATCGGGTCTCGAAATCCAACAGAAAACATGAAATACTCATGGTGGACGACACATACATCACGAGAAAACCGCATCTTATTTTAAAAAGAGGGGAGAGAGAGAAGTTTTTATATATTTTTGCGGTTTTCCCCAAAAATCCAGAAATCTCATAGAAATCCAAATCTCAAAATCATGAGTAAGTATATGATAAGTGTCGGCATATGCCCATACTACTGTGCGATAACATGAAAATATGAATGCATGGATGTATAAGTAATAAATATCATGTCTTATACTAACATTAGAGAGTAATCACAATATTATATAGGTTTAGTTGTTAACTGATTCTATCAATAAAAGATAATATGATCTAAAGTGTTCGTGACATAGCAATTACCGATGATGATGTGTGTGAGCTGGCAAATAAGTGTGCGTGGAATATGCGCATCATCGGTAATGGTGCTGGTGTCCTAACAGGTAAAGTTTATACTGATTATAGCAACATATGTAAGAACATGCACCATGATGATTACAGTATGAATGTAAATACAGATGTGCATTATCCACTCCTCTGAGAAATACGAGTACAACTGCTACTATGTGAGTCGAACCTAAACTAGTGTCCATCTAACATCCTAAGGAACTAAACCTAATAGACTAGTCAGTAAGAAACTAGAGTCTACCTAAGGTCTGAATCAATATCTCTAATAGTCGGCGATCCTGCCTCAATAGCGTCACGTACGTAGTACGGCTTCCTCGAATCAAGAGTGCGGATCAATCATCAAATCTAAGCCTCGTACGGTAAAATCCATCGTACGGCATCCCAATATCGGGGTACGGTCAAGTATCTCCTAGGTGTCTCCTCATTCGTATAATGTCATCATCAACACATCTCATGATCAAGGTGCTAAACTGTGATCGCATACATCAATCATATATCATTGCCATCATGATAAGCATCATTAGTTTATCCTCAGAAATATCATGTCATATGTATCATATTGTGATTAAGTCATACCGATATCTTATCGTCATCAAGTCACAAACTACAGCCCAGGTACTATTTTAGCGTCCCATGTACCTCAATATCACCACCACCCTTCATAATTTATATATTCATGTTCATTATCTCTTTCTCTAATGATCCGCTAACACTTTAATACGACTGTATAGTCAAGAATCACGGCATCAAGCCCAGTTATACTGTTTCATCATACCTCAGATATCATATCACATCAACGAATCCCATATACATGTTGTGTATATATATACACCTATACCTAGTTTTATATATATACACACATATACGTATACGCCATGTCAAGTTTTAGTGTGTGCGTATGTGTTTCTATCAGAAACCTACGAACCTCTCCCAAAGTATTCATCCTTAGGTATGGTTTTCCTAAATCAGTCTAGTCCCGCCTAGGGTCATTACTAGGGTCCTGCTCAGTAAGAATCTAGGGTCACATCGGGTTTCCTAATGTCAATAAGTACTATTCCTATTCTACGTTGCGGGGGTGCTAAACGCCATCCACCCGACTTCCCCCCGTAGATATGCATCTACTCACCTGGTCCATGTCTGCCGACGACGGTGTCGCCATCCTCCTCTTCATCGCCCGCAGTCCACTTGAAGGGTACCTAAACGCAAACATATAAATAGCATCGTAAACCGAATCACATACAAAAGTCAAACGATACAAGGAACAAGCATAGGTTAAAACCTATGTCCCGTCCACGCAAAAGAACCAAATACCGCTCAATATCGGCGTACAAACTCCGATGGATCGAGATAAACATCAACAAATAGCTTGTAGTTTAGAAAACTCGTTACTTATAATATAAAACATGATTTAATCCATCAAAACCCTAAAATCAATCAAATCGTCCGTTTTCGAAAAACCCGAAAATGCCAATTTACCGTTTTTCATCAAAACTTGACATTTAAATGAAACCAATGGCCATAAAACTCATTAAATAGCATCACTAGACTATACAAACCATTACTATATTTTTATTACACAATTTTGTATAAATTTGAAATTTCTAGTTTGCACCCTTTAACAATTTTCAACATTTTTCAAGCAAAATACCACAATTCCACCACAAAACATGATTTTGCATAAATTAATGACTTAAACCATAATTCATGATGATAATGATATAATGAAACCATAATTATATTTTTAATCTCATTTATATAGGAATTTCTAAAATCTAATTTACAAAATTAGCAATTTTTATCACAATTTATCAATTAACCATAGAAACTAGCAATCAAACTAAGTTTTTCTTTCCATTAACATGCTAATATTTCCACTATAACTATAATCCAATGATAACAACCCAAATTAGAATTTTATATTAACCACAACCACATTTTGCAAAAACCTAGTTAACTAAATTCCTAATTTAAAACAATTTTTGAATAACAATTTGTTAAACAATAACCATGCAAGATTTCCTAATACTAAAAGTGTTAAACTAACTACTATAACCCTAATTAATTATTAAAAATCATAACTTGAATTTAGAACCCTAGCTTGCATTTTAAAAAAAAAGAACATAGAATTAATTCATTAAATATAATTAAGCTTAATATGAACATCTAATAACAATAAATCAAAAGAAAGAAAATTATACCTTCAAAATGTGAAATCCAAACAAGAATTGAGCCTCCAAAATGTATGCTTTCCATCTCCAAATTTCATATAAAAATGAGCAAGGAATAAAGAGTATGGAATAAATAGGATTTTGTGGAATTTTAATTGAATTTTTGATGAATTTTGAATAAAAATGAGGTGGAAAATGGGGGGGGCAGCCATGGGGGGTTTGTGGCCGGCCCTAGAGAGCTGAGGGAGAGAAAGAAGAGAGTGGGAAAAGTGTGTAGAAGTTTCAAGAGAAGAAACATCAATAAAAGTCTTTTCATGTTTTATTTATTTATTTATTTACTATAGCAACTCAAGAAAGCTCTAGAAAATAGGAAAAATTTGCAAATAATTTTGGATGATACATACTAAATTCTAACATGCCATGGTTCATTTTTACAAATTAAAACCATTTAAATTTGTAATTTACACTAATTTAGTGTAAAAATAAAGCTTATGTTAATATTTAAAATAATTAATTTAGGAAAAATATTTTATTAAACTAAAAATTTATAAGTGGCTAAATAAACACCATTTACTAGTAATTTCATAATTAAAATAGATATTTTTAAAATTATAATGAAAACAATCACAGTTTGGTTTTACGAAAAATACATTTTACTTTACCGAAAATCCTAAAATTCACTTAAACACTTTTATTCATTTAATTATTTATTTAATCATTTTTAAAACGTTACATTTTTATTCTCTACAAAAACCTAACCGCACTTTCGCAGGGAAACGCGATTGCACTGAGCTCGTGCAACATGCCGTTAAACCTCTAGGTGTCCCTAGTAGGAGGAGTGTGGTCTCCTGAGGGTTTTCAGCGGATACTACCCACAAAATCCTATCAATTCGGCTTTTCGACTTTTGTTCTCCAATTAGGTTTTCTAACAAGGAATTCTATTATCGTCGACTCATAAATTATCCACCCGTATTCTTCACGCTTTCTTATCATTTAACTTAAGATTATATACGTTCTGCAGACCTACTTAGCTTTCGGCATCTCTTAAGTTTTCCTTCTAGGGTTCCATCTCCACTTAGGAATTTTTATCAACTTTACTAAAGATACAAGTTATATTCTTCACTCCTTTCTCTCATCTAAATCCCAATCACATACCCCTACGTGTCTGTGTAA
Organism: Agapanthus africanus; assembly: GCA_030015575.1. Taxonomy (NCBI): domain Eukaryota; kingdom Viridiplantae; phylum Streptophyta; class Magnoliopsida; order Asparagales; family Amaryllidaceae; genus Agapanthus; species Agapanthus africanus. The sequence goes on along the minus strand of CM057344.1, from coordinate 460,285,993 downwards.
ATCACCCCTACACTTGGAAATTCAAATCAAGCAATCATACCCCTGTCCGTTGTCCAAAGTACTTATTAGTTGGTGAATTTTTAATTGGATCTTGCTTACACATCCTTCATACGACCGTTAATACTTCTTGAGGTACCAACGACCGATTAGAAAATGCGTTTGCACTTTAAAGCGTAATTCCTAGTCTTGTAACACCCAAGGCTTTTTAGCAGTGACTCCCAAACCAGTTGGTTTAAGACCCTAGGTGATGAAGTACCCTCGCTAAATATTTTTCTATTTTTGCAGCCTTAAGTAATCACAAAAACCAGTGTTCATTTTTTTCTCTTTATTCACACTTTTGTTTTTCTTTTATTTTCATTGTACTAAGGACTTTAGACAAAAGCATTTCAAGGTCTCCTCTACTATTCTAAGTTTCAAGGTGCGTGTTTGTGCAATTTGTAGAGTATACATTTTCAGAATCTAGACTTAAGATAGGAATTATTTTTCAAACTTATACTCTAATAAAGATATCAATACTTTTCCTTTATTTCGACTTAGCCCAAGAAGTGAACCCAAAATTTGCCTAGTTCTAAATAAACTACAAAGACATATACTTTCTACCGTTAAACTTAAAGAAAGGTTATTTTTAGGGTTTTCAATTTACTAAGTCTAAGATCTCGTTGTTCCTAGCTGGTTAACCTAATTGTCAAACTCAAGTCAAATAAGGCCAAAATTGAATACTTAATTTTTTATAAATTTTTTGAAATTTTTCATTTTTTTATGGATTTTGAAAGAAGTATGCAAATGCCAAAATATGTACAAATGAATGCGAAGGAAGAAGACGTACCGAGCATACCCCCAAACTTAAATTTGACAGTGTCCTCACTATCATGCTGCACCAAGAGGGTCAAAATATCGGCACTCCTCTGTTTATTTATTTATAATTTTTTGGATTTTTTTATTGTTTTGAAATTTTTTTATTTTTATAGAAAAAGAAAACAAAAAAAAAAATATATATATATATATATACAATAAAGTTCCCCCCCAAACTTAAGCTTGGCCTTACACAAGCCAAAGGTTAACACCAACCATTCAAAAATCTTATCGTGGTAATGGTCGAGTTGGTGAAAGAATAGAGTGGAAAGAAAAGAAATGAGAAACACACGAGACCATATGGGAAGAAGAGTGGAATATGGTCTCGGTGGAGGAGAAGAAGGGCGGAAAAGAGAAAGAAGGGTAGCACGATCTTGAGGGTGTAAATTGAGTGAATAAATTAGCACAATTTGTGATGACCGATGTGTTAAAAGCGATTGTGCTAACCTATCAACCCGTCGAGAAATGGGGTCAAATCCCTCAAGATTCGCAAGAAAGCATGGGTACGCCGAACTTGGTATTGGAGATGAAAGCGTAACGATCTCTTGTACGGTCGGAACGATAGGAAGGACGAAAGGGAGTGAATTAGGGATAGTCTCATTCTCACCGTAGTAAACAGTCTCGGACTTGAAAGATTCCATCAATGGTTCGAAACGACTGTATGCAACCGAGTCTGATGGTTCAACTAACTCATCTGAAAATTCAAAGGACTCAAACTCGGGCGGTGAGTCTGCAACATCATCCGAAAAAGTGAAGCACTCGTAAGTGTCATCGGCTATGAGAACTGTGTCAGATTCAAAAGAAAAGTTTTCAAGCTCACAGTCGTCAAGCGTGATCTTGTGCGTGGTCAGAACGATGGAGAGGAGGGAGGGTGATATAACAGTTAAAGGTTCAGGAGGATGAAATGGAAAATCCGACACATCAAACAAAAATGGTTCAACCTCAATATTATCCTCAATACTCTCCTCAATATTTAACTCATCCATGCCATTATCATCAAAATCAAGACGCATATGAAGTTCGGGAGAAACAATTAATGACTCGGGATGATGAATTGGACATAAAATTTCAATCAAATCGACAGGTTCATCATCCGAAATATTCCCGGCGTCTATATCTTCAATCAAGTGAAAATCAATTTTTTCTGACACCTCATCAAAAGCATGGATATTTATTAATTTAGGTTCTAGAGTGGAGGTGTAAAGTTCAAAAGGATTAGGTGTGATTTCACTCGAAAGGGGTTCTTCACAATTTGGAAAATCAAGCACAACAAAATCACACGACTCGTTTTTATTTTCAACTGGTGAATCATTTGGGACAATCGATGGAAAACCGGAGTTGTGGGCTTCAATTGGGTATGGGTAGGTCTAATTTGGGAATGTGTAGAACTCACTCGCTCCTATCAAATTCTCACTCTGTCCAACCGCCTCCTCATACATTGGAATTTTTGGAGCTAGTTGGAAACTAGCTACCGGTTCACTAGGTTGCATAAGGGCGGCAATGGACGCATCCACATTCCTAACCATTTTGTTTGTTGCTGAAATATAAGCTTCCAACGACTGTTCCAAACTAGACATGGGTTGTGAAGGGGTTTCGGTAAAAGATTCAAAATTGTTTGGATACGTGAAACTCCCAAAAGGCTGTGCAGAAGCAATGTCTAGTGACGGTGGGAAAGTCGGGAAGGACTGGTAGGAAGTGGATGGTTGGACAGGAGTAGGATCAATATGTGGATAAAAAGGTGAATGGACTTGTTGATCCCTATAACTGGATGTGTGGAGAGGAGTGAAAGATCGGCTACGAGATTGAGCAATATGCTCAGCAATGGACATCAGTTTAGGAGTTACTGCAGGACTTGAAAAAATGGTATCAACATATGAAGGTGTTAAACGTTGACTTGGTTGACACAAAGTGGGTTGCAAAGTCGAACTGTTTCTCCTAGACGCTTCTATTTGATCTTTCAAAGAAATTTTGGGTATGGAGGGATCGTCCTTAAATCGACCGAAACAATTGACTTACGAGGCAAAGTTAAGTTCAGGATACCAAAGTTCGGCAAGAGATTTATGAGGTGGGGTACCCATGATATAAGAGGGAGAATAGAAAGAAGATTGGGGTGCACGGATTTCTCAGCGACAAAAGTTGCAAGTCTTTTTATAAAAGTTTTCCTTTTTTTTATTTGTAACTTTTTGCAATAAAAAGATTTTCGATAAAGGGCTAAGACACACTTTCGATCAACCAAAAATGCACAATCAGGCCTAGATCTAGGGTCACCTAGTGTAGCGTTTTGAAAATCGTTTCGGTGAAATTTCGGAAAATCGGTAAAATAAGGGGGTTTTATGTAAAAAGTCAAAATGCAAATATCTTATTATAAAAATTAAATATACATATTCTAGCTATGTAATTGCTAGTAATTGGTGTTTATTGAGCCACTGGTGAAATTTCAAATTTTCTGAAAAAAAATTATTTTATTATTATTTTAAGCCGTCACTAATACATTTAATTAGGAAAAATTACAAATTGGAATGAGTTGAAACAAATTTTGTGCATCATAAAACTTTAAATCAAATTTTATCATGTGGTTTTTGAAACGAAATCGTTTGCCAAAACGGTTTTGAAATTATCGAAGAAAAAGGCTTAAATAGTGAATTTAGTGTTAATGGATGTTTGGGGGTATAGTATTTATCATTTTCCATCACCCCACACCCATATCCACACTCACACACCCCCATTTTCCCTCCCCCTTGGCTGAATTCAGCAGCCCCCCTCTCTTGTCCCCACTTGTTTTGCAAAAGAAGAAAAGAAAAGAAAAGAAAAAGGAAATGTAGAAATGAGAGTGGGCTTTGACTAGGTTGACTAGATGTTATCTTTCCCCACCTCACTCTCTCTCCTCTTCCCTCAATTTCAGCCGAGCCCTCCCATTTCCTGCACCACCAACAGCCCCTCTCTCTCCCTCTCTCATTTTGCATCAAAAATTCATCAAAATACCTCAAAAATCAAGCTAAAATCCAAATCCGACTCCTACCCATTTTCTCTCATCTCCTTTAGTATGGATCTTGGTGCAAGGATTTCAAATTGGAGGTCTAGATCTCAAGTTTCATCCATGATTCATGAGGTATAAATCTTGGCCTTTTGTTTAAATTGTTGCTAAATACTTTAGTCTAGCCTAATTATACGTTTAATTATGGGTTAATTTAAATATGTGGGTTTTCAAGAGGAGGTTTAGATTGGGGTTTTGTTGTGAAATTGTGTTGTGATATATTGTGCATGGTTTAGTGATGTTGATTAACATCTTAAGTTTAGTAGAAAGCTAATCTAGTTGTTAATTACAAACCATTACTTATAAAATACCCTAATTAAATTATTTTGCTAACTAGGGTTTTGGAAAATTATCAAACGCTTTAGATTAAATTATAATTATGGTTTCATGTCATTATAGATAATATATTGAGTGGTTTAATGCCTTTAGTTCATGAAAATCCTAGCTAAATTGTTGTTTGTGCATTTTTGCTATAAATTGTTAAAAATTGGGTATTTTGTAAACTAGAATTTTGGGGTTAACGGAATTTAATGAAATTAAATTTTGGAAATTGTTTTTATGACTTATTTAAGATATTTAGTGAATATTGTGGCCGCTAGATTCGTTCATACATTGAGTTTTGTACTAAAGCGGTGATTTGTGCTTGCTAGATTTTCGGAAAAATGACTTTTTAAGTGAAATTGGGGTTTTTGTGAGTTTTAACTTATTGTATATTAAAATTAGTGTTCGTGAATGTGAAAATGAATGTGTTTGGTGTTTTTCTTGATCAATCGACGTTTGTACGCCGATGTCGAGGGTTTTTGGGTCGATTTGTGAAAGCAACCATAGGTTTTGACCTATGTGGGATTCGTGAGTCGTTTTGGTCATGAGTCGGATTTTAATGCGATACGATGCGTTATTATATATAGGTACCCCATGTGGACTTCAAGACGACAAGCAAGCGCGTGGCGACGTTGGCACCGGCGAGCGAGGACCAGGTGAGTAGATTTATATCTACGGGGAGAAGTCGGGTGGATGGCGTATAGCACCGCCGCAGTCCGTAGTGGTGTATACGGATGCGTATACACACCAGCAATTATTATTTGTTATTTGGGATTAATAACGATGTTTAGGATGGATATTGGTGTGTTGGATTATTTTAGTGTTGCGAACCCTAGGGTAGTGTTGCACTACACATACACGCATACATACTTGCATATATTCCTATTTATATGTGCTCATGGGATTCTTTATAGTTATGTGATCACATGGGTATGGGACTATGTGTTCGCATACGGATTTGAGGATGATACTTGGGATTGATCTGAGTCGAGGAGATTTGTTTTGTGGTTGTGATAGCGGTGATATGGCAGGATTCGTACTTGAAGTACGTCCTGGTGTTATAGCGGATCTTGGGACGACGATACGGATGAATAGTGTTATAAATAAATGGTCATCATGTGATCGTGGTATGAGGCATGATATGCTAGGATATTGATATTAGGCCGTATAGGGCGATGTATACCCCCCTTGATGATGATATGTGCTGACGATATCGGTTTGTACGAGATTGTCGATCAGTAGTCAGATCATGAGTATATTAAGAATATTAGTATTATACTAGACATAGGTCAGTACCCTAGACTATGATCTTGAATAAAGAGGATACCAGAGGAATGGTGTGACGAATATGATATTGACCCGTACCCAGATTTGGGGATGCCGTACGACGGATTTACGTACGAGCTATATCTTGATGATTGATCCGCACTCTTGACTTGGAATGTCTGATTGTAGATATGGTATCGGATATGATATTATTGAGGCAGGATCACCGACTAATATATATACAGATATGTATATGGATCGACTCAGATGTTAGGCGGTTTCCTTACCTGTAGTCCAGCTCGTTAGCTTAGCCCTTTAGTTTATTTTAGTTGTTAGATTAGATTCGATTCTTACCTATTTCAAAAACTAACGAATCGTGGGTATTTTAAAAGACAGCCCAAGGGATCCTACGGATATTTCAAAAGACGTATCTTTTCATAAAAACACCGTACCCCCTATTTTCAAAACCCCATGATTCGTGTTATTTCAAAAGGCACCATTTGTAGGACTTATATTAGATTAATGCAGGTTAGTTACAGTTGCGTCTAGTATTCAGCTCCCGCGTATTATTGTGGTTCGCTTCGCATCGCATACTTATGTTATAATTTCTTATTGCAATGTTGATATCATATTGTTAGGACACCAGCACCATTACCGATGATGCGTATGTACCACGTACACTTACTTGCCGGCTCACACACATCTTCATCGGTAATTGCCATGTCACGTACACCTTAGAAAATATTATTGCTTGACATAGCGTACTTGCCTTATATGTTAGTTTAGACATTGTAGTTATTACCTGCTACTTCATGCATACTGTTATTCATTGTTATGCCGCATTCATGGATTCTCATGCACATATTCACTATTTTACGTGTTATTGAGGTTTTGGATTCGGATTTCCATGAGATTTTCTAGATTTGGGGGAAAACCGCAAAAACATAAATAACCCTTTTCTCTCTTTTAAAATAAAAAGTGCGGTTTTTCCCATGATGTATGAGTCGTCCACCATGAGTTTGCTGATGGATTTCGAGACCCGATTCGAGGAGACGGATGGACCGTTTCGGGTACATGGTGGACCCGGTAAGGTACCCCGGGGCAAGAAGCGCGTGATGATGACGATGTGAACCTGGCAGTGGAGCACTACCTACCGGTGATTTTACCCGACGCGTCGGATATCCGGAGGATACCGTCGTGGTCTTGAGATGGATGGTAGGGGCCTGTCTGGACTGACGGCGCCCTAGATATTGTGATTGAGACATTGAGATTTCGAGATATTGAGGTACAGAGACTGTGATACAGAGATATCGAGATATTGGGATTACGTTTTGTGCCGATGCTAGGCACTGTTTTATGCTGATTTCAATATGATACCTCATTTTAAAAATACAAAGGAAATCTCACTAAATTATAAAAACAGTTCTTCATTTACATGTATTCTGTTTTCATGCATTCATACCTCATTCATATGATATATTGCTACCTGAGGCACTGACACGGGCACATGAGATTGCACTCGGGTTAGATATTTACCCTAGCCTTGTTATAGGTTGCATGTTATATATATTGAGGATATATTATGATCATTGACCTAGGTTGCGTTATTTATGCGATTTCTATTCGTAGATGTTTTTCTATTCACGAGTTGGCAACTCACCCCCGTTGTGCCCCAGTTTCTTGCAGGTTTGCCGTACAGGTTTCATTACGGCTTGCGGGCATAGTTTCCTTCGGGTGATTTGCTAGTAGGTGGGTTTACTTGTATCGTACCCCCATTATATATCTTGTATATTATTATTCTGTTGTATCTAGAAGTTCCATCAACCAAACATGTATTTATTTTGAGATAGAGACCAGTGATGTTATTCCTTCGACCTTAGAGTCGCGCGTTATATTTCTGCGGTTTTCTTGTGGTTTTCAGTTTCCTTTTGAATTTTGATCCTCGCCGTTGGCGTTGTATATCATATTGCTTGTGTGGTTGTGACCGTCGATTGACAAAGAGCTAGCTCCCGGTTGGGGATGCCTTTTTATTGATTTCGTATACTATTCATGTTGTATCCCGTTTGGGGGCCAGTATTTACAAAGGAGACTCTGCCGAAATTTTCAGTAAATTTTGATGTTCTTAAAAACCGCATAATTCGGCTTATGCTATTAATACTACTTGTTTTAAATTGGTTTTCCTTCACTCTACTACTTTTCTTGGTTTGGATTTCTGGGTTTTCGGTTTACTTAGATTACGTACGCCTCGAGGCATTTTGTAGTTTAAGTGCCGGTCATGTTCCGTACTTTCGGGACGTGACAAAGTTGGTATCAGAGCGTTAGGTTTTACCTTCGGAGCGTAGGATGACCCTTGGTTGATGGAATAGGTGACTAAAGTAGAGTGACGTACCGTGGGTATGTTCCGCGGCATATTTACGATACGCTACTCCACTTAAGAAGCCTTAGGATGTACATTTCTTTGCTCGGTATTATATTCATTCCGATCTAGCCTCATCAGTACCAGTTATGGTTTTGCTGCCACGATTACGGGCAGGGAGAGCTGCGGCTAGAGTTGCGGTCAGCATGAGCTCGTCAAGAACGAGGACTGACCAGGGCATGATTCCGGAGACACACGATTGCAGAGATGTGTCTTTTCATTGTGTCTTCGCGCCACGAGCGTTGGGTGGATTGCAGTATGAGATTACTCGGACGTGCCGATTTGCACTAGAGGATCGAGCCACTGATAGAGGCCAGCCAGATTTTGATTACCATTGAAGTATTGCTTACTCCTGATGATTGAGGCACCGTTCAGCGTGCAGACGAGCGAGCCAGTTATTGCTGCAAACGACGAGATATTGCCCCAGAATGTGGAGTTAGTGCAGAATGAGTTGTACTAAGAGATGATAGAAGGTCGCTAGTCATCGAGGATGAATGACTAGGACATGTGGATCGTTCGCCTACCCCGATGCGAGGTCATCAGATAGATTGATTCCAGCTAGAGACGACTTCACGCGGAGACGTTGGGAGTCGACAGAGACGATCGAATGTCAGAAACCTATTATTCCAAGTTTAAAGTAGTCGGAAAGACATGCAGGCAATTCTATGGTCCCTCTAGAAGAATGAAACCCTAACTCGACTTAATGACCGTGTGAAAGCCTTTGAACCTTCGGGTTTGCGGCAGTTCTACGGCGCCATTGGTGAGGCTTGGGTTTTCCCTTCTACGGCTGGACCACCGATGCTGTGGTATGTACTCGATACTATTAAACTGTGCCCAAGATGTTGAGCTCTTAGGGGATTATGAGGTTTTGATGACTCGATCGGATGGCTCGACTTAATTCGGATGCTAGGTGGTGAGATGCATTTCTTGGGAGACTCCCGATATGAGGATAGCCGTTGGAGTTCAGTCCATGCAGCCGCGACGAGACGAGTCCAAAGCAGACGACATTAGAGAAAAGTGAAGTAAGAGGTTCGTACCAGATCTAGATGAGATGACGTTCCACTCCGCCGACATCAGAGATGCGATTCGTATGCCGAGGCATTGTACTTGGATATACCTTCCAGAAGGAGTCGCGTTGAGTATGCAGCCGTTTCAGAACGAGAACAGATCTAGTAAGGGACGATGACTTCCGGACAGTTCGGCAGAGACGAGATTTGGGAGAGATCTCGATAGGACTTTTCTGGAATAAATTACGAGAAGACTTGTACCTAGTAGTGGTCAAGTTATGCACACCGGCAGGCCAAAGTTCAGGATTGTCGACGAGACATGCTATGAGTGACCACGACAGTTGGCCAGAGATTCTTGGAGGATGTGCTTGAGAGGGACTATTCCGCCATACTTGATTTTGGTATTTTGAGCGATCTATTTGCATGCTTGATTTTGATGATGGAGTTTCGTGATATTTGTTTCCATGGACCATGGTTGCACCTACGGAGTATTCACAATTTTTGCACAGTTGTTGCACTTGAGATAGTTTTCGTGCCTTGGTTCTCATGTTTGTGATTATATGGATTTCATACAGTTGAGTTGATTTGTGCGTATATACGCACACGATTTAGTTTTTGCACTCGGTATAGTTCTTATATGCTTGCAGTGCAGTGTTACGTATGTTGTGCATTTAGATGCCCTGGACTTCGACTTCGATGGTGATATTCGATATTTGTTTTGTGCACCTTGTGCACCTGATTGGATTTTGCGTATATTCGGCACTTGATATTGGATTTCATGATTTCGTGCACGATGGATACACCTGATTTGGATTTTCGCGCATGTTGGGCGCATATTTTGAAGTGTGATTTTGGTGCACACCAGATGCACTAAATCGAGATTTTTCGTGTATGTCAGATGCACCTGATTTTGCTGTCAGGCACACATGTTGCCTACGACAGATGTTTCGTGCACACCCGATGCACTTAGATATTGTTTCTATGCATATGTATGGCACATATTTGGATTTTGATTTCCGTGCGCACTAGACGCATGTAGTATTCATATGCGTATTTTAGGATTGATTTTTCTTATAGAGCAGTACGTTTTTATGATATTGCTATGTGTTTTCGTACTGAGCAGGACTAGTCAGAGGACAGTACCTGAATATATTTTACATGCATTGATAGTTATTGAAGAGATATTCAAAAAGCGAGCTATAGCCTCAGCATTTACCTACGTGTCTGATATGACCGCAATCAAGAACAACGCCATTTGATTGATCTCAAAAACTATCTATTAACCGCAATCAAGAACGGCGTCACTTGGTAGCTAGCCAGTGAGTACGGGTCGGTCCACAGGGATATTATGAATTTCCTAGTCGCTCTTACGACTTAATTACGAACGGTGTGAATGGATTAATTAAATCTAAAAACTAAATTAATCTATCATTTATCTAGGGAAAAGAATTAAATTTAACTAGGGCAAGGAATTAAAGATCTAACTAGGGCAAGGAATTAAATCTAAACTAGGGCAGAGAATGAAAAATTAGCTAGGGCAAGAATTGAAATTACCTACTTACTTTACAGATGGCTCCCTCCAAACATCAACACAGGGTTGTCAGATCTGAATTCATGATATGAAAAAAGGCATCGATGCTCTCCAAAAGAAATCTAAATTTTATTGATAAAAAGAGGCATGAGGGAGGTGATTAGTCCAAAAATACTTGTTAACCGTAATCAGAAACGGCGTCCCTTTGCAGCTAGCCGGTGAATACGGGTCGATCCACAGAGATGTGTAATTATCTTAATGTGTTTTTACGAGTTGATTCCAAATGTTGTTTGGATTGATTTATTAAATCTAAAAAAACCTAGATCTATCATTAAACTAAATTAATCTAAATTAAAGTCTTGCGGGGCTTAGGCTTAGGGGAAGTTGGGAGATTAAAGGTTTCCTCACCGCTTTCAATGCCTTTATTTTAGATCTATTAGATGTTATGGTAATTATCAATGAAGTGGATTATAATCTTTTGGGAAGATGTTTCTTCCTCTAGATTCTTGTCCTTCCTTTATCGATCCTTACCCTAACCTCCATGGAAAACACGCGCAACCGGTCGTTTATACTACGGTGTCACCGTTACCTCGAGGGATAGGGTGCCGTAGGGAGCGGTGTGTGCGTGTATGCATGGAGTTCTAATTCTTAGTTGTGAAGGGGCATGAAAGGGGTGAGAGATCTCATCTCTCAAACCTTTCCCTAAGGCTAACCCTAACAAGCGAGGAGATTACTCGCTCATTAGGGGATTAAAAGACATTCTAATTAAAAGAGAATTAAAACAAGGAATTAAAATTAACTTACTAATTTTTTATTGATGGCTCTCTCCAAGCAATAATACAGAACATATCTGAATTTGTGAAATGAAAAGAGGCATAGGTTTTACAGATCTGTGATTACAATTTATAGGTAAACAGGGAAACTAAGGTTACAGATTCTCGCACGCGTGATTTTACATATATGCCCACGGAAAATCCAAACCCCCGCACCGACGCACCGACACAGAAAATTTGCACCGACGTGCGCACTTAATGGCCGCGGAACCGCGGTGCCAGCCTAGGTTTGGCCGCGGTTCCGCTGCCAAACTATGGACTTGGATTATGAAATTTCTGGGCTTCCTTCTTTGCTTCTTGGGCTTTCTATTTCCACAGTTCTTTTCTCTGTTAGGCTTCTTATTCTTCTCCAGATGTTTCAATGAAAAACTTGTAGCGATCTTTTAACCGTTTGCCTTGACATTTTGGACCTTGTACTGTTCTTCGTCTAGGCTTGACTAGGATCCGTCTACTTGTTGGTCAAAAGTTCCTTTTCTGTATCAACTTTCGTCTTTTTCACTGTATTCGCATCCAAGAGCCTGTATCCTGTAACATGCAACAAACGTGCGTCAAGAGTACCTGTTTATTTATAAAACGAATAAAAATGAGGAGTTCAATAATGCAATATTATAGTATGAACAAATACCCCCAAACTCATCTTTTGCTCGTCCTCGAGCAAACTTATTTTTTATTCACTAAAATCCTAACCACACTTTCGCAGGGAAACGCGATTGCACTGAGCAAGTGCAACAAGCCGTTAAATCTCTAGGTGTCCTTAGTAGGAGGAGTGTTGTCTCCTGAGGGTTTTCAGCAGATTACACACACAAAATCCTATCAACTCAGCCCATTGACTTTTGTTCTCCAATTAGGTTTTCTAAGAAGGAATTCTATTATCTTTTGACTCGCGAATCATCCACCCACTTTCTTCACACTTCCTAATCATCTAACTTAAGATTATATATGTTATGTAGACCTACTTAGCTTTCGGCATCTCCTAAGTCTTCCTTCTAGGGTTTCATCTCCACTTAGAAATTTCTATCAACTCTATTAAAGATATAAGTTCTATTCTTCATCCCTTTCTCTTATCTAAACTCTAATCACATATCCCCACGTGTGTGTATAGATCACCCCTACACTTGGAAATTCAAATCAAGCAATCATGCTCTTGTCCGTTGTCCAAAGTACTTATCAGTAGGTGAATTTTTAATTGAATTTCGCTTACACATCCTTCATGCGACCGTTAATACTTCTTGAGGTACCAACGACCGATTACAAGATGCGTTAGCACTTTAAAGCGTACTTCCTAGTTTTGCAACACCCAAGGCTTTAGCAGTGACTCCCAAACCAGTTGGTCTAAGGCACTAGGTGATGAAGCACCCTCGCAAAATATTTTTTTTCTATTTTTGCAGCCTTAGGTAATCACAAAAACCAGTGTCCATTTTTTTATTCTTTATTCACACTTGTATTTTTTTTCTTTTATTTTCTTCGTACTAAGGACTTTAGACAAGAGCATTTCAAGGTTTCTTCTACTATTCCAAGTTTCAAGGTGCGTGAGTGTGCAAATTGTGGGGGTATACATTTTCAGAATCTAGACTTAAGCTAGGAACTATTTTTCAAACTTATACTCTAATAAGAACATCAATACTCTTCCCTCATTTTGACTTAGCCCAAGAAGTGAACCCAAAATTTGCCTATTTCTAAATAAACTACAAGGCATATACTTTCTACCATTAAACTTTAAGGAGGTTATTTTTAGGGTTTTTAATTTACTAAGTCTAAGATCTAGTTGTTCCTAACCAGTTAACCTATCTGTCAAACTCAATTCAAATATGGCCAAAATTGAATACAATATTTTTATAATTTTTCAAATTTTTATGGGTTTTCAAATAAATATGCAAATGCAAAAATATGTACAAATGAATGCGAAGGAAGAAGACGTACCGAGCATACCCCCAAACTTGAACTTGACAGTGTCCTCACTGTCATGCTAAACCAAGAGGGTCAAAATACCGGCACTTCCCTGTTTATTTATTTATAATTTTTTTTATTGTTAAGGAAAACAAAAATATATACAGAAAGGCCCTCCCCCAAACTTCATTTAAACTATGTTAGACATTACTGCCAAACCTTGCATAGACCAAACGTTAACACCAACCAGTTGAAAAATTTATCAGTAAAGAGTATCAGTTAGTGGAAGAATAAGTCGTAGCGATCCATAAAGAATTGGGGAAGATAGAAGTGGTGGTATGGAAGGTATGGAGGTGAATAGACAGGAGGTGGTGATGAATCAAAACGAGAATGCGAATGATCAGCAATCAGTGGAATGTTGGCATTCTCGTAGCTTCTTAAAAGAAATGGGGGTGGTTCAACTTCTAAAGGAGGAGGTTGACTAACCACAATACCCTCAAAATGTTTCTGTGGGTCCTCTATTGACTTGGCATCATCCATCAATTGCATATGATATTCAATTATAATGGAACTGATCTCCTCGATGTCCGCCATAGTCCAACCGAAAACTTGCCGCCTATCTTATAAGACTTTTAAAATAGCGTTCTCTTGCTCGAAGGCTAGAGAGGCTGATATTATAATGGGAAAAGTCTCATTCTCACCTATATAAGCATATTTAAGGTGAGGCGGTAAGGACATGAGTTCGAGTTTCGGAGGCGAAAGAATCATTGCGGAATCTACCTCGAACTCAAAGGACTCCAACACAGCTTCGAAATCACTACAAACAACCGATTCGGATGGTTCAACTAACTCATCCACAAATTCAAAAGACTCACATTCGTGCTGTGAGTCGTCATCATCCGAAAAAGTGAAATATTCATAATCCATATCGGTTGTGTCAACGGTGATAGGCTCAAGGAGGGACGCACTAGTGGCGTCAAAACTGTTTTCATCAAACAAGAATCTTTCAAGCTCGCAGTCCTCCTGCGTGATTTCATGAACAGAGCAAACTTCTCGTGTACTAGTTTTAGGAACGGGGGGCAGACTTCCCATCTTATAAATATTGAACTCACTAGACATCTTCCCAAAGGATAGAGTCATGGAGCCATTGCGACAATTTATTACAGCATTGGAAGTGGCCAAAAATGGTCGACCGAGGATCACCGGAATTTGGATCCGTGGGTTAGCAACAGGTTGTGTATCCATAACAATAAAATCAACGGGGAATATGAACTCCCCAACTTTGATCAACACATCCTCTAGCTCACCCCTTGGATGGGTGATTGATCGATCAGCCATTTGGAGAGTACAACGAGTGGGTTTCAACTCTCCAACCCCTAATTGATCGTACACGGAGTAGGGAAGCAGGTTAACACTAGACCCAAGATCTAAAAGTGCTCGATTAATTTTCTTATCCCCAATTGTGATTGAAATCGTAGGACAGCCGGGGTCCTTTCGTTTTTGTGGTAAGGTTTGAGGGTGGTTAATAGCATTGCTCACTGCACTAGCCACTAGCATTTTCTTGGGTACTTGAGATGACTTTCTCTTCGAGGTGCATAAGCCCTTTAAGATTTTCGCGTATGAAGAGACTTGTTGGATTGCATCCAAGAGAGGTATATTTATGCTAACCTGCTTAAATAACTCTACAATCTTCTCCACTTGTGCAGTTGGTTTATTGGGACTCAACCTGTTTGGAAATGGAGCATTTTGAAAATTTGTTGAGTCAAATGTCTGTGGAGTAGAATGTGGAGTAGGAACGGATCCCAGTGTGGGTCCGTTCAGACTAGAAGAAGAAGAGCCTTTTGAAGAATGGAGAATAGGCTCTAGCAGAGGAAATGAGGGTGAAAAAGAAGGAGGAGAAGGAGGAGAAGAAGGAGAAGATGAAGATGGAGCAGAAGAGGAAGAAGAAGAACCACCGGCGGGGATGCCATCACTAGTACCCACATTATTCTGCAACACTCTTCCGGATCTCAACGTGGTCACCGCATTTACATTGTGATTGTGATATGCGTTTTGTGTGTGACCGGGATTTGGTAATGGTTGAGATGGAAGCTTTCCCTTTTCTCTCTCGCTCAACGCAGCAGTTAATTATCCAATTTGTGCCTCAATAGATTTGATACTTTGATCATGTGAGGCATTGTTATGCATCAAAGACTGAACATAATTTCAAATCTTGCTGGGGATTCTATAGATTGCTTGAGAAATGCATCTAGACTTTTTTCGAGTGAGATAACCTTATCATCATTTGGTTGAACCAAATTGTTCGTTTGATTTGTATAAGGTTGTTGTTGGAAAGGTTGCTGGTTTTGAGTTTGTGAAGGTGCTTGTTGTTGTTGTGGAGGAGGAGGTCTTTGAAAATTGTTATTTCCTTGGAATTGTTGATTTTGGTTCCAAGCGAAATTTGGGTGACTCCTCCACCCCGAATTGTATGTCGAAGAGTACGGATCGTTTCTTTGTCGTTGCTGAAATGCAGCATTGACTTGATCCTGTCCTTGAGTAGATGCATTATAAGGACACTCTTTGGTTAGATGCGATGGATCCGTACAACAAGCACAAACAGTTCGTGGAGGCATAACAGGGGCAGGAGAAGGCGATGAGATTTTGGTCTCAATGGCTTCTAGCTTTTTCATAAGTGCGGCCATCTCGGTCTTCATAGAAATCGACATATCTACTTGATGTATGCCTGCCCTAGATTGACCAATAGAAGAAGATGATGTGGTTTTGGTACTCTCCCACTGAATTGTTTGCTCACTAAGATCCTCAAGAAACTACCACGCTTCGTCGCTAGACTTGGAGAGAAAATGACCTTGACATATGGTTTCTAGCAACTGCTTCGTTGCCGAGTTCAATCCCTCGTATAATGTTTGGCAAAGTTGCCAACTTTCGATCCCATGATGAGGGCATTGAATGAGTAGGTCTTTAAATCTCTCGAAGCACTTCCAAAATGGTTCGGAAGGAAGCTGTGAAAATTGTATAATCTCGTTACGGATTCTAGCAGTTTTGTGATGAGGATAGAACTTTTTCAGAAAAGGTTTCACAAACTCGTCCCAATTTCTAATGGAATGTGATGCGGTGCTGTATAGACACTTCTCGGCTAGGTCACATAAGGTAAAAGGAATGACCCTTAGCCTTATAGCGTCATCACTTAATTGGGTCGTTTTCATCATAGCGCACACATTTTGGAATTTATTGATAAAGATATATGCATCTTCAGATTCCAAACCATGAAATTTTGGCAGCATATTGATGAACTGTGGTTTTATTTCGAAATTGTCCCCATTTGCCGGTGGGGGTGAAAGACAGGTAGGTAAAGAAGTGCGGACGGGGTAAAAGAGATCCTGGAGCGCGATTCGTTGGGGCGCTACAACAGGCGGAAGATTCGGGTTATTCGCACCTAACGGAGGTGGAATCATTCCCGTCGGTAAGGTATTGTTGGGGTTGAATCCCGACATACCTTCGAAAGAAGAATTTGAAGGTGGAGGTAAGGAAATGGAGGGAATTTCGACTTCGGTGTCGAAAGGTTCGTCGGTCGGTACCAACGAAACACGGACTAATCGGGCGTTAGTATCCCTAGTACAAAGTGACATACACTAAAAGGAGTAGTGTAGTCAGAAAAAAAAGAAAAAAAAAAGAATGTGGAGGTAAGATAACGTCAATGAGAAGAAGTGGTGTAAGTGAGTTGCAAGTTCCTTGAGCGACAAGTTGCAAGTTTTGAAAAGATTTTTCTTTTTTTTTTATGTGAGAATGTTTGCAAAGAGATTTTTGAAAAGAGACTTATGACACAAATGTATCAACCACACATGCGCAATTAGGCCTAGATCTAGGGTCACCTAGGTCTGCTAGACAGCTCCTAACAAGGGCTCGAAATAGGACCTCAAACCGCCTCTTCACCAACACTTGCGGCCAGGGAAGTGCCAGGTAAGTGGGAAGGAACCACAACAGTGGGCCTAATTAATAACCACTAGCCTAGACACACTTGCCTACACACCGCAAGGTCAGGTTAGGATAAACGGCCGATGCCTATACTAGTCCTTTTCCTATTGAGCTCGAAGTCCTTAGGGCTGAGTCTAGTATTTTTTAATTAATTGTGGTCAATGCAAATGCTTTAGGTGTTTTCTTGGGTCCTGGGAAGGGTGATGAAATCCCCACCCAATCTGAGTTTGGTCAATTAGCCCTTTAAAGTCTGATTAAATTATGCAAACCATTAAATTCACTTGCAATCAATTTTTTTAAGCGCGGCGCAAAGAAACCTGCAGAAAATTTGTTATTTAGAAGGGGAGAGAAAATTTTTAGCGCAAAGAAATCCTGCAGAAAATTTTCACAAAAAATATATGGAGTTTGACAGAGGAAGGGATTAGAAAACAAACAGAGCAAATTTGAGGTGCTGACGTGGCAGCCACGAGGCGGAACCGCGGTCCTGGGCCCCTTTTGCGGCGGAAGCGCGGCCTTCTGAAGGGATCACGCTCTGGAAAAAATTGTACTGCTCTGTTATGATATTTGCTCTCTGTTCTGATATGATTTTTTTTCTGATTTACCCTCTGTAAATTTTCAGATCCGAGAATCTTCACTATTCCTGCAAAATTCAAAAGATACACCCTTCAAACAGATAAAAATTGATAAATTTTTTTAATTTGTTTTTTATTTTCAGATTTTTATAATTTTTAAAATTTATATCAATCCGAAATCACACAAAAGAAATTTTACGCCATCCCCGGCAACGGCGCCATTTGATTAGTCCAAAAATACTTGTTAACCGTAATCAGAAACGGCGTCGTTTTGCAGCTAGCCGGTGAATACGGGTCGATCCACAGAGATGTGTAATTATCTTAATGTGTTTTTATGAGTTGATTCCAAATGTTGTTTGGATTGATTTATTTAATCTAAAAAAACCTAGATCTATCAATATACTAAATTAATCTAAATTACAGTCTTGCTAGGGTTAGGCTTAGGGGAAGTTGGGAGATTAAAGGTTTCCTCACCGCTTTCAATGCCTTTATTTTAGATCTATTAGATGTTATGGTAATTATCAATGAAGTGGATTAGAATCTTTTGGGAAGATGTTTCTTCTTCTAGATTCTTGTCCTTCCTTTATCGATCCTTACCCTAACCTCCATGAAAAACACGCGCAACCGGTCCTTTATACTACGGTATCATCGTTACCTCAAGGGGTAGGGTGCCGTAGGGAGCGGTGTGTGCGTGTATGCATGGAGTTCTAATTCTTAGTTGTGAAGGGGCATGAAAGGGGTGAGAGATCTCATCTCTCAAACCTTTCCCTAAGGCTAACCCTAACAAGCGAGGAGATTACTCGCTCATTAGGGGATTAAAAGACATTTTAATTAAACGAGAATTAAAACAAGGAATTAAAATTAACTTACTAATTTTTTATTGATGGCTCTCTCCAAGCAATAATACAGAACAGATCTGAATTTGTGAAATAAAAAGAGGCATAGGTTTTACAGATCTGTGATTACAGTTTATAGGTAAACAGGAAAACTAGGGTTACAGATTCTCGCACACGTGATTTTACAGATATGCCCACGGAAAATCCAAACCCCCGCACCGACGCACCGACACAGAAAATTTGCACCGACGTGCGCACTTAATGGCCGCGGAACCGCGGCGCCAGCCTAGGTTTGGCCGCGGTTCCGCAGCCAAACTATGGACTTGGATTATGAAATTTCTGGGCTTCCTTCTTTGCTTCTTGGGCTTTCTATTTCCATAGTTCTTTTCTCTGTTGGGCATCTTATTCTTCTCCAGATGTTTCAGTGAAAAACTTGTTGCGATCTTTTAACCGTTTGCCTTGACATTTTGGACCTTACACTGTTCTTCGTCTAGGCTTGACTAGGATCCGTCTACTTGTTGGTCAAAAGTTCCTTTTCTGTATCAACTTTCGTCTTTTTCACTGTATTCGTATCCAAGAGCCTGTATCCTGTAACATGCAACAAACGTGCGTCAAGAGTACCTGTTTATTTATAAAATGAATAAAAATGGGGAGTACAATAATGCAATATTATAGTATGAACAGGAGGCATAGCCTTTACAATGATTTAGAGTTCCTATTTATAGAGGATAGGAAACCCTAGGTTACAATTGATTCGCACGTCTACATTTACCAAAATATCCTTAGGAAGACCTAGTCAAAGTAGACTCCAAGCTTCGGTAAAATTTTATATCTGGAAATTTTGGAACTGATTCTGGGCTTCTTGGGCTTTTTATTTCTTTGGATCTTTATTCAATTTGGCTTCTCTATTTCTTCCAGATCTCCAGTGAACAATTGCAGTGGACTTTTAACCGTTTGCTTTGTAATCTTGGACCTTGCGTTGCCTTGTACTGATCTTTTGTGTAGGCTTGATTAAGATCCTTCTATTTGTTGGTCAAAAGTCCCTTTTTTGTGTCATCTTTTGTCTTTTTCACTGTTTTCGCTCTAAGAACCTGTAACCTGTAATATGTAGCAGACATGCGTCAAAAGCACCTGTTTATTTATAAAAAGAATAAGAATGGGGAATAAAATAATACAATATTATGGTGTGAACAATCCGCGACTCACGGAGACGTGCGAAGCCAAATCGACGATCTAGTTCTTTCCTCGAATCTTATAGATCTTGAGAGAATTGTAACAAAATTGTTGATAAATAAAAGGTGAAATTCTTTATCTTGCTTACATTTATATTCTTGCATTTGTGATGAGATCTCAATTCTTGATTGTGCTTCTTGTTATGATGCTTGAGTAAAAACACCGCTCGTGGATTAATCGAGAAGATTGATAGTTGATGATGATTAGATTCTAGTACGATTCTTATGTCCTATGAGTTTTGTAAACTCTAGTAAATTGAAGCATTAACAACCTAGTTTTGAGCGAGATGCTTTATTGAATGTTTTCGCTCTTAATTAGCGATCCACGATCGATACTTGAATTTACTGGAGGTAAGAATGTGAATGAAATCAACGAAAGGACAAGGGATAGATGATGAAACACTAGTTTCCGCAAGAAATCCCCAATTCTCGTTGATCATCATCGATCTAGTATCAAATCATCAATGGATAAGAAAACGTAACCACAAGTTTTCATCACTACTATCGATTCGATCGATTCCTACGAGCCTCATTTCAAATCTTGATAACTAATTCAATTTGGTAATTCTTGATTCTCGATTCTTGATCTTTAGTATTTCTTTAAAATTCTTAAAATTAAATTTCAAAATTCATGAATCATTTGCTTTTCTTCTTTTCATTTCGACTCATCTAAAACAATAGAAAGCAAAACACACATCTCTGTGGACGATCCGCACTCACTAATGAACCTACAATTGACACCGTTATTGATTGCGGTTTACAAATTTCTTTGGTTGTGATCTTTACACATTTTCAAAAACACGACACACAAAGAGTTCATTCAATCAAATGGCGTCGTTGCCGTGGATAGTGCGCTAATTCATTCGTTTCGAAATTTGAGTTGAAAAGTTTATTCCATCAAAAAATTTAGATCAAAATTCGCGCAAACACTAAACGATTCGTTGTGATTTGTTACGAGGAAATCTGTAATCGGTGGAGCTTGTGGAAAAATATTCAGAGCATTCCAGAGTGCTCAAGAAGTGAACAGGAGCTACTGCAAGAATTTTTGTGCAGGGAATCATCCGTACCACCGCGTTTCCGCGGTCTTAATACCATAACCGCGGCGGTTCCGCGGCTAGGGTAGCTGTTCATTGCACTAAAATTTCTCAGGTAACTTCTATCTTTCTTATCTCCTCCTCAATCTGCTCCAATAAAAAATTTGCTACAGGTTTCTTTGCAAAAATTCGCAGCGCCGCAAAAATAAAAGTTGTGCGTGTTTGATCTTGGTTGTTTGCATTATTAATACGGAAATTAAGGGGCAAAGACCAAATTCAGATTAGGTGGGGAGTTCATTACCCTTCCTAAGCCCCGAAAATCACAAAATTGCATCCGCATTACCCTCATTAACTAAAAGAAATCTAGACTTGACTCTGAGGACCGTCGCACTCAATTAGGACAAGAGAAGGACGTGGGTAATCCATTGTTTATCGGCGTTTCTTTTGTAGTGTCTAAGGCAAGTGTGTCTAAGGTAAGTGGTTACTTAATTAGGCCCACTACTTACGTAGTGGAGAACCTCCCACTTACCTGGCACATACCTGGCCACAGGAGAGACAAAGAGGCAGTGGAGGATTGATCCTGCGACTTGTCTTTTGGCAGTTAGGAGCGGTCTAGAGCCTTGACCTAGGTGACCACTAGACTTAGGGTTGTGTGTGCATTTGTTGTGATTTGCATAATTTTTTTTCAAAAATCCATATTATTTTTCAAAACAAACACCAACTACTTCATCTTTCCCCTAATTATTGTTAGTTATATGTATGCCCTAGAGGCCATTACTATACATATGATGTATATTGTAGTGGATGCTGGGACATATATAGGGAGGACTTTCTTGCTCGACATGATAGTATGCTATCTGGTTGATCTTTACCTTAACGTGTTTACTGATTGTCTCTCTGTTACATGTTGGTAAAGCCCTTAGGATCTATACTTGACTACCTGGACTATGATGCGGATCATACTAGTGGGGACATGGTAGTCCATAAGTACATCCTTAAAAGTCCCTAGTCGTGGGTGTATCGAGACGGGGCATCGATATACCAGAGTAGACTAGCATGTACCTTCTCGACCCATACAGATGGGCGATGGATGATCCCATATCCATCGGTGTTTGACATCAGAGATGATTTACTGGTGCTCAGTAGAGACTGGGTACACTGGACGGACTCGCCGAGAACTCCCAGATGGTATTATACCTCACGTCAGATGGCAGTTCTCTGGTGACACTGGTACAGAGTAGTCTGTTGACCCGAGATCGTCATAGAGTCTTGTGTGGTTCCCACTGTGCTTTGATTCCCATCTTACCACGTCCAAGAGGGCGTGCAAAACGGTGGTTTTTGGGTACAGTCCCGAGTCATATGGAGGCAATGAGCGATAGGAGGGGATTCGTCTCTCCCGGTATAGGGGGTTGATGTTGCGCTGTGTTCGATTGGCTATAACAGGAAATCCCTGGCCAGGGTTGCTGAGATTTACTGGTAAGTGTTATCAGTAGTTTCTCGAATTGTTATAGACCTCATATCGACACGACTTATCGAGCTATTGGGGTCTGACGTTTACCACCCCTAGGCGAGATATGCGACATATCAGACGATCAGACCGGACTGTACGGTAGTGTTACTGGTTGGATTCACAGGAGTGTGAGCGGGCTTGCTCGTCGATCTTCTGATCGCTCAATACCCGGGTGGCCGTTACGTTTAGCAGACCGCTTGCGGCTTGTGGATGTTTGATATGATCATCATCTGCTGCCGGCGTATTGATGAGTCTTTAGAGTCCTACACAGAGGTTTCCTGGCTCAAGCGAAACGAAATAGGAGCGCATATGAGATATGTGCGGGACCGAGAATAATGTGTGTATGTGATACCGTATTTCATTCTCGCGATGAATGTGTCGAATGGTTATATGCGATATAACCTAGTTATCGAATCGAGGGTTGATTCGATAAGCCGATACATTCGATACTAGTCGGTTATATGCGATATGACCGGATCGTTAAATCAAGTGTTGATTTAATGATTTAATGCATAATTATATATTTGATATATTACTTTGCGTTAACTAGTATCGGTTCACTTAAGATGGATTTTCTCACTCGGATGTGCGCATTGTATATGCGATATACTTTTGTGCACTTGTTTGTATCATGTTTGATGATACATGTTAACTTGGTTAAGTGTAAAGATTAAACCATGGTTAAGTTAATGATTAGGGTTTTGATTATCTTATTTATTTATTTATTTATTTGTTTTGGATAAGATAAAGAAAGAATGGTGGCTTTGTTTGTTTGTTTGTTGAAGATTCATGAACCTTTGACTTAGTCACCTTTTTTGTCTTCATTCTTAACCCTAACCATTTAAGCAAACCATGGTCTATTCTCTACACTTAACTAGGGTTATGTTATGATAAGAATGGATTATTCTTTTCTTTTTTAATAAGCTTATCATATCATTTCTTCTTCATCTTCTTAAAAGAAGAAAAGCTTTCTTCATCAATGGTGGATTGATGAAACAAGTGAGAAATCCAATTCTAAAGTCTACCCACTTCCTATTTCTTCATCCTCTACCTCTTGCCAAGTAGTAGAGTGTATTTTCTTCACAAGTTTCTTGACTTGGTGAAGTCGGAGCTTGATTTAGCGATGCCTCGACGTAGATCATCTTCGGCATGGACATCGATGACCTAGCCCGTCCATTCTCCGATGAAGCCGACGCTAGAGCCCGGGACTTGTTATGGACAGCGAGGAGACTTCATTGCGGAGCTATGGAGGTGGAGAACCGGATCTACAAAGGTTGTATTTCCGTATCTTTTAGTTAAGTGTTAACTAGTTTACTTTTCGCCTAGATTTCTAGCCAACGATCCGTAGTCGGGTTTCTCGGCACCTAGATTTTTTGAAATTGGCATGGTTGATGCCTTGTGAGACCTCATTAGGATGCCTAGGAACCCTACAATTATATCAACGCTGCAACTTGTGCTAAACCCTTTAGTGCAAGCTCGGCTGGACACGGGATTCTAGTGCCCGTTTAGTCCGCGTTCCTTCTATCGACCCCAAAGTCGGTATTTCTACATTTACTTCTTCTTTACCCACCACCACACCCATTTCGATGGACGATTCTCCATCGAACTTCTTTATCACTACTCTGCCGCCGTCCGCAGGTGCGCAGAATCCACCACGCATCTCTCTCCAAGAGAGATGCTATCCTACACGAGGTCCTCTTTCGACCTGTCTCTCCATTCCACCAGCCAACGGGGACAATTTTCAGATTAAAACCCAGTACATCAACCTTCTACCCAAATACCACGGTCTCGAGTCTGAAGATGCATATGTCTTTATCACCAAATTTGAAAATGTATGCGCAATGATGGGTACTTCACAGCTTTCTGTGGATGCTATGCGTCTTCGTCTTCTCCCATTTACCTTGTGCGATATAGCCGAGAAGTGACTGTATAACACAACCGTACATTCCATTTCAAACTGGGGAGAATTCATCAAAGCATTCCTAAACAAATTTTACCCCTATCATAAGACAGCTCGAGTCCGTAGCGAAATCAATCAATTCACCCAGCTTCCCAATGAAACATTCTCAAAATGTCTTGAACGCTTTAAGGATTTGTTAGTTCAATGTCCACATCACGGAATCCCCAGATGTGATCTGTGCCGAATCATATATGAGGGCATTAATCCTAACACAAAACAGACCCTTGAATTAATGTGTCAAGGCAACTTCATGACCAAAGATGATGGGGAAGCCTGGAAATTCCTAGAAGATTTCGCTGAAAAATCTTTACAGTAGGAGGGTGTGAGTCAATCGTCTAGGGGTGGCAATAACCAATCAGATGTTTCCATAGGAGTTAGAGCTGACATTTCAGCTATGCAAAAGAATCTCGAGACTATGGAGAACAAATTTTTAGCCGCCGCCCTAAATCAAATATCACTCTCCAAAAATTTATGTGGATGCTGTTCTGATCCATCACATCTCACGGAAGAATGTCCATTGAATTCTCCGTTTCAAGGTCATGAGCATACCAATGCTGCTTTTCAAAGACCTAGAAACGATCCATTTTCTTCCACATATAATCAGGGTTGGAGGAATCACCCTAACTTTGCTTGGAACCAATCACAATCTCAAAACACGGTTCCAACCCAAAACAATTTCCAAAGGTTCCCTCCACCACAACAGCAATCACTTCCATTGAGTCAGCACCCCTTCCAAGCACAAAACTTTTAAAATCCGGTCAACACACCCGCACCGTCTAGTACTTTGCAGTTGACCGGAACTGATGAATCCTCTTCATTTGCACAATACATGAATTTGGTCCTAACAAATATCATGCAAGTTTCGGCTGAGATGAAGTCTTCCGTTGATAAAATCGAGAAAAACTCTGCGTCTCAAAGTGAGACTATAAAATCGATGGAAGAAGAAATTACACGATTAAAAGCTGAAATGAGTGCAAGAGAGAAAGGGAAACTTCCAGCTCAACCTTTACCCAATCCTGGCTATTCACATCATATGAATGCAATCACGTTCAGATCTGGAAGACTGCTTGACAATCACGTTGGGGAAGTGATTGATAACACTGAAAAATCTATCGATGATACCCCGGCTGAGACCTTTGCTTCCACTTCTACTTCTAATTCTGATCCCAGTTCTTCTACCCCACCACCTTCTTCCGAGCCTATTCTCCGTTTTCCCCAAGGCTCGACACCTCAGCCCATAAAGAAAACGATCCCCACTCCTATTCTTAGATCGTTCCCACCCATACGATCTTCTCCAATATTGAACCCTGATCTTATTGCTCAAGCTCCTTACCCGAATCGGTTAAGGGGAAACACACTGAGTCCACAAATGGAGAAGATCACAGAAATGTTTAAACAGGTTAACATCAACATCCCTCTTCTAGATGAAATCCAACAAGTCCCCGCATATGCGAAAGTTCTTAAAGACTTGTGCACTAGAAAGAGGAAGACTCAAGTGCCCAAGAAGATATTCATGGCAAAGACAGTAGACACGGCTTTCCCCCAACAATTACCGAGGAAACGTAAGCATCCTGGATATCCTACTATTTCCATTTCTATCGGGGAGAAACACATCAACCGTGCTCTACTTGACCTTGGCGCAAGTGTTAACCTACTTCCTTTTTCGGTTTACGAGCAGTTAGGGATCGGAGAGTTGAAACCAGCCTATTGCACTCTCCAGATGGCTGACCGATCAATCACCAAACCTAGGGGTGAACTGGAGGATGTGTTAATAAAAATCGGGGAATTTTATTCCCTGTGGACTTTATTGTACTTGATACACAGCCTGTAGCGAACCCACGGAATCAAATTCCGGTGATTTTAGGTCGCCCCTTTTTGGCCACTTCCAATGCAATAATCAACTGTCGTAATGGCTCTATGACCCTATCTTCGGGAATAGGTCAATAAAGCTGAACATTTACAAGTTGGGAAGTGTACCCTCCGAACCTACTGCTCAGGTCTGTTCTGTAGAATTAATGGATGTCGACAGCAGCGAATTTGACGATCCTCATGATACTGATCTAGACTCTTTTCATATGTTATTGTTTGACCCAACTATGTATCATACACATACGGACTCTTCCACCGAGTTGTCCGGGTCAACAACTAACACTGATTATGAACCGTTTTTGGAGTCTGAAGATCACCCCGCGCTTGTGATGAAATTATTCTTCGGGGTATTGATGGGGCTTTTGAGGAGATCTTCGCTGATGAACTCGCATTTTTGAATGACACGGGTGTTGAGATGAGTCATCTCCCAATCAATGAAATTGAACCTCCACCCCTTCTTCTGAACTGTAAGGATGCGAGTAATCCATCACATTCACTGCATCGTCTCTCCAAAACGAGACGCAAACACATTCTATTCCACCACTTACCTTTTCCCTGCTTCTTCTTCCACCAACCTGAGCACTACATTGATAAAATCTTTGAATGGTTGGTGTTGATGTTTGGTCTTTGCAAAGCTTGGCATCGAACAATGATTCTTGACCCCTTCATGTGATTTTCAAAGATTAAACATTGTTTAACTCAAGTTTAGGGGGGGGGTATAATCTGGCTCTTGAAAAGAAAATTTTTACATAAAATGATGAGCCAAAAATAAGTTTGGGGGAGGATCTTCACTTAAATATTTTGCCCCTATTAATAAATGTCCTCCCAAACTTACAGGTTTTTTGAGGTTTAGCAGATAGCAACAGCGAGGACACTGTTGAAAACAAGTTTGGGGGAGGTTTGTGCTTATTTTCGCATCACTTCGCATACTTCGCATATGCACAAAACATATCATTTAAAACATTTAAAACATATAAAAAGTTAAAAAATTTCAAAAATAAAAAAAATTGAAAAAAAATTGTACATAAACAAGATAATAAAAGATTAGATAGTGAAAAATTACATCCAAAAGATTGGAAAAATTTAAGAAAACCAAGAAAATTAGAAGTTTTCTTATACGAACTAGTAATAAGTAGTTATGAGCCGTTGTCCCAAGGGTTAGTAAGATTAAGGAAGTCACTAATCTGAGGATAAAAATAAGTCTGAAAAATAGTTCCTATTCTGGAAGCCAAACATTTTGAACGTTGATACCCTACTATTCGCACTTACATACGTCTTGAAACTCGGGATAGTAGAGCATACCTTGAAATACACTTGTCTAAAAGCCGATGTATGAAGGAAATAAAAAAAATGAAGAAAATATAAAGTGGTGAGAAAAATGAACACTGGTTTTGTTATCGCCAAGGCAACAATAAAAAAATATAGCGAGAGTGTCTCTTCACCTAGTGCCTTAGACCAACTGGTCTGGGAGTCACTGCTAAGCCTTAGGTGGTGCAAGACGAGGAAAAACACCAAATAAGCAAGCACATGAGTAATCGGTCGGTTAGTACCTCAAGAAGTATTAACGGTCTCATGAAAGTGTGTGAGCAAATTCATCTAAATATTCATTAATTAAAAAGTACTGAGGCAGATGGACAAGAGTATGATAGCTTGAATTGAATTCTCCGGGTGTAGGGATGTCTTTTACACACACGTAGGGTTATATGATCGATGTTTGGAAGAAAGATAGGAATGAAGAATAAAGACGATGTTTTATTGAGGGATGATGTGATTTCTGACATATTTTCATGACTATTAAGATAGGGCTCATGACAACCGAAAAGCTAGCATTGTTGGAAACCCTAATTTTCAAAGTCTTTCTTTTAAAATTCTTATCTTTAAATGTAACTTTCACGGTCTTCCCTTTATTATTGGATTTTGTGGGTGCAATCCGCTGAAACCCTCACGAGACAACACTCCTCCTACTAGGGACACATAGAGGTTTAAAGGCTTGTTGTACGTCCTCAGTGCAATCGTGTTGCCTACGAAAGTGTGCTAGTTAGTTTTTCTCTTTCTCCTTCTCTTTTTAATAAAACAGTTCGCTCGAGACGACCGAAAATAAGTTTGGGGGAATTTGATCAGTCGAAAATATTGCATTTTTAACACGACAATTTCCTTACCATTTGCACTCATCTAGAGGTGTTCGGTATTAATATTGCACATATTAGCAATTTGACTGTAAAATACCAAATAACATGTGTTATATATTATAACCGACATTTTTGAGGGAAATTGAGTGTTTATCATTGCATCGCATAATCTGTGTATAGCGCAACACTTATCTCGAGAATCTGTGCAGGAAATTCCAGGAGGAAAGCCGAAACAGTTAAAAGTGCCGGTAAAAATACGCCAGGTCCAAGACTTGTGATCTGGCAGAAATATAGAATGAAATATGAAATTCCACACATCAGAAAAGTGCTAAAAGGCCAACACAAAGCAGCACATCAATTTTCAGGCAAGGAGGCCTTCAATGGGCCGCGGATCCCCGGCGCCATGGGCACATCAGCTTCCCAAATTTCCTCCACGTGTCTCCCTTTAACGGCTCAGCTTTCAGAAGACTCCAGAATACCACGTGGCTTCATCCAGAAGGCTCGGCATAACAACCTTACCCAAGAATATTCCTCATTCTAGAATATTCCCTCCAACAACCTTCTAATAGAAGCCTCCTTAAAACAATCTTCTTCTAGATGCCTCCTTGTAACAACCTCATTCTAGAATATTCCCTCCAACAAACTTCTTCTAGAAGATTCTTTCTAATAACCTCATTTTGGAGGGAAAATTCAAATGAGGTGGTTCATTTTGGAGGGAAAATTCAAATGAGGTATTTCATTTTGGAAGGAAAATTCAAATGAGATGGTTCATTTTGGAGGGAAAAGTGGTTCATTTTGGAAGGAAATTTAAATTTGAATTCTAGATCTAGGGTTGAGATGGTTATAAAAGGAGACATAGATCTAGGGTTTTAGGGGGTTAATTAGTTCATTAGTTGTTCAAGGGTTGTTGATCAATTTCCACCCACAAGTTGAATGACAAAACTTGTGCATTCAAACCCTAACCCTAATCCAAAATCCAAAGCCAAAATTCAAGATCTCCGAGTACAATTCAAGCAAGAATCCATCAACCTTTTAGAAGTGAAGCCGATCTTCAACCGAGCAAGTGATCCAAGACGATCCGCGACTCACGGAGACGGGCGAAGCCAAATCGACGATCTAGTTCGTTCCTCGAATCTTGTAGATCTTGAGAGAATTGTAACAAAATTGTTGATAAATAAAAGGTTAAATTCTTTATCTTGCTTACTTTTATATTCTTGCATTTATGATGAGATCTCAATTCTTGATTGTGTTTCTTGTTATGATGCTTGAGTAAAAACTCGAATCGAGGAGATTGATAGTTGATGATGATTAGATTCTAGTACGATTCTTAAGTCCTATGAGTTTTGTAAACTCTAGTAAATTGAAGCATCGACAAAATAGTTTTGAGCGAGATGCTTTATTGAATGTTTTCGCTCTTAATTAGCGATCTACGATCGATGCTTGAATTTACTAGAGGCTAGAATGTGAATGAAATCAACGAAAGGACAAGGGATAGATGATGAAACCCAAGTTTCTGCAAGAAATCCCTAATTCTCGTTGATCATCATCGATCTAGCATCAAATCATCAATGGATAAGAAAACGTAACCACAAGTTTTCATCACTACTATCGATTCGATCGATTCCTACGAGCCTCATTTCAAATCTTGATAACTAATTCAATTTGGATAATTATCGATTCTCGATTCTTGATCTTTAGTAGTTCTTTAAAATTCTTAAAACTAAATTTCAAAATTCATGAATCATTTTCTTTTCTTCTTTTCATTTCGACTCATCTAAAACAATAGCAAGCAAAACACACATCTCTGTGGACGATCCGCACTCACTAACGAACCTACAATTGACACCGTTACTGATTGCGGTTTACAAATTTCTTTGGTTGTGATCTTTACACATTTTCTAAAACACGACACACAAAGAGTTCATTCAATCAAATGGCGCCGTTGTCAGGGATAGTGCGCTAATTCGTTCATTTTTTAAATTTGAGTTGAAAAGTTTATTCCATCAAAAATTTTAGATTGAAATTCGCGCAAACACTAAACGATTCATTGTGATTTGTTGCGAGGAAATCTGCAATCGGTGGAGCTTGTGGAAAAATATTTAGAGCATTCCAGAGTGCTCAAGAAGTGAACAGGAGCTGCTGCAAGAATTTTTGTGCAGGGAATCATCCGTACCACAGCATTTCCGCGGTCGTAGTACCATAACCGCGGCGGTTCCGCGGCTAGGGTAGCTGTTCATTGCACCAAAATTTCTCAGGTAACTTCTATCTTTCTTATCTCCTCCTCAATCTGCTCCAATAACAAATTTGCTGCAGGTTTCTTTGCAAAAATTCGCAGCGCCGTAAAAATAAAAATTGTGCGTGTTTGATCTTGGTTGTTTGCATTATTAATACGGAAATTAAAGGGCAAAGACCAAATTCTGATTAGGTGGGGAGTTCATTACCCTTCCTAAACCCCGAAAATCACAACATTGCATCCGCATTACCCTCATTAACTAAAAGAAATCTAGACTTGACTCTAAGGACCGTCGCGCTCAATTAGGACAAGAGAAGGCCGTGGGTAATCCATTGTTTGTCCGCGTTTCTTTTGTGGTGTCTAAGGCAAGTGGTTACTTAATTAGGCCCACTACTTACGTAGTGGAGAACCTCCCACTTACCTGGCACTTACCTGGCTACAGGAGAGACAAAGAGGCAGTGGAGGATTGATCCTGCGACTTGTCTTTTGGCAGTTAGGAGCGATCTAGAGCCTTGACCTAGGTGACCACTAGACTTAGGGTTGTGTGTGCATTTGTTGTGATTTGTATCATTTTTTTTCAAAAATCCGTATTATTTTTCAAAACAAACACCAACTACTTCATCTTTCCCCTAATTATATCAACGCTGCCACTTGTGCTAAACCCTTTAGTGCAAGCTCGGCTGGATACGGGATTCTAGTGCCCATTTAGTCCGCGTTCCTTCTGTCGACCCCAAAGTCGGTATTTCTACATTTACTTCTTCTTTACCCACCACCACACCCATTTCGATAGACGATTCTCCATCGAACTTCTTTACCACTACTCTGCCGCCGTCCGCAGGTGCGCAGAATCCACCACGCATCTCTCTCCAAGAGAGATGCTATCCTACACGAGGTCCTCTTTCGACCTGTCTCTCCATTCAACCAGCCAACGGGGACAATTTTCAGATTAAATCCCAATATATCAACCTTCTACCCAAATACCACGGTCTCGAGTCTGAAGACACATATGTCTTTATCACCAAATTTGAAAATGTATGCGCAATGATGGGTACTTCACAGCTTTCTATGGATGCTATGCGTCTTCGTCTTCTCCCATTTACCTTGTACGATATAGCCGAGAAGTGGCTGTATAACACAACCGCACATTCCATTTCAAACTGGGGAGAATTCGTCAAAGCATTCCTAAACAAATTTTACCCCTATCATAACACAGCTCGAGTCCGTAGCGAAATCAATCAATTCACCCAGCTTCCCAATGAAACATTCTCAAAATGTCTTGAACGCTTTAAAGATTTGTTAGTTCAATGTCCACATCACGGAATCCCCAGATGGGATCTGTGCCGAATCATATATGAGGGCATTAATCCTAACACAAAACCGATCCTTGAATTAATGTGTCAAGGCAACTTCATGACCAAAGATGATGGGGAAGCCTGGAAATTCCTAGAAGATTTCGCTGAAAAATCTTTACAGTGGGAGGGTGTGAGTCAATCGTCTAGGGGTGGCAATAACCAATCGGATGTTTCCATAGGAGTTAGAGAAGACATTTCAGCTATGCAAAAGAATCTCGAGACTGTGGAAAACAAATTTTTAGCCGCCGCCCTAAATTAAATGCCACTCTCCAAAAATGTATGTGGATACTGTTTTGATCCATCACATCTCACGGAAGAATGTCCATTGAATTCTCCATTTCAAGGTCACGAGCATACCAATGCTGCTTTTCAAACACCTAGAAACGATCCATTTTCTTTCACATATAATCAGGGTTGGAGGAATCACCCTAACAATGGTTGGAACCAATCACAATCTCAAAACACGGTTCCAACCTAAAACAATTTCCAAAGGGTCCCTCGACCACAACAGCAACCACTACCATTGAGTCAGCACCCCTTCCAAGCACAAAACTTTCAAAATCAAGTCAACACACCCGCACCGTCGAGTTCTTTGCAGTTGACCGGAACTGATGAATCCTCTTCATTTACACAATACATGAATTTGGTCCTAACAAATATCATGCAAGTTTCGGCTGAGATGAAGTCTTCCGTCGATAAAATCGAGAAAAACTCTGCGTCTCAAAGTGAGACTATAAAATCGATGGAAGAAGAAATTGCACGATTAAAAGCTGAAATGAGTGCAAGAGAGAAAGGAAAACTTCCAGCTCAACCTTTACCCAATCCTGGCTATTCACATCATGCGAATGCAATCATGTTGAGATCTGGAAGAGTGCTTGACAATCACATTGGGGATGAGATTGATAACACTGAAAAATCTATCGATGATACCCCGGCTGAGACCTTTGCTTCCACTTCTACTTCTAATTCTGATCCCAGTTTTTCTACTCCACCACCTTTTTCCGAGCCTATTCTCCGTTTCCCCCAAGGTTCGACACCTCAGCCCACACAGAAAACGATCCCTACTCCTATTATTAGATCTTTCCCACTCACACGATCTTCTCCAATGTTGGACCCTGATCTTATTGCTCAAGCTCCTTACCCGAATTGGTTAAGGGGAAACACACTGATTCTACAAATGGAGTAGATCACAGAAATGTTTAAACAGGTTAACATCAACATCTCTCTTCTAGATGCAATCCAACAAGTCCCCGCATATGCGAAAGTTCTTGAAGACTTGTGCATTAGAAAGAGGAAGACTCAAGTGCCCAAGATATTCATGGCAAAGACAGTAGACACGGCTTTCCCCCAACAATTACCGAGGAAACGTAAGCATCCTGGATATCCTACTATTTCCATTTCTACTGGGGAGAAACACATCAACCGTGCTCTACTTGACCTTGGCGCAAGTGTTAACCTGCTTCCTTTCTCGGTTTACGAGCAATTAGGGTTCGAAGAGTTGAAACCAGCCCATTGCACTCTCCAGATGGCTGACCGATAAATCACCAAACCTAGGGGTGAACTGGAGGATGTGTTAATAAAAATCGGGGAATTTGTATTCCCTGTAGACTTTATTGTACTTGATACACAGCCTGTAGCGAACCCACGGAATCAAATTCCGGTGATTTTAGGTCGCCCCTTTTTAGCCACTTCCAATGCAATCATCAACTGTCGTAATGGCTCTATGACCCTATCCTTCGGGAATAGGTCAATAAAGCTGAACATTTACAAGTTGGGAAGTGTACCCTCCGAACCTACTGCTCAGGTCTGTTCTGTCGAATTAATAGATGTCGACAGCAGTGAATTTGACGATCCTCATGATATTGATCTAGACTCTTTTCATATGTTATTATTTGACCCAACTTTGTAGAGTTGTCCAGGTCAACAACTAACACTGATTATGAACCGTTTTTGGAGTCTGAAGATCACCCCGCGCTTTGTGATGCCATTATTCTTCGGGGTATTGATGGGACTTTTGAGGAGATCTTCGCTGATGAACTCGCATTTTTGAATGACACGGGTGTTGAGATGAATCATCTCCCAATCAATGAAATTGAACCTCCACCCCTTCTTCTGAACTGTAAGGATGCGAGTAATCCATCACATTCACTGCATCATCTCTCCAAAACGAGACGCAAACACATTCTATTCCACCACTTACCTTTTCCCTGCTTCTTCTTCCACCAACCTGAGCACTACATTGATAAAATCTTTGAATGGTTGGTGTTGACATTCGGTCTTTGCAAAGCTTGGCATCGACCAATGATTCTTGACCCCCTCATGTTATTTTCAAAGATTAAACATTTCTTAACTCAAGTTTGGGGGGGTATAATCTGGGTCTTGAAAAGAAAATTTTTACATAAAATGATGAGCCAAAAATAAGTTTGGGGGAGGATCTTCACTTAAATATTTTGCCCCCATTAATAAATGTCCTCCCAAGCATACCGGTTTTTTGAGATTTAGCAGATAGCAACAGCGAGGACACTGTTGAAAACAAGTTTGGGAGAGGTTTGTGCTTATTTTCGCTTCACTTCGCATACTTCGCATAAGCACAAAACATATCATTTAAAACATTTAAAAAGTTAAAAAAAATTCAAAAATAAAAAAAATAAAAAAATTTTGTACATAAAGAAGATAATAAAAGATTAGATAGTGAAAAATTACATCCAAAAGATTGGAAAAATTTAAGAAAACCAAGAAAATTAGAAGTTTTCTTATAGGAACTAGTAATAAGTAGTTAAGAGCCGTTGTCTCAAGGGTTAGTAAGATGAAGGAAGTCACTAATCTGAGAATAAAAATAAGTCTGAAAAATAGTTCGTATACTGGAAGCCAAACATTTTGAACGTTGATACCCTACTATTCGCACTTATACACGTCTTGAAACTCGGGATAGTAGAGGATACCTTGAAATGCTTTTGTCTAAAAGCCGATGTATGAAGGAAATAAAAAAAACGAAGAAAATATAAAGTGGTGAGAAAAATGAACACCAGTTATGTTATCGCCAAGGCCGCAATAAAAAAATATAGCGAGGGTGCCTCTTCACCTAGTGCCTTAGACCAACTGGTCTGGGAGTCACTGCTAAGCCTTAGGTGGTGCAAAATGAGGAAAAACACCAAATAAGCAAGCACATGAGTGATCGGTCGGTTAGTACCTCAAGAAGTATTAACGGTCGCATGAAAGTGTGTGAGCAAATTCATCTAAATATTCATTAATTAAAAAGTACTGAGGAAGATGGAAAAGAGTATGATAGCTTGAATTGAATTCTCTGGGTGTAGGGATGTCCTTTACACACACGTTGGGTTATATGATCGATGTTTGGAAGAAAGATAGGAATGAAGAATAAAGACGATGTTTTATTGAGGGATGATGTGATTTCTGACATTTTTTCATGACTATTAAGATAGGGCTCATGACAACCGAAAAGCTAGTATAGTTGGAAACCCTAATTTTCAAAGTCTTTCTTTTTCAATTCTTATCTTTAAATCTAACTTTCACGGTCTTCCTTTTATTATTGGATTTTTTGGGTGGAATCCGCTGAAAACCCTCAGGAGACAACACTCCTCCTATTAGGGACACCTAGAGGTTTAAATGCTTGTTGCACGTGCTCTGTGCAATCGTGTTGCCTACGAAAGTGTGCTAGTTAGTTTTTCTCTTTCTCCTTCTCTTTTTAATAAAACAGTTCGCTCGAGACGACCAAAAATAAGTTTAGGGGAATTTGATCAGTCGAAAATATTGCATTTTTAACACGACAATTTCTCTACCATTTGCATTCATCTAGAGGTGTTCGGTATTACTATTGCACATATTAGCAATTTGACTGTAAAATACCAAATAACATGTGTTATATATTATAACCGACATTTCTGAGGGAAATTGAGTGTTTATCATTGCATCGCATAATCTGTGTATAGCGCAACACTTCTCTCGAGAATCTGTGCAGGAAATTACAGGAGAAAAGCCGATACAGTTAAAAGTGCTGGTAAAAATACGCCAGGTCCAAGACTTGTGATCTGGCAGAAATATAGAATGAAATATGAAATTCCACACATCAGAAAAGTGCTAAAAGGCCAACACAAAGCAGCACAGCAATTTTCATGCAAGGAGGCCTTCAATGGGCCGCGGATCCGTGGCCAATAGGTGCTTCCCGCCACGGATCCGCGGCGCCATGGACACATCAGCTTCCCAAATTTCCTCCACGTGTCTCCCTTTAACGGATCAGCTTTTAGAAGACTCCAGAATACCACGTGGCTTCATCCAGAAGGCTCGGCCTAACAACCTTACCCAAGAATATTCCTCATTCTAGAATATTCCCTCCAACAACCTTCTTCTAGAAGCCTCCTTATAACAAGCTTCTTTTAGAAGCCTTTTTGTAACAACCTCATTCTAGAATATTCCCTCCAACAAACTTCTTCTAGAAGATTCTTTCTAACAACCTCATTTTGGAGGGAAAATTCAAATGAGGTGGTTCATTTTGGAGGGAAAATTCAAATGTGGTGGTTCATTTTGGAGGGAAAATTCAAATGAGGTGGTTCATTTGAATTTTGGAGGGAAAATTCAAATGTGGTGGTTCATTTTGGAGGGAAAAGTGGTTCATTTTGGAGGGAAATTTTAATTTGAATTCTAGATCTAAGGTTGAGGTGGTTATAAAAGGAGACATAGATCTAGGGTTTTAGGGGGTTAATTAGTTCATAAGTTGTTCAAGGGTTGTTGATCAATTTCCACCCACAAGTTGAGTGACACAACTTGTGCATTCAAACCCTAACCCTAATCCAAAATCCAAAGCCAAAATTCAAGATCTCCGAGTACAATTAAAGCAAGAAGCCATCAACCTTTTAGAAGCGAAGCCGATCTTCAACCGAGCAAGTGATCCAAGACGATCCGCGACTCACGGAGACGTGCGAAGCCAAATCGACGATCTAGTTCGTTCCTCGAATCCTGTAGAACTTGAGAGAATTGTAACAAAATTGTTGATAAATAAAAGGTGAAATTCTTTATCTTGCTTACTTTTATATTCTTGCATTTGTGATCAGATCTCAATTCTTGATTGTGTTTCTTGTTATGATGCTTGAGTAAAACTCCGCTCGTGGAGGAATCGAGAAGAATGATAGTTGAAGATGATTAGATTCTAGTACGATTCTTAAGTCCTATGAGTTTTGTAAACTCTAGTAAATTGAAGTATCGACAACCTAGTTTTGAGCGAGATACTTTATTGAATGTTTTCTCTCTTAATTAGCGATCCACGATCGATGCTTGAATTTACTAGAGGCTAGAATGTGAACGAAATCAACGAAAGGACAAGGGATAGATGATGAAACCCTAGTTTCCGCAAGAAATCCCTAATTCTCGTTGATCATCATCGATCTAGCATCAAATCTTCAATGGATAAGAAAACGTAACCACATGTTTTCATCACTACTATCGATTCGATCGATTCCTACGAGCCTCATTTCAAATCTTGATAACTAATTCAATTTGGATAATTCTTGATTCTCGATTCTTGATCTTTAGTATTTCTTTAAAATTCTTAAAACTAAATTTCAAAATTCATGAATCATTTTCTTTTCTTCTTTTCATTTCGACTCATCTAAAACAATAGCAAGCAAAACACACATCTCTGTGGACGATCCGCATTCACTAACGAACCTACAATTGACACCGTTATTGATTGCGGTTTACAAATTTCTTTGGTTGTGATCTTTACACATTTTCTAAGATACGACACACAAAGAGTTCATTCAATCATTCACCTTTATGGATGGCTCGTCTAGGTATAATCATATCAAAATGTCGCCTGAGGATGAGAAGCATACAGCATTCCGAACCCCGATCGGAATATACTGCTACAAGGTGATGCCGTTCGGACTGAAGAACGCGGGTGCCGCGTACCAAAGGGCAATGACCAATATCTTTGATGACCTAATTCCTAAAGTCGTCGAATGTTATGTTGATGATCAGGTGGTCAAGACTAAAACCAAGGCCGATCATATCCGAGATCTCAGGACCGTTCTCACCAGACTGAGGGAATACGATCTAAAGATGAATCCTCTGAAATGCGCTTTTGTCGTGTCATCGGGAAAATTCCTGGGTTTTATAGTCCGGCATCGAGGGGTCGAAGTTGACCCATCAAAGATAAAGGCCATCATGGAGATCCCCCCTCCGAAGAGTCTGACGCAGCTAAGATCTTTTCAAGGAAAGCTTTCTTATATACGGAGGTTTATCTCAAATTTATCGGGAAGGTGTAGGCCCTTCTCAAAGCTCATGAAGAAAGGAGCTCCTTTTATCTGGGATGCCGAATGTCAAACAGCGTTCGAAATCATCAAACAATACTTGTTGCACCCTCCAGTGCTGGCCGCTCCCATTCCAAATAAACCGCTGCTTCTCTACACTGCCGTGCTAGATGAGTCACTCGGTGCGCTCTTTGCCCAGAATAACGAGGAGGGAAAAGAAAATGCCCTCTACTACCTCAGTCGAACTCTAGTCGGGGCGGAACACAACTACTCCCCAATCGAAAAGCAATGCCTGGCTCTGATAATTGCTGTGAAGAAGCTGAGGCACTATTTGCTCGCTCATCGGGTTATGCTGATCTCCAAGGTCGACCCGCTCAAACACTTGATGACCAAAGCAAGCCTAGCCGGTAGAATGGCAAGATGGGCTGTCATGCTATTTGAGTTTGACATAATTTATACTCCCCAGAATGCAGTAAAAGGGCAAGCTCTTGTAGAATTTTTCGCTGCTCATCCTATATCAGAAGGATCGCCACTCAATTGGGAGTTACCCGACGAACAAGTGCTGCACCTCGAGAATGACGATCTATGTTGGGAGCTCTATTTCGATGGGGCCTCATCGACAAGGACTTCCAGTAAATCAAGCGTCCTGGAGATAAAAGCAGGGATAGGATTGGTGTTCATCAAGCTATCAATGGGAACCCTACAGCATTCTTTTGCTCTCACCGAGCCTTGCACAAACAATGAGGCCGAGTATGAAGCTCTGATAGCAGGCTTGGAGCTCGCCATAGAAATGGAGATCCTTTGGCTACGGGTTTACGGTGACTCCCAGCTTGTCGTCAACCAAGTAAGCGGCGACTATAAGATATACAAACCCGAGTTAGCTTGGTACAGAAGCCGGATGGTGGAACTCATGAAACGGTTCACTTACATTGAACAAATGAGAGTCCCTAGAGCGTTGAATGGAAAGGCTGACGTACTCGCTCGCTTAGCCAAGGAGCTGGCCGATCCTGACATGGACGAAATTCTGATCACAGTCAGGAGCCGGCAAATTCTACCCCCTGTCTCTCTACGAGAAGAAGAAAGCGCGGAACAGAAGAGCAGTCCTGCCAAAGAAGCTTTGATCGTTCGAGACGAGCCCGATTAGAGAGAACCCTTCATAGAGTACTTCCGATATGACAAGCTACCCGAGGGAAGGTCTGCGAGGGTTCAGCTGAAGAAGAGAGCTCTCCGATACGTGTTTGTGAATGACATGTTATACCGCAGGTCATATGACGAACTCTGGCTCAGGTGCCTATCATTGGCCGAGGCCCAAAAAGTCATGAAAGAAGTTCACTCAGGCGTTTGCGGTGCTCACCAATCTGGCCCCAAGATGCGACTTCAGATTAAACGGCTTGGGTATTACTGGCCCACCATGATACAGGATTGCGGAGAGCATGCAAAGAAATGTTATATCTGCCAAATTCACGGTGATTTCATTCACAAGCACCCCAACCCAACCCTTTAACCCTAGTTAAATCTCTACATGAGTTACTAATTCTCTCTTGAACCATGGTTGCATTTCTAACCTTATCACAACTTTTCATTATTCATCACAAAAGGATTTTATTCATTCATCTTCTTCTTCCTTTTTGAAAAGCTTTCTTGCTTTGATTTTTGTGATGAAAGTGAGTGAGAATAAGAAAACTAATGAGAGCTAAAATCCTACATCATCATCCTCATCTATCCTTGCCATTTAGATGAGGGTGTTCACTTCATTAGTGAGTGAGAGCTTATGTTAAAGAAACTTCAAGATGGATCATCTTTGTTATCGAAGATCGGAAGCAAGATTGCATCTTTCTCTTCGTGGAGCCTCTCGAGAGTCCGGAACATGATGATCGCAGCGAAAGGACCTCAACACGGAGCTTTAGAAGTGAAGGACCGGACTACAAAGGTTGAAATCCCAAACTCTTAGTGTTAAAGTGTTTAACATGCTTGTTTTCGCCTAATCTCTAGTTTAAAGATCTTGGTTAAGGTTGTTCGGCACGTCTAAATTTTGAATCGGGTATGGTTGAAGCCTCGTAAACCCTTGTGAGAGTGTCTAGTAACCCTGTAATGGCATCTAGGGCATACATATAACTAACACTACTATCATTC
This sequence comes from Agapanthus africanus, assembly GCA_030015575.1. Taxonomy (NCBI): domain Eukaryota; kingdom Viridiplantae; phylum Streptophyta; class Magnoliopsida; order Asparagales; family Amaryllidaceae; genus Agapanthus; species Agapanthus africanus. The sequence continues at coordinate 460,245,748 of CM057344.1, read as the reverse complement.
ACGACGAAGCCGCATATATCCCTGCCACTCCTACTTCCCCTTCGCATTTCTCCAGAACACTCTGTATCACTACGAAGATCCATATTGCTTAGGTATGCCATCGTATAATTACATACGAACTCGAAGAAACTTGTTTCAGTTCGAAAATGATTTCCGGTTCTGGAGAAATTGAATAAGATTATTCGGTTGTCTTTTCTCTTTACCTTCTCTCGGGTTGTGAGGGCTCCTAGTATTAGGAGAGTACACCTATTACGCTTATTAGATAATCTTCTTCTAAATCTTAGGCAGGTGTCAAAAGGTAGGGAAGAAAGAAAACCAATTAGCCTATGTATGGTGTACAGAAGGTAAGAAGTAAAGACATATAAAGTGATTGGAGTGAGGGCGAATACTGTCATGAATTTGGATAGTGGAAGAGGCATTACTAGGAATACCCGGCCAACCCTCGAAACATTTTCATGTTTCAGTCTTTCTAAGCGGTGTTAATTGAAAACTGCTTTCCCAATTAGATTCTAACTACAGTGTATATATTTATCAGATTTCATTCTCACATCCGTATAGCATTACAGACGCTGAGTGAGAGTTGAATATTGGGAATTGGGTGATTAAATCCTCAATATATAAGAATTCATTGTAATTGGTGATATTTGAGGGAATCGCCTGGATTTTCCCTAATGGAAAATATTTGGTTTTGAATATCCGTTGTTATGCACTAATTTCAAACTGATATATCTGTACGTTTATTTTATAAAGTGAGATATAACTTTTTGAAATTATGTTTATGATGTTAACCTATATCAGTTGATGGTTAGGTAATGTGCATCCAACAACGGTGTAATTCTTCTTAACCATAACACATTTTTCAACCTACGACGCACATTGTTTGAGTTATTAAACTCAGTGGACTTATACAAAGTATTGTATGTTGTCCGATGTCCATTTGGGCAAAGGGGTTAGTACTCGTATTATATTCCGTTTACTTATGACTTCTATGGTTTTAGACACGCATTTCGTTGAAATACAAGGTCCAAAATTTATGAAATTATAGGTATAAGAATAAAGTAGAGAACCATACATTGCAAGTATCAGGATTCTTCGTGGTGATCGAAGGTGTAGATACTTATGCTAGGTATTCCGTTGTAAGTAATATATTTGAGAACTTGCTTCTCTCTGAAGTTACTCATCCGTGAGTACGCTCCTTGATGAGTAATGATGCTTGGCCTTCTTCCATTTAGTCGATATGCACTAGAAATGGCTACATGTATTTTGAATCTGGTTCCAATTAAATTAGTCCCTTTGTCTCTATATTGGATATAGAATGGATTTATATCATAACGAAGTTAAGATATATGGAGTACTCCGGCTTATGCTTAAAACCAAAATCTGGATAAACTCAAGACACGTTTCAGTAATGGCAATTTGTGGGTTATCCAGGGCTTTGACGAGGGTTAACATTCTACCATTTGGAGAATCAATAGTTATATTGTTCTTGACTCGCCACCTCTTTAGTAAAATGAATTCTTTTCAAATAACACAAGTGGGAGTATGGTAGAACTGGAAGTGATTCCAAAACCACAAACGATTACTGAAAATTTAGTAGAACCTAAAAATTCAATTGGATTCGACAATCGATTAGCCACTCCGCAGATATTGTGGGTAACCTCAGCCACTCGAGATGTACTTCGGTCTCCTCAAAGTCGGTGACAGGGAGGTTTTTTATGACTCAAACTTGCCACTACTGTTGTCCTAGACTATGAGATCTGGCAGGTGGATGAATATAACGTCATTTTAAATTAGCTTTAGAAGTGCATGTGTATACGACTATGCCAGAGGGTTGTTGTAGTCAGTAGGAGCAGCGGAAGCATGGTAGGCCAGTAGCTTATGTCTATTTATAGACTAAAGTAAGTATAGCGAAGATATATCGTCTATTTATGATATGACAGTCATAGAGCTTGACTTCATCAGAACAATAGACGAACCTGGTAAGAAGGTAGTAGGGAGTCATGTCCTGGTATTTGGATGACGTGCTCATTATAAGAAGTGATGTTCCTATACTACGATCGGTTATACTTTGGTTGTCACAAGGTGTTTCTCCATATAGGATCTGAATAAAATATCAAGGATTCTAGTCACTAGATCTATGGTTTTAGATCTAGATTTGGGAAGTGTCCCAATTTGGGTATTTTGACATTATTCTAAAGTCTTTTAGAATGGACGAATCCTGGCATAGTGCTATACCCGCAGATGATAGAGTCACCCTCTCTAAAGAGATGTTTTCTAGACTGATAAGGAAAGGGATTTGCATGATTGACATATCACTTGCTTAGGCAATTAAGTCAATCATGAAATGTCAAGTACCACACCAGATATTGCTTTTGCACTGGATGCAATAAGCAAATATTAATCCAATCCTGGAGAAACATTAGGAAGCAGTTGTGAACATAAGTGGATGTTCTTGGAATATGGTAACGGCAGCCTCCTTCAGGAAGCGGTTATCATTTCACGCTTCCAAAATGACCTGGATGACAGAGTGGCTGTAAGAGTTAACAGTTTTCCCTCTTTTGAGGGGCAGTATATTGGACAGGTGGTCCAAGCGGATACTGAGGAAGGCATGGCGCAGAATACTGATTAAATTCAGTGGAAGATATGGTCTAAAAAGGTTGTTGGATTTGGAGTTCATTTATGAACTGGGTCCCATCAGATATCCAGACAGATTCTAAGACATGTATCGCTCATTTCGGAAGATAGTCTTTCTCCGCAAAGTTGAAATATAGAGAGATAAAGATAGAAATATTGGAGCGGATCCACTCACTGAGGCTATTTCTCGAACGTAATAGTTTCACAAACGTGCTTTGCGAGACTGATTAGTAGAGAAGTTGGGTGTTCGGTATCACACGGGCTGTGAGTATGCGACACCGCAATAATTAGCCTTAAGTGCAAGTAGAAGATTGTTGGATATAGCGCCCTCAAGTAAGTTATTGTAATCGTAGGCACGCAATTGTGATGATTAAGGGAGGACCTATATGGGTAGAACAGTCTTACTAAAAATGATAGTATGCTATCTGATTTGTCTTTATCATCATGTACATGCATTATGTGGTATTACAGATCACTATTACATATTGATAAAGCCCATAGGATTCTTTCTTGACTACCAGCGTTATGATGGCGATCATACATGTAGGGCTGGGTAGTCCATAAGCACATCCTTAAATGTCCCTAGACGTGGGGGTATCGAGACTGGGTATCGATATTCCGGATGGTGTATATGTTCCTTGACACCGATGAGGGGCGATGGTTGGTCCCATAGCCATTGGTCTTTCGCACTTAAGATCATATACAGGTGCTCACTGGGGGTGAGTACATTGGACGGACTCGACCGGAATATGCTAGATGGTGTTATACCTATTGTCAGATAGCAGTTCTCAGGTGACATGAGTACAGGTTAGTCCTTCGACCTGAGATCGTCATTTGTCTCGTGTGAGTTCCAACTATGCGTTGATTACAACCCTACCACGGCTCAAAGAGTTGTGCAAACAGGTTTTAGTTGGGTACAGTCCCGAGCCACATGGAGGCAGTGAGCGGATCTGTCACTACCCGAAATTGGCACGTGACGGCCCTAGTACTACGCAACGTCTACAGGCGTAACGCAGTAAAAGAAAGCCAAAACCCAGAAATCCAAACCATTAAAAGACAAGAAAAGATAAGAAACATTGTTTAAACTTTTGAAAATCTCAAGTATAAATTCTTTAAGTCCAATTTATTTTCTTGAAAATTTCGGCAGCACCACCTTTGTAAAAACCAATCCCAAAAATAGGTACAACATAAATATAAAGTAAAACATTCCCAACGGGAGCAAATCCATGCCCAACGGCAAAAAATAACCCCCACAACAGATATACGACACCGTAGCGAAGAAATAAAAGACGATACAAAGGAAACTGTATAAAAGACAACCAAGTCATAAAATAATACAATATCGTCCTCACCAAGTCTCTAAGTAAACAAGAAAATAGTAGATAGAGAGTACAAGGATACAATGAATATACAATAAAAAAACGAATAACCACAAAACCCACCTAAGGAAACTGCACACTGTGAGCTGATGCAGTATCCGTAGCAAAAGATGATAAGATAGATGAATAGCCTGCCTCGACTACTCTGGGGAAACAACCTGCAAAACCCTGTGGCACAACGGGGGTGAGTTGCCAACTCGTGAATAGTAAATAACATATGAAGGTAATCGCAAGTATGAACGAACAACGCGAATCTAACATATGTAAGCTAAAAGCAGTAAAAGGTCATATGAATGCGACAATCATGAAAGGTATACTAGCAGGTACAACTAATACATGAAGCAATAATATGACAATCTGTATGCAACAATCATGTAAGGTACTAAATCAGGTACTACTAATACATGAAGTAATGATATGACAATGTATATATGCAATAGTCATGAAAGGTACTCTAACAGGTACAACTAACACATGAAGAAGTGCATATAAATAAAGGTATGTAAATGCAACAGTCATGAAAGGTACTCTATCAGGTACAACTAATACATGAAGCAGTGCATAAACAATAAATGTGGAGTATGGAATGAAATATGTCATTTCCACGGAATCCTGATATCGTGGTAGGATCAAAATCCATCAAGACAATCCAAATCCGAATTCCTCAAATCAGCCCCCAAATTGGCTCTCATATCATATAAGTCTCACAAATTCTGAATGTATAATATCAAATAAATCTCATATATGTTGTATCCAATATCAAGTGAATCTCATATATCTTGAATGTATAATATCAAATAAATCTCATATATCCTGTATCTAATATCAAGTGAATCTCATATATCCTGAATCCAACATCAAGTGAATCTCATATATCCTGAATCCAGTAAGTTTCATATAAAGTGAGTGTCCAACATCGACACCCAAAAACATCATGAAACAAGTGTCAAGCATCGACACGGAAATAATCAAATCCATACGTTCCTCGAATCGTAAGTGTCCGGTATCGACACCCGTGATCCACGTATCGGTCTTTCTCATACTCATACGTTCCTCGAATCGTAAGTGTCCGGTATCGACACCCGTGATCCACGTATCGGTATATACGTTCCTCGAATCGTAAGTGTCCGGTATTGACTCCTATGATCCACTTATCGATTTAAAACAAATCTCAGAGTGGATGCATCCAAATATCAAGTAAAGAATAAGAATACTTGCATAATTTCATGAAACAACCACAGTCCTCAAATCCAGAAAACATCAAGTAATGAATAAGTATAAATGCATGAATCAATACACATATATTAGCATCCCATTCCACTAATATTGTGTATAGGCATATATAACAGCGTCCCATTCCTCTGTTATATATACTTAGGAGTAAAAAAAATATCAGAGAATGTCATATGAAATCCATGGATGTAATATATGCAAACATGAAATAGTAATATGAGCATATAAAGGAAAACCGCTATTTAACTGCAACAAGTTATTAAATATATCATGCGGTTCCTGATTTATCCGAAATCAGATGCAACATCATATACAGGTGAACATGTAGCTATAACAAGGTAAGCGTAACCATGTCGGTATAGCAAGATATGTGTGTCCATATGTAAGTATGTATGATGTAAAAGTATCTGTAGCAAGGTATGTCTCTATACCTATCCATAATACCCTCCAGGTATATGTATGTATGCCAGATGTACATGTAGCTATGTCTCATATATGTATATACCTATCACTAAAGGTACACTATCCTATAAGTATATGGGTAACAAGCATGTAAGCATGTCAGAGCATATGTGTAAGCATGTAGGTATCCAGGCATGCTATATATATATATATATATATATATATATCATATGCAATAAGAAATATGATTCAATATCCCAATGTTCCTAACCAGACAATATCACATCTATAAGTGGGTTGTGCGTGACATGGCAGTTATTGACGGTGTGTGTGGCATACAATCAGTGCTCGTGCAACATGAGCCGTCAATAATTGTGCAGTGTCCTAAGGATACTAGTCCAAGCACGACTGTTGGGGTAAAAATTTACACCCCGGTTGACCAAGTCAAAATCAAAGTCAACCCCAAGCCAAGTAGGCCCAAGCCCAGATCCAGTGGGCCCATGCCCAGGTCGAGCCCGAACATGAACCGGCCGGCCTCCCCCCATGCCAAGATAAAAATTTTGTAATAAATAATTTTGTTGTATTTCTTTTATTTTGTTTTATGGATAAATGTAAGAAAAATAGGCATAAAGCCAAATTTTTGTAAAGCCCATGGCTTATGTGCAAAAAGAAATGGCACATGAGCCATGGGATAGACAAAATACCATTTTGTGAAGCCCAAGAGACTGTGTGTAAAGTGTATAGCCTATAAAGGCAAAGATAATAAAAATATCCCAACAACTTTTTCTCTCTCCAAAAAAATTTTTTAGATCTGAGATCTTTCTCCTTCCTCAAGATTCTAAAAATCTTCTCCTTTCTTTTGAATTAAATCAAGAGTTTTACTCTTCATTTATAAAACTAAATAGTTTTTCACCACAAAACCCAAAAAGAGGAACTCAGATCTTCCATTAGATCTCAAAAAGAAGAGATTTTTAACATCTCACATCTCTTGATCTTCAAGATCCTGCCAACAGAGGAGGAAGAAGAAGACCCATCTCCAGAAACCCCACTTTAGGGAAGAACTAGGACTCAAAGGGAGAAGCCCTTCATCAGTTTCAAAACAGCTTAAGAGTTTTCATTCCATCCTAATTTCTCTTTCGAGAATTTCTGGGGCTGAAAACCTCTTTTTCTCGCAAGCGCCCAAGCGCTCAAGCGCCCAGCGCTTAAGCGCCAAGCGCCTACGTGCCGACACGTGGCGAGCTAGCGCTCGAGAGCCTGGCGCTCAAGCACCCAGCACTCAAGCGCAAAGCGCCCACGTACCGACACGTGGCACACAAGCGCTCGAACGCCCGGCGCTCGAGCGCCCAGCGCTCCAGCGCAAAGCATCCACATGCCGACACGTGGCGCGCTAGTGCTTGAGCGCCTGGCGCTCCAGCGCCATGCGCTCAAGTGCAAAGAGCCCACATGCCGACACGTGGCGTGCCTGCGCTACGGCTCCCTGCGCTCAAGCATAAAGCACCCACGTGCCGACACGTGGCGCACTTGCGCTCCAGCGCCAAGCGCTCAAGCGCAAAGCGCCCACATGCCGACACGTGGCGCGCTAGCACCTAAGCGCATAGCACCTAAGCGCACAGCGCTCAAGGCGCTGACCCCACGCGTTCTTTGTGCGCTTTTTCCTTTTTTATATATATATACATGTATATATATGTACAGATATACACACACTCCACAACACTGTCCCTCCCAAAAAAAATTTTGGGCCGGGGCTCTGCCCCGCACCCTGCAAGTGGGCTACTAGCCCCCTTGACCCCAGCACGCTATCCGGGTAGCGGGACCTCCGTAAAAACTCTGCGTCGCTCCCGATATATCCAAGCCCCCTCCAAAATAAAACACACGTACACTGCACATTGAGTTCGCATGACCAGTTTAACCCGTTAATCGGAGGTTCCCTTCGCTCCAAAGGCGAGGGGTAATTAACAGCATCTTAGTCCGCGGCTTCCGGAGATTCGAATCCCCACAATCAATAAACCCCGGCTTACCCTAGGCAGGGGGAATCTGCAGTACGCCTGACAAGCGCGCGCGCATATTCCCATCTCAATGGGGTGATGAAAAACACCCTACAGATTCTGGCACACCCAGTGGGACCCATCTCTCCTCCCATATTTCGGGTTAAACGCTCATGCGAACTCAATCAATATACATGTCGATTGCCTATACTGAAATGATGTTTTTTTCTTCCGTGAAGCAATCAACTTTCGACGACAATGTCTCCCATGACGAATTCATCTTCCAACGCGACCCCGATCCCGTACGTGGTCAAGGTCAATGCTCGTATTGTTCTCCCCGCAAGCCACAGTCGACAGTAGGAGGAACTGCCCCGCCAGTTTGGCAACGTCATCATCTACCCTGCCGGAAGCGCTCATCTGGCAGAAATCCCGGCAAAACAGGTGGCCAAGCCGGTCTCAAGAGGCAAGAGGCCGAATGTTGTGATCGCTAAGGCACTACAACCGAAGCTTAAAACGGTGTCTGAACAACTCTTTGGCGCTCCGGCTGGGGGCAAGACTTCCGGTACAAAGGGCAACATCAAATGTTGAGGACGAGCTCAGGCGATGACTCCAATAAATGCACAATCGAGCTTATCTCCAAAATCCTCCATCGCCCGGTCTACGGCGTCTTCCCAAAGAGCCGAAGTCTGCCAAGTGCTTAGAACAGAAAAGTTAAGGCAGAAGCGGCTCAGGTATCGAGCCAACAAGAGGGCCAGAGCTTCGGCCAAGTGGAATCTTGTGAAGTTCCAAGAGCACGGTTACTCTGTGACGATGGCTGAGTCGCCCGTAGAGATCAACAATTCCTTCGAACCTCTGAAGTGGGTTCAGAAAAATGCCATGACCTCCAGAATCAACAAGACAGCGGTCCGAACAATGCTACAAAGACACGTGTCCCGGCCCCAACAGAAAAAGTATGACACTGTCTCTTCAAGAGTCTATCAGGCGCTCTGTGCCACGCGAAAGCAGCGGGGAAAATCCAGAAAAGAAGCGCCAGCACCATTCAAGAATCCGGCCAGGCCAGCCGCCTTCAGTCGACTACCCATCACCAAAACAGGAGGGTCAAGACAGCGATCCGAGAAATCAGTCGCCGATAAGAAAAAGACGGCTGGATATGTTATCCATACGGTCTATATGGCAGGCGGGCGCCCCAGCGACAACCTTCGCAGCAAAAGCAAGGATGGGGCCACCACATCCCAAGCCCAATCTGGCCTGAATGTGGTTGCCGCTGCCTAAGAACAGCCGCCTCCGCTGGATGAAGAAAACCCTCTTGATGAGGATGATAGGTAGAAAGACCCCTCGTTCCATGCAGAGTCAAGCTCGGACAGCAAGGAAGAGCCGACTTTCCGCCCCAGGACTGCGGAGCAAGAGCTGCTTCAAGAGCTTCGAAAACAGCTCAGGAGTAAAGATAAAGAGATGGCCAAGCTCTATTCGAAGATTGACGACTTAACGAACGTTGTGATGCAGCTTACGGCTCAATTTGCTCGAGTGCATCCCAATCAAGCACAAGCCGCAACTCATCAGCCGGGTGATGACAATCCGAAGCAGCCAACGCCTGTTCCTTTGGGTCCAAGGCTGGTCGAGCCGCACGAAAGCCGGCCACATTCTGCTTCTGGGGACGCCTTGGCCCCAGATAACACCATCCCGTTAACACAAGATCGGATAATGGATTTAGTCACTAGCAAGGTTAAAACATTGGTGGCCGAAGCTGAAGCTCAGAAAGAAATTGGCAGTAGCGGGCGGCCATATCCCGCACAGTACGATCTGATCGAGTTCCCGAGCGGCTACATCATTCCTAAGTTCGGAAGATTTGACGGAACGGGAAATGCCAATCAGCACGTCGCCCACTTCAAAGCATCGTGCGGAAATACAGGGGGCAATGATGCGCTCCTTCTTCATCAGTTTGTCAACAGCCTGACCGATGTCGCTTTCGACTGGTACGGGAGTATACCAGACGGGTCCGTTATTACCTTTGCTCAAATGGAGTCTCTGTTTCGGCAAAGGTTCATGAGTGTCAGTGATAAAATCTCCATTGCCGACCTTATGAGGACCATGCCGGGGAAGAATGAAAACAACACCGACTTTATCGCCCGATGGCGTAACCTCACGATCAAGTGCGAACCGCCGCTGGAGCAGGACCAGTCCGTCAGCCTTCTCATTGGGAACCTCAGCAATTGGATGGTCCCATTCTCGTACACAGCAGGCCTCAAGACATTTCAGGAGCTAACCAAGAAAGTCCAAATGCTGGAACGCTCGAAGCAAGAGTCTACCCCGGACTCTCAGAGAGACAAGACTTGGAAAAGCAAGCGGGATGACAACCGTAGAAGCGGGAGTTCCAGCAGCACCAATGTCTTCAATGCGTCTGACAATGAAGAAAAGCAAAGGGCGGGCGAATCCAAAACCAACCGGTCTCAAAAGCCATTGCTGGGAGGAGATGGGCCTTCCCTAGAGGAGAAAACGAACAAGGTTTACTCTTTCAGAAGGGACAAGGTCCGCAAAATTTTTAAAGATGCCTTGAACAACGGCCTACAATTGCCGGAGTCGAAAAGACCCTAAGAAGCAAAAATGACCGACAATCCCCTGTATTGCCCGTACCACCGAGTAGTAAGCCATACGACCGAGGATTGCTATATTTTCACGGACTGGGTTGAGAAGCAGTACAAGGCTGGAAAGATCGAGCTGTCCAAAAGTGTGTTGGTGAACAATCAAGTTGCAACCACCCACTTTATACAGACAAAAACTGAAGCCTTCTGGGAGCAGACAGCCAAACCCGCTACCCTGAGAGATGAAACGGACTCGCCGCAACCTCCTTGGAGTAAGCACATATCTAATAAGACGAAGAAGATGCTAAAGCTGCTTCAGAAAGAGCCCAGGATGGAATGGGAAGGACAGAAGAAGCCTACCAGCCCAGCTGCCAATGCGGCCCCATCGGGCTCAAAATCCAAGAAGCTCAAGAAAAAGAAAAGTGCAGCTCGACGCGAAAAAGAGTCTGTAAGGAGATCAACCATTCAAAAATATATAGATTCCCTCGAAGATTATGAACAGAAGGAAAGAACTCTGATTCAATTGAAGGAGTTCTTCCATGTACAAGCGGCTGAAATTCTGGAGGAGTTAAAAGAAGACACCAATGAAGAGATCCCAGTAGTGACCTGCTACGCCATCCATCTTGGCAGCGAATCTGAGGAGAAGCTCTGTTTTCCCGAAAAGGACGAGGAGCTCGCCACAAAGGCCAATCAAATCCAGCTCAAAAGCGGCAGGGCTCTACCGCCAAATCAGGGCAACGCCCCAAAAGGGAAGGAAAAATAGGTGGCTAATGAGGAAGATGACAGAGAGCCGGCTGATGAAAACTCAAGTCCTTCCTCGGTGGACAATAATGTCTTGGCTCATCTCCGGAAGCTTCCGTCTCTCCTGAGCATCTACGATGCCTTGGTTCTATCTAAGGAGCTTAGAGATGTTCTCATTCACGCTCTACAAAACCCTGAGCGGTATCAGGCTCGCTTTGCGGAAATTAATATGAAAGAAGCTCAGTACACTTTGCAAGCCGCCGCAGTCACATATAAGGATGAAGACTTGCTACTGGGAACAGCTGAGCATAGTCGGCCGCTTTACATGACCGGGTACAACGACGGTCGAATTAATCGCATATTGATTGATCTGGGGTCCTCAGTGAACATCATGAAGTTGCGAACTCTGATGAGTTTGTCAATGGACGTCCGACACCTGTCAAGGGAAAGGATTATCATTCAAGGCTTCAATCAAAACTGCCTGCAATTTCTGGGGTCTATAGCTTTGCCAATCAAATTCGGGGATCTGCAAACTGAAGCTAAGATATACGTGATCGACGCCGACACGTCTTATAAGGTTCTCTTGGGACGGCCATGGCTTCACGATTACGGCATCGTTCCGTCAACTCTCTATGAAGTATACTAAAAATGGAGAAGAAAGACGCATTGACAGAGACATCCAGCCGTTCGGTGTGCATGAAGTCCGATATGAAGATTCTTGGTACTTCATGAACCACCAAAATGCTAAGCCACAACTGACTGAGGATAGACCGGCCCCAAAACTCAAAAGCAAATCTGCGCCGGCTGTCACTTTCAAAAGCAAAAACGCTAAAGTGCGCCCGCGTTTCGGTAGCGAAACTAATGAATCGGACACTGGAAGTCCGTCCTTCCGTAAAACTCGCCCTCATTTCGGTAGCGATATGGATGAATCTGTTACTGAAGCCCCATCTAGCAGCAAAGTCCGCCCTCATCTTGGCAGCGAAACTGAAGTGTCGGAGGAAGAGGTCCTGCCATGCAACAGCGGTGCAGATTGGACCCCTATGCAACAAACAAAACTACGAGAGACCTTCGAAATTGCGGAAGGGTCCCTAGCCGTTATAAGGGTACTGGAGCAAATGTGCAAAGAGCTCGATGCGTTGTCAGTCTCCACCGTGGACCAGCTGAAAACATTCTACGTTCCTGGAAGGAAAAATGGACAGAAGGGCTTCCTGTTTTATGGGTCAAATCCTGTTGTGCACCCGGACGATTTGTCTGTTGCGTGCCTTCCATATGAGAGAGGCATAAGAGCCGTTCTCAATTCCAGATACTATGCGCCCGAGATGCGGGAATACATTAAAAAGTGCGAAAGCCGATTATATCAAACGGAGTCCGAAGCAAAGTTTTACGAAGGGCTATGGTATCCGCCCCAGGTCCGAGCACTCATCGATGGACGAATTCCAGATAGACGGGGCATAGGCTACATTCAGCCGGATTCTAAGGCATGCTACATGATCCATATTAGGGAACCCAGCGAAGAGTCAAATGATGAAGATGAGCTAGCCGAGCTAGAAGAAGCTCCTCAAGAGCTCGAAGATGGCAGACAAGCAACCTTTGACGAGCTAACCGAGATTGACTTAGGAACGCCCGATAATCCAAGGCCGACCTACATCAGCTCACTCTTGTCATAGGAAATGAAAGAGCAGATAATTGCCCTGCTGCATGAGTTGGTCGACTGCTTCGCGTGGACGTACAAAGAAATGCCTGGCCTTTCCCCTAAAGTAGCCGTGCATAAGCTGGCTATAGCTCCTGATGCTAAGACAGTCAAACAAGCTCCTTGAAGAATGAGAAGAGAGTAGGAAGAAAAGGACATCAAGGAATCCAAGAAACTCATCGCTGCCGGCTTCATCAGGGAAGAGAAATATGCGGACTGGATTACATGCATAGCCCCAGTGAAGAAGAAAAATGGGCAGATCCGAGTTTGTGTCGATTTCAGGAAGCTCAACAAGGCATGTCCTAAAGACGACTTCCCGCTACCGGTCATGGAAATGATGGTCGATGACACCTCAAATTACGAGTTGTTCACTGATCAGTCAAAAATATTGCATTTTTAACACGACAATTTCCCTACCATTTGCACTCATCTAGAGGTGTTCGGTATTAATATTGCACATATTAGCAATTTGACGGTAAAATACCAAATAACATGTGTTATATTTTATAACCGACAATTCTGAGGGAAATTGAGTGTTTATCATTGCATCGCATAATCGGTGTTTAGCGCAACACTTGTCTCGAGAATCTGTGCAGGAAATTCCAGGAGAAAAGCCGAAACAGTTAAAAGTGCTGGTAAAAATACGCCAAGTCCAAGACTTGTGATCTGGCAGAAATAGAGAATGAAATATGAAATTCCACACATCAGAAAAATGCTAAAAGGCCAACACAAAGCAGCACAGCAATTTTCATGCAAGGAGGCCTTCAATGGGCCGCGGATCCGCGGCCCATAGGTGCTTCCCGCCGCGGATCCGCGGCTCCATAGACACATCAGCTTCCCAAATTTCCTCCACGTGTCTCCCTTTAACGGCTCAACTTTAAGAAGACTCCAGAATACCATGTGGCTTCATCCAGAAGGCTCGGCCTAACAACCTTACCCAAGAATATTCCTCATTCTAGAATATTCCCTCCAACAACCTTCTTCTAGAAGCCTCCTTATAACAACCTTCTTCTAGAAGCATCCTTGTAACAACCTCATTCTAGAATATTCCCTCCAACAAACTTCTTCTAGAAGATTCTTTCAAACAACCTCATTTTGGAGGGAAAAGTGGTTCATTTTGGAGGGAAATTTGAATTTGAATTCTAGATCTAGGGTTGAGGTGGTTATAAAAGGAGACATTGATCTAGGGTTTTAGGGGGTTAATTAGTTCATTAGTTGTTCAAGGGTTGTTGATCAATTTCCACCCACAAGTTGAATGACACAACTTGTGCATTCAAACCCTAACCCTAATCCAAAATCCAAAGACAAAATTCAAGATCTCCGAGTACAATTCAAGCAAGAAGCCATCAACCTTTTAGAAGCGAAGCCGATCTTCAACCGAGCAAGTGATCCAAGACGATCCGCGACTCACGGAGACGTGCGAAGCCAAATAGACGATCTAGTCCGTTCCTCGAATCTTGTAGATCTTGAGAGAATTGTAACAAAATTGTTGATAAATAAAAGGTGAAATTCTTTATCTTGCTTACTTTTATATTCTTGCATTTGTGATGAGATCTCAATTCTTGATTGTGTTTCTTGTTTTGATGCTTGAGTGAAAACTCCGCTCGTGGAGGAATCGAGAAGATTGATAGTTGATGATGATTAGATTCTAGTACGATTCTTAAGTCCTATGAGTTTTGTAAACACTAGTAAATTGATGAATCGACAACCTAGTTTTGAGCGAGATGCTTTATTGAATGTTTTCTCTCTTAATTAGCGATCCACGATCGATGCTTGAATTTACTAAAGGCTAGAATGTGAATGAAATCAACGAAAGGACAACGGATAGATGATGAAACCCTAGTTTCCGCAAGAAATCCCTAATTCTCGTTAATCATCATCAATCTAGCATCAAATCATCAATGGATAAGAAAACGTAACCACAAGTTTTCATCACTACTATCGAGTCGATCGATTCCTACGAGCCTCATTTCAAATCTTGATAACTAATTCAATTTGGATAATTCTTGATTCTCGATTCTTGGTCTTTAGTATTTCTTTAAAATTCTTAAATCTAATTTCAAAATTCAAGAATCATTTTCTTTTCTTCTTTTCATTTCGACTCATCTAAAACAATAGCAAGCAAAACACACATTTCTGTGGACGATCCGCACTCACTAACGAACCTACAATTGACACCGTTATTGATTGTGGTTTACAAATTTCTTTGGTTGTGATCTTTACACATTTTCTAAAACACGACACACAAAGAGTTCATTCAATCAAATGGCGTCGTTGCCAGGGATAGTGCTCTAATTCGTTCGTTTTTGAAATTTGAGTTGAAAAGTTTTTCCATCAAAATTTTTAGATCGAAATTCGCGCAAACACTAAACGATTCGTTGTGATTTGTTGCGAGGAAATCTGTAATCGGTGGAGCATGTGGAAAAATATTCAGAGCATTCCAGAGTGCTCAAGAAGTGAACAGGAGCTGCTGCAAGAATTTTTGTATAGAGAATCATCCGTACCACTGCGTTTCCGCGGTCTTAGTACCATAACCACGGTGGTTCCGTGGCTAGGGTAGTTGTTCATTGCACCAAAATTTCTCTGGTAACTTCTATCTTTCTTATCTCATCCTCAATCTGCTCCAATAACAAATTTGCTGCAGGTTTCTTTGCAAAAATTCGCAGCGCCGCAAAAATAAAAATTGTGCGTGTTTGATCTTGGTTGTTTGCATTATTAATACGGAAATTAAGGGGCAAAGACAAAATTCAGATTAGGTGGGGAGTTCATTACCTTTCCTAAACCCCGAAAATCACAAAATTGCATCCGCATTACCCTCATTAACTAAAAGAAATCTAGACTTGACTCTAAGGACCGTCGCGCTCAATTAGGACAAGAGAAGGCCATGGGTAATCCAATGTTTATCCGCGTTTCTTTTGTGGTGTCTAAGGCAAGTGTGTCTAAGGCAAGTGGTTACTTAATTAGGCCCACTACTTACGTAGAGGAGAACCTCCCACTTACCTGGCACTTACCTGGCCACAGGAGAGACAAAGAGGCAGTGGAGGATTGATCCTGCGACTTATCTTTTGGCAGTTAGGAGCGGTCTAGAGCCTTGACCTAGGTGACCACTAGACTTAGGGTTGTGTGTACATTTGTTGTGATTTGCATCATTTTTTTTCAAAAATTCGTATTATTTTTCAAAACAAACACCAACTACTTCATCTTTCTCCTAATTATATCAACGCCGCCACTTGTGCTAAACCCTTTAGTGCAAGCTCGGCTGGACATGGGATTCTAGTGCCCGTTTAGTCCGCGTTCCTTCTATCGACCCCAAAGTCGGTATTTCTACATTTACTTCTTCTTTACCCACCACCACACCCATTTCGATGGACGATTCTCCATCGAACTTCTTTACCACTACTCTGCCGCCGTCCGCAGGTGCGCAGAATCCACCACGCATCTCTCTCCAAGAGAGATGCTATCCTACACGAGGACCTCTTTCGACCTGTCTCTCCATTCCACCAGCCAACGGGGACAATTTTCAAATTAAATCCCAATACATCAACCTTCTACCTAAATACCACGGTGTCAAGTCTGAAGACGCATATGTCTTTATCACCAAATTTGAAACTGTATGCGCAATGATGGGTACTTCACAGCTTTCCGTGGATGCTATGCGTCTTCGTCTTCTCCCATTTACCTTGTGCGATATAGCCGAAAAGTGGCTGTATAACACAACCGCACATTCAATTTCAAACTGGGGAGAATTCGTCAAAGCATTCCTAAACAAATTTTACCCCTATCATAAGACAGCTCGAGTCCGTAGCGAAATCAATCAATTCACCCAGCTTCCCAATGAAACATTCTCAAAATGTCTTGAACGCTTTAAGGATTTGTTAGTTCAATATCCACATCACGGAATCCCCAGATGGGATCTGTGCCGAATCATATATGAGGGCATTAATCGTAACACAAAACAGACCCTTGAATTAATGTGTCAAGGCAACTTCATGACCAAAGATGATGGGGAAGCCTGGAAATTCCTAGAAGATTTCGCTGAAAAATCTTTACACTGGGAGGGTGTGAGTCAATCGTCTAGGGGTGGCAATAACCAATCGGATGTTTCCATAGGAGTTAGAGCTGACATTTCAGCTATGCAAAAGAAACTCGAGACTATGGAAAACAAATTTTTAGCCGCCGCCCTAAATCAAATGTAACTCTCCAAAAATGTATGTGGATGCTGTTCTGATCCATCACATCTCACGGAAGAATGTCTATTGAATTCTCCGTTTCAAGGTCACGAGCATACCAATGCTGCTTTTCAAAGACCTAGAAACGATCCATTTTCTTCCACATATAATCAGGGTTGGAGGAATCACCCTAACTTTGCTTGGAACCAATCACAATGTCAAAACACGGTTCCAACCCAAAACAATTTCCAAAGGGTCCCTCCACCACAACAACAACCACTTCCATTGAGTCAGCACCCCTTCCAAGTACAAAACATTCAAAATCCGGTCAACACACCCGCACCGTCTAGTTCTTTGCAGTTGACCGGAACTGATGAATCCTCTTCATTTACACAATACATGAATTTTGTCCTAACAAATATCATGCAAGTTTCGGCTGAGATGAAGTCTTCCGTCGATAAAATCGAGAAAACTCTGCGTCTCAAAGTGAGACTATAAAATCGATGGAAGAAGAAATTGCACGATTAAAAGATGAAATGAGTGCAAGAGAGAAAAGGAAACTTCCAGCTCAACCTTTACCCAATCCTGGCTATTCACATCATGTGAATGCAATCATGTTGAGATGTGGAAGAGTGCTTGACAATCACGTTGGGGAAGAGATTGATAACACTGAAAAATCTATCGATGATACCCCGGCTGAAACCTTTCCTTCCACTTCTACTTCTAATTCTGATCCCAGTTCTTCTACCCCACCACCTTCTTCCGAGCCTATTCTCCGTTTCCCCCAAGGCTCGACACCTCAGCCCACACAGAAAATGATCCCCACTCCTATTCTTATATCGTTCCTACCCACACGATCTTCTCCAATGTTGGACCCTGATCTTATTGCTCAAGCTCCTTACCCGAATCGGTTAAGGGGAAACACACTGAGTCCACAAATGGAGAAGATCAAGGAAATGTTTAAACAGGTTAACATCAATATCTCTCTTCTAGATGCAATCCAACAAGTCCCCGCATATGCGAAAGTTCTTAAAGACTTGTGCACTAGAAAGAGGAAGACTAAGTGCCCAAGAAGATATTCATGGCAAAGACAGTAGACACGGTTTTCTCCCAACAATTACCGAGGAAACGTAAGGATCCTGGATATCCTACTATTTCCATTTCTATCGGGGAGAAGCACATCAATCGTGCTCTAATCGACCTTGGCGCAACTGTTAACCTGCTTCCTTTCTCGGTTTACGAGCAGTTAGGGATCGGAGAGTTGAAACCAGCCCATTGCACTCTCCAGATGGCTGACCGATCAATCACCAAACCTAGGGGTGAACTGGAGGATGTGTTAATAAAAATCGGGGAATTTGTATTCCCTTTGGACTTTATTGTACTTGATACACAGCCTGTAGCAAACCCACGGAATCAAATTCCGGTGATTTTAGGTCGCTCCTTTTTGGCCACTTCCAATGCAATAATCAACTGTCGTAATGGCTCTATGACCCTATCCTTCGGGAATAGGTCAATAAAGCTGAACATTTACAAGTTGGGAAGTGTACCCTCCGAACCTACTGCTCATGTCTGTTCTATCGAATTAATGGATGTCGACAGCAGCAAATTTGACGATCCTCATGATACTGATCTAGACTTTTTTCTTATGTTATTGTTTGACCCAACTATGTATCATACGGACTCTTCCACCGAGTTGTCCGGATCAACAAATAACACTGATTATGAACCGTTTTTGGAGTCTGAAGATCACCCCGCGCTTTGTGATGACATTATTCTTCGGGGTATTGATGGGACTTTTGAGGAGATCTTCGCTGATGAACTCGCATTTTTGAATGACACGGGTGTTGAGATGAATTATCTCCCAATCAATGAAATTGAACCTCCACCCCTTCTTCTGAACCGTAAGGATGCGAGTAATCCATCACATTCACTGCATCGTCTCTCCAAAACGAGACGCATGCACATTCTATTCTTCCACTTACCTTTTCCCTGCTTCTTCTTCCACCAACCTGAGCACTACATTGATAAAATCTTTGAATGGTTGGTGTTGACATTCGGTCTTTGCAAAGCTTGGCATCGACCAATGATTCTTGACCCCCTCATATGATTTTCAAAGATTAAACATTGCTTAACTCAAGTTTGGGGGGGTGTAATCTGGCTCTTGAAAAGAAAATTTTTACATAAAATGATGAGCCAAAAATAAGTTTGGGGGAGAATCTTCACTTAAATATTTTGCCCCCATTAATAAATGTCCTCCCAAGCTTACAGGTTTTTTGAGGTTTAGCCGATAGCAACAGCGAGGACACTGTTGAAAACAAGTTTGGGGGAGGTTTGTGCTTATTTTCGCATCACTTCGCATACTTCGCATAAGCACAAAACATATCATTTAAAACATTTAAAACATATAAAAAGTTAAAAAATTTCAAAAATAAAAAAAATAAAAAAAATTTGTACATAAATAAGATAATAAAAGATTAGATAGTGAAAAATTACATCCAAAAGGTTGGAAAAATTTAAGAAAACCAAGAAAATTAGAAGTTTTCTTATACGAACTAGTAATAAGTAGTTATGAGCCGTTGTCCCAAGGGTTAGTAAGATGAAGGAAGTCACTAATCTGAGAATAAAAATAAGTCTAAAAAATAGTTCCTATTCTGGAAGCCAAACATTTTGAACGTTGATACCCTGCTATTCGCACTTACACACGTCTTGAAACTCGGGATAGTAGAGGATACCTTGAAATGCCCTTGTCTAAACGCCGATGTATGAAGGAAATTAAAAAAATGAAGAAAATATAAAGTGGTGAGAAAAATGAACACTGATTTTGTTATCGCCAAGGCAGCAATAAAAAAATATAGCACGGGTGCCTCTTCACCTAGTGCCTTAGACCAATTGGTCTGGGAGTCACTGCTAAGCCTTAGGTGGTGCAAGACGAGGAAAAACACCAAATAAGCAAGCACATGAGTAATCGGTCGGTTAGTACCTCAAGAAGTATTAACGGTCGCATGAAAGTGTGTGACCAAATTCATCTAAATATTCATTAATTAAAATGTACTGAGGCAGATGGACAAGAGTGTGATAGCTTGAATTGAATTCTCCGGGTGTAGGGATGTCTTTTACACACACGTAGGGTTATATAATCGATGTTTGGAAGAAAGATAGGAATGAAGAATAAAGACGATGTTTTATTGAAAGATGATGTGATTTCTGACATTTTTTCATGACTATTAAGATAGGGCTCATGACAACCGAAAAGTTAGCATAGTTGGAAACCCTAATTTTCAAAGTCTTTCTTTCACAATTCTTATCTTTAAATGTAACTTTCACGGTCTTCCTTTTATTATTGGATTTTGTGGGTGCAATCCGCTGAAAACCCTCAGGTGACAACACTCCTCCTACTAGGGACACCTAGAGGTTTAAAGGCTTGTTGCAGTGCTCAGTGCAATCGTGTTGCCTACGAAAGTGTGCTAGTTAGTTTTTCTCTTTCTCCTTCTCTTTTTAATAAAACAGTTCGCTCGAGACAACCGAAAATATGTTTGGGGGAATTTGATCAGTCCAAAATATTGCATTTTTAACACGACAATTTCCCTACCATTTGCACTCATCTAGAGGTGTTCGGTATTAATATTGCACATATTAGCAATTTGACTGTAAAATAGCAAATAACATGTGTTATATATTATAACCGAAAATTCTGAGGGAAATTGAGTGTTTATCATTGCATCGCTTAATCTGTGTATAGCGCAACACTTGTCTCGAGAATCTGTGCAGGAAATTCCAGGAGAAAAGCTGAAACAGTTAAAAGTGCTGGTAAAAATACGCCACGTCCAAGACTTGTGATCTGGCAGAAATATAGAATGAAATATGAAATTCCACACATCAGAAAAGTGCTAAAAGGCCAACACAAAGCAGCACAGCAATTTTCATGCAAGGAGGCCTTCAATGGGCCGCGGATCCGCGGCCAATAGGTGCTTCCCGCCGCGGATCCGCGGCGCCATGGACACATCAGCTTCCCAAATTTCCTCCACGTGTCTCCTTTTAACAGCTCAGCTTTCAGAAGACTCTAGAATACCGCGTGGCTTCATCCAGAAGGCTCGGCCTAACAACCTTACCCAAGAATATTCCTCATTCTAGAATATTCCCTCCAACAACCTTCTTCTAGAAGCCTCCTTATAACAACCTTCTTCTAGAAGCCTCCTTGTAACAACTTCATTCTAGAATATTCCTTCCAACAAACTTCTTCTAGAAGATTCTTTCTAACAACCTCATTTTGGAGGGAAAATTCAAATGAGGTGGTTCATTTTGGAGGGAAAAGTGGTTCATTTTCGAGGGAAATTTGAATTTGAATTCTAGATCTAGGGTTGAGGTGGTTATAAAAGGAGACATAGATCTAGGGTTTTATGGGTTAATTAGTTCATTAGTTGTTCAAGGGTTGTTGATCAATTTCCACCCACAAGTTGAGTGACACAACTTGTGCATTCAAACCCTAACCCTAATTCAAAATCCAAAGCCAAAATTCAAGATCTCCGAGTACAATTCAAGCAAGAAGCCATCAATCTTTTAGAAGTGAAGCCGATCTTCAACCGAGCAAGTGATCCAAGACGATCCGCGACTCACGGAGACGTGCGAAGCCAAATCGACGATCTAGTTCATTCCTCGAATCTTGTAGATCTTGAGAGAATTGTAACAAAATTGTTGATAAATAAAAGGTGAAATTCTTTATCTTGCTTACTTTTATATTCTTGCATTTGTGATGAGATCTCAATTCTTGATTGTGTTTCTTGTTATGATGCTTGAGTAAAACTCCGCTCGTGGAGGAATCGAGAAGATTGATAGTTGATGATGATTAGATTCTAGTACGATTCTTAAGTCCTATGAGTTTTGTAAACTCTAGTAAATTGAAGTATCGACAACCTAGTTTTGAGCGAGATGCTTTACTGAATGTTTTCGCTTTTAATTAGCGATCCACGATCAATGCTTGAATTTACTAAAGGCTAGAATGTGAATGAAATCAACGAAAGGACAATGGATGGATGATGAAACCCTAGTTTCCGCAAGAAATCCCTAATTCTTGTTGATCATCATCGATCTAGTATCAAATCATCAATGGATAAGAAAACGTAACCACAAGTTTTCATCACTACTATTGATTCGATCGATTCCTACGAGCCTCATTTCAAATCTTGATAACTAATTCAATTTGGATAATTCTTGATTCTCGATTCTTGATCTTTAGTATTTCTTTAAAATTCTTAAAACTAAATTTCAAAATTCATGAATCATTTTCTTTTCTTCTTTTCATTTTGACTCATCTAAAACAATAGCAAGCAAAACACACATCTCTGTGGACGATCCGCACTCACTAACGAACCTACAATTGACACCGTTATTGATTGCGGTTTACAAATTTCTTTGGTTGTGATCTTTACACATTTTCTAAAACACGAGACACAAAGAGTTCATTCAATCATTCACCTTTATGGATGGCTCGTCTGGGTATAATCAGATCAAAATGTCGCCTGAGGATGAGAAGCATACAGCATTCCGAACCCTGATCGGAATATACTGCTACAAGGTGATGCCGTTCGGACTGAAGAATGCAGGTGCTATGTACCAATGAGCAATGACCAATATCTTTGATGACCTAATTCATAAAGTCGTCGAATGTTATGTTGATGATCTGGTCGTCAGGACTAAAACCAAGGCCGATCATATCCAAGATCTCAGGACCGTTCTCACCAGACTGAGGGAATACGATCTGAAGATGAATCCTCTGAAATGCGCTTTTGGCGTGTCATCGGGTAAATTCCTGGGTTTTATAGTCCAGCATCGAGGGATCGAAGTTGACCCATCAAAGATAAATGCCATCATGGAGATGCCCCCTCCGAAGAGTCTGACCCAGCTAAGATCTTCTCAAGGCAAGCTTTCTTATATACGGAGGTTTATCTCAAATTTATCAGGAAGGTGTAGGCCCTTCTCAAAACTCATGAAGAAAGGAGCTCCTTTTATTTGGGATGCCGAATGTCAAGCAGCGTTCGAAAGCATCAAACAATACTTGTTGCACCCTCCAGTGCTGGCCGCTCCTATTCCAAATAAACTGCTGCTTCTCTACACTGCCGAGGTAGATGAGTCACTCAGTGCGCTCCTTGCCCAGAATAATGAGGAGGGAAAAGAAAATGCCCTCTACTACCTCAGTCGAACACTAGTCGGGGCGGAACACAACTACTCCGCAATCGAAAAGCAATGCCTGGCTCTGATATTTGCTGTGAAGAAGCTGAGGCACTATTTGCTCGCTCATCGGGTTATGCTGATCTCCAAGGTCGACCCGCTCAAACACTTGATGACCAAAGAAAGCCTAGCCGGCAGAATGGCAAGATGGGCTGTCATGCTACTTGAGTTTGACATAGTTTATACTGCCCAGAAAGCAGTAAAAAGGCAAGCTCTTGCAGAATTTCTCACTGCTCATCCTATACCAGAAGGATCGCCAATCAATTGCGAGTTACCCGACGAATAAGTGCTGCACCTCGAGAATGACGATCTACGTTGGGAGCTCTACTTCGATGGGGCCTCATCGACAAGGACTTCCAGTAAATCAAGCGTCCCGGAGATAAAAGCAGGGATAGGATTGGTGTTCATCATGCCATCAATGGGAACCCTACAGCATTCTTTTGCTCTCACCGAGCCTCGCACAAACAATGAGGCCGAGTATGAAGCTCTGATAGCTGGCTTGGAGCTCGCCATAGAAATGGAGATCCTTCGGCTACGGGTTTACGGTGACTCCCAGCTTGTCGTCAACCAAGTAAGCGGTGACTATAAGATATACAAACCCGAGTTAGCTTGGTACAGAAGCCGGGTGGTAGAACTCATGAAACGGTTCACTCACATTGAACAAATGAGAGTCCCTAGAGCGTTGAACGGAAAGGTTGACGTACTCGCTCGCTTAGCCAAGGAGCTGGCCGATCCTGACATGGACGAAATTCTGATCACAGTCAGGAGCCGGCAAATTCTACCCCCTGTCTCTCTACGAGAAGAAGAAAGCGCGGAACAGAAGAGCAGTCCCGCCGAAGAAGCTTCGATCGTTCGAGACGAGCCCGATTGGAGAGAACCCTTCATAGAGTACTTCCGATATGACAAGCTACCCGAGGGAAGGTCTGCGAGGGTTCAGCTGAAGAAGAGAGCTCTCCGATACGTGTTTGTGAATGACACGCTATACCGCAAGTCATATGACCAACTCTAGCTCAGGTGCCTGTCATCGGCCGAGGCCCAAAAAGTCATGAAAGAAGTTCACTCAGGCGTTTGCGGTGCTCACCAATCTGGCCCCAAGATGCGACTTCAAATTAAACGGCTTGGGTATTACTGGCCCACCATGATACGGGATTGCGGAGAGCATGCAAAGAAATGTTATATCTGCCAAATTCACGGTGATTTCATTCACAAGCACCCCAACCCAACCCTTTAACCCTAGTTAAATCTTTACATGAGTTACTTCTTCTCTCTTGAACCATGGCTGCATTTCTAACCTTATCACAACTTTTCATTATTCATCACAAAAGGATTTTATTCATTCATCTTCTTCTTCCTTTTTGAAAAGCTTCTTGCTTTGATTTTTGTGATGAAAGTAAGTGAGAATAAGAAAACTAATGAGAGCTAAAATCCTACTTCATCATCCTCATCTATCCTTGCCATTTAGATGAGGGTGTTCACTTCATTAGTGAGTGAGAGCTTGTGTTAATGAAACTTCAACGTAGATCATCTTTGTTATCGAAGATCGGAAGCAATCTTGCATCTTTCTCCTCATGGAGCCTCTCGAGAGTCCGGAACTTGATGATCGTAGCGAAGGGACCTCAACACGGAGCTTTAGAAGTGAAGGACCGGACTACAAAAGTTGTAATTCCAAACTCTTAGTGTTAAAGTGTTTAACATGCTTGTTTTCGCCTAATCTCTAGTTTTAAGATCTTGGTTAGGGTTGTTCGGCACGTCTAAATTTTGAATCGGGCATGGTTGATGCCTCGTAGACCCTTGTGAGAGTGCCTAGTAACCCTGCAATGGCATCTAGGGCATACGTATAACTAACACTACTATCATTCACGACGAAGCCGCATATATCCCTGCCACTCTTACTTCCCCTTCGCATTTCTCTAGAACACTCTGTATCATTACGAAGATCCATATTGCTTGGGTATGCCATCATATAATTACATACGAACTCGAAGAAACTTGTTTCAGTTCGAAAATGATTTCTGGTTCTGGAGAAATTGAATAAGATTATTCGGTTTTCTTTTCTCTTTACCTTCTCTCGGGTTGTGAGGGCTCCTAGTATTAGGAGAGTACACCTATTACGCTTATTAGATAATCTTCTTCCAAATCTTAGGCAGGTGTCAAAAGGTAGGGAAGGAAGAAATCCAATTAGCCTATGTATGGTGTACAGAAAGTAAGAAGTAAAGACATATAAAGTGATTGGAGTGAGGGCGAATACTGTCATGAATCTGGATAGTGGAAGGGGAATTAATAGGAATACCCGGCCAACCCTCGAAACATTTTCATGTTTCGGTCTTTCTATGCGGTGTTAAATGAAAACTGCTTTCCCAATTAGATTCTAACTACAGTGTATATATTTATCAGACTTTATTCTCACATCCGTATAGCATTACAGACGCTGAGTAAGAGTTGAATATTGGGAATTAGGTGATTAAATCCTCAATATATAAGAATTCTTTCTAATTGGTGATATTTGAGGGAATCGTCTGGATTTTGCCTAATGGAAAATATTTGGTTTTGAATATCCGTTGTTATGCACCAATTTCAAACTGATATATCTGTACGTTTATTTTATAAAGTGAGATATAACTTTTTGAAATTATGTTTATGACGTTAACCTATATCAGTTGATGGTTAGGTAATGTGCATTCAACAACGGTGTAATTCTTCTTAACCATAACACAGTTTTCAACCTACGACGCACATTGTTTGAGTTATTAAACTCAGTGGACTTATACAAAGTATTGTATGTTGTCCGATGTCCATTAGGGCAAAGTGGTTAGTACTCGTATTATATTCCGTTTACTTATGACTTCTATGGTTTTAGACACGCATTTCGTTGAAATACAAGGTCCAAATTTTGAGAAATTATAGGTATAAGAATAAAGTAGAGAACCATACATTGCAAGTATCAGGATTCTTCGTGGTGATCGAAGGTGTAGATACTTATGCTAGGTATTCCGTTGTAAGTAATATATTTGAGAACTTGCTTCTCTCTGAGGTTACTCATCCGTGAGTACGCTCCTTGATGAGTAATGATGCTTGGCCTTCTTCCATTTAGTCGATATGCACTGGAAATGGCTGCATGTATTTTGAATCTGGTTCCAATTAAATTGGTGCCTTTGTCTCTATATTGAATATAGAATGGATTCATATCATAACGAAGTTAAGTTATATGGAGTAGTCCGGCTTATGCTTAAAACCAAAATCTGGATAAACTCAAGACACGTTTCAGTAATGGCAGTTTGTGGGTTATCCAGGGCTTTGACGAGGGTTAACATTCTACCATTTGGAGAATCAATAGTTATATTGTTCTTGACTCGCCACCTCTTTAGTAAAATGAATTCTTTTCTAAAAACATAAGTGGGAGTATGGTAGAACTGGAAGTGATTCCAGAACCACAAACGATTACTGAAAATTTAGTAGAACCTAAAAATTCAATTGGATTCGACAATCCATTAGCCACTCCACAGATATAGTGGGTAACCCCAGCCACCCGAGATGTACTTTGGTCTCCTCAAAGTCGGCGACAGGGAGGTTTTTTATGACTCAAACTTGCCACTATTGGTGTCCTAGACTATGAGATCTGGTAGGTGGATGAATATAACGTCGTTTTAAATTAGCTTTAGAAGTGCATGTGTATACGACTATGCCAGAGGGTTGTTGTAGTCAGTACGAGCAGCGGAAGCATGGTAGGCCAGTAGCTTATGTCTATTTGTAGACTAAAGCAAGTATAGCGAAGATATATCGTCTATTTTTGATATGACAGTCATAGAGCTTGACTTCATCAGAACAATAGACGAACCTGGTAAGAAGGTAGTAGGGAGTTATGTCCTGGTATTTGGATGGCGTACTCCTTATAGGAAGTGATGTTCCTATACTACGATCGGTTATACTTTGGTTGTCACAAGGTGTTTCTCCACATAGGATCTGAATAAAATATCAGGGATTCTAGTCACTAGATCTATGGTTTTAGATCAGGATTTGGGAAGTGTCCCAATTTGGGTATTTTGACATTAATCTAAAGTCTTTTAGAATGGACGAATCCTGGCGTGGTGGTATACCCGCAGATGATAGAGTCACCCTCTCTAAAGAGATGTTTTCTAGACTGATAAGGAAAGGGATTTGCATGATTGACATATCACTTGCTTAGGCAATTAAGTTAATCATGAAATGTCAAGTACCACACCAGATATTGCTTTTGCACTGGATTCAATAAGCATATATTAATCCAATCCTGGAGAAACATTAGGAAGAAGTTGTGAACATAAGTGGATATTCTTGGAATATGGTAACGGCAGCCTCCTTCAGGAAGCGGTTATCATTTCACGCTTCCAAAGTGACCTGGATGACAGAGTGGCTGTTAGAGTTAACAGTTTTCCCTCTTTTGAGGGGAAGTATATTGGATAGGTGGTCCAAGCGGATACTGAGGAAGGCATGGCGCAGAATACTGATTAAATTCAGTGGAAGATATGGTCTAAAAAGGTTGTTGAATTTGGAGTTCATTTGTGAACGGGGTCCCATCAGACATCCAGACAAATTCTAAGACATGTATCGCTCATTGATTGTTCGTTTTTCCCGTTGTGTAGTATGAAGAGAAATTTGTAAAGAACTTCACAACCAAAAACTATTTTTGACCGCAATCAAACTACGGTGTCGGATGTAGTTAATGAATGAGTGCGGATCGTCCACAGGGATTGCACAATTCAATTGTATTTTTATACGTTTGAAATGAAAAGTTAAGCAACAATAAAAGAAAACATGATTCAAGAATGATTTGTATTCAAGTGTCACTATTCTTTACTCAAGAATCAAGAAACTATAAACAATCAAGAATCGGTTGTTTTGATAATATTTCCAATCAACAATCAAGAATCTAAAAGATGCTCGTAGGAATCGATAGGGTCTATAGACGTGATGTAATCTAAAGATTTCGTATTCTTGTCCTTCGAAGGATTGATACTAGATCGATGATGATCGACAAGAGTTAGGGTTTTCTCGTGAAACTAGGGTTTCATCTTATCCCTTGTTCTGTTGTCGATATCATTCACATTCTAGCCTCTAGCAATTTCAAGAAACGATCCTAACTCCCCAATTTCGAGCGATATCATTCAAGAAAGCATCGTAACGAAATGGGTTGTCGGTTCTTGAACTTGCTAGGGTTTACAAACCATCGTAGGAATCAAGAATCGATTAAATCTATGTTACATCATCATTCTATTAACCGTCTCGACTCCTCGACGAGCGGAGTTTTATTCACACATCACCACACAGAAAAGATTCACAAATTGTAAAGATATCATGATGCGGAATTTAAAGAAAACAAGATAAAAGAATATCACCTTTATTGATCTCAACAATTTTGATTACATTTGCTTCAAGAACTACAAGAAGAAGAATCTAGATTGTTGATCGGGCGTCGCTCGGCTTCATGAGTCGTGGATCGGCTCGGATCGCTTGCTCTGTTGAAGATCGGCTCCGCTCCTAAAGGTTGTCGGGCTTCTTGCTTAATGGGTACTCGGGATTCTTGATTTCAATTGGAATTAGGGTTAGGGTTTCCTACAAGCCCTGTCACTAGACTTGAGGAGGAAGAAGAAGAAGAAAGAGATAGATTGGGGATAGATTCACTAATTGGATGAATAATCCCAAGGTTGAATAATCATTGTATCATGAGCCTAGGGTCTTATTTATAGAACTCCCAAACCCTAGGTTTAGATTTGAATTTCCCTTTCCCTCCAAAAGTTTGTCGAGGAGTTTCTAGAAGGAGTTTGTTAGGAGCTAGCTTAGGGTGTAAGCTAGGGTTTAGGGAAAGTTCTAGAAGTATAAGGCTAATGTAATGTAACTCAAGGTGTTTACTGATCTGGTGGAAGTATCTGGAATATTCTGGAAACTGGGATGTTTTTCTGGACTGTAGGAGCTGATACAGGAATTTTGCACCAAAAATGAGGATCTGAACCCTTAGGCCCACCGCGGATCCGCGGCATTACCAAGCCCATGCCGCTGATCCGCGGCTTGTTGGTGTGCTTGGGCTCTGTGGATTCTTCAGTGGTCTTGGGATTCTGTTTGTGGCTTTTTCTGATATTTAGATTTGTATTTTCCTTTCTGTATTGATACCAGATTTGATTTTAGTGAGTTTACGAGCAATTGTAATGGTCGAGCAATGTAATGATCGAGCAAGCTTCTCTTTTCCTGCACAGACTTCGAAACACGGGTTGCAAGATATAGAAAATATGCTATGTAATGCAATGCAGTCAATTTCCCTATAAATGCCGGTTTTAAGGTCTAGTACATGTAATTTGATATTTTGCGACCGATTTGCTAATATGTAGAATATGAATGCCGAACACTTCTATATGTATGCAGATGATAGGGAAATTGCCGGTTAAAATATGCAATATTTTCGACTGATCAAATACCCCCAAACTTAATTTCGATCGTCTCGAGCGAATGTTTTATTAAAAAGAGAAGGAGAAAATAAAGAAAGAGAAAAAACTAACTAGCACACTTTCGTAGGCAACATGATTGCACTGAGCACGTGCAACAAGCCTTTAAACCTCTAGGTGTCCCTAGTAGGAGGAGTTTTGTCTCCTGAGGGTTTTCAGCGGATTGCACCCACAAAATCCAATAATAAAAGCAAGATCATGAATATTACATTTAAAGAAGAGAATCGTAAAAGAAAAGCTTTGAAAATTAGGGTTTCCAACTAAGCTAGCTTTTCGGTTGTCATGAGCCCTATCTTAATGGTCATGAAAAGATGTTAGAAATCACGTCCTTCCTCAATAAAACATCGTCTTATTCTTCATTCCTATCTTTCTTCCAAACATCGATCATATAACCCTGCGTGTGTGTAAAGACATCCCTACACCCGGAGAATTCAATTCAAGCTATCATACTCTTGCCCATCAGCCTCAGTATATATATATATATTTTTCGATGAGCTTACACACTTTCATGCGACCGTTAATACTTCTTGAGGTACTAACCGACCGATTACTCATGTGCTTGCTTATTTGGTGTATTTTCCTTGTCTTGCACCACCTTAGGTATAGCAGTGACTCCCAGACCAGTTGGCCTTAGGGCACTAGATGAAAAGGCACCCTTGCTATATATTTTTTTATTTCCCTCGGTGATAACAAAACCAGTGTCCATTTTTCTCACCACTTTCTTCATTTTTTTTTTCATACTTTTGGCTTTAAGACAAGAGCATTTCAAGGTATCCTCTACTATCCCAGGCTTTAAGATGTGTGTAAGTGCGAATAGCAGGGTAGCAACATTCAAAATGTTTGGCTTCCAGAATAGAAACTATTTTTCAGACTTATTTTTATCCTCAGATTAGTGACGTCCTTCATCTTACTAACCCTTGGGACAACGGCTCATAACTACTTATTACTAGTTCGTATAAGAAAACTTCTAATTTTCTTAGTTTTCTTAAATTTTTCTAATCTCATGGATGTAATTTTTCACTATCTAAACTTTTATTATCTTATTTATGTACAAAAATATTTTTATAGTTTTGAAAATTTTTAAATTTTTATAGTTTTTAAAGAAATGTTTTGTGCTTATGCAATGTATGATGCAAATGATGCGTAAATAAGCACAAACCTCCCCCAAACTTGTTTTCAACAGTGTCCTCACTGTTGCCATCTGCTAAATCTCGAAAAACCTGTAAGCTTGGGAGGAATTTATTAGTGGGGGAAAAATATTTAAGTGAAGATCCTCCCCCAAACTTATTTTTGGCTCATCATTTTGTAAAAAATTTCTTTTCAAGAGCCAGAAAAAATTATACCCCCCCAAACTTGAATTATGCAATGTTAAACTTTGAAAATCACAAGTGGGGGTAAAAAAATCATTGGTCGATGCCAAGCTTTGCAAAGACCGAAGGTTAACACCAACCATTCAAAAATTTTATCAATGCAGTGCTCGGGTTGGTGGAAGAAAAAGTGGGGAAAGGGTAAGTGGTGGAATAGAATGTGTGTGCGTCTCATTTTGGAGAGACGATGCAGTGTATGTGATGGATTACTCGCATTCTTTTTACAGTTCAGAGGAAGCGGTGGAGGTTTAATTTCAGTGAGTTGGATATGATTCATCTCAACACCCGTGTTATTTAGAAATGCGAGTTCATCAGCGAAGATCTCCTCAAAAGTTTCATCAATACCCCGAAGAATAATGTCATCACAAGGTGCGGGGTGATCTTCAGACTCTAAAATCAGTTCATAATCCGTGTTAATTGTAGACCCGGATATCTCGGTGGAAGAGTCCGTAAGTGTATTATACATAGTTGGGTCAAACAATAACGTATGAAAAGAGTCTAGATCGGTATCAGGAGGATTATCTAATTCGCTGCTGTCGATATCCATTAAGTCGACAGAACAGAACTGAACAGTAGGTTCGGAGGGTACACTTCCTAACTTATAAATGTTCATCTCAATTGTCCTGTTTCCAAAGGATAGGGTCATGGAACCGTTACGACAATTGATGATAGCATTGGAAGTGGCCAAAAAGGGGCGACTTAAAATCACCGGAATTTGATTCCGTGAGTTTGCTACAGGCTGTGTATCAATTACAATAAAGTCCACAGGGAAAATAAATTCCCCAATTTTTATCAACACATCCTCTAGTTCACCCCTAGGTCTGGTGATTGATCGGTCAGCCATCTGGAGAGTGCATGGAGATGGTTTCAACTCTCCGATTCCTAACTGCTCATAAACTGAGAAAGGAAGCAAGTTAACACTTGCCCCAAGATCTAGTAGAGCACGGTTAATGTGTTTCTCCCCAATAGAGATGGAAATCGTAGGATAGCCAGGATCCTTACGTTTCCTCGGTAATTGCTGGGGGAAAGCTGTGTCTACTGTCTTAGCCATGAATATCTTCTTGGGCATTTGTTTCTTCCTCTTTCTAGTGCAAAAATCTTTAAGAACTATTGCGTATGCAGGTACTGGTTGGATAGCATCTAGAAGAGGGATATTAATGTTAACCTGTTTAAACATCTCAGTGATCTTCTCCATCTGTGGACTTGGTGTGTTAGCCCTTAACCGATTAGGATAAGGTGCTTTAGCAATAAGTGCTGGGTCCATCATAGGAGAAGAAAGTGTGTGTGGAACCGATCCCAGTATAGAAGTGGGGATCGTCCGTGGAGGGGTAAAAGAGGTGGGCTGTAATGGCGAGCCTTTTGGGAAATGGAGAATAGGCTCGGAAGAGGGTGGTGGGGTAGAAGAAGTAGGGTCAGAAGTGTGTGTGTGTGGAAAGGTCTCAGCCGGGGTGTTGATATGATTTTCAGTATCATCAACTTCTTCCCCAACATGATTGTCAAGCACTCGTCCAGATCTCAACGTGGTGATTGCATTCACATGATGTGAATAACCAGGATTGGGTAAGGGTTGAGCTGGAAGTTTCCCTTTCTCTCTTGCACTTAGTTCGGCTTTTAATCTTGCAATTTCTTCTTCCATCGATTTAATACTCTCGCTTTGGGACGCAGAGTTTTTCTTCATGTCATCGACGGAAGATTTCATTTCAGCCGAAACTTGCATGATATTTGTTAAGATCAAATTCATGTATTGCACAAAAGAAGAGGATTCATCAGTTCCGGTCAACTGTAAAGGACTAGACAGTGCAGGTGTGTTGACCGTATTTTGAAAATTATGTGCTTGAAAGGGGTGCTGACTTAATTGAAGTTGTGGCTGCTGTTGTGGCGGAGAAACCCTTTGAAAATTGTTTTGGTTTGGAACCGTGTTTTGTGATTGTGATTGGTTCCAAGCAAAATTAGGGTGATTCTTCCAACCCTGATTATATGTGGAAGAAAAAGGATCGTTTCTAGGTCGTTGAAATGCGGCATTGGTATGCTCACGACCTTGAAACGGACATTCTTCCGTCAAGTGAGACGGATCAGAACAGCAGCTACATTGGAAAGTGACATTTGGTTTAGGGAGGCAGCTAAAAATTTGTTTTCCATAGTCTCAAGTTTCTTTTGTATAGCTGAAATGTCAGCTCTAACTCCTATGGAAACATCTGATTGGTTTTTGCCACTCCTAAATGATGGACTTTCCCACTGTAAGGACTTTTCAGCGAACTCTTCTAAATATCGCCAAGCTTCCCCATCATCCTTAGACATAAAAGTACCTTGACACATGTTTTCAAGGCTCTGTTTAGTATTAGGGTTACTGCCCTCATATATGATTCGGCAAAGCTCCCATCTCGGGATGCCATGATGAGGACATTGAACCAATAGATCCTTGAAACGTTCAAAGCATTTAGAGAATGGTTCAGCAGGGAGCTGGGCAAATTGATTCAGTTCGCTACGGTTTCGAGCTGTCTTTTGTATTGGGTAAAATTTCTTAAGGAATGCAGCAACGAATTCTCCCCAATTCGTAATAGAATGTGCGGTAGTGTTGTATAGCCACTTCTCGGCTATATCGCACAATGTAAATGGGAGAAGTCGTAGACGCATCGCATCCACTGAAAGTTGTGACGTACCCATCATTGCGCATACGTTTTCAAATTTGGTAATGAAAACGTAAGCGTCCTCAGTCTCGAGTCCGTGGAATTTGGGTAAAAGATTGATATACTGGGGCTTAATCTCAAAGTTATCCCCATTGGCTGGTGGTGTGGATAAGCAGGTCGAAAGAGGACCTCTAAGTGGATAGCATCTTTCCTGGAGAGAAATGTGGGGTGGATTCTGCGCACCAACGGACGGCGGCAGATTAGGGTCAAAGAAGTTCGATGGATTCGGATCCATCGGTGTGGGTGTGGTAATGGGTAAAGAAAAGGTAAATGGAGAATTATCGACTTCGGAGTCGATAAAGGGTACGCGGACTAAACGGGCACTAGAATCCCGTGTCCAGCCTATCTTGTACTAAAAAGGGTTAGTACAAGTGGCAGCGTTGACTTATAATTAGGGGTAAAATGAATGCGGTGTTTGCTTTTGAAAAAGGGACGGATTTTTGAAAAAATGATGCGACAAAACAAATGCAGCACACAACCCTAGAATCTAGTGGTCACCTAGGTCCGGCTCTAGACCGCTCCTAACTGCCAAAAGACAAGTCGCAGGATAGAATCCTCTACTGCCTCTTTGTCCCCCTGTGGCCGGATAAGTGCCAGGTAAGTGGAAAGGAACCACCACTACAGTGGGCCTAATTAATAACCACTAGCCTTAGACACACTCGCCTTAGGCACCACAAGAAAACGCGGATAAGCAATGAATTACCCACGACCTTCTCTTGTCCTATTGAGCGCGACAGTCCTTAGAGTCTTCTCTAGATTTCTTTTAATTAATGAGGGTAATGCGGATGCAAGTTTTGCGATTTTCGGGGCCTAGGAAGGGTAATGAAATCCCCACCTAATTTGGATTTGGCTGTGCCCCTTAAATTTCCGTATTAGAATGCAAACAACCAAGAAATCAAAAATCACACACAATTTTTATTTTGCTTTTGCGCGCAGCGATTTATTTGCAAAGAATCCTGCAGCAAAGGGTTAATTGGAGCTAAAAAGAGAGAGGGGAGAGAGCAAGAAGATACCTGCACTGAAAATTTTTCAGTAATCCCTTTACCAAGCCGCGGATCAGCCGCACAAACTGGGTTCAGGCCGCGGCAACGCGCTCCAATCGTGGGATCACTGTACACAATTTCACCAGATGCTTCCTGTTTCTACCCTCTGTTCTCTGGTATATTCAAACAAATTTTTCCACAGAACAGAATGCTCCAGATCACCTTGCAATCAAATCACAACACACGTGTAAGAGTTTGTACGAATTTTGATTTCAAGAAGTAAAACGTATTAATTCTTTCACTTCAAACTAAAAATGCAATTGAATTAGCGCGATCCCCGGCAACGGCGCCATTTTGATTGTTCGTTTTTCCCGTTGTGTAGTATGAAGAGAAATTTGTAAAGAACTTCACAACCAAAAACTATTTTTGACCGCAATCAAACTACGGTGTTGGATATAGTTAATGAATGAGTGCGGATCGTCCACAGGGATTGCACAATTCAATTGTATTTTTATACGTTTGAAATGAAAAGTTAAGCAACAATAAAAGAAAACATGATTCAAGAATGATTTGTATTCAAGTGTTACTATTCTTTACTCAAGAATCAAGAAACTATAAACAATCAAGAATCGGTTGTTTTGATAATATTTCCAATCAACAATCAAGAATCTAAAAGATGCTCGTAGGAATCGATAGGGTCTATAGACGTGATGTAATCTAAAGATTTCGTATTCTTGTCCTTCGAAGGATTGATACTAGATCGATGATGATCGACAAGAGTTAGGGTTTTCTCGTGAAACTAGGGTTTCATCTTATCCCTTGTTCTGTTATCGATATCATTCACATTCTAGCCTCTAGCAATTTCAAGAAACGATCCTAACTCCCCAATTTCGAGCGATATCATTCAAGAAAGCATCGTAACGAAATGGGTTGTCGGTTCTTGAACTTGCTAGGGTTTACAAACCATCGTAGGAATCAAGAATCGATTAAAGCTATGTTACATCATCATTCTATTAACCGTCTCGACACCTCGACGAGCGGAGTTTTATTCACACATCACCACACAGAAAAGATTCACAAATTGTAAAGATATCATGATGCGGAATTTAAAGAAAACAAGATAAAAGAATATCACCTTTATTGATCTCAACAATTTTGATTACATTTGCTTCAAGAACTACAAGAAGAAGAATCTAGATTGTTGATCGGGCGTCGCTCGGCTTCATGAGTCGTGGATCGGCTCGGATCGCTTGCTCTGTTGAAGATCGGCTCCGCTCCTAAAGGTTGTCGGGCTTCTTGCTTAATGGGTACTCGGGATTCTTGATTTCAATTGGAATTAGGGTTAGGGTTTCCTACAAGCCCTGTCACTAGACTTGAGGAGGAAGAAGAAGAAGAAAGAGATAGATTGGGGATAGATTCACTAATTGGATGAATAATCCCAAGGTTGAATAATCATTGGATCATGAGCCTAGGGTCTTATTTATAGAACTCCCAGACCCTAGGTTTAGATTTGAATTTCCCTTTCCCTCCAAAAGTTTGTTGAGGAGTTTCTAGAAGGAGTTTGTTAGGAGCTAGCTTAGGGTGTAAGCTAGGGTTTAGGGAAAGTTCTAGAAGTATAAGGCTAATGTAATGTAACTCAAGGTGTTTGCTGATCTGGTGGAAGTATCTGGAATATTCTGGAAACTGGGATGTTTTTCTGGACTGTAGGAGCTGATACAGGAATTTTGCACCAAAAATGAGGATCTGAACCCTTGGGCCCACCGCGGATCTGCGGCATTACCAAGCCCATGCTGCTGATCCGCGGCTTGTTGGTGTGCTTGGGCTCTGTGGATTCTTCAGTGGTCTTGGGCTTCTGTTTGTGGCTTTTTCTGATTTTTAGATTTGTATTTTCCTTTCTGTATTGATACCAGATTTGATTTTAGTGAGTTTACGAGCAATTGTAATGGTCGAGCAATGTAATGATCGAGCAAGCTTCTCTTTTCCTGCACAGACTTCGAAACACGGGTTGCAAGATATAGAAAATATGCTATGTAATGCAATGCAGTCAATTTCCCTAGAAATGCCGGTTTTAAGGTCTAGTACATGTAATTTGATATTTTGTGACCGATTTGCTAATATGTAGAATATGAATGCCGAACACTTCTATATGTATGCAGATGATAGGGAAATTGTCGGTTAAAATATGCAATATTTTCGACTGATCACTCATTACGGGAGATAGTCTTTCTCCGCAAAGTTGAGATATAGAGAGATAAAGATAGAAACATTGGAGCGGATCCACTCACTGAGGCTATTTCTCGAACGTAATAGTTTCACAAACGTGCTTTGCGAGACTGATTAGTAGAGAAGTTGGGTGTTCGGTATCACATGGGCTGTGAGTATGCGACACCGCAATAATTAGCCTTAAGTGCAAGTAGAAGATTGTTGGATATAGCGCCCTCAAGTAAGTTATTGTAATCGTAGGCACGCAATTGTGATGATTAAGGGAGGACCTATATGGGTAGAACAGTCTTACTCAAAATGATAGTATGCTATCTGATTTGTCTTTATCATCATGTACATGCATTATGTGGTATTACAGATCACTATTACATATTGATAAAGCCCATAGGATTCTTTCTTGACTACCAGGGTTATGATGGCGATCATACATGTGGGGCTGGGTAGTCCATAAGCACATCCCTAAATGTCCCTAGACGTGGGGGTATCGAGACAGGGTATCGATATTCCGGATGGTGTATATATTTCTAGACACCGGTGAGGGGTGATGGTTGGTCCCATAGCCATTGGTCTTTCGCACCTAAGATCATATACAGGTGCTCACTGGGGGTGAGTACATTGGACGGACTCGACCGGAATATGCTAGATGGTGTTATACCTATTGTCAGATAGCAGTTCTCAGGTGACATGAGTACAGGTTAGTCCTTCGACCTGAGATCGTCATTTGTCTCGTATGAGTTCCAACTTTGCGTTGATTACAACCCTACCATGGCTCAAAGAGTCATGCAAACAGGTTTTAGTTGGGTACAGTCCCGAGCCACATGGAGGCAGTGAGCGGATCTGTCACGACCCGAAATTGGCACGTGACGGCCCTAATACTACACAACGTCTACAGGCGTAACGTAGTAAAAGAAAGCCAAAACCCAGAAATCTAAACCATTAAAAGACAAGAAAAGATAAGAAACATTGTTTAAACTTTGGAAAATCTCAAGTATAAATTCTTTAAGTCCAATTTATTTTCTTGAAAATTTCGGCAGTACCTCTTTTGTAAAAACCAACCCTAAAAATGGGTACAACATAAATATAAAGTAAAGCATCCCCAACGGGAGCAAATCCACGCCCAACAGCGGAAAATAACCACCACAACAGATATACGATGCCGTAGCGAAGAAATAAAAGACGATAGAAAGGAAACTGTATAAAAGACAACCAAGTCATAAAATAATACAATATCGTCCTTACCAAGTCTCTATGTCAACAAGAAAATAGTAGATGGAGAGTACAAGGATACGACGAATATACAATACAAAAACGAATAACCATAAAACCCACCTAAGCAAACTGCACACTGTGAGCTGATGCGGTATCCGTAGCAATAGATGATAAGATAGATGAATAGCCTGCCTCGACTACTCTGGGGAAACAACCTGCAAAACCCTGTGGCACAACGGGAGTGAGTTGCCAACTCGTGAATAGTAAATAACATATGCAGGTAATCGCAAGTATGCACGTACAGCGCGAATCTAACATATGTATGCTAAAAGCAGTAAAAGGTCATATGAATGAGACAATCATGAAAGGTATACTAGCAGGTACAACTAATACATGAAGCAATAATATGACAATCTGTATGCAACAATCATGTAAGGTACTAAATCAGGTACTACTAATACATGAAGTAATGATATGACAATGTATATATGCAACAGTCATGAAAGGTACTCTAACAGGTACAACTAACACATGAAGAAGTGCATATAAATAAAGGTATGTAAATGCAACAGTCATGAATGGTACTCTATCAGGTACAACTAATATATGAAGCAGTGCATAAACAATAAATGCGGAGTATGGAATGAAATATGTCATTTCCACGGAATCCTGACATCATGGTAGGATCAAAATCCATCAAGACAATCCAAATCCCAATTCCTCAAATCAGCCCCCAAATTGGCTCTCATATCATATAAGTTTCACAAATCCTGAATGTATAATATCAAATAAATCTCATATATCCGGTATCCAATATCAAGTGAATTTCATATATCCTGAATGTATAATATCAAATGAATCTCATATATTCTGTATCCAATATCAAGTGAATCTCATATATCCTGAAACCAACATCAAGTGAATCTCATATATTCTGAATCCAGTAAGTTTCATATAAAGTAAGTGTCCAACATCGACACCCAAAAACATCATGAAACAAGTGTTAAGCATCGACACAGAAATAATCAAATCCATACATTCCTCGAATCGTAAGTGTCCGGTATCGACACCCGTGATCCACGTATCGGTCTTTCTCATATTCATACGTTCCTCGAATCGTAAGTGTCCGGTATCGACACCCGTGATCCACGTATCGGTATATACGTTCCTCGAATCGTAAGTGTCCGGTATTGACACCCATGATCCACG
Organism: Agapanthus africanus; assembly: GCA_030015575.1. Classification (NCBI taxonomy): domain Eukaryota; kingdom Viridiplantae; phylum Streptophyta; class Magnoliopsida; order Asparagales; family Amaryllidaceae; genus Agapanthus; species Agapanthus africanus. The sequence goes on along the minus strand of CM057344.1, from coordinate 460,206,560 downwards.
TATCGGTTTAAAACAAATCTCAGAGTAGATGCATCCAAATATCAAGTAAAGAATAAGAATACTTGCATAATTTCATGAAACAACCACAGTCCTCAAATCCAGAAAACATCAAGTAGTGAATAAGTATAAATGCATGAATCAATACACATATACTAGCGTCCCATTCCACTAATATATGTGTATAGGCATATATAACAGCGTCCCATTCCACTGTTATATATACTTAGGAGTAAAAAAAATATCAGAGAATATCATATGAAATCCATGGATGTAACATATGCAAACATGAAACAGTAATATGAGCATATAAAAGAAAACCGCTATTTAACTGCAACAAGTCATTAAATATATCATGCGGTTCCTGATTTCTCCGAAATCAGGTGCAACATCATATACAGGTGAACATGTAGCTATAACAAGATAAGCGTATCCATGTCGGTATAGCAAGATATGTGTGTCCATATGGAAGTATGTATGATGTAAAAGTATCTGTAGTAAGGTATGTCTCTATACCTATCCATAATACCCTCCAGGTATATGTATGTATGCCAGATGTACATGTAGCTATGTCTCATATATTTATATACCTATCACTAAAGGTACACCCTACAGATTCTGGCACACCCGGTGGGACCTATCTCTCCTCCCATATCTCGAGTTAAACGTTCATGCGAACTCAATCAATATACATATCGATTGCCTATACTGAAATGATGTTTTTTTTCCGTGCAGCAATCAACTTTCGACGACAATGTCTCCCAAGACGAATTCAGCTTCCAACACGACCCCGATCCCCTACGTGGTCAAGGTCAATGCTCGTGTAGTTCTCCCCGCAAGCCTCAGTCGACAGTGGGAGCAACAGCCCCGCCAGTTTGGCTCCGTCATCATCTACCCTGCCGGAAGCGCTCATCTGGCAGAAATCCCGGAAAAACAGGTGGCCAAGCCGGTCTCAAGGGGCAAGAGGCCGAATGTTGTGATCGCTAAGGCACCACAACCGAAGCTTAAAACGGTGTCTGAACAACTCTTTGGCGCTCCGGCTGGGGGCAAGACTTCCGGTACAAAGGGCAACATCAAATGTTGCGGACGAGCTCAGGCGATGACTCCAATAAATGCACAATCGAGCTTATCTCTAAAATCCTCCATCGCCCGGTCTACGGAGTCTTCCCAAAGAGCCAAAGTCTGCCAAGTGCTTAGAACAGAAAAGTTAAGGCAGAAGCGGCTCAGGTATCGAGCCAACAAGAGGGACAGGGCTTCGGCCAAGTGGAATCTTGTGAAGTTCCAAGAGCACGGTTACTCTGTGACGACGGCTGAGTCGGCCGTAAAGATCAGCAATTCCTTCGAACCTCTGAAATAGGTTCAGAAAAATGCCATGATCGCCAGAATCAAGAAGGCAGCGGTCCGAACAATGCTACAAAGAGACGTGTCCCGGCCCCAACAGAAAAAGTATGACACTGTCTTTTCAAGAGTCTATCAGGCGCTCTGTGCCGCGCGAAAGCAGGGGGGCAAATCCAGAAAAGAAGCGCCAGCACCATTCAAGAATCCGTCCAGACCAGCCGCCTTCTGTCGACTACCGTTACCAAAACAGGAGGGTCAAGACAGCGATCCGAGAAATCAGTCGCCGATAAGAAAAAGACGGCTGGATATGTTATCCATACGGTCTATATGGCAGGCGAGCACCCTAGTGACAACCTTCGCAGTAAAAGCAAGGATAGGGCCACCACATCCCAAGCCCAATCTGGCTTGAATGTGGTTGCCGCTGCCTAAGAACAGCCGCCTCCGCTGGATGAAGAAAACCCTCTCGATGAGGATGATAGGCAGAAAGACCCCTCGGTCCATACAGAGTCAAGCTCGGACAGCGAGGAAGAACCAACTTTCTGCCCCAGGACTGCGGAGCAAGAGCTGCTGCAAGAGCTTCAAAAACAGCTCAGGAGCAAAGATAAAGAGATGGCCAAGCTCTATTCGAAGATTGACGACTTAACGAACGTTGTGATGCAGCTTACGGCTCAAATTGCTCGAGCGCCTCCCAATCAAGCACAAGACGCTACTCATCAGCCGGGTGATGACAATCCGAAGCAGCCAACGCCTGTTCCTTTGGGTCCAAGGCTGGTCGAGCCGCACGAAAGCCGGCCATATTCCGCTTCTGAGGACGCCTTGGCCCCAGATAACACCATCCCGGTAACACAAGATCGGATAATGGATTTGGTCACTAGCAAGGTTAAAATATTGGTGGCCGAAGCTGAAGCTCAGAAAGAAATTGGCAGTAGCGGGAGGCCATATCCCGCACAGTACGATCTGATCGAGTTCCCGAGCGGCTACATCATTCCTAAGTTCGGAAGATTTGACGGAATGGGAAATGCCAATCAGCACGTCGCCCACTTCAAAGCATCGTGCGAAAATACAGGGGGCAATAATGCGCTCCTTCTTCATCAGTTTGTCAACAGCCTGACCGGTGTCGCTTTCGACTGGTACGGGAGTATACCAGACGGGTCCGTTATTACCTTTGCTCAAATAGAGTCTCTGTTTCGGCAAAGGTTCATGAGTTTCAGTGATAAAATCTCCATTGCCTACCTTGTGATGACCAAGCCGGGGAAGAATGAAAACAACACCGACTTTATCGCCTGATGGCGTAACCTCACGGTCAAGTGCGAACCGCCGCTGGACCAGGACCAGTCCGTCAGCCATCTCATTGGGAACCTCAGCAATTGGATGGTCCCATTCTCGTGCACAGCGGGCCTCAAGACATTTTAGGAGCTAACCAAGAAAGTCCAAATGCTGGAACGCTCGAAGAAAGAGTCTACCCCGGACTCTCAGAGAGACAAGACTTGGAAAAGAAAGCGGGACGACAACCGTAGAAGCGGGAGTTCCAGCTGTACCAATGTTTTCAATGCGTCCGACAATGAAGAAAAGCGAAGGGCGGGAGAATCCAAAACCAACTGGTCTCAAAAGCCATTGCTGGGAGGAGATGGGCCTTCCCTAGAGGAGAAATAGAACAAGGTTTACTCTTTCAGAAGGGACAAGGTCCGCAAAATTTTTAAAGATGCTTTGAACAACGGCCTACAATTGCCGGAGTCGAAAAGAACCTAAGAAGCAAAAATGACCGACAATCCCCTGTATTACCCGTACCACCGAGTAGTAAGCCATGTGATCGAGGATTGCTATATTTTCAAGGACTGGGTCGAGAAGCAGTACAAGGCTGGAGAGATCGAGCTGTCCAAAAGTGTGTTGGTGAACAATCAAGTTGCAACCACCAACTTTATACAGACAAAAACTGAAGCCTTCTGGGAGCAGACAGACGGACCCGCTACCCTGAGAAATGAAACGGACTCGCTGCAGCCTCCTTGGAGTAAGCACATATCTAATAAGACGAAGAAGATGCTAAAGCTGCTTCAGAAAGAGCCCAGGACGGAATGGGAAGGACAGAAGAAGCCTACCAGCCCAGCTGCCAATGCGGCCCCATCGGGCTCAAAATCCAAGAAGCTCAAGAAGAAGAAAAGTGCAGCTCGGCACGAAAAAGAGTCTGCATGGAGATCAACCATTCAAAAATATATCGATTCCCTTGAAGATTATGAACAGAAGAAAAGAACTCTGATTTAATTGAAGGAGTTCTTCCCTGTACAAGTGGCTGAAATTCTGGAGGAGTTAAAAGAAGACTCCAATGAAGAGATCCCATTAGTGACCTGCTACGCCATCCATCTTGGCAGCGAATCTGAGGAGGAGCTCTGTTTTCCCGAAGAGGTCGAGGAGCTCGCCACAAAGGCCAATCAAATCCAGCTCAGAAGCGGCAGGGCTCTACCGCCAAATCAGGGCAACGCCCCAAAAGAGAAGGAAAAACAGGTGGCTAATGAGGAAGATGGCAGAGAGCCGGCTGATGAAAACTCAAGTCCTTCCTCGGTGGAGTATAATGTCTTGGCTCATCTCCGGAAGCTTCCGTCTCTCCTGAGCTTAAAGATGTCCTCATTCATGCTCTACAAAACCTTGAGCGGTATCAGGCTCGCTTTGCGAAAATTAATATGAAAGAAGCTCAGTACACTTTGCAAGCCGCCACAGTCACATTTAAGGATGAAGACTTGCTACTGGGAACAGCAGAGCATAATCGGCCGCTTTACGTGACCGGGTACAGCGACGGAGATCGAATTAATCGCATATTGATTGATCCGGGGTCCTCAGTGAACATCATGAACTTGCGAACTCTGAAGAGTTTGTCAATGGACGTCCGACACCTGTCAAGGGAAAGGATTGTCATTCAAGGCTTCAATCAAAACTGCCAGCAAGTTCTGGGGTCTATAGCTTTGCCAATCAAATTCGGGGATCTGCAAACTGAAGCTAAGATATACGTGATCGACGCCGACACGTCTTATAAGGTTCTCTTGGGATGGCCATAGCTCCACGATTATGGCATCGTTCCGTAAACTCTCTATCAATGCATGAAGTATACTAAAAATGGAGAAGAAAGACGCATTGATGGAGACATCCAGCCGTTCGGTATGCATGAAGTTCGATATGAAGATTCTTGTTACTTCATGAACCACCAAAATGCTAAGCCACAACAGACGGAGGATAGACCGGCCCCAAAACTAAAAAGCAAATCTGTGCCGGCTGTCACTTTCAAAAGCAAAAACGCTCAAGTGCGCCCGCGTTTCGGTAGCGACACTGATGAGTCCGATGCTGGATGTCCGTCCTTCCGTAAAACTCGCCCTCATTTTGGTAGCGATACGGACGAATCTGTTACTGAAGCCCCATCTAGCAGCAAAGTCCGCCCTCATCTTTGCAGCGACACCGAAGAGTCGGAGGAAGAGGACCTGCCATGCAACAGCGGTGCAGATTGGACCCCTATGCAACAAACAAAACTACGAGAGACCTTCGAAATTGCGGAAGGGTCCCTAGCCGTCACAAGGGTACTGGAGCAGATGTGCAAAGAGCTCGATGCGTTGTCAGTCTCCACCGTGGACCAGCTGAAAATTTTCTACGTTCCTGGAAGGAAAAATGGACAGAAGGGCAACCTGTTTTATATGTCAAATCCTGTTGTGTACCCGGACGATTTGTCTGTCTCGTGCCTTCCATATGAGAGAGGCATAAGAGCCGTTCTCAATCCCAGATACTATGCGCCCGAGATGCGGGAATACTTTTAAAAGTGCGGATGCCGGTTATATCAAATGGAGTCCGAAGCAAAGTTTTACGAAGGGCTATGGTATCCGCCCCAGGTCCGAGCACTCATCGATGGACGAATTCCAGATAGACGGGGCATAGGCTACATTCAGCCGGAGTCTAAGGCATGCTACATGATCCATATTGGGGAACCCAGCGAAGAGTCAAATGATGAAGACGAGCAAGCCGAGCCAAAAGAAGCTCCTCAAGAGCTCGAAGATAGCGGACAAGCAACCTTTGACGAGCTAACCGAGATTGACTTAGGAACGCCCGATAATCTACGACCGACCTACATCAGCTCACACTTGTCGGAGGAAATGAAAGAGCAGATAATTACCCTGCTGCATGAGTTCGTCGACTGCTTCGCGTGGACGTACAAAGAAATGCCTGGCCTTTCCCCTGAAGTAACCGTGCATAAGCTGGCTATATCTCATGATGCTAAGCCAGTCAAACAAGCTCCTCGAAGAATGAGAAGGGAGTGGGAAGAAAAGGTTATCGAGGAAACCAAGAAACTCATCGATGCCAGCTTCATCAGGGAAGAGAAATATGCGGACTGGATTACATGCATAGTCCCAGTGAAGAAGAAAAATGGGCAGATCCGAGTTTGTGTCGATTTCAAGGACCTCGACAAGGCATGTCCTAAAGACGACTTCCCGCTACCGGTCATGGAAATGATGGTCGATGACACCTCAAATTACGAGTTGTTCACCTTTATGGATGGCTTGTCTGGGTATAATCAGATCAAAATGTCGCCTGAGGATGAGAAGCATACAGCATTCCGAACCCCGATCGGAATTTACAGCTATAAGGTGATGCCGTTCGGACTGAAGAACGCTGGTGCTATGTACCAAAGGGCAATGACCAATATCTTTGATGACCTAATTCATAAAGTCGTCGAATGTTATGTTGATGATCTGGTCGTCAAGACTAAAACCAATGCCGATCATATCTAAGATCTCAGGACCGTTCTCACCAGACTGAGGGAATACGATCTAAAGATGAATCCTCTGAAATGCGCTTTTGGTGTGTCATCGAGAAAATTCCTGGGTTTTATAGTCCGGCATCGAGGGATCGAAGATGACCCATCAAAGATAAAGGCCATCATGGAGATTCCCCCTCCGAAGAGTCTAACGCAGCTAAGATCTTTTCAAGGAAAGCTTGCTTATATATGGAGGTTTATCTCAAATTTATCGGGAAGGTGTAGGCCCTTCTCAAAGCTCATGATGAAAGGAGCTCCTTTTATCTGGGATGCCGAATGTCAAGCAGCGTTCGAAAGCATCAAACAATTCTTGTTGCACCCCCTGTGCTGGCCGCTCCCATTCCAAATAAACCGCTGATTCTCTACACTGCTGCGCTAGATGAGTCACTCGGTGCACTCCTTGCCCAGAATAACGAGGAGGGAAAAGAAAATGCCCTCTACTACCTCAGTCGAACTCTAGTCGGGGCGGAACACAACTACTCCCCAATCGAAAAGCAATGCCTGGCTCTGATATTTGCTGTGAAGAAGCTGAGGCACTATTTGCTCGCTCATCGGGTTATGCTGATCTCCAAGGTCGACCCGCTCAAACACTTGATGACCAAAGCAAGCCTAGCCGGCAGAATGGCAAGATGGGATGTCATGCTACTTGAGTTTGACATAGTTTATACTCCCCAGAAAGCAGTATAAGGGCAAGCTCTTGCAGAATTTCTCGCTGGTCATCCTATACCAGAAGGATCGCCACTCAATTGCGAGTTACCCGACGAACAAGTGCTGCACCTCGAGAATGACGTATGTTGGGAGCTCTACTTCGATGGGGCCTCATCGACAAGGACTTCCAGTAAATCAAGCATCTCGGAGATAAAAGCAAGGATAGGATTGGTGTTCATCATGCCATCAATGGGAACCCTACGGCATTCTTTTGCTCTCACCGAGCTTCGCACAAACAATGAGGCTGAGTATGAAGCTCTGATAGCTGGCTTGGAGCTCACCATAGAAATGGAGATCCTTCGGTTACGGGTTTACGGTGACTCCCAGCTTGTCGTCAACCAAGTAAGCGGCGACTATAAGATATACAAACCCGAGTTAGCTTGGTACAGAAGACGGGTGGTGGAACTCATGAAACGGTTCACTCACATTGAACTAATGAGAGTCCCTAGAGTGTTAAACAGAAAGGCTGACGTACTCGCTCGCTTAGCCAAGGAGCTGGCCGATCTTGACATGGATGAAATTCTGATCACAGTCAGGAGCCGGCAAATTCTACCCCTTGTCTCTCTACGAGAAGAAGAAAGCGCGGAACAGAAGAGCAGTCCCGCCGAAGAAGCTTCGATCGTTCGAGACGAGCCCGACTGGAGAGAACCCTTCATAGAGTACTTCCGATACGACAAGCTTCCCGAAGGAAGGTCTGCGAGGGTTCAGCAGAAGAAGAGAGCTCTCCGATACGTGTTTGTGAATGACACGCTATACCGTAGGTCATATGACCAACTCTTACTCAGGTGCCTGTCATCGGCCGAGGCCCAAAAACTCATGAAAGAAGTTCACTCAAGCGTTTGCGGTGCTCACCAATCTGGCCCTAAGATGCAACTTCAAATTAAATGGCTTGGGTATTACTGGCCCACCATGATACGGGATTGCGGAGAGCATGCAAAGAAATGTTATATCTGCCAAATTCACGGTGATTTCATTCACAAGCACCCCAATCCGTTGCATCCTACGGTGGCGTCGTGGCCCTTCGAAGTCTGGGGCACCGACATTGTTGGCCCAATTGATCCTCCATCATCCAAAGGCCACCGGTTCATACTGGCCACGACAGACTACTTCTCCAGATAGGCTGAAGCTGTCCCGCTAAAAGAAGTCAAGACAAAAGATATTCTGACATTCTTCCAGCATAATATTCTATACCGCTTCGGTTCACTAAGAAGAATCATTTCTGACAACGGGCCTTCATTCAAGAGCTTCAATGTCTCAAGGTTCGCTACTCAGCACAAGATAGACTAGAGATATTCCTCCATCTATACTCCAAGAGCCAATGGGCTAGCTGAAGCCTTCAATAAGACTCTATGCAAGCTCCTGAGGAAAAATGCTTCAGCCAACAAGAGAAACTGGAATCTCAAACTTCATGAGGCGTTGTGGGCATATCGTACCACGCACCGTACTCCAACTCAGTCCACTCCATACTCATTGCTCTTCGGAGTGGAGGCGGTCCTCCCCCTCGAAGTCGAAATTCAAAGCTTAAGAATGGCCGTTCAGTACGAGTTGACGGAGGAGGAAAACGTGCTCCTTCGACTTGAAGAGCTCGATGCCCTCGAAGAAAAGAGGCTCGCGGTGCAACAAAATCTGGAGCTATACCGAGTCCAAATGTCACGGGCCTATGACAAGATAACCCGTCTCTGCGCTTTCAAGAAAGGTGAATTGGTGTTGGTCCTCAAAAGACCGATCATCCCCAATCGACATGCCAGGGGAAAATTCGAGCCAAACTGGGAAGGACCATACATCATCGAGAAAGTGTTCGACGGAGGATCCTACCAAGTAATAAGTGCCGAGGGAGAAAGGCCCATGTCACCCATCAATGGCCGATATTTCAAGAAATACTACAAGTGAATGCTCCAAGTCGCAGGAAATTGAGCACATCATCCCTACGGTCTGGATCATACATCCTGCAAAACCGTATACAATCAACGGGCGTAAATAACCCCTACCTCTCCCAAATCCTGCCGGTGAGACTACTTTTAAAGTCCCACCAACGGCAAAAAAAAAAGAAGAAAAAGAAGAAGAAGAGGAAAAAAAAGAAGAAAAAAAAAGGTATGTCCGCAAGCAAAACGGGCACGGATGAAAATCCGAAAGGGTTCCGTGAGTAAAAAAAGCAGGACTACCGGCGAGTTTGTGAAAACCCGAAAGGGCACAAACTCGTAAAAAAGATGAAATACACTCGCAAAGTTCTCTCGACCTTGTGAGGAGAAAATCCCTGCGTGAGATCCTTACGACTCATAAAGGAGCAACACACTTAGGAATCCTCACGATTCCTAAGGAGAACATACACCTGCGAGATCCTCTCGACTCGTAGAGAGAAAATGCTTTTACGAGACCCTTACGGCTCATAAAATTGAAAAGCCTTAGGTGACAGGGACCCAAAACTGTCTCCTAAGCCATCGTTCCCCAACGGGCAATGACAAATGATGAGTCGCTCCTGGCGTTTCGCTTCAGTGTTAGCGGTGCTGATGCCGACCCAAAAAACCAAATCCCAAGTCCTCACGGGGCAAATGATGAGTTGCTCCTGGCATTATTCCAGTGCAGCAATGCTGATGCCAAACAAGATTCAAATTCCAAGTCCCCAAGTGGCGAATGATGAGTCGCTCCTGGTACCATATTCCAATGCAGCGATGCAGATGCTAGCCAAATTCCAAACTCAAATCCCAACGGCGAATGATGAGTCGCTCCTGGTACCATATTCCAGTGCAGCGATGCAGACGCCAACCAAATTCTAACGCCCATACCCCAATGGCGAATGATGAGTCGCTCCTGGTACCATATTCCAGTAAAGCTATGCAGACGCCAACAAAATCTCGAAATTTTTCCGGCCCTACGGTCTGGATCATACATCCTGCAAAACCGTATACAATCCACCGGTGTAAAACAATCCCAATCTCTCCCAAGTCCTGCCGGTGAGACTACTTTTAAAAGTCCCACCAGCTCTCCAAAAAAAAGGTATGTTCACAAGCAAACGGGCACGGATGAAAACCCGAAAGGGCTCCGTGAGTAAAAACAGCAGGACTGCCGGTGAGTTTGTGAAAACCCGAAAGGGCGCAAACTCGTGAAAAGGAGATGAAATGCACTCTCAAAGTCCTCTCGACATTGAGAAGAGAAAATTCCCGCGTGAGATCCTTACGACTCACAAAGGAGTAACACACTTAGGAGTCCCCACGACTCCTAAGGAGAAAATACACCTACGAGATCCTTTCGACTCGTAGGGAGAAAATGCTTTTATGGGACCCTTACGGCCCATAAAATTGAAAAGCCTTAGGTGATAGGGATCTAAACCTGCCTCCTAAGCCATCAATTCCCAAATCCTCTCAGGGCAAATGATGAGTTGCTCCTGGCATTATTCCAGTGCAGCAATGCAGATGCCAAACAAAAAAAACCAATCCCCAAATCCTCTCAAAAACAGATGATGATTCGCTCCTGGTACCATATTCCAGTGTAGCGGTGCTGATGTCAATCCAAATCACATCAAATCAGCAAAACAACCAATGACCTCCCTGGCAGGATCAAATTCCACCTCGGAGACAAGTCAACTTCATCCCTGACACCGCAAGAAGCGGAGCAAGTCAAATCCAGCATCGACCATCCACGTCACTAAAAGGGCAGAATCGACCGTCCAAGTCGCTAAAAGGGCGGCATCGACCGTCCACGTCGCTAAAAGGGCAGAATCGACCGTCCACGTCGCTAAAAGGGCAGCAACGATCGTCCAAGTCACAAAAAGGGCAGAACCGACCGTCCAAGTTGCAAAAAGGGCGGCATCGACCGTCCAAGTCGCAAAAAGGGCAGAACCGACCGTCAAAGTCGCAAAAAGGGCAGCACCGACCGTCGACGTCGCTAAAAGGGTAGCATCGACCGTCCACATCGCTAAAAGGGCAGCAACGACTGTCCAAGTCGTAAAAAGGGCAGAACCGACCGTCTAAGTCGCAAAAGGGCAGTTCGACCGTCCATGTCGTAAAAAGGGCAGTGCCAGTTTCCCAAAAGGTGGGAACCGAATCAAGTCGCCTCCACGTGAAAGAAGATCCATCAATTTCATGCACACGACTCACATATGTGGTGTGCATTTATTGATTGGGGGCAATTTGTTGGGGTAAAAATTTACATCCCGGTTGACCAAGTCAAAATCAAGTCAACCCCAAGCCAAGTGGGCCCAAGCCCAGATCCAGTAGGCCCATGCCCGGGTCGAGCCCGAACATGAAGCGGCCGGCCTCCTCCCATGCCAAGATAAAAAAATTTTAATAAATAATTTTGTTGTATTTCTTTTATTTTGTTTTATGGATAAATGTAAGAAAAATAGGCATAAAGCCAAATTTTTGTAAAGCCCATGGCTTATGTGCAAAAAGAAATGGCACAGAGCCATGGGATAGGCAAAGTGATATTCTGTGAGGCCCAAGGGGCTGTGTGTAAAGTGTATAGCCTATAAAGGCAAGGATAATGAAAATATCCCAACAACTTTTTCTCTCTCCAAAAAAAAATTTTAGATCTGAGATCTTTCTCCTTCCTCAAGGATCTAAAAACCCTCTCTTTTCTTTTGAATTAAATTAAGAGTTTTACTCTTCATTTTATAAAACTAAATAGTTTTTCACCATAAAACCCATAAAGGGGAACTCAGATCTTCCATTAGATCTCAAAAAGAAGAGATTTTTAACATCTCACATCTCTTGATCTTCAAGATCCTGCCAACAGAGGAGGAAGAAGGGGACCCATCTCCAGAAACCCCACTTTGGGGAAGAACTAGGGCTCAAAGGGAGAAGCCCTTCATCAGTTCCAAAACAGCTTAGGAGTTTTCACTCCACCCTAATTTCTCTTTCGAGAATTTCTGGGGCTAAAAACCTCTTTTTCTCGCCGGCGCCCAAGCGCCAGCGCTCAAGCGCCAAGCGCCCACGTGCCGACACGTGGCGCGCTAGCACTCGAGCGCTTCGCGCTCCAGCGCGCAGCACTCAAGCGCAAAGCGCCCACGTGCCGACACGTGGCACGCTAGCGCTCCAGCGCCCAGCGCTCAAGCGCAAAGCGCCCACGTGCTGACACGTGGCGCTCGAGCACCCAGCGCTCAAGCACCTGGCGCTCAAGCGCAAAGCGCCCACGTACCGACACGTGGCTCGCTAGCGCTCGAGCGCCTGGCGCTCAAGCGCAAAGCGCCCACGTGCCGACACATGGAGCGCCTGCGCTCCGGCGCCCTGCGCTCAAGCGCAAAGCGCCCACGTGCCGACACGTGGCGCGCTTGCGCTCCGGCGCCCAGCGCTCAAGCGCAAAGCACCCACATGCCGACACGTGGCGCGCTAGCGCCTACGCGCATAGCACCTAAGCGCACAGCGCTCAAGGCGCTGACCCCACGCGTCTTTTGGGCGCTTTTTCCCTTTATAGATATATATATATACATGTATATATATGTACAGTTACACACACACTCCACAACACTGTCCCCCAAAAAAAAAATTGGGCCGGGGCACTGCCCCGCACCCTGCAAGGGGGCTGCTAGCCCTCTTGACCCTCAGCCCGCTATCCGGGTAGCAGGACCCCCGTAAAAGCTCTGCGTGGCACCCGATATATTCAAGCCCCTCCAAAATAAAACACACGTACACTGCACATTGAGTTCGCATGACCAGTTTAACCCGTTAATCGGAGGTTCCCTCGCTCCAAAGGCGAGAGGTAATTAACGACAGCTTAGTCCGCGGCTGCCGGAGATTCGGATCCCCACAATCAATAAACCCCGGCTTACCCTAGGCAGGGGGAATCTGTAGTACGCCTGACAAGCGCGCGCGTGTATTCCCATCTCAATGGAGTGACGAATAACACCCTACAACAATAATTAACTAAGCAGTAGGGTGAATGCGCAATTCTAAATATAAAATAGAATATGCGGCAAGTCAAGTCATTTCTAGCCCAGACGCATAACGCCATGCGGGCGATTCCCCTGTAGATGTTAAATCTACTCACAAACGCTCCTGGCTAAGTGAAGCCTACCACCTATATTCCCTTTGTCGTAGCGTCCGAAGTCCCCGCCTGCGAACCTAAAATTTCATAAACACATCACATAAGCTAAATATCCTACATCGACGAAAAGACAAAGAAACGCAAGGGTAACGCCCTGAAAATTACACTGCGCACTTAGCGCATCTAACGCGCACGACATCGGTCAAAAACCCTAACTAGGGTCGCTACACTACGAAACACCAAGTCTAGACTCCGATCGTCCCGATCGCGCAACACAACACAATTAAATACAAGGAATATAATAGATATAACCTCGCAACGACTAATCGAACCCACGTCGGAAAAACCCCGAAATCTAGTAAACAACTTATCGCAATATTTCGCACTAGTTTCAAGCTAACGCATATCTAGCGATTACAAACACCTTATAATAGCTTAACTAAGCTATCAAAACCATTTCTATATTTTTAACACTTGCAAAATAAGTTTTAGCAAAAACCTAGTAAGCAATATTTCATAATTAAACAAAGTATTCATTAACAATAATTGACATTTTCTACTAGGTTAAGATTTTCCTAATCACAAATTAACACTTCAATAAAACATTAAAACACTTAAATCAAGTTTTAAGCTTAACTTGAATTTCTAAAAAAACAATTATGAATAATGAATTAAACATGAAATTAAAAGCTTAAATTAACATCTAATTAAGCTAGCATAAAGATTTAAACTTAACAATTAAGGATTAGGGTTAGGATTTTATACCTCCAAATGATTCAAAAACTTGCAACAAGAAAACCAAGATTATCCTCCAAAATCAAGACTTCATGAAGAACAAGCATGGTTTAGGGTTAAAGAAATGAAGGAAAATGATTATATTTGAATTTTTGTGATTTTATTTGGATTTTTCATGATTTATTTTGGATTGAAATGATGAAAAATGAGTGACGAAGCACAAGGTCAGCAAGTGGGAGAGAGGGGCCGGCCATGGACAATGGGGGGGGTTATGAATTTTAGTGAAGAAAGTTCTAGTAAAAATATAATAAATGCTTCATTAAATGCATTTTGCCACCTTTCATTTTCTTTTCTTTTCTTTTTAAAATTTAATTCCATTGACCAAAAAAAATCTAGATATTTAAAAAGAAGGTTCTGAAATAATTGTAGTGATGATTTCTAATGAATCTCATTTAGAAGAAATTTCCCGATTTACGTGTATATTTTACCGGCTAAAATAATATTTTATTTGGGGAAAATTCTATCTGAACCAAAACCTCCCATATACCCCCAAAGTTCACGCACAACCTTTATTTTAGCTAAAATAGGTGCCGGCAAGTTTCTACGGAAGTTTGATCGAAATCGGGTTAAAACTTAAAATACCGACAATTTTGCCCTAAAACGGAAAAATTCACAAAACTATTTCTGAAACGTTACAATCTTCCCCCCTTAAAGAAATTCGGTCCCCGAATTAAAATTTTCACTAAGCGTGCCTTCAAAGAGAAGATTACAAAACTCCCAAATCTCGCTCGCAGCCTCCCAAGTGATCACCTCACTATACGGCTACGTCCAAGAAAACCCTCCATAGATGGCAAGACCCTTGACCGAAGTTCCTCCACCTGCCGAGCCATTAACACAATTGGTTGCCGGTGAACGAAACGATCGCGTCCAAGCCAAATGGTCTGATGCTGAATCATGTGAGAAAGGTCATGAAGGTAATTGCAAAGTATCGACACAAGGAATACGGGGTGAACACTCAATTATCTGGGCGAATGTGCCAAAACAAAGGAAACGGAACTAACTCGCTTTAAGGATCTTAAAAGGACCTTTAATCCTAGGATAAGCTTCCTAAAACTCAACACGTCATTTATCGGAAAAATCCGTAGGAATACATGATCTCCCACTGCGAACTCAAGCCTGCGACCATCACGGTCGGCATAAGACCTCTGTCTGAACGGGGCTACCATCATCCTGACCTGAACCAACTGGATCATTTCTGAAGTCTCTAGACTAGCTGGGGTCCAAAAAATCCTAATCTCGCAGGGTCAGAAAAACAGACTGGAGATCGACACCACCTAACAAATAAAACTTAAAGATTGCCAATTGGAGTGCCTCCTGATAACAGCTATCGAAGGAGAATCCTAACAATGGCAAGTGACGATCCCAACTGCCGAAAACAATTAATACGTACGCATAAGCACATCCTCCAGAGTCGGTATAGCCTGCTCTCATAAAACCATCATCCTGCGGATGGAAAGGTGGAGCTAATGCTCAACTAGTAACCAAGGCTTCCTGAAGCTCCTGCCCAAGCCGGCAAGCGAATAGGGTGCCCTGTTTGGATACGACCCATGAAGGAACTCCGTGCAACGCACAACTTAACAAAGGACAACTGAGAAAACTGAGCATAACCGGAGAACAAACGCCGAATGGAGTCACACCCTGTCTAGACCGGGGTAGACACCACAACGAAATTCGTGGAGATCTGCTTCCATTTCCACTTCGGAACGGTTAAAGGTTGCAACTCTCCAGCCGGTCTGAAATGTCCAACCTTAGCACGCAACAAGATAGACACCCTGAAACAAAATCCGAAACTTCACTCTTCACCCCTGCCCACCCGTAACTATCTCATAAGACACGCTACAAATTGGTGGAACTTGAATGAACACCGAAAGTTGACTGATGTGCCTGCTCTAGGATTTCGCGTCTCTGCCCATTAGCAACAGGTACACAAACGCGTCCCTAAACGTAGCACACCTTGGTCACAAATCAAGGACTCTGAATCATTACCCAGCCAAGTTTTCTCAAGTATCTCTGACGAACGAGCATCGGCGGGCAGTGCCTCGCGAAAGCGATTAAGGAAAAGTGGTCGGGTGTGGACATGAGCAAGCTGTCCCCTCAGTAGAGGCGAACTTAAGCTGTACTCAACGATCGAACAAGAACTGTAAATCTGCAGAAGACTGTCTCAACAATCAAAATCTGCTGCAGGAAGATGTACATTAAGCTCTGGTGGTCCGTGAAAATCTGCCAAGACTCTCCGGACAAGTAGTGTTTTCCAAATTTCCAACGCAAAACCAATGCGGTCATCTCCAAATCATGAGTGGGATATCCTGCTCGTATTTCCTCCAACTGTCGGGAAGTAAAAGCGATAACTCTATAGTGTCAGCTCAGAACACAGTCGAGCCCCACTCGCGAAACATCACATTTAAACAACAAGGTCGCCAGAACTAGAAGCAAAGAAAGAACCGATGCAGTTGTTAACTGGGTCTTCAACTGCCGAAAACTCCGCACGCATGCCTCAGTCCAAAGAAAAAGGAACCTCCATTCCGGTCAGTCCAGTCAACGGTGCAGCGATACACTAGTAATACTGCACGAAACGGCGGTAACAACCTGCTAAGCCCAAAAATCTGCGGAAATCCGTCCGTACCCAAGTCTGGGCCAAAGCTGTATGGCCTCGATCTTCCTCAGAACCATACGAAAACCGTCTCCCGTAACTACAAGACTAAGGAGTCAACACAAACAAGCCTGAAGGAACACTCCAAGAATCTAGCAACAGTTGGGGCTCTCCTAATGTCTGCAAAACAAATCCTCAAGTGCTACTCCTGTCCCTCATGACACATTGAATAGACCAGAATGTCGTCAATAACACAACAATAACTGGTCGAGGAACGGCCTGAAGAAATCTGGTTCATCATATCTATGAATGCTGCTAGGGCATTGGTGAGTCCAACGACACCACCAAAACACACAAAGCCCGTAGCGCGCACAAGGCAGTCTTCGAAATGTCATCACTCCGAACCCGCAACAATGATGACCTGATCCCGAACAAACTTAGAAAAATATCTCGCACTATGGAGCTGATCGAAGAAATCGTCAATGCGAGGTAAAGGATACCTATCCACACCGTAAGCCGGTTTAATTGACGATCGATCAATACTTAACCTTAACTGCCTTCCTTCTCCTTGACGAACAGAAATAGGAGCTCCCCAATGCGAAACACTCATACGCACAAGCCCTCCAACAAACAACTCTGCAGCTGATCCTTAAGCTCCCTAAGCTCTGTCGGCTCATCTGGAACAACGTCGGAAAACTCTCGCACGATAAGAACCTGGTCCAACAACTCAGTGTGGCTCCGGTAACATGAATGAACGCCAAGAGTCCTCGACATCTTCTCCTCAAAAGTCGACTAGCGAAAAAGGCTGAATTCACGTTGTTTGAGGCGGCACCGCTGCCCTCCAGCACAACAAGAACTGACTCGCCGGGAAAACAAAACCTGATTGTTTTCTCGCGGCAGTCCACAGACGCCTAACACGTAGCTAACCAGTCCGTGCCCAGGAGGACGTCAAATCCAACATCTCTAGAAGGATCACAACGACAGATAAATCTCCTAACCGATTGGCACATGACTGAAATACGTGTTGCGCAACAAAAGAATCGCTGACAGAAATTAACACAACAAACGGCTGATCTAGATAACACGACTCTCCTCGTCCCAAACCTCTGCTACTCTCGCGACGGTCACGAAAGCTGTCTCGACGACTAGGCCTCTGTCTCTGGGCTGGTACACCGGTACTAGTCCTTCACTGTTCCGGAACTCCCAAACTCTCTGGAAGGCATGCCTCGTCAACTGGGGCTGCATCTACTGGTGCTATGTAGGTGAGGGAATGCTGCATGCTGATTGCAAGGAACAACTGAGTAACAAGGGTGACAACCTCCTGTCGCTGCGCTCGAACGGTATCAACCAATGAACTCATAGTCTGGCGCATGTCCTGCATCTCTGTTACAAGCCTAGCAATACTATCTGTCGAAGGCGGATCCATCTGTTCCTATGCAACGAGCGTGCCATCCTGGTGAGTCCTCGTCCTACCGGAGTCAATCCTGACCTCGGCCCTCGTTGCATCACTCTGAGTCCCCATAGTCATCGGCGACAAAGGCTATAAATAGAGATAGGATTCGATATGAACACGGAAATCGAATCTCAAGGATATTTATCAAGTAATTTCATGCAATTTGTACTTAGGTCACTTTAGGCGGAGTACCGCATCGTGAGTATGCCGCGGACATACACACACTACGTTACTCTGCTTAAGCTACCTACTCAATCATACCAAGGTCATCCTACACTCCGAAAGGTAAAACCTAGCGCTCTGATACCAACTTTGTTACGACCCGAAATTGGCACGTGACGGCCCTAATACTACGCAACGTCTACAGGCGTAACGCAGTAAAAGAAAGCCAAAACCCAGAAATCTAAACCATTAAAAGACAAGAAAAGATAAAAAACATTGTTTAAACTTTTGAAAATCTCAAGTATAAATTCTTTAAGTCCAATTTATTTTCTTAAAAATTTCGGCAGCACCACCTTTGTAAAAACCAACCCCAAAAATGGGTACAATATAAATATAAATTAAAGCATCCCCAACGGGGGCAAATCCACGCCCAACGGCGGAAAACAACCACCACAACATATGTACGACGCCGTAGCAAAAAATAAAAGACGATAGAAAGGAAAATGTATAAAAGACAACCAAGTCATAAAATAATACAATATCATCCTCACCAAGTCTCTAAGTCAACAAGAAAATAGTAGATGGAGAGTACAAGGATACAACGAATATACAATACAAAAATGAATAACCACAAAACCCACCTAAGCAAACTGCACACCGTGAGATGATGCGGTATCCGTAGCAAAAGATGATAAGATAGATGAATAGCCTGCCTCGACTACTGTGGGGAAACAGCCTGCAAAACCCTGTGGCACAACGGGGGTGAGTTGCCAACTTGTAAATAGTAAATAACATATGCAGGTAATCGCAAGTATGCATGTACAGCGTGAATCTAATATATGTATGCTAAAAGCAGTAAAAGGTCATATGAATGCGATAATCATGAAAGATACACTAGCAGGTACAACTAATACATGAAGCAATAATATGACAATTTGTATGCAACAATCATGTAAGGTACTAAATCAGGTACTACTAATACATGAAGTAATGATATGACAATGTATATATGCAACAGTCATGAAAGGTTGCAACGTTTTGAAAATCGTTTCGGTGAAATTTCGAAAAATCGGTAAAATAAGGAGGTTTTCTGTAAAAATTCAAAATACAAATATCTTATTATAAAAATTAAATATACATATTCTAGCTATGTAATTGCTAGTATTTGGTGTTTATTGAGCCACTGGTGAAATTTCAATTTTTCTGGAAAAAAATTATTTTATTATTATTTTAAGCCGTCACTAATACATTTAATTAGGGAAAATTACAAATTGGAATGAGTTGAAACAAATTTTGTGCATCATAAAACATTAAATAAAATTTTATTGTGTGGTTTTTGAAACGAAATCGTTTGCCAAAACGGTTTAGAAATTATTGAAGAAAAAAGGCTTTTTTAGTGTAAATGGATGTTTGGGGTATTGTATTTATCATTTTCCATCACCCCACACCCATACCCACACTCACACACCCCCATTTATTTCTTGCCTTGGCTGAATTTCATCAGCCCCTACCCCATTTCCCCACTCTATTTCCATGAAAAGAAAAGAAAATTTAGAAAGAGAATAGATAAAAGTGTACGGGCTTTGTTGACTTAGACCACTTTGTTGACTTTCAACACCTCTCTCTCTCCTCATTCCCCCCTCAAAGTGGCCAAGCCCCCCTTCCCCAAAATCAGCAGCAGCCCCTCCATGTTCACCTCTCTTTTCTCTTCAAAAAAATTCATCAAAATGCCTCAAAATCCATGTAAATTCAAAGCTAAATCCAAATCCAACTCTTACCCATTTTTCCTTACCCTAACATGCATGGACTTTGGTGAAAAGAGAGCATTTTGGGAGGCTAGATTTCATGTGAGATCAATAAAATTATGGAGGTATAATTTTAACCCTATAGTTAAATTGTTGATTATTGCTTATGTTAGCTTAATTAAGTGTTTAATTAGGTGTTAACTTGGTTTACCCTTCAAGTTGAAATTGTAAGGAATTGGGTTTGGATCAAGTTAAGGGTTTTGATAAATTTTTCATGCTTTAATTGTGTAGTTGAACGTCTTAAGGTTTGGAAAACCTAATCTTGTTGCTATTATGTAAATTTTTGCATTTAATTTGTCCAAATCAAGTTTTTAAGCAAACAAGGTTTTTGGAATTTGATTAAATAATGAAGACAAAAATCTAATTAGGGTATTCATGGCATTATTAACATTTTAAAGTGTAGTTTAATACTTTAGTTCATGAAAATCCAAGCTAGATTGTAGTTTGTGCATTTTTGCTATAAAATTGTTAAAATTTAGGTATTTTGTAAACTACAATTTTAGGGTTTTTGGAATTTAACGAGATTAAATTATAGGAATTGTTTTTATGACTTATTTAAGATATTTAGTGAATATTGTGGCCGCTAGATTCGTTTATACATCGAGTTTTGTACTAAAACGGTGATTTGTGCTTGCTAGATTTTCGGAAAAATGACTTTTTAAGTGAAATTGGGGCTTTTGTGAATTTTAAACTATTTTATATTATAATTAGTGCTTGTAATTGTACAAATGAGTGTGTTGGGAGTTTTCTCGATGGTTTGGCGTTTGTACGCCGACGTCGAGGGTTTTTGGGTCGATTTGTGAAAGCAACCATAGGTTTTGACCTATGTGGGATTCGTGCGTCGTTTTGGTCATGAGTCGGATTTTAATGCGATATGGTGCGTTATGATATGTAGGTACCCCATGTGTACTTCAAGACGACAAGCAAGCGCGTGGCGACGTCGGCACCGGCGAGCGAGGACCAGGTGAGTAGATTTATATCTACGGGGAGAAGTCGGGGGGATGGCGTATAGCACCCCCGCAGTTCGTGGTGATGGATACGAATACGTATACACACATTTATTGATTATATTTTGTTTGAGTTTATTGATGATAAATATGGATGGTTTAGTATCGCGAAACCCTAGAGTAGTGGTCGCACCATACATGCACACACCCACCCATACTTGCATACATTCTTCTTCCATTTGTGTTTACGGGAATATATATAGTTATGTGTTCACATGGGTATGGGACTATGTGTTCACGTATGGATTTGAGGATGATACTTGGGATTGAGATGAGTCGATGAGATTTGTGTTGAGGTTGTGATATCGGTGATATGGCAGGATTCGTACTTGAGGTACGTCCTGGTGTTATAGCGGATCTTGGGCGGCGATACGGGTGAAAAGTGTTATAAATAAAATGGTCGACATGTGATCGTGATATGAGGCATGATATGCTAGGATATTGATATTAGGCCGTATCAGGCGATGTATACCCCTTGATGATGATATGTGCTGACGATATCGGTTTGTACGAGATTGTCGATCAGTAGTCAGATCATGAGTATATTGAGGATATTAGTATTGTACTAGACATAGGTCAGTACCCTAGACTATGATCTTGGATAAAAAGGATACCAGAGGAATAGTGTGAGGAATATGATATTGACCCGTACCCAGATTTGGGGATGCCGTACGACGGATTTACGTACGAGCTATATCTTGATGATTGATCCGCACTCTTGACTTGGGATGTCTGATTATAGATATAGTATCGGATATGATATTATTGAGGCGGGATCACCGACTAATATATATACAGGTATGTATATGTATCGACTCAGATGTTAGGCGGTTTCCTTACCTGTAGTCTAGCTTGTAGCTTAGCCCTTTAGTTAGTTAGTTGTTAGATTAGATTCGGTTCCTACCTATTTCAAAGCTTACGAATCGTGCGTATTTTAAAAGACAAGTCAAGGGATTCTACGGATATTTCAAAAAACGTATCTTTTCTTAAAAACACCGTCGCCCCTATTTTCAAAACCCCACGATTCGTGTTATTTCAAAAGGCACCATTGTAGGACTTATATTTGGTTAATGCAGATTAGTTATCGTTGCGTCTAGTATTCAGCTCCCGCTCATTATTGTTGTTCGCTCCGCATCACATGCTTATATTATGCTTCATATTCTACTGTTGATATCTTGTGGTTAGGACACCAGCACCATTACCGATGATGCGTATGTACCACGTACACTTACTTGCCGGCTCACACACATCTTCATCGGTAATTGCCATGTCACGTACACTTAGAGAATATTATTGCTTCATTTAGCTTGTTAGCTAGTAGTTTTGACATGATATTAGTGTACTTGCCTTATATGTTAGTTTAGACATTGTAGTTATTACCTGCTACTTCATGCATGCTGTTATTCATTGTTATGTCGCATTCATGGATTCTCATGCATATATTCACTTTTTACGTGCTATTGAGGTTTTGGATTCGGATTTTCATGAGATTTTCTGGATTTGGGGAAAACCGCAAAACATATCCAAACTTCTTCTTTCTCTTTTTAAATGAAAAGCGCGGTTTTTCCCATGATGTATGAGTCGTCCACCATGAGTTTGCTGATGGATTTCGAGACCCGATTCGAGGAGTTGGATGAACCGTTTCGGGTACATGGTGGACCCGGTAAGGTACCCCGGGGCAAGAAGCTCGTGGTGATGACGATGAGCCTGGCAGGGGGAGACTACCTACCGGTGATTTTACCCGACGCATCGGATATCCGGAGGATACCGTCGTGGTCTTGAGATGGATGGTAGGGGCCGGTCTGGACTGACGGCGCCCTAGATATTGAGATTGAGACATTGAGATTTCGAGATATTGAGGTACTGAGATTTGATGATACAGGCCAGTCCGGATAGCCGGTGCCTGAGGTTTTGAGACATTGAGATTTATGTTTTGTGTCGATGCTAGACACTGTTGATGCTGATTTCATTTATGATACCTCATTTTAAAAATACAAAGGAAATCTCACTAAATTATGAAAACAGTTTCTTCATTTACATGTATTCTGTTTTCATGCATTCATACCTCATTCATATGATATATTGCTACCTGAGGCACTGACACGGGCACATGGGATTACACTCGGGTTAGATATTTACCCTAGTCATTGTTATAGGCTGCATGTTATATATATTTGAGGATATATTATGATCGTTGACCTAGGTTTGCGTTGCTCATGCGGTTTCTGTTCGTAGATGTTTTTCTACTCACGAGTTGGCAACTCACCCCCGTTGTGCCACAGTTCTTTGCAGGTTTTGCCGTACAGGTTTCATTACGGCTTTGCTGGCACTGCTTCTTTCGGGTGACTTACTAGTAGGTGGGTTTATTGGTATCGTACCCATCATATTACTTGTATAATATTATTCAGTTGTATCTAGTAAATTCCATCAACCAAATATGTATTTATTTTGAGATAGAGACCAGTGATGTTATTCTTTCGACCTTAGAGCCGCGCGTTATATTTCTGTGGATTTCTTGTGGTTTTGAGTTTCCTTTTGAGTTTTTGATCCTCGCCATTAGCGTTGTATATTATATTGCTTGTGTGGTTGTGACCGTCGATTGACGAAGAGCTAGCTCCCGCTTGGGGATGCCTTTTATTGATTTCGTATACTATTCATGTTGTATCCCGTTTGGGAGCCAGTATTTACAAAGGAGACTCTGCCGAAATTTTCAGGAAATATTTGATGTTTTTAAAATCGCATAATTCGGCTTATGCTATTAAAACTACATGATTTTAAATTGGTTTTCCTTCACTCTACTACTTTTCTTGGTTTGGATTTCTGGGTTTTCGGTTTACTTAGATTACGTACGCCTCGAGACGTTCGTAGTTTAAGTGCCGGTCTTGTTCCGTACTTTCGGGACGTGACAAAGTTGGTATCAGAGCGTTAGGTTTTACCTTCGGAGCGTAGGATGACCCTTGGTTGATGGAATAGGTGACTAAAGTAGAGTGACGTACCGTAGGTATGTTCCGCGGCATATTTACTGTTAGTTATATGTATGCCCTAGAGGCCATTACTATACATAGGATGTATATTGTAGTGGATGCTGGGACATATAAAGGGAGGACTTTCTTGCTCGACATGATAGTATGCTATCTGGTTTATCTTTACCTTAACGTGTACACTGATTGTCTCCCTGTTACATGTTGGTAAAGCCCTTAGGATCTGTACGTGACTACCTGGACTATGATGCGGATCATACTAGTGGGGACATGGTAGTCCATAAGTACATCCTTCAAAGTCCCTAGTCGTGGGTGTATCGAGACGGGGCATCGATATACCAGAGTAGACTAGCGTATACCTTCTCGACCCATACAGATGGGCGATGGATGATCCCATATCCATTGGTGTTTGACATCAGAGATGATATACTGGTGCTCAGTAGAGACTGGGTACACTGGACGGACTCGCCGAGAACTCCCAGATGGTATTATACCTTACGTCAGATGGCAGTTCTCTGGTGACACTAGTACAGAGTAGTCTGTTGACCCGAGATCGTCATAGAGTCTTGTGTGGTTCCCACTGTGCTTTGATTTCCATCTTACCACGTCCAAGAGGGCGTGCAAAACGGTGGTTTTTGGGTACAGTCCCGAGTCACATGGAGGCAATGAGCGATAGGAAATAGGAGCGCATATGAGATATGTGCGGGACCAAGAATAATGCGTGTATGTGATACCGTATTATATTCTCGCAATGAATGTGTCGAATGGTTGTATGCGATATAACCTAGTTATCGAATCAAGGATTGATTCGATAAATCGATACATTGGATATTAGTCGGTTATATGCGATATGACCGGATCGTTAAATCAAGTGTTGATTTAATGATTTAATGTATAATTATATATTTGATATATTACTTTGCATTAACTAATATTGGTTCACTTTAAATGGATTTTCTCGCTCGGATGTGCACATTGTATATTCGATATATTTTCGTGCACTTGATTGTATCATGTTTGATGATACATGTTTGCTAGGGTTTGTGTAAAGAATTAAACCTTGTTTAAATAAATGGTTAGGGTTTTTATTTGATTATTCATTCATTTATTTATTTGTTTTTGGATTAAAGATAAAAGAAAAGGAAAAACAAAAGGTTTCTTTCTTTCATGAAGCTTGTTGAAGCTTCATGAAGCTTTGACCAAAGAAACCCTTTTGTCTTCATCTCTTTAACCCTAACCATTCATTTAACCTTAGTCAATTCTCTACACATTACCATGGTTAATATTATGATAAGAATGGATTTTTCTTTTCTATTCTAATAATGATATCATAATATTATCTTCTTCTTCTTCATCTTCTTCAAAGAAGAAACCTTGACTTCATCAATGGTGTTTGATGAAAGTGAGTGAGAAATCCAATTCTAAAGTGAACCCACTTCCTATTTCTTCATCCTCTACCTCTTGCCAAGTAGTAGAGTGTGTTTTCTTCACAAGTTTCATGACTTGGTGAAGTGGGAGCTTGATCTTGCGATGCCTCGACGTAGATCATCTTCGGCACGAAGCCGACGACCTTGCCCGCTCTTTCTCCGATGAAGCCGACGCTAGAGCCCGGATTTTGATTTGGACAGCGGAGATGACTTCATCACGGAGCCGTGGAGGTGGAGGACCGGATCTACAAAGGTTGTATTTCCGTACTCTTAGTTAAAGTTGTTAACTAGTTGCTTTTTCGCCTATTTATCTAGCCAACGATCCGTATTAGGGTTTCTCGGCACCCGTATTTTTGAAATCGGCATGGTTGATGCCTTGTGAGACCTCATGAGAGTGCCTAAGAACCCTACAGTGGTATCAGAGCCTAGCTAGAGCCTTAGGCGAAGTCTAGACTGAGTTTGAAGTCCGATCGACCCGAAACCCCATCTAAAAAAATGCTCTCTGTCCTTTTTTCAAAAACGTGGATTTTTCCAAATTAAAAATTGCTAAAAAATTCAGCAGGGAAATCTAAGAATTACGGTGCAAAAAGTTTATCATGAACAGTACGAAGTGCGGCGGAACCGCGGCAGAAGCTTGGCTTCTGCGGCGGTTCCGCGGCAAAAAGGTGACATCAGCATTCCATGTTTGCACAGTAACTCTTATTTTATTATGCTGGATTTTCTGGGAATTTTTAATATTTATTCAAGAGTTGTATTTTCTGGGTTTGTTTTGGGGATTCGGTGTTTCGATCGGAGTATCAGATTTTGTCTATGTGGCTTTCCGGATAAATATTTGAATATGTTAAAAAGTTCGACCGGATATAAATACCCAATTTTTCCCCTGTCGGGAAATTTCCAAGTGTTGGATTTTTCCGTAGTTTAACGACGTTCTAAGTAGTGCAAGTAACTCGATGGACCCTCTAGAAGACAACAAACCTTAACTCGATTATGTGACCGTCTTGAACTGCCCTTTGAACCTTCGGGTTTGGGGCAGTACGGCGTGCCACATGTGAGGGGTTGGCTTGACCCTTCTACGGCTGGACCGTTGGTACTGAGGCACGAACTGAATGTTGTTAGACTTATTTCATGTGTTGATCTATATCGGAAAAACTTGGGTGTTCGATTGTTCGATCGGAAAGTTTAACATTTTCTAATTATCTGGAATGGGATACAATAATTGGAATTCACAAGTAATTATGAGATAACTCAATGAATGTTATAAACACAGCAGTTTAGTCTCGATTGATCGGTTGCCACGGAATTTTGATATGATCAAAAGTCCGTCGCAATCACGTAGTGTACGCGGATACTCGCCGGGTAAACTTAATAGACAGCCTCACTCCATAGCCCCGACCAAGTGACTGTAGGAGAACCCCGTCGCCGAAAGCATCCGTTCGGGTGCTCCCGGTAGCGGTGTTTCGCCTTGGTGCACTTCGTCGACGGTATCGGGGGTGCGACCGTCTACTGAAGTTTGCGACGAGCATTCGATCAGGATGTCGGGAATCTTGTTGAATTGCCCGACTTGAATATTGAAAAGTGTTTTCGATTTTGAGACTAAAATGCGGGGTTTATAATTGTTAGGCATGCGATGTCTAAGTAATTCATTTGGTCAGGCATGCGATGTCTGAGGTGGTTGCGGATTCCAACTGTTGTAGTTTTACACTTTTTTTTTTCTGTGACCGTAAGTGTAATATGTGATATCGCCGGTTTCGTTGCTATATGTCAACGACAATTGGGATGGACATATTTACTTACGTTGATGACATGTGATGTTATGTGTTGCTGGATATGTTATATTGGATCGTCGTGTTTGAATAGCCGGGGGTTTTTATGTGAGATGAGTGTTTTTCATTTTCATTCATGTAAAAACTTGTATGTAATATTCTTTTATTGGGGCACTTCCAGGTTGCGGAAGTTGTCACCGTTGATGTATATTATTTACTTTTCCGCACTAGGATAGACCCAAGGAGGGGAGCACAAGTAACCGGGTTCTGGAGTCCAGTGGGAGACCAACTCTAGGAGTCGAGTCCGGGTCTCCTAACTCTAGAATTGGTAGGGTTGCTTGCCGCTCTCGTAGGGGTCTAGGGGTGTGGGTTTGGCTATTCATCGCGACCGTGGAATCCGTGTTTTATACTGGCTCGTATTGAAAACACGGACGTCCTAGTATATCCAATATTTCATATGTTTCTTCTGCTGCGATATCTGTGATGTAATCATGTGATGTTCTGTGATAGATACCGCATATAGTATATATGATATATTATATAGACGTTACTTATGTTTTACACCCGCACTAGCCCTGCCCCGCTCTGCCGTTAGTTACCTAACCTAACGGTGCACGAGGGGATATCGAGGCGAATGCGGATGGCATAAGTGTACGTCGTATTTATCTGTGATGTTTAGGTATTTAAATGATGGGACTTCATTAATGAGATTAATGAAATAAAAGAAACCTAAGATGTTGTAGAATCGAATTTCAAAATAAAACAGGTAGCTACAGTTCTTGCTTTGCACAGCGGTATATGTGATATATCCTGCACCTTATTCGATAAGGAAAGGACCGAGATCCCTTCACCGGGAGTGACTCCTTTAGCAATAACTGGCAGATGCTACACACTCGGTTTGTCTTTTGATTGCTTTTAAGTGTTTTGCTTTGCACAGTGATATATATGATATATCCCGCACCTCATTCGACGAGGAAAGGACCGACGATCCCTTCACCGGGAGTGATTCCTTTAGCAAAGCTAGAAAAGCCTCAAAAACACTCCATTTTTTAATCATTTGATTCTACAACGATATCAAGTTCATTACGCAATAGGTTTTCAGAAAAACCTGTCGTAGCCCTCCGTCATTTCAGATATGTACTAGTTAGTATTCGTGTTGCGGTAGTTTGGCATTCATCAAGGCGTAGTGTACGGTAGCTAACTAGTATTTATCTGCTTGAGCATATGATGCGATTGGATTAGGGTATTCGTACGGCGTTGTTTGGCATTCGTCAAGGGTCGTGCGGGTGGGTTTAATTCGATCAAGAAATGTACGGGTTGAACTTGACTAGTGGACTATGGGTTGTTTGGCATTCGTCAAGGTCATAGAACACTAGGGGCAATATATTATCGGGAATTTCAAGTGTTGAAATTTGCAATGAGATTGCATACCTTCTATGAGATAGTTGGATCCCGATACCCACTGCGAGTAAGAATTACTCCTGGGAGAGTTTTACACATTACAATTAGCCGATCAAGTAGGTGTCTAGAAAGGTGTTAACGAGGTTACGCCTCTGGGAAAACGAGGTTTACATTAATTAGGTTCGTGCGAAAGCACGGGGGACCTCCCTCAAAGTACCGACACTGGCCTGGCTGAAAGATTGGCGAACTTGTAGTGTATAATTAATCCCAGCTAGTCTTTCCTTTTAGGGTTTGAAGGAAGATTTGATAAAAAGCAGTGGGAGCCATCCTGATTAGATAAAATAGTAACCAATCTATTCTTGTAAGAGCGCACGCTGAGTGTTTTCTTCTCTCTCTCTCCAGGTAGCGACCATATCATGCCTTAATCAAGATAATAATACGGAATATTGACCGAACCCGCTTGTTATACTGAGCTGGGGAACGTTGGTCCCGCTCCAACTTATAATTGTTATAAGACAGAGCAGGAAATTGGGGATTACCAGAATTCCCGTGCCGCCCAAACGAAGAGAGTGCATGTTGATGGATCATCTTCGGGTGTGTTCATTACAGAGAACTGTTTCTCAGTATCCTCTACGTCCTGGGTATGTGATACCAGATCAGGATCCCAGATATGTAATCTGTTACGTAGGGTTACAGATAGGTAGAGAACTGAGAACGGGTGATAAGTTTCATGAGGCAGAAAACGGGGCAAGAGTTGCAGCCAAGTCTGTTGGTCACTGTCACCCTGTATTACCAATATATTGATTCTGAACGAATGTTATTAGATACCGAACCTGATATACAAAATCATATCTCTCTCTTTATTAGTAAAGAAAGGATTTAATTTTGTATTGTTGGATAATGTTTTGAACATTTCCTATATCAAAAGTTGATCGGTTCAGGCACGTTATCTAAAAGCATTGATGTTCTAAATCAAACTACAGTTCTTAGTATATTGAACACACACAAGAGGAAGAGTTCAGAAATGAACGAATCCTTCTTGAGGCATTGTAGACTAGGTCAGATCAATGTGACCCGACTAGCTACAGTTACATATAGATGCATATTTAAATCAGTTTGAATTTACATCTTGTGAAACTCGCCAGTCATGTCACAAAGATAAGATGACCATAGCTCTGTTTATTGGAAACAGAGAAAGAGTTAGTGAACTCTTGGGATGATACATGTTGATGTATGTAGGTCCCGAGTCTACAAATGCCAGGACTGATTCTTTATGCTTCATTACATTCTCTGATGATCTCTTTAGATTCAGACATATGTTCCTGTTGAAACACAAGTCAGAACCTTTTGAGATATTCACAGAATATAAGTTAGAAGAAGAGAACCAATATACGGGTATAAGTATTATGTCCTATGATGAGATCAAGGAGGAGAATACTTGAGCACGGAAATCCTGGACTATTCTAAAGGAGAATGAGATTCTCTCTCGGCATTACTCCTCCGTATACACCATAGCACGATGGTATATCGGGGTGGAGCAATCACACCCTATATGATAAGGTATGCTCTATGATGAGTACTGCTGAGTTACCTATTTCCTTTTGGGAGTTATGCACTTGGGAAGCTGCATACCTATTGAATAGTGTTCGAATCAAATCAGTTGCCTACCACTTCATATGTGATATGATAAGGGAAGAGCCCATCTCTTAAGTTAGTTAAGATTTGGGGTTGTCCAGCCTATGTCTGAAAAGCAAAATCCGGACAAGCTCGAGGCAAGGTCTGTAATGTAGAACTGGAAAGGTTCCAGCTATACAAACTGCAGCTGATGATTTGAAAGAACCAAAGGATTCAATAGTTACCAACGAACCTCAGCCTCTCCGCCGATCTAGTAGGGTTCCTCACCCACCTGAGAGATACTTCTGTTTCTCTATGACAGTGGGAGTGAGGATTGCATCATGAGATGATGACCCAACTAGTTTCGAGCTGGCCATCAGGAGTGTGACTCTGTAAGAATGGCTGGATGCATATGATCTGAGATGGAATCCTTATACACCAACAAAGTATGGACTTTAGTTGCTATATCTGAAGGGTTAAATCCCCATCAGGAGCAAGTATATCTTGAGAAGATTACTTGGTGTAGATGGAAAAGTTGAGACTTTCAAAGCTAGACTTGTTAAAAGTTTGCATCATTGACCAGGTGTGGATAATGATGAAACCTTTTCAAGTAGCTATGCTTAAGTCCATCCAGATCCTACTTGTCACGGCTACATACCATGACTACGATATCTGGTGGTTGGGTGTCATGACTTCTTTTCTAAATGATGTTTTAGAAGAGTGCGTCTATAAGTACACAGCCAGAGGGCTTCGTAGACAGTGGGAGCAGCGGAAACGTGTACAAGATGCTTTATAGGATTAAAGAAGGCATCACGGAGTTGGAACATCTGTTTTGATGGATCAGTCAAAGAGTTTGACATCATCAAAATGGTAGATGAACCTTGTATAAACAAAAAGGTAGTAGGGAGTATGGTGGTGATCCTCGTAGAGTACGTGGATGACATACTCTTGATAAGAAAAGAGTTTCTTATGCTACGCTCGATCAATCTCCGTTTATCACAATGATTCTCCGTGTAGGATCAAAATGATACCTCCTAAATCCTGAGTTTTAGATCTATGAGATAGATTTAATTGGATGTTAGGATACTCACTAGTTGTTGTGAGATGATATCAATCGATCCTGGGGAGAATCACTGGAAAGGTTCCAGAGTGATAAGGACGACTGAAAGTCAGTCACAGGCATTGTCTTTACCCTCAGTAAAGGGACGGTATGTTGGAAGAGTTCCAAGCTAGATACCGCGACATACTAGACGATAAAGGCTGGATATATCGCTACTTAAGATGCTACCAAAGAGGATGTTTGGGTGTATAATGGTTCATGAGATGAACTACGTTCCAACCATTGTGAGACAATGGAGTTGTGGCTTGTGCCAAGGAACGCCGATCCCATCAGTGATCCAGACATATTCTAAGGCAGTGTCACCTGATCATGGAGATGGATGATCTCCAGGGAGATCGAGGTTAGGAGAGTAGACTCAGAGGACAACACAGCGGATCCACTCACAAAGGCCTGTTCCCAGAGAGAGACTTTTATGGGATGGTTGAGTATGAGATACTGCAACCACTGCTATCAGATGGCCCTAGTGCAAGTGGGAGATTGTTAGTTAGATGTATGCCCTAGAAGCCATTACTATACATAAGATGTATATTGTAGTGGATGCTGGG
This sequence comes from Agapanthus africanus, assembly GCA_030015575.1. NCBI lineage: Eukaryota > Viridiplantae > Streptophyta > Magnoliopsida > Asparagales > Amaryllidaceae > Agapanthus > Agapanthus africanus. The sequence continues at coordinate 460,175,086 of CM057344.1, read as the reverse complement.
ACATATATAGGGAGGACTTTCTTGCTCGACATGATAGTATGCTATCTGGTTGATCTTTACCTTAACGTGTACACTGATTGTCTCCCTGTTACATGTTGGTAAAGCCCTTAGGATCTGTACTTGACTACCTGGACTATGATGCGGATCATACTAGTGGGGACATGGTAGTCCATAAGTACATCCTTCAAAGTCCCTAGTCGTGGGTGTATCGAGACGGGGCATCGATATACCAGAGTAGACTAGCGTATACCTTCTCGAACCATACAGATGGGCGATGGATGATCCCATATCCATTGGTGTTTGACATCAGAGATGATATACGGGTGCTCAGTAGAGACTGGGTACACTGGACGGACTCGCCGAGAACTCCCAGATGGTATTATACCTTACGTCAGATGGCAGTTCTCTGGTGACACTGGTACAGAGTAGTCTGTTGACCCGAGATCGTCATAGAGTCTTGTGTGGTTCCCACTGTGCTTTGATTTCCATCTTACCACGTCCAAGAGGGCGTGCAAAACGGTGGTTTTTGGGTACAGTCCCGAATCACATGGAGGCAATGAGCGATAGGAGGGGATTCGTCTCTCCCGGTATAGGGAGTTGATGTTGCGCTGTGTTCGATTGGCTATAACAGGAAATCCCTGGCCAGGGTTGCTGAGATTTACTGGTAAGTCTTACCAGTAGTTTCTCGAATTGTTATAGACCTCATATCGACACGACTTATCGAGCTATTGGGGTCTGACGTTTACCACCCCTAGGCGAGATATGCGACATATCAGACGATCAGACCAGACTGTACGGTAGTGTTACTGGTTGGATTCACTGGAGTGTGAGCAGGCTTGCTCGTCGATCTTCAGATCGCTCAATACCCGGGTGGCCGTTACGTTTAGCAGACCGCTTGCGGCTTGTGGGTGTTTGATATGATCATCGCCTGCTGCCGGCGTATTGACGAGTCTTTAGAGTCCTACACAGAGGTTTCCTGGCTCAAGCGAAATGAAATAGGAGCGCATATGAGATATGTGCGGGACCAAGAATAATGCGTGTATGTGATACCGTATTATATTCTCGCGATGAATGTGTCGAATGGTTGTATGCGATATAACCTAGTTATCGAATCAAGGATTGATTCGATAAATCGATACATTGGATATTAGTCGGTTATATGCGATATGACCGGATCGTTAAATCAAGTGTTGATTTAATGATTTAATGTATAATTATATATTTGATATATTACTTTGCATTAACTAATATTGGTTCACTTTAAATGGATTTTCTCGCTCGGATGTGCACATTGTATATTCGATATATTTTCGTGCACTTGATTGTATCATGTTTGATGATACATGTTTGCTAGGGTTTGTGTAAAGAATTAAACCTTGTTTAAATAAATGGTTAGGGTTTTTATTTGATTATTCATTCATTTAGTTATTTGTTTTTGGATTAAAGATAAAAGAAAAGGAAAAACAAAAGGTTTCTTTCTTTCATGAAGCTTGTTGAAGCTTCATGAAGCTTTGACCAAAGAAACCCTTTTGTCTTCATCTCTTTAACCCTAACCATTCATTTAACCTTAGTCAATTCTCTACACATTACCATGGTTAATATTATGATAAGAATGGATTTTTCTTTTCTATTCTAATAATGATATCATAATATTATCTTCTTCTTCTTCATCTTCTTCAGAGAAGAAACCTTGACTTCATCAATGGTGTTTGATGAAAGTGAGTGAGAAATCCAATTCTAAAGTGAACCCACTTCCTATTTCTTCATCCTCTATCTCTTGCCAAGTAGTAGAGTGTGTTTTCTTCACAAGTTTCATGACTTGGTGAAGTGGGAGCTTGATCTTGCGATGCCTCGACGTAGATCATCTTCGGCACGAAGCCGACGACCTTGCCCGCTCTTTCTCCGATGAAGCCGACGCTAGAGCCCGGATTTTGATTTGGACAGCGGAGATGACTTCATCACGGAGCCGTGGAGGTGGAGGACCGGATCTACAAAGGTTGTATTTCCGTACTCTTAGTTAAAGTTGTTAACTAGTTGCGTTTTCGCCTATTTATCTAGCCAACGATCCGTATTAGGGTTTCTCGGCACCCGTATTTTTGAAATTGGCATGGTTGATGCCTTGTGAGACCTCATGAGAGTGCCTAGGAACCCTACATTTACGATACGCTACTCCACTTAAGGTGCCTTAGGATGTACATTTCTTTGCTCAGTTTTATATTCATTCCGATCTAGCCTCATCAGTACTAGTTATGGTTTTGCTGCCACGATTACGGGCAGGGAGAGCTACGGCTAGAGTTGCGGTCAGCATGAGCTCGTCAAGAACGAGGACTGACCAGGGCATGATTCCGGCGACACACGATTGCAGAAATGTGTCTTTTCATTGTGTCTTCGCGCCACGAGCGTTGGGTGGATTGCTGTATGAGATTACTCGGACGTACCGATTTGCACTAGAGGATTGAGCCACTGATAGAGGCCAGCCAGATTTTGATGACCATTGAAGTATTGCTTACTCCTGATGATTGAGGCACCGTTCAGCGTGCAGACGAGCGAGCCAGTATTACTGCGGATGACGAGATATCGCCCCAGATGTTGGAGCTATTGCAGTACGAGTAGTACGAAGAGATGACAGGAGGTCGCTAGTCACCCGATGATGAATGACTAGGACAAGTGGTTCGTTCGCCTACCCCGATGTGAGGTCATCAGATAGATTGATTCCAGCTAAAGACGACTTCACGCGGAGACATTGGGAGTCGACAGAGATGATCGAATGTCAGAAACCTATTATTCCAAGTTTAAAGTAGTCGGAAAGACATGCAGGCAATTCTATGGTCCCTCTAGAAGAATGAAACCTTAACTCGACTTAATGACCGTGTGAAAGCCTTTGAACCTTCAGGTTTGCGGCAGTTCTACGGCGCCATTAGTGAGTCTTGGGTTTGCCCTTCTACGGTTGGACCACCGATGCTGTGATATGTACTCGATACTATTAAACTGTGCCCAAGATGTTGAGCTCTTGGGGGATTATGAGGTTTTGACGACTCGATCGGATGGCTCGACTTAATTCGGATGCTAGGTGGTGAGATGCATTTCTTGGGAGACTCCCGATACGAGGATAGCCGTTGGAACTCAGTCCATGCAGCCACGATGAGACGAGTCCGAAACAGTCGACGTTAGGGAAAAGTGGAGTAAGATTCGTACGAGATCTTGATGAGACGACGTTCCACTCAGCCGACATCAGAGATGCGGTACGCATGCCGAGGCATTGTACTTGGATATACCTTCCTGAAGGAGTCGCGATGAGTATGTAGCCGTTCAGGAACGAGAATAGATCTAGTAAGAGACGATGACTTCCGGACAGTTCGGCAGAGGCGAGATTTGGGAGAGACCTCGACAGGACCTTTTTGGAATGAATTACGAGAAGACTTTGACCCAGGAGTGGTCATGATACGCACATCAGCAGGCCAGATTTCAGGATCATCGACGAGACATACTATGAGTGACCACGACAGTTGGCCAGAGATTCTTGAGGACGTGCTTGAGCGGGACTATTCCGCCATATGTGATTTCTATATTTTGGGCGGTCTATTTGCTTGATTGATTTTGATGATGGAGTTTCGTGATATTTGTTTCCATGCGCCATGATTGCACCTACTGAGTATTCACGATTTTTGCACAGTTGTTGCACTTGAGATAGTTTTCGTGCCTTGATTTCTCATGTTTGTGATTATATGGATTTCATACAGTTGAGTTGATTTGTGCGTATATACGCACACGATTTGGTTTTTGCACTCGGCATAGTTCATATATGCTTGCAGTGCAGTATTACGTATGTTGTGCATTTAGATGCACTGGACTTCGATTTCAATGGTGATGTGCGATATTTGTTTTGTGCACCTTGTGCACCTGATTGGATTTTGCGCGTATTCGGCACTTGATATTGGATTTCCTGATTTCGTGCACGATGGATGCACCTGATTTGGATTTTCGCGCATGTTGGGCGCATGTTTTGAGGTGCGATTTTGGTGCACACCAGATGCACTAAATCGAGATTCTTCGTGCATGTCAGATGCACCTGATTTTGCTGTCAGGCACACATGTTGCCTACGACAGATGCTTTGTGCATACCCAATGCACTTAGATCTTGTTTCTGTGCACTTGTATGGCACGTATATGGATTTTGATTTCCGTGCGCACCAGACGCACGTAGTATTCATACGCGTATTTGGGATTGATTTTTTCTATAGAGCAGTACGTTTTTATGATATTTGCTATGTGTTTTCGTACTGGGCAGGACTAGTCAGAGGAAAGTACCTGAATATATTTGGCATTCATTTCCTTCAGATATTTACATATATAGATTTGATATTTACATGTATAGTTTCGAGTTATATCATATTGGTTTTGTATTGGATTTGACATTTGTGTCTTTACCGTGACCCCGATGATTGCGGGATGCTTGACGGAGTTTTGATTTTGAGTTATCTGCTCATTACTCATGCGCATGTATTGCGCTATGATGCGTTTTATGTACTTATGCTTTCGGAGCCCCGACGACTTGATAGTTTTGCTTAGATGTTTTTGTATTTGGGGGGAGTTTGAATTTAAATTCGGGGACCAAATTTCTTTAAGGGGGGAAGATTGTAACGTTTTGAAAATCGTTTCGGTGAAATTTCGAAAAATCGGTAAAATAAGGAGGTTTTCTGTAAAAATTCAAAATATAAATATCTTATTATAAAAATTAAATATACATATTCTAGCTATGTAATTGCTAGTATTTGGTGTTTATTGAGCCACTGGTGAAATTTCAAATTTTCTGAAAAAAAATTATTTTATTATTATTTTAAGCCGTCACTAATACATTTAATTAGGGAAAATTACAAATTGGAATGAGTCGAAACAAATTTTGTGCATCATAAAACATTAAATAAAATTTTATCATGTGGTTTTTGAAACGAAACCGTTTGCCAAAACGGTTTAAAAATTATTGAAGAAAAAAATCTTTTTTTTAGTGTAAATGGATGTTTGGGGTATTGTATTTATCATTTTCCATCACCCCACACCCATACCCACACTCACACAACCCCATTTATTTCTTGCCTTGGTTGAACTTCAGCAGCCCCTACCCCATTTCCCCACTCTATTTCCATGAAAAGAAAAGAAAATTTAGAAAGAGAATAGATAAAAGTGTATGGGCTTTGTTGACTTGGACCACTTTGTTGACTTTCAACACCTCTCTCTCTCCTCATTCCCCCCTCAAAGTGGCCAAACCGCCCTTCCCCAAAATCAGCAGCAGCCCCTCCATGTTCACCTCTCTTTTCACTTCAAAAAAATTCATCAAAATGCCTCAAAATCCATGTAAATTCAAAGCTAAATCCAAATCCAACTCTTACCCATTTTTCCTTACCCTAACATGCATGGACTTTGGTGAAAAGAGAGCATTTTGGGAGGCTAGATTTCATGTGAGATCAATAAAATTATGGAGGTATAATTTTAATCTTATAGTTAAATTGTTGATTATTGCTTATGTTAGCTTAATTAAGTGTTTAATTAGGTGTTAACTTGGTTTACCCTTCAAGTTGAAATTGTAAGGAATTGGGTTTGGATCAAGTTAAGGGTTTTGATAAATTTTTCATGCTTTAATTGTGTAGTTGAACGTCTTAAGGTTTGGAAAACCTAATCTTGTTGCTATTATGTAAATTGTTGCATTTAATTTGTCCAAATCAAGTTTTTAAGCAAACAAGGTTTTTGGAATTTGATTAAATAATGGAGAAAAAAATCTAATTAGGGTATTCATGGCATTATTAACATTTTAAAGTGCAGTTTAATACTTTAGTTCATGAAAATCCAAGCTAGATTGTAGTTTGTGCATTTTTGCTATAAAATTATTAAATTTTAGGTATTTTGTAAACTAGAATTTTAGGGTTTTTGGAATTTAACGAGATTAAATTATAGGAATTGTTTTTATGACTTATTTAAGATATTTAGTGAATATTGCGGCCACTAGATTCATTTATACATCGAGTTTTGTACTAAAACGGTGATCTGTGCTTGCTAGATTTTCGGAAAAATGACTTTTTAAGTGAAATTGGGGTTTTTATGAATTTTAAGCTATTTTATATTATAATTAGTGCTTGTAATTGTACAAATGAGTGTGTTGGGAGTTTTCTCGATGGTTTGGCGTTTGTACGCCGACGTCGAGGGTTTTTGGGTCGATTTGTGAAAGCAACCATAGGTTTTGACCTATATGGGATTCGTGCGTCGTTTTGGTCATGAGTCGGATTTTAATGCGATATGGTGCGTTATGATATGTAGGTACCCCATGTATACTTCAAGACGACAAGCAAGCGCGTGGCGACGTCGGCACTGGCGAGCGAGGACCAGGTGAGTAGATTTATATCTACAGGGAGAAGTCGGGTGGATGGCGTATAGCACCCCCACATTTCGTGGTGATGGATACGAATACGTATACACACATTTATTGATTATATTTTGTTTGAGTTTATTGATGATATATATGGATGGTTTAGTATCGCGAAACCCTAGAGTAGTGGTCGCACCATACATGCACACACCCACCCATACTTGCATACATTCTTCTTCCATTTGTGTTTACGGGAATATATATAGTTATGTGTTCACATGGGTATGTGACTATGTGTTCATGTACGGATTTGAGGATGATACTTGGGATTGAGATGAGTCGATGAGATTTGTGTTGAGGTTGTGATATCGGTGATATGGCAGGATTCGTACTTGAGGTACGTCCTGGTGTTATAGCGGATCTTGGGGCGGCGATACGGGTGAATAGTGTTATAAATAAAATGGTCGACATGTGATCGTGATATGAGGCATGATATGCTAGGATATTGATATTAGGCCGTATCGGGCGATGTATACCCCTTGATGATGATATGTGCTGACGATATCGGTTTGTACGAGATTGTCGATCAGTAGTCAGATCACGAGTATATTGAGGATATTAGTATTGTACTAGACATAGGTCAGTACCCTAGACTATGATCTTGGATAAAAAGGATACCAAAGGAATAGTGTGAAGAATATGATATTGACCCGTACCCAGATTTGGGGATGCCGTACGAGGGATTTACGTACGAGCTATATCTTGATGATTGATCCGCACTCTTGACTTGGGATGTCTGATTATAGATATGGTATCGGATATGATATTATTGAGGCGGGATCACCGACTAATATATATACAGGTATGTATATGTATCGACTCAGATGTTAGGCGGTTTCCTTACCTGTAGTCTAGCTTGTAGCTTAGCCCTTTAGTTTAGTTAGTTGTTAGATTAGATTCAGTTCCTACCTATTTCAAAGCTTACGAATCGTGCGTATTTTAAAAGACAAGTCAAGGGATTCTACGGATATTTCAAAAAACGTATCTTTTCTTAAAAACACCGTCGCCCCTATTTTCAAAACCCCACGATTCGTGTTATTTCAAAAGGCACCATTGTAGGACTTATATTAGGTTAATGCAGATTAGTTATCGTTGCGTCTAGTATTCAGCTCCCGCTCATTATTGTTGTTCACTCCGCATCACATGCTTATATTATGCTTCAAATTCTACTGTTGATATCTTGTGGTTAGGACACCAGCACCATTACCGATGATGCGTATGTACCACGTACACTTAATTGCCGGCTCACACACATCTTCATCGGTAATTGCCATGTCACGTACACTTAGAGAATATTATTGCTTCATTTAGCTTGTTAGCTAGTAGTTTTGAAATGATATTAGTGTACTTGCCTTATATGTTAGTTTAGACATTGTAGTTATTACCTGCTACTTCATGCATGCTGTTATTCATTGTTATGCCGCATTCATGGATTCTCAAGCATATATTCACTTTTTACGTGCTATTGAGGTTTTGGATTCGGATTTTCATGAGATTTTCTGGATTTGGGGAAAACCGCAAACATATCCAAACTTCTTCTTTCTCTTTTTAAATGAAAAGCGCGGTTTTTCCCATGATGTATGAGTCGTCCACCATGAGTTTGCTGATGGATTTCGAGACCCGATTCGAGGAGTTGGATGAACCGTTTCGGGTACATGGTGGACCCGGTAAGGTACCCCGGGGCAAGAAGCTCGTGGTGATGACGATAAGCCTGGCAGGGGGAGACTACCTACCGGTGATTTTACCCGACGCATCGGATATCCGGAGGATACCGTCGTGGTCTTGAGATGGATGGTAGGGGCCGGTCTGGACTGACGGCGCCCTAGATATTGAGATTGAGACATTGAGATTTCGAGATATTGAGGTACTGAGATTTGATGATACAGGCCAGTCCGGATAGCCGGAGCCTGAGGTTTTGAGACATTGAGATTTATGTTTTGTGTCGATGCTAGACACTGTTGATGCTGATTTCATTTATGATACCTCATTTTAAAAATACAAAGGAAATCTCACTAAATTATGAAAACAGTTTCTTCATTTACATGTATTCTGTTTTCATGCATTCATACCTCATTCATATGATATATTGCTACCTGAGGCACTGACACGGGCACATGGGATTACACTCGGGTTAGATATTTACCCTAGTCATTGTTATAGGCTGCATGTTATATATATTTGAGGATATATTATGATCGTCGACCTAGGTTTGCGTTGCTCATGCGGTTTCTGTTCGTAGATGTTTTTCTACTCACGAGTTGGCAACTCACCCCCGTTGTGCCACAGTTCTTTGCAGGTTTTGCCATACAGGTTTCATTACGGCTTTGCTGGCACTGCTTCTTTCGGGTGACTTACTAGTAGGTGGGTTTATTGGTATCGTACCCATCATATTACTTGTATAATATTATTCAGTTGTATCTAGTAAATTCCATCAACCAAATATTTATTTATTTTGAGATAGAGACCAGTGATGTTATTCTTTCGACCTTAGAGTCGCGCGTTATATTTCTGTGGATTTCTTGTGGTTTTGAGTTTCCTTTTGAGTTTTTGATCCTCGCCATTGGCGTTGTATATTATATTGCTTATGTGGTTGTGACCGTCGATTGACGAAGAGCTAGCTCCCGCTTGGGGATGCCTTTTATTGATTTCGTATACTATTCATGTTGTATCCCGTTTGGGAGCCAGTATTTACAAAGGAGACTCTGCCGAAATTTTCAGGAAATATTTGATGTTTTTAAAACCGCATAATTCGGCTTATGTTATTAAAACTACTTGATTTTAAATTGGTTTTCCTTCACTCTATTACTTTTCTTGGTTTGGATTTCTGGGTTTTCGATTTACTTAGATTACGTACGCCTCGAGACGTTCGTAGTTTAAGTGTCGGTCTTGTTCCGTACTTTCGGGACATGACAAAGGTACTCTAACAGGTACAACTAACACATGAAGAAAGTGCATATAAATAAAGGTATGTAAACGCAACAGTCATGAAAGGTACTCTATCAGGTACAAATAATACATGAAACAGTGCATAAACAATAAATATAGAGTATGGAATGAAATATGTCATTTCCACGGAATCCTGACATCGTGGAAGGATCAAAATCCATCAAGACAATCCAAATCCCAATTCCTCAAATCAGCCCTCAAATTAGCTCTCATATCATATAAGTCTCACAAATCCTGAATGTATAATATCAAATAAATCTCATATATCATGTATCCAATATCAAGTGAATCTCATATATCCTGAATGTATAATATCAAATAAAACTCATATATCCTGTATCCAATATCAAGTGAATCTCATATATCTTGAATCCAACATCAAGTGAATCTCATATATCCTGAATGCAGTAAGTTTCATATAAAGTGAGTGTCCAACATCGACACGCAAAAACATCATGAAACAAGTGTCGAGCATCGACACAGAAATACTCAAATCCATACGTTCCTCGAATCGTAAGTGTCCGGTATCGACACCCGTGATCCACGTATCGGTCTTTCTTGTTAGTGTATATGCCCTAGGGGCCATTATTGTATCATACTAGATTGTATATTACTTAATGGAAGCTTGGGATATTCACAGTTGTATATACAGTCTTGCTAAAAATGGTAGTATGCTACTTGGTTTGTGTCTACTTTAATATGTGCATAAGTTTCTTGTAACGTACCACTTATACATATTAGTAGAGCCCATAGGTTCTTTGCTTGATTACCAGCGCTGTGATGGCAGTCACACTAGTGGGAGAAGGGTAGTCTATAAGCAACATCCTATACAGGTCCCTAGTCGTAGGATTATCGAGACAGGGCATCGATACTCCAGAGTAGACTAGTGTGTACGCTTCTCATCCAAGTTGGGGAGATGGTCTTTCCCATAGCCATCAGTATGTCATACTGGAGATAGCATATAGGTGCTCGTTAGGTTACGGGTACACCGGACAGGACTCGCAGGGGAACTGTTGGTTGGTATTATACCCGTCGTCAGTTAACAGTTCCCAGGTGACATGAGTACAGCATAATCCGCAGACTTGACACTGCTACTTCGCTTCGAGTGTGTCCCACTGTTCTTAGATTGCTACCCTACCACGGATCAAAGGAGTCGTGCAAACAGGTAGCAATTGGGTGCAGTCCCGAGCACTTGGAGGCAGTAGTGATTAGACAGGATTCGTCTCTCCCGGTATTGGGAGATGATATCGCGCTGTGTCAGAGAGCCATTACGCAAAGTCCCTGGCCAGGGCAAGAGAGATTTACAGGTAGGTTCCAGTAGTTTCTCAGGGTGTAATGGGCTTCGCTCCGACACGACTTATACAGTTATTAGGGGACTGACGCTTGCCGCCCCCTAGACTTGATATGCGATAGTCTTAGACGAACAGACCGGACTGTACGGAGATTGTCACATCAGGCTCAGTGGGAGTTCGGATGAGTTTCCTCATCGGCCTTCTTATCGACATCTACCTGGGGACCGTTACGTACAGCTAATGCCGCTTGCGGTCTGTGGTTAAACCCACTGCCAGCGTAGTGTCGAGTCTTTAGAGTCCCACACAGAGAGTTTCCCTGCTCCAGGCAAAAAGATATAGAGGTTGTATGGTTTTACGACAAGAGTTCGGACGCGTACATGTGTTTACGCACGTACGACTTTTCGGACAGTTTTTACTAGCCGGCTTTGGTTTAAGCCAGATTCTAGTATCGGGTTATAGGATTTATACAGTCTAAAGTTTTTTCGTGTTTTCACGGATTGGAGGGGCATTCTCGTAATTTGTCGGGAAGCTTCTAGAAGAGTGGTGACTAAGGGGTTAAGGTGGCATGAGCATTAATTGCTTAATGACTCATTTGTGTGATTCATCCTTTGCATTAAATGATTCATTAATGAGTTAATGAGTCATATGATGAATCACACTAGGTGAATGAATCTAACCATGATGATTAATCATTTATATTCTTTATTTGATAAATTTTTATGGTTGTTAAATTCACATGAGCTCATTATTCATATACATTCTCATCTTCACCTTCTCTCTCCTCAAGCTCACTCTCTCTTCAAACCCTAACCCTAACCTCTCATGTGTTGAGATCAAGGGTTAGCTAGACTAATACATCTATAACCTCACTCTATATCCCCTAGGTAGCTTAGATTAGCACTTTAAGCAACCTAGTTATCTCAAGTTTGAGATTAAGCTTGGCGTAGGAGCTTTCGGATGGATCGTCTTTGATTCGAGGAGGCCGTTGAGGTGCCGATGTTCCAAGGAGCCTACGAGGAGTGGAGGACAGCGATGAAGACCCGAAGGACATGTAACATGAGGTATAACTTCGAATCCGAGTAGTTAAACCTTTAGCTTTTAGTTAGCAATGGTTTAGATAACGATTCATGCGCTCAAGTCCGTGTTACGAAGCTTTGATAATTGTTTTTCATATATTCCGCCTCCCCGCAAGTTCGTGGGATGCGTGACATGGACTTACAGTGGTATCAGAGCCAACTAAACCATTACTAGCTTGTTAGCAACTGATTAGAAGTTCGATCGACGGAAAACACGAAAATAAAACCCCGGATATTCCAAGTTTCTGTTAATTTTAAAAGTGTCTGAAAAATAATTTGACATACCTTAAAATTCACAGCAGGGAATTATATGAATACTGGGAAAATACGATGACCCAACTCGACTTGACGACCGCGGAACCGCGGCTAAAGTGTGCTTTTGGCCGCGGATCTGCGGCCCAGTCAACTCCGAGTTGACTCGGATTTTCACAGTAATTCATATTTTGGTGTTTTTTGTTTTCCTGTACATTCTGTTTCTACCCAGGTTACTTCAGTGCAGGTTTGCTTTTAGGGTAGACACGGAATATGGTAATCGATCGATATTCTAATATATTTGCTAATTGGGTTTTTATCTGTAATGTTTAATGTGTTCGTAAACCTCCCCTAACTGCTAGTATATCGGTTGGCAGAGGGTTGCACATTTCTGAAATGTTTACTGTTTGTGTATATGAACTGTGTTGGACTGTTGTAGTGATTAGCCGGGGTTTGAGATGTGTTTAATATTCATTCATTCAATATAAATGTAATTTGATGTAATATTCTTTTGCGGGGCACATCCAGGTTGCGGTTGTAGCCACCGTTGTATTATTTCCTTTTACTGTTTTTTGCTCCTAGGATAGACCCAAGGTGGGGTACACAAACTACCGGGTACGTTGAAGTGTTTAGTGGCCTACTCACGTTGTTGAGGGAGACCGCTTCACTTCGGGTACTTAGCGGGTAGTTTACCGTACCCGTAGGGGTCTAGGGTGGGGTAATGGCTATTCATCACAACTGTGTAATCCGTCTTTTATTGCAGGCTCAAAGCAACTGTGGATTGCTAGTAAATCCAATAAAGTTCATCTGTGATCTGGAATGCTTATTATTGCGTCTGACGAATGTACAATATCTATATATGATAGCTATTAGACGTCACTTATGTTTTACACCCACACTAGCCCAGCCCCCGCTCTGTCGTTAGTTAAGTAACCTAACGAGTGATTACGGGACCCAGTGGCGAATGTGGATGGCATAAGAGTACGTAGTATTTTCGTTGTTTTCTGCAATGATAAGATTAAAGATGGGACGCATTATTATAATGCAAAGAAAATAAACCAAAGTTAAATCGTCGGAACAAATTTAAAAGAAACCACTCGGTTATTTTAAAATAGCAGAATTTTTTAATTGCGGAGCTTTAAGCACTCCTTTTAAAAAGTATCAGGTTCCTTCGATTATATCAAGTTCATTACGTTCACGGTTTTGCCAAAACTAGTCGTAGCCCGCCGTAATTTCATATAGATATTCAATAGTATTCAAGCTATGTTTGTTGACCTTCGTCAAGGCATAGTGATTGGTAGCTGTTGGGTGTTCATATATAGCATAGATAGATGCGTTGGTTTGGGACAGTCGTATTGCCTTGTTGACCTTCGTCAAGGGTATATACGGGTGGGTTGAAATTAACCTGGACAATGACGGATAGAACTTGACATGTGACTTATGATTTGTTGACCTTCGTCAAGGTCATAAGAGCATGGGGTAAAAATCCACATCGGGAATTTCTAAAGAAACTGAAATTTGCATAGAGATGCATACCATTTTAGAGTTTGATGAATGTTGGTAGGATTCCTTCAACATTATCATACGATGATATTTTGGATCCCGATCCTACTGTGAGTATATACTACTTATCAGGAGATTCGTCACTTAATGATCAATGCTATAAACCAAGTAGGTGCCTAGAAAGGTGTCAGCGGGGTTACGCCCCAGAGAAAAGAGGTTATTTAATTAAGGAACTTCGCGAAAGCGTTGGAAAACCTCCCTCGAAGTATCGACACTGGCCTGGCTGAACGGTTAACCAAGTATTGTACGGTGAGAATAGTCCTGGCTAATTCTTCTTTTATGGTTTGAGGAAGGATTCGAGAAACAGTGGGATCCATCATGTTTAGATAAATTAATAACCACTCTAAACTTGCAAGAGGATCATGCTAATAGTGTTTTCTTCTCTCTCTCTTAATTGCAGCGACCTTGTGACCACACATAGGTTACATCTAGATAATAATTTGACTGAATCTGACTTATATGACTGGCAAAGATCTGTCCAGATGTCCATTGCCTATGAAAAGCTGGAACACCCTATTACTACTCAAGATCCCGCCGTCCCAGGTCCAGTTTCCACCGTCATGGATATGGATATCCGACAGACAAGGGAAAAGGATAAAGCGAAAGCTAAGTGCCTCGTGTTAGCTTCAGTTGATGGTGTATACCAGAAGCAGCACGAGAAGATGGACTCAGTTTCCATCTTTCTCCATAACAAAGATTTATATAGAGAGCAATCTCATATGAGACCTCGACCAAATTAATTCAAGCGAGGTTGGCCGTCGGGTCATTTGTAGGGGACAACGTCCTTACAATGACTAGCTATAATGATAAGCTCCAGGACCTGGAGACCACGTTGGGAAACAGGTCAGAAACTGACTTGATTCTACAGTCTCTACCTTCTACCCTGAAGGAAACCAGGGAAGTAGAAGGAAAGAGAAGGGCAAAAGTTTCGGGACTTAATGTAGTAAAAGAGGGTAGTTCCTATTATTATGGGATTAGACATTGGCAGAATGATTGCAGGGCTTTAGAAGCCAGTAACCAGGATACGAAGCATATTGTGGCTTCAGCCTCAAGTGTGTTTGTTATTAAAAACTGTATGTCAGTTAACCCTACTTCTTGGGTATTGGATACCGGGTCAGGAACTCACATCTGTAATTCATTACAGGCTCTGAGAAACCATAGGGTTATCGGGATAGGTGATATGACCCTCATGGTTGCTAACGGAATGAGCATGAACGCTGAATCCGTAGGGGAATATCATCTTGACTGACAGCTGGGCAGATATTGATTCTGTGTAACTGTTTTTATGTACCAGGTACGACTTGTAATATCATATCTGTACCCTTACTATCTAAGGAAGGATATGATTTTACTTTTACAAGAGATGTGATTCACATCCACCTAAATCAAGTTATGATTGGGTCAGGTACATTAGAAAACGGAATATACGTATTAAATCAAGCTCAGATTTTCAGTGTCCAGAACACACTTAAAAGAAAGTCTCCGAAAACAAATCAGGCTTTCTTATGGCATTGTAGACTAGGTCACATCAATGAGAGAAGATTGACTAAGTTACATAAAGAAGGATATTTGAATCCATTCGAATATCAATCTTATGCTACTTGTGAATCTTGTCTCATAGGAAAGATGACAAAGACTCCGTTTTCTGGACACGGAGTAAGAGCAAGTGAGCTCTTAGGACTCATACACAGTGATGTGTACGGTCCAATGTCTACACATGCGCGAGGTGGTTATTCCTACTTCATTACTTTTACGGATGACTTCTCTAGGTATGGATATATCTTCTTGATGAAGCATAAATCCGAGGCCTTTGAGAAATTCCAAGAATACAAGAATGAAGTGGAAAAAAAAACCAGCAAAAGTATCAAGACACTGAGATCTGATCGAGGTGGTGAATTCTTAAGTGCCGAGTTCCTGGGTTACTTAAAAGAGAATGGAATTCTCTCTCAGCTTACTCCTCCATACACACCACAACACAACGGTGTATCAGAAAGGAGGAATCGAACCCTATTGGATATGGTTCGTTCCATGATGAGTAAGGCTGAGTTACCGCGATCATTCTGGGGTTATGCACTAGAAACAGCTGCATATCTCTTGAACAAGGCTCCATCCAAGACTGTGCCTACCACCCCATATCAGATGTGGAGTGAGAAAAAACCCTGTCTTAAGTATCTTAAGACATGGGGATGTCCAGCTTTTGTAAAGAAGCAGCATACGGACAAGCTCGAGGCACGCTCAGTATTATGTAAGTTTGTGGGATACCCAAAGAACTCCAGGGGGTATCTTTTCTATTCCGCAGAGGAACAAAAGGTTTTTGTTTCTCAGCATCCCCACTTCTTGGAAACTGAATTTTTAGAAAATCAGAAGAGTCGGAGCGAAATAAAACTGGAAGAAATTCCAGAACCACAAGCTGTTACTGAAAGTATGGTAGAACCAGAGGTTTCAGAAGAAACGGACATCCCAACGCCACTCCGCAGAAGTAGTAGGCAGTCTCATCCGCCTGAGAGATACTACGGTTTTCTCATAGATGGGGATAGAGAGGATTGCGTCATTAATGATGATGACCCTACTAGCTTCCAACAAGCCATTCAGAGCGGCGACTCGGTAAAATGGCTGGATGCAATGCGGACCGAAATGGAGTTCATGTACACCAACAAAGTATGGACTTTGGACTTTGCTCCAGATGGGGTAAAACCCGTAGGATGCAAATGGATCTTCAAAAAGAAGATTGGTGTAGATAGACAGGTTGAAACCTATAAGGCTAGACTTGTTGCAAAGGGTTTCCGTCAAAGACCTGGTTTGGACTATGACGAAACCTTTTCTCCAGTGGCTATGCTGAAATCCATTCGCGTCCTTCTTGCTATTGCTGCCTTCCACGATTATGAGATCTGGCAGATGGACGTAAAGACGGCTTTTCTAAATGGAAATTTGGAAGAAAGCATCTATATGGATCAGCCAGAAGGATTCATTCAGAGTGGGAGCAGCGGTAAAGTATGCAAGCTGCTTAAGTCCATTTATGGACTAAAGTAGGTATCGCGGAGTTGGAACATCTGTTTTGATGATACTGTTAAGGAATTTGATTTTATCAAAAATCCAGATGAACCATGCATATACAGTATGATTGTAGGGAGAGCTGTAGTATTTCTCGTCTTGTACGTGGATGACATTCTCCTAATAGGAAATCATATTCTTATGTTACAGTCAGTCAAAAGTTTTTTGTCATAGAAGTTCTCCATGAAAGACCTAGGTGATGCCACCTACATTCTGGGGATCCAGATCTATCGTGATAGATCAAAAAGGATGTTAGGACTTTCGTAGTCCAGGTACATAGACACCATATTGAAAAGATTCAGTATGGATGATTCTAAGCGCGGTAACCTACCGGTTTGTCACGGAATCACCCTCTCCAAAGATATGTCCCCCAAGACTGATTTGGAAAAGGATCGCATGTCGATTATACCCTATGCTTCAGCGGTAGGCTCTATAATGTATGCGATGTTATGTACCAAACCAGATGTAGCATACGCATTGAGCGTAGTAAGCCTGTATCAAGCAAACCCAGGGGAGAATCACTGGATAACAGTAAAGAACATTCTCAAGTACCTGAGGAGGACTAAGGAGTTGTTCTTGGTGTATGGTGGAAAAGACCTACAGATGGAGGCCTTTGCCGACTCCGGCTTCCAGAGTGACAAAGATGACTCCAAGTCCATGTCGGGTTATGCCTTTACCCTCAATGGAGGGGCGGTCTGTTGGAAGAGTTCCAAGATGGAGACCATTGCTGACTCAACAATGGAAGCGGAGTACATAGCTGCTTGCGATACCGCAAAAGAAGCTGTCTGGATGAAGAAGTTCCTCACAGAACATCAGGTGGTTCCTTCCAATGTTGGTCCAATACCTCTGTATTGTGACAACAACGGCGCTATAGCTTTAGCGAAGGAACCCAGGTCCCATCAGAAGTCCAGACACATCTTAAGGCGGTATCACCTGATCAGGGAGATCGTAGATCGCCGGGAGATCGGGGTGAAGAGAGTAGAGACGGAGAATAACATTACTGATCCATTCACAAAGGCCATTCCTTAGACGCAGTTCGAGAGGCTATTCGAGATGATAGGTCTGCGATATGCCAACTCATGGCCCTAGTGCAAGTGGGAGATTGTTAGTGTATATGCCCTAGGGGCCATTATTGTATCATACTAGATTGTATATTACTTAATGGAAGCTTGGGATATTCACAGTTGTATATACAGTCTTGCTAAAAATGGTAGTATGCTACTTGGTTTGTGTCTACTTTAATATGTGCATAAGTTTCTTGTAACGTATCACTTATACATATTAGTAGAGCCCATAGGTTCTTTGCTTGATTACCAGCGTTGTGATAGCAGTCACACTAGTGGGAGCAGGGTAGTCTATAAGCAACATCCTAAACAGGTCCCTAGTCGTAGGATTATCGAGACAGGGCATCGATACTCCAGAGTAGACTAGTGTGTACGCTTCTCATCCAAGTTGGGGAGATGGTCTGTCCCATAGCCATCAGTATGTCGTACTGGAGATAGCATATAGGTGCTCGTTAGGTTAAGGGTACACCGGACAGGACTCGCAGAGGAACTGTTGGTTGGTATTATACCCGTCGTCAGTTAACAGTTCCCAGGTGACATGAGTACAGCATAATCCGCAGACTTGACACGGCTACTTCGCCTCGAGTATGTCCCACTGTTCTTAGATTGCTACCCTACCACGGCTCAAAGGAGTCGTGCAAACAGGTAGCAATTGGGTGCAGTCCCGAGCACTTGGAGGCAGTAGTGATTAGACATGATTCGTCTCTCCCGGTATTGGGAGATGATATCGCGCTGTGTCAGAGAGCCATTACGCAAAGTCCCTGGCCAGGGCAAGAGAGATTTACAGGTAGGTTCCAGTAGTTTCTCAGGGTGTAATGGGCTTCGCTCCGACACGACTTATACAGTTATTAGGGGACTGACGCTTGCCGCCCCCTAGACTTGATATGCGATAGTCTTAGACGAACAGACCGGACTGTACGGAGATTGTCACATCAGGCTCAGTGGGAGTTCGGATGAGTTTCCTCATCGGCCTTCTTATCGACATCTACCTGGGGACCGTTACGTACAGCTAGTGCCGCTTGCGGTCTGTGGTTAAACCCACTGCCAGCGTAGTGTCGAGTCTTTAGAGTCCCACACAGAGAGTTTCCCTGCTCCAGGCAAAAAGATATAGAGGTTGTATGGTTTTACGACAAGAGTTCGGACGCGTACGTGTGTTTACGCACGTACGACTTTTCGGACAGTTTTTACTAGCCGGCTTTGGTTTAAGCCAGATTCTAGTATCGGTTTATAGGATTTATACAGTCTAAAGTTTTTTCGTGTTTTCACGGATTGGAGGGGCATTCTCGTAATTTGTCGGGAATCTTCTGGAAGAGTGGTGACTAAGGGGTTAAGGTGGCATGAGCATTAATTGCTTAATGACTCATTTGTGGGATTCATCCTTTGCATTAAATGATTCATTAATGAGTTAATGAGTCATATGATGAATCACTCTAGGTGAATGAATCTAACCATGATGATTAATCATTTATATTCTTTATTTGATAAATTGTTATGGTTGTTAAATTCACATGAGCTCATTATTCATATACATTCTCATCTTCACCTTCTCTCTCCTCAAGCTCACTCTCTCTTCAAACCCTAACCCTAACCTCTCATGTGTTGAGATCAAGGGTTAGCTAGACTAATACATCCATATCCTCACTCTATATCCCCTAGGTAGATTAGATTAGCACTTTAAGCAACCTAGTTATCTCAAGTTTGAGATTAAGCTTGGCGTAGGAGCTTTCGGGTGGATCGTCTTTGATTCGAGGAGACCGTTGAGTTGCCGATGTTCCAAGGAGCCTACGAGGAGTGGAGGACAGCGATGAAAACCCGAAGGACATGTAACGTGAGGTATAACTTCGAATCCGAGTAGTTAAACCTCTACCTTTTAGTTAGCAATGGTTTAGATAACGATTCATGTGCTCAAGTCTGTGTTACGAAACTTTGATAATCGTTTTTCATATATTCCGCATCCCCGCAAGTTCATGGGGTGCGTGATATGGACTTACATTTCTCATATTCATATGTTCCTCGAATCGTAAGTGTCCGGTATCGACACCCGTGTTCCACGTATCGGTATATACGTTTTTGGAATCGTAAGTGTCCGGTATCGACACCCATGATCCACGTATTGGTTTAAAACAAATCTCAGAGTGGATGCATCCAAATATCAAGTAAAGAATAAGAATACTTGCATAATTTCATGAAACAACCACAGTCCTCAAATCCAGAAAACATCAAGTAGTGAATAAGTATAAATGCATGAATCAATACACATATATTAGCATCCTATTCCACTAATATATGTGTATAGGCATATATAACAGCGTCCCATTCCACTGTTATATATACTTAGGAGTAAAAAAAATATCAGAGAATATCATATGAAATCCATAGATGTAATATTTGCAAACATGAAACAGTAATATGAGCATATAAAGGAAAACCGCTATTTAACGGCAACAAGTTATTAAATATATCATGCGGATCCTGATTTCTCCGAAATCAGATGCAACATCATATACAGGTGAACATGTAGCTATAACAAGGTAAGCGTAACCATGTCGGTATAGCAAGATATGTGTGTCCATATGTAAGTATGTATGATGTAAAAGTATCTGTAGCAAGGTATGTCTCTATACCTATCCTTAATACCCTCCAGGTATATGTATGTATGCCAGATGTACATGTAGCTATGTCTCATATATGTATATACCTATCACTAATGGTACACTATCTTATAAGTATATGGGTAACTAGCATGTAAGCATGTCAGGGCATATGTGTAAGCATGTAGGTATCCAGATATGCTATATATATCATATGCGATAAGAAATATGAATCAATGTACCAATGTTCCTAACCAGACAATATCACATCTATAAGTGGGTTGTGCGTGACATGGAAGTTATTGACGGTGTGTGTGCCATACAATCAGTGCTCGTGCAACATGAGCCGTCAATAATTGTGCAGTGTCCTAAGGATACTAGTCCAAGCACAACAATTAACTAAGCAGTAGGGTGAATGCGCAATTCTAAATATGAAATAGAATATGCGGCAAGTTAAGTCATTTCTAGCCCAGACGCATAACGCCATGCAGGCGATTCCCCTGTAGATGTTAAATCTGCTCACAAACACTCCTGGCTAAGTGAAGCCTACCACCTGTATTCCCTTTGTCGTAGCGTCCAAAGTCCCCGCCTGCGAACCAAAAACTTCACAAACACATCACATAAGCTAAATATTCTATATCGACGAAAAGACAAAGAAACGCAAGGATAACACCCTGAAAATTACACTGCGCACTTAGCGCATCTAACGCGCACGACATCGGTCAAAAACCCTAACTAGGGCCACTAAACTACGAAACACCAAGTCTAGACTCCGATCGTCCCGATCACGCAACACAACACAATTAAATACGAGGAATATAATAGATATTACCTCGCAACGACTAATCGAACCCACGTCGGAAAACCCCCGAAATCTAGTAAACAACTTATCGCAATATTTCGCACTAGTTTCAAGCTAACGCATATCTAGCGATTACAAACACCTTATAATAGCTTAACTAAGCTATCAAAACCATTTCTATATTTTTAACACTTGCAAAATAAGTTTTAACAAAAACCTAGTAAGAAATATTTCATAATTAAACAAAGTATTTATTAACAATAATTAGCATTTTCTACTAGGTTAAGCTTTTCCTAATCACAAATTAACACTTCAATAAAACATTAAAACACTTAAATCAAGTTTTAATCTTAACTTGAATTTCTAAAAAAACAATTATGAATAATGAATTAAACATAAAATTAAAAGCTTAAATTAACATATAATTAAGCTAGCATAAAGATTTAAACTTAACAATTAAGGATTAGGGTTAGGATTTTATACCTCCAAATGATTCAAAAAATTGCAACAAGAAAACCAAGATTAGCCTCCAAAATCAAGACTTCATGAAGAACAAGCATGGTTTAGGGTTAAGGAAATGAAGGAAAATGATTATATTTGAATTTTTGTGATTTTATTTGGATTTTTCATGATTTATTTTGGCTTGAAATGATGAAAAATGAGTGAGGAAGCACAAGGGAAGTAAGGTGGAGAGAGGGGCCGGCCGTGGACAATGGGGGGGTTTATGAATTTTAGTGAAGAAAGTTCTAGTAAAAATACAATAAATGCTTCATTAAATGCATTTTGCCACCTTTCTTTTTCTTTTCTTTTCTTTTTAAAATTTAATTCCATTAACCAAAAAAAATCTAGATATTTATAAAGAAGGTTCTAAAATAATTGTAGTGATGATTTCTAATGATTATCATTTAGAAGAAATTTCCCGATTTACGTGTATATTTTACTGGCTAAAATAATATTTTATTTAGGAAAAATTCTATCTGAACCAAAACCTCCTATATACCCCCAAAGTTCGCGCACAAGCTTTATTTTAGCTAATATAGGTGCCGGCAAGTTTCTACAGAAATTTGATCGAAATCGGGTTAAAACGGAAAATACCGACAATTTTGCCCTAAAACGGAAAAATTCACAAAACAATTTCTGAAACGTTACAATCTCGTAATTGTAATCGCAAGCAGGCGATTATGATGATTGCGGGAGGACCTATACGGGTAGAACAGTTGTTCAGTCGAATATATTGCAATCTTTAACATAACAATTTCCTCACTTTTCTAATCATCTATGGATGTTTGTTATAAATATAACACATATTACAAGTTCGTCTGGAAAATATCAAATACCACGTGTTATACATTATAATCAACATTTTGGAAGGAAATCGTATGTTTATTATTTCACGCATGATATTGTATATCTCAACATTCTTCATTGAGATTTTGTGCAGAAAATTATCTCGGGACAGATATCGGAATCGCAAATTCGCCGAAAAAATACAGGAAATCAAAGAATTAAAATCTGGCAGAGATTCAGAAGGAATTTAAAGATTCCAGATATCACCTGAGCACCAATTGGCCAACACCATAATACACAGAAAATATGAAGCAGTGATCTCACAAATCGGCCACGGATCCGCGGCCGAGTCAGGCCGATCTGCCGCGGATCCGCGGCCGAGTTAGGGCATCGGGTGACGATACTTTTCCATAAGCTTCATTGCAACTATCTGGCTTGTTGAAGACGCTCCATTGTAACAACCTTGTTCTGGAAACTTCCCTACAACAGCCTAGCTTCTTGAGGAAGCTTGATAACTACCTTATTCTAGAAGTTTCCCTACAACTACCTAGCTTCTTGGGGAAGATTGGCCTAGCTTCTAGTGGGAGATTGATGAAGGGATATATAAAGGACTCTAGTCTTCATTTTAAGGGGTTGGAAAATTCAATACACAATTCATTACACAAGTTGAGTGACACAACTTGTGATTCCAATTCAAGATCAAGACCCAAAATCAAGAATCGTTGAGAACAATATCAAGCGACGACATTCAAGATCCTTTATGCGAAGCCGATCGTCATCTACGAGCAAGAGATCCTCGACAGGTCCAAGCCTTATGGTGATCGAGCAAAGAGTAGATTGACGAAATAGTTACCTCTTCAAGGGAGCGATCGAAAGCGATTCTTGTAATCTCGGATTGAAGGAAAGTGTAACTAGAAGTTGATTTAATAAAGGTGATCATTTGTTAATTCTCTCTTTCTTTAATTTCTCGCATTATAAAATTTTTAATTGTTGATTCTTCCATTTTCATGATGCGTGAGTAAATCTCCGCTTGCTAAGGATTCGAAGGAATTTGGTAGATCAAATGGTAAGGAAATCCTAAACTCATCTTAAGTCTTATGAGAATTATTAACTTTAGGAAAAAGAATCATCAATTACCAAATTTGGAGCGAGATCACCGTTCTTGATAATTTCGTTGCAATTTGGGATTAAATAATTGATGATTTTCTTTGCTAAAGGCTTGATTTGAATGGTGATCAATGAAAAGACAAGGGATAATGAAGGAGAAACCCTAGTTTCTTCAAAAGATCCTTAATCTTCGTTCATCGCCGTCGTTCTAGCTATAATTCATCAATAGATAAGATGAGTCATTTTTAGTATTCATCATTGCTACTAATTCCTATCGAATCCTACAAGCTATTCTTCATTTTCTTGATAGCTCAAATTGATTTTCGACACTTTCTTGGTTACTAAATCTTAAACTCTTTCTTGATTTTCTTGAAAATATTTCATCAACTAAATCTTGAATCATTTTCTTGATTTTTCTTTACTATTTTCTTTCGACTCAACTAAAGCAAGAGCGAGTAAATACACGAATCTCAGTGGACGACACGTACTCATTAACGAACTAAAACAACACTGTTATTGGTTGCGGTTATAAATTCTTTGATTTTGATTATACTTTTCATATACAACGACGAATTTTCCCAACACCAATCAAATGGAGCCGTTGCCGGGGATGCGTGCGTAATTTGTTCTTTCTTGCAATTTGAGTTGAAATATTATTATTCCATCAAAATTTGAATCAAAATCGTATCGTGTGCTTAACGATTTGTGTGTGAATTTTGCAAAAGAATCTGGAATCATTAGAGCAGAGGGAAAAATATTCAGATCATTTCATCGAGACCAGAGCAGAAAAGGGAGCGTCAATACCAAAACTTGTTCAAAGAACTGTTCACGAGACTGCGGAACCGCGGCAAGAAGCAGCAATTGGCGGCGGATCCACGGCATTATTAATGAGTTAAGGTTTCATTTTTCTCTGGTATATTCTATACTTTCTTATCTCTCCTCTGATCTGTCCAACAACAACTTTTCTGCAGGATTCTTTGCAAAAATTCGCTGCGCTTAAAAGAAATTTGTTGCGTGTTTTGATATTGGTTGTTGTTCATATTTTAATACGGAAATTAAGGGGCAAAAACAGAATTCAGATTAGGTGGGGATTTCTTTACCCTTCCTAAGCCCCAAAAATCACAAAACTAGCATCCGCATCACCCTTCATTAACTAAAAAAATATCTAGATAAGACTCTAAGGACCGTCGCGCTCAATTAGGACAGAAGAAGGTTGTGGGTAATCTATTGCTTATCTGCATTTCTTTTGTGGTGTCTAAGGTAAGTGTGTCTAAGGCAAGTGGTTACTTAATTAGGCCCGCTACTTATGTAGTGGATACCTCCCACTTCCCTGCCACTTACCTGGCCACAGAAGGGATACAGAGGTAGTAGAGTATTTATCCTGCGATTTGTCTTCTGGAAGTCTAGAAGTAGTCTAGTGACTTGACCTAGGTGACCTTAGATCTAGGGTTGATTGTGCATTTTTGTTATGTGATTTTTCTAAATCCGTCTTTTTCAAAACAAACCAAAAACAAACACAAACCACTTTCTCTAATTATCACCTACGCTGCTGTTGAGTATATATGCCCTAGAGGCCTTCATTGTATAGGATACTGGGGATATGTATGTACATAACAGTCTTGCTTAATATAATAGTACGCTATTTGGTTTGTCTTTATCTTAACGTATGATATATTTTGCGTAGTATTCATATATATATATACGTGTTGATAAAGCCCATAGGGTGTTTGCCTGACTTCCGGCGTTATGATGGCAGTCATACTAATGGGAGCTGGATAGTCAATAGGCACATCCTTAGATGTCCCTGGTCGCAGGAGTATCGAGACTGGGCATCGATACTTCGGAGTAGACTGGTGTATACATATCTAGACCCTGAGGAGGGGCGATGGATTGGTCCCGCAGCCATTAGTGGAGTGCACCTAAGATTGTATACAGATGCTCACTGGGTGTGAATACACCGGACAGGACTCGCCGAGAACTGACTGGATGGTATTTATACCTAACGTCAGATAGCAGTTCTCAGGTGACATGTGTGCAGATATTCCGTTGACTTAAAGTCGTCATTTGTCTCGTGTGAGTTCCCACTGTGCTTTGATTACTACCCTACCACGGTTCAAAGGAGTCGTGTAAACAGGTTTTAGTTGGGCACAGTCCCGAGCCACGTGGAGGCAGTGAGTGACTGTTAGGGATTCGTCTCTCCCGGTATTGGGAGTTGATATCGTACAGTGATCGGTTGGTCATTACCATAAGTCCCTGGCCAGGGCTGATTGAGAATTACTGATAGATTGATCAGTAGATTCTCGGATGGTGATAAAGCCATACCGACACGACTTGTACGGTTATTAGGGGTCTGACGTTTACCACCTCCCTAGACCATACATGCGATACTCTTAGACGAACAGACCGGACTGCACGGATATTGTCACGCACAGGCTCAGTAGGAGTTCGGATGGGTATCCTCACCGGCCATCTTATCGACATCTACTTGGAGACCGTTACGTACAGCTAGTGCCGCTTGCGGTCTGTGGTTAAACCCACTGCCAGCGTAGTACTCGAGTCTTTAGAGTCCCACACAGAGTTTTCCCAACTCCAGGCGAAAAGATATAGAGGTCGTACGGTTTTACGACAAAGGGTTCGGACGCATACGTGTTTAAACGCACGTACGACATTCGGACAGTTTTTACTAGCCAGCTTTGGTTTAAGCCAGATTCTAGTATCGGGTTATTGGATTTATGCAGTCTAAAGTTTTTCCGTATTTTCACGGATATGAGGGGCGTTCTCGTAATTTTCCGGGAAGCTTCTAGAAGGATAGTGACTAAGGAGGTTAAGGTGGCATTTTCATTAAATGCAAATTGTGACTCATTTGTGTAATTCACTATGTCATTAATGCATCATTTATTGCTTAATGACTCACATAGTGAATCACTCATATTGAATTAATGAAACATGGTAAATAATCATTTAAATTCATTTATTTGATAATTCATTATGTTTTATATATTCAAGTGAGAAGCTTTTCTCATTTTCATTATCATCTCTACCTTCTCTCTCCTCAAGCTCACTCTCTCGTCAAACACTAATCCTACCACTCATGAGTTGAGACCAAGGATTAGTATAGACTAAACACTCCATAACCTAACTCTATATCATCTTAGTTACTTTGATTAGCAACTAGAGAAACTAAGTAACCTCAAGTCTAGAGGTTATAGCTTGGATTAGGGTTCTCAGGTGGATCATCTATCACTTGGAGGAGGCCGAGGAGGATGAAAAGATCGTAAAGACGAAGGACTAGAATCATTTGGTATAATCTCTTTACATAGTAGCTTAGAACTCTATGCTTGTTGTTAATTATCGTTTAGCAAAGATCTTCGGTTAGTCGATGTTTACATACAAAACAAGATCGTTTTTCATATTTCCGCCTCTCCGCAACTCGTGGGGTGTTGTACATCGACTTACAGTGGTATCAGAGCCTCACTAAACTATAATTAACTCACTTGCAAAGTCGTATGAATTTCGAACAGAAAACAAACCGGAAAATACACCTATATTGCATAGTTTCTGTCGATTTTAAAATGAGGTCCTAAAATTTTTCAGGTTCCTCCAGAACACCCTACATGAAAACATAAGAACAGAGAAGCAAAATGGGGTCCTGAATCGGCCATTGAGCTGCGGAACCGCGGCCGATCCCGCCATTCCGCCGCGAATCCGCGGCCGAGTTGGGGCCGATTCAGCCCAGTTTTCCTCTGTGCATCTTTTGTGATATTTTGTATTTTCTTGTATTGTTTATTTTCTGCTCAGGTTTCAAATTTACAGAGAAGATGTGGAGTAGAATTTAATGTGTTTAATCGATCGAAATTATACGATGTTTGCTTGTTTGATTATATCTGTGAACTGTATTATGTGTTCGTAAACCTCCCCTAACTGCTAGTATGTCGATTGGTAGGGGGTTGCACATATCTGTAATGTTTTTTAGCTGTTTGTGGATATGAACTGTATTGGACTGTTGTGATGATTAGCCGGGTTGTGTGATGGGTTATTGTATTAATTCATTCGATGTAATTGTAATAAAGCTGTAATATTATTTTGCGGGGCACATCCAGGTTGCGGTTGTAGCCACCGTTGTATTATTTCTTTTTACTGTTTTTGCTCCTAGGATAGACCCAAGGTGGGGTGCACAAACTACCGGGTATTTCGAAGTGTTTAGTGGCTTACTCACGTTGTTGAGGGAGACCGCTTCACTTCGGGTACTTGGCGGGTAGTTTGCCGTACCCGTAGGGGTCTGGGGTGGGGTTATGGCTATTCATCACAACTGTGTAATCCGTCTTTCATTGCAGGCTCAAAAGAAACCCGGATTGCTTGCAAATCAAATTTTGTTTATCTGTGATCTGGAATGCCTATTATTGCGTCTGACGAATGTACAATATCTATATATGATAGCTATTTAGACGTCACTTATGTTTTACACCCGCGCTAGCCCAGCTCCCGCTCTGCCGTTAGTTAAGTAACCTAATGGGTGATGACGGGACCCAGTGGCGAATGCGGATGGCATAAGAGGACGTTGTATTTTCGTTGTTATCTGTAATGATAGGTTAATTGATGGGACGCATTATTATTAATGCAAAGGAAAATAAAACCTAAACTGAATCGTTGGAACAATTTCTAAAACCACTCGGTTTTTCTTCAAAAAGCAAATTTTAAATGCGGAGCTTAAACCACTCCATTTAATAAAAGCTATCATGGTTACTTCGATCCTATCAAGTTCATTACGTTAACGGTTTTTTTGCCAAAAACCAGCCGTAACCCTCCGTCGTTTCAAATAGACAGCACATCGTATTCATGCTATGCTTGTTGGCCTACGTCAAGGCATAGTGAATGGTAGCAGTGTGGCTTGCTTATTTGTTGCATAGATAGATGCATTAGTATAGGACAGACGTACAGCCTTGTTGGCCTACGTCAAGGGAATGTACGATGTACCTAAATTAATCAGGAAAACGACGGGTAGAACTTGACTTGCGTCTTGTGACTTGTTGGCCTACGTCAAGGTCTCTAAGAGCTTGGGGTATAAAAATCACATCGGGGGTTTCAAACATAAAGGAAACTTGCAGATTTAGCATACTTTCTGGAGTGTGGTGACTAGAGTGGCTTCCATCTAGGGCATTATGCAATGATAGTTGGATCTCGATCCCACTAATGAGTAGGATTACTCTCGGGAATTTTTCTCACTTAACAATCAATGCTATAAACCAAGTAGGTGACTAGAAAGGTGTTAGAGGGGCTACGCCTCCAGGGAAAAGAGGTTATTTAATTAAGGAACTTCATGAAAGCGTTGGAAAACCTCACTCGAAGTACCAACACCAGCCTGGCTGAAAGGTTAAGCAAGTATTGTGACGTGTGATTAAATCCTGACTAGTTCTTCTTTTAGGTTTCGAAGAAGGATTTGAGGAAACAGTGGGATCCATCCTGTTTAGATAAACTAATAACCAATCTAAACTTGCAAGAAGCATATGCTGAGTGTTTTCTTTTCTCTCTCTCTGGCAGCTACCATGACAGGACTAAAACTATTACTTGAAAAAAATATACTGACCGGGCAGAACTATATGTTAGTTGTATGTATGCCCTAGAGGCCAGTATTGTACAGATGATGTATATTATATTGGATGCTTGGACATATATAGAGATGACTTTCTTGCTCGATATGATAGTATGCTATCTGGTTACTCTTTATCTTAACATGTACACTAGTCTCTTTAAACTGTCTTATAGTTACATGTTGATAAAGCCCTTAGGATGTGTACTTGACTACCTGGACTATGATGCAGATCATACTAGTGGGGACATGGTAGTCCATAAGTACATCCTTCATGGTCCCTAGTCGTGGGTGTATCGAGACGGGGCATCGATATACCAGTGTAGACTAGCGTATACGCTTCTCGACCCATGAGATGGGCGATGGATGATCCCATATCCATTGGTGTTTGACATCAGAGATGGTATACGGGTGCTCAGTGGAGACTGGGTACACTGGACGGACTCGCCGAGAACTCCCAGATGGTATTATACCTCACGTCAGATGGCAGTTCTCAGGTGACACTTGTACAGGTTAGTCTGTAGACCCGAGATCGTCATAGAGTCTTGTGTGATTCCCACTGTGCTTTGATCTCCACCTTACCACGTCCATGAGGGCGTGCAAAACGGTGGTCTTTGGGTACAGTCCCGAGTCACATGGAGGCAATGAGCGATAGGAGGGGTTTCGTCTCTCCCGGTATTGGGGGTTGATGTTGCGCTGTGCTCGATTGGCCGTAACAGGGAAGTCCCTGGCCAGGGCTGATCAGAGATTTGCTGGTAAGTGTTACCAGTAGTTTCTCGACCCGTTATGAGCCTCACATCGGCACGACTTATCGGTTACTGGGGTCTGACGTTTACCACCCCTAGACTTGATATGCGACATTTCAGACGAACAGACCGGACTGTACGGTAAGTGTTACTGATTGGATTCACAGGAGTGTGAGCGGGCTAGCTCGTCGATCTTCTGATCGCTCAATACCCGGGTGGCCGTTACGTTTAGCACACCGCTTGCGGCTTGTGGGTGATCGATATGATCATCATCTGCTACCGGCGTATTGACGAGTCTTTAGAGTCCTACACAGAGGTTTCCTGGCTCAAGCGAAACGAGATAGGAGCGCATATGAGATATGTACAGGACCGAGAATATTGCGTGTATGTGATACCGTATTCCATTCTCGCGATGAATGTTTCGATTGGTTGTATACGATATAACCTAGTTATCGAATCATTGATTCGATAAATCGATACATTGTATACTAGTCGGTTATGTGCCATATGACCGGATCATTGAATCAAGTGTTGATTAAATGATTTAATGTATAATTATATATTTGATATATTACTTTGCATTAACTAGTATTGGTTCACTTTAAAGGGATTTTCTCACTTGTATAGCACATTGTATATGTGATATATTTTGTGTGCTCTTGATTGTATCATGTTTGATGATACATTCTCATTTGGTTTTGTGTTAAGACTTAAACCATGGTTATGATAATAGTTAGGGTTTTGATTTATTTACTTATTTATTTATCTTTTCTTTCTTGATAAATAAATAAAATAAAACAAAATGGTTTCTTTCTTTCATGAAGCTTGATGAAGCTTCATGAAGCTTTGACTAAAGTGACCATTTTGTCTTCATGCTTAACCCTAACCATTCTCACTTGACCATGGTCTATTCTCTACACTTAACCAAGGTTAGAAGATGATAAGTATTCATTTTTTATTATTCTTTTAACAACACTTATCATATTCTATCTTCATCTTCTCCTTCTTCTTCAAGAAAGAAAACAAGACTCCATCAATGGCATCTTTGTTTCTAAAGTGAGAAATCCAATTCTAAAGTGAATCCACCTCCTATTTCTTCATCCTCTACCTCTTGCCAAGTGGTTTTGGGTGTTTTCTTCACAAGTTTCACAACTAGGTGAAGTCGGAGCTT
The DNA here is from genome assembly GCA_030015575.1 of Agapanthus africanus. NCBI lineage: Eukaryota > Viridiplantae > Streptophyta > Magnoliopsida > Asparagales > Amaryllidaceae > Agapanthus > Agapanthus africanus. The sequence continues at coordinate 460,144,133 of CM057344.1, read as the reverse complement.
GATCCAGTGTAGCCTCGACGTAGATCATCTTCGGCATCGAAGCCGACGACAAGTCCTCTCATTTCTCCGATGAAGCCGATGAGAGAGTTCGGGATTCGTGATGGACAGCGAGGGAACGACTACATGGAGCTAAGGAAGTGGATAACCAGATCTACAAAGGTTGTAGCTTTCTTCTTTTAGTTAAGTTGTTAACTAGTTTATTGTTTCGCCTAAAATTCTAGTTAACGATCTAGTCTAGGGTTTCTCGGCACCGTAAATTTTGAAATTGGCATGGTTGATACCTTGTGAGACCTCTTGAGAGTGCCAAGGAACCCTACAGTGGTATCAGAGCCTAGCTAGAGCCTTAGGCGAAGTGTAGACGACGTTTGAAACCCGATCGAACCGAAACCCTAAATTTTCCACGCTCTCTGGACTTTTTCTAAAAACTGGGTTTTTTCCAAATTAAAAATTCTTAAAAAATTCAGCAGGGAATTATATGAATTACGGTGCAAAAAATATCACACGATACCACTAACATGCGGCGGAACTGCGGCAGAAGCCTAGCTTCTGCGGCGATTCCGCGGCTCTCTGAAGACGTCAGCCATCCTAATTTGCACAGTAATTCCTAATTCACAGTGCTGAGTTTTATGGGAATTTTTAATATTTATTCAAGAGTTGAATTTTCTGGGGTTGTTTTGGGGATTCGATTATTCGATCGGGTTATCAGATTTTGTCTATGTGATTTCCGGATAATTTTAGAATATGTTAAAAAGTTCGACCGGATATAAATACCCAGCTTTTCCCTTCCGGAAAATTTCCATGTGACGGATTTTTCTGTGGTTTAAAGACGTTCAAAGTAGTGCAAGTAACGCGATGGTCCCTCTAGAAGACAACAAACCTTAACTCGATTATGTGACCGTCTTGAACTGCCCTTTGAACCTTCGGGTTTGGGGCAGTACGGCGTGCCACATGTGAGGCGTTGGCTTGACCCTTCTACGGCTGGACCGTTGGTACTGAGGCATGAAGTGAATGTCTTTGAACCTATTTCATGTGTTGAACAGTTTCGGGAAAACTTGGGTGTTCGATTATTCGATCGGAAAGTTTAATATTTTCTGTTTATCCGGAATGGGATACAATAATTGGAATTCACAAACAGTTATGAGATAACTGAATGAATGTTATAAATCTAGCGGTTTAGTCTCATTTGATATTGAAAAGAGTTTTCGATAATGGGACTAAAATGCGGGGTTTATAATTGTTAGGCATGAGATGTCTAAGTATTTCATTTGTTTAGGCATGCGATGTCTAAAGAGGTTGCGGATTCCAACTATTGTAGTTTTACACTTTCTTTTCTGTGACCGTAAGTGTAATATGTGATATCGCCGGTTTCGTTGCTATATGTCAACGACAATTGGGATGCGCATATTTACTTACGTTGATGACATGTGATGTTATGTGTTGCTGGATATGTTATATTGGATCATCGTGTTTGAATAGCCGGGGGTTTTTATGTGAGATGAGTGTTTTTCTTTTTCATTCATGTAAAAACTTGTATGTAATATTCTTTTATTGGGACACTTCCAGGTTGCGGAAGATGTCACCCTTTGTATATTATTTACTTTTCCGCATTAGGATAGACCCAAGGAGGGGAGCACAAGTAACCGGGTTCTAGGGTTCAGTTGGAGACCATCTCGAGGAGTCGAGTCCCGGTCTCCTAACCCTAGAATTGGTAGGGTTGCTTGCCGCTCTCGTAGGGGTCTAGAGGTGTGGGATTGGCTATTCATCACGACCGTGGAATCCATGTTTTATACTGGCTCGTATTGAAAACACGGACGTCCTAGTATATCCAATGTTTCATATGTTTCTTCTGCTGCTTTATCTGTGATGTGATCATATGATGTTCTGTGATAGATACAGTATATAGTATATATGATATATTATATAGACGTTACTTATGTTTTGCACCCGCACTAGCCATGCCCTGCTCTGTCGTTATTTACCTAACCTAACGGTGCACGAGGGGACATCCAGGCGAATGCGGATGGCATAAGTGTACGTCGTATTTATCTGTGATGTTTAGGAAACTTAACTGATGGGACTTAATTAATGTGATTAATGAAAGAAAAGAAACCTAAGATGTTGTAGAATCAAATTTTAAACAAAACAGGTAGCTACAGTTCTTGCTTTGCATAGCGATATATATGATATACCCTGCACCTTATTCGATGAGGAAAGGACCGAGATCCCTTCACCGGGAGTGACTCCTTTAGCAATAACTGGCAGATGCTACATACTCGGTCTGCTTTTGATTGCTTCTATAGTTTCTGCTTTGCACAGAGATATATATGATATATCCCGCACCTCATTCGACGAGGAAAGGGCCGACGATCCCTTCACCGGGAGTGACCCCTTTAGTAAAACTAGAAAAGCCTCAAAATCACTCCATTTCAAAACTTCATTTGATTCTACAACGATATCAAGTTCATTACGCAATAGGTTTTCAGAAAAACCTGTCGTAGCCCTCCGTCATTTCAGATAAATCCTACTTAGTATTCGTGCTACGTTTGTTGACCTCCGTCAAGGCGTAGTGTGCGGTAACTAACTAGTATTTATCTGCTTATACATATGATGCAGATTGGATTAGGGTAGTCGTACGACCTTGTTGACCTCCGTCAAGGGTCGTGCGGGTGGGTTTGATTCAATCAAGAAATGACGGGTTGAACTTGACTTGCACCCTGTGGTTTGTTGACCTCCGTCAAGGTCATAGGATGCTTGGGGCAAAATATTATCGGGAATTTCAAGTGTTGAAATTTGCAATGAGATTGCATACCTTCTATGAGATAGTTGGATCCCGATACCCACTGCGAGTAAGAGTTACTCTTGGGAGAGTTTTACACATTGCAATTAGCTGATCAAGTAGGTGTCTAGAAAGGTGTCAACGGGGTTACGCCTCAGGGAAAACGAGGTTTACACTAATTAGGTTCGTGCGAAAGCACGGGGGACCTCCCTCAAAGTACCGACACTGGCTTGGCTGAAAGATTGGCGAACTTGTAGTGTGTAATTAATCCCGGTTAGTCTTTCCTTTTAGGGTTTGAAGGAAGATTTGATAAAAACCAGTGGGAGCCATCCTGATTAGATAAGATAATAACCAATCTGATCTTGCACGAGCTTACACTAAAGTGTTTTCTTCTCTCTCTCTCCAGGTAGCGACCATTTCATGCCCTAATAAAGATAATAATATGGATGTATTGACCGAACCCGCATGTTATACTGTGCTGGGGAACGTTGGTTCCGTTCTTACCTATAAGACTTATAGGACTGAACAGGATATAGGGGAATACCAGGATTCCCATGCCACCCGAATGAAGAAAGTACATGATGATGCATTTTCTTCGGGTGTGTTCGTTACAGAGAACTATTTCTCCATTTGCTCTACGTCCTGGGTATTGGATACCGGGTCAGGATCCCATATATGTAATCAGTTACATGGGCTTAGGAAAGGTAGAGAGCTTGGAGAAGGTGATAAAGACATTAGAGTTGGAAATGGTGCAATTGTTGCAGCTAAGACTGTCGGGGAATATCACCTTGTATTACCAACTGGTAATACATTGGTTCTGAACGAATGCTATTACATGCCGAACTTGATATGCAACATTATATCGGTTTCTTTGTTGAGTAAAGAGGGATATAATTTTGTATTACCGGATAATGTTATGAACATTTTCCGTAACCAAAAGTTGGTTGGATCAGGCACGTTGTGCAATGGCATTTATGTTCTAAATCAATCAACAGTTCTGAGCATAGCAAACACACACAAGAGGAAGAGTTCAGAACTGAACGAATCCTTCTTATGGCATTGTAGAATGGGTCACATCAATTCGACACGACTGGCTAAGTTGCATAAGGATGGATATTTGAATCCGTTTAAATTTTCATCTTATGACACTTGCCAGTCATGTTTCAAAGGCAAGATGACCAAAACTCCGTTTACGGGACACGGAGAAAGAGTTACTGAACTCTTAGGACTGATACATAGTGAAGTATGCGGTCCTATGTCTACACATGCCAGGGATGGTTCTTCGTACTTCATTACATTCACTGACGATCTTTCTAGATTCGGATATGTGTTCCTGATGAAACACAAATCCGAAGCTTTTGAGAAATTTAGAGAATATAAACAAGAAGTCGAGAACCAAACCGGAAAAAGTATTAAAATCCTACGATCTGATCGAGGAGGTGAATACTTGAGCATTGAATTCCTGGACTTCCTAAAAGAGAATGGGATTCTCTCTCAGCTAACTCCTCCATATACACCACAGCACAACGGTGTATCAGAACGGAGGAACCGCACCCTATTGGATATGGTGCGCTCTATGATGAGTGTAGCTGAGTTACCTGTTTCCTTCTGGGGATATACACTGGAAACAGCAGCATACCTACTGAATAGGGTTCCCACCAAATCTGTGCCTACCACACCATATGAGATATGGGAAGGGAAGAGACCATATCTTAATTTTATTAAGATATGGGGTTGCCCGGCCTATGTCAAAAGACAAAAACCAGACAAACTCGAGGCAAGGTCTGTTTTGTGTAAATTTGTTGGATATCCCAAACATTCGCGAGGGTATATCTTCTACCACAGTGAGGAACAAAGAGTATTTGTTGCTCAACATGCCACCTTTTTAGAAAAGGAATTTCTTGCAAAAGAGATTAGTGGCTCTGAGGTAGAACTGGAAGAGGTTCCAGCTGAACAAAACACAACAGAAGATTTAGTGGAACCAGAGGATTCAGTAGCTCCTAATGAACCTCAGCCACTCCGCCGATCTAGTAGGGTTCCTCGCCAACCTGAGAGATACTACGGTTTTCTCATGGATGGTGGGAGCGAGGATTGCATCATGGAGGATGATGACCCAACTAGCTTCGAGCAGGCCATCACGAGTAGGGACTCAGTGAAATGGCTGGATGCTATGCGGTCCGAGATGGAATCCATGTACACCAACAAAGTATGGACTTTGGATGTTGCTCCTGAAGGGGTAAAACCCATCGGGAGCAAGTGGATCTTTAAGAAGAAACTTGGTGTAGATAGGAAAGTGGAGACTTTCTAAGCTTGACTTGTTGCAAAGGGTTTTCGTCAAAGACCAGGTTTGGACTATGACGAAACCTTTTCTCCAGTGGCTATGCTTAAATCCATCCGGATCATGCTTGCCATCGCTGCATATCATGACTATGAAATCTGGCAAATGGATGTTAAGACCGCCTTTCTAAATGGTGATTTAGAAGAGTGCGTGTACATGACTCAGCCAGAGGGCTTCGCAGACAGTGGGAGCAGCGGCAAGGTGTGCAAGCTGCTTAAATCCATTTATGGGTTAAAGAAAGCATCGCGGAGTTGGAACATCTGCTTTGACGTCGTTATCAAAGAGTTTGATTTCGTCAAAAATCCAGATGAACCTTGTATCTACAAGAAGGTGGCAGAGAGTAAGGTTGTCTTCCTCGTATTGTACGTGGACGACATACTCTTGATAGGAAATGATATTCCTATGCTGCAATCGGTCAAGCTCTTCTTATCACAAAGATTCTCAATGAAAGATCTTGGTGATGCCTCCTGCATATTGGGAATTAGGATCTATAGAGATAGATCCAAACGGATTTTGGGATTGTCCCAATCCAGGTACATTGACACCATACTAAAGAGGTTTAGTATGGAAGAATCCAAGCGTGGTAACTTACCCACGATCTCTGGAGTCACTCTCTCCAAAGAGATGTCTCCCAAGACTGATTTGGAGAGAGCTCGCATGCAAGGGATACCCTATGCTTCGGCTCTAGGCTCTATCATGTACGCGATGCTATGTACCAGACCCGATGTTGCATACTCACTAAGTGTAGTGAGCAGGTATCAAGCTGATCCTGGAGAGAGTCACTGGACGGCTGTGAAGAGCATTCTTAAGTACTTGCGAAGGACTAAAGAGATGCTCTTGGTGTATGTTAACGGAGAACTCCAAGTGGAGTCCTTTACCAATTCGAGCTTCCAGAGTGATAAGGACGACTCTAAGTCGCAGTCAGGATTTGTATTTACCCTTTACGGAGGGGTGGTTAGCTGGAAGAGTTCCAAGCAGGAAACCGTAGCAGACTCGACGATGGAGGCTGAATACATCGCTGCCAACGATGCTGCCAAAGAGGCTGTATGGATCAAGAAGTTCATTACTGAACTTGGAGTGGTTCCATCCATTGAGCATCCAATACCTTTGTATTGTGATAACAATGGAGCGGTGGCTTTGGCCAAGGAACCCAGGTCCCATCAGCGATCCAGGCATATTCTGAGGCGGTATCACCTGATCCGGGAGATAGTTGATCACCGGGAGATCGAGGTCAGGAGGGTTGACACGAAGAACAACATGGCGGATCCACTCACGAAGGCCATTCCCCAGATACAGTTTGAGAAAATCTTCGGGATGCTCGGTATGCGATACTACAGCAGCTGGCCCTAGTGCAAGTGGGAGATTGTTAGTTGTATGTATGCCCTAGAGGCCAGTATTGTACAGATGATGTATATTATATTGGATGCTTGGACATATATAGAGATGACTTTCTTGCTCGATATGATAGTATGCTATCTGGTTACTCTTTATCTTAACATGCACACTAGTCTCTTTAAACTGTCTTATAGTTACATGTTGATAAAGCCCTTAGGATGTGTACTTGACTACCTGGACTATGATGCAGATCATACTAGTAGGGACATGGTAGTCCATAAGTACATCCTTCATGGTCCCTAGTCGTGGGTGTATCGAGACGGGGCATCGATATACCAGTGTAGACTAGCATATACGCTTCTCGACCCATGAGATGGGCGATGGATGATCCCATATCCATTGGTGTTTGACATCAGAGATGGTATACGGGTGCTCAGTGGAGACTGGGTACACTGGACGGACTCGCCGAGAACTCCCAGATGGTATTATACCTCACGTTAGATGGCAGTTCTCAGGTGACACTTGTACAGGTTAGTCTGTAGACCCAAGATCGTCATAGAGTCTTGTGTGATTCTGTAACCCTTCGAAAATCGTTTAGGCAGTTTTTCGGTAATCGGCTAATTTTTCGGATTTTTCCGTAAAAAGTCAAAATAGGTATTTTTCATTGTAGACCTAATTATACAAAATTTAGATAAGATATTACCATAATTTTGTCACTAAAATGTCACTTATAATTATCTAGTTAAATAAAAAAAAAATCGTAATTAATTATTTTTTTATTATTTTAAGCCTTTTTAAATACATTAAATTAGTGATAAATACAAATTTAATTAGGTAAATTTCATAATTAGGAGTCTTTATAAGCTAAAATATGGTGTTAATAAAATTATATCATGTCTTGCAAACTTTTGGTTTTAGGGTGGGAAAATTTGTGAAAAAATGAAGTAAAAATGGGTTTTTTTGTAAAAAGGTTGACATGAAAGCATTAAATGATAACATATGATGTTTATTGACCTAGAAACTTCTCAAAATTTCCCCACAACTCCCTCCCTCACCTGCTGGCCGAAATGCTTCAGGTTTTTCCCCCATTTTCCCCATTTTTGTTTAGCTTAAAACTCTTGAAAAATCCACAAAAATCCACCGAAATTCACTAAATCCTTCTCTAATTCAACCCAAAACCTTGAGCCATCCCTTCTCAACCCCAAATTGGTTTAAAGTAAGGAGAAAAGAGGCCACTTTAGAGGTTTAGTGCAAGAGAATCAACACTTGTAAGCTAAAATTCTACTCTAGTTGTTTAATTGTAGTTTAATTATGCTATATTAGAAAGTTTAAGTGTGAATTTTAGTTATAAATTATTGTTTATGAAATTTCAAGAAAGGGATGAAGTTCTAGATTAGGGTTTGAAGTATGATAATTGGGTTAAAATTGTGTTGTGGCCATCCAGTAGTTTAAATTGGATGTTAGAGTTGGATTGTGATCGCGATATCGTTAAATTTCGATATTTGCATCGAATCGGTATTGAAATTGCTTGCTAGATTTTTACGAAAATTAGAATGCGATCAAAATGCGTTATGTTAGCGATATAATTAGCTTCGTATAGGACTATTAGAGTGCGCGAACGCGGGGTTTCGTCTAGTCGGGTTGTAGTTTAGTCGATTTTCCCGAAATGACAATTCTAGTTAAAGGTTAGCGATTTTCGTGCGTTTTTCCGCGCACCGAGTGCATGCTATGTTTAATGCGAGGGCGTGGATAATTGTATGTTGTGACTAGCATTGTGTTAGGTTTTGTAATCTTATGCTTGATATTGTGCAAATATAGGATCGATCGGGGAAATATCGGACACGGCGCGAAAAGGCAAGGCGGTGGCCGGATCAGATTAGCGGAGATTTCAGGTGAGTAGATGTATTCATCTATGGGGGAATCGTCTGAATGGCGCGAGGCGCCCCCCCTAGTTAGGATTACCCTACTTTATGCAAGATTTATATTGTTAGCTAGCTTACCCCTTCATTGACATTGCATACCCTTATAGCAAACAGTATATTAGATTGCATGGACATTCATCCATACTTATGCGATATCACTTTGTAGGACACGAACACCATTACCATTAGCATCTGTTGCACGCGCACTATTCATGTGACACACACGCCTTTGGTAATTGCCATGCCACGTGCACTATAGAACCTGTTTATCATAATATCGCCACTTGCATTCATACTTGATATATGAAATTGCATAGCATACGTATACCTCGCATCATCATCATATTTATATAGATTTCTAGCAAAATTCACATCGTATGCATTGATATCATAGACATTTATCATATATAACATGTGGACATTATGATTTTCTTGAGGATTTCAGTATTGCTGCGATTTCTGGATTTTGGGGAAAACCGCAAGAATTTAACAAAACCTTATATTTATCATTTTCAAAACAAAGTTGCGGTTTTCTCGTGATGTATGTGTCGTCCACCATGAGTTTTCATGTTTTCTGTTGGATTTCGAGACCCGATTCGAGGAGTGGATGAACCGTCTCGGGTACATGGTGGGCCCGGTATGGTACCCCGGGGCAAGAAGATCGAGATGTAGACGATGAGCCTGGCAGGGGAAGACTACCTACCGGTGATGTGTGGCGCGGCGGATATCCGGAGGATACCGACCGTTGTCGTGAGATTTATGATATGGGCCGATCCGGACTGACGGAGCCCGATATTGAGACAGATATGATTCATATTTGGTGTCGATGCTTGACACGGGTTTTCAGATGATTTCTTGATGGTATTTAGCTATTATACAGATATTCATGTTCTAAAGTTAAGAATTCAATACCCTTAGCATTAAAACACTTAAAGACTTAATAATGACATTGCATACATGTGCATGCATACTAGAGGCATTATATCAGATATGGACATGCATGTTGTGGTGCATTGCGTGCATTCTTACGATTGCCTTATTAGATGTTATATTTACTCACGAGCTGGCAACTCACCCCCGTTGTGCCACAGTGCCTTGCAGGTCGGACCCGTCAGTCTTGTAGCGGCGGGTTATCTTATCATCAGCTCATTTTGCTCAGACTCGCGACATCGCCCGTAGGTGGGTTGCGAGCACACCTTATTTCTTTTTGCTTTATCATTGTATCTAGTATTCTCCATCTACCACTTTATATTGTATATGCGACCTAGTGATGAGACTGAGAGATTTGTATATTTGTGGTTTCTTTTGGGTCGAGCTCACTTGAGCCGACATGTGTTTTCTGGTATTTTGCGTTTCTTTATGCTCTTTTCTTGATATTACTATTATATTGCATGTGGTTGTGATCCGCCTTGGGCGAAGAGCTAGCTCCCGCTTGGGGATGCCATTTTATGATTACAGGTTTATTATCTTGTTGTACCCATTTTGGGGGATAGAAAATACAGGGGAGACTCTGCCGAAATTTTCAGAAATTTTTGATGTTTTAAAAAGGGATTCTATGCAACTTAAATGATTTTAAAAACCATTTTCATTAAAGGTTTTCCTTCACTCTCTTTTGATTTTGGTTTAGATTCTTCTGGGCTTTGGCTGACTTAGGTTACGGTACGCCTTTAGACGTCTCATAATCTAAGTGCCAGTCGCGTTCCGTACTTTCGGGTCGTGACAGATTCCCACTGTGCTTTGATCTCCACCTTACCACGTCCATGAGGGCGTGCAAAACGGTGGTCTTTGGGTACAGTCCCGAGTCACATGGAGGCAATGAGCGATAGGAGGGGTTTCGTCTCTCCCGGTATTGGGGGTTGATGTTGCGCTGTGCTCGATTGGCCGTAACAGGGAAGTCCCTGGCCAGGGCTGATCAGAGATTTGCTGGTAAGTGTTACCAGTAGTTTCTCGACCCGTTATGAGCCTCACATCGGCACGACATATCGGTTACTGGGGTCTGACGTTTACCACCCCTAGACTTGATATACGACATATCAGACGAACAGACCGGACTGTACGGTAAGTGTTACTGATTGGATTCACAGGAGTGTGAGCGGGCTAGCTCGTCGATCTTCTGATCGCTCAATACCCGGGTGGCCGTTACGTTTAGCAGACCGCTTGCGGCTTGTGGGTGATCGATATAATCATCATCTGCTACCGGCATATTGATGAGTCTTTAGAGTCCTACACAGAGGTTTCCTGGCTCAAGCGAAACGAGATAGGAGCGCATATGAGATATGTGCAGGACCGAGAATATTGCGTGTATGTGATACCGTATTCCATTCTCGCGATGAATGTTTCGATTGGTTGTATACGATATAACCTAGTTATCGAATCATTGATTCGATAAATCGATACATTGTATACTAGTCGGTTATGTGCCATATGACCGGATCATTGAATCAAGTGTTGATTTAATGATTTAATGTATAATTATATATTTGATATATTACTTTGCATTAACTAGTATTGGTTCACTTTAAAGGGATTTTCTCACTTGTATAGCACATTGTATATGTGATATATTTTGTGTGCTCTTGATTGTATCATGTTTGATGATACATTCTCATTTGGTTTTGTGTTAAGATTTAAACCATGGTTATGATAATAGTTAGGGTTTTGATTTATTTACTTATTTATTTATCTTTTCTTTCTTGATAAATAAATAAAAGAAAACAAAATGGTTTCTTTCTTTCATGAAGCTTGATGAAGCTTCATGAAGCTTTGACTAAAGTGACCATTTTGTCTTCATGCTTAACCCTAACCATTCTCACTTGACCATGGTCTATTCTCTACACTTAACCAAGGTTAGAAGATGATAAGTATTCATTTTTTATTATTCTTTTAACAACACTTATCATATTCTATCTTCATCTTCTCCTTCTTCTTCAAGAAAGAAAACAAGACTCCATCAATGGCATCTTGGTTTCTAAAGTGAGAAATTCAATTCTAAAGTGAACCCATCTCCTATTTCTTCATCCTCTACCTCTTGCCAAGTGGTTTTGGGTGTTTTCTTCACAAGTTTCACAACTAGGTGAAGTCGGAGCTTGATCCAGTGTAGCCTCGACGTAGATCATCTTCGGCATCGAAGACGACGACAAGTCCGCTCATTTCTCCGATGAAGCCGATGAGAGAGTTCGGGATTCGAGATGGACAGCGAGGGAACGACTACATGGAGCTAAGGAAGTGGATAACCGGATCTACAAAGGTTGTAGCTTTCTTCTTTTAGTTAAGTTGTTAACTAGTTTATTGTTTCGCCTAAAATTCTAGTTAACGATCTAGTCTAGGGTTTCTCGGCACCGTAAATTTTGAAATTGGCATGGTTGATACCTTGTGAGACCTCTTGAGAGTGCCAAGGAACCCTGCACTATAAAGATTGGCTAAGGAACGTCAACATTGCACTGACTTATGACAAAGTAGCATATGTTACCACCGCTGTTCCTCCCCTTATCCCTGAACCAGATTCCTCAGTTGTGGATAAGGAAGTTCGCAAAACTTAGGATCTGGATTGTGAGCGAGCTAAGTGTATCGTGCTGGCGTACATGAACAATGAACTCCAGAAATAGCACAAGAGTATGGATATTGTATCCATCTTTCTCCATGTTAAGGAATTATATGGAGAGCACTCCCGTATCGCAAGGTACGAGACCACAAGGAAACTCTTCCAGATGAGGTTAGCTCCAGGATCGCCTGTAGGAGAGCACGTCCTCAAAATGATCAGCCTCATTGAGGAACTCGCATACCTGGGATGCGTGCTAGAGAATGATTTGTATATCGACTTGATTTTGCAGTCCCTTCCCCACACCTTCTCTCAGTTCGTGCTTAGCTTCAACATGCACGAAATGGAAGCTGATCATCCAAAGCTCCTCAACATATTGAGGGTAGCAGAGACCTCCTTGAAAAAGGAGAAGGCCCCCGTTCTGTATGCTGGTCAATCATCCTTTTCTAAATCTAAAGCGAAAGCAAAAGGGAAGAAGAAGATGAAAGCCATCAAACCGAAAGGAGGGGTCAAGAAGGTGCAGGGAAAGAACAAGGCAGGAAGGGTGAAAGCGGATATAAACGAATGCCATTATTGTCACAAGCAAGGGCACTGGAAGAAGGACTGTATGGCCTTCAAGGCAAAGGAAACGAAGCAAGCGGTTGCTTCTGCTTCAGGTGTGTTCGTAATTGAAAATTGTCTTTCAGTAAACTCTACATCATGGGTACTTGATACCGGTTCTGGTTCTCACATCTGTAATTCATTGCAATATCTGAGAAATAGTAGAGTACTGGAGGCAGGTGATATGACTCTCCGGATGGGCAATGGAATGCATGTAGATGCTGTTGAAATAGGGGAGTATCACCTAGGGTTGACTAGTGGGCACGTTTTGGTGTTGTACAGCTGTTTTTGTATTCCCAGTATGCTGTGTAATATTATATCAGTATCTTTGTTGTCTAATAAATGATATAATTTTGCGCTTGAAAGTAATGTCATGAACATTCTTCTAAATCAAGAACTGATTGGGTATGGCACACTGGAAAACGGCATATACATATTTAATCAATCTCGAATTTTCAATATTCAAAACACACTTAAAAGAAAGGCTCCAGATTCAAATCAAGCCTTCTTATGGCATTGTAGACTTGGTCATATAAACGAAACAAGGTTCACTAAGTTACATAAAGATGGATATCTAGATCCGTTTGAATATTCATCATATGCAACTTGTCAATCATGTATCAAAGAAAAATGACCAAATCTCCGTTCTCTGGACACGGAGCAAGAGCTACTGAACTCTTGGGACTTGTACACAGTGATGTATGTGGTCCAATATCTATACATGCGCGAGGCGGTCACTCCTACTTCATCACTTTTACTGATGACTTCTCTAGGTATGGACATGTGTTCTTAATGAAACATAAATCAGAGACCTTTGAGAAGTTTAAGGAGTATAAAAATGAAGTAGAGAAACAAACTGGTAAAAGTATCAAGACACTTCGATCTGATCGGGGTGGAGAATACTTAAGTACCAGTTTCCTTGAATACTTAAAAGAGAATGGAATTCTCTCTCAACTTACTCCGCCTTATACACCACAACATAATGGTGTATCAGAAAGGAGGAATCGCACGCTATTAGATATGGTGCGTTCAATGATGAGTTGTGCTGAGTTGCCACTTTCCTTCTGGGGATTTGCTCTAGAATCAGCAGCATACTTATTGAATAGAGTTCCAACTAAGTCTGTGCCTACCACTCCATATGAAATGTGGAGCGGGAAGAGACCATATCTCAAGTATATCAAGATATGGGGGTGTCCGGCATATGTTAAAAAGTATAGACCTGACAAGCTCGAGGCACGATCGGTTTTGTGCAAGTTTGTAGGATACCCCAAACATTCAAGGGGGTACATGGTCTACCACACTGAAGAACAAAAGGTGTTTGTCGCTCTCCACATTGTCTTCTTAGAGAGCGAATTTCTTGCAAAAGAAATTAGTGGGAGCGCGATAGAGCCGGAAAAAATTCCAGAACCTCAAACTGCTACCGAGGACTTAGAAGAACCTCAGATTTCAATAGAACATGACGAACCAATGCCACTCCATAGATCTAGTAGGTTTTCTCATCCTCCAGAGAGATACTATGGTTTTCATCTAGATGGGGATCGAGAGGATTGCATCATTGATGATGATGAGCCTACTAGTTTTCAGCAGGCTATCACGAGTATTGACTCAATGAAGTGGTTGGATGCTATGAGATCCGAAATGGAATCCATGTACACCAATAAATTATGGACTTTAGAAGTTGCTCCTCCTGAGGTGAAACCAGTTGGATGCAAATGGATCTTCAAAAAGAAGATTGGTGCACTTGGACAAGTGGAAACCTACAAAGCTAGACTCGTTGCAAAAGGTTTTCGTTAAAGACCAGGATTGGACTATGATGAAACCTTTTCACCTGTAGCTATGCTTAAATCCATTCGGATCCTGCTTACCATTGCTGCCTTCCATGACTATGAAATCTGGCAAATGGATGTAAAAACAGCTTTTCTAAATGGACATTTAGAAGAGAGTGTTTACATGGATCAACCAGAAGGTTTCTTAGACAGTGGGAGCAGCGGAAGAGTATGCAGGTTGCTTAAATCCATTTATAGATTAAAACAAGCATCGCGAAGTTGGAACATCTGCTTTGATGAGACAGTCAAAGAGTTTGACTTTATCAAAAATGTAGATGAACCATGTATTTATAGGAAGATTGTAGAAGGAGCAGTAGTTTTCCTCGTTTTGTACGTCGACGACATACTACTGATAGGAAATGATGTCCCTATGCTACAATCAGTAAAGCTCTTCTTGTCACAGAAATTCTCCATGAAAGACTTGGGAGATGCAACCTACATTTTGGGCATTAATATCTATCGTGATAGATCTAATAGAATGTTGGGACTTTCACAGTCCAGGTATATTGACACTATACTAAAGAGGTTTAGTATGGAAGATTCCAAGCGCGGTAACATGCCCGCTTGTCACGGGATCACCCTGATTGTCACGATCTAACTGTGTCGTGTTTACAAAGAATTCTGAAATTACCGCAATCAAAACGGTGTCGCTTGTAGCGAGCCGCGATGAATACGTGTCGTCCGCAGGGAGATGGTAAGTTTCTTATTGCTTGTTTTAACGAGTTAATACCTTGTTTTGATTTGTTGGTTAACTAATTGTCGTAACAACGATATGAATAAAAAGGATTTGTTAAGGATAGTAATAAGTTAGATTGTATGAAGGTGATATTTGCCAATTCCTTATAGCTCCGACTTGGTATTGATACTAAAGCAATAGGTAACAATGCGGATTAGGGAACTTGAAATACGGTATTTGCGGTATTTCGCTAAATCCGTTTTCCTTGTCCCTTGTCCTTCCGTTGTTATCTCTTGATTTTAGCCTTCGGCAAACCACGGGCAATCCGGTCATGATTAGGAATCATCGCTATCGGTGGTAGGATAGGATGCCTAGTGAGCGGAGTTGCGGGTGATTTGCACGAAGTTTCAATAGGCAAGTTTTAGGTTTTAAAGTTTGGACAAAGAAAATCTTCGAATACGATCTAACATATTACACCCTTAACAAGTGAAAAGATTACTCACACATATTTACAAATTAACAAGAAAGAAAAGAGAAAATACATAAAAACATGCAATGAAATAAAGAGGAAAAGAGAACCGATGAGTTCAAGCATTTTATCTCCCAGTGTTCAATCCCCGGCAACGTGTGAGATCCAAATACCAAGCTTTAAGGTTGCAAGCTCACTTAAGAGGTTGCAAGATCAAAGCAAAGCATGAATTTCACAATTGAAATCATGTAAAGTAGAACAAGACATGTAATAAAAATACGAACTTTTATTGAAGAACAAACTTGTTACAAGAGATCTTGAAGTCAAGAACCTAAGCCTTAAACTTGCAAGTTCTAAATGAGAAGTTGCAAGGTCAAGACAAAGGGGCAAGAGCTCAAGAATGAAAAGAAAAATTACAAGAATTCTAAGATAGAACTAAAGAAAAATCTACCCTTTCCTCTTGCCTCTAGTCTCTATTTATAGGCTCAGAAAGAAATATTCATATCTGTCCTATTATGGCTCATGCTGATTTGTTTGATTGCCTTTGATTTGAACACATGCTTTTTAGTCTTGAATGCATATAATATCATATGCATATAAAATCATATCCTTGATTGCATATAAAATCATATCCTTGATGATTGCATATAGAATCATATCCTTGATTGCATATAGAATCATATCCTTGATGATTGCATATAGAATCATATCCTTGATTGCATATAGAATCATATCCACATGTGCTTAAAAGTCTTGTGTACACACTTGTTGTGTTGGACCATTTAGAAAAAAAATGTGTACACAACTTGTTGCATAAAGGAACTCCTGAAGTATCGGTCGGTTAGCGTTTCTGGTCGCAGTGTCTTCCCTCGAATGATATATCCGTGCTGTTGGATGCATTTCCAGTATTTTGTCATGGATACCTGTAATCTGTAATGCTGAGCAGACACTGGTCAATAATACCGATAAATACAACAATTAGATAATGAATGAGCGGTATTAGAATGCAATTTTCTGATATGAACAAATACCCCCAAACTTATCTATTGCTCGTCCCGAGCAAAACCATTTATTCACAAACGAAAATCCTAACCGCACTTTCGCAGGGAACGCGATTGCACTGAGCATGTGCAACAAGCCGTTTAACCTCTAGGTGTCCCTAGTAGGAGGAGTGTTGTCTCCTGAGGGTTTTCAGCGGATACTACCCATAAAATCCCGTCAATTTGGCTTATCGACTTTTATTCTCCAATTAGGTTTTCTAACAAGGAACTCTATTATCTTTTACTTGTAAATTATCCACCCACATTCTTCACGCTTCCTCATTATTTAACTTAAGATTATATATGTTCTATAGACTTACTTAGCTTTTGGCATTTCTTAAGTTTTCCTTCAAAGGTTCCATCTCCACTTAGGAATTTTTATCAACTCTACTAAAGATACAAGTTCTATTCTTCATTCCTTTCTCTTATCTAAACTCTAATCACATATCCCCACGTGTGTATATAAATCACCCCTACACTTGGAAATTCAAATCAAGCAATCATACCCTTGTCCGTTGTCCAAAGCACTTATTAATTGGTGAGTTTTGCTTACACATCCTTCATGCGACCGTTAATACTTCTTGAGATACCAACGACCGATTACAAGATGCGTTTGCACTTTTAAAGCGTACTTCCTAGTCTTGTAACACCCAAGACTTTTAGCAGTGTCTCCCAAACCAGTTGGTCTAAGGCACTAGGTGATGAAGCACCCTCGCTAAATATTTTTCTATTTTTAGCCTTAAGTAATCACAAAACCAGTGTTCATTTTTTTTTTATTCACTTTTGTATTTTTCATTTTGTTCGTACTAAGGACTTTTAGACAAGAGCATTTCAAGGTCTCCTCTACTATTCCAAGCTTCAAGGTGCGTGATTGTGCAATTTTGTAGGGTATAAATTTTCAGAATCTGTACTTAAGCCAGGAATTATTTTTCAAACTTATACTCTAATAATAATCAATACTCTTTCCTTTATTTCAACATAGCCCAAGAAGTGAACCAAAAATTTGCCTATTTCTAAATAAACTACAAAGACATATACTTTCTACCGATAAACTTTAAGGAAGGTTATTTTTAGGGTTTTTAATTTACTAAGTCTAAGATCTAGTTGTTCATAGCCAGTTAACCTATTTGTCAAACTCAAGTTAAATATGGCCAAAATTGAATACAATAATTTTTATAATTTTTGAAAATTTTCAATTTTTATGAGTTTTTAAAATAAGTATGCAAATGCAAAAATATGTACAAATGAATGCGAAGGAAGAAGACGTACCGAGCATACCCCCAAACTTAAACTTGACAGTGTCCTCACTATCATGCTATACCAAGAAGGTTAAAATGCCGGCACTTCCCTGTTTGTTTATTTAATTTTTTTTATTTTATTGTTAAAACAAAAATATATACAGAAAGCCCCCCCCCCCAAACTTCATTTAAACAATATTAGACATTACTGCCAAACTTTGCATAGACCAAATGTCAACATCAACCAGTTGAAAAATTTATCTGTAAAGAGTATCGGTTGGTGGAAGAATATGTTGTATCAATCCTAAAAGAATTGGGGAAGATAGAAGAGGTGGTATGGAAAGTGTGGAAATGAATAGACAGGAGGTGGTGATGAATCAAAACGAGAATGCAAATGATCAGCAATCAGTGGAGTATTGGCATTCTCGTAACTTATTAAAAGAAATGGGGGTGGTTCAACTTCCAAAGGAGAAGGTTGACTAACCACACTATCCCCAAGATATCTCTGTGGATTCTTCATCGACTTGGCATCATCCATCATATGCATATGATATTCAATTATGAGGGAACTAATCTCCTCGATGTCCGCCATATTCCAGCCGAGAGCTTGCCGCCTATCTTGTAAGAGCATTAAAAGGGCGTTCTCTTGCTCGAGGGCTAGAGAGGCCGATATGATAACGGGAAAGGTCTCATTCTCACCTATGTAAGCACATTTAATGTGAGACGGCAAGGGCATGAGTTCGAGTTTCGGAGGCAAAAGAATTATAGGCAAAATTGGGGAATCTACCTCGAACTCAAAGGACTCCAACACAGGTTCGAAATCACTGCAAACAACCGATTCGGATGGTTCAACTAAGTCATCCAAAAATTCAAAAGACTCATATTCGGGTTGTGAGTCGTCGTCATCCGAAAAAGTGAAACATTCATAATCCATATCGGTTGTGTCAACGGTGGTAGGCTCAAGGAGGGACGCACTAGTGGCGTCAAAACTGTTCTCATCAAACAAGAATCTTTCAAACTCGCAGTCCTCCTGCGTGATTTCGTGAATAGAGCAAACTTCTCGTGTACTAGTATTAGGCATGGGGGGCAGACTTCCTAACTTGTAAATATTGAACTCACTAGACGTCTTCTCGAAGGATAGAGTCATGGAGCCATTGCGATAGTTTATTACGGCATTGGAAGTGGCCAAAAATGGTCGACCGAGGATCACCGGAATTTGGTTCCGTGAGTTAGCAACAAGTTGTGTGTCCATAACAATAAAATCAACTGGGAATATGAACTCCCTAACTTTGATCAACACATCCTCTAGCTCACCCCTTGGATGGGTGATTGATCGATCAGCCATTTAGAGAGTACAGTGAGTGGGCTTAGCTCTCCAATGCCTAATTACTCGTACACAGAATAAGGTAGCAAATTGACACTAGCACCAAGATCTAGTAGTGCTCTATTGATGTTCTTATCCCCAATTGTTATCGAAATAGTAGGACAACCGGGGTCCTTTTTCTTTTGGGGTAAAGAATTGACAAGAGCATCGCTAATAGCACTAGCCACAAAAACTTTCTTTGGTACTTGTGACTTCCTCTTTTTGGTGCATAAGTCCTTTAAGATTTTTGCATATGAAGGAACTTGTTGGATTGCATCCAAAAGAGGGATATTTATGCTAACCTGTTTGAACAGCTCAACAATCTTCTCCATTTGTGGGGTTGGTTTATTGGATCTCAACCGGTTTGGAAAAGGAGCATTTTGAAATGTTGTTGAGTCTAATTTTTGCGGATCAGATTGTTGAGTTGGAATGGAACCCCATGCAGATGTGTTCGTGTTGTGAGAAGTGGGTCCGCTTGAGCTAGAAGGAGTAGAGCCTTGTGAATGATGGAGAACAGGCTCTAACGTAGAAGAAGAAGGTGAAGAAGAACCACCGGCTGGGGTGTCATCGTGAATACCTATATTGTTTTGCAACATTTTTCCCGATCTCAACGTGGTCACAGCGTTTACGTTATGAGTTTGCTGTTGATATGCAGCATGTGCGTAACCAGGATTGGGCAATGGTTGAGATGGGAGCTTTCCTTTTTCTCGCTCGCTCAATGCTGCATTGAGTTGTGCAATTTGTGCCTCAATAGATTTGATGCTTTGATCGTGTGAGGCACTGTTTTGCACCAAAGATTGAATAGAAGTCTCTAATCTTGCTGTAGATTGTGTAGATTGCTTTAGGAACGCATCTAGACTTCTTTCGAGCGAGCTAACCTTGTCATTATTAGGTTGAACAAAATTGTTTGGCGGGTAAGCAGTGTTAGGCACAAAATTGTTCACTTGATTAGGGTAAGGTTGTTGTTGGAAAGGTTGTTGAAATTGAGTTTGTGGAGGTGCTTGTTGTTTTGGAGGAGGAGGCCTTTGAAAATTGTTATTTCCTTGGAATTGTTGATTATGGTTCCAAGAGAAATTTGGGTGACTCCTCCAACCCGGATTGTATGTAGAAGAGTATGGATCGTTTCTTTGTCGTTGCTGAAAGGCATCATTGACTTGATCCTGTCCTTGAGTAGATGCATTGTAAGGACACTCTTCGGTGAGATGTGATGGATCCGAACAGCAAGCACAAACAGTTCGTGGAGGCACAACAGGGGCAGGAGAAGGCGATGAGATTTTGGTCTCAATCGCTTCTAGCTTTTTCGTAAGAGCGGCCATCTCGGCCTTCATAGCAATCGACATCTCTAATTGATGTATGCCTACCCTAGACTGACTACTAGAAGAAGATGATGTGGTCTTGGTGCTCTCCTACTGAATTGTTTGTTCACTAAGGTCCTTAAGGAACTGCCACGCTTCCTCACTAGATTTGGATAGAAAGTGACCTTGACAAATGGTTTCTAGTAACTGCTTCGTTGCCGGGTTCAATCCCTCGTATAATGTTTGGCAAAGTTGCCAACTTTCGATCCCATGGTGAGGGCATTGAACGAGTAGGTCTTTGAATCTTTCAAAACACTTCCAAAATGGTTCGGAAGGAAGCTGTGAAAATTGTATAATCTCATTACGGATTCTAGCAGTTTTTTGATGAGGATAGAACTTTTTAAGAAAAGCTTTCACAAACTCGTCCCAATTTCTAATTGAATGTGATGCGGTGCTGTATAGCCACTTCTCGGCTAGGTCACATAAGGTGAAAGGAATGACCCTTAGCCTTATAGCGTCATCACTTATTTGAGTTGTTTTCATCATAGCGCAAACGTTTTGGAATTTATTGATAAAAATATACGCATCTTCTGATTCCAATCCATGAAATTTTGGCAGCATATTGATGAAGTGGGGTTTTATTTCAAAATTGTCCCCATTTGCCGGTGAGGGTGAAAGACAGGTAGGTAAAGAGGTGCGGACAGGGTAGAAAAGATCCTGGAGCGCGACTCGTGTGGGCGCTTCAACAGGCGGTTGATTCCGGTTATTCGCACCCAGATTAGGTGGAGTCAGTCCCTGGGCAGGTGGAGGGATGTAGGATTAAATCCTGACATCTCAGAAGAAGAATTTGGTGATAAAGAAGGTGAAGATGTATGAACAGAATCTCGGTCAACGTCGGAGTTGACCGGCAAAGGTAAAGGTGATAAAAGGGTGGAGGGATTTTCGGCGTTGGAGTCGATCGCGTAGTCCATAGGGACTAACGAAACGCGGACTAAATAGGAACTAGGGTCCCTAGTCCAAGCGGACATACACTAAACGAGTTTAGTGTAGTCAAGGCGTTGAATGTGAGGGTAAGAAAACGAAAGTGGAGAAAAATTGGGTGATGGTGGTAAAAATGGCAATTTTTTTGTGTTCGTTTCAAAAGAATGGGAAAATGAAACGACTGTTAAACAAACACAGTCACAAATGCACAATCAATACCTAGACTAGGGTCCTCTAAGTCTACTAGACCTGCTCCTAACTGTTCCAAAGTGACAAATTATGAGATAACCCTCAGATCGCCTCTTCACAGCCAGTTGTGGCCAGGTAAGCACAAGTGAGGTATGGAGGGATCCGCTCATGAATCACCGTGAGACGGGCCTTTTAAAGTTACCTCCTCACTTGTCTTGCCTAGGCACTACAAGAGTCATGTTTAGATAAACGATTGAATGCCCACAATCTTCCTTTGTCCTATTGAGCGCGACAAGTCCTTAGTGGGCTGAGTCTAGATATTTTTTATTAAACTTGAGGTGAAACTTATGCAATTAGTGATTTCCGGGGCCTTAGGAAGGGTAATGAAATCCCCATCCAATCTGGATTGGTGTTAGAGCCCCTTAAGTCCGTATTAAATGATGCAATGCGCATAATTCAACTAAGTTTTGTTTTCAAGCAATCAGTTATCGTTTTTTACTTTTAATGCGGCGCTGCAACAAATACGGTTAGGTTTTTTTTTGGCTTTTTGCGGCGATTTTTGCTAAGAATCCTGCAAAGACAAGAATATAGAAGCGTCGGGTTTGAGAGGGGAAGTTGAGAAAAATACGTACCAAAAAGTATCGAGTTTCAGAAACTCGTGTCGATATTGCCTCCGAGTGATCGAATGGTTCGCTTGCGTGGGTCTAACTACCCGGATCTTTGGCACTGAGTGTTCACCCTCCTTTGCACTTGAAAATGCCCCTTTGTTCCATATGATCGCTGCTCAAAATCCGTCAAATCTGCATATATTGGAAAAATACGGATATTTGAGCCAAAAAGCAATATTAACAACCACAATTCTGAACACAAATAATTAAGAAAATCAAATAATAAAAATGGAATTTATATCAAAACACTGGAAGCAACACAGAAAAACAAAAGTGAAAAGGCCACACCAAGGCCGGCAAGCTCGGTTTTTCAGGGTATGTCGCCGGTTTTTGTGTGAGGAAATTGGCTCAAATTTTGTGTGTTGTCTCAATGAAGAAATGTCATTCCAATTTTATAACTTGATTTATTTCTTTAGCATCAGAGTGTTAGCAGAATTCAAATCCAGAGAAGAAAAGAATTTTATTTGTGTTTGTGGTTGGTTGCAAAAAGAATGGTTATTTGTTTGAATGTGTTAGAAGTTAGTTTTATACAGAATATGCACAAATTTAACCCGAGAATACAAGTATAAAAAGCGTTACCGTCTCCCCGGCAACGGCGCCATTTGATTGTCACGATCTAACTGTGTCGTGTTTAAAAAGAATTCTGAAATTACCGCAATCAAAACGGTGTCGCTTGTAGCGAGCCGCGATGAATACGGGTCGTCCGCAGGGAGATGGTAAGTTTCTTATTGCTTGTTTTAATGAGTTAATACCTTGTTTTGATTTGTTGGTTAACTAATTGTCGTAACAAAGATATGAATAAAAAGGACTTGTTAAGGGTAGTAATAAGTTAGATTGTATGAAGGTGATGTTTGCCAATTCCTTATAGCTCCGACTTGGTATTGATACTAAAGCAATAGGTAACAACACGGATTAGAGAACCTCAAAAACGGTATTTACGGTATTTTGCTAAATCCGTTTTCCTTGTCCCTTGTCGCCATTTGATTGTCACGATCTAACTGTGTCGTGTTTAAAAAGAATTCTGAAATTACCGCAATCAAAACGGTGTCGCTTGTAGTGAGCCGCGATGAATACGGGTCGTCCGCAGGGAGATGGTAAGTTTCTTATTGCTTGTTTTAACGAGTTAATACCTTGTTTTGATTTGTTGGTTAACTAATTGTCGTAACAAAGATATGAATAAAAAGGACTTGTTAAGGGTAGTAATAAGTTAGATTGTATGAAGGTGATGTTTGCCAATTCCTTATAGCTCCGACTTGGTATTGATACTAAAGCAATAGGTAACAACGCGGATTAGGGAACTTGAAATACGGTATTTGCGGTATTTCGCTAAATCCGTTTTCCTTGTCCCTTGTCCTTCCGTTGTTATCTCTTGATTTTAGCCTTCGGCAAACCACGGGCAATCCGGTCATGATTAGGAATCATCACTATCGAGATAGGATAGGATGCCTAGTGAGCGGAGTTGCGGGTGATTTGCACGAAGTTTC
Organism: Agapanthus africanus; assembly: GCA_030015575.1. Classification (NCBI taxonomy): domain Eukaryota; kingdom Viridiplantae; phylum Streptophyta; class Magnoliopsida; order Asparagales; family Amaryllidaceae; genus Agapanthus; species Agapanthus africanus. The sequence goes on along the minus strand of CM057344.1, from coordinate 460,120,395 downwards.
AATAGGCAAGTTTTAGGTTTTAAAGTTTGGACAAAGAAAATCTTCGAATACGATCTAACATATTACACCCTTAACAAGTGAAAAGATTACTCACACATATTTACAAATTAACAAGAAAGAAAAGAGAAGATACATAAAAACATGCAATGAAATAAAGAGGAAAAGAGAACCGATGAGTTCAAGCGTTTTATCTCCCAGTGTTCAATCCCCGGCAACGTATGAGATCCAAATACCAAGCTTTAAGGTTGCAAGCTCATTTAAGAGGTTACAAGATCAAAGCAAAGCATGAATTTCACAATTTAAATCATGTAAAGTGGAACAAGACATGTAATAAAAATATGAACTTTTATTGAAGAACAAACTTGTTACAAGAGATCTTGAAGTCAAGAACCTAAGCCTTAAGCTTGCAAGTTCTAAATGAGAAGTTGCAAGGTCAAGACAAAGGGCAAGAGCTCAAGAATGAAAAGAAAAATTACAAGAATTCTAAGATAGAACTAAAGAAAAAGCTACCCTTTCCTCGTGCCTCTGGTCTCTATTTGTAGGCTCAGAAAGAAATATTCATATCTGTCCCATTATGGCTCATGCTGATTTGTTTGATTGCCTTTGATTTGAACACATGCTTTTTAGTCTTGAATGCATATAATATCATATGAATATAAAATCATATCCATGATTGCATAAAAAATCATATCCTTGATGATTGCATATAAAATCATATCCTTGATTGCATATAGAATCATATCCTTGATTGCATATAAAATCGTATCCTTGATTGCATATAGAATCATATCCTTGATTGCATATAGAATCATATCCTTGATTGCATATAAAATCATATCCTTGATGATTGCATATAGAATCATATCCTTGATTGCATATAGAATCATATCCTTGATTGCATATAAAATCATATCCATATGTGCTTAAAAGTCTTGTGTACACACTTGTTGTGTTGGACCATTTAGAAAAAAAATGTGTACACAACTTGTTGCGTAAAGGAACTCCTGAAGTATCGGTCGGTTAGCGTTTCTGGTCGCAGTGTCTTCCCTCGAGTGATATATCCGTGCTGTTGGATGCATTTCCAGTATTTTGTCATGGATACCTGTAATCTGTAATGCTGAGCAGACACTGGTCAATAATACCGATAAATACAACAATTAGATAATGAATGAGCGGTATTAGAATGCAATTTTCTGATATGAACACACCCTCTCCAAAGAGATGTCTCCAAAGACTGATGAAGAAAGGGATCGCATAGGCATTATACCCTACGCTTCGGCGGTAGGATCTATAATGTATGCGATGTTATGTACAAGACCGGATGTAGCTTACGCACTTGATGTGGTAAGCAGGTATCAGTCTGACCCAAGTGAGAAACATTGGATAGCGGTAAAGAATATTCTCAAGTACCTGAGAAGGACTAAGGAGATGTTCTTGATTTACGGTAATGGGGACCTCCAGGTTGAGGCTTTTACCGACTCCGACTTCCAAGGTGACAAAGATGATTCTAAATCCATTTCGGGTTTTGTGTTTACCCTCAATGGAGGGGCGGTATGTTGGAAGAGTTCCAAACAGGATACCGTCGCAGACTCAACTATGGAGGCTGAGTATATAGCTGCTAATGAAGCCGCAAAAGAAGCTGTCTGGATGAGGAAGTTCATCTCTGAACTTCAGGTAGTTCCGTCCATTTCCAATCCAATACCTTTGTATTGTGATAACAATGGGGCCGTAGCATTGGCGAAGGAACCCAGGTCCCATCAGAAATCCAGGCATATCTTAAGGCGTTTTCACCTGATCAGGAAGATCGTTGATCGTCGGGAGATCGAGGTACGGAGAGTGGATACAAAAGACAACACGGCAGATCCATTCACAAAGGCCATCCCTCAAGTTCAGTTCGAGAGGCTGTTTGAGATGTTGGGCATGCGGTACTCCAGCAACTGGATATAGTGAAGACAGTGGGTACTCATTGCGCCAATTATAGGCCTTAGTGCAAATGGGAGATTGTTGGATATATATGCCCTAGAGGCCTTCATTGTATAGGATCCTGGGGATATGTATGTACATAACAGTCTTGCTTAATATGATAGTACGCTATTTGGTTTGTCTTTATCTTAACGTATGATATATTTTGCGTAGTATTCATATATATATATATATATATATATATATATATATATATATATATATACGTGTTGATAAAGCCCATAGGGTGTTTGCCTGACTTCCGGCATTATGATGGCAGTCATACTAGTGGGAGCTGGATAGTCAATAGGCACATCCTTAGATGTCCCTGGTCGCAGGAGTATCGAGACTGGGCATCGATACTCCGGAGTAGACTGGTGTATACATATCTAGACCTTGAGGAGGGGCGATGGATTGGTCCCGCAGCCATTGGTGGAGTGCACCTAAGATTGTATACAGATGCTCACTGGGTGTGAGTACACCGGACAGGACTCGCCGAGAACTAACTGGATGGTATTTATACCTAACGTCATATAGCAGTTCTCAGGTGACATGTATGCAGATAGTCCATTGACTTAAAGTCGTCATTTGTCTCGTGTGAGTTCCCACTGTGCTTTGATTACTACCCTACTACAGTTCAAAGGAGTCGTGCAAACTGGTTTTAGTTGGGCACAATCTCGAGCTACGTGGAAGCAGTGAGTGACTGTTAGGGATTCGTCTCTCCCAGTATAGGGAGTTGATATCGCACAGTGATCGGTTGGTCATTACCATAAGTCCCAGGCCAGGGCTGATTGAGAATTACTGATAGATTGATCAGTAGATTCTCGGATAGTGATAAAGCCATACCGACACGACTTGTACGGTTATTAGGGGTCTGACATTTACCACCTCTTTAGACCATACATGCAATACTCTTAGACGAACAGACCGGACTGCACGGATATTGTCACGCACAGGCTCAGTAGGAGTTCGGATGGGTATCCTCACCGGCCTTCTTATCGACATCTACCTGGGGACCGTTACGTACAGCTAGTGCCGCTTGCGGTCTGTGGTTAAACCCACTGCCAGCGTAGTAGTTGAGTCTTTAGAGTCCCACACAAAGTTTTCCGAACTCCAGGCGAAAAGATATAGAGGTCGTACGGTTTTACGACAAAGGGTTCGGACGCATACGTGTTTAAACGCACGTACAACATTCGGACAGTTTTTACTATCCGGCTTTGGTTTAAGCCAGATTCTAGTATCGGGTTATTGGATTTATGCAGTCTAAAGTTTTTTCGTGTTTTCACGTATGCGAGGGGCGTTCTCGTAATTTTTCGTGAAGTTTCTAGAAGGATAGTGACTAAGGAGGTTAAGGTGGTATTTTCATTAAATACAAATTGTGACTCATTTGTGTGATTCACTATGTCATTAATGCATCATTTATTGCTTAATGACTCACATAGTGAATCACTCATATTGAATTAATAAAACATGGTGAATAATCATTTAAATTCATTTATTTGATAATTCATTATGTTTTATATATTCAAGTGAGAAGCTTTTCTCATTTTCATTATCATCTCCACCTTCTCTCTCCTCAAGCTCACTCTCTCTTCAAACACTAATCCTACCACTTATGAGTTGAGACCAAGGATTAGTATAGACTAAACACTCCATAACCTAAATCTATATCATCTAAGTTACTTTGATTAGCAACTAGAGAAACTAAGTAATCTCAAGTCTAGAGGTTATAGCTTGGATTAGGGTTCTCAGGTGGATCATCTATCACTTGGAGGAGGCCGAGGAGGACGAAGAGATCGTAAAGACGAAGGACTAGAATCATTTGGTATAATCTCTTTACATAGTAGCTTAGAACTATATGCTTATTGTTAATTATCGTTTAGCAATGATCTTCGGTTAGTCGATGTTTACATACAAAACAAGATCGTTTTTCATATTTCCGCCTCCCCGCAACTCGTGGAGTGTTGCACATCGACTTACAGCTGCTACTTGTGCTAAACCGTATAGTGCATGCTCGGCTGGATACGGGATTCTAGTACCCGTCTTGTCCGTGTTTCTTCTATCGACTCCGAAGTCGGTAATTCTATATCTTCTTTTTCCTCACCACACACCACATCCACCAAGATGGACGGATCTCCCTCGAATTTTAACACCACTTTGCCACCACCCGTAGGTATATGGAATCTACCGTGTATATCTCTCCAAGAGAGATGCTACCCTATACGTGGTCCTCTTTCTACGTGTCTTTCTATTCCACCAGCCAATGGGGATAATTTCGAAATCAAACTTCACTATATCAACCTTTTGCCTGAATTTCACGATCTTGAGTTTGAAGACGCATACGTTTTTATTACCAAATTTGAAAACGTATGTGCTATGATGGGCTCTTCATAACTTTCTGTGGATGCTATGCGTTTACGTCTTCTCCCGTTCACTTTGTGCGATTTAGCCGTGAAGTGGCTTTATAACACAGCAGCACACTCTATTTCCAACTGGGATGAATTTGTCATAGCATTCATTAAAAAAAATTATCCCAATCATAAGACCGCCCGTGTTCGTAGCGAAATCAATCAATTTACCCAGCTTCCCATGTTGGATATATGTATGCCCTAGAGGCCATTATGTGATAGTGGATGTATCTATACATGTATATATATATTCAGTTTGCACTCTTGCTCGACATGATAGTATGCTATCTGGTTCTACTTTATCTGACATGTTGATTTGATCATGCTTTTATTCATTCATACATGCTGATAAAGCCCTGAGGATATCGGCTTGACTATTCTGATTATGATGGAGATCATACTAGTGGGACATCTGTAGTCTATAAGCATATCCTGGAACGTCCCTAGTCGTAGGTATATCGAGACAGGGCATTGATATACCAGAGTAGACTAGCGTATATGATACTAGACCCATACGATGGGCGATGGATGTTCCCACATTCATCGATGTTTGACATCAAGATCACATACGGGTGCTCAGTGGTGACTGAGTACACTGGACGGACTCACCGAGAACTCCTATATGGAATTATATCTATCGTCGGATAGCAGTTCTCAGGTGGCACTGGTACAGGTTAGTCTGTAGACCCGAGATCGTCATGGAGTCTTGTGTGTTCTCCCACTGTACTTTGATTGCCACCCTACCACGGCTCTACTGAGTCGTGCAAACAGGTGGCCGTTGGGTACAGTCCCGAGACACACGAAGACGATGAGCGATAGGAGGGGTTTCGTCTCTCCCGGTATTGGGAGTTGATGCTGTGCTGTGCCCGACTGGTTATAACAGCAAGTCCCTGGCCAGGGCTGCTGAGATTTGCTGATAAGTGTTATCAGTAGTTTCTCGATCTGTTATAGACCATTCACCGGCACGACTTATTGAGTTATTGGGGTTGACGTGACCATCCCTAGGCTCGATATGCAGCATATCTGACGAAGAGACCGGACTGTACGTAAGTGTTGCCGGATGGCTCGAGGGGAGTTGTAGCAGGTTCGCTTGTTGTCTTCTGATCGCTCAATACCCGGGTGGCCGTTACGTTTAGCTGACCGCTTGCGGCTTGAGGGTACCTGATATGATCATCACCCTCTGCCGGCGTATTGACGAGTCTTAGAGTCCCATAAAGGAGTTACCCAGTCCAGGCGAAACGTTGTGGTGCGCATATGTGATATGCGCATGCACCCGATTGAAATGTGCGTATATGATACCGAACATTGATCGGGTGAACTGCTTTTGGTGGGGTCATATGAGATATGACCGGATTGATAAATCAAGTGTTGATTTATCATTTAACCATTAGTTTTCTCACTAAAAACCTTTTCTTGGATGATGGATGTGTGCATGCATGTGTGCTTTTCTTTCTTTCTTTCATGCTAGTTTCATGCACATGTGGATGTGCATACATGCACACATACATACACTCATCCATCATGGTTGTTAGCATATGGAAATGGTGGCAATATAAGACTCACACCATGGATTATATAATGGATTATTATTTGATTTTGGATTTAAAAGAAAATGAAAAGGAAAGGATAATCATTCTTGCTTCTACATTCTTCCTTTGACCTAACCATGCTCAACTACCACTAACCTATGGTTATCCTTCTCTTTATCATTCAAAACTCAAGTTAAATAATGTCTCCATCACTTTAACCATGGTTCATAGTAAGAAGGAATAAAATATATATTGATATATTTCTTTTTCTTCTTATGAGTTATCTTTTTACCTCTTGTTAAAAATTGCCACCATCTTCTTCCACTTTCTCTTTTTCTCTCTAGTTTTTTCTAGTGAGCAAATACCACTTAAAGATAGGTTTTTGAAGTGAGAAACTTAACCACAACTTCATTCTACACAAGCTTAGCCGTTTTGTTTAGAGTGTTCTCTTCGGTTTTACGAAGTTGCGAGCTTGGACGGAGATCTCCGTGGTGGATCGTCGTGGACACAAGAGGACTTCAAGAGGACCTCCGTTCAACACCCTAGAGACCAAGGAGTCCAGCGAAAGGGAGCTACAAAGGTTGTAGTCTCGAAACCCTAGATTAGTTCGCTTTATATTTCGAAACCCTAATTTTCTAGGATCGATTCCTTTGCATGTTCGTTTAGCACCATAAAAATTTAAACTTTGGGTCATGTGATGCTTCAAAACTCTTCATAGGGTGCTACACAAACCTTACATTGGTATCAGAGCCGACCTAGAACATTAGGCGACCTTTTTACGAAGTTAAAACTCCGATCGAACCGAAATACGACTTTTTAGGGTGCTCTCTGGAAATTTTCTAAAAATTGACATTTTTCAGAATTAAAAATATGTAAAAAATACAGCAGGAAAAAATAAGGGTTACGGTACAAAAATTATTCCATGAACAGTGATTCTCGCCGTGGAAACGCGGCCTAAGCTTGCTTAGGCCGTGGTTCCGCGGCCGTATATATGAATTGATGAATACTTTTTGTACAGTAATTCATGAATCTGCTTGTATAAATTTTTGGATATTTTTAATCTGTATTTGGTTTTGAAAAATTCTGGAGATGGTTTTGGACTCGTCATTTCGATCGGGATTTTTATTTCGTAGTTTTTCCGGGTAAATTAGAAAGTATTGAAGTGTTTGAACGAGTTTCATTTACTCACTATTCACGGGGTTTAAATACTTTGGAGATACGTGCAAGTCTTTTTGCGGTGGTCCCTCTAGAAGACAACAAACCTTAACTCGATTATGTGACCGTCTCGAACTGCCCTTTGAACCCTAGGGTTTGGGGCAGTACGGCGTGCCACATGTGAGGCGTTGGCTTGACCCTTCTACGGCTGGACCGCTAATACCGTGTCACACTCAGGATTTTTGAACCCTGCTCAAGTGTTGAGCTTTAGTGAATCTTGGGTGCTTGATCGTTCGTTCGAAAACTTTAATACTGTCTGTTTGTCTGGAATGTGATACAATATGTGGAATTCATATAGTTTAGGCATGAAATACGAAATATGTGATATTTCGCATTTATGATGTCTAAAGAGAATCTGGATTCCAAATATTGTAGTTTTACACTTTCTTTTCTGTGACCGTAAGTGTAGTATGTACGATATCGCCGGTTTCGTTGCTATACATCAACGACAATCGGGGTACGCATACTTACTTACGTTGATGATATGTGATATTATGTGTTGCTGAGATATGATGTGCAGGATTGTCGCGATCGAATAGCCGGGGGGTTTTTGTGAGATGAGAGTTTTATATTTTCATTCGTGTAAATTCAAATGTAATGTAATATTCTTTTATTTGGGGCACTTCCAGGTTGAGGTTGTGTCACCAGTGTTGTATATTATTTACTTTTCCGCATTAGGATGGACCCAAGGAGGGGAGCACAGGTGACCGGGTTCTGAGGTTCAGTGGGAGGCCATCTCGAGGAGTCGAGACCGGGTCTCCTAAACTCCAGGATTGGTAGGGTCACTTGCCGCTCTCGTAGGGGTCCAGGGTGTGGGCTTGGTTATTCATCGCGACTGTGGAATCCGTATTTTCTATTCTGGCTAAATACTAAATACGGACGTCCTAGGATATCCCACGTTATATCTATGTTTCTGCTGCCTGTGTTCTGTGATATCTGAGACGAATGACATATTATATATATGATATATAGTAGACGTTGCTTATGTTTTACACCCGCGCTAGTCCCGTCCCGGTATGCCGTTAGTTAAGTAACCTAACGGTGCATAACGGAACATTGCGGCGAATGCGGATGGCATAAGCGTACGTGTTATTTTCGTTTCTTTTCTGTGATTGGCTTAAGGACTTAAATGATGGGATTACATTAATGTGATTAATGTAAAGAAAATAAACCTAAAAAGATGTTGTAGAATTGGATTTAAAAACTACTCGGCTATTTATGAAAAAGCTACATTTCAAAAATGCGGAGCTTAAGCCACTCCTTTTTTTAAAACTGTTTGATTCTACAACGATATCAAGTTCAAAGCGTTAAAGATTTTCTTAAAAATCATTCACAACCCTCCGTCATTTTAGGAAGTAGAGTACTTAGTATTCGTGCTACGTTTGTTGACTTTAGTTAAGGCGTAGTGTACGGTAGCTAAGTGATGTCTTCCTACACTGCATATGATGCAGATTAATTAGGACATTCATGCGACTTTGTTGACCATAGTTAAGGGTCATATGGGTGGGTCTAATTGATCAAGAAATGACGGGTAGAACTTGACTGGTACTTATGATTTGTTGACCATAGTTAAGGTCATAAGTACTAGGGGTAAAAATTACATCGGGAATTTCAAGTGTTGAAATTTGCAATGAGATTGCATACCTTCCATGTGATGGTTGGATCCTGATCCCACTGTGGGCAATAGTTGCTCCTAGGAGAGTTTTACAGTTTACAATTAGCTAACTCATTAGGTGTCTAGAAAGGTGTTAACGGGGCTCCGCCTCTGGTAAAACGGGGTTTACTCTAATTAGGTCCGTGCGAAAGCACGGGGAACCTCCCTCAAAGTACCGACACTGACCTGGCTGAACGGTTAGCGAAGTTGTAGACTGTAATTAATCCTGGCTAGTTTTTCTTTTTAAGGTTTGAAAGAAAAACTTGATAAAAAGCAGTGGGAAACATCGATTAGACAAGATAATAAACCAATCTAATCTGTGCAAGAGCTTTCGCTGAGTGTATTCTTTTCTCTCTCTTAATGGCAGATACCAATGACTTGACTTAAGCTTCTACTAGATAAAAACAAACTGAATGGGACCAACTATAAAGACTGGCTGAGGAATCTGAAGATCGCCTTGACTTATGATAAAGTATCATATGTCCTCACGGCTTCAGCCCCGCCCGTCCCAGGTCCAAAATCCTCAGTTGCGGACATTGAAGTCCGCAAGACATGGGACGCTGACTGTGCCACGGCAAAATGCCTCGCGCTTGCATCGATGGACAACACACATCAAAAGCAGCACGAGGACATGGACATTCACGGTATATTGCTCCATACAAAGGAGTTGTATGGGGAGCAATCCCGCGTATTACAATACGAAGCATCAAAGAAACTGTTTCAGATGCGAATGGCCCCTGGCACACAAGTAGGAGACCATGTTTTGAAGATGATAGCTCTTATAGAAGAGCTTGAGGACCTTGGATGGACAATGGACAATGAACAATATATAGATATTATTCTGCAGTCCTTCCCCTCCACCTTTGCTCAGTTCATAGTGAACTTTAACATGCATGGCATGGAAAAGGAACTCCCTGAACTCCTTAATATGTTAAGGAGTGCAGAGAGCACTATGAAGTCAGCAAAAACTCCCGTTATGACTATTGGACAGTCTTCTTCTTCTCGCCCGAAAGCTAAGGCCAAGGGAAAGAAAAAGAAGAAACCCACTAATCCTAAGGGCGGAGTTAAAAAGGTAAAGGGAAAGGGAAAGTCCATAGCTGGAGACCCGGGGAAAGGCGAGTGTTTTCATTGCCACAAGACAGGACATTGGAAGCGCAATTGCACGGAGTACCTAAGTCTCAAGAAGAAGCATGGTGATGCTTCTGCTTCAGGTGCGTTTGTGACTGAAAACTGTTTTTCTATAAACTCTGCTTCCTGGATATTGGATACCGGTTCGGGTTCTCACATTTGCAATTCTATGCAGGGGCTGAGAAATAGCAAGGTTTTGAGGACAGGTGACCATACTCTCCGCGTTGGAAATGGTTCCAATGTACATACAGTCGCAGTGGGAGAGTATCACTTGGGGTTGCCATCTGGATGTATTTTGATTTTGAATCCATGTTATTTTGTACCAAGTATGCTATGTAATATAATATCCGTTTCTTTGTTGGACAATGAAGGATATAATTTTGTGTTGCAGAACAATGTTATGAACATTCACCTAAATCAAATGTTGGTTGGGTATGGTACGCTTAATAACGGAATATATGTCCTAAATCAACACACAGTTTTCAGTATACAACACACTAATAAAAGAAAACTTTCAGAATTAAATGAAGCTTTTCTTTGGCATTGTAGACTTGGTCATATTAACGAAACAAGACTAAACAGGTTACACAAAGATGGATATTTAAACCCTTTTGAATATAAATCTTATGCGACTTGTCAGTCTTGTATCAAGGGTAAAATGACCAAAACTCCGTTTACCGGACACGGAGAAAGAGCTACTCAGCTCCTTGGCCTCATACATAGTGATGTATGTGGGCCAATGCCTACACAGGCTAGAGGCGGTTTTTCATACTTCATTACATTCACCGACGATTTCTCAAGATTCGGTCATGTATTTTTATTAAAGCACAAGTCCGACGCTTTCGAGAAATTCGTTGAATATAAACAAGAAGTAGAAAAACAAACCGGCTTGAGTATTAAGATGCTTCGATCAGATCGAGGTGGAGAGTATCTCAGTACAGAATTTGCAAACTTCCTAAAAGAGAATGGGATTCTCTCTCAGCTCACTCCTCCTTACACACCACAGCACAACGGTGTGTCAGAACGACGGAATAGGACCCTATTAGATATGGTCCGGTCCATGATGAGTGACGCTGAGTTACCAGTCTCGTTTTGGAGGCATGCATTGGAGACAGCAGCATTTTTGCTAAACAGGGTTCCAACCAAAGCCATGTCTACCACGCCATATGAGATATGGAATGGGAAGTGACCATCTCTTAAAAGAATTAAGATTTGGGGTTGCCCGGCCTATGTTAAAAAGCAGAATCCGGACAAACTCGAGACATGGTCAGTCATGTGTAACTTTGTAGGATATCCAAAGAATTCTTATGGATATCTGTTCTACCACAAAGAGGAACAAAAAGTGTTTATTTCTCAGTATGCCACATTCTTGGAAAAAGAGTTTTTCACAGATAAAGATGATGGCAAGGTGGTAGATTTAGAAGAGGTTCTGGAGAAACAAACTACAAATGACGATTTGGTTGAACCGGCTGTTGCAACAGAAACTGGAGAACCTCAGCCACTCCGTAGGTCTGGTAGGACTTCTCGCCCACCGGAGAGGTACTACGGTTTCCTCATTGATGGTGACGGAGAAGATTGTATCATGGATGATGATGATCCTACCAGTTTTCAGCAAGCTATCACGAGTGGTGACTCTGTGAAGTGGCTGGATGCCATGAGATCTGAAATGGAGTCTATGTACACCAACAAAGTATGGACTTTGGACGTTGTACCCCCTGGGGTAAAACCTGTAGGGTGCAAATGGATCTTTAAAAGAAAGATTGGTGTAGATGGGCAGGTAGAGACCTATAAGGCAAGACTTGTGGCGAAAGGTTTTCGTCAAAGACCAGGTTTGGACTATGACGAAACTTTTTCGCCCGTAGCCATGCTTAAATCCATTCGGATCCTACTTGCTTTTGCTGCTCACTACGACTATGAAATCTGGCAGATGGACGTTAAAACAGCATTTCTAAATGGAGATTTAGAGGAATGCGTTTATATGGATCAGCCAGAGGGCTTCATTGACAGTGGGAGCAGCGAGAAAGCATGTAGATTGCTTAAATCCATATATGGGTTAAAGCAGGCATCTCGGAGTTGGAACATCTTTTTCGATGATGTTATCAAAGAGTATGATTTCATCAAAAATCCAGATGAACCTTGTGTTTATAAGAAGGCTGTGGTAAGAGCTGTCACATGTAAGTCCATGCTACCTCTCCCGATACTTTCGGGAATGCGGAATTTGGTAAAAAACGATTTTTATGGAGGTGGTAACATGGACCTAAAACCCGGATCTTGGTTAAACATCTATCTAACAACCTAACTACGAGTTTCTAGCTACTCGGTTAGGGGGTTATACCTTGCTTGTCTTGAACTCCTTCGTCTTCAAGCTCCGATGGTGGTCCGGATTGGCTTCTTCCCGTCGTCTCCGTACGCCGAAGATAGATCCACCTGAAAGCTCCAACCTTTGGCTCCTTCTTTGTTCTTTGAAGAAACTAGTTCACTCGGTTTGCTAAACCTTGTGAACTAGAATGAGTAGAGAAGAGTTTGCGTGGGATTTTATCTATGGTTCTTGATTCTCAACTCATGAGACAAGAGAACCATAGATTAAAGAGAGGGAGCAAGAGCAAGAGGGTGGGAGCAAAACAAGAGAGCTCAAGAACAAGAGAGAGAATGAGCAAGAAAGAATGAGCAAGTCTTTTGTCTCTCACCCTCTCATAATCCAAAGTCATGATAACTCATCATACCAAATAAGTGTTATGTGATGGTTGAAGCAACCATAACCATATCATTTCATGCACTCATTTTGCACAAATGAGTAAGCAAGCAAAAAGTCTTTGCCATGAAATGATGGCTATGGTTATCATGATGGTCAACTAGTCAAGCCTAGTCAACCGGTCCACAAAGTCAACAAGTCAACAAAAGTCAACAAGTCAACAAGTCAACAAAAAGTCAACAAAGTCAACAAAAGTCAACAAGTCAACAAAGTCAATCCCCCACAACCATGTCACCATAATACTTAATTAATATAATAGTTAATCACATATCATATTCTCATCAGGGTTAAGCAAAAAGTCAAATAGTCAACGGTCAACTGTCAACAACCCTAATGAGAATCCGCTGCCTCTGTCTCCCTGTCAACTGTGCATACACACCCGCATCCGCGTTCCGAGGAACATGAATGCAAACTGGATAAATCCAATCACAAAAGGTACACTAGGATCTGGCTTAAACCAAAGCCCGCTAGTGTAAACTGTCCGGACACTGTACGTGCACAAGTGCACGGATGTGACCGAACCCTGTCGCAAAACCATGCGACCTGTCGCAATACCATACGACCTCTACTCTTTTGCCTAAAGGCGAAAAGCTTTCTGTGTGGGACTCTAAAGACTCGACACTACGCTGGCAGTGGGTTTAACCACAGACCGCAAGCGGCACTAGCTGTGCGTAACGGTCCCCAGGTAATGCCGACAAGAAGACCGACGAGGCGAAACCCATCTGAACTCCTACTGAGCCTGAGTGTGACATTCTCCGTACAGTCCGGTCTGTTCGTCTGATAGATCGCATGGCGGGCCTAGGGGGCGGTAAACGTCAGTCCCCCAATAGCGGTACAAGTCGTGCCGGAGCGAAGCCCAAAACACCCTGAGATAACATTGGAAGCCTACCAGTATATCTCGATTGCCCTGGCCAGGGACTACTCGTGTAATGGCTCTCCTAGACACAGCGCGATGTCAACCCCCAATACCGGGAGAGACGAATCCTGTCTAACCGTCACTGCCTCCAAGTGCTTCGAGACTGCACCCAACCACTACCTGTTTGCACGACTCCTTTGAGCCGTGGTAGGGTAGTAATCAAAGTGCAGTGGGAACACACTCGAGGCGAAGTGACAGTGTCAAGTCAGCGGACTAAGCTGTACTCATGTCACCTGCGAACTGATAACTGACGATAGGCATAATACCAACTAGTCAGTTCCCGACGAGTCCTGTCCAGTGTACCCGTAACCTAACGAGCACCCGCATACTATCTTAAGTACGACGTACTGACGGCTGTGGGACAGACCGTCTCCCACACTGGGATGAGAAGCGCATGCGCTGGTCTACTCCGGAGTATCGATGCCCTGTCTCGATAGTCCTGCGACCAGGGACCTGCATAAGGATGTGCTTATAGATTACCCAGCCCCACTAGTGTGACGGCCATCACATCGCTGGTAATCAAGCAAAGATCCTAAGGGCTCCACTAATGTGTATAGGCGATATACAAAAATAAACACATGTACACATTGAAGTAGAAACAAACCAAGTAGCATACTACTATTTTGAGCAAGATTGTATATACAAGGTGAATATCCCAAGCTTCCATTAAGTAATATACAAACTAGTATGATACAGTAATGGCCTCTAGGGCATATACACTAACAATCTCCCACTTGCACTAAGGTCATGTACTGGCGTATCGAAGACCTATCATCTCGATCAGCCGCTCGAACTGAGTCTGGGGTAGGGCCTTGGTGAATGGATCTGCAGTGTTATCTTCTGAAGCGACTCTCCGAACCTCGATCTCCTCGCGATCTACGATCTCCCTGATCAGGTGATACCGCCTCAAGATGTGCCTGGATCTCTGATGGGACGTGGGTTCCTTCGCTAAAGCTATAGCCCCGTTGTTGTCGCAATACAGAGGTATTGGATCAACAATGGACGGAACCACCTGAAGTTCTTTCAAGAACTTCCTCATCCAGACAGCTTCTTTTGCGGCATCAGATGCATCGATGTATTCCGCTTCCATCGTCGAGTCTGCAACGGTTTCTTGTTTGGAACTCTTCCAACACACCGCCCCTCCATTGAGGGTGAAGACAAAACCCGACATGGACTTGGAATCATCCTTGTCACTCTGGAAGCTGGAGTCAGCAAAGGCCTCGATCTGGAGGTCTTTTCCGCCATACACCAAGAACATCTCCTTAGTCCTTCTCAGGTACTTGAGAATGTTCTTTACCGCTATCCAGTGTTTCTCCGCAGGGTTTGACTGATACCGGCTTACCACACTCAGTGCATAAGCTACATCCGGTCTGGTACACAACATCGCATACATTATAGAGCCTACCGCAGAAGCGTAGGGTATAATAGACATGCGATCCCTCTCCAAATCAGTCTTGGGAGACATCTCTTTAGAGAGGGTGATCCCGTGACAAGCCGGTAGGTTACCGTGCTTGGAATCTTCCATACTGAATCTTTTCAGTACGGTGTCGATGTACCTGGACTGTGAAAGTCCTAATATCCTCTTGGATCTATCACGATGGATCCGGATCCCCAGGATGTAGGAGGCATCACCCAGGTCTTTCATGGAGAACCTGTGTGACAAGAACCCCTTGACAGATTGTAGCATAGGAATGTCATTTCCTATTAAGAGAATGTCATCCACGTATAAAACGAGGAATACTACAGTTCTCGCTACAAATCTACTATAGATGCATGGTTCATCTGGATTTTTGATAAAGCCAAATTCTTTGACCATCTCATCAAAGCAGATGTTCCAACTCCGCGATGCCTGCTTTAGTCCATAGATGGACTTAAGCAACTTGCACACCTTTCCGCTGCTCCCACTTTGAATGAAACCCTCTGGTTGGTCCATATAGACACACTCCTCTAAATTGCCATTTAGAAAAGCGGTCTTTACGTCCATTTGCCAGATCTCATAATCGTGGAAGGCAGCAATGGCAAGAAGGATCCGAATGGATTTCAGCATGGCTACTGGAGAAAAGGTTTCGTCATAGTCCAAGCCAGGTCTTTGACGAAAACCCTTTGCTACCAGCCTAGCTTTATTGGTCTCAACCTGTCCATCTACACCAATCTTCCTTTTGAAGATCCACTTGCATCCTACGGGTTTTACCCCGTCTGGAGCAATGTCCAACGTCCATACCTTGTTGGTGTACATGGACTCCATTTCGGTCCGCATTGCATCCAGCCATTTCACTGAGTCAACGCTCTGAACGGCCTGCTGGAAGCTAGTAGGCTCATCATAATCTATGATGCAATCCTCTCTATCCCCGTCTATGAGAAAACCGTAGTATCTCTCGGACGGATGAGTCTGCCTACTACTCCTGCGGAGCGGCGTAGGAATGTCCTGTTCTCCCGAACCCTCTGGTTCCACTAAACTTTCAGTAATAGTCCGTGGTTCTGGAATTTCTTCCAGTTCTACTGCGCTCCCACTTATTTCCTTTTCCAAGAACTGGTGTTCTAGAAAGTGGGCATTACGAGAAACAAGGACTTTTTGTTCCTCTGCGTAGTAGAAAAGATACCCCCTGGTGTTCTTTGGGTATCCCACAAACTTGCACAGTACCGAGCGTGCCTCGAGTTTGTCCGCATGCTGCTTTTTGACAAAAGCTGGACATCCCCAGATCTTCAGATATTGAAGATAGGGTTTCTTCCCACTCCATAACTCATATGGTGTGGTAGGCACAGTCTTAGTGGGAACTCGGTTCAAAAGGTATGCGGCTGATTCTAGCGCATATCCCCAGAATGATTGCGGCAACTCAGCGTTACTCATCATAGACCGCACCATATCCAATAGGGTGCGGTTCCGTCTCTCCGATACACCGTTATGTTGCGGAGTGTATGGAGGAGTAAGCTGAGAGAGAATTCCGTTCTCTTTTAAATAGTCCAGGAACTCGGCACTTAAGTATTCTCCACCTCGATCCGATCTTAGAATCTTGATACTTTTGCCGGTTTGTTTTTCTACTTCATTCTTATACTCCTGGAATTTTCCAAAGGTTTCGGACTTATGTTTCATTAAGAAGACATGACCGTACCTTGAGAAGTCATCCGTAACAGTAACGAAGTAAGAATAACCGCTTCGCGCATGTGTAGACATTGGACCGCAGACGTCGCTGTGTACGAGTCCCAAGAGCTCGCTCGCTCTTACTCCATGTCCAGTAAACGGAGTCTTTGTCATCTTTCCTTTGAGACAGGATTGACAAGTGGCATACGATTGATATTCGAACGCATTCAAATATCCTTCTGTATGTAACTTAGTCAACCTTCTCTCATTGATGTGACCCAGTCTACAATGCCACAAGAAAGTCTGATTTATTTCTGGAGACTTTCTTTTGTGTGTATTCTGGACATGGAAAATCTGTGGTTGGTTCAATACGTATATACCATTACTCAATGTACCTGACCCAATCAAAACTTGATTAAGGTGAATGTTTACAACATTACTTACAAACGCAAATTCATAACCTTCTTTAGAAACTAAAGATACAGAAATGATATTACAAGTTGCGTTGGGTACAAAAAAGCAATTACGCAAAACCAAAACATGTCCATCTGACATTCCCAGGTGATAGTCCCCCACGGCTTTAGCATCCATGCTAGCTCCGTTCGCAACTCTGAGGGTCATGTCACCTGCCTTCAAAACCCTACGGTTTCTCAACGCCTGCAAAGAATTACAGATATGAGATCCTGATCCGGTATCCAATACCCAGGAAGTAGAGTTTATTGAAAGACAGTTTTCAATAACATACACACCTGAAGCTGAAGCTGCAACCTGCTTCAATTCCTGTGTCCTGGCTTTCCAAGCCCTGCAATCATTCTTCCAATGACCTTTCTTATGACAATAGAAGCATTCTTCCTTATCCACAAGCTTCCCCGCTTTCTTTGTTGCTTTAGCTTTTCCCTTCGTATCCACTTTACTAACACCGCCCCTTAGTTTGGCGGGGGCTTTCTTCTTCTTTCCCTTGGCTTTCGCCTTGGACCTAGAAGAAGATGATCCTCCTACAAACAAAGTGGATGTTTCCCTACTTTTCTGTAGGGTGCCCTCTGTGCTCCTCAGCATGTTGAGGAGCTCTGAAAGTTCAACCTCTTTTTCTTGTAAGTTGAAGTTCAGTATAAACTGGGCGTAAGTGGAAGGAAGGGACTGGAGAACTATGTCCGTATAGAGCTCACTCTCCAATGTGGTCCCTAGGTCCGCGAGCTCCTCAATGTAGCCGATCATCTTTAGCACGTGCTCGGCTACTGATGATCCGACGGCCATCTTTGCCGAAAATAACTTTTTCGACGCTTCGTATCTTGCGATACGAGATTGCTCTCCATACAGTTCTTTTGTATGGAGAAATATGGATTCAAGGTCCATATTCTCGTGCCTCCTCTGATGTTCGTTGTCCATCGAGGCAAGTACGAGGCACTTGGCCTTCGCGCTATCAATCTCCCAAGTCTTGCGGATTTCCTTATCCGCGACGCTGGATGTGGGACCAGGGACAGGGGGAGCTTTGGTGGTAAGAAGATACCCCAGCTTGTCGTAAGTGATTGCCATTTTGACATTCCTGAGCCAATCTTTGTAGTTTGGCCCTGTCAGTATGTTTTTATCTAGAAGTAACTTAAGTCCAGTCATGTCGATTGGTCGCTGCAATTAGGAGAGAGAAGAAGAAACACTCAGCATGATGCCTTGCAAGTTTAGAGTGGTTTTTAGTTTGTCTAAACAGGATGGCTCCCATTGTTTCTCGAATCCCTCCTCAAACCATAAAGGAAGAATTAGTCGGGATCAATCCCACCGCACAATACTTGCTTAACCGTTCAGCCAGGCCGGTGTCGGTACTTCGAGGGAGGTTTTCCAACGCTTTCGCGAAGTTCCTTAATTAAAGAACCTCTTTTCCCTGGGGGCGTAGCCCCGCTAACACCTTTCTAGGCACCTACTAGGTTTATAGCATTGATCGTTTAGTGAGAAATTTCCCGAGAAGTAGCATATACTCACAGTAGGATCGGGATCCAAATATCATCGCATGACGAAACTGAAGGAATCCTACCAGAATCATCACACTCCAAAAGGTATGCAAATCTAGCAAGTTTCAGTACTTATGAAACTCCCGATGTGGATTTTTTCCCCATGCTCTTATGACCTTGGCGTGAGGTCAAAATGGCATAAGTCACATGTCAAGTTCGTCCCATCATTATCCAGGTTAATTTGAACCCACCCGTACATACCCTTGACGTAGGCCAAAATGGCAGTACGACTGTCTCAAACCAACGCATTCTATCTATGCAACAGATAAATATCCGGCAGCTACCAATCACTATGCCTTGGCGTGAGGTCAAAATACATAGCTTGAATACTACCGAATATTTAACTGAAATGATGGAGGGCTACGGATGGTTTTGGCAAAACCGTGAACGTAGTGAACTTGATTTGGTCGATGGAACGAGATAGCTTATAAAAGGAGTGGCTCAAGCTCCGCATTTAAAAGTTGATTTTGAAAAGAACCGAGTGGTTTTTCGAAAGTGTTCCAACGACTTTAACTTGGTTTATTATCTTGCATTAGTTCTTTTAATGCGTGATATTCTTGCATTAGTTCTTTTAATGCGTCCCATCATTTAATCCTACCATTGCAGAAAACAACCAAAATATGACGTACGCTTATGCCATTCGCATTCGCCATGGGGCCCCGTCATTACCCGTTAGGTTACTTAACTAACGACAGAGCGGGGGCTGGCTAGCGCGTCTGTAAAACATAAGCAACGCCTCAATAATATCATATATAGATACACTGCAATGATAAACATTTCAGATCACAGATGAATACATTGGATATACTAGGAATCTGTAATTCGTACGAGCCTGTAACGAAAGACAGATTACACGGTCGCGGTGAATAGCCAATACCCCACCCAAGACCCCTACGGGTGCGGCAAACTACCCGCCAAGTACCCGAAGCGTAGCAACCTCCCTCATCTCCATGAGTAGGCCACTCGACACTTCGGCATACCCGGTAGTTTGTGCACCCCCTCCATGGGTCTATCCTAGGAGCAAAAACAGTAAAAAGAAATTATACAATGACGGCTACAACCCCGACCCGGTTGTGCGGCCATACAAATAATTATTACATCAATTTACAAATTTACATGAATTGAAAGAAAAGAAAACTCTCGTCTCACAACCCCCGGCTATTCACCCGCGACAATCCAACATATTCATATACACATTCCAGCAACATTACAGATCACAGATTTGTATAACCCCCACTAATCGACATATAGCGATTAGTAGACGTTCAATACAAATATCACATTACAGAAAAAACCCGTTAGCTTAAGTTTTTTAGAAGTTCGATCAAAAATACGGATTTTCGGGACCCCAAAAATAAAATTTTCGTTCTGGAAAATCTGGGCAGAAAATATATATTCCAAAAATCCCAAAATACCCCTGCAAGTACACTGTAGCAAAGAAACACCAGAGAGGGGCCAAGGAGGCCGCGGAACCGCGGCAATAGCAAGCTATTGCCGCGTTTCCGCGGTCGTTTAGTGTGAACTCTTGGTGATTTTTCTACAGTGGCATTTAAAAACCCTGAGCCGATTTTAGGTGTGAAAATAATCAACTTTTGAACAGTATAAAAATCGACAGAAAGTTCGAATTTCGGGGTTCGTTTTTGGGTCTTTTTCTTTGATCGATCTTCTAGTTACTTGCTAACATGTTAGATAGAGTTTAACTAGGCTCTGATACCACTGTAAGTCCATGCTACCTCTCCCGGTACTTTCGGGAATGCGGAATTTGGTAAAAAACGATTTTTATGGAGGTGGTAACATGGACCTAAAACCCGGATCTTGGTTAAACATCTATCTAACAACATAACTACGAGTTTCTAGCTACTCGGTTAGGGGGTTATACCTTGCTTGTCTTGAACTCCTTCGTCTTCAAGCTCCGATGGTGGTCCGGATTGGCTTCTTCCCGTCGTCTCCGTACGCCGAAGATAGATCCACCTGAAAGCTCCAACCTTTGGCTCCTTCTTCGTTCTTTGAAGAAACTAGTTCACTCAGTTTGCTAAACCTTGTGTACTAGAATGAGTAGAGAAGAGTTTGTGTGGGATTTTATCTATGGTTCTTGATTCTCAACTCATGAGACAAGAGAACCATAGATTAAAGAGAGGGAGCAAGAGCAAGAGGGTGGGAGCAAAACAAGAGAGCTCAAGAACAAGAGAGAGAATGAGCAAGAAAGAATGAGCAAGTCTTTTGTCTCTCACCCTCTCATAATCCAAAGTCATGATAACTCATCATACCAAATAAGTGTTATGTGATGGTTGAAGCAACCATAACCATATCATTTCATGCACTCATTTTGCACAAATGAGCAAGCAAGCAAAAAGTCTTTGCCATGAAATGATGGCTATGGTTATCATGATGGTCAACTAGTCAAGCCTAGTCAACCGGTCAACAAAGTCAACAAGTCAACAAAAGTCAACAAGTCAACAAAAAGTCAACAAGTCAACAAGTCAACAAAGTCAATCCCCCACAACCATGTCACCATAATACTTAATTAATATAATAGTTAATCACATATCATATTCTCATCAGGGTTAAGCAAAAAGTCAAATAGTCAACGGTCAACTGTCAACAACCCTAATGAGAATCCGCTGCCTCTGTCTCCCTGTCAACTGTGCATACACACCCGCATCCGCGTTCCGAGGAACACGAATGCAAACTGGATAAATCCAATCACAAAAGGTACACTAGGATCTGGCTTAAACCAAAGCCCGCTAGTGTAAACTGTCCGGACACTGTACGTGCACAAGTGCACGGATGTGACCGAACCCTGTCGCAAAACCATGCGACCTGTCGCAATACCATGCGACCTCTACTCTTTTTCCTAAAGGCGAAAAGCTTTCTGTGTGGGACTCTAAAGACTCGACACTACGCTGGCAGTGGGTTTAACCACAGACCGCAAGCGGCACTAGCTGTGCGTAACGGTCCCCAGGTAATGCCGACAAGAAGACCGACGAGGCGAAACCCATCTGAACTCCTACTGAGCCTGAGTGTGACATTCTCCGTACAGTCCGGTCTGTTCGTCTGATACATCGCATGGCGGGCCTAGGGGGCGGTAAACGTCAGTCCCCCAATAGCGGTACAAGTCGTGCCGGAGCGAAGCCCAAAACACCCTGAGATAACACTTGAAGCCTACCAGTATATCTCGATTGCCCTGGCCAGGGACTACTCGTGTAATGGCTCTCCTAGACACAGCGCGATGTCAACCCCCAATACCGGGAGAGACGAATCCTGTCTAACCGTCACTGCCTCCAAGTGCTTCGGGACTGCACCCAACCACTACCTGTTTGCACGACTCCTTTGAGCCGTGGTAGGGTAGTAATCAAAGTGCAGTGGGAACACACTCGAGGCGAAGTGACAGTGTCAAGTCAGCGGACTAAGCTGTACTCATGTCACCTGCGAACTGATAACTGACGATAGGCATAATACCAACTAGTCAGTTCCCAACGAGTCCTGTCCAGTGTACCCGTAACCTAACGAGCACCCGCATACTATCTCAAGTACGACGTACTGACGGCTGTGGGACAGACCGTCTCCCATACTGGGATGAGAAGCGCATGCGCTGGTCTACTCCGGAGTATCGATGCCCTGTCTCGATAGTCCTGCGACCAGGGACCTGCATAAGGATGTGCTTATAGATTACCCAGCCCCACTAGTGTGACGGCCATCACATCGCTGGTAATCAAGCAAAGATCCTAAGGGCTCCACTAATGTGTATAGGCGATATACAAAAATAAACACATGTACACATTGAAGTAGAAACAAACCAAGTAGTATACTACTATTTTGAGCAAGATTGTATATACAAGGTGAATATCCCAAGCTTCCATTAAGTAATATACAAACTAGTATGATACAGTAATGGCCTCTAGGGCATATACACTAACATCACATTCCTCGTATTGTACGTAGATGACATTCTTCTGATACGAAATGATATTCCTATGCTACAGTCGGTCAAATCATTCTTATCACTAAGGTTCTCCATGAAGGACCTGTGTGATGCCACATACATTCTGGGCATAAGGATCTATAGGGATAGATCCAAAAAGTTATTGGGATTGTCCTAAACCAGGTACATCAACACCATCCTAAAGAGGTTTAGTATGGAAGACTCCAAGCGGGGTGCCTTACTCGCTTGCCATGGAGTCACTCTCTCCAAGGATTCTTGTCCAAAGACCGATGAAGAGAGAGCTCGCATGAGCATTATACCTTATGCTTCGGCAGTAGGATCTATAATGTATGCAATGTTATGTACACGCCCAGATGTAGCTTATGCACTTAGTGTTGTAAGCAGGTATCAATCCAACCCAGGGGAGAACCACTGGACAGCTGTGAAGAACATTCTTAAGTACTTACGAAGGACTAAAGAATTGTTCTTGGTGTATGGTAATACAGATCTCCAAATGGAGGCCTTTACCGATTCGAGCTTCCAGAGCGATAAGGATGACAGCAAATCTATCTCAGGGTTTGTATTTACCCTCAATGGAGGGGCGGTAAGTTGGAAGAGTTCTAAATAAGATACCGTTGCAGACTCTACGATGGAAGCTGAGTACATTGCTGCAAATGATGCCGCCAAGGAAGCCGTCTGGATGAAGAAGTTCGTCTCGGAGCTAGGAGTAGTTCCAACCATTATTGATCCAATACCTTTGTATTGTGACAATAATGGGGCAATGGCGTTAGCCAAGGAGCCCAGATCCCATCAACGGTCCAGACATATCCTGAGGCGCTTTCATTTGATCCGGGAGATTGTAGATCGCCGCGAGATCGAGATTAAGAGAGTAGACACAAAGAACAATGCCGCGGATCCACTCACCAAGGCCCTCCCTCAGCCACAGCATGAGCGACTTTTTGAGATATTGGGTATGAGATACGCCAATAACTGGCCTTAGTGCAAGTGGGAGATTGTTGGATATATGTATGCCCTAGAGGCCATTATGTGATAGTGGATGTATCTATACATGTATTTATATATTCAGTTTGCATTCTTGCACGACATGATAGTATGCTATCTGGTTCTACTTTATCTGACATGTTGATTTGATCATGCTTTTATTCATTCATACATGCTGATAAAGCCCTGAGGATATCGGCTTGACTATTCTGATTATGATGGAGATCATACTAGTGGGACATCTGTAGTCTATAAGCATATCCTGGAACGTCCCTAGTCGTAGGTATATCGAGACAGGGCATTGATATACCAGAGTAGACTTGCGTATATGATACTAGACCCATACGATGGGCGATGGATGTTCCCACATTCATCGATGTTTGACATCAAGATCACATACGGGTGCTCAGTGGTGACTGAGTACACTGGACGGACTCACCGAGAACTCCTATATGGAATTATATCTATCGTCGGATAGCAGTTCTCAGGTGGCACTGGTACAGGTTAGTCTGTAGACCCGAGATCGTCATGGAGTCTTGTGTGTTCTCCCACTGTACTTTGATTGCCACCCTACCACGGCTCTACTGAGTCGTGCAAACAGGTGGCCGTTGGGTACAGTCCCGAGACACACGAAGACGATGAGCGATAGGAGGGGTTTCGTCTCTCCCGGTATTGGGAGTTGATGCTGTGCTGTGCCCGACTGGTTATAACAGCAAGTCCCTGGCCAGGGCTGCTGAGATTTGCTGATAAGTGTTATCAGTAGTTTCTCGATCTGTTATAGACCATTCACCGGCACGACTTATTGAGTTATTGGGGTCGACGTGACCATCCCTAGGCTCGATATGCAGCATATCTGATGAAGAGACCGGACTGTAGGTAGTGTTGCCGGATGGCTCGAGGGGAGTTGTATCAGGTTCGCTTGTTGTCTTCTGATCGCTCAATACCCGGGTAGCCGTTACGTTTAGCTGACCGCTTGCGGCTTGAGGGTACCTGATATGATCATCACCCTCTGCCAGCATATTGACGAGTCTTAGAGTCCCACAAAGAAGTTACCCAGTCCAGGCGAAACGTTGTGGTGCGCGTATGCGATATGCGCATGCACCCGATTGAAATGTGCGTATATGATACCGAACATTGATCGGGTGAACTGCTTTTGGTGGGGTCATATGAGATATGACCGGATTGATAAATCAAGTGTTGATTTATCATTTAACCATTAGTTTTCTCACTTAAAACCTTTTCTTGGATGATGGATGTGTGCATGCATGTGTGCTTTTTTTTCTTTCTTTCATGCTAGTTTCATGCACATGTGGATGTGCATACATGCACACATACATACACTCATCCATCATGGTTGTTAGCATATGCAAATGGTGGCAATATAAGACTCACACCATGGATTATATAATGGATTATTATTTGATTTTGGATTTAAAAGAAAATGAAAAGGAAAGGATAATCATTCTTGCTTCTACATTCTTCCTTTGACCTAACCATGCTCAACTACCACTAACCTATGGTTATCCTTCTCTTTATCATTCAAAACTCAAGTTAAATAATGTCTCCATCACTTTAACCATGGTTCATAGTAAGAAGGAATAAAATATATATTGATATATTTCTTTTTCTTCTTATGAGTTATCTTTTTACCTCTTGTTAAAAATTGCCACCATCTTCTTCCTCTTTCTCTTTTGCTCTCTAGTTTTTTCTAGTGAGCAAATACCATTTAAAGATAGGTTTTTGAAGTGAGAAACTTAACCACAACTTCATTCTACACAAGCTTAGCCGTTTTGTTTAGAGTGTTCTCTTCGGTTTTACGAAGTTGCGAGCTTGGACGGAGATCTCCGTGATGGATCGTCGTGGACACAAGAGGACTTCAAGAGGACCTCCATTCAACACCCTAGAGACCAAGGAGTCCAGCGAAAGGGAGCTACAAAGGTTGTAATCTTGAAACCCTAGATTAGTTCGCTTTATATTTCGAACCCTAATTTTCTAGGATCGATTCCTTTGCATGTTCGTTTAGCACCATAAAAATTTAAACTTTGGGTCATGTGATGCTTCAAAACTCTTCATAGGGTGCTACACAAACCTTACATCCCAATGAACAATTTTGGAAGTGTTTTGAACAATTCAAGGATCTGCTAGTCCAATGTCCTCATCACGGAATCCATAGATGGGATCTCTGTCGAATCATATATGAGAGCATTAATCCAACAACAAAGCAGATGTTTGAATCCATGTGTCAAGGCAATTTCATGTCTAAAGACGATGGTGAAGCTCGGATATTTTTAGAAGATTTTTCTGAAAAAACTTTGCAATGGGAGAGTGTTAGCCAACCTTCATCTAGGGGTGGTATCCATCAACTTGATGTTTCCATAACAGTCAAAGCTGAAATGGCAGCAATGCAAAAGAAACTTGAAGCTATGGAACATAAATTTTTATTAGCCTCCCTAAACCAGTTCACACTCCCTAAAACCGTGTGTGGATGTTGTTCCTCCATCACATTTGACGGAAAAATGTCCTTTGAATTCTCCGTTTCAAGGTCAAGAGCACACTAATGCTGCTTTTCAACAGCGACCTAGAAACGATCCTTTCTCTTCCACTTATAATCAGAGTTGGAGGAATCACCCTAATTTTTCTTGGAACCAACACCAAACTCAAAATACGGTTCCAAACCGAAATAACTTTCAAAGGGTCCCTCCACAACAACAGCAACCACTACAACTGAGTCAGCACCCCTTTCAACCACAAAATTTTCAAAATCCGGCCAACACTTCTGCACCGTATAATAATTCTTTGCAATTGGCTAGTACCGATAACTCTTCTTCACTCGAACGAACCTTGGATTTGTTTATGAAACATTCATCTAAGTGTCGGCTGATATAAGGTCTTCTATCGATGATATAAAGAAGAACTCCGCCTCCCACGGTGAGAGTATTAAATCGATAAAAACACAAATTGCACGATTAAATGCCGAAATGAGTGCTAGAGAGAAAGAGAAACTTCCATCTCAACCCCTACCGAATCCTGGGCATTCACAACACTACAATGTGAGTGCCACTACAACGTTGAGATCTGGAAGAGAGCTGAATAATCAAGTCGGTGAACAGATTGATAATGATGAAATAATCAATGACACCCCGGCTTCCACTTCCACTTCCACCTCCACTTCCACTTCCACTTCCACTTCTGACCCTAGTTCATCTTCTTCCGAGCCTATTCTCCGTTTTCCTCAAGGCTCGAACCCTCAGCCCACTTCTTCTAGTCAACCAAAGACAATCCCCACTCCAATTCTGGGATATGTTCCACCCACACGACCTTCTCCAATGTCGGACCCAGCTCTTTTTGCTAAAGCTCCTTATCCAAATCGGTTAAAGGGAAACAAACCAAGTCCACATATGGAGAAGATTATGGAAATGTTTAAACAGGTTAACATAAATATCCCTCTCCTAGATGCTATTCAACAAATTCCGGCTTATGCGAAAATACTTAAGGACTAGTGCACTAGGAAGAGGAAAACTTAAGTGCCCAAAAAGGTATTCATGACGAATAATGTTAGCACAGCTTTTACCCCACAATTACCAAAGAAACGTAAGGACCCTAGATGTTCTACAATCTCTATTTCTATTGGGGGTAAAAACATTAACCGTGCTTTACTCGACCTTAGCGCTAGTGTTAACCTGCTTCCATACTCTGTCTACGAGCAGTTAGGGATTGGAGAGTTGAAACCCGCTCATTGCACTCTCCAGATGGCAGATCGATCGATCACTAAACCTAGGGGTAAGCTTGAGGATGTGTTGATAAAAGTCATGGAATTTATATTCCCTGTAGACTTTATTGTTTTAGATACACAACCCGTAGCAAGCCCACGGAACCAAATTCCGGTGATTCTTGGTCGACCCTTCTTAGCCACTTCCAGTACTATCATTAATTGTCGAAACGGTTCTATGAACCTATCCTTTGGGAAAATGAAAATTGAGCTTAACATTTAGAAGATTGGAAGTCAGCCATCTGAACCCTCTGCTCATTTTCTTGATGTCTGTTCTGTCCACGAGATAGCTCCCAAAAGTTGCAAGGTTGATGATCTCGACGACATTAGCACATCATTGTTTGATCATGCACATCATCATAGTGAGGACACTTTTGATGAGTCCACCCCTGAGTTTGAACTTTCTGACTCATCATAAAAGTCGGTAGCACTTTTCGAGTCTGTATCCTTTGCAGGCTATGAACTTTTTCGAGAATCCGAATGTCATTCACTTACCCCACCTTCTATTGTCTCTCCGCCGACATTAGAACTCAAATTGTTACCTTCTCACCTTAAATATGTATATTTAGGTGAGAATGAGTCTTTGCCAATGATCATATCCGCTTCACTAGCTCTAGAGCAAGAGAACGCTCTTTTGATGGTCTTGAGATATAATCGACAAGCTTTTGGTTGGACAATGGCTGACATCAAAGGGATTAGTCCCTTGATTGTTGAACATCATATACATTTGATGGATGAACCCAAGCCAACCCGAGAACCACAAAGACAGTTAAATCCCGTCATGAAGGAGGCGGTAAAGAAAGAAATTGTCAAGTGCTTTGATAGTGGTATCATTTACCCAATCTCTGATAGCCAATGGGTAAGTCCTATTCATGTAGTCCCTAAGAAGTCTGGCATCACGGTCATAACTAATGAGGATAATGAGTTGATCCAGACACGCACCCAAACTAGGTGGTGTGTATGTATTGATTACAGAAAACTCAATGCCGCAACGAGGAAATATCACTTCCCTCTACCTTTTATTGACCAGATGTTGGAACGATTAGCTGGACATGAATATTATTGTCTCATGGACGGATACTATGGCTATAACCAGGTCCCTATCGCTGAAAAGGATCAAGATAAAACCACATTTACTTATCCTTTCGGTACTTTTGCTTATAGACGCATGCCCTTTGGGTTATGCAATGCTCCCGCTACATTTCAGCGGTGTTTGATGGGGATATTCTCGGACATGGTCGAGAATTTTCCGGAGATTTTCATGGACGATTTCTCTATATTCGGGGATTCTTTTGATGATTGCCTATCTAATCTTGATGCAGTTATTACCCGCTGTAAGGACAAGAACCTAACTTTGATCATTGCAAAACTTGTCCACGGTGTCAACACACGGGTCGGATTTCTAAAAGAAATGAGATGCCACTTCAACCGATCTTGGTTGTGGAAATTTTTGACGTTTGGGGTATTGATTTTATAGGTCCTTTTCCCAACTCTTTTGGGAATTTGTACATCTTGTTAGCGGTTGATTACGTCTCAAAATGGGTGGAAGCAATACCATGTCGCACTAATGACAACAAGGTTGTCATTAAGTTCCATAAAGAAAATATCTTTTCGCGATTTGGACACCCTCGCGCTATCATTAGCGACAACGGGACGCATTTCTGTAATCGGTCTTTCGAGACTTTGATGCGGAAATATGCAATCAACTACAAACTTTCCATGCCCTGTCATCCCCAAACAAGCGGGCAAGCTGAGATTTCAAATAGGAAAATCAAACAAATTTTGGAGAAAATAGTTTCTAAAAACTGGAGAGATTGGTCAACCAAATTGACGGATGTTCTTTGGGCATTTCGTACCGCTTATAAGACTGATCTAGGTATGTCTCCTTATCGCCTAGTGTTTGGAAAGGCTTGTCACCTTCCTGTCGAGATTAAACATAAAGCAATGTAGGCCATTAAAGAACTTAACTTCGATTTAAATCAAGCCTGCAACTTTCGAAAGCTGCAATTAAATGAGCTAAGCGAACTCCGCGACGAAGCTTACGATAATGCGGTGATAGTAAAGAACCGGACTAAGGTATTTCACGACAAAAATATTTTGAGAAAAACTTTTACCCCGGGACAACAAGTCTTTCTTTACGATTCCCGTCTCCATCTTCATGCGGGTAAGCTACGATCTCGTTGGAAAGGACCATTTGTGGTGCGGTATGTATCCCCGTACGGGGCAGTTGAAGTTGAAAATAGAAAAAACGATTCAATTTTCAAAGTGAATAAGCATAGATTAAAACTGTATTTTTCCATTGACCCCACGGAGGAGCTCCTGTTTTTACAGGAACCGCTTTATCAAGACTAAATTTCCTCCACCTTACCTCCATGTCTTGGTAATATTGTCTCATCTTAAGAATGGGGGTGAGTAGTAAAAGAATAAGTTTGGGGGAGATTTTCACTTTCATTTATTCTTGTACCCCATTAATAACTTATCCTCCCAAGTCTATAGGTTTTTGAGATTTAAAAGACGACAACAGTGAGAACATTGCTGTAAACATGTTTGGGGGAGGTTTGTGCTTATTTGCGCATTACTTTGCATCATACTTTGCATAAGCACAAAAATTTCAAAAAAAAAATTCTTTTATAATAAAAGATTAGAAAGTAAAAAATTACATTTAAAAGATTGGAAAAGTTTAAAAAACAAAGAAAATTAGATGTTTTCTTAGACGAAACTAGTAATAAGTAGTTATGAGCCGTTGTCCCAAGGGTTAGTAATATGAAGGAAGTCACTAATCTGAGGATAAAAATAAGTCTGAAAATTAGTTCCTATTCAGGAAGCCAAACATTTGAATGTTGATACCCTACTATACGCACTTTCACACATCTTGAAACTCGGGATAGTAGTGGATACCTTGAAATGCTCTTGTCTGAAAGCCAAAGTACGAAGAAAATAATAAATGATGTATAAAAGTATAAAATGGTGAAGAAAAATGAACACTAGTTTTGTAATCACCAAGGCAGCATAAAAAATATAGCGAGGGTGCTTCATCACCTAGTGCCTTAGACCAACTGGTTTGTGAGTCACTGCTAAGGCTTAAGTCTTGCAAGACGAGAAAATTGCTAAATACGCCTTATATGGAGCACATTTAGTAATCGTTCGGTTAGTACCTCAAGAAGTATTAACGGTCGCATGAAGAATGTGTGAGCAATTCCATCTCAAATATTCACCGACTAAAAAGTACAGAGGTAGATGGACAAGAGTGTGATAGCTTGAATTGAATTCTCCGAGTGTAGGGATGTCTTTTACACACACGTAAGGGTATATGATCGGTGTTTGGAAGAAAGGTAGGGATGAAGAATAAAGACGATGTTTTATTGAGAGATGATGTGATTTCTAACATCTTTCATGACTATTAAGATAGGGCTCATAACAACCGAAAAGCTAGTGTAGTTGGAAATTCTGATTTTCAAGTTCTTTCTTTTATAATTCTTATCTTTATATGTAACTTTCACAGTCTTCCTTTTATTATAGCATTTTGTGGGTGCAGTCCGCTGAAAACCCTCAGGAGACAACACTCCTCCTACTAGGGACACCTATAGTTTTAAAGGCTTGTTGTACGTGCTCAGTGCAATCGTGTTACCTACGAAAGTGTGCTAGTTAGTTTTTCTTTTTCTTTTTCTTTTTCACCTGAATAAAAGAAGTTTGCGCGGGATGATCAAAGTCAAGTTTGGGCGAATTTGTTCAGTCAAAAATATTGCAATCTTAAACATAACAATTTTCTCACTTTTCTAATCATCTAAGGATATTTGTTATAAATATAACACATATTACAAGTTCTTCTGGAAAATATCAAATACCACGTGTTATACATTATAATCAATATTTTGGAAGGAAATTGTATGTTTATTATTTCACGCATGATAGTGTATATCTCAACATTCTTCATTGAGATTTTGTGCAGAAAATTATCTCAGGACAGATATCGGAATCGCAAATTCTCCGATAAAATACAGGAAATCAAAGAGTTAAAATCTGGCAGAGATTCAGAAGGGATTTAAAGATTTCAGATATCACCTGAGCACCAATTGGCCAACACCAGAATACACATAAAATATGAAGCAGTGATCTCACAAATCGGCCGCTGATACGCGGCCGAGTCAGGCCGATCCGCCGCAGATCCACGGCCGAGTTAGGGCATCGGGTGACGATACTTTTCCAGAAGCTTCATTGCAACTACCTGGCTTGTTGAAGATGCTCCATTGTAACAATCTTGTTCTGCAAACTTCCTTACAACAGCCCAGCTTCTTGAGGAAGCTTGATAACTGACTTATTCTAGAAGTTTCCCTACAACTACCTAGCTTCTTGGGGAAGATTGGCCTAGCTTCTAGTGGAAGATTGGTGAAGGGCTATATAAAAGGCTCTAGACTTCATTTTGAGGGGTTGAACAATTCAATACACAATTCATTACACAAGTTGAGTGACACAACTTGTGATTCCAATTCAAGATCAAGACCCAAAATCAAGAATCTTTGAGAACAACATCAAGCGACGACATTCAAGATTCTTTACGCGAAGCCGATCGTCATCTACAAGCAAGAGATCCTCGACAGTTCCAAGCCTCACGGTGATCGAGCAAAGCGAAGATCAACAGAATAGTTACCTCTTCAAGGGAGCGATCGAGAGCAATTCATGTAACCTCGGATTGAAGGAAAGTGTAATTAGAAGTTGATTTAATAAAGGTGATCATTTGTTAATTCTCGCTTTTTTTAAATTCTCGCATTATGAAATTTTTAATTGTTGATTCTTAAATTTTCATGATGCGTGAGTAAATCTCCGCTTGCTAAGGATTCGAAGGAATTTGGTAGATCAAATGGTGAGGAAATCCTAAACTCATCTTAAGTCTTATGAGAATTATTAACTTTAGGAAAAAGAATCATCAATGACCAAATTTGGAGCGAGATCACCGTTCTTGATAATTTCGTTGCAATTTGGGATTAAATGATTGATAATTTTCTTTGCTAAAGGCTAGATTTGAATGGTGATCAATGAAAAGACAAGGGATAGTGAAGGAGAAACCCTAGTTTCTTCAAAAGATCCTTAATCTTCATTCATCGCCATCGTTCTAGCTATAATTCATCAATAGATAAGATGAGTCATTTTTAGTATTCATTATTGCTACTAATTCCTATCGAATCCTACAAGCTATTCTTCATTTTCTTGATAACTCAAATTGATTTTGGACACTTTCTTGATTACTAAATCTTAAACTCTTTCTTGATTTTCTTGAAAATATTTCATCAACTAAATCTTGAATCATTTTCTTGAATTTTCTTTACTATTTTCTTTCGACTCAACTAAAGCTAGAGAGAGTAAATACACGAATCTCAGTGGACGACCCGTAATCATTAACGAACTACAACAACACCGTTATTGATTGCGGCTATAAATTCTTTGATTGTGATTATACTTTTCATATACAACGACGAATTTTCCCAACACCAATCAACGGTCTTACTCGAGATTATAGTATGCTATCTGGTATGTCTCTATCATCATATACA
The DNA here is from genome assembly GCA_030015575.1 of Agapanthus africanus. Taxonomy (NCBI): domain Eukaryota; kingdom Viridiplantae; phylum Streptophyta; class Magnoliopsida; order Asparagales; family Amaryllidaceae; genus Agapanthus; species Agapanthus africanus. Next base: position 460,087,510 of record CM057344.1, on the reverse strand, counting down.
TGCATTATGTGGTATTACAGATCACTATTAAATGTTGATACAGCCCATTGGATTCTTGCTTGACTACCAGTATTATGATGGTGATCATATATGTGGGAGCTGGGTGGTCTATAAGCACATCCTTAAATGTCCCTAGTCAATGGAGTATCGAGACTGGGCATCGATACTCTGGAGTAGACTAGTGTATACTTTTCGAGACCCCGACGAGGGGCGGTGGCCGGTCTCACAAGCCATTGGTGTCAGTTTGTCACCTAAGATAGTATACAGGTGCTCATTGAATTATGAGTTAAACTGGATGGACTCACCGAGAACATGCTAGATGGTATTATACCTATTGTCAGATAGCAGTTCTTAGGTGACATGAGTACAGGTTAGTCTGTCAATCTGAGATCTTCATTTGCCTCGTGTGAGTTCCTACTATGCGTTGATTACTACCCTGCCACGGCTCAAAGGAGTCGTGCAAACAGATTTTAGTTGGGTACAGTCCTGAGCCACATGGAGGCAGTGAGCGGATCGTCGAGGATTCGTCTCTCCTGGTATTGGGGGTTGATGTCGCGCTGTGCATAGGTGGCCATCACTAGAAATCCTTGGCTAAGGTAGACTTGAATTACCGATATGGATCAGTAGTTTCTCAGTAGGTGATAGGCTTTACACCGACACGAAATATCGCGTTATTAGGGGCATGACTTTATCCACCTCCATAGACTCGATATGCGATACTCTTAGATGAACAGACCGGACTATATGGAGATTGTCACAGACAGGCTCAGTAGGGGTTTGGATGAGTTTGCTCGTCGGCCTTCCTTTCGCTCAATACTTAGGTAGCCGTTACGTACAGTTAGTGCCACTGACATACTTGTGGTTAAACCCACTACCAGCATATTGACGAGTCTTCAGAGTCCCACACAGAGGATTTTCCTGGTTCTGGAAAAATGATTTAGAGGTCGTATGGTTTTACGGGCAGGGTTTCGATCATATACGTGTACTGGCTACACGTATTTTTTATCAGACGAATAATACGAGCGGGCTTAGGATTAAGCCGCATTCTAGTATTATAATATTGGATTATTTTCGTCTCTTGGTATTCGTGGTACAAATACGGGTATGTATATACGGTGAGGGATATTCTCGTAATTTCACAAGAGTGCTTCTAGAAGAAAACACCTCATTTGTGTTTAATCCATTTATCTAAATGGATAATGAGGTGGAGAAATGAGGTGTTATTAGCACATGATTGAAGCATGGCTACTTGGCTGACTCATTCACTTTGGATGATTATTGAATCATGGTTGTATTATTGTGATTATTATTGTTGATATATGGTTCATAGTCATCAACACTTAGCCATTCTAGCAATCATTCTCACTTGAACACTCTCATCTCTCCTTGGCTCTCTTCTTCTTCCTCAAACCCTAAACACTCTCATGAGTTGAGAAACCTAGGGTAATTGAGACAAATTAGTCTAATAAATATTCTCTACATCTCCTAAGCTACCTTGATTAGCAAACTAGGTACTTTAGTTACCTCATTCTAGAGGTTAGAGCTTGAACCATAGACTCTCGGGTGGATCATCTTCGACGAAGGAAGACCGGCGGCCAAGCTCGATCAAGGTGACCTTAAGGAGCAAAGGAAGAGGATAGAAGACCAAAGGACATGAATCTTTTGGCAAAACAACTCTATCACAGTAGATAACATCTTTGTAGCTTGCTGGTTTTATGTTTTGTTTCGATTCTAGGTAGTTGTTTTTAGCGCCAACTTTTTAAACACCAAAATTTTTTGTTCCGCAACGGCCGTGGTCGACGGCCAGGACGCTAGGAACCCCAACATGGTATCAAAGCCACACAAACGTTAGAAACTAGTAGTAGACGATGCATTAGTTTCAAAACCGAAAAATTCCGATTTCAAAACCCACTCTCTGTTCAGAAATTTTTTTGATCTTTGAAAATTTTTTAAACAAGTGCGGAGACTTAGTCTAGACATGTATATGACACACAATGAAAATGAGGCAATTCCATGCAACTTTGGCCGGCCAAAATGCCAAAATCCCCCACATGGCTGATTTATGGTTCACCACTGGGCCCCATTTTCATCCTGTGTTTTGGATTTTGTAAATTAGTATTTTTGGTCTTGTTTGATTTGCCCCAGATTTCACTTAGTGTTATCTTAACTTGGGGGAAACTTGGAGAGTTTCAAAACTTGAAATTTTGCATCGCTGATATTTATGATATGGTGTATGTGTTTTTCAAACGTCGTCTATTTGATATATGTCGTTTACACGGGGTTGCACATACTTGCTTATACTGCTGTGATGTTGATATCTGTGATGGCTATGTTCGGATGTCCGTGTGGGATAGCCTCTGGTACAATGATAGTTCTACAGTTTAGATTCATTTGTATATTCATTATTGCGGGGCGAGCATCCGACATGTAGACTGTCGTTTCCTCCAGTTTGTATATTCTTTTATTGGGGCATGACCGAGTTGAGGTCAATGACACCATTGTATATATACTTTTCTTTTCTGTACTAGGATTACCCCGCGATGGAGTGCTCGAGTAGCCGGGTTCTAGAGGGCAACGGGCCCGCATCTCATGGCATTGAGACGGAGGGGGCCTTAGTCTAGAATTGGCGGGCTAATCGCCGCACTCGTAGGGGGTATAGGATGATCCACGGATGGGTGCTTAAGTTACCGGATTCCATGAAGTGCTGGGTGGCCCATTCACTTTGTTGATTGGGGTTGCCTCACTTTTGGGATTAGCGGGTAACTTGCCGCACTCATAGGGGTCTTGGTTATACATTGCACGGGCTATCCACATGATCGGGGAACGTCTGATTTTCATTTGCGGCTCAAATGAAATCCGGGGCTCCTAGATTATCCATTATTCTGTGTTGCTTATCGCTTTTCTGTGATTTTGCTTATATCATGCCTGGGACGAATGTTATATATATATATTTATATATACTAGTAGATATTGTATATGTTTTGCATCTGCGCTCCTCCAGCCCCCGCTTTGCCGTTAGTTAAGTAACCTAACGGTGCATGACAGGGCCCCGTGGCGAATGTGGATGGCATATATGTATATTGTATTTTCGTTCTTTTCTGATATGATATGGATTAATTGATAGGACTGTGTTAATTTTGATTAATGCAAGGAAAATAAACCTAAAAGATGTTGTCGGAACAAATTTCGAAAAACTATAGTTGTATTCTTTTGCTTTGCATAGTGGTGTTCGTTCAGGAACATCCAGCGCCTCATTCTAGGAAGCAAGAGCCGAGATCCCTTCACGGGGAGTGACCTCTTGAGAAAACGTTTATGATACTGTAGACTACTCGGTTTTCTTCAAAACCACTAGTTTTTAAAAGCGGAGCCTAAACCACTCCTTTTCAAAGCTATTCGGTTACTTCAACCTATATCAAGTTCATTACGTTAAAGGTTTTTTGCCAAAAACCAGCCGTAGCCCTCCGTCATTTCAGATAGGTATCTACTAGTATTCATGCTATGTGTTTTGACCTTCGCCAAAGCATAGTGTTTGGTAGATAGTAGGTGCTTATCTGTAGCATAGATAGATGCATTAATTTAGGACAGGCGTACAACTATTTTGACCTTCGCCAAGGGCTTATACGAATGGGTCTAGATTAATCTGGATAATAACGGGTTGAACTTGACTTGTGACTTATGATGTTTTGACCTTCGTCAAGGTTATAAGCGCTTGGGCAAAAACCACATCTGGAGTTTCAAACATACAGGAAACTTGCTAGTGTTGCATACCTTCTGGAGTGTAGTATTTTTGGTAGGCTTCCTTCAAAATTATCACACAATGATAGTTGGGTCCTGATTCTACTGTGAGTATCCGCTACTCTTCGGGAGAATTTTTCACTTTGCAATTAGCTAATCAAGTAGGTGTCTAGAAAGGTGTTAACGGGGCTATGCCTTTGGGAAAACGAGGTTATTTAATTAGGTCCGTGCGTAAGCACGGGGCACCTCCTTCCGAAGTACCAACACTGGCCTGGCCGAAAGATAAGCGAACTTGTAGGGCGCGATTAATCCTGACTAATTCTTCTTTTAAGGTTTGAAGGAGAATTCAAGGAAACAGTGGGAGCCATCCTGATTAGATAAAGTGATTAACCAATCTAATTTAGGTTAGAGTGTGCACTGAGTGTTTGTTTTCCCTCTCTCTTTGGCAACGTCCATGACCTGACCTTAAATTAAAACCATGAACCAAGTTAACCGAACCTTCTTAAAAACTTTGGATTTTGGATTGTCATGAAGTCGCATATATGCTTGCCACTCCTACTTCCCCTTTGCATTTCTCCAGAACACTCCATATCACTACGAAGATCAATATTGCTTAGATATTCCATCGTATAGTTAAATACGAACACGAAAAAACCTGTTTCCGTTCGAAGATGGATTCCGGTTCTGGAGAAATTGAATAGGATTATTAGGTTGTCTTTTCTTTTTCCCTTCTCTCAGGTTGCGAGAGCTCCTAGTATTAGGAAAGTACACCTATTACGCTTATTGGATAGTCTTCTTCCAAACCATAGGCAGGTGCCGAAAGGTAGTGAAGGAAAAAAACCAATTAGCCTAAGTGAGGTGTACAGAAGGTAAGAAATAAAGACATATAAAGGGATTAGAGTGAGGGTAAAGGAAATTGCGACTACTATTCACGACGAAGCCGCGTATATCATTGTCACTCCTACTTCCCCTTTGCATTTCTCCAGGACACTCCATATCACTATGAAGGTCCATATTGCTTGGATATACCATCGTATAGTTATATACGAACTCAAAAAACTTATTTCAGTTCGAGGATGATTTCCGGTTATAGAGAAATTGAATAAGATTATTCGGTTGTCTTTTCTCTTTACCTTCTCTCTGGTTGCGAGAGCTCCTAGTATTATGAGAGTACACCTATTACGCTTATTGGATAGTCTTCTTCCAAACCTTAAGCTAGTGCTGAAAGGTAGGGAAGGAAGAAAACAAATTAGCCTAAGTGTGGTGTACTGTAGGTAATAAGTAAAGACATATAAAGGGATTGGAGTGAGGGAAAGGAAATATACGGTCACTGTCATGAATCTGGATAGTGGAAGAGGCATTACTAGGAATACCCGGCTACCCCTTCGAAACATTTTCATGTTTTAGTTTTACTGCGTGGTGTTAATTGAAACTGTTTACCCAATTAGATTCTGACTCCATGGTATATATTTACCAGAATTGATTCTCACATCTGTATGGCGTTACGGATGCTGAGTGGGAGTAAGATAATTGGAATTGGGTGATTAGATCCTATATATATCAGAATTCTTTGCAAATGGTGATAATTGTGGAAATCACCTCAGTTTTGTCTAACTGCAAATATTTGGTTTTGAATATCCATTGTTATGCACCAGTTTCAAACTGATATATTTATACGTTTATTTTATAAAGTGAGATATAACTTTTTAAAATTATGTTTATGACATTTACATATATCAGTTGATGGTTAGGTAAAGTGTATTCAACAACGGTGTAATTCTTCTTAACCATGGCACAGTTTTCAACCTACGACGCACAAGGTTTGAGTTATTAAAACTCAGAGGACTTATACAAAGTATTGTATGTTGTCCAATGTCCATTATGACAAAGGGGTTGGTACTCGTACTATATTTTGTTTACTTATGACTTCTCTAGTTTTAGACAAGTATTTTGTTGAAATACAAGGTCCAAATTTTGAGAAATTATAGGTATAAGAATAAAGTAGAGAACCATATATTGCAAGTATCAGGATTCTTCGAGCTGATCGAAGATGTAGATGCTTATGCTGGGTATTCCGTTGTAAGTAATATATTTGAGAACTTGCTTCTATATCAGGTTACTCATCCGTGAGTACGCTCCTTGATGAGTAATGCTGCTTGGCCATCTTCCATTTAATCGATATATACTAGAAACAGCTGCATATATTTTGAATCTGGTTCAAATTAAATTGGTGCCTTTGTTTCTATATTGGATATAGAATGGATTCATACCTTAACGATGTTAAGGTATATGGAGTAGTCCGGCTTATGCTTAAAACCAGAATACAGATAAACTCAAGGCACGTTTCAGTAATGGCAGTTTGTGGGTTATCCCGAGCTTTGACGAGGGTTAACATTCTACCATTTGGAAGATCAATAGTTATATTGTTCTTGACTCATCACCCGTTTTACTAAAATGAATTCTTTTCAGAAAACATTAGTGGGTGTTTGGTAGAACTGAAAGTGATTCCAGAACCACAAACGATCACTGAAAATTTAGTAGAACATAAAGATTCAATTGGATTCGACAATCCATTAGCCAGTCTGCAGATTTGATGGGTAACCTCATCCACCCGATAGGTACTTCGGTCCCCTTAAGGACTGTGACAAGGAGGTTTTGATGACCCCAGCTTGCCATTACTGCCTAGACTATGAGATCTGGCATATGGATGACTATAACGTCGTTCTAAATTTGCTTTAGAAGTGCTAGAGGGTTGTTATAGTCGGTGGGAGCAGCGGAAGCATGGTGGGCAAGTAGCTTATGTCAATTTATAGACTAAAGCAAGTATAGTGGAGATAGATCGTCTATTTTGATGTGACGGTCATAGAGTTTGACTTTATCAGAATAACAGATGGATCTGGCAAGAAGATAGTAGGGAGTGATGTTCTGGTATTTGAATGACATGCTCTTTATAGGAAGTGATATTTCTATACTACGATCGGTTATACTGTGGTTGTCATAAGTTTTTTCTTCACATACGATTTGGATAAAATATCAAGGATTCTGGTCACTATATCTATGGTTTTAGATCTAGATTTAGGAAGTGGCCCAATTCGGGTACTTTGACATTATTCTAAAGTGTTTTAGAATGGACGACTCCTGGCGTGGTGGTATACCCGTGGGTGAAGGAGTCACCCTCTCTAAAGAGATATCTTCTAGACTGATGAGGAGAGGGATTTGCATGATTGGCATATCTCTTGCTTGGACAATTGAGTCAATCATGAAATGTCAAGTACCACACTAGATATTGCTTTTGTACTAGCTGCAATAAGCATATATTAATCCAATCCTGGAGAAACGTTGGGAAGCGTTATGAACATAATAGGATGTTCTTGGTATATGATAACGACAACCTCTTTCAGGAGACGGTTATCATTTAAGGCTTCCAAGCTGACCTGGATGACAGAGTGACTGTCAGAGTTACAGTGTTCCCTCTTTTGAGGGGCAGTATGTTAAACAGGTGGTCCAAGTGGATACTGAGGAAGGTATGTTGTTAGTTATATATAAACCCTAGAGGCCATTATTATACATGTGATGTATATTATAATGGATGCTTGGACATATATAGGGAGGACTTTCTTGTTCGACATGATAGTATGCTATCCGGTTGCTCTTTATCTTAACATGTACATTTATTGTCTCTCTATTACATGTTGATAAATCCCTTAGGATGAGTACTTGACTACCAAGATTATGATGCAGACCATACTAGTGGGGTAGAGTTAGTCGGTAAGTACATCCTTCAAATGTTCCTAGTCGTGGGAGTATCGAGACGGGGCATCGATATTCCAGAGTAGACTAGCATATACGCTTCTCGACCCATATGATGGGCGATGGATGATCCCATATCCATTGGTGTTTAACATCAAAGATCGTATATGGGTGCTCAGTGGAGACTGGGTACACTGAACGGACTAGCCGAGAACTCCTAGATGGTATTATACCTCACGCCAGATAACAGTTCTCTGGTGACACTGGTACAGGATGAGATATGCGACATATCAGACGAAGAGACCGGACTGTACGGTAGTGTTACTTACTGGATTCGCAGGAGTATGAGCAGGCTTACTTGTTGATCTTCTGATCGCTCAATAACCGGGTGGCCGTTACGTTTAGCAGACCGCTGACGGCTTGTGCGTGTTTGATATGATCATCACCTACTGCCGGTGTATTGACGAGTCTTTAGAGTCCTGCACAGAGGTTTCCTGGCTCAGGTGAAACGAAGTAGGAGCACATATGTGATATGTGCGGGACCGAGATTAATATGAGTATGTGATACCGTATTCTATTCTCGCGATTTGTGTTATCGGTCGATTATATGTGATATAGCCGGGTTATCGAATCAAGTGTTGATTCGATAAGTTGATACATATGATATAAGTCGGTTATATGTGATATAGCCGGATTATTAAATCAAGTGTTGATTTAATAATTTAATGTATAATTATATATTTGATATATTAATTTACATTAACTAATATTAGCTCACTTAAGAATTATTTTTCTCACTTGTGCATTTAGTATATATGTGATATATATTAATGTACATTTTTGTGTCATGCTAGTTGATATATGTGATATGGGTGTATGAGACTCACACCATGTTTATCATAATGATGGGTTTTATTTATTTAAAGTAAATCAAAATTAGTTGGAAATTAGTCGCATGGTTAGAAGCTTGGAGAAGCTTGTAGTGACTATTGACTTAGTACACTAATTTTGTTTTACATTAGATATTTATTAACCCAACCATTATCTTAGCCATGGTTTAGTCTCAACAAGGGTTAGTATATGATAATAACTCACCCATGGTTGCCATTCTACACTTGACCTTTTCCATGGTTTTTTTTTCTTCATCTCCTTCATCAAGCTCTCTAGCTTTTTGGGAGGTGAAGAAAATGAGTGAGAAAAATATTTCTAAAGTGAGCAAAATTCCTACTTCATCATCCTCTACTAGATTAGCCATTTAGTTTAGGGTGTTTGCTTCACTAATTCCATATTAGTGAAGAGCTAGCTTGAGTTGGTGTCTCCTCGACGTAGATCATCTTCGATCTCGAAGACATCAAGCAAGCTTGTTCCGTTTATCTTGTGGAGCCTTTCTAGAGTCCAGGAGTTCACTACTTGGAGCGAAGGGACTACTACACGGAGCTATTGAAGTGAAGGACCGGTCTACAAAGGTTGTATTCCTTGTTCACTTAGATGTAAAGATGTTTACATGCTAGTTTCGTCTAATTCTCTAGTTAAGATTCTAGGTTAGGGTTCTTTAGCGCGCCAAATTTTTAAAAACGGCATGGTTCATGCCTCCCGAAACCCAGCGGTGACCCTAGGGAACCCTGTAGTGGTATCAGAGCCATTCTATAGAATTAGACGATATTTGTAGAATTATGAAACCGAAACAACTCCGAAACACTCGAAACAATAACCTAGTTTCTGTCGAAATTTGCAGAGTGTCTAAATTTTTTTAAGCAATTGCAGAATGTTATATGAGATGTAACATGAACACCCCAGAAATTTGAGCCTTCCTCGCCGGATTTTGGCCGGCGACATCACAATAAATTCCAAGCTCGCCGGTTTTGTAGTGGGCTTCTGGCTTCATTTTTTGGTGGTGTTCCAGTCTCTGGGTTTTGGTGTTTCAGGTGTTGCTTGTTTTTACTGATATTGCATGTGATGTTATATTTCTGTAAAGGCAATTCAGAGTGTTTCATAGTCGTAATTCTAACATCGTTTCTGGTTATTTAGACGACGTTAAAAATTTCGAACGGATATCAATAACCCATTTTCTTCCTCGTTGGAAATTTTCTAAGAGTTGGATTTTTCCAAGTTTAAAATCTTCAGAAAATCATGCAGGTGTTTCCTATGGACCCTCTAGAAGAACGAAACCCTAACTCAATTCTGTGACCGTCGAAACCGCCACCAAACCCTAGGGTTTGTGGTATTTCCGCGGCACTATAGGTGAGGCAAGGGTTTACCCTTCTACGGTTGGTCCATAGGTGCTGTGGCATGTTCTGGGTATTATTTAAACTGCGCTCAAGTGTTGAGCTCTTTGGGAAATTTTGAGTGTTTGTTGATTCGATCGAAAAGTTTAACATCGTCTAGCTATCTGTGATTGTAAAACAATACTTGGAATGCACAATATTTAGTTTTGTGAAGACTAATTTGAATTTTATAAATCTAGCAATTCAGTCTCATTTGATCGGTTGCCACGGGATTTTGATGTGGATCATAAGTCTGTCGCAATTATGTAGTGTACGCGGATACTCGCCGGGTAACCTTACCGGATAGCCACGCCCCATAGCCCCGACCAAGTGACTGTAGGAGAACCCTGTCGCCAAAAGCATCCGTTCGGGTGCTCGCGGCCGCGGTGTTCTGCCTAAGTGCACTTCGTTGACGGCATTATGGGTGCAGCCGTCTACTAAAGTTTCCGACGAGCATTCGATCAGGTTGTCGGGAATCTTGTTGAATTACCCGACTGGTTATTGAAAAGTGTTTTCAATATAGAGACTAAAATGTGGGTTTATAATTGTTAGGCATGTGATGTCTAAGGAATTCATTTGGTTAGGCATGAAATCCAAAGTACGTGATACATTGGGTTTATGATGTCTAAGGTGGTTGCGGATTCCAATTGTTGTAGTTTTTCACTTTCTTTTCTGCGACCGTAAGTGTAATATGTGGTGTATCGTCGTTTTCGTTGCTATATGTCAACGACAATTGGGATACACATATTTACTTATGTTGATGACATGTGATGTTATGTGTTGCTGTGATATGTTATATTGGAACGTCGTCTTTTGAATAGCCGGGGTTTTTTATGTGACATGAGAGTTTTTCATTTTCATTCATGTAAAAACTTGTATGTAATATTCTTTTATTGGGGCACTTCCGGGTTGAGGATGATGTCACCATTGATGTATATTATTTACCTTTCCGCATTAGGATAGACCCAAGGAGGAGAGCACATGTAACCGGGTTCTAGGGTCCAGTGGGAGACCATCTCGAGGAGTCGAGACCGGGTCTCCTAACTCTAGAATTGGTAGGGTTGTTTGCCGCTCTCGTAGGGGTCTAGGGATGTGTGTTTGGCTATTCATCACGACCATGGAATCCACGTTTTTTACTGGCTTAATTTAAAACATGGAATTCCTAGTATATCCAATATTTCATATGTGTTCTTCTGCTGCTGATATTCTGTGATGTGATCACTTGATATTCTGAGACAAATGCTTATATTATATATATGATATATAATAAATATTTCTGCTTTCGTTTCTTCCGTGATACTTGGAAATCATAATTGATGGGACTTCATTAATCAGATTAATGAAAGAAAAGAAACCTAAAGATGTTGAAGAATCTTGTTTTAAAAACCGGTAGCTCTAGTTCTTGCTTTGCATAGCAATATTCCTTGAAGAATATCCAGCACCTTATTCGATAAAGAAATAGCCGAGATCACTTCACCGGGAGTGACCTCTTTAGCGAAATTGGCAGATGCTACAACCCACTCGGTTTTGTCTTTTGATTGCTTTTTTAGTTCATGCTTTGCATAGTGATATTTGTGAAATATCCAGCACCTCATTCGATGAGGAAAGAGCCGAGATCTCTTCACCGGGAGTGACCCCTTTAGCGAAACTAGTAAAAGCCTCAAAAACACTCCTTTTCAAAATCACTCGATTCTACAACGATATCAAGTTCATTACGCAAAAGGTTTTCTTAAAAACCTGTCGTAGCCCTCCGTCATTTCAGATAAGTACTACTTAGTATTCGTGCTACGTTTGTTGGCCTTCGTCAAGACGTAGTGTGCTGTAGCTAACTATTGCTTATCTGCAACATAAGATGAGATTGGATTAGGGTATTCGTGTGACTTTGTTGGCCTCCGTTAAAGGTCGTGCGGGTAGATTTAATTCAATCATGAAATATACGGGTTGAACTTGACTAGCAGCCTATGGTTTGTTGGCCTCCGTCAAGGTCATAGGATGCTAAGGGTAAAATATTATCGGGAATTTCAAGTGTTGAAATTTGCAATGAGATTGCATACCTTCTATGAGATAGTTGGATCCCGATACCCACTGCGAATAAGAGTTACTCCTGCGAGAGTTTTGCACATTACAATTAGCCGATCAAGTAGGTGTCTAGAAAGGTGTTAACGGGGTTACGCCCCTGAGAAAACGAGGTTTATTTTAATTAGTTCTGTGCGAAAGCACGGGGAACCTCCCTCAAAGTACCGACACTGGCCTGGCCGAAAGATTGGCGAACTTGTAGGGTGTAATTAATCCCGGCTAGTCTTACCTTTTAGGGTTTGAAGAAAGATTTGATAAAAACAGTGGGAGCCATCCTAATTAGATGAAATAATAACCTATTTGATCTTGCAAGAGCATACGCAGAGTGTTTTCTTCTCTCTCTCTCTCCTGGTAGCGACCGTAACATACTTTAATCAAGATAATAATATGGATGTATTGACCGAACCTGCTTATTCTACTGAGCTGGGGAACGTTGGTTCCGCTCTATCTTATAATTGTTATAAGTACGAGCAGGAAATAGGGGAATACCAGGATTCCCATGCTACCCATCCGAGGAAAAAGCACGTTGATGCTTATTCTTCGGGTGTGTTCGTTACCAAGAACTGTTTCTCAGTATCCTCTACGTCGTAGGTATGAGATACCGGATCAGGATCCCACATATGTAATCTGTTACATGGGCTACAGAAAGGTAGAGAACTAGGATTGGGTGATATGTCTCTAAGTGATAGAGAATGGTGCAATTGTTGCAGCCAAGTCAGTTGGCAAATATCACCTTGTATTACCAAATAGTAAATACATTGATTCTGAACAAATGTTATTACATGCCGAACCTGATATACAACATTACATCAGTTTCTTTATTCAGTTAAAGAAGGATATAATTTTGTATTGCAGGGTAATGTTGTGAACATTTTCCTGAATCAAGAGTTGATTGGATCAGGCACGTTATATAATAGCATATATGTTCTAAATCAAACCACAGTTCATAGTATATCGAACACACATAAGAGGAGTAGTTCAGAAATGAACGAATCCTTCTTGTGGCATTGTAGACTAGGTCATATCTATGCGACACGACCAGCTAAGTTACATAAGGATGAATATGAGAATCTGTTCGAATTTTCATCTTATGATACTTTCCAGTCTTGTCACAAAGGTAAAGTGACCAATACTCCGTTTACTGGAAACAGAGAAAGAGTTACTGAACTCTGGGGACTGATACATGGTGATGTATACGGTCCTAAGTCTACAAATGACAGGCTTGGTTCTTCATACTTCATTATATTCACTGATCATCTCTCAAGATTCGAACATATGTTCCTGTTGAAATACAAGTCTGAAACTTTTGAGAAATTCAAGGAATATAAGCTTGAAGTTAAGAACCAAACGGGTAGAAGTATTAAAGTCCTTCGATGAGATCGAGGAGACGAATACTTGCGCATGGAGTTCCTGGATTTTCTAAACGGACAATGGGATTCTCTCTCAGCTTACTCCTTCGTATACACCACAGCACAATGATGTATCGGGGCGGAAGTATCGCGCCCTATGAGATATGGTGCGTTCTATGATGAGTACTGCTGAGTTGCATGTTTCCTTTTGGAGTTATGCACTTGAGAAGCTGCATACCTATTGAATGGGGTTCCAACAAAATCAGTGCCCACCACTCCATATGACATATGGAATGGGAAGAGACTATCTCTTAAACGAGTTAAGATATGGGGTTGTCCGGCCTATCTTGAAAGGCAAAATCCAGACAAGCTTGAGGCAATGTCAGTTCTGTATAAGTTTGTTGGATATCCCGAACATTCGCGAGGGTATATCTTCTACCTATCTGAAGAGCAAATGGTGTTTTATTTCTCAGCATTCCACCTTTTTTTCCAAAAGGATTTTCGTATGAAGAAATTAGTGGTCATGAGGTAGAACTGGAAGGAGTTCCAGCTGGACAAACTAACAGCTGATGATTTGGTGGAACCAAAGAATTCAATAGTCTCCAACGAACCTCAGACTCTCCGCGAATCTAGTAGGGTTCCTCATTGAGATACTACAGTTTCTTCGGTAACGGTGGGAGCGAGGGTTGCATCATGGTAGATTATGACCCAACTAGGTTCAGGCAGGCCTTCATGAGTGGGGACTCTGTGAAATGGCTGGATGCTATGCGATCAAAGATGGAATCCATATACACCAACAAAGTATGACTTTGAATGTTGCACCTAAAGGGGTAAACCCATTGGGAGCAAATGGATCTTGAGAAGATTCTTGGTGTAGATAGAAACGTTGAGAATTTCAAAGCTAGACTTGTAGTAAAAGGCTATCGTCAATAACCAGGTGTGGTTTATGATGAAACCTTTTTCCAGTGGCTATGCTTAAGTCCATCAGGATTAAAGCACGCATCGCGTAGTTGGAACATCTGTTTTGATGTGGTAGTCAAAATGTTTGACTTCATCAAAAAGGTAGATGAACCTTGTATATACAAGAAGGTTGTAGAGAGTAAGGTTGTCTTCCACGTATTGTACGTAGATGACATACTCTTGATAGGAAATGGTTTCCTATGCTACACTCGGTCAAGCTCCTCTTATCATGAGGATTATCCTAAGAAGATCTGGATGATACCTACTACATTTTATGGATTATGATCTATGGTGATAGATCTAAGTGGATGTTGGGAGTGTCCCAAATCCAGGTACATTAACACCGTACTAAAAGGGTTTAGTATGGAAGATCCTAAGCGTGGTGGTTCGCCAACTTACTCATGAATCACTCTCTCCAAAAAGAAGCCTTCCAAGACTGATTTAGGGAGAGCTCGCGTACAAGGGATACCCTATGCTTCGGCAGTAGGCTCTATCATGTATGCGATGTTATGTACCAGACCAGATGTAGCTAACTCACTAGGTGTAGTGATCAGGAATCAATCGGATCTTGGGAGAATCACTGGACAGCAGTGTAGGACATTCTTAAGTACTTGAGAAGCACTAAAGAAATATTCTTGGTGTTTGGTAAAGGTGAACTCCAGTGGGAGTCCTTTACCAATTCTAGCTCCCAGAGTGATAAGGTCGACTGAAAGTCAGTCACGGGCTTTGTCTTTACCCTCAGTGGAGGGAAGGTATGTTGGAAGAGTTCCAAGCTATATATCTGGCAATCTAGACGATAAAGGCTGAATACATCGCTACCAACGATGCTACCAAAGTGGATGTCTGGATAATTCTTGTTCATGAGATGAACATGATTCCTACCATTGAGCGTCCAATAATTGTTATTGTGACAACAATGGAGTTGTGGTTTTGGCCTAGGAACGCCGGTCCCATCAGCAATCCAGACATATTCTGAGGACAGTATCACCTGATCAAGGAGATGGTTCATCTCCAGGGGATCGAGGAAAGGAGATTTGATGTGAAAGATAACACGGCGGATCCACTCACAGAGGCCTTTCCCTAGAGAGACTTTTATGGGGCGTTGGGTATGAAATACTACAACAAATGGCCTTAGTGCAAGTGGGAGATTGTTAGTTATATGTATGCCCTAGGGGCCATTATTATACATGTAATGTATATTATAGTGGATACTTGGATATATATAGGGAGGACTTTCTTGCTTGGCATGATAGTATGCTATCTAGTTGCTCTTTATCTTAACAGGTACACTTATTGTCTCTCTATTACATGTTGATAAAGCCCTTAGGATGAGTACTTGACTACCAGGATTATGATGTAGATCATACTAGTGGGGCAGAGGTAGTCGGTAAGTACATCCTTCAAATGTTCCTAGTCATGGGAGTATCGAGACGGGGCATCGATATTCCAGAGTAGACTAGCGTATACGCTTCTAGACCCATATGATGGGTGATGGATGATCCCATATCCGTTGGTGTTTGACATCAGAGAACGTATATGGGAGCCCAGTGGAGACTGGGTACACTGAACGGACTCGCCGAGAACTCCTAGATGGTATTATACCTCACGTCAGACAGCAGTTCTCTGGTGACACTGGCACAGGTTAGTCTGTCGACCCGAGATCGTCATAGAGTCTTGTGTGATTCCCACTGTGCTTTGATTTCTAACTTACCACGTTCAAGAGATCGTGCAAAACGGTGGTTTTTGGGTACAGTCTCGAGTCATATGGAGGCAATGAGCGATAGGAGGGGATTTCGTCTCTCTCGGTATTGGGGGTTGATGTTGCGCTATGCTCGATTGGCCATAACAAGAAATCCCTGGCGAGGGTTGCTGAGATTTACTGGTAAGTGTTATCAGTAGTTTCTCGAATCGTTATGGGCCTCATATCGGCATGACTTATCAGGGCTATTGGGGTCTGACGTTTATCACCCCCGGGCTGAGATATGCGACATATCAGACGAAAAGACCGGACTGTACGGTAGTGTTATTTACAGGATTCGCAGGAGTATGAGCAGTCTTGCTTGTTGATCTTCTGATCGCTCAATACCCGGGTGGCCGTTACGTTTAGAAGACCACGGACGGCTTGTGGGTGTTTGATATGATCATCACCTACTGCCGGCGTATTGACGAGTCTTTAGAGTCCTACACAGAGGTTTCCTGGCTCAGGAGAAACGAAGTAGGAGCACATATGTGATATGTGCGGGGCCGAGATTAATACGAATATGTGATGCCATATTCTATTCTCGCGATTTGTGTTATCGGTTGGTTATATGTGATATAGCCGGGTTATCGAATCAAGTGTTGATTCGATAAGTTGATACATATGATATTAGTCGGTTATATGTGATATAGCCAGATTATTAAATCAAGTGTTGATTTAATAATTTAATGTATAATTATATATTTGATATATTAATTTACATTAACTAATATTAGCTCACTTAAGAATTCTTTTTCTCACTTATGCATTTAGTTTATATGTGATATATATTAATGTACATTTTTGTGTCATGATAGATGATACATGTGACATGGGTGTATGCGACTCACACCATGCTTATCATAATGATGGGTTTTATTTATTTAAAGTAAATCAAAATTAGTTGGAAATTAGTCACATGGTTAGAAACTTGGAGAAGCTTATAGTGGCCATTGACTTAGTCCACTAATTTTGTTTTACATTAGATATTTATTAACCCAACCAATATCTTAGCCATGGTTTAGTCTCTACAAGGGTTAGTATATGATAATAACTCACCCATGGTTGCCATTCTACACTTGACCTTTTCCATGGTTGTTTTTCTTCATCTCCTTCCTCATGCTCTCTAGCTTTTTGGGAGGTGAAGAAAATGAGTGAGAAAAATATTTCTAAAGTGAGCAAAATTCCTACTTTATCATCGTCTACTAGGTTAGCCATTTAGTTTAGGGTGTTTGCTTCACTAATTCTATATTATTGAAGAGATAGCTTGAGTTGGTGTCTCCTCGATGTAGATCATCTTCGGCCTTAAAGACTTCAAGCAAGCTCGTTCTGTTCATTTTGTGGAGCCTTTCTAGAGTCCGGGAGTTCACTTCTTGGAACGAAGGCACTACTACATGGAGCTATTGAAGTGAAGGACCGGTCTACAAAGGTTGTATTCCTTGTTCACTTAAATGTAAAGATGTTTACATGCTAGTTTCTTCTAATTCTCTAGTTAAGATTCTAGGTTAGGGTTCTTTAGCACGCCAAATTTTTAAAAATGGCATGGTCGATGCCTCCCGAAACCTAGCGGCGGCCCTAGGGAACCCTGCAGCAGGATACTGATTAAATTCATTGGAAGATACGGTCTAAGAAGTTTGTTGGATTTGGAGTTCATTAGTGAACTGGGTCCCATTAGATATCCAGATAAATTCTAAGACATGTATCGCTCATTTCGGGAGATAGTCTTTCTCCGCGAAGTTGAGATATAGAGAGATAAAGATAGAAACATTGGAACGGATCCACTCACTAGGGCAATTTCACAAATGCATTTTTTTCACAAACGTGCTTTGCAAGACTGATTAGTAAAGAAGTTGGGTGTTCGGTATCACACGGGCTATGAGTATGCGACACCGCAATAATTAGCCTTAAGTGCAAGTGGGAGATTGTTGGCAATAGTGCCCTCAAGGCAATTATTGTAATCGCAGGCAGGCGATTATGATGATTGCCGGAGGACCTATACAGGTGGAACAGTCTTACTCGAGATGATAGTATGCTATCTGGTTTGTCTCTATCATCATATACATGCACTATGTGGTATTACATATCACTATTACATGTTGATAGAGCCCATAGGATTCTTGCTTGACTACCGCATTATGATAGCGATCATATACGTGGGAGCTGGGTGGTCTATAAGCACATCCTTAAATGTCCCTAGTCGAGGGAGTATCGAGACTGGACATCGATACTCCAGAGTAGATTAGTGTATACTTTTCGAGACCTCGACGATAGGCGGTGGCCGGTCTCACAAGCCATTGGTGTCAGTTAGTCACCTAAGATAGTATACAGGTGCTCATTGAGTTATGAGTTATACTGGACGGACTCGCCGGGACCATTCTAGATGGTATTATACCTATTGTCAGATAGCAGTTCTCAGGTGACATGAGTATAGGTTAGTCTGTCGACCTGAGATCGTCATTTGTCTCGTGTGAGTTCCTACTGTGCTTTGATTACTACCCTACCATGGCTCAAAGGAGTCGGGTAAACAGGTTTTAGTTGGGTACAGTCCCGAGCCACACGGAGGCAGTGAGCGGATCGTCGGGGATTCGTCTCTCCCGATATTGGGGTTGATGCCACGTTGTGCATGCGTGGCCATCACCAGAAATCCTTGGCCAATATAGACGTGAATTACTGATTTGGATCAGTAGTTTCTCGGTCGGTGATGGTCTTCACACCGACATGAAATATCGCGTTATTAAGGGTCTGACTTTATCCGCCTTCCTAGACCCAATATGCGATACTCTTAGACGAACAGACCGGACTGTATGAAGATTGTCACAGACAGGCTCAGTAGGGGTTCGGATGAGTTTGCTCGTCAGCCTTCCTTTCGCTCAATACTTGGGTAGCCGTTACGTACAGCTAGTGCCACTGACGTGCTAGTGGTTAAACCTACTGCTAGCGTATTGACGAGTCTTTAGAGTCCCACACAGAGGGTTTTCCTGGTTCTGGAAAAACGATGTAGAGGCCTTATGGTTTTACGGGCAGGGTTTCGATCATATACGCATACTGGCTACACGTATTTTTGATCGGATGAAAAATACGAGCAGGCTTAGGATTAAGCCGCATTCTAGTATTGTACTATTGGATTATTTTCGTCTCTTGGTATTCGTGGTACGAATACGGGTATGTATATACTGTGAGGGATATTCTTGTAATTTCACAAGAGTGCTTCTATAAGAAGACTCCTCATTTGTGTTTAATCCATTTATCTAAATGGATAATGGGGTGGAGAAATGAGGTGTTATTATGACATGATTGAAGCATGGCTACTTGGCTGACTCGTTCACTTTGGATGACTATTGAAGCATGGTTGAATTATTGTGATTATTATTATTGATATATAGTTCATAGTCATCAACTCTTAGCCATTCTAGCAATCATTCTCACTTAAACACTCTCGTCACTCCTTGGCTCAATTCTTTTTCCTCAAACCCTAAACACTCTCATGAGTTGAAAAACCTAGGGTAATTGAGACAAATTAGTCCAATAAATATTCTCTACATCTCCTAAGCTACCTAGATTAGCAAACTAGGTACTTTAGTTTCCTTATTCTAGAGGTTAGAGCTTGAACCATAGACTCTCAGGTGGATCATTTTCGACGAAAGAAGATCGGCGGCCAAGCTCGATCAAGGTGACCTTAAAGAGCTAAGGAAGTGGGTAGAAGATCGAAGGACACGAATCTTTCGGCAAAACAACTCTATCACGGTATATAACATCTTTATATCTTGCTGGTTTCATGTTTGGTTTCGATTCTAGGTAGTTGTTTCTAGCGCCAAGTTTTTAAACACCAAAATTTTTCGTTCCGCAACGGCTGCGGTCAAAGGCCAGGGCGCTAGGAACCCCAACAAAACTGGGGAACAATAGGGGTGAGTTGCCAACTAGTGAATAAAAGTATATCACAAGGTAGAAATCGAAATGCACAATGATATCCTGGGTCATAAGTATAATACTATCATATCCTGTATTAATATATATAGAAAATGCACAGGTATAATAAATGCATCACTATCGACCATGTAACTGCAACATCTCATATGTATATAGCCTGTTGGATTTTGCCGACACCCCGGCCATCAAACCGTGGCCAAATGCGGAACAAAAACTTTTAAAACTTTGGCGCAAACAAAACCCGCACAAGATCGAACCAAAAATCCTATACTAGCAAACATGCAAAGAAGAGTTAGAGAGGTTATACCGATCGATCCGTGTCCTTCGGTCTTTAACTTCTGCCCAAGCTCCTCGCGGCTGCCATGACAAAGTTCGCTCTTTGGTCTCCCTCATCGAAGAGGATCCACGTCGAGGATTCTTTATACGGGCTCCCGCTTCTAAACCGAAGCAACTCAGCCATCAAGTTTGCTAGCCGAGATGTCCAAGGTGAAGTGGAGATAGTGTGTGATCAGTTTATCTCAAGACATCCATTGATTCTCAACGCATGAGAGGGTATAGATGGAGGTTGAAGAAGATGCCCATTGGTGTATGAAGTGTGAGCTCAAGACTTAGCATCAAAAGAAAAAGAAAGCAACTCTAGAAAAGGATGGTGGCTGCCCTCTTTTTGTTGTGTGGTATTTTTTAAGTTCTTGCAACAAAAGAAAAATCCTCACTCACAAAAATATCTCACCAACAAAAACTAATAAATAATAAAGTATGGCACAAGTAAACACACCATGAGTCACCATGCTACAATTAATGCTACAAGCCAAAACTTAAGCTCACACTTTACACCTCATTAATATTAAACATTTACAAAAACCCTAAATGTTTAATACAATAAAAAGAAATGGTATCTTCAAAAGTAATCTTGTAACGGATTATAAGAATACCCCTCATCTGTATATACATACCTGCATCCGTATTCCGACTGAATACGAATACAACTGTTATGTTTTGAAAATCGTTTCGGTGAAATTTCGGAAAATCGGTAAAATAAGGGTTTTTCCGTAAAAAGTCAAAATACAAATATCTTTATTATAAAATTAAATATACATATTCAAGCTATGTAATTACTAGTATTTGGTGCTTATTGAGCCACTGGTGAAATTTCAAATTTTCTGAAAAATTTTCCGAAATTAATTATTTTAATATTATTTTAAGCCGTCACTAATATATTTAATTAGGGAAAATTACAAATTAGAATGGGTTGAAACAAATTTTGTGCATCATAATAAATTAAACAAAATTTTAACACATTGTTTTTGAAATGAAATGAAGTTGTTAATCGGTTTTAGAAAATATTGAAGAAAAAGGGCTTATTTTGTGGAAATAAAAGGGTTTTGGTGTATATTGAATTGGTGGTTGGTGTTCATTGCTTCACACACACACACCACATCCCCCTCCCCCTCTTGCTGGCTGAATATGGGGCTGCCCCAATCCCCAAGTCCCCACATTTTGTTCACAAGAAATGAAAAGAAAAGAATAATATATATATATATATATATAAGTATGGGCTTTTGACTTTTATTTTTAACTTTGAAACCAACACCCTCACTCTCTCACCTCTCCCCTCCCTCATTAGCCGAGCCCACTGCGGAATTCCTGCAACCCCTCCCTTCTCTTTCCCTCATCTCATCTCTTCTCCAAAAATCCCACCCGTTTTACCATCAAAAATTCATCAAATTCCATCCAAAATCAAAGCAAAATCAAAATCTAATTCCTACCCATTTCTCATTAGCCAAAATTGCATGAATCTAGGGAACAAGATTTCAATTTGGGAGGCTATGTGTGCTTGTGGATCTTCAAATTTATTGGGTATTAATTCTAACCCTTTTGCTTAACTTGTTAGTTAATTTCTTAAAGCGAATTTATTTAAGTATTAATTAGGCTTTAGTTGCAAGTTTGGAATTTCTAGGATTGGGTATGGATCGAGTTAGGGTTTTATATCATTTAAACATGGTTTAAGTGTGTAATTTAACATATTGAGGCATGTAAAATCTTACCTAGTAACTAGTTTGCTAATTGTTATTTTAAAATTTTACTAATTAAGCTATTTTGCTAAGTAGGTTTTTTGGAAATTTATTAAATGCTTTAGATTAAAATATAATTAAGGTTTCATGACATTATTAATATTATAATGAGTGGTTTAATGCCTTTGGATCATGCTAATCCAAGCTAAATTGTTGTTTGTGCATTTTTGCTACAAAATTGTTAAAATTGGTTAATTTGTAAACTAGAATTTTGGGGCTAATGAAATTTAATGAGATTAAATTATGGAAATGGTTTTTATGACTTATTTAAGATGTTTAATAAGTATTATTGCCATTAGAATTGTTAATACATTAAGTTATGTACTAAAACGGTAAATTTTTGCT
This sequence comes from Agapanthus africanus, assembly GCA_030015575.1. Classification (NCBI taxonomy): domain Eukaryota; kingdom Viridiplantae; phylum Streptophyta; class Magnoliopsida; order Asparagales; family Amaryllidaceae; genus Agapanthus; species Agapanthus africanus. Next base: position 460,065,294 of record CM057344.1, on the reverse strand, counting down.
TGCTAGATTTTTGGAAAAATAGCTTTTAAAGTGAGTTTGAGGTTTTTGTGAATTTTAAACTATTTCATATTATAATTAGTGTTTGTGAATGTGCAAATGAGTGTGTTTGGGTTTTTCTCGATGGTTTGACGTTTGTACATTGACATCGAGGGTTGGTTTAGCTATTCTTGCATGCGTAGACGATAGGTTTTGACCTATACATGATATGCGTGCCGAATTGGTTTTCGTATACCGTTTCGATTTCGGATTTGGTTTTTATGCGTTACGATACGTGGCGACATGTAGGTACCCCAGGTGGACATCGATATGACAAGCAAGCGCGTGACGACGTTGGCACCGGCGAGCTCAGATCAGGTGAGTAGATTTTTATCTACGGGGAGAAGTCGGGTGGATGGCGTATAGCACCCCCGTAGTTCGTGATGATGTATACGAATACGTATACACACATATATATTGATTATATATTGTTGAGTTTATTGATGATAAAGATAGATTTTAGGTGTGATTGGATAGGTTTAGTGTTGCGAAACCCTAGAGTAGTGGTTGCACCACACATACACTCACACACCCATACTTGCATACATTCTTCTTTCATTTGTGCTTATACGGGAATATGTGTTTATGTGTTCACATGGGTATGGGACTATGTGTTCACATACTGGATTGAGGATAGTGTTTGGGATTTGAGGTGAGTCGATGAGATTTGATTTGAGACCAGAAGATCGGTGATTTGGCAGAATTCGTATTAGAGATACGTCATGATATTATAGCGGATTGTTGGACGACGATTCCATGTGAATAGTGATATAAATAAAATGATCGACATGTGATCGTGTTATGAGATATGATATGTTAGGATGTTTATGATAAGCCGCATTGGGCGATGTATACTTCCTCATGATAATATGCGTTGATGATATTAGTATTGTACTAGACATAGATCAGTACCCAGATTATGATCTTGATAAAGAGGATACCAGATGAATAATATGATAATTGTGATATTGACCGTACCCAGATTTGGTATGCCATACGACGGATTTACGTACGAGCCATATATTGATGTTTGATCCGCACTCTTGACTTGGGAATATTGATTATTGATATGGTATCGGATGTGATATTGTCGAGGCAGGATCACCGACTAATACACACACACACACACACACACACATATGTATCGACTCAGATGTTAGGCGGTTTCCTTACCTTCAGTTAGCCTGTTAGCTCTGCCCTATAGTTTAGTGTAGCTGTATAACTCATATTACTTTAAATGCAGATTTGTTATCGTTGTGTTTAGTATTTAGCTCCCGCTCATTATTGTTGTTCGCTCCGCAGCACCTGCTTACATTATGATTCATATTCTATTGTTGATATCATGCTGTTAGGACACCAGCACCATTACCGATGACTCGTATGTACCACGTACACTTACTTGCCGGCTCACACACATCTTCATCGGTAATTGCCATGTCACGAACACTTTAGAAAATACTATTTGATTGACATAGGTTGTTAGCTAATAGTTTAGACATGATATTAGTGTACTTGCTTTATATGCTAGTTTAGACATTGTAGTTATTGCCTGCTACTTCATGCATGTTATTATTCACTGTTGTGCCGCATTCATGGATTTTCATGCCTATATTCACTTTTTACATGCTATTAAGGATTTGGATTCGGATTTTCATGAGATTTCCTGGATTTGGGGGAAAACCGCAAAAACATTTATAAACTTCTCTTCTCTCTCTTTTTAAATAAAAAGCGTGGTTTTCCCATGATGTATGAGTCGTCCACCATGAGTTTGCTGATGGATTTTGAGACCCGATTCGAGGAGATGGATGAACCATTTCGGGTACATGGTGGACCCGGTAAGGTACCCCGGGGCAAGAAGCGCGTGGTGATGACGATGTGAGCCTGGCAGGGGGAGACTACCTACCGGTGATTTTACCCAACGCGTCGGATATCCGAAGGATATCGTCGTGGTCTTGAGATGGATGGTAGGGGCCGGTCTAGATTGACGGCGCCCTAGATATTGAGATTTCGAGATATTGAGGAACTGAGATTTGATGATACAGGCCAGTCCGGATAGCCGGAGCCTGAGATTTATGTTTTATGTCGATGCTAGACACTGTTGATGTTGATTTCATTTATGATACCTCATTTTAAAAATACAAAAAAAATCTCACTAAATTATGAAAGCAGTTTATTCATTTACATGTATTCTGTTTTCATGCATTCATACCTCATCCATATGATATATTGCTACCTGAGGCACTGATACGAGCACTTGGTATTACCGTTGTTTAGAGGTATACCCTAGCCATTGATATAGGCTGCTGGTTATATATTTAAGGATATATTATGATTGTATGACTTAGGATTGCGTTGTTCATGCGATTTCTGTTTGTAGATGTTTTCTACTCACGACTTGGCAACTCACTCCCGTTGTGCCACAGTTTCTTGCAGATTTTGCCGTACAGGTTTCATTACGGCTTTGCTGGCACTGTTTCTTTTCGGGTGACTTGCTAGTAGGTGGGTTTATTTGTATCGTACCCATCATTATACTTTGTATATTATTATTCAGTTGTATCTAGAAGTTCCATCAACCAAACATATATTTATTTCAGAGATAGAGACCAGTGATGTTTATTCTTTCGACCTTAGAGTCGCGCGTTGTACTTCTATGGATTTCTTGCTGTTTTAAGTTTCCTTTTGAGCTTTGATCCTCGCCCTTGGCGTTGTATATTATATTGCTTGTGTGGTTGTGACCGTCGATTGACGAAGAGCTAGCTCCCGCTTGGGGATGCCTTTTATTCATTTCGTATACTATTCATGTTGTATCCCGTTTGGGGGCCAGTATTTACAAAGGAGACTCTACCGAAATTTTCAGGAAATATTTGAGGTTTTTTTAAAAAACGCATAATTCGGCTTATGATATTAAAACTACTTGATTTAAATTGGTTTTCCTTCACTCTACTACTTTTCTTGGTTTGGTTTTCTGGGTTTTCGGCTTACTTAGATTACGTACACCTCGAGACGTTTCGTAGTCTAAGTGCCGGTCATGTTCCGTACTTTCGGGTCGTGACAACAACGAGACGAAAATAATCCAACAATCTAATACTAGGATCCGGCTTAAACCAAAGCCCACTAGTATGATCCGTCCGATCATGATCCGTGCACGAGTGCACGAATATGATCAAACCCTGCCATAAAACCATACGACCTCTACAACGTTTCGCCCGAACCAGGGAAACCCTCTATGTGGGACTCTAAAGACTCGTCAATAGCTGGCAGTGGGTTTAACCACAAGCACGTCAGTGGCACTAGCTGTACGTAACGGCTGCCCAGGTATTGAGCGAAAGGGAGGCCGACGAGCGAACTCATCCTGAAACCCTACTGAGCCTGACAGTGACAATATCCGTACAGTCCGGTCCATTCGTCTATGAGTATCGCATATCGAGTCTAGGGGGTGGGTAAAGTCAGACCCCTAATAACGCAATATTTAGTGTCGGTATGAAGCTCATCACCACCTGAGAAACTACTGATCCGAATCAGTAATTCTCGACTACCTTGGCCAAGGATTTCTGGTGATGGCCACCCGTGCACACCGCGGCCTCTACCCCTAATACCGGGAGAGGCGAATCTCCTGACGATCCGCTCACTGCCTCCATATGGCTCGGGACTGTACCCAACTAAAAGCTGTTTGTACGACTCCTTTAAGCCGTGGTAGGGTAGTAATCAAAGCACGGTGGGAACTCACACGATACAAATGACGATCTCTTGTCGATAGACTAACCTGTACACATGTCACCAGGGAACTGCTATCTGACAATAGGTATAATACCAACTAGCATGTTCCCAGCGAGTCCGTCCGGTGTACTCATCACCCAATGAGCACCTATATACTATCTTAGGTGAACAACCTGACACCAATGGCTTATGAGACCGGCCACCGCCCCTTGTCGGGGTCTCGATCCGTATACACTAGTCTACTCTCCAAGTATCGATGCCCAGTCTCGAAACTCCCACGACTAGGGACACTTTAAGGATGTGCTTATAGACTACTGTTCAGTTGATAAAACTGCACTTTTAATATGATATTTTTCCTACTATTTCTATATAAAAAAAGGTGTTTATTATAATATATGACACATATGAGGGTTTATCTGTAAAAATACTATTTTCGTGTGTTTATATATTATAATTAAAATTATGAAGGAAAAAATAAGCATATAATATCCATATAACATTTGGCCCATTTAATATGCTTACTTTATTAAATACCTTTGACCAATTCTCTTAAAACTAAAATATCATGATAAATGGTTAAAGATAATATCTCAATAAAAACAAATTCTAATAACATTATTTATTGAGATAATTGTGCAGAAATTATTTCAGGACTGGAATCAAGGAAATCCGAGTTATCGGGATCAAATCTACCGAAATAGTAAAGTAAATTGAAGAAATCAATTCTGGCAGAGACGTAGAGAAGATTTTTAGATTCCAGATACCAAAATAGTCTACATGTGTCACCAGAAGAAGCCTCAAGAAAAACGAACCCACGATCCTCCTAATCCACCGCGGATCCGCGGCCAAACCAACCATTACGCCATGGTTCTGCCGCGCTTCTGAGGAGTTAGGGCCCTGGATTTTCTGGTTAGGATCCGAACAACTAGTTACCATATATGGAAAGTTACCATATATGGAAAGTCACCATATTAGGAAAGTCACCATATATGGAAAGTCACCATATTAGGAAGTCACCATATATGGTAACTAGGTTTTCTTCTTTGAGGGCTATATAAAGGACCAAGGGCTAAAGTTAGAAGGCATCACACTGACGCGATCATGAAGTCCACGACGGCTCAAGAATCCTGGTTGATCATCAACAGTTCATCTACCTCCTTAGAAGAGATCGAGAAGCAAACTAGCATTTTGTAATCATTTTCTAAGGAAACAAAGTGTAATTGATCTTGTTGATTAATAAAGGTAGTTTTATTCTATTGCATTTTATTTTCTTCATGATTTATATCTTTTCTTTTCCCAACATGTGCGAGTAATTCTTTGCTTGTTAGGGTTCGTAGGATTATGGTAGATTAATGGATGATGAAGATCCTTTAACTCTTTTTACGTCCTATAAAGTTTATAAACTTTATCAAAAGAATAGTTAACATCCTAATCGGGCGTGCTATCAATTCATTGATATTCATGACCACGATTAGAGATTAGATTAACAATTGTTTTGGTAAAGGCTAGACATGAACGGAGATCCATATCAAGATAGGGGTTAAGAGTGGGAACCTTTTTCCCTCCAGAAACCCTAATCTATATGCATCACTGTCGATCTAGTTTTAAATATATTAAAGGATAAAAAGAGTTATCTTTAATTAATCATCCATGACTACTAAATCTTAACGAACCCTACAAGCCCCCTTCTACTATAAAACCTACATCCGTAGTTAATCTAGATCTATATTCTACATCCGTGTTTAACGTTGATCTAGATTCTATAACTATTCTTTACTATTCTCTATTCTTCTATTCTTCCTCTTTTTCAACACGTCTAAAGTAAGATTGAAAGATTCCACATATCTCTGAGGACGACCCGTACTTATCTCGGTCTAGCTACACGCGACACCGTTATTGATTGCGGTCACTACAAACACAACTTTAAAATAAGATCAATCAAATGGCGTCGTTGCCGGGGATACGTGCGTAATTTTTTCTTCTTACTATTCGTGTTGAATTCTTATTCGATCTATATCATAAAAATAAACAAAACTGTAAATTGTATATTTAACGATTATTGTGTGAATTTTTGTGAGGGAATCTGGAGTCACAGACTTGAGGAAACAGAGATTCAGAGACATTCATCAAGATCCAGAGGAGAAAGGGAGGCCACTTAGCAAAAATATTTATCAGATCTTCCTGGTCGGCTGCGGAACCGTGGCGCAAAGAGCCTATTAGCGGCGGAACCGCGGTTCATTAGGGGATTTAGGGTTTCCAAATTCTCTGGTATCTTCTCTATATCCTTATCTCTCCTCTGAAATCCAATAGAATATCTTTTCTGCAGGATTTTTTGCAAAATATCGCTGCTCAAAAATCTTTTTGCGAGTTTTGTTTTGCGGTTTGTTTTTGCATATTTTAATACGGACTTTAAGGGGCAAGACCAAAATTCAGATTATGTGGGGATTTCATCACCCTTTCTAGGCCCCACAAATCACAAAACGAGCATCCGCATCAACCCTACATTAATTTAAAACATATCTAGACCAAGACTCTAAGGACTGTCGCGCTCAATAAGGATAGAGGAAGGTCGTGGGTAATCTATCGCTTATCCGCATTTCTTTTGTGGTGCCTAAGCAGGTGTGTCTAAGGCAAGTGGTTATTTAATTAGGTCCACTATTTTCGGTGATTCGTATAGCGGATACCTCCCACTTACCTGGCACTTACCTGGCCACAAGAGCGATAAAGAGGTGGTATAGGATTTATCTTGCGGCTTGTCCTTTGGAAGTCTAGGAGCGGTCTAGAGCTTGTCCTAGGTAACCATAGTTCTAGGGTTGTTTGTGCATTTTTTGTGATTTTGTGAGTCAACCCCCAAGTCCACTTTTAAAGCAAAACAATCCAATTTTTTTCTTTTTTACCCTTCCCCCCTCCTTTCTTCTTATAACGGGTAATCCAAACAGACGAACTCTTGCCGAGCTTTGCTATCCACAACCAGATATTTCTTGTCTTCGTAATCGCTTCGGTATACCATCCGACTCTCCCATGTCTTTAAGAGATTGGATAGAACAAGCGGATAGAAACAGTTGGCCACCTCAGTTCAGGTCTTATCAACTGTATCATAATTCCACATCTGTTTCAGTTGATACTTCGAGTGAGGAATCCCCTAGACGCATGTCCATTGCTGAGCATATAGCAAGGGCTAACGGCCAAAGTTTCAATCCGAACCAGTATCAACCATCACCACCACTTTCTAAAGAAGAATTTCATAATCGGTTTGTGGCATATATGATGTCTATTGAAAATAGCCAACCAACCAACCAATACCAATATTCTTCTTATCATAATGTTAATTATACTCCTGCCCAATTTTCGCAACTATTCTATTCCTATCAATCCTATCCGACTTTTACACCTTCTCTAGACAGTCATTTGGGAGTTTTAATTATCCACAAGAATTTCAATCTTATACTGAAACCCCTTATCAACCCAAGTCTAGTCTTGAGCGGGCATTAGAAAAATATGTGGAAATGTCGCACCAAATTAGAAAGGAAACAACAGAGTGGATGCAAGCTAATAATTTCAAATCAGCCCAAAATTTTTCAGTATACAATACGACCATGGGACAAAGTGAGAATTTGGGTAGTGAGACAGAACTGTACACCCTTCCTAATCAAACCTCCCCATTCCAAACTGAAATCCACAACTCCGGTTTCACAGATTCATCGAGTACACCAAATGATTCACAAATTGAAGATAGAATGTCTGATGAGTTGTGTGACTTTGTAGTGTTTGATTTACCCGATTATGAAGGGTCCATTTCAAGTGAAACAACACCCAACCCTTGTGATCTCTACACCTCCACTCTTGAACCAAAATTGATTGAAAACCATAATTTTAATGAGGTGTTTGAGAATTCTAACCTTCACTTGAATGAGGAGATTGACGTTGGGGATATATTGAATGATGAACCCAAAAATTTGGATGAGTTTGTCCAATCAATTCATCAGGTCCTTTCATTTCCTTGTGGTCATCATCTTGAGCCATTAATTATTCTTCCCAAACCCCAAATGTGTCTTGAAGTTGATGATAATTATATAACCGAACAGCAGACCGAAATTCAGCCTTCATCTCCCACATCTGGTTCAGCGATACTCGACACACCAATTTGTTTACCCATTTCCCCTTCTACTTTCTCAGGTTCTTCTTCTTCTATTCTTCCTATAATTTCAGTGAGTGTTGATGAATCACAATCCGATAATTCAAGTTTGATAATTCCAGAAAGCCAACTTGATTTGGATACTTTTGAAAATAAGGTAGATGAATTTTTCGAGTCTCCTACCTCCATAATTTTTGACAAATCAAGTATGATAAATTCTGGCACAAAACTTACTGACAGCAAAATATTCAATTACATCATCGATAAAAGTTTTAAAGAACTTTTTGCTGACGAACTTTCATTCCTAAACAACACGGATTTTGTGATTAATCAACATCCACCTATAGAAGTTGAACCACCACCCTTTCTTCTTATAAAATACGAGAATGCCAATATTCCACTCATTTCTGATCATTCACATTCTCGTTTCTATTTATCATCATCTCTTATCTCTTCACATTCACGTTCACGCAAACCCTTTCCATACCACAACTTATCTCTTCCCCACTTTTTCTTGGCTCTATATAACATGTTCTTCCACCGACCTATACGTTACATTGATAAAATCTTTGAATGGTTGGTATTAACTTTTAGTCTTTGTAAAGTCTCATATTGACCAAATGTCACGACCCGAAATAGCCCGTGACTGGCACTTGAATCATATGAAGTCTATAGGACTCCATCTAATCCAAGTAAGCCAAAAAGCATAGAAATCTAAAATCATTTTTAAGCAATAAATAAAGGAAATAGTTTTAAGAAGTGAAGAAAACGGTTTTTTTTTAAAACAAGGGTTTTAAAATAGGTAAGCCAAATATGCATTTTAAATCCTCCATATCTTTTTCTAAAAATTTCGGCAGAGTTTCCTTTGTAAATACCGGCCCCGAACGGGGTACAACAAGAATAATATATATGCAATGATAAAAGGCATCCCCAAGCGGGAGCTAGCTCTTCGTCAATCGACGGTCACAACCACGCAAGCAATATAATATACAACGCCAAAAGGCGAGGATCAAAACTCAAAAAAAAGAAACTCAAAATCAACATGAAAACCATAATACTACAACGCGCGACTCTAAGGTCGAAATAATACATAACTGGTTTTCTAAGTCTGAAACAATATACAAGTTTTGGTTGATGGAATTACTAGATACAACTGAATAAAATAATACAAGGGTGGTCACGATGCGAGTGAACCCACTTACCAATGCAATCACCCAGAAAGGAAGCAGTGTGCCAGAAAAGCCACAATAAAACCTGTACGGCAAAACCTGCAAGAATTGTGGCACAACGGGGGTGAGTTTCCAACTCGTGAGTAAAAAAAATCACAGAGCAGAAATCGTATGCATGACATAATCCTAGGTCAATACGATCGAATATATATATAAACCTCAAAGAATAAGTCTGAAGCATGATAAGGTGGCAATGCAACATCTATACATGAGTGTGGTGCCAAGTGCTCGTGCCAGTGCCTCAGGTAATAACATATCAAAAAATATGAGGTATGATCAATGTCGTCAATGTCAACTATAAGTATGTGGAAATCGTCCACGTGTCACCTAATGACAATAAGCATCATGCATGTAAATATCATAAAAAATATGCATGGAAGTAAGATGATGTAAATCAACATGTGTCGCTCGCGACATATCAAAATCATGGAACCTGAGTGTCTAACATCGACACTCAAAAACATCATGAAAACTGTGCCTAGCATCGGCACGTAAATCCTTATTTATATGGGGCTCCGTCAGTCCGGATAGGCCCACATCATCTCTCAACTCTGGTCGGTATCCTCTGGATATCCGCCGAGCTCAAATACAATCACCGGTAGGTAGTGGTCCCTCTGCCAGGATCACCGTCTAGCTACACAGCAGATCCATTCTTGCCCCGGGGTACCATACCGGGTCCACCATGTACCCGCAATCGGCCTCGTCCGCTCCTCGAATCGAGTTTCATATGTCGCTCTCAGCACCGAGAAAACACATGGTGGACGTACTGAAATATCATATCAAGGATAACCGGGTTTTAAAACAATTACATACTCTCTTTTGAAATATCCACGGTTCCTAAATCCAGAAATATCATGGAAACAACATATCTCAATGCGTAGAATCAAAAGCATGATGTATGCGACATGTAAAAGAAATGTAAGCATATCAGTATATCATGCAATATAGAATAGTAATATGCACACGTTGAGGGAAAACCGCTCTTTTAAAATGAATCAGTTTTAAAGAGTATCTTGCGGTTCCCAAATCTCTAATCAAGCCAGAATCATCTATGTATGTGCAAATACTTATGTATGTAAATATGGGTGTACAATGGGTATGTACACAAGTATGCCATGCAAGAGATCATATCCTGAATGTAACAGTACTACAGTGTAGTGACATGGCAATTATCGATAATGAAGTGTGTGAGCCGGCAAGCAGGTGTACGTGGAACATATGCATCATCGATAATGGTGCTGGTGTCCTAACAACATGCGTTTAATAATGGTATATGAAATCACAATATAAGTATGCGATGCGGAGCGAACAGCAATAATGTGCGGGAGCTGAATGATAAACACAATGATAACTAATCTGTATTTAATATAAATATAAGCCATACAATAGTGCCTTTTGAAATAACACGAATCGCGGTGTTTTGGAAATAAGGGCTACGGTGTTTTTAAGAAAAGATACGTCCTTTGAAATATCCATAGAATCCTTGGCCTGTCTTTTAAAATACCTACGATTCGTTAGTTTTGAAATAGGTAGGAATCGAATCTAGTCTAACAACTACACTAAACTATAGGGCTGAGCTAACAGGCTAAACGAAAGGTAAGGAAGCCGCCTAACATCTGAGTCGATACATATATATGTATATATATCAGTCGGTGATCCCGCCTCAATAGTATCACATACAATACAATATCTATAATATGACATTCTCAAGTCAAGAGTGCGGATCTATCATCAATATATAGCTCCTACGTAAATCCGTCGTACGGCATCCCAAATCTGGGTACGGGTCAATATCACATTCATCACATTATTCATCTGGTATCCTCTTTATCAAAGATTATAATCCGAGGTACTGATCTACGTCTAGTACAATACGATACCCTCTATAGAAGAATAAATGCGTGTATGAAACACACGTCTAAAGGCACGCTAAAATCACCTGTCGTATCCCAAATACGAATCACATCATATCACCGATCTCATGGCACTATGCCCAATATCATCGACTCATCTCCAAATATCATCCACTATCCTCATCATGTAGGTATATGTGTAGCAATAAGCATGTGTGTGCGTGTGAGTGTAAACCTATTCTAGGGTTCGCAACTAGGAACTATACTAGTTTACTTCTACGCCCTAATCTAACTTAGTACACCTAATCTCATCTCAAATATCCACGACACACTATAAGATATCATAAATAGTACATATATACTATACTAAACATCGAACTGCGGGGATGCTATACCTTATCCACCCGACTTCCCCCGTAGATATAATCTACTCACGTTGCGTCTTGCTTGTCGATGTTGATGTCGCCATTATCTTCTTCATCGTCTCGAATCGTCGTGGGGGTACCTACATATCACACGTATCGCATCGCATTAAAACCAAATCAAAACTAAAATGACATACGAGAACCAAAACGAAACGCTTAAAAGCTTATAGGTTAGAACCTATGGGTACACTTTCAAAGCCATCAAACAATTCTCAATATCGTCGTATAAACGCCAAGTAATCGAGGTAAAACACAATACGCAAATCTAGAATTTAAAATACGAGAAATGAAACACGAATCCAAAACAGCAACTACAGAAAAGGGTCCCAGATTTCACCCTAGGTAAAATTAGACAATTTTGCATATGCCAGGGGTCTAATTTATAGATGTAGGAGCTACAGAACCAAAACGAGCCAAATCCTCACTGATCTGGCCGCAATTTGCGGCCAGAATGGATTTATTTGCGGCCGTGTTAGGGAGCTAGGGGCTAGGGTTTTGGTGGTGGCTTCCTAGGTGCCTGCATGTCTCTCTGTGTTCACAAAATGATTTTCAGAGTCTCGGGGTGATAGCAGATTCCAATTTCCCTACACGATTCTCACAATTTTCCGTATCTGCAGAATTTCAAAGTTCGCAACCTGGGGTTTGTCTAAGGTTTTAATCCAAAATAACATCACTACAGGGGTTGTAGTCCTTATTCACACCTCAATTACACTTTCTCTACTCAAGTGACACCCTAAACCCTAGCTAGAATTCTCAAAGTTCACCAAAACCACTCGATATCGGTTCTAATCTAAGATGGGGATATAAGAAATGGAAATACCAAGCTAATGGTTCAGAAAATACCTCATTTGGCAACTCAAGAAAATTCTTGAGTTGCCCCAAGTGGCCAAAATCCTTGCTTTCTTGGTCCAATGTGCTTCTCTTGAGCTTGTGCATCATTTTTGTAAAGTGGAGATTATATTTTGGAGTTGTTTTGGGTGTGTTTGTGATGCTTGAAGATGGAGGATGAAGAGGGGGCAGCAACAGCAGCTGAAGAAGGAGAGGGAGAGGAATGAGTGAAGAGTGAAGAGGAATGGCTAAGGCTTGGTCAAAGGTAAACTCTACCTTTCTCTCTCTCACCCATACCTCAATATAAAACTCTTTTCCCTTTTTCTTTTCATTTCTTTTTCTCATTCTCTCTAATAATTCACAACCATGGTATAAACATGAAGGAAAGCCATGAAAATAAATAATAAGTATAAAAATGATATGGTGCATGTTTTGCATAAAACCCGCTTAAAATCCGATTAGCGATTTTTAATCGCGATTAGCACTAAATTAGCATATAATTAATCATAAAAACTTAAAAATGGCATAATTCCATAAAACATCCTCTTTTTAGTAATTTCTAAAATTTTCCAAATTTTTCCTAATTTATCGGTATTTAATTATACCGAAATATTAAAATATTCATTAAAATTAATATTAAATTATAAAAATTCCCAAAAATAATATTTTATTTTTCTGAAATGTTACACCAAATAACTTTACCCCCTTAAAATGCTTAATATTGTTTAACTCAAGTTTGGGAGGTATATTTTTGGCTCTTAAAAATAAAATTTGTCCTCAAAATTATGAGCCAAAAATAAGTTTGGGGGAGGATTTTCACTTTCAATTTTTGTTGCCCCCGTTAATAACCTTTCCTCCCAAGTCTACAGGTTTTTGAGATTTAAAAGAAACAACAGTGAGGACCCTGCTGCAAACAGGTTTGGGAGAGGTTTGTGCTTATTTACGCATTACTTTGCATTATATTATATATAAGCATACACAAAAAAAATTTGATAATAAAAGTTTGAAAGTGAAAATTTACATATGAAAGATAGGAATAGTTTGAGAAAAGCAAGAAAATTAGATGTTTTCTTAAATGAAACTAGTAATAAGTAGTTATGAGCTGTTGTCCCAAGGGTTAGTAATATGAAGGAAATTACTAATCTGAGAATAAAAATAAGTCTGAAAAATAGTCCCTATTCTTGAGGCCAAACATTTGAACGTTGATACCCTACTATACGCACTTACATACATCTTGAAACTTGGGATAGTAGAGGATACCTTGAAATGCTCTTGTCTAAAAGCTTTAGTATAAAGGAAAATAAAATAAAATAGAAGAGGTGAATAAAAAAAAATGAACACTAGTTTTGTAATTACCAAGGCAACATAAAAAAATATAGCGAGGGTGCTTTATTATCTAGTGCCTTAGACCAACTGGTTTTGGGAGTCACTGCTAAGCCTTAAGTGTTGCATGATGAGGAATTACGCCTAAATACGCAAGCACATTTTGTAATCGGTTGGTTAGTACCTCAAGAATTATTAACGGTCGCATGAAGGATGTGTGAGCAATTTCATAAAAGAATTCACCGACTAAAAAGTACTTTGGGAGATGGACAAGAGTATGATAGCTTGAATTGAATTCTCTAAGTGTAGGGATGTCCTTTACACACACGTAGGGGTATATGATCAATGTTTGGATGAAAGATAAGGAGGAAGACTAAAGGCGATGTTTTATTGAGGGAAGATGTGATTTCTAATATTTTTTCATGATCATTAAGACAGGGCTCATAACAACCGAAAGGCTGGTGTAGTTGGAAACTCTTATTTTCAAGTTATTTCTTTTATAGTTCTTATCTTTATATGTAACTTTCACCATCTTTCTTTTATTATAGGATTTTGTGGGTGTAATCCGCTGAAAACCCTCAGGAGACAACACTCCTCCTACTAGGGACACCTAGAGGTTTAACGGCTTGTTGCACGTGCTCAGTGCAATCGTGTTGCCTACGAAAGTGTGCTGCTTAGTTCTTCTTCTTTTTCTCCTTCTCTTGAATAACTAGTTTGCTCGGGACGATCAAAGTTAAGTTTGGGGGTATTTGTTCAGTTGATAAAACTGCACTTTTAATATGACATTTTTCCTACTATTTCTATATAAAAAAAGGTGTTTATTATAATATATGCCACATATGAGGGTTTATCTGTAAAAATACTATTTTCATATGTTTATATATTATAATTAACATTATAAAGGAAAAAGTAAGCATATAATATCCATGTAACATTTGGCCCATTTAATATGCTTACCTTATTAAATACCTTTGACCAATTCTCTTAAAACTAAAATATCATGACAAATGGTTAAAGATAATATCTCAATAAAAACAAATTCTACTAACATTATTTATTGAGATAATTGTGCAGAAATTATTTCAGGACTGGAATCAAGGAAATCCGAGTTATCGAGATCAAATCTGCCGAAATAGTAAAGTAAATTGAAGAAATCAATTCTGGCAGAGACGTAGAGAAGATTTTCAGATTCCAGATACCAAAATAGTCTACATGTGTCACCAGAAGAAGCCTCAAGAGAAACGAACCCACGATCCTCCTAATCCACCGCGGATCCACGGCCAAACCCACCATTACGCCGCGGTTCTGCCGCACTTATGAGGAGTTAGGGCCCTGGATTTTCTGGTTGGGATCCTAACAACTAGTTACCATATATGGAAAGTCACCATATATAGAAAGTCACCATATATGGTAACTAGGTTTTCTTCTTTGAGGGCTATATAAAGGACCAAGGGCTAAAGTTAGAAGACATCACACCGACGCGATCATGAAGTCCATGACGGCTCAAGAAT
This sequence comes from Agapanthus africanus, assembly GCA_030015575.1. Lineage (NCBI taxonomy): Eukaryota > Viridiplantae > Streptophyta > Magnoliopsida > Asparagales > Amaryllidaceae > Agapanthus > Agapanthus africanus. Next base: position 460,050,237 of record CM057344.1, on the reverse strand, counting down.
CCTGGTTGATCATCAATAGTTCATCTACCTCCTTAGAAGAGATCGCGAAGCAAACTAGCATTTTGTAATCATTTTCTAAGGAAACAAAGTGTAATTGATCTTGTTGATTAATAAAGGTAGTTTTATTCTATTGCATTTTATTTTCTTCATGATTTATATCTTTTCTTTTCCCAACATGCGCGAGTAATTCTATGCTTGTTAGGGTTCGTAGGATTAAGGTAGATTAATGGATGATGAAGATCCTTTAACTCTTTTTACGTCCTATAAAGTTTATAAACCTTATCAAAAGAATAGTTAACATCCTAATCGGGCGCGCTATCAATTCATTGATATTCATGACCACGATTAGAGATTAGATTAACAATTGTTTTGGTAAAGGCTAGACATGAACGGAGATCCATGTCAAGATAGGGGTTAAGAATGGGAACCCTTTTCCCTCCAGAAACCCTAATCTACATGAATCACTGTCGATCTAGTTTTAAATATATTAAAGGATAAAAAGAGTAATCTTTAATTAATCATCCATGACTACTAAATCTTAACGAACCCTACAAGCCCCCTTCTACTATAAAACCTACTTCCGTAGTTAATCTAGATCTATATTCTACATCCGTGTTTAACGTAGATCTAGATTCTATAACTATTCTTCACTATTCTCTATTCCTCTATTCTTCTTCTTTTTCAACACGTCTAAAGTAAGAATGAAAGATTCCACATATCCCTGAGGACGACCCGTACTCATCTCGGTCTAGCTACACGCGACACCGTTATTGATTGCGGTTACTACGGACACAACTTTAAAATAAGATCAATCAACTACCCAACTCTCACGTATATGATCGCCATCATACTGCTGGTAGTCAAGCAAGAATCCTGTGGGCTCTATCAACATGTAATAGTGATCTGTAATGTTACCAGAAGCATGTACATGATGATAAAGACAAACCAGATAGCATACTATCATCTCGAGTAAGACTGTTCTACCGGTATAGGTCATCTCTCAATCATTGCAATCACGTGCCTGCGATCCAATAATTGACTTGAGGGCACTATAGCCAACAATCTCCCACTTGCACTTAAGGATAATTATTGCGATGACGCATACTCACAGCCCGTGTGATACCGAACACCCAACTTCTCTACTAATCAGTTTCACAAAGCTCGTTTTTAAAACTATTGTGTTCAAGAAATGGCCTCAGTGAGTGGATCCGCTCTGATGTTTCTTTCTAGGTCTCTCTTTATCTCAAGTTCGCAGAGAAAGCCATCTCTCGAAATGAGCAATACCTGTCTTAGAATATGTCTGAATATCTGATAGGACCCAGTTCCTAAATGAACTCCAAATCCAGTAAACTTCTTAGACTGTATCGTCAACTGAATTTAATTATCCTGCGCCATGCCTCTCTCAGTATCCGCTTGGACCACCTATCAAAACTACTGCCCCTCGAAAGAGGAAAAACTAAAACTCTGACAGTCGCTCTGTCATCCAGGTCACCTTGGAAGCCTGGAATGATAACCGTCTCCCGAACGAGGCTGTCATTACCAAATCCCTAGAACATTAACTTATGTTCTAAAACTGCTTCCGAACGTTTCTCCAGGATTGGATTAATATATCAACTTATTGCAGCTAGTGCAAAAACAACATAAGGTGTGGTACTTGACATCTCATAATTGACTCAATTGACTAAGCAAGTGATATGCCAATCATGCACATCCCTCTCCCCTTTAGTCTGTAAGACACCTTGGGTGACTCCATCACTTGCAGGTACACCACCATGTCAGGAGTCGTCTATTCTAAACACCTTTAGAATACTGTCTCAGTACCCAGATTGGGAAACTACCCAAATCTATATCTAAAATCATAGATCTAGTAACCAGATTGCCAGATATAATATTCAAATCCTATATGGAGAAACCACTGCGTGATAACCATAGTTTAACCGATTGTAGTATAGAAATTTCACTTCCTACAATGTGCATGTCATCCAAATACCAGGACATCAAACCCTACTACTTTCTCAACAGATCCATCTCCTATTCTGATGAAGTCAAAGCCTATGACTGTCACATCAAAAATAGATGATCTATCTCCGCTATATCCTCTTTAGTCTATAAATAGACATAAGCTACTTGTCCACAATGCTTCCGCTGGTCCCACTGACGACAACAACCCTCGGGCAGAGTCATATACACGTGCGCTTCTAAAGCTAGTTTAGAACGAAGCTATACTCATTCTCATGCCGGGTCTCATAATCTAGAACAGCAGTAATGGCAAGTCTGGGTAAACAAGAACCTCCCTGTCACCGTCTTTAAGGATACTGAAGTACCTCTCGGGCGTCTGAGGTTACCCACCATATCTGCGGAGTGGCTAATGGAATGTCAAACACGATTGAATCTTTAAGTTCTATTAAATTTTCAGTAATCGTTTGTGGTTCTGGAATCACTTCCAGTTCTACCATACTCCCACTACTGTTTTCTGAAAAAATCCATTTTACTAAAACTGTGGCGAGTCAAGAACAATATCACTATTGATCTTCTAGATGGTAGAAAGTTAACCCTCGTCATAGCCCGGGATAACTCACAAACTGCCATTACATAAACGTGCCTTGAGTTATCCAGAGTCTGGTTTTAAGCATAAGCCGGACAACTCCATATACCTTAACATCGTTAAGATATGAACCATTCTATATACAATATGGAAATAGAGGCACTGATTTAATTGGAACCAGATTCAAATCATGCAGCTGTCTCCAGAGCATGTCAACTAAATGGAGAGAGGCCGATCAGCATTACTCAACTAGGAGTGAATCCAGATATGAGTAACCTGAAAGAGAAGCAAGTTCTCAAAACCATTACTATCAACTGAATACCAAACACAAGTATCTACATCTTCAATCCCCTTGAAGAATCCTGATACTTGCAACACCTGGTTCTCTACTTTATTCTTTGTACCTATAACTTCTCAAAACTTAGACCTTGTATTTCTATGAAATACTTGTCTAAGACTAGAGAAGTCACAAGTAAACAGAATATAGTACGAGGACCAACCCCTTTGTCCTAATGGAGACTGGACAACATACAATACTTTGTATAAGTCCCCTGAGTTGAATAACTCAAACCCTGTACGTCGTAGGTTGAAAACTGTACTATGGTAAAGAAGAATTACACCGCTGTTTAATGCTCTTTACTCAATCATCAACTGATATAGGTAAATGTCAAGGACATAATTTCAAAATGTTATATCTCACTTTATGAAATAAACGTACAGATATATCAGTTTGAAATTGGTGCATAACAACGGATATTCAAAACCAAATATTTGTCGTCAAGGAAAACTCCAGGCGATTTCCTCAAATATCACCAATTACAACGAATTCCCATATAATGAGGATATCATCACCTAATTCTCAATAACATACTCCCACTCATCATCTGTAAACCCATACAGATGTGAGAATCAAACCTGGTAAATACATACCCTGGAGTAAGGACCTGATTGGGAAATCAGTTTTCAATTAATAACGCACAGTGAAACTGAAATATGAAAATGTTTTGAAGGGATATCCAGGTATTCCTAGTAATTCCTCTTCCATTATCCAGATGCATGACTGTAACCGTATATTTCTTCGTCATCTCTCCAACTCTCTTTATATGTCTTTACTCATTACCTTCTGTACACCACCCTTAGGCTAAATGGTTTTCTTCCTTCCCTATCGTTCGGCACCAGCCTGTGGTTTGGAAGAAGACTATCCAATAAGCGTAATAGGTGTACTCTCCTAATCCTAGGAACCCTCGTAACCTGAAATAAGGTAAAGATTAAAGACAACTGAATAATCCTTATTCTATTTCTTCTGAACCAGAATCCATTCTCGAACTGGAACAAGTTCCTTCGAGTTCGTATGTAACTATACGACGGATTATCCAATAACTGTGGATCTTCGTAGTGATACGGGGTGTTCTGGAGAAATACAAAGGTGAAGTAGGAGTGGCGATGAAATACGTGGTTTGGTCGTGAATGATAGCAGTCGCAATTTACTTTGCCCTCTTTCTAATCCCTTTATCAGTCCTATTCATTTTCTCCAGAACCGGAAACCATCCTCGAATCTGAAACAAGTTTCTTCGAGTTCGTATGTAACTATACGATGGTCATATCCAATAAGTGTAGATCTTAGTAGTGATACGGAATGTTCCGGAGAAAAGCAAAGGGTAAAAGTAGGAGTGGCAATGAAGTATGCAACTCTGACTATCCAAAAGCCAATGTTTTAAGAAGGTCCGGTTAACTTGGTTCAGGAGTTATAGTCTAGGGTCAGGCCATGGTCGCTGCCAAAGAGAGAGAGAAAAGAAATACTCAGCTTGCACTCTAACCTAGATCAGAATGGTTAATCATTTTATCTAATCAGGATGTCTCCTACTGTTTCCTCAAATTCTCCTCCAAACCTGAAAGAAGAATTAGTCGGGATCATCTAAAATCACTCGAGGAGTAAACCAACTCATTACTGGGTATCGGGATCCAACTATCATCACATAATAACCTGATGGAATCCACTCACGTTATCACACTCCAGAAGGTATGCGCATGCCTGGCAACTTTCCTGTATGTTTGAAACTCCCGATGTGATTTTTACCCCATGCTCTTATGAGCTTGACGAAGGCCAACATATCATAAGTCACATGTCAAGTTCTACCCGTCATTGTCCAGGTTAATTTGAACCCACCCATACATACCCTTGACGAAGGCCAAAATAGTAGTACGACTGTCCCAAACCAACGCATCTATCTATGCAACAGAAAGGTAATAAGCAGCTACCATACATTATGCCTTGATGAAGGCCAACAAACATAGCATGAATACTAAGTGCTACCCGTCTGAAATGACGGAGGGCTACGAATGGTTTTTGGCGAAAAACCTTTAACGTAATGAACTTGATATCGTTGAAGGAACCGGATAGCTTTTTACAAATATATAGTGGCGAAAACCTTTGCTAAAGAGGTCACTCCCGGTGAAGGGATCTCGGCTCTTTCCTCGTAGAATGAGGTGCAGGATATTCCCCCTGAATACCACGATGCAAAGCAAAAAGTAATCGACTATAGTGAAGTTATTACCCTGACGCAAACTTCTGCCCAAGGGGTCACTACCGATGAAGGGATCTCGGCCCTTGCCTCGTTGAATGAGGTGCTGGATATTCATAACCGAATACCGCTGTGCAAAACAAAAGAAAACGTCCTTGTAATAACAGCTTTTTAAAATTTGTTCCAACAACATCGAATAGGTCTGTTTTTCTTGCATTGATCTGAATCAATACAGTCCCATCAATTAATCACACCACAAAAGAACGAAAATATGATGTATGTATATGCCATCCGCATTCGCCACTGGGTCCCGTCATCACCCGTTAGGTTACTTAACTAACGACAGAGCGGGGAATGGACTAGCGCAGGTGTAAAACATATACAACATCTACTAGTATATATATAGCAATATATAATAATCTCTCCAGGCGTGATAAATGCAACATCACAGAACAAGCGATAAGCATCACAGAACAATACAGATAATTTGGGAGCCCCGGGTTTCCTTTGAGCCGCAAGTGAAACCCGACGTTCCCCTGGTCGTGTGTGTAAGGTTTGTTTAGCACCCTATGAAGTGTTTTGAAGCATCACAAGACCCAAAGTTATAATTTTTAAGGTGCTAAACTAACATGCAAAGGGATCGATCCTAGAAAATTAGGGTTTCGAAATAAAAAGCGAACTAATCTAGGGTTTCGAGACTACAACCTTTGTAGCTCCCTTTCGCTGGACTCCTTGGTCTCTAGGGTGTTGAACGAAGGTCCTCTTGAAGTCCCCTTGTGTCCACGACGATCCACCACGGAGATCTCCGTCCAAGCTCGCAACTTCGTCAAACCGAAGAGAACACTCTAAACAAAACGGCTAAGCTTGTGTAGAATGATGTTGTGGTTAGGTTTCTCACTTCAAAAACCTATCTTTAAGTGGTATTTGCTCACTAGAAAAAACTAGAGAGCAAAAGAGCAAGAGGAAGAAGATGGTGGCAATTTTTTGAGAAGAGGTAAAAAGATAACTCAAGTGAAGAAAAAGAAATATATCAATATATATTTTATTCCTTCATTCTATGAACCATGGTTAAAGTGATGGAGACATTATTTAACTTTGGTTTGGAATGATAAAGAGAAGGATAACCTTAGGTTAGTGGTAGTTGAGCATGGTTAGGTCAAAGGAAGAATGTAGAAGCATGAAAGATTATCCTTTCCTTTTTCATTTTCTTTTAAATCCAAAATTAAATAATAATCCATTATATAATCCATGGTGTGAGTCTTATATTGCCACCATTTCCATATGCTAACAACCATGATGGATGAGTGTATGTATGTGTGCATGTATGCACATCCACATGTGCATGAAACTAGCATGAAAGAAAGAAAGAAAAGCACACATGCATGCACACATCCATCATCCAAGAAAAGGTTTTAAGTGAGAAAACTAATGGTTAATTGATAAATCAACACTTGATTTATCAATCCGGTCATATCTCATATGACCCCACCAAAAGTAGTTCACCCGATCAATGTTCGGTATCATATACGCACATTTCAATCGGGTGCATGCGCATATCGCATACGCGCACCACAACGTTTCTCCTGGACTGGGTAACTCCTTTGTGGGACTCTAAGACTCGTCAATACGCCGGCAGAGGGTGATGATCATATCAGGTACCCTCAAGCCGCAAGCGGTCAGCTCAACGTAACGGCCACCCGGGTATTGAGCGATCAGAAGACAACAAGCGAACCTGCTACAACTCCCGTCGAGCCATCCGGCAACACTACCGTACAGTCCGGTCTCTTCGTCAGATATGCTGCATATCGAGCCTAGGGATGGTCACGTCGACCCCAATAACTCAATAAGTCGTGCCGGTGAATGGTCTATAACAGATCGAGAAACTACTGATAACACTTATCAGCAAATCTCAGCAGCCCTGACCAGGGACTTGCTGTTATAACCAGTCGGGCACAGCACAGCATCAACTCCCAATACCGGGAGAGAAGAAACCCCTCCTATCGCTCATCGTCTTCGTGTGTCTCGGGACTGTACCCAACGGCCACCTGTTTGCACGACTCAGTAGAGCCGTGGTAGGGTGGCAATCAAAGTACAGTGGGAGAACACACAAGACTCCATGACGATCTCGGGTCTACAGACTAACCTGTACCAGTGTCACATTAGAACTGCTATCCGACAGTAGATATAATTCCATATAGGAGTTCTCGGTGAGTCCGTCCAGTGTACCCAGTCACCACTGAGCACCCGTATATGATCTTGATGTCAAACATCGATGAATGTGGGAACATCCATCGCCCATCGTATGGGTCTAGTATCATATACGCTAGTCTACTCTGGTATATCGATGCCCCGTCTCGATATACCTACGACTAGGGACTTTCCAGGATATGCTTATAGACTACAGATGTCCCACTAGTATGATCTCCATCATAATCAGAGTAGTCAAGCCGATATCCTCAGGGCTTTATCAGCATGTATGAATGAATAAAAGCATGATCAAATCAACATGTCAGATAAAGAAGAACCAGATAGCATACTATCATGTCGAGCAAGAATGCAAACTGAATATATATACATGTATAGATACATCGACTATCACATAATGGCCTCTAGGGCATACATATATCCAACAGTGTGGATAGCCTGTGCAATGAAAACATAGACCCCTATGAATGCGGAAAGTTACCCGCCAAAACCAGAAGCGAGGTAGCCCCCTTCATCAAAGTGAATAGGCCACACGGCACTTCACAGAATCCGGTAACTTAAGCACTCCTCCTTGGGTCAACCTGTACCCCCTATTGTTGGAGATAGTGCCCTCAGAGTCAATTATTGGATCACAGGCACGTGATTGCAATGATTGAGGGAGGACCTATCCCGGTAGGACAGTCTTACTCAAGATGATAGTATGCTATCTGGTTTATCTTTATCATCATGTACTGCTTTAGGTGACCTGACATGTCGCTATTACACGTTGATAGAGCCCCTAGGATTCTTGCTTGACTGCCAGCAGTATGAGGGCGATCATATACGTGGGAGATGGTAGTCTATAAGCACATCCTTAAAAGGTCCCTAGTCGTGGGAGTTTCGAGACAGGGCATCGATACTCCAGAGTAGACTAGTGTATACAGTCGAGACCCCGATGAGGGGCGGTGGCCGGTCTCACAAGCCACTAGTGTCAGTTGGTTCACCTAAGATGTATACAGGTGCTCATTGGGTTATGAGTACACCGGACAGGACTCACCGGGAACATGCTAGTTGGTCTTATACCTGACGTCAAATAGCAGTTCCCTGGTGACATGTGTACAGGTTAGTTCATCGACCTGGGGATCGTCATTTGTCTCGTGTGAGTTCCCACTGTACTTTGATTTCTACCCTACCACGCTCAAAGGAGACGTGCAAACAGGTTTTAGTTGGGTACAGTCCTGAGCCACATGGGTATTCCAGTAGTATCTCAAGGTGTTCTGGGCTACACTCCGACACGACTTGTACCGCTTTTGGGGGTCTGACTTTACCAACCCCCTAGGCCCGCCATGCGATGCTCATAGACGAACGGACCGGACTGTACGGATATTGTCACTGACAGGCTCAGTAGGGTGTCAGGATGAGTTCGCTCATCGACGTCCCTTTTGGTCAATACCTGATAGCCCGTTACGTATTGGCTTATACCTCTGACGTGCTAGTGGTTAAATCCACAACCAAGGTGTTGACGAATCTTTAGAGTCCCCCACATTCAGTTGCTCAAGTTTTCGGGCGAAACACTGTAGAGGCCGTATAGAGATATGGCAGGGTTCGATCAGATACGTGCGGTATTGCACGGATCATGATCGGACGGTAAATACTAGCGGGCTTTGGTTTAAGCCGGATCCTAGTATAGTACAGTGTAGATTTTGTCTCATTGCATTTGTATTTCGGTCGGAATACAAATGCGGGTGTGTATACACAGTATCGGGGTTTTCCTGTAATTTATTACGGGACCAGTTTTCTGGAGTTGCCAGTTTGCTTTCCGTTTCGGCCATATTTCTTTGTATCTTTCATTGGCCGAAGTTTGGTGGAGGAGGGCTTATTTGCATTTGTGCAAATAAGCTTTTGTGGAGGGGGTCTTTGCATATTATTGTATCATGATACTTGCACCATCATTTGACTTCTTTTGACCATGATGGCTTGACTTGTGGTTTCATGATGGTTGTGGTGGAGTGTTGGTCTTTGTTTATTATCATGCTTGTTGAAGATGAAGGGTTATGATGTTTGATGTGAGACTTGCCTTTTTCCCTTTTACACTCTACCTTGCATTATTCTTGTCCCATGGGATTATTCCCTCACTCCATTTCCATTCTCACCCCACCACCATGAGCATGGCCGGCCATTGTTGGGGATGGGCTGTCCAAAACTTTTAGCATGGGGATTTTGCTCTCTTCATGTTCTAAAATCCCCAAGTTCCTCTAAAAAGTTCCATATATCATTTCCTCCACCAAAGGCAACTCCATAACCCCAAATGAGACATGGTTCTACACACATTCTACAGCAAATCTTGGGCACGTCGACTCGCCAGCTTCGTGCCCGACTTGCCTCGGTATAGAGGTGGGAGCCCGTAAAAGAAGCAGGCGACGTGGTGCCCTTCCGGCGAGGAGGTGGAGACCGAACATTCCGCGGGAGATCGGTACGACGACGAGAAGACCGGAGGATACGGATCAGTCGGTATATCTCTCTTCCCCATCTTGTAGTTAGCTAGGACTAGTTAATGGCCCGATCCGGGTTTATAGTGCGCGGTGGTGCCGGTTTGAAAATTAAAGTTAACCATCGCTTCCGCATTTGGCCTCGGGATGGAGGCCGGGGCGCCGCCGTGCACTTACAGTGGTATCAGAGCCTCGCCATTAACCTAGTCTAGCTTTGTCTAATGTGTTTTACATTTTCGATCGATCAAAAATTCCAAAATCCGCGTTTTCTCATGCATCAGTTCTCTGTTAAAATTTTTTTTGCTCCAAAATTTTTTCAGTGTGTTGCGGAAGTATGTGCATGGACTTATAAGCCTACAGTAAAAATTCGACAACATGATTCAACAAGAAGACCGCGGAACCACGGCCAAAACCCCCTTCTGGCCGCGGTTCCGCGGCGGTTCTGTGTTATCATTGTGCCAATTTTTTCCAGTGGGCTTTTGGGCTGAAAATAGGGGTTTTGGAATATTAATTTTTGGGCCCAGATTTCTTCATGTGCTACAGTAGTGCTTGGGGGCCCACTTGGTAAAATTTGATCGATCGGATATTTTAAACGCTATCTCTAAGACCGTGAATGTCACTTGATCGGTAAATCCTGTCTAACTGCTATAGCCCGGTTAGACGGATTTGCGAACGTGACCTTCACGTTGATGTTCTGTGTATTGCTGTGATGTTGCGGATTGGTCGTGGGGGATAGCCTGGATGCAATGCTAGTACACTTTTTTGTTGTATTATGTACATTTGATATTGCGGGGCGAGCGTCCGACATGTGGACTGCCGTCACTGCCTGTTTATATTATTATTTTGGGGCACGACCAGGTTGCGGTCGATGTACCCGTTGTATGTATATTTTACTTTCTGTACTAGGATCACCCCGCGGAGGGGTGCACGGATAGCCGGGTTCTAGAGGGCAACGAGCCAGCATCTCATGGCATTGAGACGGAGGGGGCTTCACTCTAGAATTGGCGGGCTATTCGCCGCACTCATAGAGGGTATAGGTTGACCCAGGAGGGGTGCCCAAGTTACCAGATTCCATGAAGTGCTGGGTGGTCCATTCACGTTGCTGAAGGGGGCTGCCTCGATTCAGGTTTTGGCGGGTAACTTGCCGCGCCCGTAGGGGTCTAGGGTTTTCATTGCACAGGCTATCCACACGACCAGGGGAACGTCGGGTTTCAGTAGTGTCTCTGTGAAACCCGGGGATCCCAGATATCTGTATTGTTCTGTGATGCTGTACATTTCTGTGATGTTGCATTTTATCACGCCTTGAGCGAAAATTATATATTGATATATATATATACTAGTAGATGTTGTATATGTTTTGCATCCGCGCTAGTCCAGTCCTCGCTCTGTCGTTAGTTAGCTAACCTAACGGGTAATGACGGGACCCAGTGGCGAATGCGGATGGTATATACATACATCAGTATATTTTCGTTCTTTGTGGTGTGATCAATTGATGGGACTGCATTGATTCGGATCAATGCAAGTTAAAAACAAACCTAATCTGATGTTGTTGGAACTTTTTCAAAAAGCTGTTATTGCAAGGACGTTCACTTTTGTTTTGCACCGTGGTATTCAGTTGGAATATCCTGCTCCTCGGTCGACGAGGCAAGGGCCGAGATCCCTTCACCGGGAGTGACCCCTTGGACAAAAGTTTGCGTCAGGGCAATAACTTCACTATAGCCGATTGCTTTTGCTTTGCATCGTGGTATTCAGTTGGAAGATCCTGCACCCCATCCTACGGGGAAAGAGCCGAAATCCCTTCACCGGGAGTGACCTCTTTAGCGAAAGTTTTCGTTACTATATTTTTAAAAGCTATCCGGTTCCTTCAACGATATCAAGTTCATTACGTTAAAGGTTTTCGCCAGAAACCATTCGTAGCCCTCCATCATTTCAGTTAAATATTCGGTAGTATTCAAGCTATGTATTTTGACCTCACGCCAAGGCATAGTGTTTGGTAGCTGCCGGGTATTTATCTGTTGCATAGATAGATGCGTTGGTTTGGGACAGTCATACTACTATTTTGGCCTACGTCAAGGGTATGTACGGGTGGGTTCAAATTAACCTGGACAATGATGGGTAGAACTTGACATGTGACTTATGATATTTTGACCTCACGCCAAGGTAATAAGAGCATGGGGCAAAAATCACATCGGGAGTTTCTAAAGAAGCTGAAACTTTCCAGATATGCGCATACCTTCTGGAGTGTGATGACGTGAGCGGATTCCGTCACGTTATCATGCGATGATAGTTGGATCCCGATTCCCGCTGATGAGTTGGTTTACTCCTCGGGTGATCCCGACTAATTCTTCTTTTGGGTTTGGAGAAGAATTTGACGTTACAGTGGGAGGTTTCCAGATTAGATAAATTGGTAACCATTCTGATCTACGTTAGAGTGCACGCTGAGTGTTTCTTTTCTCTCTCTCTTTGGCAGCGACCATTGACCCGACCCTAATACTATGACTCAGAGACCAAAATTAACCGAACCTTCTTAAACACTGGCTTTTGGATTGTCAGAGTTGCAGACCTCATTGCCACTCCTACTTTTACCCTTTTTCTCCAGGACACCCCGTATTACTACGAACGTCCACTTTCATTGGACAAAACCATCGTATGGTTATATACGAACTCGAAGGGATTTATTCGAGGATGGTTCCCGGTTCTGGAGAAAACGAATAGGACTATTCGGTTGTCTTTTTCTTTTACCTTCTCTCAGGCTGCGAGTACTCCTTGGTTTAGGAGATAGTAGACCTATTATGCAAATTGGATAGTCTTCTTCCAAACCTTAGGCTGGTGCCGAACGGTGGGGAATGAAGAAAACCAATTAGCATAACAATGGTGTGCAGAAGGTATTAAGTTAAGACAAAGCAAGGGATTAGTAAGAGGGCAAAGTAAATTGCAACTGATATTCATGACCAAACCAGGTATTTCATTACCACTCCCAAATCACCTTTTTATTTCTCCAGAACACTCCGTATCACTACGAAGATCCACAGTTTATTGGATACTCCATCGTATGGTTATATATGAACTCGAAAGGAACTTGTTCCAGTTCGGGGATGGATTCTGGTTCAGGAGAAATAGGAATAAGGTTTATTCAGGTGTCTTTTATCTACACCTTCTCTCGCATTTCGAGTGTTCCTAGGATTGGGACAGTACACCCATTATGCTTATTGGATAGTCTTCTTCCAAACCATAGGCTGGTGCCGAACGGTAGGGAAGGAAGAAAACCATTTAGCCTAAAGGGGTGTACAGAAGGTAATGACTAAAGACATAAAAAGGGATTTGGAGAGGTGGCAAAGAGATATACGGTTACAGTTGTGAATCTGGATAATGGAAGAGGCATTACTAGGAATACCAGGATACCCCATCGAAACATTTCAATGTTTCAGTGTCACTGTGTACTGTTAAAGGAAAACTGATTTCCCGATTAGATACTTACTCCAGGGTATGTATTTACCAGGTATGATTCTCACATCTGTATGGTTTTACAGATGATGAGTGGGAGTAAGTTATTGGGAATTAGGTGATTATCCTCATTATATCGGGATTCGTTGTAATCGGTGATATTTGAGGAAGTCACCTGGGTTGTTTGCCGGTCGGCAAATATTTGGTTTTAAATATCCGCTGTTATGCACCAATTTCAAATTGATATATCTGTACGTCTATTTTCATAGAGTGAGATATACCTTTTTGAAATTATTTCTATGACATTTACCTATATCAGTGGATGGTTGGGTAAAGAGCATTAAACAGCGGTGTAATTCTTCTTAACCATAAGTACAGTTTTCAACCTACGACACACAGTGAATGAGTTATCAGACTCAAGGGGCTTATACAGAGTATTGTATGTTGTCCAGGGTCTATCAGGACAGAAGGGTCGGTCCTCGTACTATATTCGATTTACTTATGACTTCTCTTGTTTTTAGACAGGTGTTTCGCGGAAACACAGGGTCCGAATTTTGAGAAGTTATAGGTATTTGAATAAAGTAGAGAACCAGGTGTTGCAAGTATCGGGATTCTTCAAAGTGATCGAAGATGTAGATACTTGTGTGTGGTATTCAGTTGATAGTAGTGATTAAAAGAACTTGCTTCTCTTTCAGGTTACTCATAATTGGAAGCATTCCTAAGTTGAGTAACGCTGATCGGCCTCCTTCCATTTAGTTGACATGCACTGGAGACAGCTGCATGATTTGAATCTGGTTCAATTAAATTAGTGCCTCTGGTTCTATATTGGATATAGAACAATTCATATCTTAACGATATTAAGGTACGGGGAGTTGTCCGGCTTATGATTAAAACCAGACACTGGACAACTCAAGGCACGTTTCTGTAATGGCTGTTTGTGGGTTGACCCAGGCTATGACGAGGGTTGACTTTCTACCATCTGGAAGATCAATAGTGATATTGTTCTAGACTCGCCACAGTTTAATTAAAAATGGATTTTTTCAGAAAACAGTAGTGGGAGTATGTTAGAACTGGAAGTGATTCCAGAACCACAAACGATTACTGAAGATTTGATAGGAACCTAAAGATTCAATCTGGTTTGACATTCCATTGGCCACTCCGCAGAAACGGTGGGTAACCTCAGGCACCCGAGAGGTACTCCGGTAGCCTCAAGGACGGTGACAGGGAGGTTCTTGTTTACCCACACTTGCCATTGCTATTGTTCCAGACCGTGAGACACGGCAGGAGGATGAGTATAGCGTCGTTCTAAACTAGCTTTAGAAGTGTACATCTATATGACTCTGCCAGAGGGTTGTCGTGATCAGTGGGAGCAGCGGAAGCATTGGTGGACAAGTGGCTTATGTCTATTTATAAACTAAAGCAGATGTAGCGGAGATAGATCATCTATTTCTGACATGACAGTCATAGGTTTGACTTCATCAGAATAGGGGATGGATCTGTTAAGAAGGTAGTAGGGTGTGATGTCCTGGTATTTGGATGACATACACAGAGTAGGAAGTGATATTCCTATACTACGATCGGTTATACTTTGGTTGTCACACAGTGGTTTCTCCACATGGGACTTGGATATTATATCAGACATTCTGGTTACTGGATCTATGGTATTAGATCTAGATTTTGGTAGTTTCCCAATTAAGGGTACTTAGACAGCATTCTAAGAGTATTTAGAATGGACGACTCCTGGCATGGTAGTGTACCTGCAGGTGATGGAGTCACCCTCTCTAAAGTTGTCTTACAGACTAAAGAGGAAAAGGATGTGCATGTTTGGCAGATCACTTGCTCAGGCAATTGAGTCAATCATGAGATGTCAAGTACCACACCAGATGTTGTTCTTGCACTAGATGCAATAAATTGACATTAATCCAATTCTGGAGAAACAGTCGGAAGCAGTTTTAGAACATATGTGGATGCTCTAGGGATATGATAACGACAGCCTCTTTCGGGAGACAGTTATCATTCCAGGCTTCCAAGGTGACCTGGAAAACAAGGAGGTTGTCAGAGTTATAGTTTTCCTTTTGATGAGGGGCAGTATATTAGACAGGTGGTCCAAGGGGATACTGAGGTAGGTATGGCGCAGGATACTGATTAAGTTCAGTTGACGATACAGTCTAAGAAGTTTGGATTAAGAGTTCATTTATGAGCTAGGTCCCATCAGACATCCAGACATTCTAAGACAGGTATTGCTCATTTCGGGAGATGGTTTTCTCCGCGAACTTGAGATATAGAGAGACATAGAAATAAATATCAAAGCGGATCCACTCACTGAGGCTATTCCTCGAACGCAATAGTTTCGCAAACAGGCTTTGTGAGACTGCCTAGTAGAGGAGTTGGGTGTTCGGTATCACACGGGCTGTGAGTATGCGACATTGCAATAATTAGCTTTGAGTGCAAGTGGGAGATTGTTGGAGATAGTGCCCTCAGAGTCAATTATTGGATCACAGGCACGAGATTGCAATGATTGAGGAAGGACCTATCCCGGTAGGACAGTCTTACTCAAGATGATAGTATGCTATCTGGTTTATCTTTATCATCATGTACTGCTTTAGGTGACCGGACATGTCGCTATTACACGTTGATAGAGCCCCTAGGATTCTTGCTTGACTGCCAGCAATATGAAGGCGATCATATACGTGGGAGCTGGTAGTCTATAAGCACATCCTTAAAAGGTCCCTAGTCATGGGAGTTTCGAGACAGGGCATCGATACTCCAGAGTAGACTAGTGTATACAGTCGAGACCCCGACGATGGGCGGTGGCCGGTCTCACAAGCCACTGGTGTCAGTTGGTTCACCTAAGATGTATACAGGTGCTCATTGGGTTATGAGTACACCGGACAGGACTCGCCGGGAACATGCTAGTTGGTCTTATACCCGACGTCAGATAGCAGTTCCCTGGTGACATGTGTACAGATTAGTTCATCGACCTGGGGATCGTCATTTGTCTCGTGTGAGTTCCCACTGTACTTTGATTACTACCCTACCACGCTCAAAGGAGACGTGCAAACAGGTTTTAGTTGGGTACAGTCCCGAGCCACATGGAGGCAGTGAGCGGATCTTCAAGGGTTCGTCTCTCCCGGTATTGGGGGTGAGGTCGTGCTGTGTCTAGGAGAGCCATTACACAAAGCCCTCGGCCGAGGCGGGAGATTTACTGGTAGGTATTCCAGTAGTATCTCAAGGTGTTCTGGGCTACACTCCGACACGACTTGTACCGCTTTTGGGGGTCTGACTTTACCAACCCCCTAGGCCCGCCATGCGATGCTCATAGACGAACGGACCGGACTGTACGGATATTGTCACTGACAGGCTCAGTAGGGTGTCAGGATGAGTTCGCTCATCGACGTCCCTTTTGGTCAATACCTGGTAGCCCGTTACGTATTGGCTTATACCTCTGACGTGCTAGTGGTTAAATCCACAACCAAGGTGTTGACGAGTCTTTAGAGTCCCCCATATTCAGTTGCTCAAGTTTTCGGGCGAAACGCTGTAGAGGCCGTATGGAGATATGGCAGGGTTCGATCAGATTCGTGCGGTATTGCACGGATCATGATCGGACGGTAAATACTAGCGGGCTTTAGTTTAAGCCGGATCCTAGTATAGTACAGTGTAGATTTTGTCTCATTGCATTTGTATTTCGGTCGGAATACAAATGCGGGTGTGTATACACAGTATCGGGGTTTTCCTGTAATTTATTACGGGACCAGTTTTCTGGAGTTGCCAGTTTGCTTTCCGTTTCGGCCATATTTCTTTGTATCTTTCATTGGCCGAAGTTTGGTGGAGGAGGGCTTATTTGCATTTGTGCAAATAAGCTTTTGTGGATGGGGTCTTTGCATATTATTGTATCATGATACTTGCACCATCATTTGACTTCTTTTGACCATGATGGCTTGACTTGTGGTTTCATGATGGTTGTGGTGGAGTGTTGGTCTTTGTTTATTATCATGCTTGTTGATGATGAAGGGTTATGATGTTTGATGTGAGACTTGCCTTTTTCCCTTTTACACTCTACCTTGCATTATTCTTGTCCCATGGGATTATTCCCTCACTCCATTTCCATTCTCACCCCACCACCATGAGCATGGCCGGCCATTGTTGGGGATGGGTGTTGGAGATAGTGCCCTCAGAGTCAATTATTGGATCACAGGCACCGATTGCGATGATTGAGGGAGGACCTATCCCGGTAGGACAGTCTTACTCAAGATGATAGTATACTATCTGGTTTACCTTTATCATCGTGTACTGCTTTAGGTGACCTTACGAGTCGCTATTGCACGTTGATAGAGCCCCTAGGATTCTTACTTGACTACCAGCAGTATGAGGGCGATCATATAAGTGAGAGCTGGAGTCTATAAGCACATCCTTAAAAGGTCCCTAGTCGTGGGAGTTTCGAGACAGGGCATCGATTCTCCAAAGTAGACTAGTGTATACAGTAGAGACCCCGACGAGGGGCGGTGGTTGGTCTCACAAGCCACTGGTGTCAGTTGGTTCACCTAAGATGTATATAGGTGCTCATTGGGTTATGAGTACACCGGACAGGACTCGCCGGGAACCTGCTAGTTGGTATTATACCTGACGTCAGATAGCAGTTCCCTGGTGACATGTGTACAGGTTAGTTCATCGACCTGAGGTCGTCATTTGTCTCGTGTGAGTTCCCACTGTGCTTTGATTACTACCCTACCACGGCTCAAAGGAGTCGTGCAAACAGGTTTTAGTTGGGTACAGTCCTGAGCCACATGGAGGCAGTGAGCGGATCTGCAGGGGTTCGTCTCTCCCGATATTGGGGGTGAGGTCGCGCTGTGTCTAGGAGAGCCAGAATATGAAAAGTCCTTGGCCAAGGCAGGAGATTTGCTGGTAGGTATTCCAGTAGTATCTCAGGGTGTTCTGGGCTACACTCCGACACGACTTGTACCGCTATTGGGGGTCTGACTTTTACCAACCCCCTAGGCCCGCCATGCGATGCTCATAGACGAACGGACCGGATTGTACGGATATTGTCACTGACAGGCTCAGTAGGGTGTCAGGATGAGTTCGCTCATCGACGTCCCTTTTTGTCAATAGCTGGTAGCCCGTAACGTATTGGCTTATACCTCCGACTTGCTAGTGGTTAAATCCACAACCATGGTGTTGATGAGTCTTTAGAGTCTACCACATACACAGTTACTCAGGTTTCGGGCGAAACGCTGTAGAGGCCGTATGGAGATATGGCAGGGTTCGATCAGATACGTGTGGTATTGTACGGATCGTAATCGGACGGTTTTTACTAGCCGGATCCTAGTATTTGATAGTGTAGTTTTGTCTCTTTGCATTTGTGTTCAGTGGGAATACAAATGCGGGCATGTATATGCAGTAGTGGGGTTTTCCTGTAATTTATTACGGGATCAGTTTTCTGAAGTTGCCAGTTTGCATTCCGTTCCGGCCGGTTTTCTTTTATTCCTTCACGACCGGACTTTCGATGGAGGGTGTTATTTGCAGTTTGCAAATAACATTTTGTGGAGGGGTTTCTTGCACATTTGTGATTCAACCATCATGAGATTCTTTTCTTGTCTTTTCCATTGCTTTTTCCATGATGGTTGATGAAAGGATATGAGCTTGATATTGATGTGAGCCTTTTTCTTATATGATTTCTTTTTCACATTATCATTCTTTTTCTATATACTTGGAGATGCCTTTTTCTCTCTCCAATCTTCTTCTTGATAAGAAGGGGCCGGCCATTCTTGAGAGTGTGAGAATGAGAGAGTTTCATTTTGAGTGGTGATATTATTCTTCATCTCATTTTTCCTTGCTAGAAAATTAAAAGCACCAATTTCCTTAACCTCTTCCTCCATCCTCCATGGCAACTAAACCCCAAAGAAACAAAGACTCTACACTAGGCTACAGCAAATCTTGGACGCGTCGGCTAGCCAACTTCGCGCCCGAGTTGCCTCGGTCAAGAGGTGTGAGCCCGTAAAAGTATTCGGCTACGTGGTGCCCGTTTCGACGAGGAGGCGACGACCGGAGAATCCGCGAGGAGATCGGAGTGGAGACGAAGACCGAAGGACACGGATCGCTTGGTATACTTCTCTACTTATCTTTTATTTTGCTAGTAGCTAGGTTAATGGCCCGATCCGGGTTAAAAGTGCGAGGTGGTGCCGGTTTCAAGTTTTTGAAAGTTTTGTTTCCGCGTTTCCGGCGTCGGATCGACGGCCGGGGCACCGCCGCAGACTTACATTGGTATCAGAGCCACGCCATTAGCCATGCCTAGCTTGCTCTTGTATGTTTAGAACTCGATCGAACAAAATCCCCAAAAACCGTATTTTCAATGCATCGTGTTTCTGTCGAAATTTTTTCTGCTCCAAAAATTTTTCAGGTTGTTGCAGAATACTGTGCATGGAAAAATAAGAATTCTGGTAAAATTTGGTCGCGAGATCTGACTATACCGCCGCGGAACCGCGGCCAAACCCATGCTTGGGCCGCGGTTCCGCCGCGATTTTAACTGTACATCGTGGCAAATTTTTCCAGAGGGCTTTTGACATGGAAATAGGGGTTTTGGGATATTATTTTTGGGCCCAGTTTTTCTGTAAGTGCTACAGTACTGCTTGGGGCCCACTTTGATAAATTTGTTCGATTGGATATTTTAAACATGCTAGTTCACAGTATTTACATTATATCTGCGACCGTGAATGTCACTCGATCGGTAAATCCTGTCTAACTGCTATAGCCCGGTTAGACGGATTTGCGAACGTGACATTCACGTTGATGTTCTGTGTTTTGCTGTGATGTTGCGGATCGGTCGTGGGGATAGCCTGGTTGCAATGTTAGTACAGTTTTGTTTTATATGTACATTTGATATTGCGGGGCGAGCGTCCGACATGTGGACTGCCGTCACTGCCTGTTTGTATTATTATTTTGGGGCACGACCAGGTTGCGGTCGATGTACCCGTTGTATGTATATTTTACTTTCTGTACTAGGATTACCCCGCGGAGGGGTGCACGGATAGCCGGATTCTAGAGGGCAACAAGCCCGCATCTCATGGCATTGAGACGGAGGGGGCTTTACTCTGGAATTGGCGGGCTATTCGCCGCACTCGTAAGGGGTATAGGATTGACCCAGGAGGGGTGCCTAAGTTACCGAATTCCGTGAAGTGATGGGTAGTCCATTCACGTTGCTGAAGGGGGCTGCCTCGCTTCAGGTTTTGGCGGGTAACTTGCCGCGCCCGTAGGAGTCTAGGATTTCATTGCACAGGCTATCCACACGACCAGGGGAACGTCGGGTTTCAGCAGCGGCTCTGTGAAACCCGGGGATCCAAGATATCTGTATTGATCTGTGTTGCTATACATTTCTGTGTTGTTGCATTTTATCACGCCTTGAACGAAAATTATATATTATATATATACTAGTAGATGTTGTATATGTTTTGCATCTGCGCTAGTCCAGTCCCCGCTCTGTCGTTAGTTAGCTAACCTAACGGGTGATGACGGGACCCAGTGGCGAATGTGGATGGCATATACGTACGTCATTATTTTCGTTCTTTGTGGTGTGATCAATTGATGGGACTGCGTTGATTCGGATCAATGCAAAATAAACAAACCTATTCTGATGTTGTTGGAACATTTTTCAAAAAGCTGTTATTGTAAGGGCGTTCTCTTTTGTTTTGCACAGTGGTATTCAGTTGGAATATCCTGCTCCTCAGTCGACGAGGCAAGGGCCGAGATCCCTTCACCGGGAGTGACCCCTTGGACAAAAGTTTGCATCAGGGCAATAACTTCACTATAGCCGATTACTTTTGCTTTGCATCGTGGTATTCAGTTGGAATATCCTGCACCTCATTCTACGGGGAAAGAGCCGAGATCCCTTCACCGGGAGTGACCTCTTTAGCAAAAGTTTTCGTCATTATATTTTTATAAAGCTATTAGTTCCTTCAACGATATCAAGTTCATTACGTTAAAGGTTTTCGCCAGAAACCATTCGTAGCCCTCCGTCGTTTCATATGGATAGTCAATAGTATTCAAGCTGTGTATATTGGCCAAATTCAAGGCACGGTGTTTGGTAGCTGTTGGGTATTCATATGCAGCATAGATAGATGCGTTGGTTTGGGACAGTCGTACTGCCATTTTGGCCAAAGTCAAGGGCTTGTACGGGTGGATTCAAATTAACCTGGATAATGACGGGTAGAACTTGACATGTGACTTATGATATATTGGCCAAAGTCAAGGTCATAAGAGCATGGGGTAAAAATCCACATCGGGGGTTTCTAAAGAAACTGAAACTTGCCAGATATGCGCATACCTTCTGGAGTGTGATAGCGTGAGCGGATTCCGTCACGTTATCTTGCGACGATAGTTGGATCCCGATTCCCACTGATGAGTTGGTTTACTCCTCGGGTGATCCCGGCTAATTCTTCTTTAAGGTTTGGGGAAGAATTTGACGTTACAGTGGGAGGTTTCCAGATTAGATAAAGTGATAACCATTCTGATCTATGTTAGAGTACACGCTGAGTGTTTCTTTTCTCTCTCTCTTTGGCAGCGACCATTGACCCGACCCTAGACTATGACTCAGTGACCAAGTTGACCGAACCTTCTTAACACTGGCTTTTGGATTGTCAGAGTTGCTGCCACTCCTACTTTTACCCTTTTCTCCAGGACACCCCATATTACTACAAACGTCCACTTCCATTGGACAAAACCATCGTATGGTTATATACAAACTCGAAGGAAATCGAGGATGGTTTCTGGTTCTAGAGAAAACGAATAGGACTATTCAGTTGTATTTTCCTTTTACCTTCTCTCTCAGATTGCGAGTACTCCTTAGCTTAGGATATAGTACACCTATTACGCAAATTGGATAGTCTTCTTCCAAACCATAGGCAGGTGCCAACCGGTAGGGACTGAAGAAAACCAATTAGCCTAAACGGTGTACAGAAGGTATTAAGTAAAGACAAAGAAAGGGATTAGTAAGAGGGAAAAGTAAATTGCGACTGCTATTCACGACCAAACCAAGTATTTCCTCGCCAATCCTAAATCACTTTTGTATTTCTCCAGGACACTCCGTATCACTACGAAGATCCCAGTTTATTGGATAATCCATCGTATGGTTATATACGAACTCGAAAGGAACTTGTTCCAGTTCGGGGATGGATCCTGGTTCAGGAGAAATAGGAATAAAGTTCATTCAGGTGTCTTTTATCTTCACCTTCTCTCGCATTGCGAGTGCTCCTAGGATTAGGACAGTACACCCATTATGCTTATTGGATAGTCTTCTTCCAAACCATAGGCTGGTGCCGAACGGTAGGGAAGGAAGAAAACCATTTGGCCTAAAGGGTGTACAGAAGGTAATAACTAAAGACATATAAAGGGATTTGGAGAAATGGCAAAGAATTATACGGTTATAGTTGTGAATCTGGATAATGGAAGAGGCATTACTAGGAATACCAGGATACCCCATCGAAACATTTTAATGTTTCAGTTTCACTGTGTACTGTTAAAAGAAAACTGATTTCCCAATTAGACACTTACTCCAGGGTATGTATTTACCAGGTTTGATTCTCACATCTGTATGGTTTTACAGATGATGAGTGGGAGTAAGTTATTGGGAATTAGGTGACCATCCTCATTATATCGGGATTCATTGTAGTTGGTGATATTTGAGGAAGCCACCTGGGTTGTTTGCCGGTCGGCAAATATTTGGTTTTGAATATCCGTTCTTGTGCACCAATTTCAAATTGATATATCTGTACGTCTATTTTCATAGAGTGAGATATACCTTTTTGAGATTATGTCCATGACATTTACCTATATCAGTGGATGGTTAGGTAAGGAGCATTAAACGGCGGTGTAATTCTTCATAACCATAGTACAATTTTCAACCTACGACATACAGTGAATGAGTCACTAGACTCAAGGGACTTGTACAGAGTATTGTATATTGTCCAGTGTCCATTAGGACAGAGGGGTTGGTCCTCGTACTATATTCGGTTTACTTATGACTTCTCTGGTTCTTAGACAAGTGTTTCGTAGAAACACAAGGTCCAAATTTTGAGAAGTTATGGGTATAAGAATAAAGTAGAGAACCAGATATTGCAAGTATCGGGGTTCTTCAAAGTGATCGAAGATGTAGATACTTGTATATGGTATTCAGTTGATAGTAATGGTTAAGAGAACTAGCTTCTCTTTCAGGTTACTCATAATTGGAAGTACTCCTAAGTTGAGTAACACTGATCGGCCTCTCTTCCATTTAGTTGACATGCACTGGAGACAGCTGCACGATTTGAATCTGGTTCAATTAAATCAGTGCCTCTGTTTCTTGGATATAGAACAGTTCATATCTTGACATTGTTAAGATATGGGGAGTTGTCCGGCTTATGCTTAAAACCAGACTCCGGATAACTCAAGGCACGTTTCAGTAGTGGTTGTTTGTGAGTTGACCCGGGCTATGATGAGGGTTGGCTTTCTACCATCTGGAAGATCAATAGGGATATTGTTCTTGACTCGCCACAGTTTTAATAAAAATGGATCTTTTCAGAAAACAGTAGTGGGAGTATGGTAGAACTGGAAGTGATTCCAGAACCGCAAACGATTACTGAAGATTTGATAAGAACCTAAAGATTCAATCTGGTTTGACATTCCACTAGGCCACTCCGCAGATATGGTGGGTAACCTCAGGCACTCGAGAGGTACTTCGGTATGCTCAAGGACGGTGGCGGGGAGGTTCTTGTTTACCCAGACTTGCCATTGCTGTTGTTCCAGACTGTGAGACCCGGCAGGAGGATGAGTATAGCGTCGTTCTAAACTAGCTTTAGAAGTGTACGTCTATATGACTCTGCCAGAGGGTTGTCGTAGTCAGTGGGAGCAGCGGAAGCATTGGTGGACATCAGGCTTATGTCTATTTGTAGACTAAAGTAGATATAGCGGAGATAGATCATCTATCTCTGATGTGACAGTCATAGGTTTGACTTCATCAGAATAGGGGATGGATCTGTTAAGAAGGTAGTAGGGTGTGATGTCCTGGTATTTGATGACATACACAGAGTAGGAAATGATATTCCTATACTACGATCGGTAATACTTTGGTCGTCACAGAGTGGTCTCTCCACATAGGACTTGGATATTATATCAGACATTCTGGTCACTAGATCAATAGTTTTAGATCTAGATTTGGGTGGTTTCCCAATCAGGGTACTTAGACAGTATTCTAAGAGTATTTAGAATGGACGACTCCTGGCACGGTGGTGTACCTGCAGGTAATGGAGTCACCCTCTCTAAAGGCGTCATACAAACTAAAGGGGAGAGGGATGTGCATGATTGACAGATCACTTGCTTAGGCAATTGAGTCAATCATGAGATGTCAAGTACCACACCAGATGTTGTTCTTGCAGTAGATGCAATAAGTTGATATTAATCCAATACTGGAGAAACAGTCGGAAGCAGTTTTAGAACATAAGTGGATGTTCTAGGGATATGATAACGACAGCCTCTTTTAGGAGACGGTTATCATTCCAGGCTTCCAAGGTGACATGGATGACAGAGTGACTGTCAGAGTTATAGATTTCCCTCTGACGAAGGGCAGTATTTTGGACAGATGGTCCAGGTAGATACTGAGGGAAGGCATGGCGTAGGATACTGATTAAGTTCAGTTGACGATACAGTCTAAGAAGTTTGGATTTGGAGTTCACTTATGAGCTAGGTCCCATCAGACATCCAGACATTCTAGGACAGGTATTGCTCATTTCGGGAGATGGCTTTCTCCGCGAACTTGAGATAAAGAGAGACATAGAAAGAAACATCAGAGCGGATCCACTCGCTGAGGCTATTCCTCGAACGCAATAGTTTCTCAAACGAGCTTTGTGAGACTGACTAGTAGAGGAGTTGGGTGTTCGGTATCACACGGGCTGTGAGTATGCGACATCGCAATAATTAGCCTTGAGTGCAAGTGGGAGATTGTTGGAGATAGTGCCCTCAGAGTCAATTATTGGATCACAGGCACGTGATTGCGATGATTGAGGGAGGACCTATCCCGGTAGGACAGTCTTACTCAAGATGATAGTATGCTATCTGGTTTACCTTTATCATCGTGTACTGCTTTAGGTGACCTTACGAGTCGCTATTGCACGTTGATAGAGCCCCTAGGATTCTTGCTTGACTACCAGCAGTATGAGGGCGATCATATAAGTGAGAGCTGTGTAGGGTTCCTAGGCACTCTAATGAAGTCTCACAAGGCATCAACCATGCCAATTTCAAATTTTTCCGGTGCCGAGAAACCCTAATACGGATCGTTAACTAGAATTTTAGGCGAAACAGGAAACTAGTTAACATCTTAACTAAAAGTGAGATGCTACAACCTTTGTAGATCCGGTTATCCACTTCCTTAGCTCCACGTGGTTGTCCCCTCGCTGTCCATCTCGAATCCCGGACTCTCGCATCGGCTTCATCGGAGAAATGAGCGGAACAGTCGTCGGCTTCGATGCCGAAGATGATCTACGTCGAGGCTTCACAAGATCAAGCTCCAACTTCACCAAGTTGTGAAACTTATGAAGAAAACACCCTATACTACTTGGCAAGAGGTAGAGGGTGAAGAAATAGGAGGTGGGTTCACTTTAGAATTGGATTTCTCACACTTTTGCTCAAGATGCCATTGATGGAATCAAGCTTTCTTTCTTGATGAAGATGATGAAGAAGAAGAAAGAATATGATAAGTGTTGCTTTTAAAATGAAAATAAAATCAATACTTATCATATGCTAACCATGGTAAAGTGTAGAGAATAGATCATGGTTAGTTAGAATGGTTAGGGTTAAGGATGAAGACAAAATGGTAACAAAGTCAAACCTTCATGAAGCTTCAACTAAATACAAAGAAAGCCACCATTTTTCTTCATAATCCTTTCCAAAATCAATAAATAAATAAATGAGTAATAAAAAGGAAACCCTAACCATTACACAACCATGGTTTAATCTTTACACAAAACACAAGTTAGCATGCAACATCAAACATGATACAATCAAGTGCACACAAAATATATCACATATACAATGTGCTTTTCAAGTGAGAAAATCCCTTTAAAGGGAACCAATACTAGTTAATGCAAAGTAATATATCAAATATATAATTATACATTAAATCATTAAATCAACACTTGATTCAATGATCCGGTCATGTCGCACATAACCGACTAGTATCCAATGTATCGACTTATCGAATCAATCTTTGATTCGATAACTAGGTTATATCACATACAACCAATCGAAACATTCATCGCGAGAATGAAATGCGGTATCACATACACGCATCATTCTCGGTCCCGCACATATCTCATATGCGCCCCTATTTCGTTTCGCTTGAGCCAGGAAACCTCTGTGTAGGACTCTAAAGACTCGTCAATACGCCGGTAGCAGATGATGATCATATCAATCACCCACAAGCCGCAAGCGGTCTTCTAAACGTAACGTCCATCCGGGTATTGAGCGATCAGAAGATCGATGAGCTAGCCCGCTCACACTCCTGTGAATCCAACCAGTAACACTTACCGTACAGTCCGGTCTGTTCGTTTGATATGTCGCATATCAAGTCTAGGGGTGGTAAACGTCAGACCCCAGTAATCGATAAGTCGTGCCGATATGAGGCTCATAACGGGTCGAGAAACTACTGGTAACACTTACCAGCAAATCTCTGATCAGCCCTGGCCAGGGACTTCCCTGTTACGGCCAATCGAGCACAGTGCAACATCAACCCCCAATACCGCGAGAGACGAAACCCCTCCTATCGCTCATTGTCTCCATGTGACTCAGGCCTGTACCCAAAGACCACCGTTTTGCACGCCCTCATGGACGTGGTAAGGTGGAGATCAAAGCACAGTGGGAATCACACAAGACTTTATGACGATCTCGGGTCTACAGACTAACCTGTACAAGTGTCACCTGAGAACTGCCATCTGACGTGAGGTATAATACCATCTGGGAGTTCTCGGCGAGTCCGTCCAGTGTACCCAGTCTCCACTGAGCACCCATATACTATCTCTGATGTCAAACACCAATGGATATGGGATCATCCATCGCCCATCTCATGGGTCGAGAAGCATATACGCTAGTCTACACTGGTATATCGATGCCCCGTCTCGATATACCCATGACTAGGGACCTTGAAGGATGTACCTATAGACTACCATGTCCCCACTAGTATGATCCGCATCATAGTCCAGGTAGTCAAGTACACATACTAAGGGCTTTACCAACATGTAACTACAAGACAGTTTAAAGAGACTAGTGTACATGTTAAGATAAACAGCAACCAGTTAGCATACTATCATATCGAGCAAGAAAGTCATCTCTATATATGTCCAAGCACCCAATAATATACATCATCTGTACAATACTGGCCTCTAGGGCATACATACAACTAACAATCTCCCACTTGCACTAGGGCCAGCTGCTGTAGTATCGCATACCGAGCATCCCGAAGAGTCTCTCAAACTGTATCTGGGGAATGGCCTTCGTGAGTGGATCCGCCGTGTTGTTCTTCGTGTCAACCTTCCTGACCTCGATCTCCCGGCGATCAACTATCTCCCGGATCAGGTGATACCGCCTCAGAATATGCCTGGATCGCTGATGGGACCTAGGTTCCTTGGACAAAGCCACCGCTCTATTGTTATCGCAATACAAAGGTATTGGATGCTCAATGGATGGAACCACTCCAAGTTCAGTAATGAACTTCTTGATCCAGACAGCCTCTTTAGCAGCATCGTTGGCAGCGTTGTATTCAGCCTCCATCGTCGAGTCTGCCACGGTTTCCTGCTTGGAACTCTTCCAGCTAACCGCCCCTCCGTAAAGGGTAAAGACAAATCCCGACTGCGACTTAGAGTCGTCCTTATCACTCTGGAAGCTCGAATCGGTAAAGGACTCCACTTGGAGTTCTCCGTTACCATACACCAAGAGCATCTCTTTAGTCCTTCGCAAGTACTTGAGAATGCTCTTCACAGCTGTCCAGTGACTCTCTCCAGGATTAGCTTGATACCTGCTCACTATACTTAGTGAGTATGCAACATCGGGTCTGGTACATAGCATCGCGTACATGATAGAGCCTACAGCCGAAGCATAGGGTATCCCTTGCATGCGATCTCTCTCCAAATCAGTCTTGGGAGACATCTCTTTGGAGAGAGTGACTCCAGAGATCGTGGGCAAGTTCCCACGCTTGGATTCTTCCATACTAAACCGCTTTAGTATGGTGTCAATGTACCTGGATTGGGACAATCCCAATATCCGTTTGGATCTATCTCTATAGATCCTTATTCCCAATATGCAGGAGGCATCACCAAGATCTTTCATTGAGAATCTTTGTGATAAGAAGAGCTTGACCGATTGCAGCATAGGAATATCATTTCCTATCAAGAGTATGTCGTCCACGTACAATACGAGGAAGACTACCTTACTCTCTGCTACCTTCTTGTAGATACAAGGTTCATCTGGGTTTTTGACGAAATCAAACTCTTTGATAACGACGTCAAAGCAGATGTTCCAACTCCGCAATGCTTGCTTTAATCCATAAATGGATTTAAGCAGCTTGCACACCTTCCCGCTGCTCCCACTGTCTACGAAGCCCTCTGGCTGAGTCATGAACACGCACTCTTCTAAATCACCATTTAGAAAGGCGGTCTTAACATCCATTTGCCAGATTTCGTAATCATGATATGCAGCGATGGCAAGCATGATCCGGATGGATTTAAGCATAGCCACTGTTGGAGATAGTGCCCTCAGAGTCAATTATTAAGTCACAGGTACGTGATTGTAATGATTGAGGGAGGACCTATCCCGGTAGGACAGTCTTACTCGAGATGATAGTATGCTATCTGGTTTACCTTTATCATCGTGTACTGTTTTAGGTGACCTGACACGTCGCTATTACACGTTGATAGAGCCCCTAGGATTCTTGCTTGACCACCAGCAGTATGAGGGCGATCATATAAGTGGGAGCTGGGGGTCTATAAGCTTATCCTTAAAAGGTCCCTAGTCGTGGGAGTTTCGAGACTGGGCATCGATACTCCATTAGTAGACTAGTGTATGCAGTCGAGACCCCGACGAGGGGCGATGGCCGGTCTCACAAGCCATTGGTGTCAGTTGGATCACCTAAGATGTATACAGGTGCTCATTGGGTTATGAGTACACCGGACAGGACTCGCCGGGAACATGCTAGTTGGTCATATACCAGACGTCAGATGGCAGTTCCCTGGTGATATGTGTGCAGGTTAGTTCATCGACCTGGGGATCGTCATTTGTCTCGTGTGAGTTCCCACTGTACTTTGATTACTACCCTACCACGGCTCAAAGGAGTCGTGAAAACAGGTTTTAGTTGGGTACAGTCCCGAGCCACATGGAGGCAGTGAGCGTATCTTCAGGGGTTCGTCTCTCCCGGTATTGGGGGTGAGGTCGTGCTGTGTCTAGGAGAGCCATTACACAAAGTCCTTGGCCAAGGCAAGGAGATTTACTGGTAGGTATTCCAGTAGTATCTCAGGGTGTTCTGGGCTACACTCCGACACGACTTGTACCGCTTTTGGGGGTCTGACTTTTACCAACCCCCTAGGCCCGCCATGCGATACTCATAGACGAACGGACCGGACTGTACGGATATTGTCACTGACAGGCTCAGTAGGGTGTCAGGCTGAGTTCGCTCACAGACGTCCCTTTTGGTCAATACCTGGTAGCCCGTTATGTATTGGCTTATACCTCTAACGTGGTAGTGGTTAAATCCACAACCAAGGTGTTGACGAGTTTTTAGAGTCCCCCACATTTCAGTTACTCAGCTTTCGGGCGAAAGGTTGTAGAGGCCGTATGGAGATATGGCAAGGTCCGATCAGATACGTGCGGTATTGCACGGATCAGGATCGGACAGTTTGTACTATAGGCCGTATGGTTATATGGCAGGGTTCGATTAGATACGTGCGGTATTGCACGGATCAGGATCGAACAGATATTACTAGCCGGCTTTGGTTTAAGCCGGATCCTAGTATAGTACAGTGTAGATTTTGTCTCATTGCATTTGTATTTCGGTCGAAATACAGATGCGGGTGTGTATGCACAGTATCGGGGTTTTTCCTGTAATTTATTACGGGACCAGTTTTCCGGAGTTGCCAGTTTGCTTTCCGTTTCGGCCAATTTCTTTTGTATCGTTCATTGGCCGATGTTTGGTGGAGGAGGGTTTATTTGCATTGTTGCAAATAGGCATTTGTGGAGGGGGTCTTTGCATTTTATCATATCATGATGGTTTTCATGATGAGCACCATCACTTGACTTCTTCTTCTCATGATGGCTTGACTTTTTGAAGCCATCATGCATGAGATGATGGTTGCCTTTGTGTGTAGGATTTGTGGTGATCATTTGATTTTTCCTCATCATTTTTTTGCTTTCCAACCACCCCCCTTGTCTTGGTTCTTTCTCTCTCCAATCACACTTGAGAAAGGGGGGCCGGCCATTCCTAGGAAGAGGAATGGGATTCATTTCTTTTGGTGGGGGAAAAATTGTTATTCTCATTCCTTTTGTATGCCACATTTTTCCCACCTCTCTCCAAGTTCTTCTTCCTCCACAAAAAGGCAACTCCATAATCCCAAAATGAGACATGCAATCCATATTATATTCTACAGCAAATCTTGGGTACGTCGAGTAGCCGGCTTCGTCCCCGAGTTGCCTCGGCATTGAGGTGGGAGCCCGTAAACAAAGTAGGCGATGTGGTGCACTTCCGGCGACGAGGAGGAGACGGGCTTTTCCGCAGGAGATCGGGACCATGACGAGAAGACCGGAGGACTTGGATCGTCGGTATATCTCTAACCCATCTTGTTGTTAGCTAGATTTAGTTTAATGGCCCGATCCGGGTTTAGTGCGCGGTGGTGCCGGTTTGCTAAGTTCGCAAAATTAAAGTTTATCACCGCTTCCGCATTTGGCCGTCGGTTTGACGGCCGGGGCGCCGCCGTGCACTTACAGTGGTATCAGAGCCTCGCCATTAACTTAGTCTAGCTTGGTGTAGTGTGTTTTTCTGTTTCGATCGATCGAATGTTCCAAAACTACATTTTTGTTAGCATCAGTTTTCTGTTGGAAATTTTTGGTCTCGAAAAATTTTTCAGGTTGTAAAATATTGATGTACTGGAAAATCTAAGAGCTCTGTAAAAATTCGACGAAGTAACTCCACAGTAGGAGCGCGGAACCGCCGCGAAAACCCCCTTCCCGCCGCCCTTCCGCCGCACACTGTGGAGATCACTTCACCATTTTTTTTCAGAGGCCTTCTGGGCTTAAAATATGGGTTTTGGAATATTAAAATTGGGCCCAGGTTTTCTGTGAGTGCTACAGTTTTGATTGGGGGCCCACTTGTTAATTTTTTGATCGATCGGATATTTTAAACACATTTTTCACAGTATTTACATTATATCTGCGACCGTGAATGTCACTCGATCGGTAAATCCTGTCTAACTGCTATAGCCCGGTTAGACGGATTTGCGAACGTGACTTTCACGTTGATGTTCTATGTATTTGCTGTGTTGTTGCGGATCGGTCGTAGGGATAGCCTGGATGCAATGCTAGTACAGTGTGCTGTTGTATTATGTACATTTGATTTTGCGGGGCGAGCGTCCGACATGTGGACTGCCGTCACTGCCTGTGTGTATTATTATTTTGGGGCACGACCTGGTTGCGGTCGATGTACCCGTTGTATGTATATTTTACTTTCTGTACTAGGATTGCCCCGCGGAGGGGTGCACGGATAGCCGGGTTCTGGAGGGCAACATGCCCGCATCTCATGGCATTGAGACGGAGGGGGCTTCACTCTAGGATTGGCGGGCTATTCGCCGCACTCGTAGGGGGTACAGGTTGACCCAGGAGGGGTGTCCAAGTTACCGGATTCCGTGAAGTGCTGGGTGGTCCATTCACGGCGCTGAAGGGGGCTGCCTCGCTTCAGGTTTTGGCGGGTAACTTGCCGCGCCCGTAGGGGTCTAGGATTTCATTGCACAGGCTATCCACACGACCAGGGGAACGTCGGGTTTCAGCGGCTCTGTGAAACCCGGGGATCCCATATATCTATATTGTTTCTGTGATGCTGTTCATTCTCTGTGATGTTGCATTTAATTCACGCCTTGAGCGAATATAATATATTGGTATATATATTAGTAGATGTTGTATATGTTTTGCATCCGCGCTAGTCCAGTCCCCGCTCTGTCGTTAGTAAGCTAACCTAACGGGTAATGACGGGACCCAGTGGCGAATGCGGATGGCATATACGCACATCAGTATATTTTCGTTCTTTTTGGTGTGATCAATTGATGGGACTGCATTGATTCGGATCAATGCAAATTAAAAACAAACCTAATCTGATGTTGTTGGAACACTTTTCAAAAGGCTGTTATTGCAAGGACGTTCACTTTTGTTTTGCATCGTAATATTCAGTTGGAATATCTTGCTCCTCAGTCGACGAGGCAAGGGCCGAGATCCCTTCACCGGGAGTGACCCCTTGGACAAAAAGTTTGCGTCAGGGCAATAACTTCACTATAGCCGATCACTTTTGCTTTGCACCGCGGTATTCATTTGGAATATCCTGCACCCCATTCTACGGGGAAAGAGCCGAGATCCCTTCACCGGGAGTGACCTCTTTAGTAAAGGTTTTCGTCACTATATTTTCTAAAAAGCTATCCGTTCCTTCAACGATATCAAGTTCACTACGTTAAAGGTTTTCGCCAGAAACCATTCGTAGCCCTCCGTCGTTTCATATGGGTAGTCAATAGTATTCAAGCTGTGTTTGTTGGCCATAGTCAAGGCACAGTGTTTGGTAGCTGTTGGTTATTCATATGCAGCATAGATAGATGCGTTGGTTTGGGACAGTCGTATAGCCTTGTTGGCCCTAGTCAAGGGCTTGTACGGGTGGGTTCAAATCAACCTGGACAATGACGGGTAGAACTTGACATGTGACTTATGATTTGTTGGCCTTAGTCAAGGTCATAAGAGCATGGGGCAGAAATCACATCGGGAGTTTCAAAAGAACTGAAACTTGCCAGATATGCGCATACCTTCTGGAGTGTGATACCGTGAGCGGATTCCGTCACGTTATCATGCGATGAGAGTTGGATCCCGATTCCCACTGATGAGTTGGTTTACTCCTCGGGTGACCCCGACTAATTCTTCTTTCAGGTTTGGAGGAGAATTTGAGATACAGTGGGAGGTTTCCAGATTAGATAAATTGGTAACCATTCTGATCTAGGATAGAGTGCACGCTGAGTGTTTCTTTTCTCTCTCTCTCTGGCAGCGACCATTGACCCGACCCTAAGACTATGACTCAGTGACCAAGTTGACCGAACCTTCTTAAACACTGGCTTTTGGATTGTCAGAGTTGCAAACCTCATTGCCACTCCTACTTTTACCCTTTTCTCCAGGACACCCCGTGTTACTACGAACGTCCACTTCCATTGGACAAAACCATCGTATGGTTAGATACGAACTCGAAGGAATTTATTCGAGGATGGTTTCAGGTTCTGGAGAAAACGGATAGGATTATTCAGTTGTCTTTTCCTTTTGCCTCCTCTCCGGTTGCGAGTGCTCCTTAATTTAGGAGTAATACACCTGTTACGCAAATTGGATAGTCTTCTTCCAAACCTTAGGCTGGTGCTGACCGGTAGGGAATGAAGGAAACCAATTAGCATAACGATGGTGTGCAGAAGGTATTAAGTTCAGACAAAGCAAGGGATTAGTAAGAGGGCAAAGTAAATTGCAACAGATATTCACGACCAAACCAAATATTTCGTTACCACTCCCACATCACCTTTGTATTTCTCCAGGACACTCCGTATCACTACGAAGATCCACAGTTTATTTGGATACTCCATCGTATGGTTATATACGAACTCGAATGGAACTTGTTCCAGTTCGGGGATGGATTTTGGTCCAGGAGAAATAGGAATAAGGTTTATTCGGTTGTCTTTTATCTTCACCTTCTCTCGTTTTGCGAGTGCTCCTAGGATTAGGACAGTACACCCATTATGCTTATTGGATAGTCTTCTTCCAAACCATAGGCTGGTGCCGAACGGTAGGGAAGGAAGAAAACCATTTGGCCTAAAAGGGTGTGCAGAAGGTAAAGACTAAAGACATATGAAGGGATTTGGAGAGGTGGCAAAGAACTATACGGTTACAGTCGTGAATCTGGAAGAGGCATTACTAGGAATACCAGGATACCCCATCGAAACATTTCAATGTTTCAGTTTCACTATGTACTGTTAATAGAAAACTGATTTCCCGATTAGATACTTACTCCAGGGTATGTATTTACCAGATACGATTCTCACATCTGTATGGTTTTACAGATGATGAGTGGGAGTAAGTTATTGGGAATTGGGTGATTATCCTCATTATATCGGGATTCGTTGTAATCGGTGATATTTGAGGAAATCACCTGGGCTGTTTGCCGGTTGGCAAATATTTGGTTTTGAATATCCGCAGTTATGCACCAATTTCAAATTGATATATCTGTACGTCTATTTTCATAGAGTGAGATGTACCTTTTTGAAATTATGTCTATGACATTTACCTATATCAGTGGATGGTTAGGTAAGGAGCATTAAACAGCGGTGTAATTCTTCTTAACCATAAGTACAGTTTTCAACCTACGACACACAGTGAATGAGTTATCAGACTCAAGGGACTTGTACAGAGTATTGTATGTTGTCCAGGGTCCATTAGGACAGAGGGGTTGGTCCTCATACTATATTCTGTTTACTTTTAACTTCTCTAGTTCTTAGACATGTGTTTCGTAGAAACACAGGGTCTAAGTTTTGAGGAGTTATAGGTATTTGAATAGAGTAGAGAACCAAGTGTAGCAAGTATCGGGATTCTTCAAGGTGATCGAAGATGTAGATACTTGTGTATGGTATTCAGTTGATAAAGAGATCTTGCTTCTCTTTCAGGTTACTCATAATTGGAAGTATTCCTAAGTTGAGTAACGCTGATCGGCCTCCTTCCATTTAGTTGACATGCGCTGGGGACAGCTGCATGATTTGAATCTGGTTCAATTAAATCAGTGCCTCTGTTTCTATATTGGATATAGAACAGTTCATATCTTAACGATGTTAAGGTACGGGGAGTTGTCCGGTTTATGATTAAAACCAGACACTGGACAACTCAAGGCACGTTTCTGTAATGGCTGTTTGTGGGTTGACCCAGGCTATGACGAGGGTTGACTTTCTACCATCTGGATGAACAATAGCAATATTGTTCTAGACTCGCCACAGTTTTATTAAAAATGGATTTTTTCAGAAAACAGTAGTGGGAGTATGATAGAACTGGAAGTAATTCCAGAACCACAAACGATTACTGAAGATTTGATAAGGAACCTAAAGATTCAATGTGGATTGACATTCCATTGGCCACTCCGCAGATAAGGTGGGTAACTTCAGGCACCCGAGAAGCACTACGGTAGCCTCAAGGACGGTGACAGGGAAGTTCTTGTTTACCCACAATTGCCATTGCTGTTGTTCCAGGTTACGAGACCCGGCGGGAGGATGAGTATAGCGTCGTTCTAAACCAGTTTTAGAAGTGTACGTCTATATGACTCTGCCAGAGGGTTGTCGTAGTCAGTGGGAGCAGCGGAAGCATTGGTGGACAGGTTGCTTATGTCTATTTATAGACTAGAGCAGATGTAGCGGAGATAGATCATCTATTTCTGACGTGACAGTCATGGGTTTGACTTCATCAGAATAGGGGATGGATCTGTTGAGAAGGTATTAGGGTGTGATATCCTGGTATTTGGATGATATACACAGAGTAGGAAAAGAAACTCCTACACTACAATCGGTTATACTTTGGTCGTCACACAGTGGTTTCTCCACAAAGGAAATGGATTTTATATCTGACATACTGGTTACTAGATCTATGATTTTAGATCTAGATTTGGGTGGTTTCCCAATCAGGGTACTTGACAGCATTCTAAGAGTATTTAGGATGGACGACTCCTGGCACGGTAGTGTACCTGCAGGTAATGGAGTCACCCTCTCCAAAGGTGTCTTACAGACTAAAGGGGAGAGGGACGTGCATGATTGGCAGATCACTTGCTCAGGCAATTGAGTCAATCGTGAGATGTCAAGTACCACACCAGATGTTGTTCTTGTACTAGATGCAATAAGTTGACATTAATCCAATCCTGGAGAGACAGTCGGAAGCAGTTTTAGAACATAAGTGGATGTTCTAGGGAGATGATAACGACAGCCTCATTCAGGAGACAGTTATCATTCCAGGCTTCCAAGGTGACATGGACGACAAGGAGGTTGTCAGAGTTATAGTTTTCCTTTCTGATGAGGGGCAGTATTTTGGACAGGTGGTCCAAGGAAATACTGAGGGAGGCATGGCGCGCAGGATACTGATTAAGTTCAGTTGACGATACAGTCTAAGAAGTTTGGATTTGGAGTTCATTTATGAGCTAGGTCCCATCAGACATCCAGACATATTCTGAGACAGGTATTGCTCTTTTCGGGAGATGGCTTTCTCCGCAAACTTGAGATATAGAGAGACATAGAAAGAAACAACTAAGCGGATCCACTCACTGAGGCTATTCCTCGAACGCAATAGTTCCGCAAACGAGCTTTGTGAGACTGACTAGTAGAGGAGTTGGATGTTCGGTATCACACGGGCTGTGAGTATGCGACATCGCAATAATTAGCCTTGAGTGCAAGTGGGAGATTGTTGGAGATAGTGCCCTCAGAGTCAATTATTAGGTCACAGGTACGTGATTGTAATGATTGAGGGAGGACCTATCCCGGTAGGACAGTCTTACTCGAGATGATAGTATGCTATCTGGTTTACCTTTATCATCGTGTACTGTTTTAGGTGACCTGACACGTCGCTATTACACGTTGATAGAGCCCCTAGGATTCTTGCTTGACCACCAGCAGTATGAGGGCGATCATATAAGTGGGAGCTGGGGGTCTATAAGCTTATCCTTAAAAGGTCCCTAGTCGTGGGAGTTTCGAGACTGGGCATCGATACTCCATTAGTAGACTAGTGTATGCAGTCGAGACCCCGACGAGGGGCGGTGGCCGGTCTCACAAGCCACTGGTGTCAGTTGGATCACCTAAGATGTATACAGGTGCTCATTGGGTTATGAGTACACCGGACAGGACTCGCCGGGAACATGCTAGTTGGTCATATACCAGACGTCAGATGGCAGTTCCCTGGTGATATGTGTGCAGGTTAGTTCATCGAACTGGGGATCGTCATTTGTCTCGTGTGAGTTCCCACTGTACTTTGATTACTACCCTACCACGGCTCAAAGGAGTCGTGCAAACAGGTTTTAGTTGGGTACAGTCCCGAGCCACATGGAGGCAGTGAGCGTATCTTCAGGGGTTCGTCTCTCCCGGTATTGGGGGTGAGGTCGTGCTGTGTCTAGGAGAGCCATTACACAAAGTCCTTGGCCAAGGCAAGGAGATTTACTGGTAGGTATTCCAGTAGTATCTCAGGGTGTTCTGGGCTACACTCCGACACGACTTGTACCGCTTTTGGGGGTCTGACTTTTACCAACCCCCTAGGCCCGCCATGCGATACTCATAGACGAACGGACCGGACTGTACGGATATTGTCACTGACAGGCTCAGTAGGGTGTCAGGCTGAGTTCGCTCACAGACGTCCCTTTTGGTCAATACCTGGTAGCCCGTTATGTATTGGCTTATACCTCTAACGTGCTAGTGGTTAAATCCACAACCAAGGTGTTGACGAGTCTTTAGAGTCCCCCACATTTCAGTTACTCAGCTTTCGGGCGAAAGGTTGTAGAGGCCGTATGGAGATATGGCAAGGTCCGATCAGATACGTGCGGTATTGCACGGATCAGGATCGGACAGTTTGTACTATAGGCCGTATGGTTATATGGCAGGGTTCGATCAGATACGTGCGGTATTGCACGGATCAGGATCGAACAGATATTACTAGCCGGCTTTGGTTTAAGCCGGATCCTAGTATAGTACAGTGTAGATTTTGTCTCATTGCATTTGTATTTCGGTCGAAATACAGATGCGGGTGTGTATGCACAGTATCGGGGTTTTTCCTGTAATTTATTACGGGACCAGTTTTCCGGAGTTGCCAGTTTGCTTTCCGTTTCGGCCAATTTCTTTGTATCGTTCATTGGCCGATGTTTGGTGGAGGAGGGTTTATTTGCATTGTTGCAAATAGGCATTTGTGGAGGGGGTCTTTGCATTTTATCATATCATGATGGTTTTCATGATGAGCACCATCACTTGACTTCTTCTTCTCATGATGGCTTGACTTTTTGAAGCCATCATGCATGAGATGATGGTTGCCTTTGTGTGTAGGATTTGTGGTGATCATTTGATTTTTCCTCATCATTTTTTTGCTTTCCAACCACCCCCCTTGTCTTGGTTCTTTCTCTCTCCAATCACACTTGAGAAAGGGGGGCCGGCCATTCCTAGGAAGAGGAATGGGATTCATTTCTTTTGGTGGGGGAAAAATTGTTATTCTCATTCCTTTTGTATGCCACATTTTTCCCACCTCTCTCCAAGTTCTTCTTCCTCCACAAAAAGGCAACTCCATAATCCCAAAATGAGACATGCAATCCATATTATATTCTACAGCAAATCTTGGGTACGTCGAGTAGCCGGCTTCGTCCCCGAGTTGCCTCGGCATTGAGGTGGGAGCCCGTAAACAAAGTAGGCGATGTGGTGCACTTCCGGCGACGAGGAGGAGACGGGCTTTTCCGCAGGAGATCGGGACCACGACGAGAAGACCGGAGGACTTGGATCGTCGGTATATCTCTAACCCATCTTGTTGTTAGCTAGATTTAGTTTAATGGCCCGATCCGGGTTTAGTGCGCGGTGGTGCCGGTTTGCTAAGTTCGCAAAATTAAAGTTTATCACCGCTTCCGCATTTGGCCGTCGGTTTGACGGCCGGGGCGCCGCCGTGCACTTACAGCCACTGGAGAAAAGGTTTCGTCATAGTCCACACCTGGTCTTTGACGAAAACCCTTTGCTACAAGTCTAGCTTTGAAAGTCTCCACTTTCCCATCTACACCAAGTTTTTTCTTGAAGATCCACTTGCTCCCGATGGGTTTTACCCCTTCAGGAGCAACATCCAAAGTCCATACTTTGTTGGTGTACATGGATTCCATCTCGGACCGCATAGCATCCAGCCATTTCACTGAGTCCCCACTCGTGATGGCCTGCTCGAAGCTAGTTGGGTCATCATCCTCCATGATGCAATCCTCGCTCCCACCATCCATGAGAAAACCGTAGTATCTCTCAGGTTGGCGAGGAACCCTACTAGATCGGCGGAGAGGCTGAGGTTCATTTGGAGCTTCTGAATCTTCTGGTTCCACTAAATCTTCAGTTACGGTTTGTTTATCTGGAACTTCTTCCAGCTCTACCACTTTGCCACTAATTTCTTTTTCAAGGAATTCCTTTTCTAAAAAGGTGGCATGTTGAGCAACAAACACTTTTTGTTCCTCACTGCGGTAGAAAAAATACCCATATGAGTTCTTTGGATATCCCACAAACTTGCAAAGAACTGACCGTGCCTCGAGCTTGTCCGGATTTTGTCTTTTGACATAGGCTGGACAACCCCATATCTTAACTCGTTTAAGATATGGCCTCTTCCCACTCCATATCTCATATGGTGTGGTAGGTACAGATTTAGATGGAACTTGATTCAATAGGTATGCTGCTGTTTCCAGCGCATATCCCCAAAAGGAAATAGGTAACTCAGCTGTGCTCATCATAGAGCGCACCATATCTAATAGGGTGCGGTTCCTCCGTTCTAATACACCGTTGTGCTGTGGTGTATATGGAGGAGTCAGCTGAGAGAGAATCCCATTCTCTTTTAGGAAGTCCAGGAATTCATTGCTCAAGTATTCACCTCCTCGATCAGATCGAAGGATTTTAATACTTTTTCCGGTTTGGTTCTCGACTTCTTGTTTATATTCTCTAAATTTCTCAAAAGCTTCTGATTTGTGTTTCATCAGGAACACATATCCGAATCTAGAGAGATCGTCAGTGAATGTAATGAAGTACGAAGAACCATCCCTGGCATGTGTAGACATAGGACCGCATACATCACTATGTATCAGTCCCAAGAGTTCGGTAACTCTTTCTCCGTGTCCCGTAAACGGAGTTTTGGTCATCTTGCCTTTGAGACATGACTGGCAAGTGTCATAAGATGAAAATTCGAATGGTTTCAAATATCCATCCTTATGTAACTTAGCCAGTCGTGTCGCATTGATGTGACCCAGTCTACAATGCCACAAGAAGGATTCTTTCAGTTCAGAACTCTTCCTCTTGTGTGTGTTTGTTATGCTCAGAACTGTTGATTGATTTAGAACATAAATGCCATTGCACAACGTGCCTGATCCAACCAACTTTTGGTTACGGAAAATGTTCATAACATTGTCCTGTAATACAAAATTATATCCCTCTTTACTCAACAAAGAAACCGATATAATGTTGCATATCAGGTTCGGCATGTAATAGCATTCGTTCAGAACCAATGTATTACCAGTTGGTAATACAAGGTGATATTCCCCGACAGTCTTAGCTGCAACAATTGCACCATTTCCAACTCTAATGTCTTTATCACCTTCTCCAAGTTCTCTACCTTTCCTAAGCCCATGTAACTGATTACATATATGGGATCCTGACCCGGTATCTAATACCCAGGACGTAGAGCAAATGGAGAAACAGTTCTCTGTAACGAACACACCCGAAGAAAATGCATCATCATGTACTTTCTTCATTCGGGTGGCATGGGAATCCTGGTATTCCCCTATATCCTGTTCAGTTCTATAACTCTTATAGGAAAGAACGGAACCAACGTTCCCCAGCACAGTATAACATGCGGGTTCGGTCAATACATCCATATTATTATCTTTATTAGGGCATGACATGGTTGCTACCTGGAGAGAGAGAGAAGAAAACACTTTAGCGTATGCTCTTGCAAGATCAGATTGGTTATTATCTTATCTAATCAGGATGGCTCCCACTGGTTTTTATCAAATCTTCCTTCAAACCCTAAAAGGAAAGACTAGCTGGGATTAATTACACACTACAAGTTCGCCAATCTTTCAGCCAGGCCAGTGTTGGTACTTTGAGGGAGGTCCCCCGTGCTTTCGCACGAACCTAATTAATGTAAACCTCGTTTTCCCAGAGGCGTAACCCCGTTGACACCTTTCTAGACACCTACTTGATCGGCTAATTGTAATGTGTAAAACTCTCGCAGGAGTAACTCTTACTCGCAGTGGGTATCGGGATCCAACTATCTCATAGAAGGTATGCAATCTCATTGCAAATTTCAACACTTGAAATTCCCGATAATGCTTTTGCCCCAAACGATCTATGATCTTGACAAGGTCAACAAACCATAGACCGTAAGTCAAGTTCAACCCGTCATTTCTTGATTGAATTAAACCCACCCGCACGACCCTTGACAAGGTCAACAAGGCCGTACGACTACCTAACTCAATCTGCATCATATGCATAAGCAGATAAATACTGGTTAGCTACCGCACACTGCGCCTTGACAAGGTCAACAAACGCAGCACGAATACTAAACAGGACTTATCTGAAATGACGGAGGGCTACGACAGGTTTTTCTTAAAACCTATTGCGTAATGAACTTGATATCGTTGTAGAATCAAATGAAGTTTTGAAATGGAATGATTTTGAGGCTTTTCTAGTTTTGCTAAAGGGGTCACTCCCGGTGAAGGGATCGTCGGCCCTTTCCTCGTCGAATGAGGTGCGGGATATATCATATATATCACTGTGCAAAGCAGAAACTATAGAAGCAATCAAAAACAAACCGAGTGTGTAGCATCTGCCAGTTATTGCTAAAGGAGTCACTCCCGGTGAAGGGATCTCGGTCCTTTCCTCATCGAATAAAGTGCAGGGTATATCATATATACCGCTATGCAAAGCAAGAACTGTAGCTACCTGTTTTATTTTAAAATTTGATTCTACAACATCTTTTAGGCTTCTTTTCTTTCATTAATCACATTAATGAAGTCCCATCATTTAAATACCTAAAACATCACAGATAAATACGACGTACACTTATGCCATCCGCATTCGCCTGGATGTCCCCTCGTGCACCGTTAGGTTAGGTAACTAACGACAGAGCAGGGCAGGGCTAGTGCGGGTGAAAAACATAAGTAACGTCTATATAATATATCATATATACTATATACTGTATCTATCACAGAACATCACATGATCACATCACAGATATCGCAGCAGAAGAAACATATGAAACATTGGATATACTAGGACGTCCGTGTTTTCAATACGAGCCAGTATAAAACACGGATTCCACGGTCGTGATGAATAGCCAATCCCACATCCCCGGACCCCTACGAGAGCGGCAAGCAACCCTACCAATTCTAGGGTTAGGAGACCCGGACTCGACTCCTCGAGATGGTCTCCCACTGGACCCTAGAACCCGGTTACTTGTGCTCCCCTCCTTGGGTCTATCCTAATGCGGAAAAGTAAATAATATACAAAAGGTGACAACTTCCGCAACCTGGAAGTGCCCCAATAAAAGAATATTACATACAAGTTTTTACATGAATGAAAATAAAAACACTCATCTCACATAAAAACCCCCGGCTATTCAAACACGACGATCCAATATAACATATCCAGCAACACATAACATCACATGCCATCAACGTAAGTAAATATGCGCATCCCAATTGTCGTTGGCATATAGCAACGAAACCGGCGATGTCACATATTACACTTACGGTCACAGAAAAGAAAGTGTAAAACTACAACAGTTGGAATCCGCAACTTCTTTAGACATCGCATGCCTAATCAAAGGAAATACTTAGACATCACATGCCTAACAATTATAAACCCCGCATTTTAGTCCCATTATCGAAAACTCTTTTCAATATTAAGTGAGACTAAACCGCTAGATTTATAACATTCATTCAGCTATCTCATAACTGTTTGCGAATTCCAATTATTGTATCCCATTCCGGATAAATAGAAAATATCAAACTTTCCGATCGAACATTCGAACACCCAAGTTTTCCCGAAAACGTTCAACACATGAAATAGGTTCAAAGACATTCACTTCATGCCTCAGTACCAACGGTCCAGCCGTAGAAGGGTCAAGCCAACGCCTCACATGTGGCACGCCGTACTGCCCCAAACCCGAAGGTTCAAAGGGCAGTTCAAGACTGTCACATAATCGAGTTAAGGTTTGTTGTCTTCTAGAGGGACCATCGCGTTACTTGCACTACTTAGAACGTCTTTAAACCACGGAAAAATACAACACTTGGAAATTTTCCGGCAGGGGAAATGTTGGGTATTTATATCCGGTCGAACTTTTTAACATATTTGAAAAATATCCGGAAAACCACACAGACAAAATTTGAAAATCCAATCGAATCTTTGAATCCCAATACAACCCCAGAATACTCAACTCTTGAGAAAAATTAAAAAT
Organism: Agapanthus africanus; assembly: GCA_030015575.1. Classification (NCBI taxonomy): domain Eukaryota; kingdom Viridiplantae; phylum Streptophyta; class Magnoliopsida; order Asparagales; family Amaryllidaceae; genus Agapanthus; species Agapanthus africanus. The sequence continues at coordinate 460,006,582 of CM057344.1, read as the reverse complement.
TCCCAGAAAACTCAGCATAATAAAATAGGAGTTACTGTGCAAACAGGGAAGGATGACGTCATCATACGGCCGCGGAACCGCCGCAGAAGCCAGGCTTCTGCCGCGGTTCCGCCGCTCTTTGAACTCATCAATGGTCAAATTTTGCACCGTAATTCTTATAATTCCCTGCTGAATTTTTTAAGCATTTTTAATCTGGAAAAAACCCAGTTTTTAGAAAAAGTCCAGAGAGCATTTTGGTTTTTAGGGTTTCGGTTCGATCGGGTTTCAAACGTCGTCTACACTTCGCCTAAGGCTCTAGCTAGGCTCTGATACCAGTGTAGGGTTCCTAGGCACTCTAATGAAGTCTCACAAGGCATCAACCATGCCAATTTCAAATTTTTCCGATGCCGAGAAACCCTAATACGGATCGTTAACTAGAATTTTAGGCAAAACAGGAAACTAGTTAACATCTTAACTAAAAGTGAGATGCTACAACCTTTGTAGATCCGGTTATCCACTTCCTTAGCTCCACGTGGTTGTCCCCTCGCTGTCCATCTCGAATCCCGGACTCTCGCATCGGCTTCATCGGAGAAATGAGCGGAACAGTCGTCGGCTTCGATGCCGAAGATGATCTACGTCGAGGCTTCACAAGATCAAGCTCCAACTTCACCAAGTTATGAAACTTGTGAAGAAAACACCCTATACTACTTGGCAAGAGGTAGAGGGTGAAGAAATAGGAGGTAGGTTCACTTTAGAATTGGATTTCTCACACTTTTGCTCAAGATGCCATTGATGGAATCAAGCTTTCTTTCTTGATGAAGATGATGAAGAAGAAGAAGAAAGAATATGATAAGTGTTGCTTTTAAAATGAAAATAAAATCAATACTTATCATATGCTAACCATGGTATAGTGTAGAGAATAGATCATGGTTAGTTAGAATGGTTAGGGTTAAGGATGAAGACAAAATAGTAACAAAGTCAAACCTTCATGAAGCTTCAACTAAATACAAAGAAAGCCACCATTTTTCTTCATAATCCTTTCCAAAATCCATAAATAAATAAATGAGTAATAAAAAGGAAACCCTAACCATTACACAACCATGGTTTAATCTTTACACAAAACATAAGTTAGCATGCAACATCAAACATGATACAATCAAGTGCACACAAAATATATCACATATACAATGTGCTTTTCAAGTGAGAAAATCCCTTTAAAGGGAACCAATACTAGTTAATGCAAAGTAATATATCAAATATATAATTATACATTAAATCATTAAATCAACACTTGATTCAATGATCCGGTCATGTCGCACATAACCGACTAGTATCCAATGTATCGACTTATCGAATCAATCTTTGATTCGATAACTAGGTTATATCACATACAACCAATCGAAACATTCACCGCAAGAATGAAATGCGGTATCACATACACGCATCATTCTCGGTCCCGCACATATCTCATATGCGCCCCTATTTCATTTCGCTTGAGCCAGGAAACCTCTGTGTAGGACTCTAAAGACTCGTCAATACGCCGGTAGCAGATGATGATCATATCAATCACCCACAAGCCGCAAGCGGTCTGCTAAACGTAACGGCTATCCGGGTATTGAGCGATCAGAAGATCGACGAGCTAGCCCGCTCACACTCCTGTGAATCCAACCAGTAACACTTACCGTACAGTCCGGTCTGTTCGTCTGATATGTAGCATATCAAGTCTAGGGGTGGTAAACGTCAGACCCCAGTAACCGATAAGTCGTGCCGATGTGAGGCTCATAACGGGTCGAGAAACTACTGGTAATACTTACCAGCAAATCTCTGATCAGCCCTGGCCAGGGACTTCCCTGTTACGGCCAATCGAGCACAGCGTAACATCAACCCCCAATACCGGGAGAGACGAAACCCCTCCTATAGCTCATTGTCTCCATGTGACTCGGGACTGTACCCAAAGACCACCGTTTTGCACGCCTTCATGGACGTGGTAAGGTGGAGATCAAAGCACAGTGGGAATCACACAAGACTCTATGACGATCTCGGGTCTACAGACTAACCTGTACAAGTGTCACCTGAGAACTGCCATCTGACGTGAGGTATAATACCATCTGGGAGTTCTCGGCGAGTCCGTCCAGTGTACCCAGTCTCCACTGAGCACCCGTATACTATCTCTGATGTCAAACACCAATGGATATGGGATCATCCATCGCCCATCTCGTGGGTCGAGAAGCGTATACGCTAGTCTACACTGGTATATCGATGCCCCGTCTCGATACACCCACGACTAGGGACCTTGAAGGATGTACCTATAGACTACCATGTCCCCACTAGTAAGATCCGCATCATAGTCCAGGTAGTCAAGTACACATCCTAAGGGCTTTACCAACATGTAACTACAAGACAGTTTAAAGAGACTAGTGTACATGTTAAGATAAAGAGCAACCAGATAGCATGCTATCATATCGAGCAAGAAAGTCATCTCTATATATGTCCAAGCATCCAATAATATACATCATCTGTACAATACTGGCCTCTAGGGAGACATCCACTTTGTTTGTAGGAGGATCTTCCTCTTCTAGGTCCAGGGCGAAAGCTAAGGGCAAGAAGAAGAAAGCCCCCGCCAAACCAAGAGGCGGTGTCGGTAAAGTGGATACGAAGGGAAAAGGTAAAGCAACAAAGATAGCGGGAAAGCAGGTGGGGAAGGAAGAATGCTTCTATTGTCACAAAAGTGGTCACTGGAAACAGGATTGCAAGGCTTGGAAAGCCAGAACACAGGATTTGAAGCGAGTTGCAGCTTCAGCTTCAGGTGTGTATGTTATTGAAAACTGTCTATCAATAAACTCTACATCCTGGGTATTGGATACCGGATCAGGATCTCATATCTGTAATTCTTTGCAGGTGTTGAGAAAGCGTAGAGTTTTGAAGACAGGTGACATGACCCTCAGAGTTGCAAACGGTGCTAGCATGGATGCTGAGGCCGTGGGGGACTATCACCTGGGATTGTCGGATGGACATTTTTTGGTTTTGCGTAGTTGTTATTATGTACCAAATGCAACCTGTAATATCATTTCTGTATCTTTATTATCTAAAGAAGGTTATGAATTTGCATTTGTAAGTAATGTAGTGAACATTCACCTTAATCAAGTTTTGATTGGGTCAGGTACATTGAACAACGGTATATACGTATTAAACCAGCCACAGATTTTCAATGTCCAGAATACACACAAAAGAAAGTCTCCAGAAATCGATAAAACTTTCTTATGGCATTGTAGACTGGGTCACATCAATGAGAGAAGGTTGACTAAGTTACATGCAGAAGGATATTTGGATTCGTTCGAATATCAATCGTATGCAACTTGTCAATCCTGTCTGAAAGGAAAGATGACAAAGACTCCGTTCACTGGACACGGAGTAAGAGCGAGCAAGCTCTTGGGACTCGTACACAGAGACGTGTGCGGTCCAATATCTACACATGCACGAAGCGGTTATTCTTACTTCATTACTTTTACGGATGATTTCTCAAGGTTCGGACATGTCTTCTTAATGAAGCATAAATCCGAAGCTTTTGATAAGTTCCAGGAATATAAGAATGAAGTAGAAAAACAAACAGGCAAAAGTATCAAGGCACTGAGATCTGATCGAGGTGGTGAATACTTGAGTGCCGAGTTCCTGGGTTACTTAAAAGAGAATGGAATTCTCTCTCAGCTTACTCCTCCATACCCTCCGCAACATAACGGTGTATCGGAGAGACGGAACCGAACCCTATTGGATATGGTACGGTCCATGATGAGTAACGCTGAGTTGCCGCGATCGTTCTGGGGATATGCGCTAGAAACAGCTGCATACCTTTTGAACCGTGTTCCCACTAAGACTGTGCCCACCACACCATATGAGTTATGGAGTGGGAAGAAACCCTATCTTCAATACTTGAAGATTTGGGGATGTCCAGCTTATGTCAAAAAGCAGCATGCGGACAAACTAGAGGCACGCTCAGTACTGTGCAAGTTTGTGGGATACCCAAAGAACTCCAGGGGGTATCTTTTCTATTACGCAGAGGAACAAAAAGTCCTTGTTTCTCGTAATGCCCATTTTCTGGAACATCAGTTCTTAGAAAAAGAAATAAGTGGGAGCGCAATAGAACTGGAAGAAATTCCAGAACCACAAGCTATTACTGAAAGCCTAGTAGAACCAGAGGGTTCGAAAGATCAGGACATTCCCCTGCCACTCCGCAGGAGTAGTAGGCAGTCTCATCCGCCCGAAAGATACTACGGTTTTCTCATTGACGGGGATAGAGAGGATTGCATCATAGACTTTGATGAGCCTACTAGCTTCCAGCAAGCCATTCAGAGCGTCGACTCGGTCAAATGGCTGGATGCAATGCGGACCGAAATGGAGTCCATGTACACCAACAAAGTATGGACGTTAGACATTGCTCCAGATGGGGTAAAACCCGTAGGATGCAAGTGGATCTTCAAAAGGAAGATTGGTGTAGATGGACAGGTTGAGACCTATAAAGCTAGACTGGTAGCAAAGGGTTTTCGTCAGCGACCTGGTTTGGACTATGACGAAACCTTTTCTCCAGTAACTATGCTGAAATCCATTCGGATCCTTCTTGCCATTGCTGCCTTCCACGATTATGAGATTTGGCAGATGGACGTAAAGACAGCTTTTCTAAATGGACATTTAGAGGAGTGTGTCTATATGGATCAGCCAGAGGGTTTCATTCAGAGTGGGAGCAGCGGAAAGGTGTACAAGTTGCTTAAGTCCATTTATGGACTGAAGCAGGCATCGCGGAGTTGGAACATCTGTTTTGATGAGACGGTCAAGGAATTTGGCTTTATCAAAAATCCAGATGAACCATGCATCTATTGTAGATTTGTAGCGAGAACTGTAGTATTCCTCGTTTTATACGTGGATGACATTCTCTTAATAGGAAATGACATTCCTATGCTACAATCTGTCAAGGGGTTCTTGTCACACAGGTTCTCCATGAAAGACCTGGGTGATGCCTCATACATTCTGGGTATCCGGATCTACCGTGACAGATCCAAGAGGATATTAGGACTTTCGCAGTCCAGGTACATCGACACCATACTGAAGAGATTCAGTATGGAAGATTCCAAGCGCGGTAATCTACCGGCTTGTCACGGGATCACCCTCTCCAAAGAGATGTCTCCCAAGACTGATTTGGAGAGGGATCGCATGTCTGTTATACCCTACGCTTCTGCGGTAGGCTCTATAATGTATGCGATGTTGTGTACCAGACCGGATGTGGCTTATGCACTGAGTGTGGTAAGCAGGTATCAGTCAAACCCTGGGGAGAAACATTGGATAGCAGTGAAGAACATTCTCAAGTACCTGAGAAGGACTAAGGAGATGTTCTTGGTGTATGGCGGAAAAGACCTGCAGATTGAGGCCTTTGCTGACTCCAGCTTCCAGAGTGACAAGGATGATTCCAAGTCCATGTCAGGTTTTGTCTTTACCCTCAATGGAGGGGCGGTGTGTTGGAAGAGCTACAAACAGGAAACCGTTGCTGACTCGACTATGGAAGCGGAATACATCGCTGCATCTGATGCCGCAAAAGAAGCTGTCTGGATGAGGTAGTTCTTGAGAGAACATCAGGTGGTTCCGTCCATTGTTGACCCAATACCTCTGTATTGCGACAACAACGGGGCTATAGTTTTAGCGAAGGAACCCATGTCCCATCAGAAATCCAGACACATCTTAAGGCGGTATCACCTGATCAGGGAGATCGTAGATCTCCAGGAGATCGAGGTCTGGAGAGTTGCATCAGAGGATAACACTGCAGATCCATTCACCAAGGCCTTGCCCCAGACTCAGTTCGAGCGGCTGATCGAGATGATAGGTCTTCGATACGCCAGTACATGGCCTTAGTGCAAGTGGGAGATTGTTAGTGTATATGCCCTAGAGGCCATTACTGTATCATACTAGTTTGTATATTACTTGATGGAAGCTTGGGATATTCACAGTTGTATATACAATCTTGCTCGAAATGGTAGTATGCTACTTGGTTTGTCTCTGCTTTAATATGTGCATGTGTTTCTTTTAGCATATCGCTGTTATACATATTAGTAGAGCCCTTAGGATCTTTGCTTGATTACCAGCGTTGTGATGGCGCTCACACTCGTGGGAGCCGGGTGATCTATAAGCACATCCTTATACAGGTCCCTATTCGTTGGACTATCGAGACAGGGCATCGATACTCCGGAGTAGACTAGCGTATGCGCTTCTCATCCCAGCGTGGGAGACGGTCTGTCCCACAGCCGTCAGTACGTCGTACTTGAGATAGTATGCGGGTGCTCGTTAGGTTACGAGTACACTGGACAGGACTCGTCGGGAACTGTTGGTTGGTATTATACCTATTGTCAGTTATCAGTTCCCAGGTGACATGAGTACAGCTTAGTCCGTTGACTTGACACTGTCACTTCGCCTCGAGTGTGTTCCCACTGCACTTTGATTACTACCCTACCACGGCTCAAAGGAGTCGTGTAAACAGGTAGTTTTTGGGTGCAGTCCCGAAGCGCTTGGAGGCAGTGACGGTTAGACAGGATTCGTCTCTCCCGGTATTGGGGGTTGACATCGCGCTGTATCCAGGAGAGCCATTACACGAGTAGTCCCTGGCCAGGGCAAGCGAGATATACTGGTAGGTTTCCAGTGTTATCTCAGGGTGTTCTGGGCTACACTCCGACACGACTTGTACCGCTATTAGGGGACTGACGTTCACCGCCCCCTAGGCCCGCCATGCGATGTATCAGACGAACAGACCGGACTGTACGGAGATTGTCACATACAGGCTCAGTAGGAGTTCAGATGGGGTTCACCTCGTCAGTCTTCTTATCGACATCTACCTGAGGACCGTTACGTACAGCTAGTGCCGCTTGCGGTCTGTGGTTAAACCCACTGCCAGCGTAGTGTCGAGTCTTTAGAGTCCCACACAGAGAGCTATTCGCCTTTAGGCAAAATGAGTAGAGGTCGCATGGTTTTGCGACAGGGTTCGTTCGCATCCGCGCACTTGTGCACGTTTGCTGTCCGGACAGTTTATACTAGCGGGCTTTGGTTTAAGCCGGATCCTAGTATATGATTTGGGATTGGTTTTTCTCATTGTATTCGTGTTCCTCGGATCACGAATGCGGGTGCGTATGCACAGTTGCTTGAGATTGAGGGAGAGGACCTTGATTAGGGTTAATGGCTATTGTCATTTTATTAACCCTAATGCTTATGTGTGTGTTATAGTTAATTGATAATTAGTTTGATAATTGTGTATGGTTATAGTTGTTGACCATTTGACCTCCTTGACTTGTTGACCTAGGTTGACACTTTGACCATCATCATTTCTTTTGGAAGATGCTTTTTGATCCTTGCAAATTGAAATGATAATGGTCATGTCATGATAAGCCATGACAATTATCTAGCTAATTATTTAATTAAAATAATATACACATATTAGTGAGAATGGTTCACATTATTCTCATTCTATCATTTCATTTCTCTCTCTTGTTCTTCCTCTCCCTCAAGCTCTCTCCCTCTCATGTGTTGAGAAACACTTGAGCTTGAGAAAAACCCTCTCTTGATCATCTTTACTCTCATCTAGGGTTGAAGGACTAGGACTTCTTGAACCCTAGTTACTTCTAGCTTGGAGTTGAAGCCAAAGGTTGAGGCTTTCGGGTGGATCTTTCTTTGACGGGAGAAGACGACATGGTGACCTCTTTCCACTACTCCAAGGAGCAAGGAGAGAAGGACTTAAAGCCCAAGGTATAACCTTTCTAGCACTTAGCTAGTTTCTAGTTAGCTTTAGCAAGTTTTTGTTTAGCAAAGATCCTTCATAGTCTAGTCCATGTTGTCTAAGCTCATAAAAATCCGATTTTTATTCCGTTTTCCGCCTCCCCGCAAGCACCGGGGTGGGCAACTTGGACTTACAGTGGTATCAGAGACTAACTAAATATAAACTAGCTAGGTAGTGAAGTGTAACGAAGTTCGAAACCGGAAAATCCAAAAACCGAGTTTTCAAAAAGCCTAGTTTCTGTTAAAAAAATTTCTGGTCAAAACAAAATTTGTTATACACCAAAAATCGTCTCAGGGTTTTCTAAAGAAAACCACCAAACCCGGTCCAGTGATTCGTCTAAACCGCCGCGGAACCGCCGCCGTTTGGACTCTTCACTGAGTCGAGTTTGGTGCAGTTTTCTTACGGCTTGGTTTTAGGATTTTTAAGATGGTTTATATGTGCCCAGATTTTCCAGAATAGAAATTTATTTTTGGGGGCCTATAAATCCGTATTTTTCCCGAACTTCACTACACTTTGACTATGACGGTTATATCTGTGATGTTTACATGTATTGAACATCGGCTAATCGCTATATGTCGATTAGTCGGGGTTATACATATCTGTGATCTGTGATTGATGATTGGTATGTGTATATGAATGGGTTGGATTGTCGCGGGTGAATAGCCGGGATGGATGTGAGATGAGTGTTGCTTTTTCTTTCATTCATTGTAATATGTAAATTGATGTAATATTATTATTTGTATGGCCGCGCAACCGGGTCGGGGTTGTAGCCGTCATTGTATAATTCTTTTTACTGTTTTTGCTCCTAGGATAGACCCATGGAGGGGGTGCACAAACTACCGGGTATCTCGAAGTGCCGAGTGGCCTACTCACGGTGGTGAGGAAGGTTGCTTCGCTTCGGGTACTTGGCGGGTAGTTTGCCGCACCCGTAGGGGTCTTGGGTGGGGTATTGGCTATTCACCGCGACCGTGTAATCCGCTTTTCGTTGCAGGCTCGAACGGATTGCGGATTCCTAGTATGTCCAATGTATTCATCTGTGATCTGTAATGTCTATCATTGCTATATATTTATATATGATAACTATTTAGGCGTTGCTTATGTTTTACAGCCGCGCTAGCCCAGCCCCCGCTCTGTCGTTAGTTAAGTAACCTAACGGGTGATGACGGGGCCCCGTGGCGAATGCGAATGGCATAAGCGTACGTCATATTTTGGTTGTTTTCTGCAATGGTAGGATTAAATGATGGGACGCATTAAAAGAACTAATGCAAGAAAATAAACCAAGTAAAAGTCGATTGGAACACTTTGAAAACCACTCGGTTCTTTTCAAAACCAAACTTTTAAACGCGGAGCTTGAACCACTCCTTTTAAAAGCTATCTCGTTCCATCGATTATATCAAGTTCACTACGTTCACGGTTTCGCCAAAACCATCCGTAGCCCTCCATCATTTCAGTTAAATATTCGGTAGTATTCAAGCTATGTATTTTGACCTCACGCCAAGGCATAGTGATTGGTAGCTGCCAGATATTTATCTGTTGCATAGATAGAATGCGTTGGTTTGAGACAGTCGTACTGCCATTTTGGCCTACGTCAAGGGTAGGTACGGGTGGGTTCAAATTAACCAGGATAATGATGGGAAGAACTTGACATGTGACTTATGACATTTTGACCTCACGCCAAGGTCATAAGAGCATGGGGCAAAAATCCACATCGGGAGTTTCATAAGTACTGAAACTTGCTAGCGCTGCATACCATTTAGAGTGTGATAATTCTGGTAGGATTCCTTCGGTTTTATCACGCGATGATATTTGGATCCCGATCCTACTTTGAGTATATGCTACTCCTCGGGAAAACTCCCACTTAACGATCAATGCTATAAACTTAGTAGGTGTCTAGAAAGGTGTTAGCGGGGCTACGCCCCCAGGGAAAAGAGGTTACTTAATTAAGGAACTTCGCGAAAGTGTTGGAAAACCTCCCTCGAAGTACCGACACTGGCCTGGCTGAACGGTTAAGCAAGTATTGTACGGTGAGAGTGATCCTGACTAATCCTTTCTTTACGGTTTGAGAAGGGATTCGAGAGACAGTGGGAGCCATCCAGTTTAGACAAACTAAAAACCACTCTAAACTTGCAAGAGCATCATGCTAAAGTGTTTCTTTTCTCTCTCCTAATTGCAGCGACCATTCAACATGACCGGACTTAAGTTATTACTAGATAAAAACATATTGACAGGGCCAAACTACAAAGATTGGCTCAGGAATGTCAAGATGGCAATCACTTACGACAAGCTGGGGTATCTCCTTACCACCAAAGCTCCCCCTGTCCCAGGTCCCAAAACCAGTGTCGTAGATAGGGAAATCTACAAGACCAGGGAAATAGATTGCGCGAAGGCCAAATGCCTCGTACTTGCCTCGATGGACAACGAACATCAGAGGAGGAACGAGAATATGGACCTAGAGTCCATATTTCTTCATACAAAAGAACTGTATGGAGAGCAGTCTCGTATCGCAAGATACGAAGTGTCGAAGAAGTTGTTTTCGGCAAGGTTGGCCGTCGGATCATCGGTAGCGGAACACGTGCTTAAGATGATTGGCTACATTGAGGAGCTCATGGACCTTGGAACCACGTTGGAGAATGAACTCTATACTGATTTGATTCTCCAGTCCCTTCCTTCCACTTACGCCAGTTTATTCTTAACTTCAACATGCAAGGAAAGGAGGTTGAACTTTCCGAGCTTCTGAACATGTTGAGGAGTGCTGAGGGCACCCTACAGAAGGGTAGGGAGACATCCACTTTGTTTGTAGGAGGATCTTCCTCTTCTAGGTCCAGGGCGAAAGCCAAGGGCAAGAAGAAGAAAGCCCCCGCCAAACCAAGAGGCGGTGTCGGTAAAGTGGATACGATGGGAAAAGGTAAAGCAACAAAGATAGCGGGAAAGTTAGTGGGGAAGGAAGAATGCTTCTATTGTCACAAAAGTGGTCACTGGAAACAGGATTGCAAGGCTTGGAAAGCCAGAACACAGGATTTGAAGCGAGTTGCAGCTTCAGCTTCAGGTGTGTATGTTATTGAAAACTGTCTATCAATAAACTCTACATCCTGGGTATTGGATACCGGATCAGGATCTCATATCTGTAATTCTTTGCAGGCGTTGAGAAAGCGTAGAGTTTTGAAGACAGGTGACATGACCCTCAGAGTTGCAAACGGTGCTAGCATGGATGCTAAGGCCGTGGGGGACTATCACCTGGGATTGTCGGATGGACATTTTTTGGTTTTGCGTAGTTGTTATTATGAACCAAATGCAACCTGTAATATCATTTCTGTATCTTTATTATCTAAAGAAGGTTATGATTTGCATTTGTAAGTAATGTAGTGAACATTCACCTTAATCAAGTTTTGATTGGGTCAGGTACATTGAACAACGGTATATACGTATTAAACCAGCCACAGATTTTCAATAACCAGAATACACACAAAAGAAAGTCTCCAGAAATCGATAAAACTTTCTTATGGCATTGTAGACTGGGTCACATCAATGAGAGAAGGTTGACTTAGTTACATGCAGAAGGATATTTGGATTCGTTCGAATATCAATCGTATGCAACTTGTCAATCCTGTCTCAAAGGAAAGATGACAAAGACTCCGTTCACTGGACACGGAGTAAGAGCGAGCGAGCTCTTGGGACTCGTACATAGCGACGTGTGCGGTCCAATGTCTACACATGCACGAAGCGGTTATTCTTACTTCATTACTTTTACGGATGATTTCTCAAGGTTCGGACATGTCTTCTTAATGAAGCATAAATCTGAAGCTTTTGATAAGTTCCAGGAATATAAGAATGAAGTAGAAAAACAAACAGGCAAAAGTATCAAGGCACTGAGATCTGATCGAGGTGGTGAATACTTGAGTGCCGAGTTCCTGGGTTACTTAAAAGAGAATGGAATTCTCTCTCAGTTTACTCCTCCATACACTCCGCAACATAACGGTGTATCGGAGAGACGGAACCGAACCCTATTGGATATGGTACGGTCCATGATGAGTAACGCTGAGTTGCCGCGATCGTTCTGGGGATATGCGCTAGAAACAGCTGCATACCTTTTGAACCGTGTTCCCACTAAGACTGTGCCCACCACACCATATGAGTTATGGAGTGGGAAGAAACCCTATCTTCAATACTTGAAGATTTGGGGATGTCCAGCTTATGTCAAAAAGCAGCATGCGGACAAACTAGAGGCACGCTCAGTACTGTGCAAGTTTGTGGGATACCCAAAGAACTCCAGGGGGTATCTTTTCTATTACGCAGAGGAACAAAAAGTCCTTGTTTCTCGTAATGCCCATTTTCTGGAACATCAGTTCTTAGAAAAAGAAATAAGTGGGAGCGCAATAGAACTGGAAGAAATTCCAGAACCACAAGCTATTACTGAAAGCCTAGTAGAACCAGAGGGTTCGAAAGATCAGGACATTCCCCCGCCACTCCGCAGGAGTAGTAGGCAGTCTCATCCGCCCGAGAGATACTACGGTTTTCTCATTGACGGGGATAGCGAGGATTGCATCATAGACTTTGATGAGCCTACTAGCTTCCAGCAAGCCATTCAGAGCGTCGACTCGGTCAAATGGCTGGATGCAATGCGGACCGAAATGGAGTCCATGTACACCAACAAAGTATGGACGTTGGACATTGCTCCAGATGGGTAAAACCCGTAGGATGCAAGTGGATCTTCAAAAGGAAGATTGGTGTAGATGGACAGGTTGAGACCTATAAAGCTAGACTGGTAGCAAAGGGTTTTCGTCAGCGACCTGGTTTGGACTATGACGAAACCTTTTCTCCAGTAGCTATGCTGAAATCCATTCGGATCCTTCTTGCCATTGCTGCCTTCCACGATTATGAGATTTGGCAGATGGACGTAAAGACAGCTTTTCTAAATAGACATTTAGAGGAGTGTGTCTATATGGATCAGCCAGAGGGTTTCATTCAGAGTGGGAGCAGCGGAAAGGTGTGCAAGTTGCTTAAGTCCATTTATGGACTGAAGCAGGCATCGCGGAGTTGGAACATCTGTTTTGATGAGACGGTCAAGGAATTTGGCTTTATCAAAAATCCAGATGAACCATGCATCTATTGTAGATTTGTAGCGAGAACTGTAGTATTCCTCGTTTTATACGTGGATGACATTCTCTTAATAGGAAATGACATTCCTATGCTACAATCTGTCAAGGGGTTCTTGTCACACAGGTTCTCCATGAAAGACCTGGGTGATGACTCATACATTCTGGGTATCCGGATCTACCGTGACAGATCCAAGAGGATATTAGGACTTTCGCAGTCCAGGTACATCGACACCATACTGAAGAGATTCAGTATGGAAGATTCCAAGCGCGGTAATCTACCGGCTTGTCACGGGATCACCCTCTCCAAAGAGATGTCTCCCAAGACTGATTTGGAGAGGGATCGCATGTCTGTTATACCCTACGCTTCTGCGGTAGGCTCTATAATGTATGTGATGTTGTGTACCAGACCGGATGTGGCTTATGCACTGAGTGTGGTAAGCAGGTATCAGTCAAACCCTGGGGAGAAACATTGGATAGCAGTGAAGAACATTCTCAAGTACTTGAGAAGGATTAAGGAGATGTTCTTGGTGTATGGCGGAAAAGACCTGCAGATTGAGGCCTTTGCTGACTCCAGCTTCCAGAGTGACAAGGATGATTCCAAGTCCATGTCGGGTTTTGTCTTTACCCTCAATGGAGGGGCAGTGTGTTGGAAGAGCTACAAACAGGAAACCGTTGCTGACTCGACTATGGAAGCGGAATACATCGCTGCATCTGATGCCGCAAAAGAAGCTGTCTGGATGAGGAAGTTCTTGAGAGAACTTCAGGTGGTTCCGTCCATTGTTGACCCAATACCTCTGTATTGCGACAACAACGGGGCTATAGCTTTAGCGAAGGAACCCAGGTCCCATCAGAAATCCAAACACATCTTAAGGCAGTATCACCTGATCAGGGAGATCGTAGATCGCCAGGAGATCGAGGTCCGGAGAGTTGCATCAGAGGATAACACTGCAGATCCATTCACCAAGGCCTTGCCCCAGACTCAGTTCGAGCGGCTGATCGAGATGATAGGCCTTTGATACGCCAGTACATGGCCTTAGTGCAAGTGGGAGATTGTTAGTGTATATGCCCTAGAGGCCATTACTGTATCATACTAGTTTGTATATTACTTGATGGAAGCTTGGGATATTCACAGTTGTATATACAATCTTGCTCGAAATGGTAGTATGCTACTTGGTTTGTCTCTGCTTTAATATGTGCATGTGTTTCTTTTAGCATATCGCTGTTATACATATTAGTAGAGCCCTTAGGATCTTTGCTTGATTACCAGCGTTGTGATGGCCCTCACACTCGTGGGAGCTGGGTGATCTATAAGCACATCCTTATACAGGTCCCTAGTCGTTGGACTATCGAGACAGGGCATCGATACTCCGGAGTAGACTAGCGTATGCGCTTCTCATCCCAGCGTGGGAGACGGTCTGTCCCACAGCCGTCAGTACGTCGTACTTGAGATAGTATGCGGGTGCTCGTTAGGTTACGAGTACACTGGACAGGACTCGTCGGGAACTGTTGGTTGGTATTATACCTATCGTCAGTTATCAGTTCCCAGGTGACATGAGTACAGCTTTGTCCGTTGACTTGACACTGTCACTTCGCCTCGAGTGTGTTCCCACTGCACTTTGATTACTACCATACCACGGCTCAAAGGAGTCGTGCAAACAGGTAGTTTTTGGGTGCAGTCCCGAAGCGCTTGGAGGCAGTGACGGTTAGACAGGATTCGTCTCTCCCGGTATTGGGGGTTGACATCGCGCTGTGTCCAGGAGAGCCATTACACGAGTAGTCCCTGGCCAGGGCAAGCGAGATATACTGGTAGGTTTCCAGTGTTATCTCAGGGTGTTCTGGGCTACACTCCGACACGACTTGTACCGCTATTAGGGGACTGACGTTCACCGCCCCCCTAGGCCCGCCATGCGATGTATCAGACGAACAGACCAGACTGTTCGGAGATTGTCACATACAGGCTCAGTAGGAGTTCAGATGGGGTTCACCTCGTCAGTCTTCTTATCGACATCTACCTGGGGACCGTTACATACAGCTAGTGCCCCTTGCGGTCTGTGGTTAAACCCACTGCCAGCGTAGTGTTGAGTCTTTAGAGTCCCACACAGAGAGCTATTCGCCTTTATGCAAAATGAGTAGAGGTCGCATGGTTTTGCGACAGGGTTCGTTCGCATCCGCGCACTTGTGCACGTTTGCTGTCCGGACAGTTTATACTAGCGGGCTTTGGTTTAAGCCGGATCCTAGTATATGATTTAGGATTGGTTTTTCTCATTGTATTCGTGTTCCTCGGATCACGAATGCGGGTGCGTATGCACAGTTGCTTGAGATTGAGGGAGAGGACCTTGATTAGGGTTAATGGCTATTATCATTTTATTAACCCTAATGCTTATGTGTGTGTTATAGTTAATTGATAATTAGTTTGATAATTGTGCATGGTTATGGTTGTTGACCATTTGACCTCCTTGACTTGTTGACCTAGGTTGACACTTTGACCATCATCATTTCTTTTGGAAGATACTTTTTGATCCTTGCAAATTGAAATGATAATGGTCATGTCATGATAAGCCATGACAATTATCTAGCTAATTATTTAATTAAAATAATATACACATATTAGTGAGAATGGTTCACATTATTCTCATTCTATCATTTCATTTCTCTCTCTTGTTCTTCCTCTCCCTCAAGCTCTCTCCCTCTCATGTGTTGAGAAACACTTGAGCTTGAGAAAAACCCTCTCTTGATCATCTTTACTCTCATCTAGGGTTGAAGGACTAGCACTTCTTGAACCCTAGTTACTTCTAGCTTGGAGTTGAAGCCAAAGGTTGAGGCTTTCGGGTGGATCTTTCTTTGACGGGAGAAGACGACAAGGTGACCTCTTTCCACTACTCCAAGGAGCAAGGAGAGAAGGACTTAAAGCCCAAGGTATAACCTTTCTAGCACTTAGCTAGTTTCTAGTTAGCTTTAGCAAGTTTTTGTTTAGCAAAGATCCTTCATAGTCTAGTCCATGTTGCCTAAGCTCATAAATATCCGATTTTTATTCCGTTTTCCGCCTCCCCGCAAGCACCGGGGAGGGAAACTTGGACTTACATACCATACCATACGGCCTCTACAACGTTTCGCCCGATCTTGGGAAACTCTCTGTGTGGAACTCTAAAGACTCGTCAATACGCTGGCAGTGGGTTTAACCACAAGCACGTCAGTGGCACTAGCTGTACGTAACGACTACCCGGGTATTGATCGAAATGGAGGCCGACGAGCGAATTCATCCTGAAACCCTATTGAGCCTGACAGTGACAATATCCGTACAGTCCGTTCCGTTCGTCTATGAGTATCGCATATCGAGCCTAGGGGTGGTAAATGTCAGACCCCTAATAGCGGTATAAGTCGGGTCGGAGTGTATCCCAGAACACCCTGAAACTACTGGAATACCTACCAGTATATCTCACTTGCCCTGGCCAGGGACTTTGTGTAATGGCTCTCTAGGCACAGCGCGATATCACCCCCAATACCGGGAGAGACGAATCCCCTGCCGATCCGCTCACTGCCTCCATGTGGCTCAGGACGGTACCCAACTAAAACCTATTTGCACGACTCCTTTGAGCCGTGGTAGGGTAGTAATCAAAGCACAGTGGGAAATCACACGAGACAAATGACGATCTCAGGTCGATTGACTAACCTGTATACATGTCACCAGGGAACTGCTATCTGACGATAGATATAATACCAACTAGCATGTTCCCGCCGAGTCCGTCCGTTGTACTCATAACCCAATGAGCACATTTATACGTCTTGGGTGAACCAACTGACACCAATGGCTTGTGAGACTGGCCATCGCTCCTCGTCGGGGTCTCGATCCGTATACGCTAGTCTACTCTCGGAGTATCGATGCCCAGTCTCGAAACTCCCACGACTAGGGACACTTTAAGGATGTGCTTATAGACTACCCAACTCTCACGTATATGATCGCCAACATACTGCTGGTAGTCAAGCAAGAATCCTATGGGCTCTATCAACATGTAATAGTGATCTGTAATGTTACCTGAAGCATGTACATGATGATAAAGACAAACCAGATAGCATACTATCATCTCGAGTAAGACTGTTCTACCGGTATAGGTCATCCCTCAATCATTGCAATCACGTGCCTGCGATCCAATAATTGACTTGAGGGCACTATAGCCAACAATCTCCCACTTGCACTTAAAGCTAATTATTGCGATGCCGCATACTCGCAGCCCGTGTGATACCGAACACCCAACTCCTCTACTGATCAGTCTCACAAAGCTCGTTTGTAAAACTATTGCGTTCGAGAAATAGCCTCAGTGAGTGGATCCGCGCTGATATTTCTTTCTATGTCTCACTTTATCTTAAGTTCGCGGAGAAAGCCATCTCCCGAAATGAGCAATACCTGTCTTAGAATATGTCTGGATATCTGATGGGACCCATTTCACAAATGAACTCCAAATCCAGCAAATTTCTTAGACTGTATCGTCAACTGAATTTAACCAGTATCCTGTGTTGGAGATAGTGCCCTCAGAGTCAATTATTGGATCGCAGGTACGTGATTGCAATGATTGCGGAGGACCTATACCGGTAGGACAGTCTTACTCGAGATGATAGTATGCTATCTGGTTTGCCTTTATCAGTCGTGTACATGTTCAGGTGACTGATTATATGTTACACTTTGATAGAGCCCTTAGGATCTTGCTTTACCACCAACTGTATGATGGCGATCATATACGTGAGAGTTGGGTGGTTTATATGCATATCCTTAATTGTGGTCCCTAGTCGTGGGAGTTTCGAGACAGGGCATCGATACTCCGGAGTAGACTAGTGTATACAGTCGAGACCTCGAGGAGGGGCGGTGGCCGGTCTCACAAGCCACTGGTGTCAGTTGGATCACCTAAGATGTATACAGGTGCTCATTGGGTTATGAGTACACCGGACAGGACTCGCCGGGAATCTGCTAGTTGGTATTATACATATCGTCAGATAGCAGTTCCCTGGTGACATGTGTACAGGTTAGTTCATCGACCTGAGGTCATCATTTGTCTCGTGTGAGTTCCCACTGTGCTTTGATTTCTATCCTACCACGGCTCAAAGGAGTCGTGCAAACAGGTAGTTTTTGGGTACAGTCCCGAGCCATATGGAGGCACGTGAGTGGATCGGCAGGGGATTCGTCTCTCCCGGTATTGGGGGCGAGATCGTGCTGTGTCTAGGAGAGCCATTATACATAGCCCACGGCCGTGGCAGGAGATTTACTGGTAGGTACTCCAGTAGTATCTCAGGGTGTTATTGGGCTACACTCCGACATGACTTATACTGCTATTGGGGGTCTGAGTTACTAGCCCCCTAGGTAGATATGCGATACTCATTGACGAACGGACCGGACTGTATATACATTGTCACTGTTAGGCTCAGTAGGGTTTCCGGATGAGTTCGCTCATCGGCCTCCCTTGAGGTCAGTCCATGGGCAGCCGTTACGCATTGCTAGTGCCGCTGACGGTTTGTGGTTAAACCCACTGCCAGGGTACTGACGAGTCATTAGAGTCCCACAGACAGTTTCCCAAGTTCGGGCGAAACGTTGTAGAGGCCGTATGGTTTTATGGCAGGGTTCGGAAAATGCACGTGCGTTTACGCACGTGTTATTTTTCGGGCAGATGATACTGGTCAGCTTTGGTTTAAGCCGGATCCGAGTATTTTATTGAGTAGTTATAATATCTTTGTTTCAGTTGCATTTGTATTCGGTCGTAATACAAATGCGGGTATATTTATACAGTTACGGGTTATCCTGAAATTCGTTTCGGGATCACTTTTGGAAGTTGCCAGTTTCCAGTTTTCTATCAGCCGTCTTTTAACATTCGGTTAAAGACGGATTTATCTTTTCTTGAGATGGGTGTGGAAGTTTCTAGAAGCATCTAGATGAGGTGACTGGGTTAAATGGTGTTGTGTTTTCATTGGTTGCTTTTGGTGTGTTCACACTTTGTGTTCACACTAGAGATATTTGTTTGTGTTCACACATGATATTTTCTTGTGGTCACCTCCCCTCTCCTACACTCACCCCCCACCTCTATATATGGCCGGCCCCCTCTCCTCCTCCTCACTCACTCACTTGAGAGAAAAGATTATGGTTGTTGAAAGAAAAGATTAAAGTTTTGGATACATGGAAATTTCATAGTTCATTTCTCATTCCATTTCATTTCGAGTGGCAACTTCATTAACCGATCGTCCACAGATTTGGACGAAGTGTGACAAAGTCATCTACTCATTCTCTACATCATTCTTGGTCGTCTCTTTTAGCAAACTTGACGACCGAGTTGCCTCGAGTCAGAGGCGGGAGCCCGTTTAAAGAATCGTCGACGTGGTGCCACCTGGAAGAGCAGATCGGAGATCGATGAGATCGGAGCAGCCGCAACGGAGCGTGGGATGATGGTTAAAGAATGAAGGACTCGGATCGTTCGGTATAACCTTTCTACTCTCTTTACAGTTTGTTAGTTTAGCAATAATGGCAGATCCGGGTTAAAGTATACGATAGCGCCAGTTAAAAGTTTTTTGTTCCGCATTTGGCGTCTGTAGACGGCCGGGGCGCTAACGTACACTTACAGTGGTATCAGAGCCTCACCATTTTGCTTTACTAACTTGTGCTAACGCGTTTAAAATATCGATCGAACCAGATATCGAAAAACACAATTTTCAAGCTTCACAGTTTCTGTCGATTTTAAATGATGTCCTAAAATTATTCTACATATCACAGAAAGTTGTGCAGGGTTTTAGAAGCACACCGACCAAATTTGAGCAAGTGATTCCACCAAACCGCTGCGGAATCGCGGCCAAACCCATAGTTTGGCCGCGCTTCCGCGGCCGTTCTGTTGAATCAGTGCACCAAATTTGCACAGTGTCTTCTCTGTTGGAATTTGGGGTTTTTGGTATATATCTTTTGGGCCCAGATTTTGTTACTGTTCACCAGTTGTTCGTGGGGCCCACTTCGTGATATTTAGTCGATCGAAATTTAAACATGTTAGTTTACAGTGCTTACATTATATCTCCGACCGGGAATGTCATTTGATCGGTAAACCGCGTCTGATTGGTATAGTTCTTTTAGACGGGTTTGCGAACGTGACATTCGCGTTGATGTTCTGTGTTGTGCTGTGATGTTGCGGATTTGTCATGGTGGATAGCAGTGTGCAATGATAGTGCAGTTTGGATTTATTTGTACATTTGATATTGCGGGGCGAGCGTCCAACATGTGGACTGCCGTCACTGCCTGTTGTATAATATTCTTTTGGGGCACGACCAGGTTGCGGTCGATGTACCTGTTGTACTATTTTTCATTACTGTACTAGGTTTTGCCCCGCGACGGAGTGCACGGATAGCCGGGTTCTGAGGGACAACGGGTCCGCATCTCATGGCTTTGAGAGGCAGAGGGGCCTCACTCTAGAATTGGCAGACTATTCGCCGCACTCGTAGGGGGTACAGGTTGACCCAAGGAGGGGTGCCCAAGATTACCGGATTCCGTGAAGTGCTGGGTGGTCCATTCACTTTGCTGTAGGGGGCTGCCTCGCTTCAGGTTTTGGCGGGTAACTTGCCGCACCCGTAGGGGTCTAGCTTTCATTGCACAGGCTATCCACACGACCCGGGGAACCTCGGGTTTCAGCAGCGGCTCTGTGAAACTCGGGGATCCCAGATTATCTGTATTGTTCTGTGATGCTTATTGCTTTTCTGTAATGTTGCATATTATCACGCCTGGAGCGATTATTGTATATTGGTTTATATACTATTAGATGTTGTATATGTTTTACACCCGCGCTAGTCCAGTCCCCGCTCTGTCGTTAGTTAAGTAACCTAACGGGTGATGACGGGACCCAGTGACGAATGCGGATGGCATATACGTACATTTTATTTTCGTTCTTTTCTGGTGTGATTTATTGATGGGACTGCGTTGATTCTGATCAATGCAAAGTAAAACAAACCTGTTTACAGTTGTTGGAATAAATTTAAAAAGTGTTATTGCAAAGACGTTTCCTTTTGTTATGCATAGCGGTATTCAGTGGAATATCCTGCACCTCATTCGACAGGGCAAGGGCCGATATCCCTTCATCGGGACTGACCCCTTGGGCAAAAGTTTGCGTCAGGGTAATAACTTTACTATAGTCGATTACAAGTTGCTTTGCATCGCGGTATTCAGTGGAATATCCTGCACCTCATTCCACGAGGAAAGAGCCGAGATCCCTTCATCGGGAATGACCTCTTTAGCAAAAGGTTTTCGCCACTATATTTTAAAAAGCTATCAGGTTCCTTCAGCGATATCAAGTTCACTACGTTAAAGGTTTTTTCGCCAAAAACCAGCCGTAGCCCTCCGTCACTTCTTTTGGGTATTCAGTAGTATTCAAGCTATGTATTTTGACCTAACGCCAAGGCATAGTGTTTGGTAGCTGCTGGGTATTCAATTGTTGCATAGATAGATGAGTTGGTTTGGGACAGCCGTTCTGCCATTTTGACCTAACGCCAAGGGCATGTGCGGGTGGGTTCAAATTAACAAGATAGTGACGGGTAGAACTTGGCATGTGACTTATGACATTTTGACCTAACGCCAAGGTTATAAGAGCATGGGGCAAAAATCATATCGGGAGTTTCTAAAGAAACTGAAACTTGTCAAGTATGCGCATACCTTCTGGAGTATGAGTAACGTGGATGCATTCCATCACGTTATCATGCGATGAGAGTTGGATCCCGATTCCCACTGATGAGTTGGTTTACTCTTCGGGTGATCCCGATTGATTCTTCTTTCAGGTTTGGAGGAGAATTTGACAGGACAGTGGGAGGTTTCCGGATTAGATAAAGTGATAACCATTCTGATCTAGGTTAGAGTGCACGCAGAGTGTTTCTTTTCTCTCTCTCTTTGGCAGCGACCTTTGACCGACCCTAGACTATGACTCAGTGACCAAGTTGACCGAACCTTCTTAAAATACTGGTTTTTGGATTGTCTGAGTTGCATAAGTCATTACCACTCCTTCTTTTACCCTTTGCATTTCTCAGAACACCTGTTTTACTACGGACATCCACTTCCATTGGATAGATCCATCGTATGGTTATATACGAACTCGGAGGGATTTCTTCGAGGATAGATCAAGGTTCAGGAGAAATAGAATTGGTTTATTCAGTTGTCTTTTATTATCACCTTCTCTCAGGTTGCGAGGGCTCCTTGGTTTAGGAGAGTACACCTATTACGCTTATTGGATAGTCTTATTCCAAACCATAGGCAGGTGCCGAAAGGTAGGGAATGAAGAAAACCAATTAGCCTAAGTAGGGTGTGCAAAAGGTAATATGTAAAGACAAAATAAAGGGATTAGAAAGAGGGCAAAGTAAATTGCGACAGTTATCATTCACGACCAAACCGCATACATCGTCGCCACTCCTATTTCACCTTTAAAAGAATAAGGTATTATTCAGTTGTCTTTTATCATCAACTTCTCTCAAGATGCGAGTACTCCTTGGTTTAGGAGGGTACACCTATTATGCTTACTGGATAGTCTTCTTCCAAACCATAGGCTGGTGCCGAACGGTAGGAAAGGAAGAAAACCATTTAGCTTAACGATGGTGTACAGAAGGTAATGACTAAAGACAAATAAAGGGACTTGGAGAGATGGCAGAGAAATATACGGTTATAGTCATGAATTGGATTATGGAAGAGGCATTGCTATGAATACCAGGATACCCCTATGAAACATTTTCATGTTTCAGTGCATTGTTAAAGGAAAACTATTTTCCCGATTAGATACTTACTCCAAGGGCATGTATTTACCAGGTTTCATTCTCATATCTGTATGGTTTTACAGATGATGAGTGGGAGTAAGTTATTGGGAATTAGGTGATTATCCTCATTATATCGGAATTCGTTGTAATTGGTGATATTTGAGGAAATCGCCAGGGTACAGTTTTCAACCTACGACGCACGGGTTTTGAGTTGTTTAACTCAGCGGACTTATACAGAGTATTGTATGTTGTCCAAGTGTCCATCAGGACAAAGGGGTAGGTCCTCGTTCTATGTTCTGTTTACATATGACTTCTCTATTTAGACAAGTGTTTCGTAGAAATACAATGTCTAAGTTTTGAGAAGTTGTGGGTATAAGAATAAAGTAGAGAACCAGGTATCACAAGTATCGGGATTCTTCAAAGAGATCGAAGATGTAGATTCTTGTGATTGGTATTCAGATGATAGTGATGATTTTGAGAAACGTGTTTCTCTTTCAGGTTACTCATAATTGGATGGATTCCTAAGTTGAGTAATGCTGATTAGCCTCTTTCCATTAAGTTGATATGCACTGGAGACAGCTGCATGATTGAATCTGGTTCCAATTAAATAAAGTGCCAAAGTTTCTATATTGGATATAGAATAGTTTGTACCTTAAAAGATGTTAAGGTACGGGGAGTTCTCCAGCTTATGCTTAAAACCAGACTCTGGATAACTCAGGGCACGTTTCTGTAATGGCTGTTTGTGGGTTGACCCTGGCTATGACGAGGGTTGATATTCTATCATTTGGAAGATCAATAGTGATATTGTTCTTGACTCGCCACAGTTTTAGTAAAATGGACTTTTTCAGAAAACGGTAGTGGGAGTATGGTAGAACTGGAAGCGATTCCAGAACCGCAAACGATTACGGAAAATTTAATAGGACCTATATATTCAATCAGGTTTGATATTCCAATAGCCACTCTGCAGATATGGTGGGTAACCTCAGACACCCGAAAGGTACTTCGGTAGCCTCAAGGACGGTGACAGGGAGGTTCTTATCTACCCAGACTTGACACTACTGATGTTCCAGGCTATGAGACCCGGTAGGAGGGTTGTCGTAGTCAGTGGGAGCTGCGAAAACATAGTGGGCAAGTAGCTTATGTCTATTTATAGACTTGAGCAGTTATAGCGGAGATAGATCATCTAATTTTGATGTGACAGTCATGGGTTTGACTTCAATCAGGATAGGGGATGGATCTGTTAAGAAGGTAGTAGGGTGTGATGTCATGGTATCTGGATGACATACACAGAGTAGGAAGTAAAATTCCTATACTACGATCGGTTGTACTGTGGTCGTCACACAGTTGTTTCTCCAGACAGGATATGGATATAATATTTGACATTCTGGTTTCTAGATCTATGGTTTTAGATCTGGATTTGGATAGTTTCCCAATGTGGGTACCTTGACAGTATTCTAATGGTTTTTAGAATAGATGACTCCTGGTAAGGTGGTGTACCTGCAGGTAATGGAGTCACCCTCTCTAAAGGTGTCTTACAGACTAAAGGGGAGAGGGAAGTGCATGATTGGCAGATCACTTGCTTAGGCAATTGAGTCAATCGTGAGATGTCAAGTACCACACCAGATGTTGTTTTTACACTAGTTGCAATAAGTTTGTATTAATCCAATCCTGGAGAAACATAAGGATGCAGTTTTAGAACATAAGTACATGTTCTACGGATTTGATGACGGCGGCCTCCTCCGGGAGACGATTATCATTCCAGGCTTCAAAGGTGACGTGGATGACAGAGTGATTGTCAACGTTTTAGTTTTCCCTCTGACGAGGGACAGTATTATGGACATGTGGTCCAAGAGGATACTGTGGGTGGCATGGTGCCGGATACTGATTAGGTTCAGTGATCGATACAGTCTAAGAAGTTTGGATTTGGAGTTCATTTATGAACTAGGTCCCATCAGATATCCAGACATATTCTAAGACAGGTATTACTCGATTTGGGAGATGTCTTTCTCCGCGAACTTGAGATTAAGAGAGACACAGAAAGAAACATCTAGGCGGATCCACTCACTGAGGCTATTTCTCGAACACAATAGTTTTACAAACGGGCTTTGTGAAACTGATTAGTAGAGGAGTTGGATGTTCGATTTCACACGGGCTGTGAGTAGTCGACATCGCAATAATTAGCCTTGAGTGCAAGTGGGAGATTGTTGGAGATAGTGCCCTCAGAGTCAATTATTGGATCGCAGGTACGTGATTGCAATGATTGCGGAGGACCTATACCGGTAGGACAGTCTTACTCGAGATGATAGTATGCTATCTGGTTTGCCTTTATCAGTCGTGTACATGTTCAGGTGACTGATTACATGTTACACTTTGATAGAGCCCTTAGGATCTTGCTTTACCACCAACTGTATGATGGCGATCATATACATGAGAGTTGGGTGGTTTATATGCATATCCTTAATTGTGGTCCCTAGTCGTGGGAGTTTCGAGACAGGGCATCGATACTCCGGAGTAGACTAGTGTATACAGTCGAGACCCCGACGAGGGGCGGTGGCCGGTCTCATAAGCCACTGGTGTCAGTTGGATCACCTAAGATGTATACAGGTGCTCATTGGGTTATGAGTACACCGGACAGGACTCGCCGGGAATCTGCTAGTTGGTATTATACATATCGTCAGATAGCAGTTCCCTGGTGACATGTGTACAGGTTAGTTCATCGACCTGAGGTCGTCATTTGTCTCGTATGAGTTCCCACTGTGCTTTGATTTCTACCCTACCACGGCTCAAAGGAGTCGTGCAAACAGGTAGTTTTTGGGTACAGTCCTGAGCCATATGGAGGCACGTGAGTGGATCGGCAGGGGATTCGTCTCTCCCGGTATTGGGGGCGAGATCGTGCTGTGTCTAGGAGAGCCATTACACATAGCCCATGGCCGTGGCAGGAGATTTACTGGTAGGTACTCCAGTAGTATCTCAGGGTGTTATTGGGCTACACTCCGACACGACTTATACTGCTATTGGGGGTCTGACGTTACTAGCCCCCTAGGTAGATATGCGATACTCATTGACGAACGGACCGGACTGTATATACATTGTCACTGTTAGGCTCAGTAGGGTTTCCGGATGAGTTCGCTCATCGGCCTCCCTTGAGGTCAGTCCATGGGCAGCCGTTACGCATTGCTAGTGCCGCTGACGGTTTGTGGTTAAACCCACTGCCAGGGTACTGATGAGTCATTAGAGTCCCCCACAGACAGTTTCCCAAGTTCGGGCGAAACGTTGTAGAGGCCATATGGTTTTATGGCAGGGTTCGGAAAATGCATGTGCGTTTACGCACGTGTTATTTTTCGGGCAGATGATACTGGTCGGCTTTGGTTTAAGCCGGATCCGAGTAATTTATTGAGTAGTTATAATATCTTTGTCTCAGTTGCATTTGTATTCGGTCGTAATACAAATGCGGGTATATTTATACAGTTACGGGGTTATCCTGAAATTCGTTTCGGAATCACTTTTGGAAGTTGCCAGTTTCCAGTTTTCTATCAGCCGTCTTTTAACATTCGGTTAAAGACGGATTTATCTTTTCTTGAGATGAGTGTGGAAGTTTCTAGAAGCATCTAGATGAGGTGACTAGGTTAAATGGTGTTGTGTTTTCATTGGTTGCTTTTGGTGTGTTCACACTTTGTGTTCACACTAGAGATATTTGTTTGTGTTCACACTAGAGATATTTGTTTTGGTCACCTCCCCTCTCCTACACTCACCCCCCCACCTCTATATATGGCCGGCCCCCTCTCCTCCTCCTCACTCACTCACTTGAGAGAAAAGATTATGGTTGTTGAAAGAAAAGATTAAAGTTTTGGATACATGGAAATTTCATAGTTCATTTCTCATTCCATTTCATTTCGAGTGGCAACTTCATTAACCGATCGTCCACGGATTTGGACGAAGTGTGACAAAGTCATCTACTCATTCTCTACATCATTCTTGGTCGTCTCTTTTAGCAAACTTGACGACCGAGTTGCCTCGAGTCAGAGGCGGGAGCCCGTTTAAAGAATCGTCGACGTGGTGCCACCTGGACGAGCAGATCGGAGATCGATGAGATCGGAGCAGCCGCAACGGAGCGTGGGATTATGGTTAAAGAACGAAGGACTCAGATCGTTCGGTATAAACTTTCTACTCTCTTTATAGTTTGCTAGTTTAGCAATAATGGCAGATCCGGGTTAAAGTATACGATAGCGCCAGTTAAAAGTTTTTTGTTCCGCATTTGGCGTCTGTAGACGGCCGGGACGCTAACGTAGACTTACATCCTGCGCCATGCCTCCCTCAGTATCCGCTTGGACCACCTTTCCAAACTACTGCCCCTCGTCAGATGGAAAACTATAACTCTGACAGTCACTCTGTCATCCAGGTCACCTTGGAAGCCTGGAATGATAACTGTCTCCCGAAGGAGGCTGTCATTATCAAATCCCTAGAACATCCACTTATGTTCATAAACTTATTCCGAACGTTTCTCCAAGATTGGATTAATATAAACTTATTACATTTACTGCAAAAACAACATCTGGTGTGGTACTTGACATCTCATGATTAAGTCAATTGCCTAAGCAAGTGATATGCCAATAATGCACACCCCTCTCCCCTTTAGTCTGTAAGACACCTTTAGAGAGAGTGACTCCATCACTTGCAGGTACACCACCATGTCAGGAATCGTCCATTCTAAAACACCTTTAGAATGTTGTCCAAGTACCCAGATTGGGACACTCCCCAAATCTAGATCTAAAACCATAGATCTAGTGACCATAATGCATAATATTATATCCATATCCTATGTGGAGAAACCACTGTGTGACAACCACAGTATAACCGATCGTAGTATAGGAACATCACTTCCTACAATGTGTATGTCATCCAAATACCAGGACATACCACCCTACTACCTTCTTAACAGATCCATCTCCTATTCTGATGAAGTCAAAGCCTATGACTGTCACATCAAAATTTGATGATCTATCTCCGCTATACCTGCTTTAGTCTATAAATGGACATAAGCTACTTGTCCACTACGCTTCCGCTGCTCTCACTGACTACAACAACTCTCTGGCAGAGTCATATACACGTGCACTTCTAAAACTAGTTTAGAACGACGTTATGCTCATCCTCCTGCCGGGTCTTATAGTCTGGAATAACAGTAGTGTCAAGTCTGGGTAAACAAGAACCTCCCTGTCACCGTTTTTGAGAATACCGAAGTACCTCTCGGGCGCCTGAAGTTACCCATCGTATCTGCGGAGTAGCTAATGGAATGTCAAACCCGATTGAATCTTTTGGTCCTATTAAATTTTCAGTAATCGTTTGTGGTTCTGGAATCATTTCCAGTTCTACCATACTCCCACTACTGTTTTCTGAAAAAAGTCTATTTTACTAAAACTGTGGCGAGTTAAGAACGATATCACTATTGATCTTCCAGATGGTAGAAAGTTAACCCTTGTCATAGCCCGGGTTAACCCATAAACTGCCATTACAGAAACGTGCCTTGAGTTGTCCAGAGTCTGGTTTTAAGCATAAGCCGGACAACTCCATATACCTTAACATCGTTAAGATATGAACCATTCTATATACAATATAGAAACAGAGGCACTGATTTAATTGGAACCAGATTCAAATCATGCAGCTGTCTCCAGAGCATGTCAACTAAATGGAGAGAGGCCGATCAGCATTACTCAACTAGGAGTGAATCCATATATGAGTAACCTGAAAGAGAAGCAAGTTCTCAAAACTATTACTATCAACTGAATATCAAACACAAGTATCTACATCTTCAATCACCTTGAAGAATCCTGATACTTGCAACACCTGGTTCTCTACTTTATTCTTTGTACCTATAACTTCTCAAAACTTGGATCTTGTATTTCTACAAAAAAACGTGTCTAAAACTTGAGAAGTCACAAGTAAACAGAATATAGTACGAAAACCAACCCCTCTGTCCTAATGGATACTGGACAACATACAATACTTTGTATAAGTCCCCTGAGTTTAATAACTCATACCCTGTGCGTCGTAGGTTGAAAACTGTACTTATGGTTAAGAAGAATTACACCACTGTTTAATGTTCCTTACCTAACCATCAACTGATATAGGTAAATGTCATGGACATAATTTCAAAAAGTTATATCTCACTTTATAAAATAAACGTACAGATATATCAGTTTGAAATTGGTGCATAACAACGGATATTCAAAACCAAATATTTGTCGTCCGGCAAAAAACCCAGGCGATTTCCTCAAATATCACCAATTCCAATGAATTCCGATATAATGAGGATGATCACCTAATTCCCAATAACTTACTCCCACTCATCATCTGTAAAACCATACAGATATGAGAATCAAACCTGGTAAATACATACCCTGGAGCAAGGTCTAATTGGGAAATCAGTTTTCTATTAACAACGCATAGAGAAACTGAAACATGAAAATGTTTCGAAGGGGTATCCGGGTATTCCTAGTAATGCATCTTCCATTATCCAGATTCATGAATGTAACCGTATATCTCCTTGCCATCTCTCCAAATCCCTTTATTTGTCTTTACTCACTACCTTCTGTACACCTCTCTTAGGCTAAATGGTTTCCTTCCTTCCTTATCGTTCGGCACTAGCCTATGGTTTGGAAGAAGAATATCCATTAAGCGTAATAGGTGTACTCTCCTAATCCTAGGAGCCCTCGCAAGCTGAGAGAAGGTAAAGATAAAAGACAACTGAACAATCCTTATTCTATTTCTCCTAAACCAGAATCCATCCTCGAACTGGAACAAGTTCCTTCGAGTTCGTATATAACCATACGATGGATTATCCAATAACTGTGGATCTTCGTAGTGATACGGGGTGTTCTAGAGAAATACAAAGGTGAAATAGGAGTGGCGATGATATTCTCGGTTTGGTCGTGAATCATACAGTCCCAATTTACTTTCCCCTTTTTCTAATCCCTTTATTTATCTTTACTTATTACCTTCTGTACACCATACTTAGGCTAATTGGTTTTCTTCCTTCCCCACCTTTCGGCACCTGCCTATGGTTTGGAAGAAGACTATCCAATAAGCACAATAGGTGTACTCTCTCCTAATCTTAGGAGCCCTCATAACCTGAGAGAAGGTAAAAGGAAAAGACAACTGAATAATCCTATTCATTTTTCTCCAGAACCTGAAACCATTCTCGAATCTGAAAAAATTGCTCAAGTGGGTTGTCGCCGTTGCCGTCCTAAATACTCCTTTCAGCACTCATTCTTGCTCTTTCCTGAAGATCTTGAAGATAGTCTATTTTAGAATTTAGTATTTCCAGAAAAAAAAATGTCCTGAATAACTCTGCCATCATTTCTCTTTCCATTCTGTGATGTATAAAGATATATAAAGTGAGTGCCTTTTTCGTTAAAAATTCGAAATCGAAAAGAGGCAGATATTGTTTAAACCAGAATAAGCCTCCGAAAAGGGGATCGCAACAGAAGGAAAACAGAGATAGGAGCATTAGGGTTAGCGAGAGAAAGAACGGATCACTCATTCTTCTATTGGGGACAGGTGCACAAACGACAACTCCAAACGTGAGCGAAGCGAACGATCCCTTTGACGGACAGGGTGGCGCAAAGCCCCGCAGGGCCAAGCGCAGCGAGTTGAGTTAAAATGAGGCAAGTCAGTGAAGCTAATTGTTCGAACAAGGGATTCTAAACCGAAAGGCAGCCCCTTTGCTTTGAGCGAAATGTGGCAAAAGGTAGGAAAATCCATCACAATGAAGAGATTCCGGATTTTTTTTACTTCCTATCTTCGGGACAAAAGAGATTTTGTCTGGTTCAATAATACCGCTAAAGCACTCCGAACGGCCTTTGATCGCCTTCCCACTAGATGGAATATTCTAGCTGAGCAAATTACTGATGTTGGTTCTGAGTCAGCTGGTGATCCAAAAAAGGCGTGAGGTTTGGCTATGCTCTATAACGGGCTTCTCGGAGAAAGAATGTAGCCGGCTTTGAAGCCGTGACCCGATCAACTCCTTCCTTTATGGCAGGAGGTTGGATTCCGCAGTCGAGGGATCCGCGATGCAGGGGAAGATATTCGGGATCATTATGGATCATTGCTAAGTGGTAAGGACAAGTTTCTTCGAGTTCGTATATAACCATACGATGGTCATATCCAATAACTTTGGATCTTCATAATGATACGGAGTGTTCCGGAGAAAAGCAAAGGGTAAAAGTAGGAGTGGAAATGAAGTATGCAACTTAGACAATCCAAAAGCCAGTGTTTTAAGAAAGTTCGGTTAACTTGGTCACTGAGTCACGGTTTAGGGTCGGGCCATGGTCGCTGCCAAAGAAAGAGAGAAAAGAAACACTCCGCGTGCACTTAACCTAGATTAGAACGGCTAATCACTTTATCTAATCAGGATGTCTCCCACTGTATCCTCAAATTCTCCTCCAAATCTGAAAGAAGAATTAGTCGGGATCATCTAAAATCACCCGAGGAGTAAACCAACTCATCAGTGGGTATCGGGATCCAACTATCATCGCATGATAAGCTGATGGAATCCACTCACGTTATCATACTCCAGAAGGTATGCGCACGCCTGGCAAGTTTCAGTTTCTTTAGAAACTCCCGATGTGATTTTTACCCCATGCTCTTATGACCTTGACGAAGGCCAACATATCATAAGTCACATGTCAAGTTCTACCCGTCATTATCCTGATTAATTTGAACACACCCGTGCATACCCTTGACGAAGGCCAAAATAGTAGTACGACTGTCCCAAACCAACGCATCTATCTATGCAACATAAAAGTAACAAATAGTTACCACACACTATGCCTTGACGAAGGCCAACATACATAGTATGAATACTAAGTGCTACCTGTCTTAAATGACGGAGGGCTACGAATGGTTTTAGGAGAAAAACTTTTAACGTAATGAACTTGATATCGTTGAAGGAACCGGATAGCTTTTTATAAATATATAGTGGCGAAAACCTTTGCCAAAGAAGTCACTCCCGGTGAAGGGATCTCGGCTCTTTCTTCGTAGGATGAGGTGCTGGATATTCATAACCGAATACCGTTGTGCAAAGAAAAAAGTGATCGACTATAGTGAAGTTATTACCCTGACGCAAACTTCTGCCCAAGGGGTCACTCCTGATGAAGGGATCTCGGCCCTTGCCTCATCAAATGAGGTACTGGATATTCATAACAGAATACCTCTGTACAAAGCTAAAGAGAACATCCTTGTAATAACAGCTTTTTGAAAATTGTTCCAACAACATCGAATAGGTTTGTTTTCCTTGCATTGATCCGAATCAACGCAGTCCCATCAATTAATCACACCACAAAAGAACGAAAATATGATGTACGTATATGCCATCCGCATTCGCCACTGGGTCCCGTCATCACTCGTTAGGTTACTTAACTAACGACAGAGCGGGGACTGGACTAGCGCGGCTGTAAAACATATACAGCATCTATTATTATATATATATCAATATATAATAATCGCTCCAGGCATGATAAATGCAACATCATAGAAAAGTAATAAGCATCACAGAACAATACAGATAATCTGGGATCCCCGGGTTTCCTTTGAGCCGCAGCTGAAACCCGACGTTCCCCTGGTCGTGTGGATAGCCTGTGCAATGACACCTAGACCCCTACGAGTGCGGCAAGTTACCCGCCAAAACCAGAAGCGAGGCAGCCCCCTTCAGTAAAGTGAATGGGCCACCCAGTACTTCACGGAATCCGATAACTTGAGCACCCCTCCTTGGGTGAACCTGTACCCCCACGAGTGCGGCGAATAGCCCGCCAATTCTAGAATGAGGCCCCCTCCTTCTCAACGCTATGAGATGCGGACCCGTTGCCCTCCAGAACCCGGCTATCCATGCACTCCACCGTGGGGTAATCCTAGTACAGAAAAGAAAATATGTACAACGGTGACATCGACCTCAACCCGGTCGTGCCCCAAAAAAATAATATACAAACAGGCAATGACGGCAGTCCACATGTCGGATGCTCGCCCCGCAATATCAAATGTACAAATAAAAATAAACTGTACTAATATTGCATGCAAGCTATCCACCATGACGAATCCGCGACATCACAGCACAACACAGAACATCAACGTGAATGTCACGTTCGCAAACCCGTCTAAAGGAACTATAGCGATTAGACAAGTTGTACCGATCAAATGACATTCACGGTCGCAGATAGAAATGTAAGTACTGCAAACTTTAAACAATGTTAGAAAATATCGACTTCGAAATAACCCCCAAATAGCCCCAAACAAATAGATAAAACCATATCCAAACTGGGCTAAACAAACAATACCACTGAACCAACATTCCAGAGACCAAACCACACTACAAAAACGAAGTCCCAATTCCACCAAGCGGCCGGCCTGCTCGGATTTTAGGCCAATGTAACCGGTCCAAAAGTGGAGTTAGGTTGTCGTGTTTGGTGTGTAGTCTAGTAGTCATGTCAGTAGTCTTCTGCAGTTGTTTAAATAATTTTAGAAGACACTTTCAAAATCGACAGAGAATGGAATGCAGTGGGTATTGTTTCGGGTTTGTTTCAGTTTCGATACTTTAACATTGTCTAAACCAACTAGTATGCGGTTAATGGTTTGGCTCTGATACCATGTAAGGCCACGCCAGCGCCCCGGCCATCAATCCGAGGCCTAACGCGGAACAAAAACTTTTAAAACTGGCGCTAACGTAACCCTAAATCCAGGATCGTGCCATTAACTCTATACTAGTAAACTGTAAAGTGGTTTAAGAGATTATACCGATCGATCTGTGTCCTTCGGTTTTCAATCTCTACCCCTAGCTTGTCGTTGCTGCCTCGACAAAGTTCGCTCTCCGGTCTCGATTGTCGAAGAGGCTCCACGTCGAGGATTCTTTATACGGGCTCCCGCTTCAAAAACCGAAGCAACTCGAGCAACTAGTTTACTAACCTAGGTACCGAAGATGAAGTAGAGATAGTGTGTGATTACTTTGTCTCAATACACTCTAGGATTCTCAACACATGAGAGGGATAGAGTGGAGGTTGAAGAAGAAGCCATTGATGGAAGTTGTGAGCTCAAGAAAAAGCTAGTGAAGAAAAAGAGCTTGCTTATTGTGTGAGATAAAATGTGAGAGCTCTAATGAATAAACTCAAGACCAAACCCTTGCCTTATTTAGCTGCCCTCTCTCTCTCACTCCACAATTATCCCATACAATAATCAATCAAGAAAATAGACATGGCACAAGAAAACACACCATGAGTCACCAAAAATGCACATGCCACATTTATTGCACTTGGTCAAAACTTGCACTCACAATTCCCACATAATCAAACATTAAACTAAATGTTTAATCAAAAAGAGAATGGAAACTTCTAAAGTAAACTCGTGACGAATCACAAGAATACCCCTCATCTGTATATATATACCCGCATCCGTATTCCGACTGAATACGAATAGTACGAGACAAAAATAATCCAACAATCTAATACTAGGATCCGGCTTAAACCAAAGCCCACTAGTATGATCCGTCCGATCATGATCCGTGCACAAGCGCACGTATATGATCGAACCCTGCCATAAAACCATACGGCCTCTACAGCGTTTCGCCTAAACTTGGAAAACTCTATGTGTGGGACTCTAAAGACTCGTCAATACGTTGGCAGTGGGTTTAACCACAAGCACGTCAGTGGCACTAGCTGTACGTAACGGCTACCCAGGTATTGAGCGAAAGAGAGGCTGACGAGCAAACTCATCCTGAAACCCTACTGAGCCTGACAGTGACAATATCCTACAGTCCGGTCCGTTCGTCTATGAGTATCGCATATCGGGCCTAGGGGGTGGTAAATGTCAGACCCCTAATAGCGGTATAAGTCGTGTCGGAGTGTAGCCTAGAATACCCTGAGAAACTACTACAATACCTACCAGTAAATCTCACTTGCTCTGGCCAGGGACTTTGTGTAATGGCTCTCCAGACACAGCGCGACATCACCTCTAATACTGGGAGAGACGAATCCCTGCCGATCCGCTCACTGCCTCCATGTGGCTCGGGACTGTACCCAACTAAAACCTGTTTGCACAACTCTTTTAAGCCATGGTAGGGTAGTAATCAAAGCACAGTGGGAACTCACACGAGACAAATGACGATCTCAGGTCGATAGACTAACCTGTACACATGTCACCAAGGAACTGCTATCTGACGATAGGTATAATACCAACTAGCATGTTCCCGGCGAGTCCGTCCGGTGTACTCATAACCCAATGAGCACCTGTATACGTCTTAGGTGAACCAACTGACACCAATGGCTTGTGAGACCGGCCATCGCCCCTCGTCGGGGTCTCGATTCGTATACGCTAGTCTACTCTCGGAGTATCGATGCCCGGTCTCGAAACTCCCACGACTAGGGACACTTTAAGGATGTGCTTATAGACTACCCCACTCTTACGTATATGATCACCATCATACTGCTGGTAGTCAAGCAAGAATCGTATGGGCTCTATGAACATGTAATAGTGATATGTAATGTCACCTGAAGCATGTACATGATGATAAAGACCAATCAGATAGCATACAATCATCTCGAGTAAGACTGTTCTACCGGTATAGGTCATCCCTCAATCATTGCAATCACGTGCCTGCGATCCAATAATTGACTTGGGGGCACTATAGCCAACACATCTGTCTCATCAAGCTTCAGACATCTGACATGGAAAATATTTCAACCCAGCAAGTTCAAGACAGACGTCTAAAAGTTTGAGCCCAGACGTCTGCTGAACAAAAATGATGAAAAGCAGTTTAAAAGCAGACATCTGAAAGTTTAAGCCCAGACATCTGCTGAACAAAAATCATGAAAAGAAGTTTAAAGGTAGACGTCTGAAGTTTTGGGCCCCAGACGTCTGCAGAAGGATTCTGCTGAATCGAAATTTTGAAAATTCTTGAAACCTTAAAATTCCATTCTTTTATACCAAAATACCATCTAGTTCCCAAAATAAGATGTAATCACCAAGTAAACCATCGTAGATCCATCACAAACTAGTGGATCATTTCAAAAAGCCAAACTTGAAAGAGTTCAACATATAAAAATATCATTTTTAAGTAGAAACTCTACTTTTCCATGGCCGAACACTTTATAATTTAAAAAACTTGGTGTAAAGAGGGATCTTTACCTATTGAAGTGAGGAAAAGTGAAGATCAAAGCTTTTGATTGGGCTACTTAAGGATCTTTGAAGTTGTAATGGCTTCACTTGAAGTCTTGATGGGTTTAATTGAAGAACTTGGTATCAATCATGGATTTTTTAATAGGGGAAAGGTAAGGTTTTGGTTTGGGTTTGGGTGTTGGGAGTTAGAGATAATTTAAGAGAGGAGAAGATATTTTAGAGGAGAGAGAATGGGATGATTGAAATGAGGGGAAAAGAGTTGAAAAACAATATCAGAGTCCTTTGGTGGAATTCTCACCACAAATCCTACGTGCAAAGTACATAGAATACACCAATATAGAAGGCCCCCATGTTTCACACAAATCTCAATCGTTGATTTCGATTTTCAATGAATTTGAAATGTTGGATCCGTTAGTGTCGGTGCTATTTTGGCTCCAATAGCAGGGACTCTGAATCTAAGATGAGAGGTGTAGGAGAGAGGGTATGGGTGTATATGCATATGGGCTCTCTCTTTCTCTCTCTCCAAATAATTTTGCAAATAACACAAAAATCCCATATCATTTCCTAATACAAAATACTTATCATTTTCAAAATATCTCACATTTTCCAATTCCCAAAAATAAATATACATACGGATACCAATCCGAAAAACCCAAATTCATACTGGTTATCATAATCGTAAAACTCATAATATCCTCATTTAAATTATAAAATAATATTTATAATTTTCAAAATGTTACAATATATATAATACATTATTTTTTCGGATATAGATATAGATACGATTTTGAAAAAAATTATCCGAATATATGAATTGGGATATAGATACGGATAAGGATATTCACAGACAAATACAAGAAAATATATCATTTTATATTTTCTTTTAGTTGATAATACTTTTTAGACTTTACATTTTTTACTCATTTTATATGTTATGCATTTAAAAGAATATTTTGACATTATTTTATTCTTTTTTCAAAATATGCAAAATAATGTATATAGTATATTTGTTAACATAATTATCAAATCATATAATATTCAATTCCATGCATATTTATCTCTATCAAATATTTTAAGGCATATTAAATAAGTATTCAATAAAATGTATTGATTACATTCACAATACAGTACCGCATGCATATTTATTTCATCTTAAATCTTAATTACACTCATATTTGAGTTGTATACGATATTTGGCTTTTTAATATCATTTTCGTATCCTTATCCAATTTTTCATATATAGATATATTTTTTTATTATCGAACTATATTTATATATGTATTTGTCACTATAAAACAAATACAGACAAAGTTAATGCTCCATTCCAATCTGGATTCAACCGTGCATGTAACCCTCAAATTCTAATTATAGTAACTTATCACACGTGCAATGCACATGGATATATAGTAGATATAGTATTGTTAAAATAAATATTATGTGATTTATTGAGGGTTTTTACCTATTCTTTTTTATTCTAATATTGTGGTTTTAGAATAAAATCTTAGCAATATTTTGATTTTTATTCAAATAAATTATACTATTTCTAATTTGTCCACTCTTTCGTTTCTAACTTATATGAGAAAATATTTGAGTATCTTTCAATCTCAATTATCCCAACCAACAGGATAGGGCTAAAAGAGGTCTGCAGTGGCATGGGTCAAACCAATGCAAGGTCCTTTTCAGACTCTTTGTATATGGCTAAAAGGGACCTGTAGATCCGGGCCTGCAGGCCACTGCGGCCCCCAAGGTTCTAATTGTAAAAAACCCAAGGGTCCGCAGTGGCCTTGTCAGGTCTTTACGGGCCCCCAACCTCTTTGTATAAAATATTTGTATTTATATGTTTTAGTCAGCAAGGACTTCCTACTTTTTCTTTTCATAAAGAAAGTCAATGTTCTTAAGCTACCGGTTGATTTCTCATTATCTCTACTATATTAATGCCAAAAGAGAGATGTACCGAACGTGTGCAAAAGAAATATTTCTAATTTTATTTCATGCAAACAATGTTGATGTGTCAAAAATCGGTAATTTTGATTTATATTTTACTTGAAATAAAAAATAAATTATAAAGGTTTTGAAGTTATTGTTACTATTCACCCATAACAAACTCACAACTGAAAGATTATAGATTACCATCATCTCTGTAACTCTCCTCATTCTCACGTTCCTATCTCTCTAACTAATTCTTAAAAAATCTTTTCAAATCTTTATGATGTCATTGCCATGTTCCCATCTCTCGAACTAATAAATCTTCATTATATCAAAATATACAAATGTGCATTGCACGTGCAACATACTAATATTCTGTAATTAATTATTTTTATAAAAACTACGGAGATTTGTTTCCCAGTTTGGTTTGGAGAGATGACTTATTTTAAACCCACGAAATTCCTAAATTATGAAAGAAAAAAAAAGCCAAAAATATATTTTGAGATTATTTTAAACATGTATCCTGATTTGTATACATATTTATGTATGCATTACCTATAATACTTTTTTGATATATTTAAATATATTAGAGCATGAGATTTTTTGGATTCAATAAGATATTGGAACATGAAAATTTTTATTATTTACCTATAGTTTTCCATGGCTTTTTTTTTTTATCATTCTTTATATATCATCGTTTGCCTTAATTTTTGAGATCCGAAAATGAAGATGTAGATTTTGGAAGAGAAAATTGAAAAGAAAGAATAAGGAATTAGGAGAGAAGTAGCGAGCCATACCAATGGCTAGAATAATCATTAGAATTATTTTTTTTTTGAGAGAATCATAAGTGCATTTGATTAAAAAGAATAAGAATAGGCCTGGAAATTTTGCAAAAATATCTTAAGCATAATACATGCAATCTGTTTTTTGCATGAAACATCCGTATATTGTAAGTATTGGATTTTTTCACAATTTTGGAAATACATGGATTTAAAAATAAATCATCTCTCAAAATTGGGCCTAGAAACAATTTTCCCTAATAACAATTTCATAAGCTTAATTATCTACCAATGATGATGATCAAGGATGATTACTAATGGATCGACTCATATATAGTTGCTTTCTTCGACTCAGTCTCAAGTTTTACATCATTGATCATGTTACAATTAATACACCATAAATTCTTTTTTATGTGTTTGTTCCTTATTCTTCCATAATAACAATCAATCTAATTTCGTGATCATTTCAACTTACGTTTGTTGGTTTAGTTTGATGCGTAGCTGGGCATGCTGTGGGTTGGTAGCTAGGTTTTATTTTGGACTATAATATAGTTAATTATATGCAAAATTAGCGAGTAGCGTTTATATAAATTTTGGAAGGAAAAGAGAACAGTATTGACCGAAATGAGATTCAATTTTTCTCAACCTTGAAATTTTCTTCTATTCTAATTAATGACATATCAAATAGTCTCCAGAGGACCTTGATCTAATATAAAAGGCATAAAAGGTTAAGGTCTTTTCAACCCAAAAAGATAAAACAAAACAAAACAATATTAAAGTCAAAAGAAAATCTGTTACCAAAAATTACGAAGAAAAGAGATGACAAGGAAATGGATTTGCATGTGTACCTGTCATTGCGGGTGCCAAGTCAAAACCGAAGACAAATGGGTGCAAAATTTTGTGTCCATCATTTGATCTATGTATGAGAGGTTGGTATGGTCGTTAACAGATGGTCCTTGAATCGGTTGATTAATTGGTAACTAAGTAATGGTTGCATTCCGTAATTAAAAAAAGTTTAATTAAATTGAATTTTTATTAAAAGTCTTGTCTCTATTTGTATGTTTAGTCTATGTTATAGTTTTTCAATTCAAAGAATAAATTTGTAATTTGATTTTGGAACTTTAATTTATTTATCTTGGAAATTATGTGAGAAATGGATGAAAAATCATCTTTACATTGTTCTTTACATGCCACATAAAAAACCAACCAAACCATGGATAGGATCTGACCCGATCCGGTCATACTCTTGAGCTAGCTGGCCATGTTTAGGTAAATTTGTTAATGGATGGTAGATCTTTGACCCGTGATCATGTTTTACCCGTCAATTCATGAAGTAAACGGGTCATACGGAATTCTCGACACCTATACATGATCATGATGGATGTTAGTAGGGTAATTGACATTATTCATACATCCCAAAACTATCGCTAAATAGGGATTAACGGTCTTCTATTTTGCTTATGTTCTAAAGTGTCCATTTCCATGTAGAGAACTGAAATATTAGAGGTGTCAAACGGACGAGTTGGAAAACACGTAGACGGGTCATTACGAATGGTTGGTAACAAGAGTAGGGGTAAAATTATCTTGAGTTAAACGGGTGCTAAATATTATGTCTATTACCTGACCCGAATATGGTGGGCGATGTGGAGGTGTATGGATAAATAGGTATCTATGAATGTATAAAGAGACTTATCATCTTCTTATGGTTCTTTTGAAGATGATCTTGCCTTTGATAAGAAAACCAAGTAGTTTTTAGACTTTTTGGTGTTCAAGTGGATTAATATCTCAATTGAAAAAGATATTATATTTGAATTTGCCGAAACATTTAAAATTCATGATATAATTTAATACAAAAATTCTGTAATATATATCTAGGAAATTAAATAAAACATTATTGAACTTTTGTTGATGTGGATCATATAAAACCTATTAATCCACGTGACGTGACCTGGATCACGCCAAGATGTTACCTTCCGTTGATCTGCTGATGGCGGCGATGTATGGCTGAGATTGGATCTGGAAGCAGGCTCCTAAAGCGTGTGGATCTCAATGGATTTGAGGTTGGTTGGGCCGAGCTACCTGCTAGGAAGTCCCGGGATGGTTGTACCACTGAGGACCCTCCGACGGTCAAGTTAGAGAGGAAATCCAAGCAGAGTAACGGCTTAGTGGAGTAAAAATGGCTTACTTGAACCGTCTGAAAAAGGGGTTTATATAGCGGTGGCAGCAGACAGGGTAGGCGCGAAAATCACGCTGGCCGTTACGCTCCCGACGCCACGCCCGCGTGATGAGCGGGATCTCCCTTTAATGGCGAGACAGGCTCGTTAATGGGGGATCGTGACGGCGTGGAACGTGGGATGTGGCCAGCGGATATTGTTGGTTATAATGCCCTCAAGGCAATTATCGTAGTCACAGGCACGTGATTATGATGATTGAGGAAGGGCCTGTACCGATAAAACAGTCTTACTCGAGATGATAGTATGCTATCTGGTTTGTCTTTATCATCATGATAGAGCCCATAGGATTCTTGCTTGACCACAAATATTATGATGGCGATCATATACGTGAGAGCTGGGGGGTCTATAAGCGCATCCTTAAATGTCTCTAGTCGTGGGAGTATCGAGACCGGGCATCGATACTCCAGTGTAGACTGGTGTATACTTATCTAGACCCTGACGAGGGGCGGTGGCCGGTCTCACAAGCCATTGGTGTTAGTTGTTCACCTAAGATAGTATACAGGTGCTCATTGGGTTATGAGTACACTGGACGGACTCGCCGGGAACATGCTAGTTGGTATTATACCTATTGTCAGATAGCAGTTCCCTGGTGACATGTGTACAGGTTAGTCTGTCGACCTGGGATCGTCATTTGTCTCGTGTGAGTTCCCACTGTACTTTGATTACTACCCTACCACGCTCAAAGGAGACGTGCAAACAGGTTTTAGTTGGGTACAGTCCCGAGCCACATGGAGGCAGTGAGCGGATCGTCAGGGATTCGTCTCTCCCGGTATTGGGGGTTGATGTCGCACAGTGCACGGGTGGCCATCACCTGAAATCCTCGGCCGGGGTAATGGAGAATTACTGATTTGGATCAGTAGTTTCTCAAGAGGTGATGGGCTTCATACCGACACGAATTATCGCGTTATTAGGGGTCTGACTTTATCCACCCCCCTAGACTCGATATGAGATACTCTTAGACGAACAGACCGGACTGTACGGATATTGTCACTGACAGGCTCAATAGGAGTTCGGATGAGTTTGCTCGCCGGCCTTCCTTTCGTTCAATACCTGGGTAGCCGTTACGTACAGCTAGTGTCGCTGACGTGCTTGTGGTTAAACCTACTGCCAGCGTATTGACGAGTCTTTAGAGTCCCACACAGAGGGTTTTCACGGTTCAGGCTATATGGTGTAGTTGACGTATGTTGATACATACAGGTGTCCGATTAAATATGTACACGGACTGCACAGACTTTAATCGGGCGGTTGATAATACTAGCGGTTTAGGATTAAGCCAGATTGTTAAATCAAGTTTTGATTTAATAATTTACATACGTATTTATATGTATGTATTCCAGTATTACTACTCACTATTTATTTTCTCTCTTTGTTTATTCGTATTTTCGTACGAATACGCGTATGTGTATTTCGATACATGTACCGGGAAACATTCCGTATTTATACGGAATGGCTTCTAGAAGATTTTCCACCTCATTATTGATTTTCCTTTTTAGAAAAATCATTTGGTTTCATAATGAGGTGGAAAGGTGATTGGATCAAAGCATGGCTTGACATGTAGTGATTGGTATGGGTTTGTTATTTAATTATTGTTAATTGGATAAGTTTCTTTTGGGAGTGCATCATTTTTGGGGGAGCAAGGGGGGCCAGCCACACTTGATGAGAGTGTGGGGATTTGCTCATTTTGGTTACTACTCTCTATAGCTCACATTCATATTAAAACACCCAAAAGAAACTTAGCCAATTTTTCATGCCATTCTTGTCTTGATCACCTCCAAATCCTTCATGGTTGAGAGAAAGTTTTAATGAGACTATTCTACACTCCCCACTCTCTACTACTAGCAATCCTAGAGAGTCGGTTGGTTCGCTCAGCGAACCTGAAACTTGCGCCGTTTCCCTCGGATGGATCATCGGAGACGAAGGAAGACCGGCGACCAAAATCGATCCGCATCACTAGGAGCTTGGAAATGGTTAAAAACCCGAAGGACATGATCCGTTAGGTATAACCATTCTATCTCTTTGTGTTTAGATTGCTAGTTTTAGTGTTTATGGGTTCGATCTTGGGATTGGGTTCCGTCGGCGCCAGAATTTTTTATTCGTCGTTTTTGTTCCGCACCGGCCGCTTTTGATGGCCAGGGCGCCGGCATAACCCAGCAGTGGTATCAGAGCCACCCATAAACCATTATTAGCTAGGTTGCACGAAGTTAGAACATCGATCGATCAAAATTTCGAAAACTATTTTCCGATTTTCCAAGTTTCTGTCGATTTCTAAAAGGGCTCCAAAAATTCTTTCCAGTAGCTTAAAAATCCGTGCAGGCGATTTCATGAATGCAGAAAAAATTTGGAGTCCTGAAGCCTCTAAAGCGCCGCGGAACCGCCGCACTAACCCCCTTTTGGCTGCGGTTCCGCGGCCGTTTAGTAGCGACGGACCATAAAATTTTTACTGTAGCTCATAAATTAAAAAAGGTAATTTTTGTGATGATTTGTTTTGGCCCAGAATCTTTTGAGTACTGGATTTTCTTTTGGGGCCTTTGCGGATAAATTTTAGTCGATCGAAATTTTAACTGTGTAATTCTTCAGTACTTTACATTTCTATCTGTGACCGTGAATGTCATTTGATCGGTAAACCTTGTCTAATCGCTATAGTCCTTTTAGACGAGTTTGCGAACGTGACATTCACGTTGATGTTCTGTGTTGTGATGTGATGTTACGGATTGTCGTGGTGGATAGCCTGGGTGCAGTGGTAGTACAGTTTTGTTGTATTTGTACATTTGATATTGCGGGGCGAGCGTCCGACATGTGGACTGCTGTCACTGCCTGTTTGTATATTATTCTTTTGGGGCACGACCGGGCTGAGGTCGATGTCACCCTTGTATATTATTTTCTTTTCTGTACTAGGATTACCCCAAGGTAGGGTGCACGGATAGCCGGGTTCTAGAGGGCAACGGGCCCGCATCTCATGGCGTTGAGACGGAGGGGGCTTCACTCTAGAATTGGCGGGCTATTCGCCGCACTCGCAGTGGGTCCAGGTTGACCCAAGGAGGGGTGCTCAAGTTACCGGATTCCATGAAGTGCTGGGTGGTCCATTCACTTTGCTGAAGGGGGCTGCCTCACTTCAAGTTTTGGTGGGTAACTTGCCGCGCCCGTAGGGGTCTAGGAGTTTATTGCACAGGCTATCCACACGACCAGGGGAACGTCGGGTTTCAGTTGTGGCTCTATGAAACCCGGGGCTCCCAGATTATCTGTATTGTTCTGTGATGCGTATTACTTTTCTGTGATGTTGCATTTATCATGTCTGGGACGATTGTTATATATATTTATATATACTAGTAGATGTTGTATATATTTTGCACCCGCGCTAGCCCAGTCCCCGCTCTGTCGTTAGTTAAGTAACCTAACGGGTGATGACGGGACCCAGTGGCGAATGCGGATGGCATATACGTACATTTTATTTTCGTTCTTTTCTGGTGTGATTAATTGATGGGACTGCGTTGATTCTTATCAATACAAGGAAAACAAACCTATATATATATGATGTTGTTGGAACCAAGATTTTAAAAACTGACATTACAGACGTACGCTTTTGCTTTGCATAGTGATATTCGGTTATGAATATCCAGCACCTCATTCGACGAGGCAAGGGCCGAGATCCCTTCATTGGGAGTGACCCCTGGAGTAAAAGTTTGCGTCAACGTAATAACTTCACTATAGTCGTTTACTTTTTGCTTTGCATCGTGGTATTCATTTTGGAATATCTTGCACCTCATTCGACGGGGAAAGAGCCGAGATCCCTTCACCGGGAGTGACCTCTTTAGCAAAAGTTTTCGCTACTATACTTTTATAAAAACACTTGGATTCCTTCAACGAGATCAAGTTCATTACGTTAAAGGTTTTTCGCCAAAAACCAGCCGTAGCCCTCCATCATTTCTTTCAGGTAGTACTAGTATACGTGCTGCGTTTGTTGGCCTTTGTCAAGGCGTAGTGTGCGGTAGCTGGGTATTACTTGTCTGTTGCATTGAGTTGCGATTATCTAGGACAGTCGTATAACCTTGTTGGCCTTTGTCAAGGGTTTGTGCGGGTGGGTCTAAAGTAATCCAGGATAATGACGGGTTGAACTTGACTTGTGGTTTATGATTTGTTGGCCTTTGTCAAGGTCATAAACTGCTTGGGGTAAAAATCATATCGGGAGTTTCAAACATACAGGAAACTTTCCAGGCATGCGCATACCTTTTGGAGTGTGGTGACTTGAGTG
Organism: Agapanthus africanus; assembly: GCA_030015575.1. Lineage (NCBI taxonomy): Eukaryota > Viridiplantae > Streptophyta > Magnoliopsida > Asparagales > Amaryllidaceae > Agapanthus > Agapanthus africanus. Next base: position 459,961,613 of record CM057344.1, on the reverse strand, counting down.
GCTTCCATCAAGTTATCATGCGATGATAGTTGGATCCCAATTCCCACTGATGAGTAGGATTACTCCTCGGGTGATTCCGACTAATTCTCCTTTTAGGTTTGGAGGAGAATTTGAGAAAACAGTGGGAGCTATCCAGATTAAATAAAGTGATTATCCATTCTGATCTAGGTTAGAGTGCACGCTGAGTGTTTCTTTTCTCTCTCTCTTTGGCATCGACCATGCCCAGACCCTAGACAATGACTCAGTGACCATGTTAACCGAACTTTCCTATAAACACTGGCTTTTGGATTGTCCTAGTTGCATACATCATTGCCACTCCTTCTTTTACCCTTTGCTTTTCTCCAGAACACCTACGTATATCCACTTCCATTGGATAAAACTATCGTATGGTTATATACGAACTCGAAAGAATTTTTTTCGAGGATGGTTTCTGGTTCTGGAGAAAAAGAATAGGATTATTCTGTTGTCTTTTACCTTCTCTCAGGTGGTGTGGGCTCCTAGGATTAGGAGACTGTACACCTATTACGCTTATTGGATAGTCTTCTTCTAAACCATAGGCAGGTGCTGAAAGGTAGGGAATGAAGAAAACCAATTAGCCTAAATGAGGTGTGCAGAAGGTAATAAGTAAAGTCAACTAAAGGGATTAGAAAGAGGGCAAAGTAAATTGCGACTGCTATGATTCACGACTAAACCACGTATTTCATCGCCAATCCTACTTCACCATTGTATTTCTCCAAAACACCCCGTATCACTACGAACATCCAATTCCATTGGATAAATCCATCGTATGGTTATATACGAACTCGAAGGAACGTTTTCGAGGATGGATTCTGGTTCAGGAGAAATAGGAATAAGGTTTATTCAGTTGTCTTTTATCCTTACCTTCTCTCAGGTTGCGAGTGCTCCTAGGATTAGGAGAGTACACCTATTATGCTTATTGGATAGTCTTCTTCCAAACCATAGGCTGGTGCCGAACGGTAGGGAAGGAAGAAAACCACTTAGCCTAACGATGGTGTACAGAAGGTAATGAGTAAAGACAAATAAAGGGAATTGGAGAGATGGCAAGGAAATATACGGTTACAATCATGAATCTGATAATGGAAGATGCATTACTAGGAATACCCGGATACCCCTTCGAAACATATTCATGTTTCAGTTTCACTGTGTATTGTTAATAGAAAACTGATTTCCCAATTAGACCCTTGCTCTAGGGTATGTATTTACCAGGTATGATTCTCGCATCTGTATGGTTTTTCAGATGATGAGTGGGAGTAAGTTATTGGGAATTAGGTGATCATACTCATTATATCGGAATTCGTTGTAATTGGTGATATTTGAGGAAATCACCTGGGTACAGTTTTCAACCTACGACGCACAGGGTTTGAAAGATTAAACTCAGGGGATTTATACAAAGCATTGTATGTTGTCCAGTGTCCATTATGACAAAGGGGTTGGTCCTCATACTATATTCTGTTTACTTATGACTTCTCAAGTTTTGGATAAGTGTTTCATAGAAATACAAGGTCCAAGTTTGAGAAGTTATAGGTACAAGAATAAAGTAGAGAACCAGGTGTCGCAAGTATCAGGATTTTTCAAGGTGATCGAAGATGTAGATACTTGTGTGAGGTATTCAGTTGATAGTAATGGTTTTGAGAAACTTGTTTCTCTTTCAGGTTACTCATAATTGGACGCACTCCTAAGTTGAGTAATGCTGATTGGCCTCTCTCCATTTAGTTGACATGCACAGGAGACAGCTGCATGATTTGAATCTGGTTCCAATCAAATTAGTGTTTTTGTTTCTATATTAAATATATATAGAATCAATTTGTATCTTAACGATGTTAAGATATAGGGAGTTGTCCGGCTGATGCTTAAAACCAAAATCTGGACAAACTCAGGGCACGTTTCAGTAATGGCCGTTTGTGGGTTATCCCGGGCTTTCACGAGGGTTAACTCTCTACCATCAGAAAGATCAATAGTGATATTGTTCTTGACTCGCCACCAGTTTTAATAAAATGGATTTTTTTTCGGAAAACAGTAGTGGGAGTATGGTAGAACTGGAAGTGATTCCAGAACCGCAAACGATTACTGATAATTTAATAGAACCTAAAGATTCAATTGGATTTGACATTCCATTAGCCACTCCGCAGATATGGTGGGTAACATCAGGCGCCCGAGAGATACTTTGGTATCCTCAAGGACGGTGACAGGGAAGTTCTTGTTTACCCAGACTTGACACTACTGTTGTTCAAGACTATGAGACCCGGCAGGAGCATGAGTATAGCGTCATTCTAAACTAGTTTTAGAAGTGCACTTGTATATGACTCTGCCAGAGGGTTGTCGTAGTCAGTGGGAGCAGCGGAAGCGTAGTGGATAAGTAGCTTGGGTCTATTTATAGACTAAAGCGGATATAGCGGAGAAAGATCATCTATTTTTGATGTTACAGTCATAGGTATTTGACTTCATCAGAATAGGAGATGGATCTGTTAAGAAAGTAGTAGGGTGTGTGTCCTGGTATTGAGGATGACATACACAGAGTAGGAAGTGAAATTCCTATACTATGATCGGTTATACTTTGGTTGTGACACAGTAGTTTCTCCACATAGGTTATGGATATTATATCAGACATTCTGGTTACTAGATCTATGATTTTAGATCTAGATTTGGGAAGTGTCCCAATCTGGGTACTTAGACAGTATTCTAAAGATATTTAGAATGGACGACTCCTGGCATGGTGGTGTACCTGCAAGTGATGGAGTCACCGTCTCTAAAGGTGTCTTACAGACTAAAGGGAAGAGGGATGTGCATGATTGGCATATCACTTGCTTAGGAAATTGAGTCAATCATGACATGTCAAGTATCACACCAGATACTTTTTTTGCACTAGATGCAAAAGGTTGATATATTAATCCAATCCTGAAGAAAAACGATTGGAAGCAGTTTATGAACATAAGTGGATGTTCTAGGGATTTGATAACGGCAGTCTCCTTTGGGAAACGGTTATCATTCCAAGCTTCCAAAGTGACCTGGATGACAGAGTGACTGTCAGAATTATAGTCTTTACCTCTTACGAGGGGCAGCAGTTTGGACAGGTGGTTCAAGCGGATCCTGAGGGAGGCATGGAACATGATACTGATTAAATTCAGTTGACGATACAGTCTAAGAAGTTTGGATTTGGAGTTCATTTATGAACTAGGTCCCATCAGATGTCCAGACATATTCTAAGACAGGTATTACTCAATTCGGGAGATGGATTTCTCCGCGAACTTGAGATAAAGAGAGACATAGAAAGAAACATTGGAGCGGATCCACTCACTGAGGCTATTCCTCGAACACATTAGTTTCACAAACAGGCTTTGCGAAACTGATTGGTAGAGGAGTTGGGTGTTCGGTATCACACGGGCTGTGAGTATGCGACATCGCAATAATTAGCCTTAAGTGCAAGTGGGAGATTGTTGGCTATAATGCCCTCAAGGCAATTATCGTAGTCACAGGCACGTGATTATGATGATTGAGGAAGGGCCTGTACCGATAAAACAGTCTTACTCGAGATGATAGTATGCTATCTGGTTTGTCTTTATCATCATGATAGAGCCCATAGGATTCTTGCTTGACCACAAATATTATGATGGCGATCATATACGTGAGAGCTGGGGGGTCTATAAGCGCATCCTTAAATGTCCCTAGTCGTGGGAGTATCGAGACCGGGCATCGATACTCCAGTGTAGACTGGTGTATACTTATCTAGACCCTGACGAGGGGCGGTGGCCGGTCTCACAAGCCATTGGTGTTAGTTGTTCACCTAAGATAGTATACAGGTGCTCATTGGGTTATGAGTACACTGGACGGACTCGCCGGGAACATGCTAGTTGGTATTATACCTATTGTCAGATAGCAGTTCCCTGATGACATGTGTACGGATTAGTCTGTCGACCTGGGGTCGTCATTTGTCTCGTGTGAGTTCCCACTGTGCTTTGATTACTACCCTACCACGCTCAAAGGAGACGTGCAAACAGGTTTTAGTTGGGTACAGTCCCGAGCCACATGGAGGCAGTGAGCGGATCGTCAGGGATTCGTCTCTCCTGGTATTGGGGGTTGATGTCGCACAGTGCACGGGTGGCCATCACCTGAAATTCTCGGCCGGGGTAATGGAGAATTACTGATTTGGATCAGTAGTTTCTCAGGAGGTGATGGGCTTCATACCGACACGAATTATCGCGTTATTAGGGGTCTGACTTTATCCACCCCCTAGACTCGATATGCGATACTCTTAGACGAACAGACCGGACTGTACGGATATTGTCACTGACAGGCTCAGCAGGAGTTCGGATGAGTTTGCTCGCCGACCTTCCTTTCGCTCAATACCTGGGTAGCCGTTACGTACAGCTAGTGCTGCTGACGTGCTTGTGGTTAAACCCACTGTCAGCGTATTGACGAGTTTTTAGAGTCCCACACAGAGGGTTTTCACGGTTTAGGCAATATGGTGTAGTTGACGTATGTTGATACATACAGGTGTCCGATTAAATATGTGCATGGACTGCACAGACTTTAATCGGGCGGTTGATAATACTAGCCCCTTAGGATTAAGCCAAATTGTTAAATCAAGTTTTGATTTAATAATTTACATACGTATTTATATGTATGTATTCTAGTATCACTACTCACTATTTATTTTCTCTTTTTGGCTATTCGTATTTTCGTACGAATATGCGTATGTGTATTTCGATACATGTACCGGGAAGCATTCCGTATTTATACGGAATGGCTTCTAGAAGATTTGCCACCTCATTATTGATTTTCCTTTTTAGAAAAATCATTTGGTTTCATACTGAGGTGGAAAGGTGATTGGATCAAAGCATGGCTTGACATGTAGTGATTGGTATGGGCTTGTTATTTAATTATTGTTAATTGGATAAGTTTCTTTAGGGAGTGCATGATTTTTTGGGGAGCAAGGGGCCAGCCACACTTGATGAGAGTGTGGGGATTTGCTCATTTTGGTTACTACTCTCTCTAGCTCACATTCATATTAAAACACCCAAAAGAAACTTAGCCAATTTTTCATGCCATTCTTGTCTTGATCACCTCCAAATCCTTCATGGTTGAGAGAAAGTTTTAATGAGACTATTCTACACTCCCCACTCTCTACTACTAGCAATCCTAGAGAATCGGTTGGTTCGCTCGGCGAACCTGAAGCTTGCGCCGTTTCCCTCGGGTGGATCATCGGAAACGAAGGAAGACCGTCGACCAAAGTCGATCCGCATCACTAGGAGCTTGGAAATGGTTAAAGACCCGAAGGACGTGATCCGTTAGGTATAACCATTCTATCTCTTTGTGTTTAGATTGCTAGTTTTAGTGTTTATGGGTTCGATCTTGGGATTGGGTTCCGTCGGCGCCAGAATTTTTTATTCGTCGTTTTTGTTCCGCACCGGCCGCTTTTGATGGCCAGAGCGCCGGCATAACCCAGCAGATATCTCGTGCATTGCGAGATTCGCGGGATAGTGGTTGCGCCTGTGAGCGGTGCCGTTGGTCGGTCAATGAAACCGAGGTAGATGACCTCGGCGGGAGAGCTCGCAGACCAGCTGGAGAGCCGAGATATCTTGGTTCTGTGGTAGCCCGGAGACGAGCTGTGAGGCCGAGGAGGCCAATTGTGCAGCGGCTCGGAGGTGAGCCAGCGTTTGTTTGTAGGACGGGCATAGGAGTGGTCTGGTCGGCCACTGTGGGTCCTTTCTTGCATGCTTTGGGACACGTCATCTGCCACGTGTCATGATCTGGGAGATCACCGATATCGAGCATCATCACCACGGGTTAATGCAATCCACTGTTATTCTTAAACCGATGGATTGGGTACGGATAATTATTAAACAGGTCTTAAGTTATGGACTCTAAGACTCGTGACAAGTGTTTTATTAATGGATCCATGTGTCAAAACACGTCACTTGTTATATATCCTTGACAACTTTAGGATAGAAATATTTGAGGGAGGGAAGAGAGGTTTTTTTGAAAAGTAGAATTCCTAAAACGCCCAAAACCAATGTTAAGTATACCAATAAACCACTACATTCTGATGGATCCCACTGTCCCCTTTCCCCTAAAAAATTGCATTATTATATACAAATGTGTCGCAAACAAAAGTTGCACGTTTCTTATGCTGAGCATCAAAATATGGTATCTTGTGAGCATCAAAATATGGTATCTTGTGGGGAGGGGGATTAGAAACAAATCTCTACCCTCGCCGTCTTTTTGGCAGGGATATATGGTGTTGCGCTCGAGTCTGGCTATGACATTACACACATACGCATGACCCAACATCGGAAGATGGGTCTTGTCCCAACTTAAAAAGATGGCCTTCAACCCTCTTGCCACTGCCGCCAAGAACCTGCATTCGAGGGCAATCCCATAACTCTGAATAGTTTAAATATATAATATGAAGGGATAATGACATGCTTAATAAAAGAGTCAAGATTTCAGTAAAATACCATAAATGAAATTTATTTTCCAGATAAATACCATAAACTTTATAATTTTCAAATAAGTACCATAAATTAAGCAATTCGCAACAAAATGTACAAGTAAATTAGTAATGCTCTTAATTTAGTACCATATTGGTGTTGGTTTAGTGCCTCCTATGTTTCATGTTACAAGCCTTCTGCACTTTACTCTTTTTCTCTAGTTACTGATCTCTTTAGAACTTCAGGACAAATGTTTTACTCCTTGTTTGTAAAATCAATATAGTTTAAATATCAATATCAAAACTATCTCCAGAAAGTAAAAATCGTTCAAGTTTTAAGAGAATTAATGAATACTACCATAAGGTTAAAAAAAATTACATATGTAACATTTTAGATTTCAGAAAAGTTATACTCTCTCTATTTCTTTTTACTGGTCTCATTTTCAAAACCAAGAGACTACTATCCTTAATAAGTGTGCAAGGAGACAAAAAAAAATGGCCTCAAGTTATAAGTAGTCATCGTTGTTCTCGTTGAAAAATATACCAAATGAAATAAAGATTTGTGTTTATCCAACATTAAATAAAGATATAAAAAGGATGCCTATCACTGGTACAGTTGGGATCTCTCTTGCCAATCGTAAAAACAAAAATGGAAAAGCACAACAGTAACAAAGATGGGGTTCAATTTATTTATGTTATTTCCCACCATAAAGTTTTTTTTATATGTCATCCTCAAAATTTCAATATTTTAAAATTTCATTCCCAAAATCTAATATTTTCAAGTTTCACCCCCAAAACTATTGAGTTGTCCAAATTTAACCCCGAAAATCTAGTATTTCCAAATTTCACCATCAAAACTATTAAGTTGTCTAAATTTCACCTCCAAAATCTATTATTTCCAAATTTTATCCCCAGAACCATTAGGTTGTCTAAATTGCACTCCAAATTGTCCCATTCTTCTTTCTTATGTTAAATAGGCACTAGGGTTTTAGATTTCTCACAATTTCAAAATTAGAATTTCTCTTGAGAGAGAAATTTAGAACATTTCGTCTCCATCCAATATTTATTATTTTAATGGATAAAATCAAGCTCCTTTATGGCTTTACCATAAGACAAGCTGAAGCAACAATATGAGTAAGAGTTACTCTTATGCAAATGGTTGTTTAATTTAAGTACTTTAGGGCTAGGGCATCATAGGCTGAGCTCACTGATCTTGGAGATAGAGTTGACTGCAAAATGCAGAAAATTAAAAAACTTTTACAAAAATGAAGTTTTAATTATTGATAAATGATGGTTTTGGGGGTGAAATTTGGACAACTTAATAGTTTTGGGATGAAATTCGGAAACACTAAATTTTAGGGGTGAAATTTGGACAACTTGATAGTTTTGGGTGTGATATTTGGAAATTCTAGATTTTAGGGGTGAAATTTGGACAACTCAATACTTTTAAGAGTGAAATTTGGAAATACTAGATTTGAAGGTGAAATTTGAAAATATTGAAATTTTGGGGATGCGATATTAAAAAACCCTTTATAAACAAAACCATAAGCAGCCCCATCGGGTTCTATAATTGCCACGATTTAATTGTCGAATCTCAGGAGATAAGAAATTGAACAGTTGAAGCCTCATGTGGCGTCTCATGACATTCACAATCGACATGCAGGTGTTCCACGCTTTATAGCTCACATAAAACACTACACAGTCTACAGATCATTGATTCATATCAAAAGTCAAAAACAAGATCATAACAAAGGTGAGTTCCTGGTTTAAAACATAAAACTTTTGTGGCATAAATGTTTTAATTAATCCGTTCCGAATACGGATATGATATGTTCCGAATGCTAGATTTTGGAGGTGGGATCTGAAAATATTGAAATTTTGGCACGAGATATTAAAAAAACCCTTTATAAACAAAACTATAGCTAGCCCAGTTGGGTTCTATAATTGCCACGAGTTAATTGTGGAATCTCACCGGATGAGAAATTGAACAGTCGAAGCCTTAATTCAATTGAGCGGATAGGAGCCCATGTGGGGTCTCATGACGTTCACAATCGACATGCAGGTGTTCCACGTTTGTAGCTCACATAAAACGCTACACAGTTTACAGATCATTGATTGATATTCAAAAGTCAAAAACAAGATCAAAACAATGGTGAGGTCCTAGTTTAAAATCTATAACTTTTGTAGCATGAATGTTTTAATTAATCCGTTCCAAATACGGATGTGATAGAATCTTATTGACAATTGATATGATATTATTTTTAAACCCCGGTGTCCGCATGCATGAAACTTCTAAAATTATGATAAGAATTGAAGTAACTTTTTTATATTTTAATACAATCTCTGTTCACTTTATTTATTATAAGAATATCTGTGTATTATAAATTAGAGTGTTTTAAAGGAGAGGGGGTAATCCTGCAATTGTTATCTTCTCCCATGTAAGTGTAACCCCCACATACAACACACTCATGGCCCCATCACACACACGCATCAACGGGACACATGAATGTCTCGAAAGCGCTAATTGTTATCTAATTTTGACTTAATGTAAAACGGAAGGAGAGAGTGTTCGGATGCTATGCTCGTCCAGTAGGATTTTAAAGTGTAGCGGTAGACATAATTTAAAAAAAAATAGAGAGCTATAGCAACACAAACTCTAGAATCAACCAAAAAGACATAAAATTGAAACTAGTAAAGAGCTAGACTTAGAGTTTTGGTGTGCTACAACCTTTGTAGCGTGTCCGTCAAATTACGGAAGACCCTAACTAGGCTCTACTTGGTCCGGATTCAGCTTGCAAGCCGATCGACTTTACCGAAGACGATACATGCGAAGGAATCCGGACTCAAGCTCTAGCTTCACCAAATGGATTTTCTTTGTGAAGCAACTTGATTTATCTTGTTGGTAGGAAAATGGATCAAGGGATGTAAAAGCCTCTCACTCCTTTTATTCTTCTCTCTTTTCTTAATTTTCTTTCTTTCCTAATAAGGAGAGAAAAAGGAAAATGAATATGTCTAAGCCTCTTTCTTTCTCTTTCTCTTCAGAGCATGCGTGACTCATACACATGACTCACACATATGATTCACCCTTCCACATAATTCACCAAGCTTCCAAAAAAGAAAAAAGAAAACGTATGTATAAATACATATAGTAACACTTATATCGAATATAAATATAAAAAGAGAGAATGAAAATGAGAATGAAATATAATACTAGCGTGTATGTAAAATCAACGCTTGATTTGATAATCCGGTTTTCAAAAACCGGCTGGTATTATTAAACGTCCGATTAATGCATGTATATCATATACACGTGTTTAATCGAACTTCCATATGTATCAACATACACATACTACATCGTTTTGCCTCAGCCGAGAAACCCTCTATGTGCGACTTTAAAGACTCGACGATACGCTGGCATTAGATTAGGATCATATCCGATTGATCTGAAACACTTTCAGATCAATCCCCTCACGGGTTAACCCATAAGCTCGTCATCAGTACTAGTTGCACGTAACGGCTATCCAGGTATTGATCGAAAGTAAGGGCGACAGGCAAGCTCTTCCGTAACCTGCAGAGCCTATCAGTGAAAGTCACCGTACAATCTGGTCTCTTCGTTAAAGAGTATCGCATACCGGGTCTCGGAGGTGGAAATCGTCAGACTCCTAATAACCCTGATAAATCGTGCTGATGTTAAACTCATAACCAACCGAGAAACTACTGATAACACTTATCAGTAAATCTCTTCTGCCTTGGTCATGGACTTATGATTATAGCCAATTATGCACAGCGCGACATCAATGTTGGCTATAGTGCCCTCAAGTCAATTATTGAATCGCATGCACGTGATTGTGATGATTAAGGGAGGACCTATACCGGTAGAACAGTCTTACTCAAGATGATAGTATACTATCTGGTTTGTCTTTATCATCATGTACATACTTCAGGTGGTATTACAGATCACTATTACATATTGATAGAGCCCATAGGATCCTTGCTTGACTACCAGAATTATGATGGCGATCATATACGTGGGAGTTGGGTGGTCTATAAGCACATCCTTAAATGTCCCTAGTCATGGTGTTAGTGTATATGCCCTAGAGGCCATTATTGTATCATACTGGTTTGTATATTACTTAATAGAAGCTTGGGATATTCACAGTTGTATTAACTGTCTTGCTCAAAATGGTAGTATGCTACCTGGTTTGTTTCTACCTCAATATGTACATGTGTTTGTTTTAGCATATCGCTTATACATATTGGTAGAGTCCTTAGGATGTTTTGCTAGATTACCAGTGTTGTGATGGCAGTCACACTAGTGGGGGTTGCGTAGTCTATAAGCACATCCTTATACAGGTCCCTAGTCATAGGATTATCGAGACAGCGCATCGATACTCCAAAGTAGACTAGTGTATACGCTTCTCATCCCAACAGGGGAGATGGTCTGTCCCACAGCCATTAATACGTCGTACTGGAGATAGTATGTGGGTGCTCGTTAGGTTACGAGTACACTGGACAGGACTCGTCGGGAACTGTTTGTTGGTATTATACCTATCATCAGGTATCAGTTCCTAAGTGACATGAGTACAGCTTAGTCCGTTGACTTGACACTGCTGATTCGTCTTGAGTATGTTCCCACTGTATTTTGATTATTACCCTACCACGCTCAAAGGAGTTGTGCAAACAGGTAATAATTGGGTGCAGTCCCGAAACACTTGGAGGCAGTAGCGGTTATATATGATTCGTCTCTCTCGGTATTAGGGGTTGATATCGCGCTGTGTTCGGAACGCCATTACACAGAGTCCCTGGCCAGGGCACGCGAGATTTACTGGTAGGTACTCCAGTAGTTTCTCAGGGTGTTTTGGACTGTACTCCGACACGACTTATACCTCTATTAGGGGTCTGACGTTTACCATCCCTCTAGGCCCGATATGCGATACTCTTAGACGAACAGACCGGACTGTACGGAGATTGTCACAGATAGGCTCAGTTGGAGTTCGGATGAGTTATTCTCATCGGCCTTCTCATCGACATATACCTGGGGGCCGTTACGTATAGCTAGTACCACTTGCGGCCTGTGGTTAAACCCACTGCCAGCGTAGTGTCGAGTCTTTAGAGTCCCACACAGAAGGTTTCCCTGCATCGGGCAAAAGATGTAGAGGTCGTATGGTTTTTACGATAGGGTTCGATTGTGTACGTGTACTTGTGCACGGATGATGATTCGGACGGACAATACTCGTGGGCTTTGGTTTAAGCCGGATCCTAGTATTGTATTGATGGATAGATTTTCTTCTCTTTTGTATTTGTATTTTTCGGAATACGGATATGGGTATGTATATACGGACGAGGGGTATTTTTGTAATTTATTCAAAGATGCTTCTAGAAGATGACACATCATAATTTTTATTAAAATTTTTGGATTAAATGTTTATTGAATTATGCATGTTGGAAATGAGGTGGATTTTTGCATAGAATTGGACATGGCTTAAAGTGCCACTTATAGGGTTTTCATCCCACGAGTCACTTGATTGAATTTGAACCTTAATTCATTTTCCTAAATGAATTATTCATAAGGAAAAAGGTTTTGGTTCAGTTCACATCACAACAAGAAAGTTCATACTCATTTCTTATGCAAAAAACTTTACTAGCTTTTCCAAATCCTATCATCTTCTTCCTCAAGCCCTAGAACACTCATGTGTTTAGTAACCTAGGATGAAAAGGGATATCTCAATCCATCTTCATACTCTACATCGTCTATGACATCTTGTGTAGCGAACATGATGCCCTAGTAGCTTCGGTTGAGGTAGGAGCTTGATGCACATTCTCTCAGCTGGATCATCTTCAATTTGAGAAGGCCGACGAGGAGGCGACAATCTGATACGATCCATGGAGTCGACGACGAGATGGAAGATAGCGAGGAATGAAGACCCGAAGGACATGAACATGAGATATAACTTCTGTACATGTAGTTAGATCTCATGTTCTTATAGTTAGTAAAGGTTTAGCAACGATCTTGGCGTATAGTCTATCTCACGAAGCTTTTGAAAACTGTTTTTCAAAAATTACTGTTAGTTATATGTATGCCCTAGAGGCCATTATTGTACACATGATGTATATTATAGTGGATGCTTGGACATATATAGAGAGGACTTTCTTGCTCGACATAATAGTATGCTATCTGGTTGTTCTTTGTCTTAACATGTAGACTTATATTGTGATACCTTCTTGCTCTCATATATTGATAAAGCCCTTAGGATATGTACTTGACTACCAGGACTATGATGGAGATCATACTTGTGGGGCCAGGGTAGTTCACAAGTACATCCTTTAATTGTTTCTAGTCGAGAGAATATCGATATTCTAGAGTAGACTAGCGTATACGCTTCTTGACCCATATGATGGGCGATGGATGATCCCACATCCATTGGTGTTTGATATCAAAGATGGTATACGGGTGCTCAGTGGAGACTGGGTACACTGAACAGGACTCGCCGAGGACTCCTATGTGGTAGTATACCTATCATCAGATAGAAGTCCTCTGGTGACACTGGTACAGGTTAGTCTGTAAACCCGAAATCATTATAGAGTCTTGTGAGGCTCCTACTGTGCTTTGATTTCCTCCCTACCACGCTCAAAGGATATATGCAAACAAGTGGATTTTGGGTACAGTCCCGAGTCGCATGGAGGCAATGAGCGATAGGAGGGGTTTCATCTCTCCCGGTATTGGGGGTTGTTGTTGCGCTATGCTCGATTGGCTATGACCGGAAGTCCCTGGCCAGGGCTGCTGCCGAGATTTACTGATAAGTGTTATCCGTAGTTTCTCGAACCGTTATAGGCCAGACATCGGCATGACTTATCACGTTACTGGGGTCTGACGATTTCCACCCCTAGACATGATATACGACATATCAGACGAAGAGAACAGACTGTACGGTAGTGTTACTGATAGGCTTCATGGAGACCGTGGATAGGCTTGCTTATTGATCTTCATATCGCTCAATACCCGGGTAGCCGTTACGTCCAGCTAGTACCGCTAACGGCTTGTAGGTGACTGATGTGATCATCACCTACTGCTGGCGTATTGACGAGTCTTTAGAGTCCCATACAGAAGTTCCCTGGTTCAAGCGAAACAAAGTAGGACACATATGTGATATATGTGTGGGCCTGATTAAATACGAGTTTGTGATACTGTATTGTAATCTGGCAGTCATCTGTTATCGGTTCGGTTATATGTGATATAACCAGATTGTCGAATCAAGTGTTGATTCGATAATATGATATACAGATAAATAATATTAGTCGGTCATATATGATATAACCGGATTATTAGATCAAGTGTTGATTTAATAATGTGATATATATTATATGTGATATAATTATATCTTAACTAATATCATTAGCTTACTAATTATTCTTCATTATATATATATAATAATAATAATAATAATAATAATAATAATAATAATAATGAAGCATGGCATTTATATTTCTATTTTGTGAAAATAGAAATGAGGTGGAAAGTGAAAGCATGGTTGCAAGCATGGGATTTACTTTTGTTTATTCATCTTGACCCACTATTCAAGCATGGTTGTAATTTTATATTGCATAATTCCATGCTTGAATGAGTGAGGGGTCAAGACTTGGCATTCATTCTAGTTTATTCTCAACACTTAGCCAATTTTCTTGAGTTGCTCCCATGGTTTCTCTCTAGCTCCTTCTTCCTCCTCTTGTCATGGTTCAATCTTCAACCCTCACATGTGATGTGAATCATGAAGCTTGAACACAAACTTGTAAGCTCATAACATCCCCTACTTCACCATCCTACACCTGACTAGCGATCAAGTGTAGCGTATTTCATACGCTAAAGAGTTTAGTATAAAGGTAGCTTGAGTTGGAAGGACTTCGCGTGGATCATCTTCGGCACGAAAGTCATCGGAGGAAGCTCATTCAAAGTCTCAAGAGAAGCCTAGTGGAGTCGCGGGACTACTACACGGAGCAAGTGAAGAGAAGGACCGTCTACAAATGTTGTATTCTTGTTCTCTAGATGTAAAGTAGTTTACATTTGGTATTGTCTAAATCTGTCACGACCCAATGTGGCACGTGACCGGTACTTAAATCACGTGACATCTAAAGACATTGACGCTGTTCAAGTAAGCCGAAACCCGGAATCTAAACCCGTTTTGAAAATATTGGAGATGAAGTTTAAAATAATCATCATATGGAATTAGTTTAAATAACATTTAAATTTAACTAAGTATGTTTGAAAAACATATATGACGTTTTGAAATTTGACAGCACCTTCTTTGCATTTTGTATTACCCTATACAACATAATAATATAAATAGCATCCTAACGGGAGCTAGCTTCCACGCCCAAACCGTGGAGCAACCAAGCAACAATATACGACGCACAATGGCGAAGAAAGAAAGCAAAACAAAAGAAACAATATAAAATGGTCGACTCCAATGAGTGCGACAACACAAGACACAACTCTGAGTCTAGCTTCTAAGTCCACAATATACTCTTTCTAAGTCGATGGAGTTTCCACTGGATACAAGAATATAAGAATAATCAAGAGTGAGTACGATACAATAGTAACCCACTTACCAATCAATCACCGAAGGGAATGTGTGCCCAAGCCGCTGATAATCCAAGCGGTAAAACCTGCAAGAAACCGTGGCACAACGGGGATGAATTGCCAACTCAGTGAATAGAAGTACATCTAAAGATAGAAATTGAAATACACGACGATACCTAGGTCATAAGTATAGTACTACTATAATCTGTGCAAATATAATATGATGTATGTATCATAATGCAACACTAACTGTCATGCAATGCCAAGTAGAATACATATATAGGTACTGTCTCCCAGATCAGTCCTAATCGAATCCAATAAATGATATCTAACTATGTACCTTATGATGACAATCATATCAATATATATGGATGTCCAGTATCGACATCGAAATCAGAAATCTCTCGTGTCCAGCATCGACACGTAAATGCAGATACCGTCGACACCATCTGAACAGATGATCGCCACCTGATATCCCTGGCCCCGGTCGGTATCCCCTGGATATCCGCCGTGCCCAATCGAACCCTAGCCAGTATCCCCTGGATATCTTCCGTGCTCGATCTCTATCTCCGGTATCGAGTATCCTCGCTAGGATCCCCGCCTTAACTGCGGTTATCCTGCCCCTCGGTCTCGATCCGGGTCTACCATGTATCCGACGTATAGCTCCCCTACTCAGTCTGGATAATAACAAGTCCGAAACCGTATAGCTCCCCCATTCGGTTCGGAACATGTACTCAGAAAACATAAAGCTCATGGTGAACGCCTGCTCATCATATACAAAATATCAAGTAAAGAATGAGAATACTTGCATAGATCATTCTGATGATATATTATATATATTCATATATAACATTGTCCCATACTACCGATATATCATCAGGAGTAAAATATCCAGAAATCCATAAGAATCAAAGACAATATCTATAGTACTAATATTTACAATACACAACAGGTAATAAAGAAGGACTACGAAATTAGATCATATAGGCATAAATATATCAATCCTACTGTGTCATGGCACTACTAATGATGTGTGGTGTAACACAGGCGTCTGTGCTCGTGCAGCATGGCAATCATTAGTATTTGTGCAAGTGTTCTACAGGTGTAATAGCCTACTTATATTGATATCTACATATACAATATATCATAACGGTCATACAGTGACATGGTAGTACCAATGAGGTGTAGTTTAACATAGGTATACATGCTTGTGCAGCATAGTACCCATTGGTAGTTGTGCAGTGTTCTATCAGAGTGTTCGTATCACGGAAACGTATAACATTGATAAATATAACGCGAACATGTAAAGTAAATCTAAGCGAAACTGATAACTGTAATTACTTACTATGAGCTATACCATTATCTTTGAAAAGGAAACGAAACGTTGGTTTTGAGATAAGGAAGCTGCCTTAGATTAAAATAGATATTTGTTTTGGGAATTGGCACCGCATCCTTGTTTTTATCATATAAAAGAGAAATGAATCGTAGTTTTTAAAAGAATATAGCTCACATAAGTATTACATCCAAAAACGGAATATAATCTAACTCTACGAGTCTAAAGGAAAAACTTGGCCGTTATTCGGCATACAAATCTCATCACTTCCAATACATATACTTTCTTATATAATACCTCATCGTACAACTGTATCTGTATCATCTCAAGTACGACATGATTTCTCGTACAATTCCATCAAACCATATCCATATCGTACGGATCTAACATCATGTACGTATCTCATTTGAAATATGCATGAAACTATATGCAAATGGAAGACATACTATATATGATACTATATCAATAACATTAACATCTAATTAGATATCATACTACTTTAGTTACAAGTTTGCGGGGGTTCTATACGCCATCCACCCGACTCCCCCCGTAGATATAAATCTACTTAACAACTTGATGAGCTTGCTGAAATCCACGCTGCTATATCCACCAACTCCGTCTCGGAAATCCTCGCGACGGCACCTATAATCGTAATTTAAAACCACATCGATGTAACTATCATATTGAAATCCAAAACAACGAGATAGGCATACATAGGTTAGAACCTATATTATACTTAACCCAAAAACGACAATATATATCTGTCGTTAACGTATAAACGTTAACGCTTCAGCTGCAGTACAAAATACGAAAACCATATCGAAAATATTTGAAATTTGGTAAAACCTTTACTAATCATTGTAAGTCCACGGTAGCGCCCCGGCCGTCTAACAGACGCCAAATGCGGAACAAAAACTTTTTACAAACTGGCGCTATCGTGTACCGTAATCCGGATCTGCCATTAAAGATAAACTAACAAAATACAAATGGGTAGAAACGTTATACCGAATGATCCGAGTCCTTCAGTCTTCAACCATCATCCCACGCTTTGTTGCGGCTGCTCCGATCTCCTGAATCTCCAGTCTCGTCGTCCAGGTGGCACCACGTCGACGGATCTTTAAACGGGCTCCCGCCTCTGAACCGAGGCAACTCGATCGTCAAGTTTGCTGAAAGAGACGACCAAGATGAAGTGGAGAATGAGTAGAACACTTTTTCTCGTTACGTCCAAGACTATGGACGAACGGTTAAAAGAAGTTGCCTTTTGGATCGATCGAATTGAGAAATGAGCAATCTAATTTTCATGAGGCCAAAAACATAATCTTTTTAATCAAAAATGAATCTCTCTCCTTTCAAGAGGAGGCCGGCCAAATTTTATCAAGAGGAGGGTGAGTGTAGGAGAGGGCAAGAGGGTGACCATAACAAGGATACTTATCAACAAAGAATGAATCACTAACTAGCATTAAATGCAAACCAATCAACATAAACCTAGTCATCCTCCATCATTAATGAACCATTAATGACACTAATGAGTCACTAGCTTAGTTATCACTTCTAGAAGCATCCACACACATCTCCTCATGACTCACCCAAAAAGATAAATCCGTATTTAACCGAATGTTAAAATACGGCAGATAGAAAACTGGAAACTGGCAACTTCCAAAAGTGATCCTGAAACGGATTTCAGGATAACCCCATATCAGTATAAACATACCCGCATTTGTATTACGACCGAATACAAATGCATCTGAGACAAAGATATTATATCTACACAGTATAATACTGGGTTACGGCTTAAACCAAAGCCTACCAGTATTTTCTGCCCGAAAAACGACACGTGCGAAAACGCACGTGCTTTTTCCGAACCTTGCCATATCACAATACGGCCTCTACAACGTTTCGCCCGAACTTGGGAAAGTGTCTGTGGGGGACTCTAATGACTCATCAACACACTGGCACTGGGTATAACCCCTAGCACGTCAGAGGTACAAGCTACACGTAACGTTTTGCCTATGTATTGATTGGAAGGGAAGCTGACGAGCGAACTCATCTATAAACCCTACTGAGCCTGACAGTGACAATGTATATACAGTCCGGTCCATTCGTCTAAAGAGTATCCCATATCGAGTCTAGGGGGGTGGATAAAGTCAGACCCTTAATAACACGATAAATCGTGTCGGCATGAAGCCCATCACCACCTGAGAAACTACTGATCCAAATCAGTAATTCTCCACTACCTCGGCCGAGGATTCCTAGTGATGGCCACCCGTGCACTGCGCGACATCAACCCCCAATACCGGGAGAGACGAATCCCCGACGATCCGCTCACTTGCCTCCAATGTGGCTCGGGACTGTACCCAACTAAAACCTATTTGCACAACTCCTTTGAGCGTGGTAGGGTAGTAATCTAAGCACAGTGGGAACTCACACGAGACAAATGACGATCTCAGGTCGATGAACTAACCTGTACACATGTCACCAGGGAATTGCTATCTGACGATATGTATAATACCAACTAGCAGTTTCCCGGCGAATCCTGTCCGGTGTACTCATAACTCAATGAGCACCTATATACATCTTAGGTGAACCAACTAACACCAATGGCTTGTGAGACCAGCCATCGCCCCTCGTCGGGGTCTCGACTGTATACACTAGTCTACTCTGGAGTATCGATGCCCTGTCTCGAAACTCCCACGACTAGGGACACATTTAAGGATGTGCTTACAGACCTCAGCTCCCACGTATATGATCGCCATCATACTGCTGGTAGTCAAGCAAGAATCCTATGGGCTCTATCAATAATGTAATAGTGAACTAAAGCATATATACGATGATAAATACAAACCAGATAGCATACTATCATCTCGAGCAAGACTGTCATATCGGTATAGGTCCTGCCTCAATCATTGCAATCACGTACCTGCGATCCAATAATTGAGTTTGAGGGCACTATCTCCAACAATCTCCCACTTGCACTTAAGGCTAATTATTGCGATGTCACATACTCACAGCCCGTGTGATACCGAACATCCAACTCCTCTACTAATTGTTAGTTATATGTATGCCCTAGAGGCCATTACTGTACATACGATGTATATTGTAGTGGATGCTAGGACATATATAGGGAGGACTTTCTTGCTCGACATGATAGTATGCTATCTGGTTGTACTTTATCTTAACATGTACTCTGATTGTCTCTATATTACATGTTGATAAAGCCCTTAGGATATGTACTCGACTACTGGGACTATGATGAGATCATACTAGTGGGGCCACGGTAGTCGACGAGTACATCCTATAACTGTTCCTAGTCGAGGGTGTATCGAGACAGGGCATCGATACACCAGAGTAGACTAGCGTATACGCATCTTGACCCATATGATGGGCGATGGATGATCCCATATCCATCGGTGTTTGACATCAAGGATGGTGTACGGGTGCTCAGTGGAGACTGGGTACACTGGACGGACTCGCCGAGAACTCCCAGATGGTATTATACCATACGTCAGATGGCAGTTCTCCGGTGACACTGGTACAGAGTAGTCTGTCGACCCGAGATCGTCATAGAGTCTTGTGTGATTCCCACCGTGCTTTGATTTCCATCATACCACGTCCAAGAGGGCATGCAAAAAGGTGGCTTTTGGGTACAGTCCCGAATCTTACGGAGGCAATGAGCGATAGGAGGGGATTCGTCTCTCCCGGTATAGGGAGTTGATGTTGTGCTGTGTTCGATTGGCTATAACCGGAAATCCCTGGCCAGGGTTGCTGAGATTTACTGGTAAGTGTTATCAGTAGTTTCTCGAACTGTTATAGACCTCATATCGACACGACTTATCAAGCTGCTGGGGTCTGACGTTTACCACCTCTAGGCGAGATATGCAACATATCAGACGACGAGACCGGACTGTACGGGAGTGTTACTGTTTGGATTCACAGGAGAATGTGCAGGCTTGCTTGTTGATCTTCTGAGCGCTCAATACCTGGGTAGCTGTTACGTTTAGCTGTCCGCTTGCAGCTTGTGGGTGTTTGATATGATCATCACCTACTGCCGGCGTATTGACGATTCTTTAGAGTCCTACACAGAGGTTTCTTGACTCAGGCAAAACGGAGTAGGGGCACATATGTGATATGTGCGGGACCGAGGATAATGCGATATGTGATACCGTATTCTATTCTCGCGATATTTGATATCAGCCGGGTCATCGGATCAAGTGTTGATTCGATGAATCGGTACGGATAAATATTAATCGGTTATATGCGATATAGCCGGATTGTCGGATCAAGTGTTGATTCGATAATTTAATGTATAATAATATATATGATATATTAAATTGCATTAACTAATATTTGCTCACTAAAAGATTCTTTTTCTCACTCGGGTAATACATTGATATATATGCGATATATGTTAATTGTATTATTTTATTTGATTACGATAAATATTATATATATGATATATAATATTGTAACATGATATGATAACTAATGCAACTTGTTTAGTGGAGTTTAAACATGATTAGGGTTTGGATTAGGGTTAAGCTTTCTAGATGTTTCTAGAAGGTTTTCTTTTTGTCATGATAAAGATATTTACAAGTGACTCATGCTTTAACCCAACCCAAACCCTAACCCTAGTCAATTCTCTACAATGGTTAAGTCAACCATGGTTGCATTATTCTTCATATTAATCCTTTCTTATTCATCACAAAAGAAAATGGATCACTATTCTTCTTCTTCCTTCATTCTTTCATGAAAAAGCTTGCTTGATTTTTCCAAAGTGATGAATAAATATGAGAAAAAGATAAATAAAGAGAGCAAAAATATTACTTCATCATCCTCATCTTCCCTTGCCATTTAGATGAGGGTGTTCACATCATTTCATGAGTGTTAGCTTGTGTTAAAGAAACTTCAAGGTAGATCATCTTAGTATCGAAGATCGGAAGCAAAGGTTGCGTCTTTCTCTTCGTGGAACCTCTCGAGAGTCCGGATCCCGATGATCGCAGCGAAGGGACCACAACACGGAGCATATGAAGTGAAGGACCGGATCTACAAAGGTTGTAATCCCTCTCACTTAGTGTTAAAGTTGTTAACATGCTTGTTTTCGCCTAATCTCTAGTTTAAAGTTCCGTATTCGGGTTGTTCGGCACGGCTAAATTTTTAATCGGGCATGGTTGATGCCTCGTAGACCCTTGTGCGCGTGCCTAGCAACTCTACAGTAGTATCAGAGCCAAGCTAGAGCTTTAGGCGAAGTCTAGACGAAGTTTAAAGTCCGATCGAACCCGGAAAACCCGATATAACCCCTTCTCTGGAAATTTTCTGAAACTTTGGATTTTTGTGAATTAAAAATTGCCAAAAAATTCAGCAGGGAATTCTATGAGTTACTGTGAAGCACGTGATGCTAACTCGACAAAGGAGGCGCGGAACCGCGGCCCAACCCTGGGTTTCGCGGCGGTTCTGCGGCCACTTTGGTGAGTTACACCACATGGCTTGCACAGTAATTCTTGTCTTCAAGTGCTGAGTCTTCTGGAAATTTTTATTTTTTTTATTCAACTGTTGAATTATCTGGGTTGTATTGGGGACATAAAGATTCGATCGGATATTTTAACTTTGTTTAGTTTTGTCCGGATAATTTTTAGAAACTGTTAAAAAGTTCGAACGGATATCAATAACTCACTTTTTCCCCTGTCGGAAAATTTTTCAAAAGTTGGATTTTTCCTCGTGTTTAAGAACGTTCTAAGTCGTGCAAGTAACGCGGTGGACCCTCTAGAAGACAACAAACCTTAACTCGATTATGTGACCGTCTTGAACTGCCTTTTGAACCTTAGGGTTTGGGGCAGTACGGCGTGCCACATGTGAGGCGTTTGCTTGACCCTTCTACGGCTGGACCATTGCTACTGTGGCATGTAATGGATGTTTTTAAACTGATTTCAAGTGTTGAGATACATTGGGGAAATCTTGGGTGTTTGATGATTCGATCGGAAAGTTTAACTTTTTCTATTTATCTGGAATGTGATACAATATTTGGAATCCACAGGTAGTTATGAGATAACTAATTTGAATATTATAAACATAGCAGTTTAGTCTCAGATGATCGGTTGCCACGGAATTTTGATGTGATCAAAAGTCCGTCGCAATCACGTAGCGTACGCGGATACTCGCCGGGTAAACTTAATAGACAGCCTCACTCCATAGCCCCGACCAAGTGACTGTAGGAGAACCCCGTCGCCGAAAGCATCCGTTCGGGTGCTCCCGGTAGCGGTGTTCCGCCTTGGTGCACTTCGTCGACGGTATCAGGGGTGCGTCCATCTACTAAAGTTTGCGACGAGCATTCGATCAGGACAGTCGGGAATCTTGTTGAATTGCCCGACTTGATATTGAAAAGAGTTTTCGATAATGAGACTAAAATGCGGGGTTTATAATTGTTAGGCATGCGATGTCTAAAGGTATTCATTTGGTTAGGCATGCGATGTCTAAGGAGGTTGCGGATTCCAACTGTTGTAGTTTTACACTTTCTTTTCTGTGACCGTAAGCGTAGTATGTGGTGTATTGCCGGCTTCGTTGCTATACATCAACGACAATCGGGATACGCATACTTGCTTACGTTGATGATATGAGATATTATGTGTTGCTGTGATATATTATATTGGATCGTCGCGTTTGAATAGCCGGGGGGTTTTATGCGAGATGAGAGTTTTTTCTTTTTCATTCATGTAAAATTCATTTGTATGTAATATTCTTTTGTTGGGGCACTTCCAGGTAGCGGAAGATGTCACCGTTGTATATTATTTACTTTTCCGCATTAGGTAGACCCAAGGCGGGGAGCACAAGTAACCGGGTTCTAGGGTACAGTGGGAGACCATCTCGAGGAGTCGAGACCGGGTCTCCGAACCCTAGAATTGGCAGTGTTACTTGCCGCTCTCGTAGGGGTCTAGGGATGTGGGTTTGGCTATTCATCGCGACCGTGGAATCCGTGTTTTATACAGGCTCGTATTGAAAACACGGACGTCCTAGTATATCCAATATTTCATATATGTTCTTCTGCTGCATTGTTCTGTGATGAGATTATATTACTGCCTGAGACGAATGTTTATATTTTATATATATGAGATATATGTTATGTAAGTCCGTGTTGCCCACCCCGGTGCTTACGGGGAGGCGGAAAACATAATAAAAATCGGGTTTTTAATGACTTAGGCAACATGGACTATGCTTGTGAGGATCTTTGCTAAACATAAACTAGCTAACCCTAACTACAAAGTAGCTAAGTGAAGAAAGGTTATACCTTTGGTCTTTAGTCCTTCTCTCCTTGCTCCTAGGTATGGTAGAAAAGGATCACCTTGCTTGTCTTCTCCCGTCAAAGAAGGATCCACCCGAAAGCCACCACCTTTAGCTTCAACTCCAAGCTAGGAGTAACTAGAGTGCAAGAAATGCTAAGACTTGAACCCTAGAAGTGAGTAGAGAAGATCAAGAGAGGGTTTTTCTCAAGCTTTTGTTTCTCAACACATGAGAGGGAGAGAGCTTGAGGGAGAGGATGAGCAAGAGAGAGAAAAGAAATGAGAGAATGAGAAAATAGTGAGCCATTCTCACTAATATGTGTGAGTTATTTTAATTAATTAATTAGCAAGAAAATTGTCATGGTTTAATCAAGAGGTGACCATTATCATTTCATTATTAATGCAAATTGCAAGAATCAAAGAGCATCTTCCAAATGAAATGATCATGGTCAAATTGTCAACTTGGTCAACAAGTCAACAAAGTCAAAGTGTCAACAACAACAACCATGCACAATAATTAAGCTAATTATTAATTAACAATAATACACACAAAAACAATAGGGTTAATAAAATGACAATAGTCATTAACCCTAAACAAGGTCCTCTCCCTCAATCTCAAGCAACCGTGCATACGCACCCGCATTCGTGATCCGAGGAACACGAACACAATGAGAAAAACCAATCTCAAATCATATACTAGGATCCGGCTTAAACCAAAGCCCGCTAGTATAAACTGTCCGGACAGCAAACGTGCACAAGTGCGCGGATGCGAACGAACCCTGTCGCAAAACCATGCGACCTCTACTCATTTTGCCTAAAGGAGAATAGCTCTCTGTGTGGGACTCTAAAGACTCGACACTACGCTGGCAGTGGGTTTAACCACAGACCGCAAGCGGCACTAGCTGTACGTAACGGTCCCCAGGTAGATGTCGATAAGAAGACTGACGAGGTGAACCCCATCTGCACTCCTACTGAGCCAGTATGTGACAGTCTCCGTACAGTCCGGTCTGTTCGTCTGATACATCGCATGGCGGGCCTAGGGGGGCGGTGAACGTCAGTCCCCTAATAGCGGTACAAGTCGTGTCGGAGTGAAGCCCAGAACACCCTGAGATAACACTGGAAGCCTACCAGTATATCTCGCTTGCCCTGGCCAGGGACTACTCGTGTAATGGCTCTCCTGGACACAGCGCGATGTCAACCCCCAATACCGGGAGAGACGAATCCTGTCTAACCGTCACTGCCTCCAAGTGCTTCGGGACTGCACCCAAAAACTACCTGTTTGCACGACTCCTCTGAGCCGTGGTAGGGTAGTAATCAAAGTGCAGTGGGAACACACTCGAGGCGAAGTGACAGTGTCAAGTCAGCGGACTAAGCTGTACTCATGTCACCTGGGAACTGATAACTGACGATAGGTATATTACCAACCAACAGTTCCCGACGAGTCCTGTCCAGTGTACTCGTAACCTAACGAGCACCCGCATACTATCCCAAGTACGACGTACTAACGGCTGTGGGACAGACCGTCTCCCACACTGGGATGAGAAGCGCATACGCTAGTCTACTCCGGAGTATCGATGCCCTGTCTCGATAGTCCAACGACCAGGGACCTGTATAAGGATGTGCTTATAGATTACCCAGCTCCCACGAGTGCGAGCGCCATCACAACGCTGGTAATCAAGCAAAGATCCTAAGGGCTCTACTAATATGTATACCAGCAATATGCTAAAAGAAACACATGCACATATTAAAGCAGAGACAAACCAAGTAGCATACTACCATTTCGAGCAAGATTGTATATACAACTGTGAATATCCCAAGCTTCCATTAAGTAATATACAAACCAGTATGATACAGTAATGGCCTCTAGGGCATATACACTAACAATCTCCCACTTGCACTAAGGCCATGTACTGGCGTATCGAAGACCTATCATCTCGATTAGCCGCTCGAACTGAGTCTGGGGTAGGGCCTTCGTGAGTGGATCTGCAGTGTTGTTCTCCGTATTAACTCTCTTTACCTCGATCTCCTGGCGATCTATGATCTCCCTGATCAGGTGGTACCGCCTCAAAATGTGCCTGGACTTCTGATGGGACCTGGGTTCCTTCGCTAAAGCTATAGCTCCGTTGTTGTCGCAATACAGCGGTATTGGATCAACAATGGTAGGAACCACCTGAAGCTCCGTGAGGAACTTCTTCATCCAGACAGCTTCCTTTGCGGCATCGCAAGCAGCTATGTACTCCGCTTCCATTGTTGAGTCTGCAACGGTCTCCTGCTTGGAACTCTTCCAGCAAACCGCCCCTCCATTGAGGGTAAAGACATAACCCGACATGGACTTGGAGTCATCCTTGTCACTCTGGAAGCTGGAGTCAGCAAAGGCCTCGAGCTGGAGGTCTTTTCCGCCATACACCAAGAACATCTCCTTAGTCCTTCTCAGGTACTTGAGAATGTTCTTTACCGCTATCCAGTGTTTCTCCCCTGGGTTTGACTGATACCGGCTTACAACGCTCAATGCGTACGCTACATCTGGTCTGGTACACAACATCGCATACATTATAGAGCCTACCGCAGAAGCGTAGGGTATAATAGACATGCGATCCCTTTCCAAATCAGTCTTGGGAGACATCTCTTTGGAGAGGGTGATCCCGTGACAAGCCGGTAGATTACCGCGCTTGGAATCTTCCATACTGAACCTTTTCAGTATGGTGTCAATGTACCTTGACTGTGAAAGTCCCAACATCCTCTTAGATCTATCACGATAGATCTGGATCCCCAGAATGTAGTTGGCATCACCCAGGTCCTTCATGGAGAACCTCTGCGACAAGAATCCTTTGACTGACTGTAGCATAGGAATATCATTTCCTATTAGGAGAATGTCATCTACGTACAAGACGAGGAATACCACAGTTCTCCCTACAATCTTACTGTAAATGCATGGTTCATCTGGGTTTTTGATAAAGTCGAATTCTTTGACAGTATCATCAAAGCAGATGTTCCAATTCCGCGATGCCTGCTTAAGTCCATAGATGGACTTTAGCAACTTGCACACTCTACCGCTGCTCCCACTCTGATTGAATCCCTCCGGCTGATCCATATAGACGCACTCTTCCAAATTTCCATTTAGGAAAGCCGTCTTTACGTCCATCTGCCAGATTTCATAATCGTGGAAGGCAGCAATGGCAAGTAGGATCCGAATGGATTTCAGCATAGCCACTGGAGAAAAGGTCTCGTCATAGTCCAAACCAGGTCTTTGACGAAAACCCTTTGCTACAAGTCTAGCTTTATAGGTCTCAACCTGCCCATCTACACCAATCTTCTTTCTGAAGATCCATTTGCAGCCTACGGGTTTTACCCCTTCTGGTGCAAAGTCCAAAGTCCAAACTTTGTTGGTGTACATGGACTCCATCTCGGCCCGCATTGCATCTAGCCATTTTACCGAGTCGCCGCTCTGGATGGCTTGCTGGAAGCTAGTAGGCTCACCATAATCCATGGTGCAATCCTCTCTATCCCCGTCTATGAGAAAACCGTAGTATCTCTCGGGCGGATGAGACTGCCTACTACTTCTGCGGAGTGGCGCTGGGATATCCGGTTCTCTTGAAACTTCTGGTTCTTCCAAGCTTTCAGTAATAGCTTGTGGTTCTGGAATTTCTTCCAGTTCTATTGCGCTCCCACTTATCTGATTTTCTAAAAATTCAGTTTCCAAGAAGTGGGCATGCTGAGAAACAAAAACCTTTTGTTCCTCTGCGGAATAGAAAAGATACCCCCTGGAGTTCTTCGGGTATCCCACAAACTTACACAGTACTGAACGTGCCTCGAGCTTGTCCGCATGCTGCTTTTTTACAAAAGCTGGACATCCCCATGTCTTAAGGTACTTGAGACAGGGTTTCTTCCCACTCCACATCTGATATGGGGTGGTAGGCACAGTCTTGGTTGGAGCCTTGTTCAAGAGATATGCAGCTGTTTCTAGTGCATAACTCCAGAAGGATCGCGGCAACTCAGCCTTACTCATCATGGAACGAACCATATCCAATAGGGTTCGATTCCTCCTTTCCGATACACCGTTGTGTTGTGGTGTGTATGGGGGAGTAAGTTGAGAGAGAATTCCATTCTCTTTTAAGAAGCCCAGAAACTCGGCACTTAAGTATTCTCCTCCTCGATCCGATCTTAGGATCTTGATACTTTTGCCTGTTTGTTTTTCAACTTCATTCTTATATTCTTGAAATTTCTCAAAGGCCTCGGATTTGTGCTTCATCAAGAAGACATGCCCATACCTAGAGAAATCATCGGTGAAAGTAATGAAGTATGAATAACCACTTCGCGCATGTGTAGACATTGGACCACACACATCACTGTGTATGAGTCCCAAGAGCTCGCTTGCTCTTTCTCCGTGTCCAGTGAACGGAGTCTTTGTCATCTTTCCCATGAGACAAGATTCACAAGTGGCATAAGACTGATACTCAAACGGATTCAAGTATCCCTCTTTATGTAACTTTGTTAACCGTGTCTCATTAATGTGACCCAGTCTACAATGCCATAAGAAAGCCTGATTTGTTTCCGGAGACTTTCTTTTAAGTGTGTTCTGGACACTGAAGATCTGAGTTTGATTCAGTACGTATATACCGTTCTGTAATGTACCTGACCCAATCAGAACTTGATTTAGGTGGATGTTAACTACATCGCTTACAAAAGTAAAATCATATCCTTCCTTAGAAATTAAGGATACAGATATGATATTACATGTCGCACCTGGTACATAAAAACAGTTATGCAGAATCAATATCTGCCCAGTTGTCAGTCCTAGATGATATTCCCCTACGGATTCAGCATACATGCTCATTCCGTTAGCAACCCTGAGAGTCATATCACCTTTCGTGATAACCCTACGGTTTCTCAAAGCCTGTAATGAATTACAGATATGAGATCCTGATCCGGTATCCAATACCCAGGAAGTAGGGTTAACTGACATACAGTTCTCAATCACAAACACACCCGAAGCCGAAGCCACAACATGCTTCGAATTCTGGCTACTGGCTTTATAAGCCCTGCAATCCTTCTGTCCATGATCATTCCCGTAACAATAGGAACATCCTTCTTTTACTACATCTGTTCCTGAAACTTCTGCCCTTCCCTTTCTTTCTACTTCCCTAGTTTCCTTTAGGGTAGTAGACAGAGACTGTTGAACTGAGTCAGCATCTGACCTGTTCTTCAACGTGGTCTTCAGGTCCGAGAGCTCAATAGAGCTGGTCTCTGTAAGGACGTTGCCCCCTACAGATGACCCGATAGCCAACCTCGCTGGAAGCAATTCGTTCGAGGTCTCGTATCTTGCGATACGAGATTGCTCTCCATATAAAACTTTGTTATGGAGGAAGATAGAAGCTAAGTCCATCTTCTCGTGCTGCCTCTGGTATATACCATCAACTGAGGCTAACACGAGGCACTTGGCTTTCGCACAGACTTTTTCCGATGTCCTACGAATATCAATATCCGTGACAGGGGAAACTGGACCTGAGACGGCAGGGGTTGGATCAGTTAAGAGGTGTCCCAGCTTGTCCTGGGCAATGGACATCTGGACAGACCTTTGCCAGTCAAAACAGTTAGATTCAGTCATCTTATTATCTAGATGTAACCTAGGTGTGGTCACTGGGTCGCTGCAATTAAGAGAGAGAGAGAAGAAAACACTTAGTATGATGCTCTTGCAAGTTTAGAGTGGTTTTTAGTTTGTCTAAACTGGATGGCTCCCACTGTCTCTCGAATCCCTTCTCAAACCATAAAGAAAAGGATTAGCCGGGATCATTCTCACCGTACAATACTTGCTTAACCATTCAGCCAGGCCAGTGTCGGTACTTCGAGGGAGGTTTTCCAACGCTTTCGCGAAGTTCCTTAATTAAGTAACCTCTTTTTCCTGTGGGCGTAGCCCCGCTAACACCTTTCTAGGCACCTACTAGGTTTATAGCATTGATCGTTAAGTGAGAGTTTTCCCGAGGAGTAGCATATACTCACAGTAGGATCGGGATCCAAATATCATCGCGTGATAAAACCGAAGGAATCCTACCAGAATCATCACACTCCAAATGGTATGCAACGCTAGCAAGTTTCAGTACTTATGAAACTCCCGATGTGGATTTTTGCCCCATGCTCTTATGACCTTGACGAAGGTCAACAAATCATAAGTCACATGTCAAGTTCTACCCGTCATTATCCAGGTTAATTTGAACCCACCCGTACATACCCTTGACGAAGGTCAACAAGGTAGTACGACTGTCCCAAACCAACGCATCTATCTATGCTACATATGAACACCCAACAGCTACTAATCACTATGCCTTGACGAAGGTCAACAAACATAGCTTGAATACTATTGAATATTCATACGAAACGACTGAGGGCTACGGATGGTTTTGGCGAAACCGTGAACGTAGTGAACTTGATCTAATCGATGGAACGAGATAGCTTTTAAAAGGAGTGGTTCAAGCTCCGCGTTTAAAAGTTTTAGTTTTGAAAAGAACCGAGTGGTTTTCAAAGTGTTCCAATCGACTTTTACTTGGTTTATTTCTTGCATTAGTTCTTTTAATGCGTCCCATCATTTAATCCTACCATTGCAGAAAACAACCAAAATATGACGTACGCTTATGCCATTCGCATTCGCCACGGGGCCCCGTCATCACCCGTTAGGTTACTTAACTAACGACAGAGCGGGGGCTGGGCTAGCGCGGCTGTAAAACATAAGCAACGCCTAAATAGTTATTATATATATGAATATATAGCAATGATAGACATTACAGATCACAGATGAATACATTGGATATACTAGGAATCCGCAATGCGTTCGAGCCTGCAACGCAAAGCGGATTACACGGTCGCGGTGAATAGCCAATACCCCACCCAAGACCCCTACGGGTGCGGCAAACTACCCGCCAAGCACCCGAAGCGAAGCAACCTCCCTCACCACCGTGAGTAGGCCACTCGGCACTTCGAGATACCCGGTAGTTTGTGCACCCCCTCCATGGGTCTATCCTAGGAGCAAAAACAGTAAAAAGAATTATACAATGACGGCTACAACCCCGACCCGGTTGTGCGGCCATACAAAGAATATTATTACATCAATTTACATGTTACAAATGAATGAAAGAAAAAAAATGCTCATCTCACATCCAACCCGGCTATTCACCCGCGACAATCCAATCCATTCATATCCACAAACCAATAACAATCACAGATCATGTATAACCCCGACTAATCGTCTTATAGCGATTAGCCGACGTTCAATACATGCAAGCATTACAGATATAACCGATGTAGTTAAAGTGTAGTGAAGTTCCGAAAAATACGGATTTATAGGCCCCCAAAAGTAAATTTTAGTTCTGGAAAATCTGGGCATATATTATATATCCTAAAAATCCCAAAATCAACACATACAGACACTGCACAAAAAACGATGCAGAGAAGACATCAAACCGCGGCGGTTCCGCGGCACGATCCTACCTCGTGCGGCGGAAGCGCGGCGGTTTGAACGAATCTCTGTGTCGTTTTTCATGGGTGTTAATAAAAAACCCTGAGATGAATTTACAAATATAAAGTTTTCTATTTTGAGCAGAAAAAATTTCAACAGAAACTAGGGTTTTTCAAAAGTTCGGTTTTTGGATTTTCGGTTTCGAAACTTCGTTACACTTCACTACCTAGCTAGTTTGAGTTTAGTTAGGCTCTGATACCACTGTAAGTCCGTGTTGCCCACCCCGGTGCTTACGGGGAGGCGGAAAACATAATAAAAATCGGGTTTTTAATGACTTAGGCAACATGGACTATGCTTGTGAGGATCTTTGCTAAACATAAACTAGCTAACCCTAACTACAAAGTAGCTAAGTGAAGAAAGGTTATACCTTTGGTCTTTAGTCCTTCTCTCCTTGCTCCTAGGTATGGTAGAAAAGGATCACCTTGCTTGTCTTCTCCCGTCAAAGAAGGATCCACCCGAAAGCCACCACCTTTAGCTTCAACTCCAAGCTAGGAGTAACTAGAGTGCAAGAAATGCTAAGACTTGAACCCTAGAAGTGAGTAGAGAAGATCAAGAGAGGGTTTTTCTCAAGCTTTTGTTTCTCAACACATGAGAGGGAGAGAGCTTGAGGGAGAGGATGAGCAAGAGAGAGAAAAGAAATGAGAGAATGAGAAAATAGTGAGCCATTCTCACTAATATGTGTGAGTTATTTTAATTAATTAATTAGCAAGAAAATTGTCATGGTTTAATCAAGAGGTGACCATTATCATTTCATTATTAATGCAAATTGCAAGAATCAAAGAGCATCTTCCAAATGAAATGATCATGGTCAAATTGTCAACTTGGTCAACAAGTCAACAAAGTCAAAGTGTCAACAACAACAACCATGCACAATAATTAAGCTAATTATTAATTAACAATAATACACACAAAAACAATAGGGTTAATAAAATGACAATAGTCATTAACCCTAAACAAGGTCCTCTCCCTCAATCTCAAGCAACCGTGCATACGCACCCGCATTCGTGATCCGAGGAACACGAACACAATGAGAAAAACCAATCTCAAATCATATACTAGGATCCGGCTTAAACCAAAGCCCGCTAGTATAAACTGTCCAGACAGCAAACGTGCACAAGTGCGCGGATGCGAACGAACCCTGTCGCAAAACCATGCGACCTCTACTCATTTTGCCTAAAGGAGAATAGCTCTCTGTGTGGGACTCTAAAGACTCGACACTACGCTGGCAGTGGGTTTAACCACAGACCGCAAGCGGCACTAGCTGTACGTAACGGTCCCCAGGTAGATGTCGATAAGAAGACTGACGAGGTGAACCCCATCTGCACTCCTACTGAGCCAGTATGTGACAGTCTCCGTACAGTCCGGTCTGTTCGTCTGATACATCGCATGGCGGGCCTAGGGGGGCGGTGAACGTCAGTCCCCTAATAGCGGTACAAGTCGTGTCGGAGTGAAGCCCAGAACACCCTGAGATAACACTGGAAGCCTACCAGTATATCTCGCTTGCCCTGGCCAGGGACTACTCGTGTAATGGCTCTCCTGGACACAGCGCGATGTCAACCCCCAATACCGGGAGAGACGAATCCTGTCTAACCGTCACTGCCTCCAAGTGCTTCGGGACTGCACCCAAAAACTACCTGTTTGCACGACTCCTCTGAGCCGTGGTAGGGTAGTAATCAAAGTGCAGTGGGAACACACTCGAGGCGAAGTGACAGTGTCAAGTCAGCGGACTAAGCTGTACTCATGTCACCTGGGAACTGATAACTGACGATAGGTATATTACCAACCAACAGTTCCCGACGAGTCCTGTCCAGTGTACTCGTAACCTAACGAGCACCCGCATACTATCCCAAGTACGACGTACTAACGGCTGTGGGACAGACCGTCTCCCACACTGGGATGAGAAGCGCATACGCTAGTCTACTCCGGAGTATCGATGCCCTGTCTCGATAGTCCAACGACCAGGGACCTGTATAAGGATGTGCTTATAGATTACCCAGCTCCCACGAGTGCGAGCGCCATCACAACGCTGGTAATCAAGCAAAGATCCTAAGGGCTCTACTAATATGTATACCAGCAATATGCTAAAAGAAACACATGCACATATTAAAGCAGAGACAAACCAAGTAGCATACTACCATTTCGAGCAAGATTGTATATACAACTGTGAATATCCCAAGCTTCCATTAAGTAATATACAAACCAGTATGATACAGTAATGGCCTCTAGGGCATATACACTAACATGTTATATTGCAGATTTCGTTTCAAAAGAGATGCTTGTGAAGCATAATAAAATGGGACTTCATTAATGAGATTAATGAAATAAAAGAAACCTAAGATGTTGTAGAAACTTGTTTAATAAAAACTGGTAGCTACAGTTCTTGCTTTGCATCGCGGTGTTCCTTGTAGAACATCCTGCACCTTATTCGATAGGGAAAGGACCGAGATCCCTTCACCGGGAGTGACTCCTTTAGCAATAACTGGCAGATGCTATAAACTCGGTTTGTCTTTTGATTGCTTCTATAGTTCTTGCTTTGCATAGCGGTATGTATGATATATCCTGCACCTTATTCGATGAGGAAAGGGCCGACGATCCCTTCACCTGGAGTGACCCCTTTAGCAAAACTAGAAAAGCCTAAAAAACACTCCATTTAAAAATCACTCGATTCTACAACGATATCAAGTTCATTACGCAAAGGGTTTTCTGAAAAACCCGTCGTAGCCCTCCGTCATTTCAGATAAGTACTGGTGAGTATTCGTGCTACGTTTGTTGACCTGAGCCAAGGCGTAGTGTGCGGTAGCTGATTAGTGCTTATCTGTATAAGCATATGATGCGATTGAGTTAGGGTAGTCGTGCGACTTTGTTGACCTTCGCCAAGGGTCGTGCGGGTGGGTTTGATTCAATCGGGAAATGACGGGTTGAACTTGGCTAGCACTTATGATTTGTTGACCTTAGCCAAGGTCATAAGATGCTAGGGGCAAAATATTATTGGGAATTTCAAGTGTTGAAATTTGCAATGAGATTGCATACCTTCTATAAGATAGTTGGATCCCGATACCCGCTGCGAGTAAGAGTTACTCCTGAGAGAGTTTTACACATTACAATTAGCCGATCAAGTAGGTATCTAGAAAGGTGTTAACGGGGTTACGCCTCTGGGAAAACAAGGTTTACTTTAATTAGGTTCGTGCGAGAGCACGGGGGACCTCCCTCAAAGTACCGACACTGGCCTGGCTGAAAGATTGGTGAACTTGTAGCGTGTAATTAATCCCGGCTAGTCTTTCCTTTTAGGGTTTGAAGGAAGATTTGATTAAAACAGTGGGAGACATCCTGATTAGATATATTAGATAACCAATCTAATCTTGCAAGAGTATACGCTGAGTGTTTTCTTCTCTCTCTCTCTCGGTAGCGACCATATCACGCCTTAATCAAGATAATAAAACGGATATATTGACCGAACCCGCTTGTTATACTGAGCTGGGGAACGTTGGTCCCGCTCCAACTTATAATTGTTATAAGACAGAGCAGGAAATTGGGGAATACCAGATTTCCCGTGCCGCCCAAACGAAGAAAGTGCATATTGATGCATCATCTTCGGGTGTGTTCATTACAGAGAACTGTTTCTCAGTATCCTTCACTCCTGGGTATGAGATACCAGATCAGGATCCCGCATATGTAATCTGTTACATGGGCTACAGATAGGTAGAGAACTGAGAACGGGTGATAAGTTTCATGAGACAGAAAACGGTGCAAGTGTTGCAGCCAAGTCTGTTGGTCACTATCACCCTGTATTACCAGAATACATTGATTCTGAACAAATGTTATTAGATACCGAACCCGATATACAAAATCATATCAGTCTCTTTATTAGTAAAGAAAGGATATAATTTTGTATTGTTGGATAATGTTTTGAACATTTCCTATATCAAGAGTTGATCGGTTCAGGCACGTTATCTAAAATCATTGACGTTCTAAATCAAACTACAGTTCTTAGTATACAGAACACACACAAGAGGAAGAGTTCAGAAATGAACAAATCCTTCTTGAGGCATTGTAGACTAGGTCATATCAATGCGACCCGACTGGCTAAAGTTGCATTTAGATGCATATTTAAATTAGTTTGAATTTACATCTTATGAAAATTGCCAGTCATGTCACAAAGATAAGATGACCATAGCTCTGTTTATTGGAAACAGAGAAAGAGTTAGTGAACTCTTGGGATTGATACATGTTGATGTATGTAAGGTCCCCAGTCTACACATGCCAAGATCGGTTCTTTCTATTTCATTACATTCTCTGATAATCTCTCAAGATTCAGACATATGTTTCTGTTGAAACACAGGTCCGAAGCTTTTGAGATATTCACAGAATATAAGTTAGAAGTAGAGAACCAACAAATACGGGTAAAAGTATTATGTCCTTTGATGTGATCAAGGAGGAGAATACTTGAGCACGGAATTCCTGGACTATTCTAAAGGAGAATGAGATTCTCTCTCAGCATTACTCCTTCGAATACACCACAACACGTCGGTGTATCGGGGCGGAGCAATAGCACCCTATGTGATATGGTGTGCTCTATGATGAGTACTACTGAGTTTCCTATTTCCTTTTGGATGTTATGCGCTTGAGAAGCTGCATACCTATTGAATAGGGTTCAAATCAAATCAGTTGCCTACCACTTCATATGTGATATGGAAAGGGAAGAGCCCATATCTTAAGCTTGTTAAGATTTGGGGTTGTCCGGCCTATGTCTAAAAGCAAAATCCGGACAAGCTCGAGGCAAGGTCTGTTATATAGAACTGGAAATGTTCCAACTATACAAAATGCAGCTGATGATTTGGTAGAACCAAAGGATTCAATAGTTTCCAACGTACCTCAGCCTCTCCGCCGATCTAGTAGGGTTCCTCACCCACCTGAGAGATACTTCGGTTTCTCTATGACAGTGGGAGCGAGGATTGCATCATGAGATGATGACCCAACTAGTTTCGGGCAGGCCATCAGGAGTGAGACTCTGTAAGAATGGCTGGGTGCTTATCGATCTGAGATGGAATCCTTATACACCAACAAAGTATAGACTTTGGTTGCTTTATCTGAAGGGTTAAATCCCCATCAGGAGCAAGTATATCTTGAGAAGATTACTTGGTGTACATGGAAAAGTTGAGACTTTCAAAGCTAGACTTGTTAAAGGTTTGCATCATAGACCAGGTATGGATTATGTTGAAACCTTTTCTAAGGATCTATGCTTAAGTCCATCCAGATCCTACTTGCCACGGCTACATACCATGAATACGATATCTGGTGGTTGAGTGTCATGACTGCTTTTCTAAATGATGATTTAGAAGATAGCATCTATAAGTACACAGCCAGAGGGCTTCGTAGACAGTGGGAGCAGCGGAAACGTGTGCAAGATGTTTTATATGATAAAACAGGCATCGCGGAGTTGGAACATCTGTTTTGATGTGGTAGTCAAAGAGTTTGACTTCATCAAAATGGTAGATGAACCTTGTATATACAAAAAGGTAGTAGAGAGTATGCTGGTGATTCTCGTAGAGTACGTGGATGACATACTCCTGATAGGGAAGGAGTTTCCTATACTGCGCCCGGTCAATCTCCGCTTATCACAAGGATTCTCCATATAGGATCACAGTGATACCTCCTAAATCTTGGGTTTTGGATCTATGAGATAGATCTAATTGGACGTTAGGATTCTCACTAGTTGTAGTGAGATGGTATCAATCGATCCTGGGGAGAATCACTGGAAAGGTTCCAGGATGATAAGAACGACTGAATATCAGTCGCAGGTATTGTCTTTACCCTCAGTGGAGGGACGGTATGTTGGAAGAGTTGTAAGCTAGATACCGTGACTTACTAGACGATTAAAGGCAAGATACATCGTTACCAAGGATACTACCAAAGAGGCAGTCTGGATATATATAAGTTCATAAGATGAACTTCGTTCCTACCATTGTGTGACAATGGAGTTGTGGCTTTAGCCAAGGAACTACCGTCCCATCTGAAATCTAGATATAATTCTTTGGCAGTATCACCTGATCATGGAGATGGTTGATCTCCAAGAAGATCGAGGTTAGGAGAGTAGACACAGAGGACAACAGCGCGGATCCACTCACGAAGGCCTTTTTCCCAGTAGAGACTTTTATGGGATGGTTGAGTATGAGATACTTCAACCGCAGCTAATTGTTGGGTATGCGATACCACAACAGATGGCCCTAGTGCAAGTGGGAGATTGTTAGTTATATGTATGCCCTAGAGGCCATTACTGTACATACAATGTATATTGTAGTGGATGCTAGGACATATATAGGGAGGACTTTCTTGCTCGACATGATAGTATGCTATCTGGTTGTACTTTATCTTAACATGTACTCTGATTGTCTCTATATTACATGTTGATAAAGCCCTTAGGATATGTACTTGACTACTGGGACTATGATGAGATCATACTAGTGGGGCCACGGTAGTCGACGAGTACATCCTATAACTGTTCCTAGTCGAGGGTGTATCGAGACAGGGCATCGATACACCAGAGTAGACTAGCGTATACGCATCTTGACCCATATGATGGGCGATGGATGATCCCATATCCATCGGTGTTTGACATCAAGGATGGTGTACGGGTGCTCAGTGGAGACTGGGTACACTGGACGGACTCGCCGAGAACTCCCAGATGGTATTATACCATACGTCAGATGGCAGTTCTCCGGTGACACTGGTACAGAGTAGTCTGTCGACCCGAGATCGTCATAGAGTCTTGTGTGATTCCTACTGTGCTTTGATTTCCATCATACCACGTCCAAGAGGGCGTGCAAAAAGGTGGCTTTTGGGTACAGTCCCGAATCATATGGAGGCAATGAGCGATAGGAAGGGATTCGTCTCTCCCGGTATAGGGAGTTGATGTTGTGCTGTGTTCGATTGGCTATAACCGGAAATCCCTGGCCAGGATTGCTGAGATTTACTGGTAAGTGTTATCAGTAGTTTCTCGAACTGTTATAGACCTCATATCGACACGACTTATCAAGCTGCTGGGGTCTGACGTTTACCACCCCTAGGCGAGATATGCAACATATCAGACGACGAGACCGGACTGTACGGGAGTGTTACTGTTTGGATTCACAGGAGAATATGCAGGCTTGCTTGTTGATCTTCTGAGCGTTCAATACCTAGGTAGCTGTTACGTTTAGCTGACCGCTTGCAGCTTGTGGGTGTTTGATATGATCATCACCTACTGCCGGCGTATTTACGATTCTTTAGAGTCCTACACAGAGGTTTCTTGACTCAGGCAAAATGGAGTAGGGGCACATATGTGATATGTGCGGGACCGAGGATAATGCGATATGTGATACCGTATTCTATTCTCGCGATATTTGATATCAGCCGGGTCATCGGATCAAGTGTTGATTCGATGAATCGGTACGGATAAATATTAGTCGGTTATATGCGATATAGCCGGATTGTCGGATCAAGTGTTGATTCGATAATTTAATGTATAATAATATATATGATATATTAAATTGCATTAACTAATATTTGCTCACTAAAAGATTCTTTTTCTCACTCGGGTAATACATTGATATATGTTAATTGTATTATTTTATTTGATTACGATAAATATTATATATGTGATATATAATATTGTAACATGATATGATAATTAATGCAACTTGTTTAGTGGAGTTTAAATATGATTAGGGTTTGGATTAGGGTTAAGCTTTCTAGATGTTTCTAGAAGGTTTTCTTTTTGTCATGATAAAGATATTTACAAGTGACTCATGCTTTAACCCAACCCAAACCCTAACCCTAGTCAATTTTCTACAATGGTTAAGTCAACCATGGTTGCATTATTCTTCATATTAATCCTTTCTTATTCATCACAAAAGAAAATGGATCACTATTCTTCTTCTTCCTTCATTCTTTCATGAAAAAGCTTGCTTGATTTTTCCAAAGTGATGAATAAATATGAGAAAAAGATAAATAAAGAGAGCAAAAATCTTACTTCATCATCCTCATCTTCCCTTGCCATTTAGATGAGGGTGTTCACATCATTTCATGAGTGTTAGCTTGTGTTAAAGAAACTTCAAGGTAGATCATCTTAGTATCGAAGATCGGAAGCAAAGGTTGCGTCATTCTCTTCATGGAACCTCTCGAGAGTCCGGATCCCGATGATCGCAGCGAAGGGACCACAACACGGAGCATATGAAGTGAAGGACCGGATCTACAAAGGTTGTAATCCCTCTCACTTAGTGTTAAAGTTGTTAACATGCTTGTTTTCGCCTAATCTCTAGTTTAAAGTTCCGTATTCGGGTTGTTCGGCACGGCTAAAATTTTAATCGGGCATGGTTGATGCCTCGTAGACCCTTGTGCGCGTGCCTAGCAACCCTACAGTGGTATCAGAGCCAAGCTAGAGCTTTAGGCGAAGTCTAGACGAAGTTTAAAGTCCGATCGAACCCGGAAAACCCGATATAACCCCTTCTCTGGAAATTTTCTGAAACTTTGGATTTTTGTGAATTAAAAATTGCCAAAAAATTCAGCAGGGAATTCTATGAGTTACTGTGAAGCACGTGATGCTAACTCGACAAAGGAGGCGCGGAACCGCGGCCCAACCCTGGGTTTCGCGGCGGTTCTGCGGCCACTTTGGTGAGTTACACCACGTGGCTTGCACAGTAATTCTTGTCTTCAAGTGCTGAGTCTTCTGGAAATTTTTATTTTTTTTATTCAACTGTTGAATTATCTGGGTTGTATTGGGGACATAAAGATTCGATCGGATATTTTAACTTTGTTTAGTTTTGTCCGGATAATTTTTAGAAACTGTTAAAAAGTTCGAACGGATATCAATAACTCACTTTTTCCCCTGTCGGAAAATTTTTCAAAAGTTGGATTTTTCCTCGTGTTTAAGAACGTTCTAAGTCGTGCAAGTAACGCGGTGGACCCTCTAGAAGACAACAAACCTTAACTCGATTATGTGACCGTCTTGAACTGCCTTTTGAACCTTAGGGTTTGGGGCAGTACGGCGTGCCACATGTGAGGCGTTGGCTTGACCCTTCTACGGCTGGACCATTGCTACTGTGGCATGTAATGGATGTTTTTAAACTGATTTCAAGTGTTGAGATACATTGGGGAAATCTTGGGTGTTTGATGATTCGATCGGAAAGTTTAACTTTTTCTATTTATCTGGAATGTGATACAATATTTGGAATCCACAGGTAGTTATGAGATAACTAATTTGAATATTATAAACATAGCAGTTTAGTCTCAGATGATCGGTTGCCACGGAATTTTGATGTGATCAAAAGTCCGTCGCAATCACGTAGCGTACGCGGATACTCGCCGGGTAAACTTAATAGACAGCCTCACTCCATAGCCCCGACCAAGTGACTGTAGGATAACCCCGTCGCCGAAAGCATCCGTTCGGGTGCTCCCGGTAGCGGTGTTCCGCCTTGGTGCACTTCGTCGACGGTATCAGGGGTGCGGCCGTCTACTAAAGTTTGCGACGAGCATTCGATCAGGACAGTCGGGAATCTTGTTGAATTGCCCGACTTGATATTGAAAAGAGTTTTCGATAATGAGACTAAAATGCGGGGTTTATAATTGTTAGGCATGCGATGTCTAAAGGTATTCATTTGGTTAGGCATGTGATGTCTAAGGAGGTTGCGGATTCCAACTGTTGTAGTTTTACACTTTCTTTTCTGTGACCGTAAGCGTAGTATGTGGTGTATTGCCGGCTTCGTTGCTATACATCAACGACAATCGGGATACGCATACTTGCTTACGTTGATGATATGAGATATTATGTGTTGCTGTGATATGTTATATTGGATCGTCGCGTTTGAATAACCGGGGGGTTTTATGTGAGATGATAGTTTTTTCTTTTTCATTCATGTAAAATTCATTTGTATGTAATATTCTTTTGTTGGGGCACTTCCAGGCAGCGGAAGATGTCACCGTTGTATATTATTTACTTTTCCGCATTAGGTAGACCCAAGGCGGGGAGCACAAGTAACCGGGTTCTAGGGTACAGTGGGAGACCATCTCGAGGAGTCGAGACCGGGTCTCCTAACCCTAGAATTGGCAGTGTTACTTGCTGCTCTCGTAGGGGTCTAGGGATGTGGGTTTGGCTATTCATCGCGACCGTGGAATCCGTGTTTTATACAGGCTCGTATTGAAAACACGGACGTCCTAGTATATCCAATATTTCATATATGTTCTTCTGCTGCATTGTTCTGTGATGAGATTATATTACTGCCTGAGACGAATGTTTATATTTTATATATATGAGATATATGTTATATTGCAGATTTCGTTTCAAAAGAGATGCTTGTGAAGCATAATAAAATGGGACTTCATTAATGAGATTAATGAAATAAAAGAAACCTAAGATGTTGTAGAAACTTGTTTAATAAAAACTGGTAGCTACAGTTCTTGCTTTGCATCGCGGTGTTCCTTGTAGAACATCCTGCACCTTATTCGATAGGGAAAGGACCGAGATCCCTTCACCGGGAGTGACTCCTTTAGCAATAACTGGCAGATGCTACAAACTCGGTTTGTCTTTTGATTGCTTCTATAGTTCTTGCTTTGCATAGCGGTATATATGATATATCCTGCACCTTATTCGATGAGGAAAGGGCCGACGATCCCTTCACCTGGAGTGACCCCTTTAGCAAAACTAGAAAAGCCTCAAAAACACTCCATTTAAAAATCACTCGATTCTACAACGATATCAAGTTCATTACGCAAAGGGTTTTCTGAAAAACCCGTCGTAGCCCTTCGTCATTTCAGATAAGTACTGGTTAGTATTCGTGCTACGTTTGTTGACCTTAGCCAAGGCGTAGTGTGCGGTAGCTGATTAGTGCTTATCTGTATAAGCATATGATGCGATTGAGTTAGGGTAGTCGTGCGACTTTGTTGACCTTAGCCAAGGGTCGTGCGGGTGGGTTTGATTCAATCGGGAAATGACGGGTTGAACTTGGCTAGCACTTATGATTTGTTGACCTTAGCCAAGGTCATAAGATGCTAGGGGCAAAATATTATTGGGAATTTCAAGTGTTGAAATTTGCAATGAGATTGCATACCTTCTATAAGATAGTTGGATCCCGATACCCGCTGCGAGTAAGAGTTACTCCTGAGAGAGTTTTACACATTACAATTAGCCGATCAAGTAGGTGTCTAGAAAGGTGTTAACGGGGTTACGCCTCTGGGAAAACAAGGTTTACTTTAATTAGGTTCGTGCGAGAGCACGGGGGACCTCCCTCAAAGTACCGACACTGGCCTGGCTGAAAGATTGGTGAACTTGTAGCGTGTAATTAATCCCGGCTAGTCTTTCCTTTTAGGGTTTGAAGGAAGATTTGATTAAAATAGTGGGAGACATCCTGATTAGATATATTAGATAACCAATCTAATCTTGCAAGAGCATACGCTGAGTGTTTTCTTCTCTCTCTCTCTCCAGGTAGCGACCATATCACGCCTTAATCAAGATAATAAAACGGATATATTGACCGAACCCGCTTGTTATACTGAGCTGGGGAACGTTGGTCCCGCTCCAACTTATAATTGTTATAAGACAGAGCAGGAAATTGGGGAATACCAGATTTCCCGTGCCGCCCAAACGAAGAAAGTGCATATTGATGCATCATCTTCGGGTGTGTTCATTATAGAGAACTGTTTCTCAGTATCCTTCACGTCCTGGGTATGAGATACCAGATCAGGATCCCGCATATGTAATCTGTTACATGGGCTACAGATAGGTAGAGAACTGAGAACGGGTGATAAGTTTCATGAGACAGAAAACGGTGCAAGTGTTGCAGCCAAGTCTGTTGGTCACTATCACCCTGTATTACCAGAATACATTGATTCTGAACAAATGTTATTAGATACCGAACCCGATATACAAAATCATATCAGTCTCTTTATTAGTAAAGAAAGGATATAATTTTGTATTGTTGGATAATGTTTTGAACATTTCCTATATCAAGAGTTGATCGGTTCAGGCACGTTATCTAAAATCATTGACGTTCTAAATCAAACTACAGTTCTTAGTATACAGAACACACACAAGAGGAAGAGTTCAGAAATGAACAAATCCTTCTTTAGGCATTGTAGACTAGGTCATATCAATGCGACCCGACTGGCTAAAGTTGCATTTAGATGCATATTTAAATTAGTTTGAATTTACATCTTATGAAACTTGCCAGTCATGTCACAAAGATAAGATGACCATAGCTCTGTTTATTGGAAACAGAGAAAGAGTTAGTGAACTCTTGGGATTGATACATGTTGATGTATGTAAGGTCCCCTGTCTACACATGCCAAGATCGGTTCTTTCTACTTCATTACATTCTCTGATAATCTCTCAAGATTCAGACATATGTTTCTGTTGAAACACAGGTCCGAAGCTTTTGAGATATTCACAGAATATAAGTTAGAAGTAGAGAACCAACAAATACGGGTAAAAGTATTATGTCCTTTGATGTGATCAAGGAGGAGAATACTTGAGCACGGAATTCCTGGACTATTCTAAAGGAGAATGAGATTCTCTCTCAGCATTACTCCTTCGAATACACCACAGCACGTCGGTGTATCGGGGCGGAGCAATAGCACCCTATGTGATATAGTGTGCTCTATGATGAGTACTACTGAGTTTCCTATTTCCTTTTGGATGTTATGCGCTTGAGAAGCTGCATACCTATTGAATAGGGTTCAAATCAAATCAGTTGCCTACCACTTCATATGTGATATGGAAAGGGAAGAGCCCATATCTTAAGCTTGTTAAGATTTGGGGTTGTCCGGCCTATGTCTAAAAGCAAAATCCGGACAAGCTCGAGGCAAGGTCTGTTATGTAGAACTGGAAATGTTCCAACTATACAAAATGCAGCTGATGATTTGGTAGAACCAAAGGATTCAATAGTTTCCAACGTACCTCAGCCTCTCCGCCGATCTAGTAGGGTTCCTCACCCACCTGAGAGATACTTCGGTTTCTCTATGACAGTGGGAGCGAGGATTGCATCATGAGATGATGACCCAACTAGTTTCGGGCAGGCCATCAGGAGTGAGACTCTGTAAGAATGGCTGGGTGCTTATCGATCTGAGATGGAATCCTTATACACCAACAAAGTATAGACTTTGGTTGCTTTATCTGAAGGGTTAAATCCCCATCAGGAGCAAGTATATCTTGAGAAGATTACTTGGTGTACATGGAAAAGTTGAGACTTTCAAAGCTAGACTTGTTAAAGGTTTGCATCATAGACCAGGTATGGATTATGTTGAAACCTTTTCTAAGGATTTATGCTTAAGTCCATCCAGATCCTACTTGCCACGGCTACATACCATGAATACGATATCTGGTGGTTGAGTGTCATGACTGCTTTTCTAAATGATGATTTAGAAGATAGCATCT
This sequence comes from Agapanthus africanus, assembly GCA_030015575.1. NCBI lineage: Eukaryota > Viridiplantae > Streptophyta > Magnoliopsida > Asparagales > Amaryllidaceae > Agapanthus > Agapanthus africanus. The sequence continues at coordinate 459,917,080 of CM057344.1, read as the reverse complement.
ATAAGTACACAGCCAGAGGGCTTCGTAGACAGTGGGAGCAGCGGAAACGTGTGCAAGATGTTTTATATGATAAAACAGGCATCGCGGAGTTGGAACATCTGTTTTGATGTGGTATTCAAAGAGTTTGACTTCATCAAAATGGTAGATGAACCTTGTATATACAAAAAGGTAGTAGAGAGTATGGTGGTGATTCTCGTAGAGTACGTGGATGACATACTCCTGATAGGGAAGGAGTTTCCTATACTGCGCCCGGTCAATCTCCGCTTATCACAAGGATTCTCCATATAGGATCACAGTGATACCTCCTAAATCTTGGGTTTTGGATCTATGAGATAGATCTAATTGGACGTTAGGATTCTCACTAGTTGTAGTGAGATGGTATCAATCGATCCTGGGGAGAATCACTGGAAAGGTTCCAGGGTGATAAGAACGACTGAATGTCAGTCTCAGGTATTGTCTTTACCCTCAGTGGAGGGACGGTATGTTGGAAGAGTTGTAAGCTAGATACCGTGACTTACTAGACGATTAAAGGCAAGATACATCGTTACCAAGGATACTACCAAAGAGGCAGTCTGGATATATATAAGTTCATAAGATGAACTTCGTTCCTACCATTGTGTGACAATGGAGTTGTGGCTTTAGCCAAGGAACTACCGTCCCATCTGAAATCTAGATATAAATCTTAGGCAGTATCACCTGATCATGGAGATGGTTGATCTCCAAGAAGATCGAGGTTAGGAGAGTAGACACAGAGGACAACAGCGCGGATCCACTTACGAAGGCCTTTTTCCCAGTAGAGACTTTTATGGGATGGTTGAGTATGAGATACTTCAACCGCAGCTAATTGTTGGGTATGCGATACCACAACAGATGGCCCCAGTGCAAGTGGGAGATTGTTAGTTATATGTATGCCCTAGAGGCCATTACTGTACATACAATGTATATTGTAGTGGATGCTAGGACATATATAGGGAGGACTTTCTTGCTCGACATGATAGTATGCTATCTGGTTGTACTTTATCTTAACATGTACTCTAATTGTCTCTATATTACATGTTGATAAAGCCCTTAGGATATGTACTTGACTACTGGGACTATGATGAGATCATACTAGTGGGGCCACGGTAGTCGACGAGTACATCCTATAACTGTTCCTAGTCGAGGGTGTATCGAGACAGGGCATCGATACACCAGAGTAGACTAGCGTATACGCATCTTGATCCATATGATGGGCGATGGATGATCCCATATCCATCGGTGTTTGACATCAAGGATGGTGTACGGGTGCTCAGTGGAGACTGGGTACACTGGACGGACTCGCCGAGAACTCCCAGATGGTATTATACCATACGTCAGATGGCAGTTCTCCGGTGACACTGGTACAGAGTAGTCTGTCGACCCGAGATCGTCATAGAGTCTTGTGTGATTCCCACTGTGCTTTGATTTCCATCATACCACGTCCAAGAGGGCGTGCAAAAAGGTGCCTTTTGGGTACAGTCCCGAATCATATGGAGGCAATGAGCGATAGGAGGGGATTCGTCTCTCCCGGCATAGGGAGTTGATGTTGTGCTGTGTTCGATTGGCTATAACCGGAAATCCCTGGCCAGGGTTGCTGAGATTTACTGGTAAGTGTTATCAGTAGTTTCTCGAACTGTTATAGACCTCATATCGACACGACTTATCAAGCTGCTGGGGTCTGACGTTTACCACCCCTAGGCGAGATATGCAACATATCAGACGATGAGACCGGACTGTACGGGAGTGTTACTGTTTGGATTCACAGGAGAATGTGCAGGCTTGCTTGTTGATCTTCTGAGCGCTCAATACCTGGGTAGCTGTTACGTTTAGCTGACCGCTTGCAGCTTGTGGGTGTTTGATATGATCATCACCTACTGCCGTCTTATTGACGATTCTTTAGAGTCCTACACAGAGGTTTCTTGACTCAGGCAAAACGGAGTAGGGGCACATATGTGATATGTGCGGGACCGATGATAATGCGATATGTGATACCGTATTCTATTCTCGCGATATTTGATATCAGCCGGGTCATCGGATCAAGTGTTGATTCGATGAATCGGTACGGATAAATATTAGTCGGTTATATGCGATATAGCCGGATTGTCGGATCAAGTGTTGATTCGATAATTTAATGTATAATAATATATATGATATATTAAATTGCATTAACTAATATTTGCTCACTAAAAGATTCTTTTTCTCACTCGGGTAATACATTGATATATGTTAATTGTATTATTTTATTTGATTACGATAAATATTATATATGTGATATATAATATTGTAACATGATATGATAACTAATGCAACTTGTTTAGTGGAGTTTAAACATGATTAGGGTTTGGATTAGGGTTAAGCTTTCTAGATGTTTCTAGAAGGTTTTCTTTTTGTCATGATAAAGATATTTACAAGTGACTCATGCTTTAACCCAACCCAAACCCTAACCCTAGTCAATTCTCTACAATGGTTAAGTCAACCATGGTTGCATTATTCTTCATATTAATCCTTTCTTATTCATCACAAAAGAAAATGGATCACTATTCTTCTTCTTCCTTCATTCTTTCATGAAAAAGCTTGCTTGATTTTTCCAAAGTGATGAATAAATATGAGAAAAAGATAAATAAAGAGAGCAAAAATCTTACTTCATCATCCTCATCTTCCCTTGCCATTTAGATGAGGGTGTTCACATCATTTCATGAGTGTTAGCTTGTGTTAAAGAAATTTCAAGGTAGATCATCTTAGTATCGAAGATCGGAAGCAAAGGTTGCGTCTTTCTTTTCGTGGAACCTCTCGAGAGTCCGGATCCCGATGATCGCAGTGAAGGGACCACAACACGGAGCATATGAAGTGAAGGACCGGATCTACAAAGGTTGTAATCCCTCTCACTTAGTGTTAAAGTTGTTAACATGCTTGTTTTCGCCTAATCTCTAGTTTAAAGTTCCGTATTCGGGTTGTTCGGCACGGCTAAATTTTTAATCGGGCATGGTTGATGCCTCGTAGACCCTTGTGCGCATGCCTAGCAACCCTACACTAATCAGTTTCACAAAGCTAGTTTGTAAAACTCTTGTGTTCGAGAAACAGCCTCAGTGAGTGGATCCGCCCTGATGTTTCTTTCTATGTCTCTCTTAATCTCAAGTTCGCGGAGAAAGCCATCTCCCGAATCGAGTAATACCTGTCTTTGAATATGTCTGAATATCTGATGGGACCTAGTTCATAAATGAACTCCAAATCCAAACTTCTTAGACTGTATCGATAACTGAACCTAATCAGTATCCAGCACCATGCCTCCCACAGTATCCTCTTGGACCACCTGTCCATAATACTATCGCTCGTCAGAGGAAAAACTATAACTCTGACAATCACTCTGTCATCCATGTCACCTTTGAAGCCTGGAATGATAACCGTCTCCCGAAGGAGGCTGCCGTCATCAAATCCATAGAACATGCACCTTATGTTCTAAAACTGCTTCCTTACGTTTCTTCAGGATTGGATTAATATAAACTTATCGCATCAAGTGCAAAAACTACATCTGGTGTGATACTTGACATCTCATGATTGACTCAATTGCCTAAGCAAGTGATCTGCCAATCATGCACATCCCTATCTCCTTTAGTCTCTAAGACACCTTTAGAGAGGGTGACTCCATCACCTGCAGGTACACCACCATGCCAGGAGTCATCTATTCTAAAATTCTATTAGAATACTGTCAAAGTACCCATATTGGGAAACTACCCAAATCTAGATCTAAAACCATAGATCTAGTAACCAGAATGTCTGTTATTATATCCATATCTTTTGTCGAGAAACAACTGTGTGACGACTAAAGTACAACCGATCGCAGTATAGGAATTTTACTTCCTACTCTGTGTATGTCATCCAAATGCCAGGACATCACACCCTACTACCTTCTCAACAGATCTATCCACTATTCTGATGAAGTCAAAACTATGACTGTCTCATCAAAATTAGATGATCTATCTCCGCTATATCTGCTGCAGTCTATAAATAGACATAAGCTACTTGCCCACTATGCTTCTGCTGCTCCCACTGACTACGACAACCCTCTGGCAGAATAATATCTACGTACACTTCTAAAGCTAGTTTAGAACGACGTTATACTTATCCTCTTGCCGGGTCTCATAGTTTGGAACAACAGTAGTATCAAGTTTGCGTAAACAAGAACCTCCCTGTCACCGTCCTTGAGACTACCGGAGTACCTCTCGGGTGTCTGAGGTTACCCACCATATCTGTGGAGTGGCTAATGGAATGTCAAACCTGATTGAATATATAGGTTCTATTAAATTTTCTGTAATCGTTTGCGGTTCTGGAATCACTTCCAGTTCTACCATACTCCCACTACTGTTTTCTGAAAAAATCCATTTTGCTAAAACTGTGGTGAGTCAAGAACAATATCACTATTGATCTTCCAGATGGTAGAAAAGTCAACCCTCGTCGAAGCCAGGGTCAACCCACAAACTGCCATTACAGAAACGTGCCTTAAGTTATCCAGTATCTGGTTTTAAGCATAAGCTGGACAACTCCCCTTACCTTAACATCGTTAAGATATGAACCATTCTATATACAATATAGAAATAGAGGCACTAATTTAATTGGAACCAGATTCAAACCATGCAGCTGTCTCCAGTGCATATCAACTTAATGGAGAAAGGCTAATCAGCATTACTCAACTTAGAAATCCATCCAATTATGAGTAACCTGAAAGAGAAACGAGTTTCTCAGAACCATTACTATCAACTGAATACCCATCACAAGAATCTACATGTTCGATCTCTTTGAAGAATCTCGATACTTGTGATACTTGGTTCTCTACTTTATTCTTATACCCAAAACTTCTCAAAACTTAGACATTGTATTTCTACAAAACACTTGTCTAAAAAACTAGAGAAGTCACAAGTAATCAGAACATAGTACGAGGACCTACCCCTTTGTCCTGACGGACACTGGACAACATACAATACTCTGTATAAGTCCGCTGAGTTAAATAACTCAAAACCTGTGCATCGTAGGTTGAAAACTGTACCCAGGCGATTTCCTCAAATATCACCAATTACAAAGAATTCCGATATAACGAGGATGATCACCTAATTCCCAATAACTTACTCCCACTCATCATCTGTAAAAACCATACAGATATGAGAATGTAACCTGGTAAATACATACCCTAGAGTAAGTATCTAATCGGGAAATCAGTTTTCTTTTAACAATGCAGTGAAACATGAAAAAGTTTCGTAGGGGTATTCTGGTATTTCTAGTAATGCCTCTTCCATAATCCAATTCATGACTATAACCGTATATTTCCTTTGCCATCTCTCCAAATCCCTTTATTTGTCTTTATTCATTACCTTCTGTACACCATCATTAGGCTAAATGGTTTTCTTCCTTCCCTACCGTTCGGCACCAGCCTATGGTTTGGAAGAAGACTATCCAGTAAGCATAATAGGTGTACCCTCCTAATCCTAGGAGTACTTGCAACTGAAGAGAAGGTGATGATAAAAGACAACTGAATAATACCTTCTTCTATTTCTCCCGAACTGGGAAAAATCAAAGGTGAAATAGGAGTGGCGATAAAGTACGTGGTTTGGTCGTGAATGATAACAGTCGCAATTTACTTTGCCCTCTTTCCAATCCCTTTATTTTGTCTTTACATATTACCTTCTGCACACCCTACTTAGGCTAATTTGGTTTTCTTCATTCCCTACCTTTCGACACCAGCCTATGGTTTGGAATAAGACTATCCAATAAGCGTAGTAGGTGTACTCTCCTAATCCTAGGAGTACTCGCAACTTGAGAGAAGGTGATGATAAAAGACAACTGAATATACCAATTCTATTTCTCCTGAACCTGGATCCATCATCGAAGAAGTCCCTTCGAGTTCGTATATAACCATACGATGGATCTATCCAATGGAAGTGGATGTCCGTAGTAATACGGGGTGTTCTGAGAAATAAAAAGGGTAAAAGAAAGAGCGGCAATGACTTATGCAACTTGGACAATCCAAAAGCCAGTATTTTAAGAAGGTTCGGTCAACTTGGTTACTGAGTCATAGTCTAGGGTCGGTCAAAGGTCGCTGCCAAAGAGAGAGAGAGAAAAGAAACACTCTGCGTGCACTCTAACCTAGATCAGAATGGTTATCACTTTATCTAATCAAGAAACCTCCCACTGTAATCTCAAATTCTCCTCCAAACCTGAAAGAAGAATTAGTCGGGATCACCCGAAGAGTATACCAACTCATCAGTGAGGATCGGGATCCAACTATCATCGCATGATAACTTGATGGAAACCACTCAAGTTATCACACTCCAGAAGGTATGCGCATGCCTGGTCAGTTTGCTTTATGTTTGAAACTCCCGATGTGATTTTTACCCCATGCTCTTATGACCTTGACCAAGGGCCAAAATATCATAAATCACATGTCAAGTTCTTCGGGTCATTATCCAGGTTGATTTGAACCTACCCGCACATGCCCTTGACTAAGGGCCAAGTATGACAGAACGACTGTCCCAAACCAACTCATCTATCTATGCAACAAATGAATACCCAGCAGCTACCAAACACTATGCTTTGACTAAGGGCCAAAATACATAGCTTGAATACTACTGAATATCCATAAGAAATGACGGAGGGCTACGGCTGGTTTTTGGCGAAAAACCTTTAACGTAACGAACTTGATATCGCTGAAGGAACCTGATAGCTTTTTATAAAAATATAGTAGCGAAAAACCTTTGCTAAAGAGGTCACTCCCGATGAAGGGATCTCGGCTCTTTCCTCGTAGAATGAGGTGCAGGATATTCCAACTGAATACCGCGATGCAAAGCAACTTGTAATCGACTATATTGAAGTTATTACCCTGACGTAAACTTCTGCCCAAGGGGTCACTCCCGATGAAGGGATCTCGGCCCTTGCCTCGTCGAATGAGGTGCGGGATATTCTAACTGAATATCACTATGCAAAACAAAAGGAAACATCTTTGTAATAACACTTTTAAAATTTGTTCCAACAACATCAAATATAGGTTTGTTTTATCCTTGCATTGATAAGAATCAATGCAGTCCCATCAATTAATCGCACCAGAAAAGAACGAAAATAAAATGTACGTATATGCCATCCGCATTTGCCACTGGGTCCCGTCATCACCCGTTAGGTTACTTAACTAACGACAGAGCGGGGGCTGGACTAGCGCGGGTGTAAAACATATACAACATCTAATAGTATATATACCAATATACAATAATCGCTCCAGGCATGATAATATGCAACATTACAGAAAAGTAATAAGCATCACAGAACAATACAGATAATCTGGAACCCCCGGGTTTCACAGAGCCGCTACTGAAACCTGACGTTCCCCTGGTCATGTGGATAGCCTGTGCAATGAAACCTAGGCCCCTATGGGTGCAGCAAGTTACCCGCCAAAACCTGAAGCGAGGTAGTCCCCACAGCATAGTGAATGGAACACACGGCACTTCACGGAATCCGGTAAATTGAGCACCCCTCCTTGGGTCAACCTGTACCCCCTACGAGTGCGGCGAATAGTCTGCCAATTCTAGAGTGAGGTCCCTTTGCCTCTCAAAGCCATGAGATACGGACCCGTTGCCCTCCAGAATCCGGCTATCCGTGCACTCCTTCGCGGGATAAACCTAGTACAGAAATAAAAATATGTACAACGGGTACATCGACCTCGACCCGGTCGTGCCCCAAAAGAATATTATACAAACAGGCAGTGACGGCAGTCCACATGTTGGACGCTCGCCCCGCAATATCAAATATACAAATAAAACCAAACTGCACTATCATTGCACCCTGCTATCCACCACGACATATCCGCAACATCACAGCACAACACAGAACATTAACGCGAATGTCACGTTCGCAAACCCGTCTAAAAGAACTATAGCAATCAGACGCGGTTTACCGATCAAATGACATTCCCGGTCGGAGATATAATGTAAATACCGCATACTAACAAATTTAAAATTTCGATCGACAAAATTTCCCGAAGTGGGCCCCACGTACATCTGTTGTACAGTAATAAAATCTGGGCTCAAAGGATATATACCAAAAACCACAATTTCCACATATAAGCTCTCTGGAAAAAATTGGTACACTGTTCCCACTAAAGCGCCGCGCTTCCGCGGTCAAACCATGGGTTTGACCGCGGAACCGCCGCACTCCTGTAGGATCACGTGTCCAATTTTTTTCAGTATGCTTAGAAAACCCTGCTTATCTTTCTCTGATATGTAAAATTATTTTTAGACACATTAAAAAATCGACAGAAACCCAAGTGCTTGAAAAATGTGATTTCGGAAATTCCGTTCGATCGATCTTTTAAACATGTTAGCACAAGTTAGTATAGCTTAATGGTGAGGCTCTGATACCACTGTAAGTCCACGGTAGCGCCCCGGCCGTCTAACAGACGCCAAATGCGGAACAAAAACTTTTTACAAACGGGCGCTATCGTGTACCGTAACCCGGATCTGCCATTAAAGCTATACTAACAAAATACAAATGGGTAGAAACGTTATACCGAATGATCCAAGTCCTTCGATCTTCAACCATCATCCCACGCTTTGTTGCGGCTGTTCCGATCTCCTGAATCTCCAGTCTCGTCGTCCAGGTGGCACCATGTCGACGGATCTTTAAACGGGCTCCCGCCTCTGAACCGAGGCAACTCGATCGTCAAGTTTGCTGAAAGAGACGACCAAGATGAAGTGGAGAATGAGTAGAACACTTTGTCTCGTTACGTCCAAGACTATGGACAAACGGTTAAAAGAAGTTGCCTTTTGGATCGATCGAATTGAGAAATGAGCAATCTAATTTTCATGAGGCCAAAACCATAATCTTTTTAATCAAAAATGAATCTCTCTCCTTTCAAGTGGAGGCCGGCCACATTTTATCAAGAGGAGGGTGAGTGTAGGAGAGGGCAAGAGGGTGACCATAACAAGGATACTTATCAACAAAGAATGAATCACTAACTAGCATTAAATGCAAACCAATCAACATAAACCTAGTCATCCTCCATCATTAATGAACCATTAATGACACTAATGAGTCACTAGCTTAGTCATCACTTCTAGAAGCATCCACACACATCTCCTCATGACTCACCCAAAAAGATAAATCCGTATTTAACCGAATATCAAAATACGGCAGATAGAAAACTGGAAACTGGCAACTTTCAAAAGTGATCCTGAAACGGATTTCAGGATAACCCCATATCAGTATAAACATACCCGCATTTGTATTACGACCGAATACAAATGCAACTGAGACAAAGATATTATATCTACACAGTATAATACTGGGTTCCGGCTTAAACCAAAGCCTAGCAGTATTTTCTGCCCGAAAAACGACACGTGCGAAAACGCACGTGCTTTTTCCGAACCTTGCCATATCACCATACGGCCTCTACAACGTTTCGCCCGAACTTGGGAAAGTGTCTATGGGGGACTCTAATGACTCATCAACACACTGGCACTGGGTATAACCCCTAGCACGTCAGAGGTACAAGCTGCACGTAACGTTTTGCCTATGTATTGATTGGAAGGGAAGCTGACGAGCGAACTCATCTATAAACCCTACTGAGCCTGACAGTGACAATGTATATACAGTCCGGTCCATTCGTCTAAAGAGTATCGCATATCGAGTCTAGGGGGGTGGATAAAGTCAGACCCCTAATAACGCGATAAATCGTGTCGGCATGAAGCCCATCACCACCTGAGAAACTACTGATCCAAATCAGTAATTCTCCACTACCTCGGCCGAGGATTCCTAGTGATGGCTACCCGTGCACTGCACGACATCAACCCCCAATACCGGGAGAGACGAATCCCCGACGATCCGCTCACTTGCCTCCAATGTGGCTCGGGACTGTACCCAACTAAAACCTGTTTGCACAACTCCTTTGAGCGTGGTAGGGTAGTAATCTAAGCACAGTGGGAACTCACACGAGACAAATGACGATCTCAGGTCGATGAACTAACCTGTACACATGTCACCAGGGAATTGCTATCTGACGATATGTATAATACCAACTAGCAGATTCCCGGCGAGTCCTGTCCGGTGTACTCATAACTCAATGAGCACCTGTATACATCTTAGGTGAACCAACTAACACCAATGGCTTGTGAGACCGGCCATCGCCCCTCGTCGGGGTCTCGACTGTATACACTAGTCTACTCTGAAGTATCGATGCCCTGTCTCGAAACTCCCACGACTAGGGACACGTTTAAGGATGTGCTTACAGACCCCAGCTCCCACGTATATGATTGCCATCATACTGCTGGTAGTCAAGCAAGAATCCTATGGGCTCTATCAATCATGCAATAGTGAACTAAAGCATATATACGATGATAAATACAAACCAGATAACATACTATCATCTCGAGCAAGACTGTCATATCGGTATAGGTCCTGCCTCAATCATTGCAATCACGTAACTGCGATCCAATAATTGACTTTGAGGGCACTATCTCCAACAATCATTCCCCGATTTTACTGTATAAATATTTAGACAAAACAAACAATACAAAAACTTATAAAATACCAACACAAAACTATAGGAAAAAAACCAACACTAAAAGCCTAGAGAAGGCCGGTGTCGCCGGAAAATGGACAATTGTCGCCGGTCGATATGAGAAGTTTGGGTCTTGAGTTTTGTGTAAAGTCTTCTAATGATCATACTATAGTTTTGGTCTTGCTAGTTTTTCTAGTAATTACACCTATTGGTTCCAGATTCAATTGCAGTATGATAAATATCACACTTATCCTAGTTTATGATACTACACATACTAAGCATGCTATGTGAGGATATTGCGATTATCTAACACTTATACTAACCTAAGTTAACCCTTCGCTGTCCGTAACAGTAAGAACAGAATCGTGTCACGAAGCATCCGTGTCGTATTTTAGAATTTTGATCCCTTTTCAGATATTTGCTTCCAGATTTCCCCTACTGAAAATTTAACTTAAATTAACAATACCAAACACATTAATCCACACCTATAACCTACCCTAAAAACCACAGAACCCAACACTCCAAGAAATCCGGCGAGATCGGAATTTTTCTCTTTGTCGCCGGCCAAAATCCGAGCCATGGGGTTCGTCTTCGTATGATTTATTCTAGGTTAAGTTTATAAGATGATGTAATTGTTTGGTTAGGTTAATTTTCATCTAAACTATAGCAGATTCCAGACAGAGACTAAACTTGAAAAAATACGATATTTACCGATATTCGATCTCTAAACTAAAACAGTTACAGAACTAAAATCCTACAGTGTTTAAAGATTATACCTACAGAGAATTGTTGGAAGATCTTCCTCCAAGATGCACAAGCTCCTAATTCCTAGCTTGAGGGTGGGGAAAATCCTTAGAAGTAGCTCTTCTCTTCACTTCTCTTTTCTTATATTTTCTTTGTTGTTCTAAGTTTCCTCTTTGCTTTTCTTTTCTATGTTCTGATCAAATTTTGGTTTTCTATGAACTAAACAAGTGTATAAAAGATAAGGGGAGTGAGCTATGAGATGTAGGAGGAGGTGTCACCAAAAAAGAGGTGGTAGTTTCATGCAAGTAGGTAGTGCAGTAAGGAAAATGGTGGGGTTTTCATGCAAAGGGTGAGGTGTGTGCATGAGGTGTATATGCAAGAAGGAGGTGTCTTCATGCTGTTATGATACATCAAGGGTTTAAATTAACCTTAACCAATTCCTACCCCGTTTTGCATAACAACCCTTAAATAATTCTAATTTGCATAAAGAAACTAACCTTTTTACATAACCCCTCATACTATATCATATTACACATGAAGCTAAATTTTTCACTAAAACCCTTGAAATTCTTTAATGTTACATACTTAAAATTTCAATTTAATTAGTTTCACACTACTTATGAAAGTGTCCTATTTTGTTTTACTAACTTTTTAAATTAACATTTTATTATCTAATTAATTAAATTAATTTATTATCTAAAATTTTTAAAATGTTACAATATTCCCCCTTAAGAAAATTCGGTCCCCGAATTTAAATTAAACCCCTTTCTTAAAATATTTTTCTCAACCAAATCACTCATTCCAAAACAATTTTCCGGGGTCTAATTTTTTTAAAACACATCATCCGCTTGATACGACGGAACTCCGAAGTTCCATACGAGCTAAGACGCATCATATCGCAACTGTGTGCGTGAAAAATCAAAAGATACACTTTCACATAACTGTAAATCTAGCGGTTGCTATGAGAATTACTCCAGTTCTGATGCAATTTACCAAATACGAAAACCGTTGTGTATCTTAAGTACACAATAATTGTCATAATCGTAGTGCTATATCAATGCACACGATCAAGAGAAAATTCTTTTATATAAATTAAATCTATAATATATCCTATCAAGTGCAAAGCACGAAAACAAAATCAACCCTAATGGGTTTGCGTGCAATCTCAAACCACACGTCACGGTGTGAATGAAAACAAAACAGCGTTAAGTGTAACAGGCGTGCACGAAACGATATCCACTGCATCTACTGTGCATGGAACAAAAGTGTACAAACTGTATCAAGTGCATAGGGTGCACAAAATAAATCTTAAGTGCATCGGGGTGCACAAAACTAAAATCAAGTGCATCAGAGTGCACAAAATCAAAACGTGCAACTGGTGTGCACGAAATCATACCAAGTATACCTAGGATATATATATATATATATATATATATATATATATATATAAATTCTATTAACCATGTGCATCTGATGCGCACGGAAATATCAGTGTAGTGCATCTGGTGTACATAACACTTCGATCGAGTGCAGTCACCTCGCACGAAAATCTCAACAAGTGCACCTGGTGTGCACAAAACATAAATCAAAGTGAAATCACTATACATGGAAATCTCATCAAGTGCACCTGGTGTGCACAAAACATAATATAACCCTCAAATCCTCAAAGATGAATATATCAAAATAACGAACGTTGAGTTGTCCCTTCTTCAATGTTGGAAACAAAATATTTGGATCATAAAAACGAATTTCGAACTCAAATAACATCGAAGCATATACTCTTCAATGTCGAAAGGTGTTTATACCACCGGAATTGGCATATCAAGGATTACTACTTGCCGTCTGCCACGTTCTAACGTCCTCTGTCTCTGAATTCTGGTTCTTCTTGCGGATCCCTAATACTATGGCTTCTTTATGCAATCGTCCGGTGAGGAGCAACGACACCATTCTTCTTATTGCTGATACATCTCATCACATCTTCTTGGCTAGTAGTCCTGTCTCTCGTAATGCAACATGTTGATGACGGAAATCTCTATCCTCTGCTTATGTGCTAACAACTAATTTCGTGGTCCAATCTTACTTATTATCAACTTTCAGAATGAACCCTTTCAAGTCTCCTGCTGATCTCAGCTATCCAGCCTGCCCGGAACTAACACTTATTTCTGAATCCACTTTCTCTTTAGTAACAACTGCCATTTCCTTAAGATTTTCCCTAAAAGTATGGTCGTACTCGCTTCTGCAATTGCTTTGAATTTTCAACATCGGCGGTGAAGAACAACTGTCCACTAAAACTCTGTATCAATCTCCTATTTCATAAATTTCCAATATCAACCACTTAAAGAGCGTATCTCGACTATCCGGCGAGTTGCAAGTCATACTCGATCATGACCATGCCCGCAGCCTTGCAAGATTTCCAAAAAATATGAATCCGGCATCTCTGATACTCTGTAGAAGAATCTGACTAAGCCTACCTTCGAAAACTCGTCCCAATTTGTCGGAGGAAAACTTACTATACGATCTCTTTCTCAAACGACTTGCATCTGGTCTAAGCAAGATCTATCGGAAGAAGCAAATCAATTTCATCGATCTCATATCGGGACGCCACTATAGATTAAAAGTCATAACTATCCCACATCTGAACGGCTATGAATCCTACTGGTCCATCTACACTTGTAAACATCGTCAACCTTTAACTTTATGAACTCTAGAAGCAATATCCCGATAACTCAGCAATGATTGGTACCGCTGTCTAAATAGTACACGACACCACGATCTTCGGGTAGGGGTAAACATCACGCCTCAAGTCCGGCTGATCTCCAGCAATGACTCTACCATCTGGTGCGGATTCCGAAGAACTCGCTTTAATATTAGAACTCGATCAATATCAATAAACGACCTGTCTCTATATTACCGGAATGTCATCCTGGTCAGTCCTTGTCCCAGACAAGTCTGCTCTGATCTTATCTCTAACTGCAGCACTCTCGGCTTCTATAAACATGGTGACCGGAACAATCAACATATATTGACGAGGATAGATCAATGGAATGAATAGAAGGAAGATCTCAAGATATAAATGCTAAGGTAACATAGGTGGAGTATCATATCGTAAATATGTCGCAGAACATATGTACGGTACGTCACTCTACTTAATACCTACTCTATCAACCAAGGTCATCCTATATAACGAAAGTTCGGGTATAAGACCCCCAAAGGCAAGTCTAAGTCCTATAAGGTAAATCCAGGTAACAAAAGAGCATGCCTAGATCCCATATAGCCAACCTAGACTCGAACAAAGGTTAAACCTGGCTCTGATACCAACTTTGTCACGACCCAAATGTGGCACGTGACCGACACTTAAATCACGTGACATCTAAAAATATCGACGCGGTTCAAGTAATCCGAAACCCGGAATCTAAACTCTTTTTGAAAATATTGGAGGTGAAGTTTAAAATAGTCATCAGATGGAATCAGTTTAAATAACATTTAAATTTAACTAGGTATGTTTGAAAAACATATATGACGTTTCGAAATTTGACAGCACCTCCTTTGCATTTTGTATAACCCGATACAACATAATAATATAAATAGCATCCCAACGGGAGCTACCTTCCACGCCCAAACTGTGGAGCAACCAAGCAACAATATACGGCGCACAATGGCGAAGAAAGCAAGCGAAACAAAAGCAACAATATAAAATGGTCGACTCCAATGAGTGTGACAACACAAGACACAACTCTAAGTCTCGCTTCTAAGTCCACAATATACTCTTTCTAAGTTGATGGAGTTTCCACTAGATACAAGAATATATGAATAATCAAGAGTGAGTACGATACAATAGTAACCCACTTACCAATTAATCACTGAAAGGAATGTGTGCCCAAGCCGCTGATAATCCAAGCGGTAAAACCTGTAAGAAACTGTGGCACAACGGGGATGAGTTGCCAACTCAGTGAACAGAAGTACATCTAAACGTAGAAATCGAAATACATGACGATACCTAGGTCATAAGTATAGTACTACCATAATTTGTACAAATATAATATGATGTATGTATCATAATGGAACACTAACTGTCATGCAATCCCAAGTAGAATACATATATAGGTACTGTCCCCCGGATCAGTCCTAGTCGAATCCAATAAATGATATTTAACTGTGTACCTCATGATAACAATCATATCAATATATATATGGATGTCCAGCATCGACATCGAAATCAGAAATCTCTCGTGTCCAGCATCGACATGTAAATGCAGATACCGTCGACATCATCTCAACAGATGATCGTCACCCGATATCCCTGGCCCCGGTCTGTATCCCCTGAATATCCGCCGTGCCCAATCGAACCCCGGCCAGTATCCCCAGGATATCTTCCGTGCTCGATCTTTATCTCCGGTATCGAGTATCTTCGCTAGGCTCCTGATTGTCAGAGATTTTCTGTGTTTAAATTTACCGCAATCAAGACGGTGTCGCTTGGTAGCTAGCCGGTTGAGTATGAGTCGATCCATAGGGAAATGGTATCCTTTTCATTAAGTTCTAACGAGTTAGGTCCTAACTTTGGTAGGTTTGGTTTTAAGATCTAAGAATGAGAATAAATTGATATAAAGGCTTACTAGGGTTAGGATTAGGTTAGTTCGAAATAGAGATTCTTCTCACTTCTTTCAATGCCCTAGTTAAGAATATAGGTGTTAGGGTAATAGTCAACAACGAGGATTAGTACGACTAGGAAGAAACTTAGTTTCTTCCTTTTGGTCCTTATCCGTCCGTTCATGGCTCTTAGCCATAACCTCCGGTTAAATCAACCACAACCAGTCTAACTAGGGAATCACCGCTATCATGTAGAATAGGGTGCCATAGTGAGTGGATTATGATTGATTTAAAGGGAGTCCGTATTAAAATTATTTGGGCAAAGAAAAGAGTGAGAGAGATTTCCTTCTCTCAAACCTTCCCTCTCCTATCCCTAACAAGTGAGGAATTACTCACTCATTAGGAAGATAACAATAAAATTCATTTTTTTTTATTTTAATAGATGAACTAAATTACAGATAATAAAAGAACAGATAAAAAATTGCAGGAATTAAAATTCAGATAAAAACAATGCGAGATAAAAAAATGAAACTTACTTTATTGATGACCTCTCAACAATGCATTACAATTAGAATTAAAATTTAGATCTAAGAATTAAAAAGAGTAAAAACTAAAGAGAGGCATGCCTAATTTGGTTTTGAACCCTTCTATTTATATATAGGAAAAACCTTAGGTTCCATTCTGATCCACACATGAATTTACAAAACTATCCTAAGAAAGCCGGGTCAAAGCACCGACACCCACCGACACGTGCATAGTATGGCCGCGGAACCGCGGCAGAAAGGCCTGTTTGGCCGCGGTTCCACGGCCATTTAGTGGGATCTTGTGCTCGTCTCTTCAGGGTTTCTCTGTGTTGCTTTTTGTAACGTTTTAAAAATAAATAAATAAATAATTAAATAAATAAAAATCCTTTAGGTGAATTTTCTGATAATCGGTAAAATAAACCGTATTTTCCGTAAAACTTAACTATAATTATTTTTCAATATAGATTTAAATACGCCTATTTTAACTATATAATTGCTAGTAATTAATATTATTTAGTGGCTTATAAATTTTTAGTTTACTTAAATATTTTTCCTTAAGTAATTATTTTTAATATTAACATAAGTTTTTAATTATACATTAAATAGGTGCAAATTATAAATTGCAATGGGTTTATTTTTCAAAAATGAGCCATGACATACTAGAATTTAGTTTGTAGCAAATTTTTCTCTTCTTGATTTGTCTTCAAATTTCTAGACTTTTCTAGGTCAAATTGAATTAAGAAAATGAATAAAATCAAATAAATGTGAAAAGACTTAAAGGAGATGATTTATTTAAGTGATTTCTACACAATTCTACAGTCATTTCTCTCTCTCTCTCTCTCCACTTTCCCTCAAGTAGCCGAAATTCCCCCATGGCAGCCCCAATTTTTCCTAAGCTCCTTTCTCATAAAAAATTCTTCAAAAAATTCAATAAAAATCCAAAATAAAACCTCAAATTCCAAATCAAATCTCTGCCCATTATTCTTTAGCCTATCTAGCATGGATCTTGGACCAAAATTAGCATTTTGGAGGCTATGATTTTCAAGTTTGATCTCATGTTTAGTGAGGTATAGTTCTAACCCTAGTGTTAATTATAGGGTAATTACTATAATTTAATGGATTTCGGTATTTAATTAGGGTTTTAATTGCTAACTTGAAAATTCAAGAAAAGGTTTTTAAATCAAGTTAGGGTTTTTACTTCATCATTAAGTATGCAATGTGTAGTTTAACATGTTAGATAATGCTAAACCTAATGTAGAAGCTAAATTGTAAATTGTTACAATTAATTTGTTCAAATTGCATGATTTTTGCAAACTAGGTTTTTGTAGAATATGTATATAGGTGAGATAAAATTCTAGTGAGAATTTTTATCAATTATTCATGGTTTTAATGAAGATATTAACATGTTAATTGAATGCAAAACCTAATTTGGTTACTAATTTCTAATTGTTAGTTTAAAAATTGTGATAATTATGTTATTTTGCTAACTGGGTTTTAGAAATTAATTTAAATGTGGGATTAAAAATCTAGTTAGGGTTTTAGCACATCATTAAGATTTCCATGAGTGGTTTAAAAATTTAAAATATAAAAAATCTAGCTTAGTTGTTGAATTGTGAATTTTGCTTTAAAAAATGTTAAAATTTGATATTTTTGCAAACTAGAATTTCGGACTTAATTCAAATTGATGAGATTAAATTATAGAAATGGTTTATATGACTTAGTCATAATATTTAGTGAATATTATGGCCATTAGTTTTGTTAAAATATCAAGTTTCGAATTAAAACGAAAATTTAGTGCTTTCTAGGTTTTTACGAAATAAAACGATTTGATTAATTTTAATATTTTGATGATTTAAACCCTATTTATATTATAATTAGTGAGTTTTGGAACTACGATTTGTACATTTGTTTTTTATCTCGATCAATCGGCGTTTGTACACCGATATCGAGGGTTATTTGGTTCTTTTTCATGAGCGGGTCATATGTTTTAACCTATGTGCGTTACGTGCGTTGTTTTGGTTTTGTCCACGATTTTAGTTTACGATATTATATATGTTTGCATATAGGTACCTCTCATGTGAACTTCGGATGATGATGAAGAGGATGGCGGCATCGACTTCGGCAGACAAGACCAGGTGAGTAGATGTATATCTACGGGGGAAGTCAGGTGGAAGGCGTGTAGCACCCCCGCAAACGTAGAATAAGGATATTACGTACTGTTATTAGGAAGTCAGACGTGACCTTAGATTCTTGGCGATTAGGGTCCTATTGAAGACTTTTGGTTGGACTAGATTGATTTAGAAAGACTTAACCAGAGGATGACTGCCTTGGAGGAAATTCATAGGTTTCATGTAGACACACACATACGTACACACATAAACTTGACTTGGTGTATATGTGTGTGTGTGTGTGTGTGTCTCTCTCTCTCTCTATATATATATATATATATATATATATATATATATATAGGAAGGTGTGTAGGTGTATACACACACACACACAACATATACATGTGATATGAGGTGGTTATATGATATCTGGGTATGAGTCGGTATGACTGGGTATGATGCCGTGAGATATTGGATATACAATCGAGTTATGATTTGAGATGTGTTATGATAGTAGCGGATCGTTGTACAATGAGATTATATAAAATATATTTATATAAACGATAATATGTGTTGATGACATTGAAATATACGAGACTCTAGAATAGAACCAGGATTGTAATTTGTGACTTGATCACGATATGATATATGACATGATATTTCTGTGGATCATTTGACGATGTATATTTATACAGAAAATGATATATGTTTGATGATATTGGGATGTATGCGATTATGGCACAGTACCCTTGATCATAATATTGTTTGATGATGATACTATACGAACGATGATGTATATATGTAATAGTTGACCCGTACCCCGATTTTGGAAAGCAGTACGATGTGTTTTACCGTACGAGGCATAGATGTGATGATTGATCCGCCCTCTTGACTCGAGGAAGTCGTACTACGTACGCGACGCTATTGAGGCTGGATCGCCGACTACTAGAGATATCGACTCAGACCTTAGGAGGATTCTTCTTACCTTTCGACTAGTATCTTTAGTTAGTTTCTTTGTTGGTTAGGTAGATCTTAGTTTAGGCTCGAGTCATACTTATTTTCAAAACTAATGAATCGTGCTTTTTCAAACAACAAACCGTATGACTCGTAATCAGTATATATTTTCTAGTTGTGCGTTACTACATATTCACCGTTATATTCATGTTGTGTTCATCGCATCGCATATTCATACATATGTTCTTTAGCTAATATGAAGCTCTGCCTGTTAGGATACCAGCACCATTACCGATGATGCGCATGTTCCACGTACACTTATTTGCCGGCTCACAAACATCATCATCGGTAATTACCATGTCACGTACACTTTAGAACATATTATCTTTTATTGATATAATCAGCTAAATGCTAGACCAATATAATATTGTGTGATTACTCTCATGTGCTAGTTTAGACATTGTATTTATTACTTAGACACTTCATGCATTCATATTTTCATGTTATCATATAGTATTGTAGGGCTTATGCCGATACTCATTATTTATTTACTCATGATTTTGAGATTTTGGATTTCTATGGGATTTTGGATTTCTATGAGATTTCTGGATTTTGGGGAAAACCGCAAGAATATATATAAAAACTTCTCTCTCTCTCTCCCTCTCTTTTTAAAATACAAGTAGCGGTTTTCTCGTGTTGTATCTGTCGTCCACCATGAGATTTCATGTTTTCTGTTGGATTTCAAGACTCGATTTGAGAAGTGGATGAACCGTCTCGGGTACATGGTGGGTCCGGTATGGTACCCGGGGCAAGAAGATCGAGTTGTAGACGATGAGCCTGGCAGGGGAAGATTACCTACCGGTGATGTCTGGCGCGGCGGATATCCGGAGGATACCGACCGTTGTCGTGAGATTTGATGATATGGGCCGATCCGGACTGACGGAGCCCGAGATATTGAGACTATCAGATATTGAGACTATGCGGTAATGAGACTTTGAAATTTACATGTTTTATGTCAATACTTGACACGGATTTCCATGGATTTCATTGATGATGTTTCGAATTACCATACAAATTTTACTATGATAAAAGGTACAGATTTCTTATACAGATATATCCAGATTTCATGGTTGATTGTTTTACATTCATGGTGCATGCATACTCATACACATGACATGTTTCTACTTGAGGCACTGACACGAGCACTGAGTATTGCACTTACGCATAGATTATTACCCTGCCACTACTAGATGACTAGTGTTATATTAGGTATATTATTATGACCTAGGAGATCATCGTGCATGCGATTTCTACTCGCAGATGTCTTCTACTCATGAGTTGGCAACTCACCCCCGTTGTGCCAAATTTTCTTACAGGTTTCGATGTAGAGGTTTCCTTGGCAGCTTGCTGGCACATCATTTCATTCAGGGTGATTTGCTTGGTAGGTTGGTTCACTTGTATCAGGACCGCCGTTGTACTTTTATTATTTCATTTGTATCTATTAAGCTCCATCAACCAGACTTGTATTACTTGATAGATTTAGAAGACCAGTTGTTTTTATTTCGACCTTAGAGTCGCGCTTGTATTATTATGGTTTTTGCTGGATTTGGTTTTCTTTTGAGTTTTGAGACTCGCCCTTCGGCGTTGTATATTTTAGTGCATTATGTGGTTGTTTCCGCCAATTGGCGAAGAGCTAGCTCCCGCTTGGGGATGCCTTTTTATTATTGCTTATATATATATATTCTTATTTGTACCCGTTTGGGGCCAGTTTTTACAAAGGAGACTGCCGAATTTTTTGTGAAAAATTTGATGTTGCTTTTAAACCTGTTTTCCTTTACTCCTTTTTTTAAAATGGTTTAGATTTCTGGGCTTCGGCTTACTTAGAATACGTCGCGCCTCTAGACGCTTCGTAATTTAAGTGTCGGTCACGTTCCGTACTTTCGGGTCGTGACAAAGTTGGTATCAGAGCGCTAGGTTTAACCTTTGTCTAAGTCTAGGTTGACCTTGGTTGATGGAGTAGGTGACTTAGGTAGAGTAACGTACCGTGGGTATGATCCGCAGCATACTTACGATACGCTACTCTGCTTAAGAAACCTTAGGATGTACATTTCTTTGCATCGTATTCTATTCGTTCCTATGATCTATCTTCGTCAATGTCGGATGGTGGTTTCTGTTACCACGGTCGCACGGGCAGAGGGAGCTGTGGTTCGAATGCGATGACCGTTAGGGTATTGTCTATTCTGGAGGGTTGAAGCATTGTTTAGCGTGCGGACGAAGGGTATTCAAATGTCGTCCAGACGAAATTAAAAGGTTCGAACGAATGTCAGGAACCCATTTTCCCAAGTTTAAGGTATTCGGAAGAACATGCATGTATTTCTATAGACCCTCTAGAAGAATGAAACCCTAACTCGACATAATGACCGTGAGAACGCTGGTGAACCTTAGGGTTTGTGGCAGTTCCGCGATGCCATTAGTGAGGCTCGGGTTTGCCCTTTTACGGCTGGTCCGCAGATGCTGGGGCATGTACTGGATATTTTCAAACTGTACTTGAGTGTTGAGCTCTCGGGGAATTATGCGATTTTGATGAATCGATCGAAAAGTTTAACGTAGTCCAGATAGCAGGTGAAGGGATAGATTACATGGAAGACTCTAGATATGAGCATAACCGTTTATAGCGCAGTCAGCATAGCTATAAGGAGACGAGTCCGAATCAGTCGACATTAGAAAATGTGCACATTGACGATAGTGTTTACGATTGCGATTTGGTGATTTGAATTTCATATTTCCGTTGTTTAGATTTTGGTATTTTGAGGATTTTGTTCTATGATTAGTATTTCCTATGTGTACATTCATTACACTCTATTCGTGTTTCATATATCAGTGGTATTGATGTTGTTTTGTGCAAACCTAGTGCACTTGATTTGGTTTTATACATTTTGAGATATTGATTTGATTTCGTGCATATGGGTTGCACATGATTTTGACGTATACTTCGACATAGTTTTCATGCACTTCGTACTATGATTTCGATTTTGATATTCGGTATATGTTTTCGTGCACCATGTACACTTGATTGAAATTCTTGCGCACACTTGGCACGCTTGATGTGATTTTTTGCACACCAGATGCACTAAATCGGGGTTTTATGCAGATTAGATGCAGCTGATATTATTGTCGTGCATGCCCGTTTCACTTGACAGATGTTTTTGGTGCACACCCGTTGCACTCAGTTTTGTTTCTGTACGTATTCATGGCATCTGTATTTGATTTCGATTTTCGTGCACACCGGACGCACGTGGTACCTCGTATACTGTATTTGAGATTGATTTTATTTTGAGCAGTACGTTTTTATGATATTTACTATTTGGTTTGATAATCGAGCAGGACTATCCTGAGACCAGTACCTAGGTGTTTTGCATGCTTCTTTATTCAGATGTTTGGACGATTTTACTATGATGCATACTATATATAAGTTATAGTTCTGATGTATATCATGTTGGTTTTCGTATCGGACTTTGACATTGTATTCTCACCATAACTCCGATGATTGCGTTACGCTTGACGGAGTTTTGATTTTGAGTTATGTACTTGTTTTTCATGCACATGCATTGCGCTAAGATGTGTTTTATGTATTGATAATTTCGGAGTCCCGACGATTTGAGTGTTTTGCTAAATGTTTTAGTATTTGAGGGGAGTTTTAATTTAAATTCGGGGACCGAATTTCTTAAAGGGGGATGATTGTAACGTTTTAAAAATAAATAAATAAATAAATAATTAAATAAAAATCTTTTAGGTGAATTTTCTAATAATCGGTAAAATAAACCGTATTTTCCGTAAAACTTAATTATAATTATTTTTCAATATAGATTTAAATACGCCTATTTTAACTATATAATTGCTAGTAATTAATATTATTTAGTGACTTATAAATTTTTAGTTTACTTAAATATTTTTCCTTAAGTAATTATTTTTAATATCAACATAAGCTTTTAATTATTTATTAAATAGGTGCAAATTATAAATTGCAATGGGTTTATTTTTCAAAAGTGAGCCATGACATACTAGAATTTAGTTTGTAGAATACTTTTCTCTTCTTGATTTGTCTTCAAATTTCTAGACTTTTCTAGGTCAAATTGAATTAAGAAAATTGATAAAATCAAATAATGTGAAAAGACTTAAAGGAGATGATTTATTTAAGTGATTTCTACACAATTCTACACTCATTTCTCTCTCTCTCTCTCTCCACTTTCCCTCAAGTGGCCGAAATTCCCCCATGGCAGCCCCAATTTTTCCCAAGCTCCTTTCTCATAAAAAATTCTTCAAAAAATTCAATAAAAATTCAAAATAAAACCTCAAATTCCAAATCCAATCTCTGCCCATTATTCTTTGGCCTATCTAGCATGGATCTTGGAGCAAAGTTAGTATTTTGGAGGCTATGATTTTCAAGTTTGATCTCATGTTTAGTGAGGTATAATCCTAACCCTAGTGTTAATTGTAGGCTAATTACTATAATTTAATGAATTTCGGTATTTAATTAGGGTTTTAATTGCTAACTTGAAAATTCAAGAAAAGGTTTTTAAATCAAGTTAGAGTTTTTACTTCATCATTAAGTATGCAATGTATAGTTTAACATGTTAGGTAATGCTAAACCTAATTTAGAAGCTAAATTGTAAATTGTTACAATTAATTTGTTCAAATTGCATGATTTTTGCAAACTAGGTTTTTGTAGAATATGTATATAGGTGAGATAAAATTCTAGTGAGAATTTTTATCAATTATTCATGGTTTTAATGAGGATATTAACATGTTAATTTAGTGCAAAACCTAATTTGGTTACTAATTGCTAATTGTTGGTTTAAAAATTATGATAATTATGTTATTTTGCTAACTAGGTTTTAGAAATTAATTTAAATGTGGGATTAAAAATCTAGTTAGAGTTTTAGCACATCATTAAGGTTTTCATGAGTTATGTACTTGTTTTTCATGCGCATGCATTGCGCTAAGATGTGTTTTATGTATTGATAATTTCGGAGCCCCGACGATTTGAGTGTTTTGCTAAATGTTTTAAAATTTAAGGGGAGTTTTAATTTAAATTCGGGGACCGAATTTCTTAAGGGGGGAAGATTGTAACGTTTTAAAAATAAATAAATAAATAAATAATTAAATAAAAATCTTTTAGGTGAATTTTCTGATAATCGGTAAAATAAACCGTATTTTCCGTAAAACTTAATTATAATTATTTTTCAATATAGATTTAAATACGCCTATTTTAACTATATAATTGCTAGTAATTAATATTATTTAGTGACTTGTAAATTTTTAGTTTACTTAAATATTTTTCCTTAAGTAATTATTTTTAATATCAACATAAGCTTTTAAATATTTATTAAATAGGTGCAAATTATAAATTGCAATGGGTTTATTTTTAAAAAGTGAGCCATGACATACTAGAATTTAGTTTATAGAATACTTTTCTCTTCTTGATTTGTCTTCAAATTTCTAGACTTTTCTAGGTCAAATTGAATTAAGAAAATTGATAAAATCAAATATTGTGAAAAGACTTAAAGGAGATGATTTATTTAAGTGATTTCTACACAATTCTACACTCATTTCTCTCTCTCTCTCTCTCCACTTCCCCTCAAGTGGCCGAAATTCCCCCATGGCAGCCCCAATTTTTCCCAAGCTCCTTTCTCATAAAAAATTCTTCAAAAAATTCAATAAAAATTCAAAATAAAACCTCAAATTCCAAATCCACTCTCTGCCCATTATTCTTTGGCCTATCTAGCATGGATCTTGGAGCAAAGTTAGTATTTTGGAGGCTATGATTTTCAAGTTTGATCTCATGTTTAGTGAGGTATAATCCTAACTTTAGTGTTAATTGTAGGCTAATTACTATAATTTAATGAATTTCGGTATTTAATTAGGGTTTTAATTGCTAACTTGAAAATTCAAGAAAAGGTTTTTAAATCAAGTTAGAGTTTTTACTTCATCATTAAGTATGCAATGTATAGTTTAACATGTTAGGTAATGCTAAACCTAATTTAGAAGCTAAATTGTAAATTGTTACAATTAATTTGTTCAAATTGCATGATTTTTGCAAACTAGGTTTTTGTAGAATATGTATATAGGTGAGATAAAATTCTAGTGAGAATTTTTATCAATTATTCATGGTTTTAATGAGGATATTAACATGTTAATTTAATGCAAAACCTAATTTGGTTACTAATTGCTAATTGTTGGTTTAAAAATTGTGATAATTATGTTATTTTGCTAACTAGGTTTTAGAAATTAATTTAAATGTGGGATTAAAAATCTAGTTAGGATTTTAGCACATCATTAATATTTCCATGAGTGGTTTAAAAATTTAAAAAATAAAAAATCTAGCTTAGTTGTTGAATTGTGAATTTTGCTTTAAAAAATGTTAAAATTTGATATTTTTGCAAACTAGAATTTCGGACTTAATTCAAATTGATGAGATTAAATTATAGAAATGGTTTATATGACTTAGTCATAATATTTAGTGAATATTATGGCCATTAGTTTTGTTAAAACATCAAGTTTCGAATTAAAACGAAAATTTAGTGCTTTCTAGGTTTTTACGAAATAAAACGATTTGATTAATTTTAAGGTTTTGATAATTTAAACCCTATTTATATTATAATTAGTGAGTTTTGGAACTACGATTTGTACGTTTGTGTTTTATCTCGATCAATCGGCGTTTGTACGCCGATATTGAGGGTTATTTGGTTCTTTTGCATGAGCGGGTCATAGGTTTTAACCTATGCGCGTTTCGTGCGTTGTTTTGGTTTTGTCCTCGATTTCGGTTTACGATATTATATATTTTTGTGTATAGGTACCCCTTACGTGAACTTCAGACGATGAGGAAGAGGATGGCGGCATCGACATTGACAGACAAGGACCAGGTGAGTAGAAGTATATCTACGGGGGAAGTCAGGTGGATGGCGTATAGCACCCCCGCAAACGTAGAATAAGGATATTACGTACTGTTATTAGGAAGTCGGACGTGACCTTAGATTCTTGGCGAGTAGGGTCCTATTGAAGACTTTAGGTTGGATTAGACCGATTTAGAAAGACTTAACCAGAGGATAACCGCCTTGGAGGAAATTCGTAGGTTTCATGTAGACCACACACACTTACACACATAAAATTGACTTGGTGTGTGTGTGTGTGTGTGTGTATGAAGGTGTGTATATACACACACACACAACATATACATATGATATGAGGAGGTTATATGATATCTGGGGATGAGTCGGTATGACTGGGTATGATGCCGTGAGATATTGGATATACGATCGAGTTATGATATGAGATGTGTTATGATAGTAGCGGATCGTTGGACAATGAGATTATATAAAATATATTTATATAAACGATAATATGTGTTGATGACATTGGAATGTACGAGACTCTAGAATAGAACCCGGATTGTAATATGTGACTTGATCACGATATGATATATGACATGATATTTCTGAGGATCATTTGACGATGTATATTTACACAGACAATGATATATGTTTGATGATATTGGGATGTATGCGATTATAGCACAGTACCCTTGATCATGATATTGTTTGATGATGATACTATACGAACGATGATGTATATATGTGATAGTTGACCCGTACCCCGATTTTGGGAAGCCGTACGATGGGTTTTACCGTACGAGGCATAGATGTGATGATTGATCATCCTTCTTGACTCGAGGAAGTCGTATTACGTACGTGACGCTATTGAGGCTGGATCGCCGACTACTAGAGATATCGACTCAGACCTTAGGAGGATTCTTCTTACCTTTCGACTAGTATCTTTAGTTACTTCCTTTGTTGGTTAGGTAGATCTTAGTTTAGGCTCGAGTCATGCTTATTTTCAAAACTAATGAATTGTGCTTTTTCAAACAAAAAACCGTATGACTCGTAATCGGTATATATTTTCTAGTTGTGCGTTACTACATATTCACCGTTATATTCATGTTATGTTTATCGCATCGCATATTCATACATATGTTCTTTAGCTAATATGAAGCTCTGCCTGTTAGGACACCAGCACCATTATCGATGATGCGCATGTTCCACGTACACTTATTTGCCGGCTCACACACATCATCATCGGTAATTGCCATGTCACGTACACTTTAGAACATATTATCTTTTATTGATATAATCAGCTAAATGCTAGACCAATATAATATTGTGTGATTACTCTCATGTGCTAGTTTAGACATTGCATTTATTATTTAGACACTTCATGCATTCACATTTTCATGTTATCATGCAGTATTGTGGGGCTTATGCCGATACTCATTATTTATTTACTCTTGATTTTGGGTTTTTGGATTTCTATGAGATTTCTGGATTTTGGGGAAAACCGCAAGAATATATAAAAAAAACTTCTCTCTCTCCCTCTCATTTTAAAATACAAGTTGCGGTTTTCTCGTGATGTATGTGTCGTCCACTATGAGATTTCATGTTTTCTGTTGGATTTCGAGATCCGATTCGAGGAGTGGATGAACCGTCTCGGGTACATGGTGGGTCCGGTATGGTACCCCGAGGCAAGAAGATCGAGTTGTAGACGATGAGCCTGGCAGGGGAAGACTTCCTACCGGTGATGTCTGGTGCTGCGAATATCCGGAGGATACTGACCGTTGTCGTGAGATTTGATGATATGGGCCGATCCGGACTGACGGAGCCCGAGATATTGAGACTATAAGATATTGAGACTATGAGGTATTGCGACTTTGAATTTACATGTTTTATGTCGATACTTGACACGGATTTCCATGTATTTCATTGATGATGTTTCGGATTACCATACAAATTTTACTATGATAAAAGTTACAGATTTCTTATACAGATATATCCAGATTTCATGGTTGATTGTTTTACATTCATGGTGCATGCATACTCATACACATGACATGTTACTATTTGAGGCACTGACAAGAGCACTGAGCATTGTACTTACGCATAGATTATTACCCTGCCACTACTAGATGACTAGTGTTATATTAGGTATATTATTATGACCTAGGAGATCATCGTGCATGCGATTTCTACTCGCATATGTCTTCTACTCATGAGTTGGTAACTTACCCCCGTTGTGCCAAATTTTCTTACAGGTTTCGATGTACAGGTTTTCTTGGCAGCTTGCTGGCACATCATTTCATTCAGGGTGATTTGCTTGGTAGGTTGGTTCACTTGTATCAGGACCGCCGTTGTACATTTATTATTTCATTTGTATCTAATAAGCTCCATCAACCAGACTCATATTACTTGATAGATTTAGAAGATCAGTTGTTTTTATTTCGAGCTTAGAGTCGTGCTTGTATTATTATGGTTTTTGCTGGATTTGGTTTTCTTTTGAGTTTTGAGCCTCGCCCTTCGGCGTTGTATATTTTAGTGCATTGTGTAGTTGTTTCCGCTAATTGGCGAAGAGCTAGCTCCCTTTTGGGAATACCTTTTTATTATTGCTTATGTATATATTCTTATTTGTACCCGTTTGGGGCCAGTTTTTACAAAGGAGACTCTGCCGAAATTTTTGTGAAAAATTTGATGTTGCTTTTAAACATGTTTTCCTTTACTCCTTTTTTTAAATGGTTTAGATTTCTGGGCTTCGGCTTACTTAGATTACGTCGCGCCTCTAGATGCTTCGTAATTTAAGTGCCGGTCACATTCCGTACCTTCAGGTCATGACACTTTTATCTTCTGTTTTCTTTACTTGGTTTCTCAGAATTTCTTCTATTTCCTTCCAGATTTCCAACAGTGCAGAATGATTTGGATTTTTGCCTTGAGCTTCGCGTTGAAGTCTTGGATCTTGTGTTGCCCTTATGTTTTGTGCATTGAACTGTCTAATGATTTTCCATTTGTTCTTTGAACTGGTAGGCGGCATCATACGGATTCATCTGATGTTGGTCGTAGTCTCACATTTGTAGCGATATTTCATGGATTTCACTGTAACGAGCTGAGAACCTGTAACCTGCAACTATTTAGCAGACATGGATCAAAAGTACCTACTTATATGCAATGTGATTAAGAATGGGTGGTATAAAAATGCAAAAATCTGATATGAACAAATACCCCAAACTTATCTTTTGCTCGTCCCGAGCAAAGCCAATTTTATTCTCGAAAAATCCTAGCCCAACTTCCGCAGGGAACGCGATTGCACTGAACTCGTGCAACAAGCCGTTAAAGCTCTAGGTGTCTATAGTAGGAGGAGTGTTGTTTCCTGAGGGTTTTCAGCGGATACTACCCACAAATACGATCAATTTGTCCATTGACTCTAGTTCTTCAATTCAGTATTCTAGTAAGAAATTCTATCATCTTCAACTTAGAAATCATCAACCCGTATTTTTCACACTCACTTTTCATTTAATTTACGATCGTATATGTTTTGCAAATTTATTAAGCTTTCAGCATTGAGTTTTCCTTCTAAGGTGCAATCTCAACTCAGGAATTGTTATCATCTTTACTGAAGATATAAGGCCTATCTTTCATTCCTATCTCTCATCCAAACCCCAATCATATACCCCTACGTGTGTGTAATTTTTACCTTTACACTTGGAAATTCAATTCAAGCTATCATACTCTTGTCCATGTCCAAAGTACTTTTTAGTTGGTGAATTTTAGATTAAATTGCTCACACATTCTTCATGCGACCGTTAATAATTCTTGAGGTACTAAACGACCGATTACAAAATATGCTTGCACATTTAGGCGTAATTCCTCGTCTTGTAATACCTAAGGCTTAGCAGTGACTCCCAAACCAGTTGGTCTAAGACACTGGGTGATAAAGCACCCTCGCTATATTTTTTATTTATGCTGCCTTAAGTAATTACAAAACCAGTGTTCATTTTTTTTATGTCTCTTTATTCACCATTTATACTTTTATTTTATTTTCTTTCATATTAAGGTTTTGAGACAAGAGCATTTTAAGGTATTCTCTACTATTCTAAGTTTCAAGATGTGTGTAAGTGTGTGTAGTAGGGTATATATTTTCAGAATTTAGACTAAAGGTTCAGAATTTATTTTTCAGACTTACATTTCAAATAAAAATTTCAATACTCTTCCCTTATTTTGTCTTAGTCCAAGAAATGAACTCAAAATTTGCCTATTTCTAAATAAACCGCAAGGACATATATTTTCTATAATTAAACTTTAAGAAAGATTATTTTTAGGGTTTTTAATTTACCAAATTTAGGATCTAGTTTTTCCTAACCAGTCAACCGTTATGTTGAACTTAAGTCAAATATGGCCAAAATTGAACTTTTCAATTTTTATAATTTTTAAATTTTTTAAATTTTTATTGATTTTATTTTTATATATTTTTTATTTTTATTATTTTTTTTAGTTTTTATATTTTTTTCATAAAGAATCAATGCGGAATTAAATATGCAAAGAAAGAAAAAACAAATATGTACAAAAATAAAAATATGCAGATACAATGCAGAGATAACTATTTACAATCCACCTCCACCCCCAAACTTATTGAAAGCAGTGTCCTCACTGTTCCCAGCGGCGTCTACCAGATGCAGCCTCACTGGTCTCACCCCGCGTCCCCTCGATCGTGATCGGGAACGTTCCTCTTGCCAGCAGGATGGTCATGCCCTGCTCCAAACTCGTCACTCGCTGACCAAGATTGGTCATCATCCCTATCAATCTTTCTACCCCCTTATTGGTTCTTCTAAGTAAGAGAGCTTGTGCCACGGGGGCAGGCTATTCATCGCTCGCGGTCGAGCTGGAGCTGGGTGTCTTTGCGGGCACGTCTTCGGCCGGCTCGGTACGCGACTATAAATCATGTAATCGTGTATAAGACGTGGAGACACCCTCAAGAAGGGGTCGAATTGGAATTACACCATGCATATAAAATTCGAATTTCTCAATAGGGAGGAAATGACGACACAGTTGTGTCACTAACATAGGGCAATGATAGTTGGCAGCTCTTTTGCCCGCACCAATCGAGTGAAGTAAAACAGTGCACATATCATAACTAGGGTTTCGTGTCATCAAGGTGTGCACTATATGGAGGGATGGTGTGAAAAATGTCATATTGTGCGAACTACCAAAAATATTATTTTGTGCCCAACGGCACACAGTTAAGACGTTCGCAAAAAAGGTTCTAGCCTGGATGCCTTTTCGTGTCTCCCTTGAACAGTCGTTTCCCATTAAGGGTAGGTAGTCCTCGAAGCGGAGGGGTTGGTCATGAATGGGGAGTCGTGGAATTAGGGTAACTTCGTGGATGATGTCCCTATCAATTATTATTTCTCTATCCCCCATATTAATCTAAGGTAACCGTGTTGTGCAAGACTACCCTCATCCATGCATTCATAAAAACGGGTGACAAGATCCGGAAGCGTGAAGGCATTCGGATGGTTAAAAAGTAAAAAGTTCCATCCACGCCTTCGGATCTCATCACCGAAGTAACTACCATAAATCGTGTGTGCAAATATTTGGGAAAAGTCCCTCTCAAACTGCAAAGTGGGTGCCATAACAGAGAGAAAATGTAGAAAAAATAAATCTACAGAGATAGAAAAATTCTGCAAACCTCCTTTGAAATTTTCAGAGGGAGAAGCATCAAGAGAGCGGCGGTTGCGCGGCCGAGGGTGGACTTGGGCGGTGGAAGCACGGCGACGAGAGGTGATCTATCTGCAAAACTTGGAGCAGCGGCTAGTGTTTTGGAATTTAGGGTTTCTGAGGCACAGGAAACTTAGAGGGGGGTTGGGGTGTTTTTATAGGGAGTGTTTTGGTTATTTGCAAAAAACCCTCATTAAAAAGAGAAATTTATTTGTGTAAAATACTTTTTTATTTATTATTTTTTAAAACTGAAAATTTACAAAAGCACCCACAAAAATTTAATTTTTTTAGTTTTTATTTGTTTTAATATAATCACAAGTGGTACATACCCCCAAACTTATTTGAAACAGTGTTTCTACTATTTATGGCTAGATAACCGAAATTTGGGGGTAGATGGATGAAGATCAGTCACGGTAAATCGGCTCCTGTAACATCAGGAGCTTCTCCGAAGGGTCCGCGGTGAGGAACGATTTTAATTTATGTCCGTTCACTTTAAATAGTGAACCGTCCTCAGGATTTTCTAAATCGATCGTACCGTGCGGATATACGGTACGTACACAAAATGGCCCTTTCCATCGAGACCTAAGCTTGCCGGGTTGGAAATGTAGACGGGTGTCGTAAAGTAAAACCTGTTGACCAGGTTTGAATGTTTTTCACATAAGGTGTTTATCGTGAAACACGTTCGTTCGGTTTTTGATGACAACCGCGTTCTTGTAAGCTTCATCCCGAAGCCCATTCAATTCATTTAACTGCAGCTTTCTATAGCTGCCCGCATCTCCGATAGATAGATTCAGCTCTTTTATCGCCCAAAATACCCGATACTCTATTTCAACTGGAAGGTGGCAAGCCTTTCCGTAAACAAGACGATAAGGAGACATGCCAAGATCAGTCTTATAGGCAGTTCGAAATGCCCAAAGGGCATCAGTAAGTTTTAAAGACCAATCCTTACGGTTTATGGAAACCGTTTTCTCCAAAATTTGTTTGATTTGCCGATTTGAAACCTCGGCCTGCCCACATGTTTAAGGATGATAGGGCGTTGATAGCTTGTGATTAATAGAATATTTCCGCATTAAGGACTCGAAAGTCCTATTACAGAAATGAGTTTCATTGTCACTGATGATTGCGCGGGGGTGCCCAAACCGGGAGAAAATGTTTTCTTTGAGGAATCTAACGGCAACCTTGTTATCGTTAGTCCGACTGGGCACAGTCTCGACCCATTTGGATACATAATCAACAGCAAGAAAAATATACAAGTTCCCAAAAGAATTGGGAAACGGTCCCATAAAATCAATCCTCCAAACATCAAAAATTTCCACAACCAATATTGGTTGGAGCGGCATTTCGTTTCTCATAGATATCTGGCCCAAGTGTTGGCACCGGGAGCATGTCTTGCAGTAATCATATGCGTCTTTAAAAAGTTGTAGCCCGTAGAAACCACACTGCAAGATCTTTTCGGCTGTCTTTTTAGGGCCAAAATGCCCGCCACACGCTTGATCGTGGCAGAATGACAGCACGCTCTTAAATTCATTGTCGGGGACATACCGACGCATAATTTGGTCGGGATAGTATTTGAATAGATAAGGTTCATCCCAGTAAAAATGTTTTACCTGGGATAGTAATCGGAATCGGAGTCTGTCCTGATTCGACCAAGGTTTGCATGATACAGTCAAGAGCTGCTCATCTGGAAAAATGTCTTTTATATGAAATTGAAGCGTCGGCGAAGAAGGGAGGCGTGAAAGATGGTCGGCGGATACGTTTTCGCATCCTCTTTTGTCTTTGATGACGAGGTCAAACTCTTGTATTAAGAGAATCCAACGTATCACCCGAGATTTAGCGTACTTCTTCGCAAAAAGATGGCGAAGGGCTGAATGGTCAGTGTATACGATGACTGGAGAGCCGATTAAGTAGGGCCTGAACTTTTCTAATGCAAACACAACAGCTAAGAATTCCTTCTCGGTTTTTGTGTAATTTAATTGGGCCTCGTTCAAGGTTCGGCAAGCGTAATAGATTACATGCGGCATCTTATCGATGTGCTATCCAAGGACAACACCAATGGCAAAATCAGATGCATCGCACATAATTTCAAATGGATGCGTCCAGTCAGGAGACGAAAGAATGGGAGCAGAAGTAAGTGAGTTTTTTAATGACTCGAACGCCTTTATACAGCTCGAGTCGAAGTCAAATGTGGTGTCCTTGGCCAACAAAAGAGTCAAGGGTCTAGCAATCTTGCTAAAATCCTTGATGAACCGTCTATAGAAACCGACATGGCCAAGGAAGGCTCGAATGTCTCGGACGCATTTGGGAGGAGGGAGATTGGAAATGACTTCAATCTTCGCCTTATCAACCTCAATGCCATTTTGCGAGATGATATGTCCTAAGACAATACCTTCTCGTACCATGAATGACACTTCTCCCAATTTAAAGTAAAGTTCTTATCCTTATACCGGGTAAGGACTGGGTCGAGATGTAGCAAACACTCATCAAAGGAGTCGCCGAAAATGGAGAAATCATCCATGAAGATCTCCAAGAATTTTTCCACCATGTCTAAAAAAATACCCATCATACACTGCTGGAAGGTAGCGGGTGCATTGCATAACCCAAAGGGCATGCGACGGTAAGCAAACGTACCGAAAGGACAAGTGAATGTGGTCTTGTCTTGGTCTTTTTCGGTGATTGGAATTTGATTATAGCCGGAGTAGCCATCCAAAAAGCAATAGTATTCATGCCAGCCAATCGTTTTAGCATTTGGTCAATGAAAGGTAATGGAAAGTGGTCTTTCCGTGTCGCGGCATTGAGTTTTCTATAATCGATGCATACTCGCCACCCAGTTTGGGTGCGAGTAGGTATTAACTCATTCGCCTCATTAGTTATGACCGTTATGCCCGATTTTTTTGGGACAACGTGAATGGGGCTAACCCACTGGCTATCAGAGATAGGGTAAATGATACCACTATCAAGACATTTTATGATCTCCTTTTTAACAGCCTCCTTTATAACTGGGTTGAGTCGTCTCTGTGGATCCCTTGCTAGATTGGCATCATCTATCATATGAATATGATGTTCAACTATTAGGGGACTAATCCCCTTGATGTCCGCCATAGTCCAGCCAAAAGCTTGCCGATTGCTTTGCAAGATCGTCAAAAGGGCTTTTTCTTGCTCTGGGGCTAGAGAAGCCGAGATGATAACAGGAAGGGTCTCATTCTCACCTAAGTAAGCGTATTTAAGGTGAGACGGCAATAGCTTGAGTTTGAGTGTTGGAGGTGAAATAATTGAAGGTAAAATCGGTGAAATTGTCTCAAACTCAAAGGATTCCAACAGAGATTCAAAACGAGTGTAAGCAACCGAGTCGGATGGTTCAGCTAACTTATCCGAAAATTCAAAGGATTCAAACTTGGGTGGTGATGGTTCAAGATCGTTCGAGAAAGTGAAATACTCGGAGTCATTATCGGGCGTGAAAACAATATCAGGTTCAAGGAGGAACGCACTAGTGGCATTAAGATTGTTGTGATCGAACAAATTTTTTTCTAATTCACAGTCCTCCGGGGTGATCTTTTGGATCGAGCAAACGTCTAGTATATTAGCATTAGGTTCAGAGGGCTGATTCCCCAACTTAAAAATATTGAGTTCAATTGTCATGTTTTCAAAAGATAGGTTCATCAAACCATTTCGACAATTGATCATAGCATTAGAGGTTTCAAGGAATGGTCGACCGAGTATCACCGGAATTTGACTCCGGGGGTTAGCTACAACTTGTGTATCGAGAACAATAAAATCAACGGGGAATATGAAGTCCTCTACCTTTATTAACACATCCTCTAGCTCACCCCTAGGATGGGTGATGGATCGGTCGGCTATTTGGAGAGTACAATGTGTAAGTTTCAGCTCTCCGACACCTAATTGCTCATATACCGAATAAGGAAGTAGGTTAACACTGGCACCAAGATCTAAAAGTGCGCGGTTTATGTTCTTATCCCCAATAGTTATTGAAATCGTAGGACAGCCAGGGTCCTTTCGTTTTTGAGGTAAAGGTTGGGTAAGAGCATCACCCACGGCACTAGCTAAGAAAACTTTCTTAGGTACCTGAGATTTTCTCTTCTTAGTACATAAGTCCTTCAAGATTTTTGCGTAAGAAGGGACTTATTGGATTGCATCCAAGAGGGGAATGTTAATGTTAAACTATTTAAACAACTCCACAATCTTCTCCATTTGTGGATTTTATTTATTGGATCTCAACCGGTTTGGAAATGGAACATTTTGAAAATTGGTTGAGTCCAATGCTTGTGGAGGAGATTGCGGAGTTGGAATGGATCCTAGTGCTGGTGTTTTCATGGAGTGAGATGTGGATCCGTTCGGAGCAGCAGAAGAAGTAGAGCCTTGTGAAGAATGGAGAACCGGCTCTAAAGACGAAGAAGAAGAACAAGAAGAAGTAGAAGAAGAAGAAGCGGCGGCCGGGGTGTCATCATCAGTGCCAACATTGTTGTGCAATATCCTTCCAGATCTCAATGTAGTCACGGCACTCACATTATGGTTTTGTTGTTCAAGAATAACATGTGCATTTTGTGGGTGACCAGGATTTGGGAGTGGTTGAGATGGAAGCTTCCCTTTCTATCGCTCGCTTAAAGCTGCATTCAGTTGTGCAATCTGGGCTTTAATGGTTTTGATGCTTTGCCCATGTGATGCAGTGTGTTGCACCAAAGACTGAATGGAAGACTGGATGTTGGCGGAGGATTGAGTTGATTGTTTTAAAAACGCCGCCAGACTTCGTTCTAATGAGGAAACCTTATCGTTATTTGGCGGAACAAAATTGTTTTGAGGAAAGGAATTGTTGGGTGCAAAATTGTTCGTTTGATTTTGATAAGGTTGGGGTTGGAATGGTTGCTGATATTGAGTTTGTTGATGAGCTTGTTGTTGAGGAGGAGGCCTCTGGAAATTGTTGTTGATTTTGATTCCAGGCGAAATTAGGGTGGTTCCTCCAACCAGGATTGTAGGTTGAAGAGTATGGATCATTTCTTTGTCTCTGCTGAAAGGCAACATTGACTTGATCTTGTCCTTGAGCAGGTGGGTTGTAAGAACACTTTTCGGTCAAATGGGATGGATCCGAACAACAAGCGCATATAGTGAGAGGGGGTAAAGCAGGGGCAGGAGAAGACGATGAGAATTTGCTCTCAATTGCTTCCAGTTTTCGTGTAATCGCTTCCATTTCGGCTTTCATTGCAATTGACATATCAAGTTGATGAACGCCTGCCGTAGACAGACAGAAAGAAGCAGATGAAGTGGACGAAGTGGTCGGTCTAGTGCTTTCCCACTGAAGCGTTTATTCAGCAAGATTGTCGAGAAATTGCCAAGCTTCCTCGTCAGATTTTGATAAGAAGTGGCTTTGACAAATGGTCTCCAGCAACTGCTTAGTTGCTGGGTTCAGTCCTTCGTATAAGGTTTGGCATAGTTGCTATCTCTCAATACCGTGATGAGGGCACTGAACAAGAAGGTCTTTGTATCGTTCGAAACACTTCTAAAAAGGTTCGGAAGGGAGCTGGGAAAATTGGTTAATTTCATTTCGTATTCTCGCGGTCTTGTGATTTAGGTAAAACTTTTTAAGAAACGCTTTAACAAACTCTTCCCAACTGTTTATGGAATGCGATGCAGTACTATATAGCCACTTTTCAGCTAGGTCACATAGAGTGAAGGGAATGACTCGTAGCCTTATAGCATCATCAGACAGTTGGGTTGTCTTCATCATTGCACAGGCGTTCTGGAATTTGTTGATGAAGATATAGGCATCTTCGGATTCTAGTTCATGAAATTTAGGCAACATGTTGATGAAGTGGGGCTTAATTTCGAAATTATCCCCATTTGCCGACGGTAGTGAAAGACAGGTAGGAAGTGCTGAGCGGGTAGGATAGAAACGATCCTGGAGCTCGATTCGCTGTGGCGCTTCAACAATAGGTTGTTGCGGGTTATTCGCACCTAGTTAAGGTGGAATTAGTCCCGAGGTAGGTAAAGGGTTGTTAGGATTGAATCCTGACATCTCAGAAGAAGATGAAGATTAAGGTGAAGATGTATGAACAGAATTCCGGTTAACGTCGGAGTTGGCC
This sequence comes from Agapanthus africanus, assembly GCA_030015575.1. Classification (NCBI taxonomy): domain Eukaryota; kingdom Viridiplantae; phylum Streptophyta; class Magnoliopsida; order Asparagales; family Amaryllidaceae; genus Agapanthus; species Agapanthus africanus. The sequence continues at coordinate 459,878,926 of CM057344.1, read as the reverse complement.
GGAAAAGGCAAGGATGAAAAAGGAGTGGAGGGAGTTTCGACTTCGGAGTCGATCGCGTAGTCGGTAGCGACTAACGAAACACGGACTAAACGGGCACTAATGTCCCGAGTACAACTGGACATACACTAAAAGAGTTTTAGTGTAGTCAAAACGTAGAATGTGAGGGTAAGAAAACGTCAATGGGGAAATGTGGATGAAAGGTGGGTCAAATGGGATTCTAGCGACAAAGGGAAAGTTTTATAATTTTTTTTTGTTTTTTTTATATATATATTTTTTATTTTATAAAAAGTTTTGCAAAAATTTGTACGGAACTACGCCACAATTTCAAACAACCACAGTTTAAACATGCACAATCGAACCTAGAGCTAGGGTCTCCTAAGTCAACTAGACTGCTCCTAACTGTTCCAAAGCGACAAGTTGCGAGATATCCCTCAAATTGCCCCAGGTAAGCACAAATGAAGAAAGGAGGGTTCCGCTCACGAATCACCGTAAGACGGGCCTTTTAAAATTACCTTTCTCACTTGTCAAGCTTAGGCACCACAACGTCAGGTTTAGATAAACGACTGAATGCCTACAACCTCCTCTGTCCTAATGAGCACGACGGTCCTTAATTGGCCGAGTCTAGGTATTTTTTAATTAACTCAAGGGTGATGCATATGCTTTTAGTGATTTCTGGGGACTTAGGAAGGGTAATGAAATCCCCACCAAATCTTAATTGGTGTTATAGCCCCTTAGATTCCGTATTAAATATGCAAAATAATAACACACCAAAATCTAAATCACTTGCCAAATTTTTTTTTATTTGCGGCGCAAAGAATCCTGCACAAAACGATTTATTGGAGAGGGAGAAGAGGTTGCTGTGGAAAGAAACCTGCAGGAATTTTTTTTCAGTGGAGTTCAGGAGGTGGGAGAGAAGGAAAAAAAGATACTCACAGAGATTTTCAGTTGCTGACGTCACCTTTTGACCGCGGTTCCGCGGTCAAATGCCTACTTCTGCCGCGGTTCCACGGTGGATTAGTAGGTTCCGATCTTCAAAAATTTTCTTTGTGCTGATTTGGTTCTCCTCTGTCTGTTCAGATCCTCTGTTTCTGGATTTATTCACTGAGCTTTCTCCAGATCTGAATCGGTCTGTCTACCTTTCCTGCACAATTCGCACAAAAACCAATAAAAAATAACAAGATAATTTTTTTATTATTTTATTATTTTATTATTTTTTATATTTTTTTATTTAATTAACCTGAAATTACAAAAAGAAATAAACTACCGTTTCCCCGACAACGACGCCATTTGATTGTCAGAGATTTTCTGTGTTTAAATTTACCGCAATCAAGACGGTGTCGCTTGGTAGCTAGCCGGTTGAGTACGAGTCGATCCACAGGGAAATGGTGTCCTTTTCTTTAAGTTCTAACGAGTTAAGTCCTAACTTTGGTAGGTTTGGTTTTAAGATCCAAGAATGAGAATAAATTGATATAAAGGCTTGCTAGGGTTAGGATTAGGTTAGTTCGAAATCGGGATTCTTCTCACTTCTTTCAATGCCCTAGTTAAGAATATAGGTGTTAGGGTAATAGTCAACAACGGGGATTAGCATTACTAGAAAGAAACTTAGTTTCTTTCTTTTGGTCCTTCTCCGTCCGTTCTTGGCTCTTAGCCTTAACCTCCGGTTAAATCAACCACAACCGGTCTAACTAGGGAATCACCGCTATCATGTAGGATAGGGTGCCATAGTGAGCGGATTATGATTGATTTAAAGGGAGTCCGTATTAAAATTATTTGGGCAAAGAAAGGTGTGAGAGAGATTTCCTTCTCTCAAACCTTCGCTCTCCTATCCCTAACAAGTGAGGAATTGCTCACTCATTAGGAAGATAACAATAAAATTCATTTTTTTATTTTAATAGATGAACTAAATTATAGATAATAAAAGAACAGATAAAAAATTGCAGGAATTAAAATTCAGATAAAAACAATGCGAGATAAAAAAATGAAACTTACTTTATTGATGACCTCTTAACAATGCATTACAATTGGATTAAAATTTAGATCTAAGAATTAAAAAGAGTAAAAACTAAAGAGAGGCATGCCTAATTTAGCTTTGAACCCTCCTATTTATTGATAGGAAAAACCCTAGGTTACAATCTAATCCACACATGAATTTACAAAACTACCCTAAGAAAGCCGGGTCAAAGCACCGACACCCATCGACACGTGCATAATATGGCCGCGGAACCGCGGCAGAAAGGCCTGTTTGGCCGCGGTTCCGCGGCCATTTAGTGGGATCTTGTGCCCATATCTTCAGGGTTTCTCTGTGTTGCTTTTATCTTCTGTTTTCTTTACTTGGTTTCTCAGAATTTCTTCTATTTCCTTCCAGATTTCCAACAGTGCAGAATGATGTGGATTTTTGCCTTGAGCTTCGCGTTGAAGTCTTGGATCTTGTGCTGCCCTTATGCTTTGTACATTGAACTGTCTAATGATTTCCCATTTGTTCTTTGAACTGGTAGGCAGCATCATACGGATTCATCTGATGTTGGTCGTAGTCTCACATTTGTAGCGATTTTTCATGGATTTCACTGTAATGAGCTGAGAACCTGTAACCTGCAACTATTTAGCAGACATGGATCAAAAGTACCTACTTATATGCAATGTGATTAAGAATGGGCGGTATAAAAATGCAAAAATCTGATATGAACAGCTCCCCGCCTCAACTGCGGCTATCCTACCCTTCGGTCTCGATCCGGGTTTACCATGTATCCGACTGTATAGCTCCCCCACTCAGTCTGGATAATAACAAGTCCGAAACCTTATAGCTCCCCCACTTGGTTCGGAACAAATACTCAGAAAACATAAAGCTCTTGGTGGACGCCAACTCATCATATACAAAATATCAAGTAAAGAATGAGAATACTTGCATAGATCATTCTGAATGTTTTCGAGCGAGATGCTTTCGAGCGAGATGCTTTCTTGAATGTTTTCGCTCTTAATTAGAGATCAATGATTGATGATTGAATTTCCTAGAGGCTAGAATTTGAATGCTAATCAACGAAAGGACAAGGGATATGATGAAGAAACCCTAGTTTCTTCAAGAGATCCCTAATTCTCGTTGATCGTCATCGATCTAGCAACAAATCTTCAATAGATAAGAATACGTAATCACAAGTCTTCATCATCACTATCTATTCGATCGATTCCTATGAGCCTCATTACAAATCTTGATAATTCATTTGATTTGGACAATTCTTGATTCTTGATTCTTGATCTTTAGTATTTCTTGATATTAGATCTAGTTCTTTACAATTCTTGAAACTAAATTTCAAAATTCTTGAATCATTTTCTTTTCTTCTTTAATTTTCAACTCGACTAAAACAATTACGATCAAATCACACTTTCCCTGTGGACAATCCGCACTCGCTAACGAGCCTATAATTGACACTGTTATTGATTGCGGTTTACAAATTTCTTTGATTGTGATCTTTACACTTTTCTACCTACACACCGAGAAAAAGATCAATCAAATGGCGCCGTTGCCGGGGATCGTGTGCTAATTTTTTCGTTTTTGTAATTTGAGTTGAAAGATTTATTAATCCATCAGAATTTTTAGATCAAAATTCGTACAAGCACTTAACGATTTGTTGTGATTTTTGCGAGGGAATCTGGAATCTGTGGAGCGAGAGGAAAAATTTTCAGGATATTCCAGAGAGTTCAGTGAAGGTACAGGTGCATCTGCACAAAATTTTGTGCAGAGATCTCATTATTGCACCGTGCTTCCACGGCCAGAGTGCATTTATCGCGGCAGTTCCGCGGTTTGATAGCTGCATCACTGTTCCAAAATTGCTTGGTGACTTTCTGACTTTCTTATCTCCTCCCTGCTCTGCTCCATTAACCAATTTCTGCAGGATTCTTTGCAAAATTTCGCAGCGCCGCAAAAAGAAAAGTTGTTGCATGTTTGATCTTGGTTGTTTGCATTTTTAATATGGAAATTAAGGGGCAAAGACCAAATTCAGATTATGTGGAGAGTTCATTTCCCTTCCTAAGCCCCAAAAATCACAAAATTGCATCCGCATCACCCTCATTAACTAAAAAATATCTAGACACGACTCTAAGGACCGTCGCGCTCACTTAGGACAGAAGGAGGTCGTGGGTAATCTATTGCTTATCCGCATTTCTTTTGTAGTGTCTAAGGCAAGTATGTGTAAGGAAAGTGGTTACTTAATTAGGCCTACTACTTACGTAGTGGAGAACCTCCCACTTACTTGGCGCTTACCTGGCCACAGGAGGGACAAAGAGGCAATAGAGGATTGATCCTGCGATTTGTCTTCTGGAAGTCTAGGAGCGGTCTAGAGACTTGACCTAGGTGACCACTAGACTTAGGGTTGCTTGTGCATTGTTTGTGTGATTTACATTTTTCAAAAATCCGTACTTTTTCAAAACAAACACCAACCTACATTTTCCTTAATTATCACTTAACGCTGCCACTTGTGCTAAACCCTTTAGTGCATGCTCGGCTGGACACGGGATTCTAATGCCCGTCTTGTCCGCGTTTCCCCCATCGACCCCAAAGTCGGTATTTCTACATTTTCTTTTTCCCACCACCCACCACGACAGCGATGGATGGATATCCATCACACTTTAACACCACTCTGCCACCTCCCGCAGGTGCACAGAACCCTCCTCGCATTTCTCTCCAAGAGAGATGCTATCCTACACATGTTCCCCTTCCCACCCGTCTTTCCATTCCACCAGCCAACGAGGATAATTTTGAAATAAAACCCCAATACATCAATCTTCTACCCAAATATCACGGTCTCGAGTTTGAAGACGCATATGTCTTTATTACCAAATTTGAAAATGTATGCGCTATGATGGGTACTTCACAGCTTTCTTTGGATGCTTTGCGTTTACGTTTTCTCTCATTCACGTTGTGCGATTTAGCTGAGAAGTGGCTTTATAATACAACCGCACATTCTATTTCAAAATGGGATGAATTTGTTGCAGCATTCTTTAAGAAATGTTATCCCAATCACAAGACCAGCCGTGTTCGGAGCGAAATCTTCAAATTCACCCAACTCCCTAATGAACCATTTTGGAAATGCTTTGAACGGTTCAAGGATCTTCTTATCCAATGTTCTCATTACGGAATCCCTAGATGGGATCTGTGTCGAATTCTTTATGAGGGTATTGATCTCACAACTAAACAGATGCTTGAAACCATGTGTCATTACCAATTCCTATCTAAAGATGATGGTGAAGCTTGGAAATACCTAGAAGATTTAGCTCAAAACACATTACAATGGGAAAGTGTTAGACCACCATTTTCTAGGGATGATACCAATCAGCTCGATATTTCCATCACAATGAGAGCCGAAATGGCCGCAATACAAAGGAAACTCGACGCTATAGAAAACAAAATCTCTTCAGCCTCCCTAAACCAATACACACTTCCCAAAACCGTGCGTGGTTGCTATTCAAATCCGTGTATAGAGATGAACATTTACAAGTTGGGAAGTGTAACCTCCGAACCTACTGCTCAGGTCTGTTCTGTCGACTTAATGGATGTCGACAGCAGCGAATTTGATGATCCTCCTGATACCGATCTAGACTCTTTTCATATGTTGTTGTTTGACCCAACTATGTATCATACACATACGGACTCTTCCACCGAGTTGTCCGGGTCAACATCTAACACTGATTATGAACCGTTTTTGGAGTCTGAAGATCACCCCGCGCTTTGTGATGACATTATTCTTCGGGGTATCGATGGGAGTTTTGAGGAAATTTTCGCTGATGAACTCGCATTTTTAAAAAATACGGGTGTTGAGATGAATCATCTCCCTAACAAAGAAATTGAACCTCCACCCCTTCTTCTGGACTATAAAGAGAATGCGAGTAATCCATCACAATCACTGAGTCGTCTCTCCAAAATGAGACACAAACACATTCTTTCACACCACTTATCTTTTCCCCACTCCTTCTTGGCTCTTTTCAACTTGTTCTTCCACCAACCGGTGCACTATACTGATAAAATCTTTGAATGGTTGGTGTTGACTTTCGGTCTTTGCAAGGCTTTGCACTGACCAATAACTTTGACCCCCTCTTGTGATTTTAAAAGATTAACATTGTTTAACTCAAGTTTGGGGGGGGGAGGATAATCTGGCTCTTGAAAAGAAAATTTTTACTCAAAAATTGTGAGCCAAAAATAAGTTTGGGGGAAGATTTTCACGATCATATTTATTGCCCCCGTTAATAAATTTCCTCCCAAGCTTACAGGTTTTTGTGATCGAGCGGATGGCAACAGTGAGGACACTGTTGAAAACAAGTTTGGGGGAGGTTTGTTCTTATTTGCGCATTCTTTGCATCATAATTTGCATAAGCACAAAACATAAATTTTTTTTTTGTACATAAATAAGATAATAAAAGATTAGATAGTGAAAAATTACATCTAAAAGATCGGAAAAATTTAAGAAAACCAAGAAAATTAAAAGTTTTCTTAAACGAACTAGTAATAAGTAGTTATGAGCCATTGTCCTAAGGGTTAGTAAGATGAAGTAAGTCACTAATCTGAGGATAAAATTAAGTCTGAAAAATAGTTCATATTCTGGAATCCAAACATTTGAACGTTGATACCCTACTATACGCACTTACACACGTCTTGAAGCTCGAGATAGTAGAGGATACCATGAAATGCTCTTGTCTAAAAGCCAAAGTATGAAGGAAATAAAAAAAATGAATAAAATATAAAATGGTGGAAAAAAAAATGAACACTGGTTTTGTTATCGCCAAGGCAGCAATAAAAAAATATAGCGAGGGTGCTTCATAACCTAGTGCCTTAGACCAACTGGTTTGGGAGTTACTGCTAAGCCTTAGGTGGTGCAGGACGAGGAAAATACTAATACACCTAATAAGCAAGCACATGAGTAATCGGTCGGTTAGTACCTCAAGAAGTGTTAACGGTCGCATGAAAAATGTGTGAGCAATTTCATTTAAATATTCATCAAATTAAAAAGTACTGAGGTAGATGGACAAGAGTATGATAGCTTGAATTGAATTCTCCGAGTGTAGGGATGTTCTTTACACACACGTAGGGCTATATGATCGATGTTTGGAAAAAAGGTAGGAATGAAGAATAAAGACGATATTTTATTGAGGGATGATGTGATTTTTAACATCTTTTCATGACTATTAAGATAGGGCTCATGACAACCGAAAAACTAGTGTAGTTGGGAACTCTAATTTTTAAAGTCTTTCTTTTACAATTCTTATTTTTATATGTAACTGTCACGGTCTTCCTTTTATTATTGGATTTTGTGGGTGTAATCCGCTGAAAACCCTCAGGAGACAACACTCCTCCTACTAGGGACACCTAGAGGTTTAAAGGCTTGTTGCACGTGCTCAGTGCAATCGTGTTGCCTACGATAGTGTGCTAGTTAGTTTTTCTTTTTCTTATATTTTCTCCTTCTATTTTTAATAAAACAAGTTTGCTCGAGACGACCAAAGTTAAGTTTGGGGGAATTTGATCAGTCGAAAATATTGCATTTTTAACACATCAATTTCCCTATTATTGGCAATCATCTAAAGGTGTTCGGTATGAATATAGCACATATTAGCAATTTGTCTGTAAAATATCAAATAACATGTGTTATACATTGTAATCGGCATTTTAAGGGAAATTGAGTGTTTATTATTGCACGCATGATCTTTGTATATCGCAACACTTGTCTCGAGATTGGATGTAGGAAATTCCAGGTAAAGAGCCGAAACTGCTAAAAGTGCTGATAAAAATACGCCAAGTCTAAGACTTGTGATCTGGCAGTGAATAAGAGAGTATAAAAAGATTCCAGACATCAGGAAACAGTACTAAAGCCACCACAAGAATTACCATGAAATTTCCATACTCCAACACCTCCAAAGGGCCGCGGATCCACGGCCGAATGGCCCTATTGGCGGCGGATCAGCGGCCACGTCAGCAAATCAGCGGCAGTTTGACTTCTCAGACTTCTCATTTCAAATGGCAAACTTATTCAAGCCACTTCGTTCTCCAGAAATCTCCAGAAGCTTCCGTCCCAACAGCCAAACTTCTTGCATAAGCCAAATACATCCAAGCTCCTCAAGCAAGCTAGCTAAATCTAGAAAGTTCTTCCCAACAACCAAGCTTATCAAGGAAGCTAGCTAACTACCTAAATCTAGAAGTTTCTTTCATAATTACCAAGCTTGCAAGAGAAGCTAATCCTAGTTTAGCTTCTAAAGGAAGCTAATCCTAATCAAGCTTCTAGGGGAAGCTAAAGGAGAAAGGCTATAAAAGGGGACCCAAGGGCATCATTCTATGTTGTTGAAAATTGAGCCAAAAATCCCACAAGTTGAGTGACACAACTTGTGCATCTAAACCCTAGCCCGAATCCAATTCCAAAAGCCAATTCAAGATCTCCGAGTACAAAATCAAGCAAGAAGCCAACAAGCCTTTTTGGAGCAACGCCGATCTTCATCCGAGCAAGTGATCCAAGACGATCCGCGACTCATGAAGACGATGCGAAGCTAGTTCGACGATCGAGTTCTCTCCTCAATTCTTGTAATCTTTGAGTGAATTGTAACGAGATGTTGAATAATGAAAGGTGAAAATTCTTGATCTTACTTTTCTTTATATTTGAGCATTATGATGAGTTCTCAATTCTTGATTGTTTTCTTTGTCATGATATTTGAGTAAAAACTCCGCTCGTGGAGGAATCGAGAAAATAGATAGATGATGATGATTACATTCTTGAACGATTCTTAAGTCTTATGAGTTTTGTAAATTTTAGTAAATTGAATCATCGACAACCTAGTTTCGAGCGAGATGTTTTCTTGAATGTTTTCGCTCTTAATTAGAGATCAATGATCGATGATTGAATTTCCTAGAGGCTAGAATTTGAATGCTAATCAACGAAAGAACAAGGGATATGATGAAGAAACCCTAGTTTCTTCAAGAGATCCCTAATTCTCGTTGATCGTCATCGATCTAGCAACAAATCTTCAATAGATAAGAATACATAATCATAAGTCTTCATCATCACTATCGATTCGATCGATTCCTACGAGCCTTATTACAAATCTTGATAATTCATTTGATTTGGACAATTCTTGATTCTTGATTCTTGATCTTTAGTATTTCTTGATATTAGATCTAGTTCTTTACAATTCTTGAAACTAAATTTCAAAATTCTTGAATCATTTTCTTTTCTTCTTTATTTTTCAACTCGACTAAAACAATTACGATCAAATCACACTTTCCCTGTGGACGATCCTCACTCGCTAACGAACCTACAATTGACACCGTTATTGATTGCGGTTTACAAATTTCTTTGGTTGTGATCTTTACACTTTTCTACCTACACACCGAGAAAAAGATCAATCACACTAAAACACAGTTTCTGTCAATTTTTAAAGTTGTCGAATTTTTTTTAAACAACTGCAGAATGTTATATGAGATGTAACATGAACACTGAGCAAATACAAACCCAATCCACCGGTTTTGATTCGGTGAGAACCCCCTAAAAACCAAGCAGGACGGCCCCAGTTCAGCTTCTGGGCTTCGTATTTTTCAGTGTTCTGGTCTCTGGGTTTTGGTGTTTCAGGTATTGTTTGTTTTTGCTAAAAATTGCATGTGATGTTATTTTTCTATAAAGGCAATTTGGAGTGTTTCGTAATCATAATTCTAACTATATTTTGGGTTATTTAGACGGTGTTAAAAAGCTCGAACGGATATCAAATACCCACTTTAACCCTTGCCAGAAAATTTTCCAAGAGTTGGATTTTTTCCAAGTTAAAAAACATTCAAACATCATGCATGTGATTCGATAGACCCTCTAGAAGAACGAAACCCTAACTCGATTCTATGACCGTAAAAACCGTTGCCAAACGCTCGGGTTTGCGATAGTTCCACGGCGCCATAGGTGAGGCAAGGGTTGGCCCTTCTACGATTGGTCCATAGGTACTGTGACATGTTCTGAGTATTTTTAAACTGCGCTCAAGTGTTGAGCTTTTTGGGAAATTTTGGGTGTTTGTTGATTCGATCGGAATGTTTAACATTGTCTAGCTATTTGATGACATGTGATATTATGTGTTGCTTGGATATGTTATATTAAATCGTCGTGTTTTGAATAGCCGGGGGTTTTATGTGAGATGAGAGTTTTTATTTTCATTCATGTAAAATTCAATGTATGTAATATTCTTTTATTGGGGCACTTCTTGGTTGAGGATGATGTCACCATTGTTGTATATTATTTATTTTTCCGTATTAGGATAGACCCAAGACGGGGAGCACAAGTAACCGGGTTCTAGAGTCCAGTAGGAGACTATTTCGAGGAGTCGAGTCCTGGTCTCCTAACTCTAGAATTGGTAGGGTTGCTTGCCGCTCTCGTAGGGGTCTAGGGTTATGGGTTTGGCTATTCATCGCGACCGTGGAATCCGTGTTTTATACTGGCTTAATTTAAAACATGGAATTCCTAGTATATCCAATATTTCATATGTTATCTTCTGCTGCTGATATTCTGTGATGTGATCACTTTATATGTGTGAGACGAATGTTTTATTATTGTACATATGATATATAATAAACGTTGCTTATGTTTTGAACCCGCGCTAGTCCCATCTCGCTATGCCGTTAATTAAGTAACCTAACGGTGCATAACGGGACACTGTAGCGAATGCGGATGGCATAAGTGTATGTTGTATTTTCGTTTCTTCTGTAATGCTTAGGAAGCATAATTGATGGAACTTCATTAATGAGATTAATGAAAGAAAAGAAACCTAAAAGACGTTGTAGAATCAAATTTTTAAAAAAGGGTAGCTCTAGTTTTTGCTTTGCATAGTGGTATTCCTTATAGAATATCCAGCACCTTATTCGATAAGGAAAGAGCCGAGATCCTTTTACCGAGAGTGACCTCTTTAGTGAAACTAGCAGATACTATAACCCACTCGGTTTTTTTTTGATTGCCTTTTTAGTTCTTGCTTTGCATAGCGGTATTCCTTGAAGAATATCCAACATCTTATTCGATAAGGAAAGAGCCGAGATCCCTTCACCGGGAGTGACCTCTTTAACAAAATTAGCAAAAGCGTAAAAAAACACTCCTTTTCAAAATCACTCGAATCTACATCGATATCAAGTTCATTACGCAAAAGGTTTTCTTAAAAACCTGTCGTAGCCCTCCGTCATTTCAGATAAGTACTATTTAGTATTCGTGCTACGTTTGTTGACTATGTTATGGCGTAGTGTGCGGTAGCTAATTAGTGCTTATCTGCTAAAGTATGAGATGAATTGGATTAGGGTAGTCGTGCGACGTTGTTGACTATGTAAGGGTCGTACGGGTGGGTTTAATTCAATCAGGAAATGACGGGTTGAACTTGGCTAGCGCTTATGATTTGTTGACTATATTAAGGTCATAAGTTGCAAGGGGCAAAAATATTATCGGGAATTTCAAGTGTTGAAATTTGCAATATGATTGCATACCTTCTATGAGATAGTTGGATCCCGATACCCACTGCGAGTAAGAGTTACTCCTGGGAGAGTTTTACACATCACAATTAGCCAATCAAGTAGGTGTCTAGAAAGGTGTTAACGGGGTCACGCCCCTGGGAAAATGAGGTTTATTTTAATTAGGTCCGTGCGAAAGCACGGGGAACCTCTCTCAAAGTACCGGAATTGGCCTGACTGAAAAATTGGTGAACTTGTAAGGTGTAATTAATTCCGGCTAGCCTTACCTTTTAGGGTTTGAAGGAAGATTTGATAAAAACAGTGGGAGCCATCCTGATTAGATAAGATAATTTCCAATCTAATCTTGCAAAGAGCGCACGCTAACGCGTTTCCTTCTCTCTTTATGCAGGCAGCAACCAATGTCACTTCTTAATCAAGATAATAATATGGATGTATTGACCGAACCTACTTGTTATACTGAGCAGGGGAAAGTTTGTTCCACTCCAACTTATAAGTGTTGTATGTCCGAGCAGGAAATAGGGGAATATCAGGATTACCACACTACCCAAACGAAGAATAAGCATGTTGATGCATCTTCTTCGGGTGTGTTAGTTACCGAGAACTGTTTCTCAGTACACTCTACGTCCTGGGTATTAGATACTGGATCGAGATCCCACATATGCAATTTGTTGCATGGGCTAAGGAAATGTAGAGAACTGGGAAAAGATGAACATTCTCTAAAAGTAGGGAATGGTGCAAGTGTTGCAGCCAAAGCAGTTGGTGAATATCATCTTGTATTGCCAACTGGGAATACATTAATCCTGAATGACTGTTATTACGTACCCTCTATGATATGCAATTTAATATCAATTTCTTTATTAGATAAAGAAGGATATAATTTTGTAGTAGAGAATAATGTTATGAACATTTACCTAAATCAAGTGTTGATTGGGTTTGGTGCGTTATGTAATGGATTATACGTTCTGAATCAAAACACAGTTCTTAACGTACAGAACACACACAAGAGGAAAAGTTCAGAAATGAATGAATCCTTCTTGTGGCATTGTAGACTAGGTCATATCAATGCGACACGACTAGCTAAGTTACATAAGGATGGATATTTGAATCCGTTCGAATTTTCATCTTATGAAACTTGCCAGTCATGTCTCAAAGGCAAGATGACAAAAACCCCGTTTACATGACACGGAGAAAGAATTACGGAACTCTTGGGACTGATACATAGTGATGTATGCGGTCCCATATCTATACATGCTAGGAATGGTTCCTCGTACTTCATTACATTCACTGACGATCTCTCAAGATTCGGTCATGTGTTCCTGTTGAAACACAAGTCTGAAACTTTTGAGAAATTCAAATAATATAAGCATGAAGTTAAGAACCAGACGGGTAAAAGTATTAAAATCCTTCGATCTGATCGGGGAGGTGAATACTTGAGTACGGAATTCCATGACTATCTAAAAGAGAATGGGATTCTCTCTTAGCTTACTTCTCCGTATACACCATAGCACAACGGTGTATCGGAACGGAGGAATCGCACCCTACTAGATATGGTGCGCTCTATGATGAGCACCGCTGAGTTACCTATTTCCTTTTGAGGTTATGCGCTTGAGATAGCAGCATACTTATTGAATCAAGTTCCATCTAAATCGGTACCTACCTGTAACATTTCAGAAAAATAAAATATTATTTTTGGGAATTTATATAATTAAAATAATAAATATCATGAATATTTTAATGATGTGGTATAATTATATACCGATAGTTTGGAAAATGTTGGAAAATTAAATTGAATGGTGATTTTTGGAGGGATTTATGTGATTTAGGCAAATTATAAATTTTTATAATTAATTATGTACAAGTTTATCCTAAACTTGATTAGTGTTCACTGATCACAGATTAATGGTGTTTATGCATATGACATGCAGCATGTCATATTTGCTAACACTTGTTACATTTTTGAAAACATGGCTTAAATACTAATTTGTGCAAGGTTTCATTTGGGTTTTCTATTGTTTTATAAAAAGAAAAGAAAAGAAAAGGAAAAGAATTTTTTTAAATATGGCATGGGGAGACAAGGGGGTATGGGAAAGAGAGAGAAGCGAGAGAGAGGGTGAGGGGTTCTCTTGACCTTGGCCTCATTTTCTTTCCTTCATTTTTTCCTCCATCATTTCCCTCCTCTTCCTCTTCATGGCTGCCCTCACTCGCCTACCTCCTCTAAACCCTCACAACACCACCAAAATCAGATCAAAACACTTCATTCCCTTCATTAAATAGATGCACAAGCTCACTACAAGCATGGGGAACCAAGAAAGTTTGGATTTTGAAGACTTGGGGCAACTCAAGAAAATTCTGGAGTTGCCAAATGAGGTAATTCTTTCACCATTAGTGTAGCAATTCATTTACTTTAGCATCTATTTTAGTTTAGAAGTGATTAAGTGAGGTTTAGTGAGGTTTGAAAATTCCAAGAAGAGATTAGGAGATTTTATGAGTTGTGAAGTGTAAATTGAGGTTAGTAGAGACCATACAACCCCTCTAGTGTTAGAATTCAGGACAAAACCTGAGACTAAAACCCCTTAACCCAAACATAGAAACCCCGATATCGGAAGATTGTGGGAATTGTGATGATATTTAGGGATCTGCTATGACCCAGGGCACCTGAAAAATATTTAGCGATTACTGAGATGTGTGCAGGTGACCTAGAAGCTACCCTGAAGACCCGGGACCCGAAGACCTCAGGTAAAGCCAATGCCGATGCAGATGCAGTCCCTTCAAGCGCAGTTGTGCATGCATCAAGCCAAGCACGAAAGCAATCAAGATATCCCGTGCCAGCAGAGGCAAAGGCATGACCGGCACATTCACCCAGGAGGATAAGACGGTTGAGGAGACAGTGCTTCCATCAAGTGATCGGCTCTCACTTTGTTAACATAAGGAAGTGATTTCAAACGGCCCACTTCCTTCCTCAATTTGTTTTGTCCCCTAACTCTGGCCGCTAATTATTGCTTTCTTGCCGCAAATTGTAGCCAGGATTTGGCCTCTGGGCCTCGTTCTTGACCTGTGGTTCCCTTATCTTTAAATTAGGCCCCCTATATATGCAGAATTGGCTAATTTCACCTGAAACAAAATCTGGAGGTGTTTTCTTGTGTTGTTGTTTCATTTTGCGACTTCATTTTAACTTTGGTTTTAGTATTTGGGTTTTAACTCGATGGTTTGACGTTTGTACACGACATTGAGGATTTGTTTGGCCTTTCTTGCATGCGTAGTCCGTAGGTTCTAACCTATGTACCCTTCGTATGTCGTACTGGATTTCTCGTATTTGATTCTCGTTTACGATACGATATTCATTGAATTGTAGGTACCTCTGCATGGATTTTGGACAATGAGGAAGAGAATGGCGACCTCGACTTTAGCAAACAACGATCAATGTGAGTAGATATTTATCTACGGAGGAAGTCAGGTGGATGGCGTATAGCACCGCCGCAGTTTCATAGTGTAGTATATGAATACGCTATATATATATATAAATATGTGTATTGTGAGACTAAATGATTATCAAGATAGGCTTTAGGTGTTCACGGGTTAGTTTTAGTGTAATTGTAAGATAGTGCTTTCAATGTAATTTCTTAGTCGCGAAAGCTTAGGGTAAAAGTTGATACACATACACACACATGCACACACGTGATATGTTTTGGGGTATATGATATATGTATATATATATATGTATGTGGATGGGTAGTATGTGCACACACACACACACACACACGTATACACGTATGATGAGAATAGTATATGATACTCGGAGGAGAGTCAATATGATCGGGTATGATGCCGTGAGATCGGATATGTGACTTGGGTCGTATTATGAGATACGACATGATATTATAGGGGATCGTTGGGCGATGTGTTTTCATACACACACGAATATATATGTTTGATGGTATCGAAATGTACTAGACTTTAGATCAGTACCCCTAATTCAGAATATGATGATAATGATACCAGATAAGTAATGTGTTATATGTGATAATTGACCCATATCCTGATTTGGGATGCCGTACGATGGATTTTTCCGTACGATATATAAATATGATGATTGATCCGCACTCTCGACAAGAGAATGTCGTATTATATATTTTATCGTACCTGATACTATTGAGGCGGGATCGCCGACTACTAGATATATCGACTCGGACTTAGGTGGATTTCCTTACCCCTTTGGTTAGTCTCTTAGCTTGTCCTGTTGTTTACTTAGTAGATGTTAGATTTTGGCTCGAGTCATACTTATTTCCAAAACTAACGAATCGTGAGTATTTTAAAGACAGGCCAAGAGATACTACGGATATTTCAAAGGATGTACCTTTTCTTAAAAACACCGTAGCCCCTATTTTCTAAACACCACGATTCATGCTATTTCAAATGCCAAAACTGTATGACTCATATATATATTGTATATTCTTATATGTTGCGTTTACGATTCATTTTCCGTATATTCTTACTGTTTATATCGCATTGCATGCTTATACTTGTGATTCCTTTGTTTATTATGAACCCATGCTGTCAGGACACCAACACCATTACCGATGATGCGTATATCTGCGAACACTTGCTTGCCGGCTCAAACACATCATCATCGGTAACTGCCATGACATGTACACTTTAGAATTATTACTTCATTAATATGACCTGCTAGCTGGTAGTTTCAACATATTAATAGTATGCGTGCTTTCATGTGCTAAATTAGATATTGCATTCTTTACTTAGATATCCATGCATGTGTATTTATCCATTTCTCATGCAATATTATAGGGCTTTATGCTGGTAATGCTCTGTTTATTTACTCTCGAGATTTGGGATTTGGGATTTTCATGAGATTTCTGGATTTGGAGAAACCGCAAAGATTTATAAACTTATTATCATTTTAAAGATAGAAAATTACGGTTTTCTCGTGATATGATTAGAGAGGTGTCCACCATGAATTTTCTCGGCTCTTAAGCGGTATCATACACCCAATTCGAGGAGGAGGAGGAACCATCTGCGGGTGCATGGTGGACCCGGTGCGGTACCCCGGGGAAAGATGGTCGCAAATGATGGCGTTGAGCCCGGCCGGGGAGCACTACCGACCGAGTATTGTGACGCGGCGGATATCCAGAGGATACCAATGTAGTCTTGAGATTTGATGATATAGGCCAGTCTAGATTGCCAGAGCACGAGGTATTGAGATTTGATGATATGGGCCAGTTCGGATTACCGGAGCCCAAGATATTGAGATATTGAGATATATATTTTGTGTCGATACTTGACACTGATTCTCTGTTGATTTCATTGTTGATGCTTCGATTTTTATACAGAAATCTCTCTGAGATATGAAAACAGTTTTCTCATTCAGTTACATTCTATTTTCATGCATTCATATATCATATATGTATTATGTTGCTACCTGAGGCACTGACACGAGCACTTGGTATTACACTTCTGTTAGATGTTTTCCCTGGCCATTATCAGATGTTTCAGGTTATATATTATATGGATATTATGGTATGACCTAGGATAGAGTTATACATGCGATTTCTGCTCGGTGATGTTTTCTACTCACGAGTTGGCAACTCACCCCCGTTGTGCCACAGTTTCTTGCAGGTTTTGCTGTACAGGTTTCCTTGGCGGCTTTGCTGGCACACTGCTTCCTTCCGGGTGATTGCTTTGGTAGGTGGGTTCACTTGTATCGTGACCACCGTAGCATTTGTATTTATATTCAATTGTATCTAGTAAACTCCATCAATCAGACTTGTATATTTGATAGACTTAGAAGACCGGTTGTATATTTTTTTGAGCTTAGAGTTGCGCGCTTGTATTATTATGATTCTTCTGTATTTTTCTTAAAGTTGTTGGTTTTCTTCTGAGTTTTGATCATCGCCCTTCGGGTTGTATATTATATTGCTTGTGTGGTGGTTTATGCCATTTGGCGCAGAGCTAGCTCCCACTTGGGGATGCCTTTATTCATTATGTATATTATGCATGTTTGTACCCATTTGGGGCCGGTCTTTACAAAGGAAACTCTGCCGAAATTTTCAGAAAAGACTTGATGTTTTGAAAATGCATACTAAGGCTTATTTTGTTAAACCACTTGCTTTAAAACCAAAATTTTCCTTCTCTCTTTTTTCAAATGGTTTAGATTTCTGGGATTTTGGCTTGCTTGAATTAGATAGGGTCCTATAGACTTCATATGATTCAAGTGCCAGTCACGTGCCATTTCGGGTCGTGACAAAGTTAGTATCAGAGTGCTAGATTTAACCTTGGTTCGATTCTATGTTTGACTTTGCGGAGTCTGGGGAGTATATATATATTCGGAACCTAGGCTTGACCTTACGGAACTTAGACTTGGACGAGGGGGTATTAGACCCGAACTTTCGTCGCATAGGTTGACCTTGGTTGATGAAATAAGTGACTTAAGTAGAGTGACGTACCGTGTGTATGTTCCGCGGCATAATTACGATACGCTACTCCGCTTAAGAAGCCTTAGGATGTACATTTCTTTGCACAGTATTTTATTTGTTCATTTGATCTATCCTCGTCGATATCGGTGGGTGGTTTTTTTATCACGATTGCATAGGCAGAGAGAGCTGCGACTTGAGTTGCGGTCAGCATGAGCTCGTCGTAGACGAGGACTGACCAGGGCGTAATTCCGGTGACACACGATTGAATAGATGTGTCGTTTTATTTTGTTTTTCGTGCCATGAGCATTTTGATGGATTGCTTTTACTAAAAATTTCTTGAATGTGCAGATCAACACCAGAGGATTGGGCCACTGCTTGAGGCCGGCTAGAATGTGATGACCGCTAATGTATCGTCTAATCTTGACGATTGAGGTACTGTTCAGCGTGCAGACGAATAAGCCAGCTGTTGCTGTGAATGAAAAAATATCGCCCCATATGTTTGAATCTAATGCAGCACGAGTTGTACTTAAAAATAAGATAGAAGATCGCTAGTCACTCAAGGATGAATGACTAGGACATGTGGTTCGTTGCATACCCCGATGCGAGATCATCAGATTGATTGATTCCAGCTTGAGAAGGCTTCACGCAGGTACGTTGAGAGTCGATCGAAAACGATCGAATGTCAGAAACCCATTTTTCCAAGTTTAAGGGATTCAGAAAATATGCAAGTAATTCTGTGAACCCTCTAAAAGAATGAAACCCTAACTCGACATAATGACCGTGGAAACGCTTTTGAACTTTAGGGTTTGCGGCAGTTCCGCGATGCCATTAATGAGGCTTGGGTTTGCCCTTCTATGGCTGGTCCATAAGTATTGTGGCATATATTGGATAATATTAAACCGCGCTCAAGTGTTGAGCTCTCAGGGAATTATGGGACTTTGACGAATGGATCGAAAAGTTCGACGTTGTCTGGATATCATATAATGGGATACATTACTTGGGAGACTCTAGATATGAGTATAGCCATTGCAGCGCAGTCCATTCAGCTACGAAGAGACGAGTCCGAATCAGTCGACATTAGAGAAAAGTGGAGCAAGAGATTCGTACAAGATTTTGACGAGATAGCGTTCCACTCCGTTGACATCAGAGATGTGATACGCATGCAGAGGCGTTGAATATGGATATATCTTCCAGAAGGAGTCGTGATGAGTATGCAGCCGTTCCGGAAAAAGAAATGGATTTAGTAAAGGGTGATAACTTCCGGGCAGTTCTGCAGAAACGAGATTGGGAGAGACCCCGACAAGATCTTTCTGGAATACTACACAAGAAGATTTGGACCCAGGATCGGTCGTATTACGCACACCCAGTAGGCCAGAGTTCGGCAGCATCGACGAGACATGTTATGAGTGACTATGATAGTTGGCCAGAGACCTTTAGAGGATGTGTCAGAGCGGAACTCTTTCCGTCATCGTTCCACCTTGGGCCGTTGAGCCGAGGAGCTATGTAACTGGAAATTCGCAGTGAGAGATGAGAGCCTAAGGGCATAAGGTGCTGGACCATAAAAAGGAGGCAAGAAGATATCTTGCTTTGCTAGCTTGGGATGCATCGACACCTTCTTGATTTTGAAGGAAGGACATATCGACGACAGTGTTTACAATTTGCGACTTGGTGATTCGAATATCATGTGTCTGTCATTTTGGATTTCGGTATTTTGGGCGATCTATTTGCATGATTGAGATTTTGTGCACCACAGTTGCACTCGATTTCGATTTGATGTCATTCGAGATGTTGATTTTGATTTCATGTCTATGGTATGCATATGATTTGACTTGTGCCTTCGGTGTAGTTTTCATGCGCTTTTAATACTTGATTCGATTTTGTGCACACTGATGCGTATAGTTGTGAGATTTTTATACCACGGTATACCGATTTGGATAGAGATGTGTTGTATACCGTCGATTTCGATTATGATACTCGATATTCGTTTTCGTGCACCTTGTGCACTTGATTTGGATTCTTGCGCATACTTGACGCGCTTGATGCGATTTTGGTGCACACCAGATGCACTAAATCGGGATTCTTCGTGCATATCAGATGCACCGGGTATTGCTGTCAGGCACACCCGTTGCCTTTGTCAGGTGTTTTCGTACACATCCGTTGCACTTAAATTTTGTTTCTGTGCACATGTATGACACATTTATGGATTTCGATTTTGGTGCGCACCAGACGCACGTGGCATTATGACATGTACTATTGAGTACGATTTCTTTTGAACAATACGTTTATATGATATTTACTATTTGGTTTAGTAGCCGAGCCGGACTGTTCTGAGAACAGTAGCTAGATGTTTTTGCATGCATTGATAGTTATCGAAGGGAATTCCAAAAAGGAGCTACAGTCTTGATATTTTTCCTATGTGTCCGAGATGACACGAATATTTTATAAAGGAAACCCGTCTAAATTACTTTCAAAACGGCAGGACGTGTATATTAAACAAAGGATATATATAGTTATCTTTCGTACAATAAATGTCCGCTACTTGCGCTGTGATACGCGCATCGCACGGCGACTTGAAAAAGGTTTGACATGCATTTAATTCAGATGTTTTGACGAGTTTACAACGATGCGTACATGTTATAGTTTTGATGTATATCATATTGGTTTCGTATTGGACTTTGACATTGGTGTCTTCACCATAACTCCGATGATTGCCGGATACTTGACGGAGTTCTGATTTTTGAGTTATATACTCGCTTTCCATGCGCATGTACTATGCTATGATATGTTATATGTATGTATGATTTCGGAGCTCCGACGATTTGATCATTTTACTGAAATGTTTTAGTATTTGAGGGGTTTAAATTTAAATTCGGGGGCCGAATTTATTTAAGGGGGGAAGACTGTAACATTTCAGAAAAATAAAATATTAATTTTGGGAATTTATAAAATTAAAATAATAAATACCATGAATATTTTAATGATGTGTTATAATTATATACCGATAGTTTGGAAAATGTTGGAAAATTAAATTGAATGGTGATTTTTGGAGGGATTTATGTGATTTAGGCAAATTATAAATTTTTATAATTAATTATATACAAGTTTATTCTAAACTTGATTAGTGTTCACTAATCACAGATTGATGGTGTTTATGCATATGACATGCACCATGTCATATTTGCTAATACTTGTTACATTTTTGAAAACATGGCTTAAATCCTAATTTGTGCAAGGTTTCATTTGGGTTTTCTATTGTTTTATAAAAAGAAAAGAAAAGAAAAGGAAAAGAATTTTTTTAAATGTGGCATGGGGAGACAAGGAGGTATGGGCAAGAGAGAGAAGAGAGAGAGAGAGGGTGAGGGGTTCTCTTGACCTTAGCCTCATTTTCTTTCCTTCATTTATTTCCTCCATCATTTCCCTCCTCTTCTTCATCATGGCTACCCTCATTCCTCCACCTCCTCTAAACCCTCACAACACCACCAAAATCACATCAAAACACTTCTTTCCCTTCATTAAATACATGCACAAGCTCACTACAAGCATGGGGAACTAAGAAAGTTTGGATTTTGAAGACTTGGGGCAACTCAAGAAAATTCTTGAGTAGCCAAATGAGCTAATTCTTTCACCATTAGTGTAGCAATTCATTTACTTTAGCATCTATTTTAGTTTAGAAGTGATTAAGTGAGGTTTGAAAATTCCAAGAAGTGGTTAGGGGATTTTATGAGCTGTGAAGTGTAAATTGAGATTAGTAGAGGCCATACAACCCCTCAAGTGTTAGAATTCAGGACAAAACCTGAGACTAAAACCCCTTAACCTGAACCTAGAAACCCCGATATCGGAAGATTGTGGGAATTGTGATGATATTTGGGGATCTGCTATGACCCGGGGCACCTGAAAAATATTTAGTGATTACTGAGATGTGTGCAGGTAACCTAGAAGCTACCCTGAAGACCCGGGACCCTAACCCTTAACTCTTGCCGCCAATTATTGGTTTCTGGCCACAAATTGCAGCCAGGACTTGGCCTCTGGGCCTTGTGCTTGGCCTGTGGTTCCCTTATCTTTAAATTAGGCCCCTATATATGCAGAATTGGCTACTTTCACCTGAAACAAAATCTGGAGGTGTTTTCTTGTGTTGTTATTTCATTTTGCGACTTTTTTTTAACTTTGGTTTTGGTATTTGGGTTTTAACTCGATGGTTTGACATTTGTACATCGACATCGAGGATTTGTTTGGCCTTTCTTGCATACGTAGTCCGTAGATTCTAACCTATGTACCCTTCGTATGCCGTACCGGATTTCTCGTTTTTGATTCTCGTTTACGATATGATATTCATTGAATTGTAGGTACGTCCACGTGGATTTCGGACGACGAGGAAGAGAATGGCGACCTCGACTTCGGCAAACAAGGATCAATGTGAGTAGATATATATCTACGGGGGAAGTCGGGTGGATGGCGTATAGCACCCCCGCAGTTTCGTTGTGTAGTATACGAATATGCTATATATATAAATATGTGTATTGTGAGACTAATTGATTATCAAGATAGGCTTTAGGTGTTCATGGGTTAGTTTTAGTGTAATTGTAAGATAGTGCTTTTAGTGTAATTTCTTAGTCGCGAAACCCTAGGGTAAAAGTTGATACACACACACATGCATACACGTGATATATTTTGGGGTATATGATATATGTATATATATATATGTGGATGGGTAGTGTGTGTGTGTGTGTGTATATATATATACATATACATATACATGTATGATGAGGATAGTATATGATACTCAGAGGAGAGTCGATATGATCGGGCATGATGCCGCGAGATCGGATATGTGACTTGGGTCGTATTATGAGATACGACATGATATTATAGCGGATCGTTGGGCGATATGTTTTCATACACACGCGAATATATATGTTTGATGGTATCGGAATGTACTAGACTTTAGATCAGTACCTCTAATTCAGAATATGATGATAATGATACCAGATAAGTAATGTGTTATATGTGATAATTGACCCGTACCCCGATTTGGGATGTCATACGATGGATTTTTCCATACGATGTATAAATAAGATGATTGATCCACACTCTCGACTCGAGGATGTCGTATTATGTATTTTATCGTACGTGATGCTATTGAGGTGGGATCACCGACTACTAGATATATCGATTCGGACTCGTAATACCCCTTTGGTTAGTCTCTTAGCTTATCCTTTAGTTTACTTAGTAGATGTTAGATTTGGGCTCGAGTCATACTTATTTCCAAAACTAACGAATCATGAGTATTTTAAAGATAGGCCGAGGGATATTACAGATATTTCAAAGGACATACATTTTCTTAAAAACACCATAGCCCCTATTTTCTAAACACCACAATTCGTGCTATTTCAAATGCCAAAACTGTATGACTCGTATATATATTGCATATTCTTAAATGTTGCGTTTACGATTCATTTTCCGTATATTCTTGCTGTTCATATCTCATTGCATGCTTATACTTGTGATTTCTTTGTTTATTATGAAACCATGCTGTCAGGACACCAACACCATTACCGATGATGCGTTTGTTTATGAACACTTGCTTGCTGGCTCACACACATCATCATCGGTAACTGCCATGACACGTACACTTTAGAATTATTACTTCATTGATATGACCTGCTAGCTGGTAGTTTCAACATATTAATATTATGCGTGCTTTCATGTGCAAAATTAGACATTGCGTTCTTTACTTAGATCTCCATGCATGTGTATTTATCCATTTGTCATGAAATATTATGTGTCTTTATGCCGATAATGCACTGTTTATTTACTCTCGAGATTTGGGATTTCGGATTTCCATGAGATTTCTGGATTTGGAGAAACCGCAAAGATTTATAAACTTATTATCATTTTAAAGATAGAAAATTGCGGTTTTCTCGTGATATGATTTTAGAGGTGTCCACCATGAGTTTTCTCGGCTCTTAAGCGGTATCATACACATGATTCGAGGAGGAGGAGGAACCGTCTGCGGGTGCATGGTGGACCTGGTGCGGTACCCCGGGGCAAGATGGTCGTAGATGATGGCGTTGAGCCCGACCGGGGAGCACTACCGACCGGTTATTGTGACGCGGAGGATATCCGGAGGATACCGACGTAGTCTTGAGATTTGATGATATAGGCCAGTCCGGATTGCCGGAGCCCGAGATATTGAGATTTGATGATATGGGCCAGGATTGCCGGAGCCCGAGATATTGAGATATCAAGATATATATTTTATGTCGATGCTTGACACTGATTCTCTATTGATTTCATTGATGATACTTCGATTTTTATACAGAAATCTCACTGAGATATGAAAACAGTTTTCTCATTCAGTTACATTCTGTTTTCATGCATTCATACATCATATATGTTTTATGTTGCTACCTGAGGCACTGATACGAGCACTTGGTATTACATTTCTGTTAGATGTTTACCCTGGCCATTATCAGATGTTTCAGGTTATATATTATATGGATATTATGGTATGACCTAGGATAGAGTAATACATGCGATTTCTGCTTGGTGATGTTTTCTACTCACGAGTTGGCAACTCACCCCCGTTGTGCCACAGTTTCTTGCAGGTTTTGCCGTAGAGGTTTTCTTGACGGCTTTGCTGGCACACTGCTTCCTTCCGGGTGATTGTTTTGGTAGGTGGGTTCACTTGTATCGTGACCACCGTAGCATTTGTATTTACATTCAATTGTATATAGTAAACTCCATCAACCAGACTTGTATATTTGATAGACTTAGAAGACCAGTTGTGTATTCTTTCGACCTTAGGGTCGCGCGCTTATATTATTATGATTCTTCTCTGTTTTCTTAAAGTTTTTGGTTTTTTTCTGAGGCTTGATCCTTGCCCTTTGGCATTGTAAATTATATTGATTGTGTGGTGGTTTCCGCCATTTGGCGTAGAGCTAGCTCCCGCTTGGGAATGCCTTTATTCATTATGTATATTATGCATGTTTGTACCCGTTTGGGGCGAGTATTTACAAAGGAAACTATGTCGAAATTTTCAGAAAAGACTTGATGTTTTAAAAATGCATACTACGGCTTATTTTGTTAAACCACTTGCTTTAAACTAAATTTTTCCTTCTCTCTCTTTTCAAATGGTTTAGATTTCTGGGATTTTGGCTTGTTTGAATTAGATGGGGTTCTATAGACTTCATATGATTCAAGTGCCAGTCACGTGACATTTCGGGTCGTGACACTACCACACCATATGAGATATGGAGTGGAAAGAGACCATATCATAAACGAGTTAAGATATGTGATTGTTCGGTCTATGTCAAAAGGCAAAATCCGGACAAACTCGAGGCACTATCAGTTCTTTGCATGTTTGTGGGATATCCAAAGAATTCACAAGGATATATTTTCTACCACTCCGAGGAACAAAAGGTGTTTGTTTCTCAATACGCCACCTTTTTGGAAAAGAAATTTCTTGTAAAAGAAATTAGTGGCAAAGAGGTAGAGCTTCCAGTTACACAAACTACAACTGATGATTTATTGGAACCAGAGGATTCAGTAGTCTCCAACGAACCTCAGCCTCTCCGCAGATCTAGTAGGGTTCCTCATCCACCTGAGAGATACTATGGTTTTCTCATTGATGGTGGGAGCAAGGATTGCATCATGGAAGATGATGACCCAATTAGCTTCGAGCAGGCAATCATGAGTGGGGACTCTTTGAAATGGCTGGATGCAATGCGATCTGAGATGGAATCCATGTACACCAACAAAGTATGGACTTTGGAAGTTGCTCCCGAAGGGGTAAAACCCATCGGGAGCAAATGGATCTTTAAGAAGAAACTTGGTGTAGATGGAAAAGTTGAGACTTTCAAAGCTAGACTTGTTTCAAAAGGTTTTCGTCAACGACCAGGTATGGATTATGATAAAACCTTTTCTCCAGTGGCTATGCTTAAGTCCATCCGGATCCTACTTGCCATCGCTGCATACCATGACTACAAAATCTGGAAAGTGGATGTTAAGACCGCCTTTCTAAATGGTGATTTAGAAGAGAGCATGTACATGACTCAGCTGGAGGGCTTCGTAGACAGTGGGAGCAGCGGAAAGGTGTGCAAGCTGCTTAAATCAATCTACGGGTTGAAGCAGGCATCGCGGAGTTGGAACATCTGTTTTGATGAGGTAGTCAAAGAGTTTGACTTCATCAAAAACGTAGATGAACCTTGTATATACAAGAAGGTCGCAGAGAGTAAGGTCATCTTCCTCGTATTGTACGTGGATGGCATACTCTTGATAGGAAATGATGTTCCTATGCTGTACTCGTTCAAGCTCTTCTTATCACAAAGATTCTCAATGAAAGATCTAGGTGATGCCTCCTACATCTTGGGGATTAAGATCTATAGAGATAGATCTAAACGGATACTGGGATTGTCCCAATCCAGGTACATTGACACTGTACTAAAGAGGTTTAGTATGGAAGATTCCAAGCGTGGGAATATACCCACGATTTCAGGGCTTACTCTCTCCAAAGAGATGTCTCCCAAGACTGATTTGGAGAGAGCTCGCAAGCAAGGGATACCCTATGCTTCGGCAGTAGGCTCTATCATGTACGCGATGTTATGTACCAGACCCGATGTAGTGTACTTACTATGTGTAGTGAGTAGGTATCAAGCAGATCCAGGAGAGAATCACCGGACAGCTGTGAAGAACATTCTCAAGTACTTAAGAAGGACTAAAAATATGTTTTTGGTGTACGGTAACGGTGAACTCCAAGTGGAGTCCTTACAGACTCGAGCTTCCAGAGTGATAAGGACGACAGTAAGTCGGTCTCGGGTTTTGCCTTTACCCTCAACGGAGAGGCGGTGTGTTGGAAGAGTTCCAAGCAAGACACCGTTGTAGACTCGACGATGGAGGCTGAATACAACGTTGCCAACGATGCTGCCAAAGAAGCTGTCTGGATGAAGAAGTTCATTGCTGAGCTTGGTGTGGTTCCATCCATTGAGCATCCAATACCTGTGTATTGTGATAACAATGGAGCGGTGGCTTTTTTAAGTCTACGGTAGCGCCCCGGCCGTCACGTGGAACAAAAACTTTATAACTGGCGCTATCGCATACTATAACCCGGATCTTGCTATTAACGCTAAACTAACAAACTGTAAAGGGGTAGAAAGGCTAGACCGATCGATCCGAGTCCTTCGGTCTTTAACCATCATCCTACGCTCCTCGCGGCAACTCCGATCTCTCGTTTCTTCATCGAGGTGGCACCACGTCAACGGATCTTTAAACGGGCTCCCGCCTCTATACCGAGGCAACTCGGTCATCAAGTCTACCAAAAGAGATGACCAAGATGAAGTAAAGAATGAGTAGAATACTTTTTCTCAAACACCCTAGGGGTAGGGTGGAGGTAGAAGAAGATGCTATGGATTGGAAATGGTGAACTCAAGAAACACTAGTGAGCCACAAGAAAAACTAAGCTCATAAACTTGTTGTATATTTCTTCTCATGTGAATAGATATATATGAGATTTATTTATCAAAGACCAAAGAAAATATCTAATAAAAATATCTCCTCAAATATCTCTTCACAAAACAAAACACATTAATTCTTAATGACTCACTAGATGGCTCATTACATGAGTCATTAGTGAACATTCTAGAATTAATGTGTCATCCATAATGAGTCATCCTTTCCAAAATCCAATAATCATTTAAACCAAAATGATTAATCCAAAAAGAAATGCATCTTCTAAAATATTCTCGTAACGGATTACGAAAATACCCCTCACTTGTATATACATACCTGTATCCGTATTCCGACCGAATACGAATACGAGAGACTAAAATATTCCGACTCAATATAATACATGGATCCAGCTTAAACCAAAGCCCACCAGTATTATCTGCCCGAAATATAACACGTGCACAGGCACACATGCATTTTCCGAACCCTGCCATAAAACCATACGGCCTCTACAACGTTTCGCCCGAACTTGGGAAACTATCTATGAGGGACTTTCAAGACTCGTCAGTACCCTGGCAGTGGGTTTAACCACAAGCACGTCAGCGGCACTAGCTGTGCGTAACGGCTGCCCATGTACTGACCTCAAGGGAAGCCGATGAGCGAACTCATCCTGGAACCCTACTGAGCCTATTAGTGACAATATACATACAGTCCGGTCCGTTCGTCTATGAGTATCGCATATCGGGCCCAGGGGGCTGGTAACGTCAGACCCTCAATAGCGGTATAAGTCGTGTCAGAGTGTAGCCCAGAACACTTTGAGATACTACTGGAGTACCTACCAGTAAATCTCCTGCCTCGGCCGAGAGCTATGTGTAATGGCTCTCCTAGACAAAGCGCGATCTCACCCCCAATACCGGGAGAGACGAATCCCCTGCCGATCTGCTCACTTGCCTCCATGTGGCTCGGGACTGTACCCAAAAAAAACCTATTTGTACGACTCCTTTGAGCCGTGGTAGGGTAGAAATCAAAGCACAGTGGGAACTCACACGAGACAAATGACGATCTCAGGTCGATGAACTAACCTGTACACATGTCACCAGGGAACTGCTATCTGACGCGAGGTATAATACCAACTAGCAGGTTCCCGGCGAGTCCTGTCCGGTGTACTCATAACCTAATGAGCACCTGTATACATCTTAGGTGATCCAACTGACACCAGTGGCTTGTGAGACCGGCCACCGCCCCTCGTCGGGGTCTCGACTGTATACACTAGTCTACTCTGGAGTATCGATGTCTTGTCTCGAAACTCCCATGACTAGGGACCACTTTTAAGGATGTGCTTATGGACTACCCAACTCTCACGTATATGATCGCCATCATACTGTTGGTAGTCAAGCAGGATCCTAAGGGCTCTATCAACGTGTAATAGTGAACAGTCACCTAAAGCTGTACACGATGATAAAGGCAAACCAGATAGCATACTATCATCTCGAGTAAGACTGTCCTACTGGTATAAGTCCTCCCTCAATCATTGCAATCACGTACCTGCGATCCAATAATTGACTTTGAGGGCACTATATCAACAATCTCCCACTTGCACTTAAGGCTAATTATTGCGATGTCGTATACTTACAGCCCATGTGATACCGATCACCTAACTCATCTACTAATCTGTTTCACAAAGCTCATTTGTAAAACTCTTGTGTTCGAGAAATAGCCTCAATGAGTGGATCCACCGTGATGTTTCTTTCTACGTCTCTCTTAATCTCAAGTTCGCGGAGAAAACCATCTCCCGAATTGAGTAATACCTGTCTTAGAATATGTCTGGATATCTGATGGGACCTAGTTCATAAATGAACTCCAAATCCAAACTTCTTAGACTGTATCGATAACTAAAATTAATCAGTGTCCAGCACCATACCTCCCACAGTATCCTCTTAGACCATCTATCCATAATACTGCCCCCTTTGTCAGAGGGAAAACTATAACTCCGACAATCACTCTGTCATCCATGTCACTTTTGAAGTCTGGAATGATAACCGTCCCCCGAAGGAGGCTGCCGTCATCAAATCCGTAGAACATCCACTTATGTTCTAAAACTGCTTCCTTATGTTTCTTCAGGATTGGATTACTATAAATTTATCGCATCTATTGCGAAAACAACATCTGGTGTGGTACTTGACATCTCATGATCGACTCAATTACCTAAGCAAGTGATCTTCCAATCATGCACATCCTTCTCCCCTTTAGTCTGTAAGACACCTTTAGAGAGGGTGACTCCATCACCTGCAGGTATACCACCATGCCAGGAGTCATCTATTCTAAAATACTATTAGAATACTGTCAAAGTACCCAGATTGGGAAACTACTCAAATCTAGATCTAAAATCATAGATCTAGTAACCAGAATGTCTTATATTATATCCATATCCTGTGTGGAGAAACAACTGTGTGACAACCACAGTATAACCGATCGTAGTATAGGAATTTTACTTCCTACTTTATGTATGTCATCCAAATATCAGGACATCACACCCTACTACCTTCTAAACAGATCCATCCCCTATTCTGATGAAGTCAAACCCATGACTGTCACATTAAAATTAGATGATCTATCTCCGCTATATCTGCTCAAGTCTATAAATAGACATAAGCTACTTGCCTACTATACTTCCGCTGCTCCCACTGACCACAACAACCCTCTGGCAGAATAATATATACGTGCACTTCTAAAGCTAGTTTAGAACGACGCTATACTTAACCTCCTGCCAGGTCTCATAGCCTGGAACAACAGTAGTGTCAAGTCTGGGTAAACAAGAACCTCCCTATCACCATCCTTGAGGCTACCGGAGTACCTCTCGGGTGCCTGAGGTTACCCACCATATCTGCGGAGTGGCTAATGGAATGTCAAACCTGATTGAATCTTTAGGTCCTATTAAATTTTCCGTAATCGGTTGCGGTTCTGGAATCACTTCCAGTTCTACCATACTCCCACTACTGTTTTCTGAAAAAATCCATTTTACTAAAACTGTGGCAAGTCAAGAACAATATCACTATTGATCTTTTAGATGGTAGAGAGTCAACCCTCATCATAGCCTGGGCCAACCCACAAACTGCCATTACAGAAATGTGCCTTGAGTTATCCAGAGTCTGGTTTTAAGCATAAGCCGGACAACTCCCCGTACCTTAACATCGTTAAGATATGAACCATTCTATATCCAATATAGAAACTTTGGCACTTATTTAATTGGAACCAGATCCATATCATGCAGCTGTCTCCAGTGCATATCAATAAGTTTCTCAAAACTATTACTATCAACTGAATACCAATCACAAGTATCTACATCTTCGATCTCTTTGAAGAATCCCGATACTTGCAACATCTAGTTCTCTACTTTATTCCTATATCCACAACTTCTCAAAACTTAGACTTTGTATTTCTACGGAATACTTGTCTAAAAACTAAAAAATTCACAGGTAACCAGAACATAGTACGGGGACTAACCCTTTTGTCCTGATGGACACTGGACAACATACAATACTCTGCATAAGTCCGCTTAGTTGAATAACTCAAAACCTGTGCATCGTAGGTTGAAAACTGTAGTTATGGTTAAGAACTACTCCGTTGTTCAATGCTCCTTACCCAATCGTCAACTAATATAGGTAAATGTCATGGACATAATTTCAAAAAGTTATATCTCACTTTATAAAAATAAACGTACAGATATATCAGTTTTAAATTGGTGCACAACAACGGATACTCAAAACCAAATACTTGCCGTCCGGCAAAAACCCAGGCGACTTCCTCAAATATCAGCAATTACAACGAATTCCGATATAATGAGGATGATCACCTTATTCCCAATAACTTACTCCCACTTATCATCTGTAAAACCATACAGATGTGAGAATCTTACCTGGTAAATACATACCCTGGAGTAAGTATCTAATCGGGAAATCAGTTTTCCTTTAACAACGCACAATGAAACTGAAACATGAATATGTTTCGTAGGGGTATCCTGGTATTCCTAGTAATGCCTCTTCCATAATCCAATTCATGACTGTAACCATATATTTCTTTGCCATCTCTCCAAATCTATTTATTTGTCTTTAGTCGTTACCTTCTGTACACCATCGTTAGGCTAAATGGTTTTCTTCCTTCCCTACCGTTCAGCACCAGCCTATGGTTTGGAAGAAGACTATCCAGTAAGCATAATAGGTGTACTCTCCTAAACCAAGGAGTACTCGTAACCTGAGAGAAGGTGATGATAAAAGACATCTGAATAATTCCTTATTCTATTTCTCCTGAACTGGGGAAAAAAGCAAAGGTGAAGTAGGAGTGGCGATGAAGTACGCTGTTTGGTCGTGAAAGATAGCAGCCGCAATTTACTTTGCCCTCTTTCTAATCCCTTTATTTTGTATTTACTTATTACCTTCTGTACACCCTACTTAGGCTAATTGGTTTTCTTCATTCCCTACCTTTCGGCACATGCCTATGGTTTGGAAGAAGACTATCCAATAAGCATAATAGGTGTACTCTCCTAAAGCAAGGAGCCCTCGCAACCTGAGAGAAGGTGATAATAAAAGACAACTGAATAAACCAATTCAATTTCTCCTGAACCTGGATCCATCCTCGAAGAAGTCTCTTCGAGTTCGTATATAACCATACGATGGATCTATCCAATGGAAGTGGATGTTTGTAGTGATACGAGGTGTTCTGAGAAATTCAAAGGGTAAAAGAAGGAGCGGCAATGACTTATACAACTAGGACAATCCAAGAGCCAGTATTTTAAGAAGGTTCGGTCAACTTGGTCACTGAGTCATAGTCTAGGGCCGGTCAAAGGTCGCTGCCAAAGAGAAAGAGAGAAAAGAAACACTCTGCGTGCACTCTAACCTAGATCAGAATGGTTATCACTTTATCTAATCAGGAAACCTCCCACTGTACTGTCAAATTCTCCTCCAAATCTGAAAGAAGAATCAATCGGGATCACCCGAAGAGTAAACCAACTCATCAGTGGGAATCGGGATCCAAATCTCATCGCATGATAACGTGAAGGTATCCACTCATGTTATCACACTCCAGAAGGTATGCGCATGCCTGGAAAGTTTCAGTTTCTTTAGAAACTCTCGATATGATTTTTGCCCCATGTTCTTATGACCTTGGCTAAGGGCCAAACCAATCATAAGTCACATGTCAAGTTCTTCCCATCATTATCTTGTTAATTTGAACCCACCCGTACATACTCTTGACTAAGGGCCAACAAAGTAATACGACTGTCCCAAACCAATGCATCTATCTATGCAACATGTGAACACCCCAGCAGCTATCAATTACTATGTCTTGACTAAGGGCCAAACCAACATAGCTTGAATACTACTGACCATTCATATGAAATGACGGAGGGCTACGGCTGGTTTTTGGCGAAAAACCTTTAACGTAATGAACTTGATCTCGTTGAAGAAACCTGATAGCTTTTTATAAAAATATAGTGGCGAAAACCTTTGCTAAAGAGGTCACTCCCGGTGAAGGGATCTCGGCTCTTTCCTCGTGGAATGAGGTGCAGGATATTCCAACTGAATACCGCGATGCAAAGCAGCATGTAATCGACTATAGTGAAGTTATTACCCTGATGCAAACTTCTGCCCAAGGGGTCATTCCCGGTGAAGGGATCTCGGCCCTTGCCTCGTCGAATGAGGTGCAGGATATTCCAACTGAATACCACTATGAAAAACAAAAGAAAACGTCTTTGTAATAACACTTTTTAAAACTGTTTCAACAACATCCAAACAGGTTTGTTTTTCCTTTGCATCGATCAGAATCAACGCAGTCCCATCAATTAATCACACCAGAAAAGAACGAAAATATAATGTACTTATATGCCATCCACATTCGTTACTGGGTCCCATCATTACCCGTTAAGTTACTTAACTAACGACAGAGTGGGGACTGGACTAGCGCGGGTGCAAAACATATACAACATCTACTAGTATATATACCAATATACAATAATCGCTCTAGGCGTGATAATATGTAACATTACAGAAAAGTAATAAACATCACAGAACAATACAGATAATCTGGGATCCCCGGGTTTCACAGAGCCGCTGCTGAAACCCGACGTTCCCCTGGTCGTGTGGATAGCCTGTGCAATGAAACCTAGACCCCTACAGGTGCGGCAAGTTACCCGCCAAAACCTGAAGCGATGCAGCCCCTACAGCATAGTGAATGGACCACTCTGCACTTCACGGAATCCGGTAACTTGGGCACCCCATCTTGGGTCAACCTGTACCCCCTACGAGTGCGGCGAATAGTCTGCCAATTCTAGAGTGATGCCCTTTTGCCTCTCAAAGCCATGAGATACGGACCCGTTGCCCTCCAGAACCCGGCTATCCGTGCACTCCGTCGCGGGGTAAACCTAGTACAGAAATGAAAAATATGTACAACGGGTACATCGACTTCAGCCCGGTCGTGCCCCAAAAGAATATTATACAAACAGGCAGTGAAGACAGTCCACATGTTGGACGCTCGCCCCGCAATATCAAATGTACAAATAAATCCAAACTGCACTACCATTGCACACTGCTATCCACCACGAAAAATCCGCAACATCATAGCACAACACAGAACATCAACGCGAATGTCACGTTCGCAAACCCGTCTAAAAGAGCTATAGCAGTTAGACGCAATTTACCGCTCGAATGACATTCACGGTCGGAGATATAATGTAAGTACTGTAAACTAATAAGTTTAAAATTCCGATCGACAAAACTTCCCGAAGTGGGCCCCACGTACATCTGCAGTACATAAACAAAATCTGGGCCCAAACAAAATATACCAGAAACCACAATTCCCCATGCAAGAGCCCCAGAAGAAATTTGGCACACCGAAGCACCAAGCCTGCGGCGGAACCGCGGTCAAACCTTGGCATGTGCGGCGGTTCCACGGCAGTACGGTCGAATCAGTGGCCCAAATTTCTACTGTGTTCTTAAAAAAGCCTGCACGATTTTCTGAGATTCTCAAAATGATTTTTAGACCTGTATTAAAAATCTACAGAAACTTTAGCCTGAAAATCGCGGTTTCGGAAATTTCGTTCGATCGTTGTTTTAAATACGTTAGAACAAGTTAGTAAAGGTTAATGGCGTTGCTATGATACCATGTAAGTCTACGGTAGCATCCCGGCCATCATTCTGACGCCAAACGCGGAACAAAAACTTTTATAACTGGCGCTATCGCATACTATAACCCGGATCTTGCCATTAACGCTAAACTAACAAACTGTAAAGGGGTAGAAAGGCTATACCGATCGATCCGAGTCCTTCGGTCTTTATCCATCATCCTACGCTCCTCGCGGCAACTCCGATCTCTCATCTCCTCATCGAGGTGGCACCACGTCAACGGATCTTTAAATGGGCTCCCGCCTCTATACCGAGGAAACTCGGTCATCAAGTCTGCCAAAAGAGATGACCAAGATGAAGTAGAGAATGAGTAGAATACTTTGTCTCAAACACCCTAGGGGTAGGGTGGAAGTAGAAGAAGATGCTATGGATTGGAAATGGTGAACTCAAGAAACACTAGTGAGCCAAAAGAAAAACTAAGCTCATAAACTTGTTGTATATTTCTTCTTATATGAATAGATATATATGAGGTTTATTTATCAAAGACCAAAGAAAATATCTAATGAAAATATCTCCTCAAATATCTCTTCACAAAACAAAACACATTAATTCTTAATGACTCACTAGATGACTCATTACATGAGTCATTAGTGAACATTCTAGAATTAATGTGTCATCCATAATGAGTCACCCTTTCCAAAATCCAAAAATCATTTAAACCAAAATGATTAATCCAAAAAGAAATGCATCTTCTAAAATATTCTCGTAACGGATTACGAAAATACTCCTCACCTGTATATACATACCTGTATTCGTATTCCGACCGAATACGAATACGAGAGACCAAAATATTCCGACTCAATATAATCCATGGATCCGGCTTAAACCAAAGCCCACCAGTATTATCTGCCCGAAATATGACACGTGCACAAGTGCACGTGCATTTTCCGAACCCTGCCATAAAACCATACGGCCTCTACAACATTTCGCTCGAACTTGGAAAACTATCTGTGGGGGACTCTAAAGACTCGTCAGTACCCTGGCAGTGGGTTTAACCACAAGTACGTCAGTGGCACTAGCTGTGCATAACGGCTGCCCATGTACTGACCTCAAGGGAAGCCGATGAGCGAACTCATCCTGGAACCCTACTGAGCCTATCAGTGACAATATACATACAGTCCGGTCCGTTCGTCTATGAGTATCGTATATCGGGCCTAGGGGGCTGGTAACGTCAGACCTCCAATAGCGGTATAAGTCGTGTCAGAGTGTAGCCCAGAACACCTTGAGATACTACTGGAGTACCTACCAGTAAATGTCCTGCCTCGGCCGAGGGCTATGTGTAATGGCTCTCCTAGACACAGCGCGATCTCACCCTCAATACCGGAGGGAAGAATCCCCTGCCGATCCACTCACTTGCCTCCATGTGGCTCGGGACTGTACCCAAAAAAAACCCTGTTTGCATGACTCCTTTGAGCCATGGTAGGGTAGAAATCAAAGCACAGTGGGAACTCACACGAGACAAATGACGATCTCAGGTCGATGAACTAACCTGTACACATGTCACCAGGGAACTGCTATCTGACGCTAGGTATAATACCAACTAGCAGGTTCCCGGCGAGTCCTGTCCGGTGTACTCATAACCCAATGAGCACCTGTATACATCTTAGGTGATCCAACTGACATCAGTGGCTTGTGAGACCGGCCGCCGCCCCTCATCGGGGTCTCGACTGTATACACTAGTCTACTCTGGAGTATCGATGCCCTGTCTCGAAACTCCCACGACTAGGGACCACTTTTAAGGATGTGCTTATGGACTACCCAACTCTCACGTATATGATCGCCATCATACTGTTGGTAGTCAAGCAGGATCCTAAAGGCTCTATCAACGTGTAATAGTGAACAGTCACCTAAAGCTGTACACGATGATAAAGGCAAACTAGATAGCATACTATCATCTCGAGTAAGACTGTCCTACCGGTATAGGTCCTCCCTCAATCATTGCAATCACGTACCTGCGATCTAATAATTGACTTTGAGGGCACTATATCCAACAGCTTTGGCCAAGGAACCTAGGTCCCATCAGAGATCCAGACATATTCTGAGGTGGTATGACCTGATCTGGGAGATAGTGTAAGTCCATGCTACCTCTCCCGGTACTTTCGGGCATGCGGAATTTGATAAAAAATGATTTTTATAGAGGTGGTAACATGGACTTATAACCCGGATCTTGGTTAAACATCTAACCAACAACCTAACTATGAGTTGCTAACTACTCGGTTAGGGGGTTATACCTTGCTTGTCTTGAACTCCTTCGTCTTCAAGCTCCAATGGAGGTCCGGATCGGCTTCTTCCCGTCGTCTCCTTACGCCGAAGATAGATCCACCTGAAAGCTCCAACCTTTGGCTCCTTCTTCGTTCTTTGAAGAAACTAGTTCACTTGGTTTGCTAAACCTTGTGAACTAGAATGAGTAGAGAAGAGTTTGTATGGGATTTTATCTATGGTTCTTGATTCTCAACTCATGAGATATATGAACCATGGAGTCAAGAGAGGGAGCAAGAGGAAGAGGGTGAAAGCAAGAGCAAGAGAGCTCAAGAACAAGAGAGAGAATGAGAAAGTGAGAATGAGCCTTTCTTTTGTCTTTCACCCTCTCATAATCCAAAACCATCATAACTCATTATACCAAATCAAGTGTTATGTGATGGTTGAAGCAACCATAACCATATCATTTCATGCACTCATTTTGCACAAATGCGCAAGCAAGCAAAAGTCTTTGCCATGAAATGATGGCTATGGTTATCATGATGGTCAACTAGTCAAGCCTAGTCAACCGGTCAACAAAGTCAACAAGTCAACAAAAGTCAACAAAGTCAACAAAGTCAACAAAAGTCAACAACCATGTCACCATAATACTTAATTAATATAATAGTTAATCACATATCATATTCTCATTAGGGTTGAGCAAAAAGTCAATAGTCAACGGTCAACTGTCAACAACCTTAATGAGAATCCGCTGCCTCTGTCTCCCCGTCAACTGTGCATACACACCCGCATCCGTGTTCCGAGGAACACGAATGCAAACTGGATAAATCCAATCCCAATACGTACACTAGGATCTGGCTTAAACCAAAGCCCGCTAGTGCAAACTTTCCGGACACTGTACGTGCACAAGTGCACGGATGTGACCGAACCCTGTCGCAAAACCATGCGACCTGTCGCAAAACCATGCGACCTCTACTCTTTTGCCTAAAGGTGAAAAGCTTTCTGTGTGGGACTCTAAAGACTCGACACTACGCTGGCAGTGGCTTTAACCACAGACCGCAAGCGGCACTAGCTGTGCGTAACGGTCCCCAGGTAATGCCGACAAGAAGACCGACGAGGCGAAACCCATCTGAACTCCTACTGAGCCTGAATGTGAAATTCTCCGTACAGTCCGGTCTGTTCGTCTGATACATCGCATGGCGGGCCTAGGGGGCGGAAAACGTCAGTCCCCCAATAGCGGTACAAGTCGTGTCGGAGTGAAGCCCAAAACACCCTGAGATAACACTGGAAGCTTACCAGTATATCTCGATTGCCCTGGCCAGGGACTACTCGTGTAATGGCTCTCCTAGACACAGCGCGATGTCAACCCCCAATACCGGGAGAGACGAATCCTGTCTAACCGTCACTGCCTCCAAGTGCTTCGGGACTGCACCCAACTACTACCTGTTTGCACGACTCCTTTGAGCCGTGGTAGGGTAGTAATCAAAGTGCAGTGGGAACACACTCGAGGCGAAGTGACAGTGTCAAGTCAGCGGACTAAGCTGTACTCATGTCACCTGGGAACTGATAACTGACGATAGGCATAATACCAACTAGTCAGTTCCCGACGAGTCCTGTCCAGTGTACCCGTAACCTAACGAGCACCCGCATACTATCTCAAGTACGACGTACTGACGGCTGTGGGACAGACCGTCTCCCACACTGGGATGAGAAGCGCATGCGCTGGTCTACTCCGGAGTATCGATGCCCTGTCTCGATAGTCCTGCGACCACGGACCTGCATAAGGATGTGCTTATAGATTACCCAGCCCTACTAGTGTGACGGCCATCACATCGCTGGTAATCAAGCAAAGATCCTAAGGGCTCCACTAATGTGTATAGGCGATATACAAAAATAAACACATGTACACATTGAAGTAGAAACAAACCAAGTAGCATACTACTATTTTGAGCAAGATTGTATATACAAGGTGAATATCCCAAGCTTCCATTAAGTAATATACAAACTAGTATGATACAGTAATGGCCTCTAGGGCATATACACTAACAATCTCCCACTTGCACTAAGGCCATGTACTGGCGTATCGAAGACCTATCATCTCGATCAGCCGCTCGAACTGATTCTGGGGCAGGGCCTTGGTGAATGGATCTGCAGTGTTATCTTCTGAAGCGACTCTCCGAACCTCGATCTCCTGGCGATCCACGATCTCCCTGATCAGGTGATACCGCCTCAAGATGTGCCTGTATCTCTGATGGGACCTGGGTTCCTTCGCTAAAGCTATAGCCCCGTTGTTGTCGCAATACAAAGGTATTGGATCAACAATGGACGGAACCACCTGAAGTTCTTTCAAGAACTTCCTCATCCAGACAGCTTCTTTTGCGGCATCAGATGCAGCGATGTATTCCGCTTCCATTGTCGAGTCTGCAACGGTTTCTTGTTTGGAACTCTTCCAACACACCGCCCCTCCATTGACGGTAAATACAAAACCCGACATGGACTTGGAATCATCCTTGTCACTCTGGAAGCTGGAGTCAGCAAAGGCCTCGATCTGGAGGTCTTTTCCGCCATACACCAAGAACATCTCCTTAGTCCTTCTCAGGTACTTGAGAATATTCTTTACTGCTATCCAGTGTTTCTCCCTAGGGTTTGACTGATACCGGCTTACCACACTCAGTGCATAAGCTACATCCGGTCTGGTACACAACATCGCATACATTATAGAGCCTACCGCAGAAGCGTAGGGTATAATAGACATGTGATCCCTCTCCAAATCAGTCTTGGGAGACATCTCTTTAGAGAGGGTGATCCCGTGACACGCCGGTAGGTTACCGCTCTTGGAATCTTCCATACTGAATCTTTTCAGTACGGTGTCGATGTACCTGGACTGAGAAAGTCCTAATATCCTCTTGGATCTATCACGATGGATCCGGATCCCCAGGATGTATGAGGCATCACCCAGGTCTTTCATGGAGAACCTGTGTGACAAGAACCCCTTGACTGATTGTAGCATAGGAATGTCATTTCCTATTAAGAGAATGTCATCCACGTATAAAACGAGGAATACTACAGTTCTCGCTACAAATCTACTACAGATGCATGGTTCATCTGGATTTTTGATAAAGCCAAATTCCTTGACCGTCTCATCAAAACAGATGTTCCAACTTCGTGATGCCTGCTTTAGTCCGTAGATGGACTTAAGCAACTTGCACACCTTTCCGCTGCTCCCACTCTGAATGAAACCCTCTGGTTGGTTCATATAGACACACTCCTCTAAATTTCCATTTAGAAAAGCGGTCTTTACGTCCATTTGCCAGATCTCATAATCGTGGAAGGCAGCAATGGCAAGAAGGATCCGAATGGATTTCAGCATAGCCACTGGAGAAAAGGTTTCGTCATAGTCCAAGCCAGGTCTTTGACGAAAACCCTTTGCTACAAGTCTAGCTTTATAGGTCTCAACCTGTCCATCTACACCAATCTTCCTTTTGAAGATCCACTTGCATTCTACGGGTTTTACCCCGTCTGGAGCAATGTCCAACGTCCATACTTTGTTGGTGTACATAGACTCCATTTCGGTCCGCATTGCATCCAGCCATTTCACTGAGTCAACGCTCTGAACGGCCTGCTGGAAGCTAGTAGGCTCATCATAATCTACGATGCAATCCTCTCTATCCCCGTCTATGAGAAAACCGTAGTATCTCTCAGGCGGATGAGTCTGCCTACTACTCCTACGGAGCGGCGTAGGAATGTCCTGTTCTTTTGAACCCTCTGGTTCCACTAAGCCTTCAGCAATAGTCCATGGTTCTGGAATTTCTTCCAGTTCTACTGAGCTCCCACTTATCTGGTTTTCCAAAAACTCAGTTTCCAAGAAGTAGGCATGACGAGAAACAAGAACTTTTTGTTCCTCTTCACAGTAGAAGAAATATCCCTTGGAGTTCTTTGGATATCCCATAAACTTGCACTGTACTGAGCGTGCCTCGAGCTTGTCCGCATGCTGCTTTTTGACAAAAGCTGGACATCCCCATGTCTTAATGTGCTTAAGATAGGGTCTCTTCCCACACCACATCTCATATGGTGTAGTAGGCACAGTCTTAGTAGGAACTCGGTTCAAAAGGTATGCAGCTGATTCTAGCGCATACCCCCAGAATGATCGCGGCAACTCAGCGTTACTCATCATGGACCGCACCATATCCAATAGGGTGCGGTTCCGTCTCTCCGATACACCGTTGTGTTGCGGAGTGTATGGAGGAGTAAGCTGAGAGAGAATTCCATTCTCTTTTAAATAGTCCAGGAACTCGGCACTTAAGTATTCTCCACCTCGATCCGATCTTAGAATCTTAATACTTTTGCCGGTTTGTTTTTCTACTTCATTCTTATACTCCTGGAATTTTCCAAAGGCTTCGGACTTATGTTTCATTAAGAAGACATAACCGTACCTTGAGAAGTCATCCGTAAAAGTAATGAAGTAAGAATAACCGCTTCGCGCATGTGTAGACATTGGACCGCACACGTCACTGTGTACGAGTCCCAAGAGCTCGCTCGCTCTTACTCCATGTCCAGTAAACGGAGTCTTTGTCATCTTTCCTTTGAGACAGGATTGACAAGTGGCATACGATTGATATTCGAACGGATTCAAATATCCTTCTGTATGTAACTTAGTCAACCTTCTCTCATTGATGTGACCCAGTCTACAATGCCACAAGAAAGTCTGATTTGTTTCCGGAGACTTTCTTTTGTGTGTATTCTGGACATTGAAAATCTGTGGTTGGTTTAATACGTATATACCATTACTCAATGCACATGACCCAATCAGAACTTGATTAAGGTGAATGTTTACAACATTACTTACAAACGCAAATTCATAACCTTCTTTAGAAACTAAAGATACAGAAATGATATTACAAGTTGCGTTGGGTACAAAAAAGCAATTACGCAAAACCAAAACATGTCCATCTGACATTCCCAGGTGATAGTCCCCCACGGCTTTAGCATCCATGCTAGCTCCGTTCGCAACTCTGAGGGTCATGTCACCTGCCTTCAAAACCCTACGGTTTCTCAACGCCTGCAAAGAATTACAGATATGAGATCCTGATCCGGTATCCAATACCCAGGAAGTAGAGTTTATTGAAAGACAGTTTTCAATAACATACACACCTGAAGCTGAAGCTGCAACCTGCTTCAATTCCTGTGTTCTGGCCTTACAGGCCCTGCAATCATTCTTCCAGTGTCCTTTCTTATGACAATAGAAGCATTCTTCCTTATCCACAAGCTTTCCCGCTTTCTTTGTTGCTTTAGCTCTTCCCTTCGTATCCACTTTACTAACACCGCCCCTTGGTTTGGCGGGGGCTTTCTTCTTCTTTCCCTTGGCTTTCGCCTTGGACCTAGAAGAAGATGATCCTCCTACAAACAAAGTGGATGTTTCCCTACTTTTCTGTAGGGTGCCCTCTGCGCTCCTCAGCATGTTGAGGAGCTCTGAAAGTTCAACCTCTTTTTCTTGTAAGTTGAAGTTCAGTATAAACTGGGCGTAAGTGGAAGGAAGGGACTGGAGAACTATGTCCGTATAGTGCTCACTCTCCAATGTGGTCCCTAGGTCCGCGAGCTCCTCAATGTAGCCGATCATCTTTAGCACGTGCTCGGCTACTGATGATCCGACGGCCATCTTTGCCGAAAATAACTTTTTCGACGCTTCGTATCTTGCGATACGAGATTGCTCTCCATACAGTTCTTTTGTATGGAGAAATATGGATTCAAGGTCCATATTCTCGTGCCTCCTCTGATGTTCGTTGTCCATCGAGGCAAGTACGAGGCACTTGGCCTTCGCGCTATCAATCTCCCAAGTCTTGCGGATTTCCTTATCCGCGACGCTGGAAGTGGGACCAGGGACAGGGGGAGCTTTGGTGGTAAGAAGATACCCCAGCTAGTCGTAAGTGATTGCCATTTTGACATTCCTGAGCCAATCTTTGTAGTTTGGCCCTGTCAGTATGTTTTTATCTAGAAGTAACTTAAGTCTAGTCATGTCGATTGGTGGCTGCAATTAGGAGAGAGAAGAAGAAACACTCAGCATGATGCTCTTGCAAGTTTAGAGTGGTTTTTAGTTTGTCTAAACAGGATGGCTCCCACTGTTTTTCGAATCCCTCCTCAAACCATAAAGGAAGAATTAGTCAGGATCAATCTCACCGTACAATACTTGCTTAACCGTTCAGCCAGGCCAGTGTCGGTACTTCAAGGGAGGTTTTCCAACGCTTTCGCGAAGTTCCTTAATTAAATAACCTCTTTTCCCTGGGGGCGTAGCCCCGCTAACACCTTTCTAGACACCTACTTGGTTTATAGCATTGATCGTTAAGTGAGAAATTTCCCGAGGAGTAGCATATACTCACAGTAGGATCGGGATCCAAATATCATCGCGTGACGAAACTGAAGGAATCCTACCAGAATCATCACACTCCAAATGGTATGCAAATCTAGCAAGTTTCAGTACTTATGAAACTCCCGATGTGGATTTTTGCCCCATGCTCTTATGACCTTGACTTTGGCCAACAAATCATAAGTCACATGTCAAGTTCTACCCGTCATTCTCCAGGTTAATTTGAATCCACCCGCACTTACCCTTGACTTTGGCCAACAAGGCAGTACGACTGTTCCAAACCAACGCATCTATCTATGCTGCACATGAATACCCAATAGCTACCAATCACTGTGCCTTGACTTTGGCCAACAAACACAGCTTGAATACTATTGACTATTCATGTGAAACGACGGAGGGCTACGAATGGTTTTGGCGAAACCGTGAACGTAGTGAACTTGATATAGTCGATGGAACGAGATAGCTTTTAAAAAGGAGTGGCTCAAGCTCCGCATTTAAAAGTTGGTTTTGAAAAGAACCGAGTGGTTTTTCGAAAGTGTTCCAACGACTTTAACTTGGTTTATTATCTTGCATTAGTTCTTTTAATGCGTGATATTCTTTCATTAGTTCTTTTAATGCGTCCCATCATTTAATCCTACCATTGCAGAAAACAACCAAAATATGACGTACGCTTATGCCATTCGCATTCGCCACTGGGCCCCGTCATTACCCGTTAGGTTACTTAACTAACGACAGAGCAGGGGCTGGGCTAGCGCGTTTGTAAAACATAAGCAACGCCTAAATAATATCATATATAGATATACTGCAATGATAAACATTTCAGATCACAGATGAATACATTGGATATACTAGGAATCTGTAACTCGCACGAGCCTGTAACGAAAAATAGATTACACGGTCGCGGTGAATAGCCAAAACCCCACCCAAGACCCCTACGGGTGCGGCAAACTACCCGCCAAGTACCCGAAGCGAAGCAACCTCCCTCATCTCCATGAGTAGGCCACTCGGCACTTCGGCATACCCGGTAGTTTGTGCACCCCCTCCATGGGTCTATCCTAGGAGCAAAAACAGTAAAAGGAAATTATACAATGACGGCTACAACCCCGACCCGGTTGTGCGGCCATACAAATAATTATTACATCAATTTACAAATTTATATGAATTGAAAGAAAAGAAAAACTCTCGTCTCACAACCCCCGGCTATTCACCCGCGACAATCCAACATATTCATATACACATTCCAGCAAAATTACAGATCACAGATTTGTATAACCCCCACTAATCGACATATAGCGATTAGCAGACGTTCAATACAAATATCACATTACAGAAAAACCCGTTAGCTTAA
Source organism: Agapanthus africanus (assembly GCA_030015575.1). Lineage (NCBI taxonomy): Eukaryota > Viridiplantae > Streptophyta > Magnoliopsida > Asparagales > Amaryllidaceae > Agapanthus > Agapanthus africanus. The sequence goes on along the minus strand of CM057344.1, from coordinate 459,834,519 downwards.
GTCTTTTAGAAGTTCGATCAAAAATACGGATTTTCGGGACCCCAAAAATAAAATTTTCGTTCTGGAAAATCTGGGCAGAAAATATATATTCCAAAAATCCCAAAACAACCCCAGAATAACACTGCACCAAACTTGGACCTCGGCCGAGTCAACTCGGCCGCGGATCCGCGGCGGGAGCGTGCTCCCGCCGCGTTTCCGCGGCGCTTTGACTCGATCGTTGGACCAAATTTGGTGGGTGATCACACAAAAGCCTGAGCCGATTTTAGAGATGAAAATAATCAACTTTTGAACAGTATAAAAATCAACAGAAACTTCGAATTTTGGGGTTCATTTCGGGACTTTTTCGTTGATCGATCTTCTAGTTACTTGCTAACATGTTAGATAGAGTTTAACTAGGCTCTGATACCACTGTAAGTCCATGCTACCTCTCCCGGTACTTTCGGGCATGCGGAATTTGATAAAAAACGATTTTTATAGAGGTGGTAACATGGACTTATAACCCGGATCTTGGTTAAACATCTAACTAACAACCTAACTACGAGTTGCTAACTACTCGGTTAGGGGGTTATACCTTGCTTGTCTTGAACTCCTTCATCTTCAAGCTCCAATGGAGGTCCGGATCGGCTTCTTCCCGTCGTCTCCTTACGCCGAAGATAGATCCACCTGAAAGCTCCAACCTTTGGCTCCTTCTTCGTTCTTTGAAGAAACTAGTTCACTTGGTTTGCTAAACCTTGTGAACTAGAATGAGTAGAGAAGAGTTTGTATGGGATTTTATCTATGGTTCTTGATTCGCAACTCATGAGATATATGAACCATGGAGTCAAGAGAGGGAGCAAGAGGAAGAGGGTGAAAGCAAGAGCAAGAGAGCTCAAGAACAAGAGAGAGAATGAGCAAGTGAGAATGAGCCTTTCTTTTGTCTTTCACCCTCTCATAATCCAAAACCATCATAACTCATTATACCAAATCAAGTGTTATGTGATGGTTGAAGCAACCATAACCATATCATTTCATGCACTCATTTTGCACAAATGAGCAAGCAAGCAAAAGTCTTTGCCATGAAATGATGGCTATGGTTATCATGATGGTCAACTAGTCAAGTCTAGTCAACCGGTCAACAAAGTCAACAAGTCAACAAAAGTCAACAAGTCAACAAAGTCAACAAAAGTCAACAACCATGTCACCATAATACTTAATTAATATAATAGTTAATCACATATCATATTCTCATTAGGGTTGAGCAAAAAGTCAATAGTCAACGGTCAACTCTCAACAACCCTAATGAGAATCCGCTGCCTCTGTCTCCCCGTCAACTGTGCATACACACCCGCATCCGTGTTCCGAGGAACACGAATGGAAACTGGAGAAATCCAATCCCAATACGTACACTAGTGCAAACTGTCCGGACACTGTACATGCACAAGTGCACGGATGTGACCGAACCCTGTCGCAAAACCATGCGACCTGTCGCAAAACCATGCGACCTCTACTCTTTTGCCTAAAGGCGAAAAGCTTTCTGTGTGGGACTCTAAAGACTCGACACTACGCTGGCAGTGGCTTTAACCACAGACTGCAAGCGGCAGTAGCTGTGCGTAACGGTCCCCAGGTAATGCCGACAAGAAGACCGACGAGGCGATACCCATCTGAACTCCTACTGAGCCTGAATATGACATTCTCCGTACAGTCCGGTCTGTTCGTCTGATACATCGCATGGCGGGCCTAGGGGGCGATAAACGTCAGTCCCCCAATAGCGGTACAAGTCGTGTCGGAGTGAAGCCCAAAACACCCTGAGATAACACTGGAAGCTTACCAGTATATCTCGATTGCCCTGGCCAGGGACTACTCGTGTAATGGCTCTCCTAGACACAGCGCGATGTCAACCCCCAATACCGGGAGAGACGAATCCTGTCTAACCGTCACTGCCTCCAAGTGCTTCGGGACTGCACCCAACTACTACCTGTTTGCACGACTCCTTTGAGCCGTGGTAGGGTAGTAATCAAAGTGCAGTGGGAACACACTCGAGGCGAAGTGACAGTGTCAAGTCAGCGGACTAAGCTGTACTCATGTCACCTGGGAACTGATAACTGGCGATAGGCATAATACCAACTAGTCAGTTCCCGACGAGTCCTGTCCAGTGTACCCGTAACCTAACGAGCACCCGCATACTATCTTAAGCACGACGTACTGACGGCTGTGGGACAGACCGTCTCCCACACTGGGATGAGAAGCGCATGCGCTGGTCTATTCCAGAGTATCGATGCCCTGTCTCGATAGTCCTGCGACCAGGGACCTGCATAAGGATGTGCTTATAAATTACCCAGCCCTACTAGTGTGACGGCCATCACATCGTTGATAATCAAGCAAAGATCCTAAGGGCTCCACTAATGTGTATAGGCGATATACAAAAATAAACACATGTACACATTGAAGTAGAAACAAACCAAGTAGCATACTACTATTTTGAGCAAGATTGTATATACAAGGTGAATATCCCAAGCTTCCATTAAGTAATATACAAACTAGTATGATACAGTAATGGCCTCTAGGGCATATACACTAACAGATAGTTGATCACCGGGAGATCAAGGTCAGGAGAGTTGACATGAAGGACAACGTAGCGGATCCACTCACAAAGGCCCTCCCCCATATACAATTAGAGAGACTTTTTGGGATGTTGGGTATGAGATACTACAACACATGGCCTTAGTGCAAGTGGGAGATTGTTAGTTATATGTATGCCCTAGAGGCCATTATTGTACATATGATTTATATTATAGTGGATGCTTGGACATATATAGAGAAGACTTTCTTGCTCGACATAATAGTATGCTATCTGGTTGTTCATTGTCTTAACATGTAAACTTATATTGTGATACTGTCTTGCTCTCACATGTTGATAAAGCCCTTAGGATATGTACTTGACTACCAAAACTATGATGGAGATCATACGAGTGGGGCCAGGGTAGTTCACAAGTACATCCTTTAACTGTTCCTAGCAGAGGGAATATCGAGACTAGGCATCGATATTCCAGAGTAGAGTAGTGTATACGCTTCTTGACCCATATGATGGGCGATGGATGATCCCACATCCATTGGTGTTTGACATCAAAGATGGTATACGGGTGCTCAGTGGAGACTGGGTACACTAAACAGGACTCGCCGAGGACTCCTATGTGGTAGTATACATATCGTCAGATAGCAGTCCTCTGGTGACACTGGTATAAGTTGGTCTGTAGACCCGAGATTGCCATAGAGTCTTGTGCGGCTCCCACTGTGCTTTGATTTGTAGGGTTCCTAGGCACTCTTGTGAGGGTTCATAAGGCATCAACCATGCCCGAATAAAATTTTAGACGTGCCGAATAACCCAAAGCCGGGATCTTTGCTAGATTATTAGGGTTTAACATGCAAGTAAATATCTTTACAACTAAGTGTGAGGGATTACAACCTTTGTAGTCCGCTCCTTCGCTTCATAAGCTCCGAGTAGAAGTCCCTTCACCGCGATCCACGATCTCCCGGACTCAAGAGAGGCTCCACGACTCAAACGATCCATCCTAGCTTGTAGTGTTCCTTTTCTCCGATGATCTACGTCGAAGTTGCTATAACTCAAGCTCTCTCACTCTAATGAGGTGAACACCCTAATCTAATCGGATAGATTAGATGAGGATGATGGAGTAGTATTTATGATTTCTTTTTATATCAAATTCTCACATGAAAACATTACAAAAGGAAAACCTAGTAAGCTTTCTCAAAGCTCAAGGTTCAAGATGAAGAAGAAAAAAATGCATAACCCTTTTACGATGAATAATGAAATGAATATATGATTAATCATGGAACCATGGTCAAGAATGACAAGGATAACCTTTGTAGAGAATTAACTAGGGCTAGGGTTTGGTTGGGTTAAAGAATGAGTCATGAGAAAATATCAACAATAATATCTTAACCATGACAAAAGAAATTCCTTCTAGAAGGTGCAAGAAGAAACTAACCCAAATCAAACCCTAACCTTGTTTAATCTCCACTAAACATGTTTCATCATTAATCATATCATGTTATAATAATATATATCACATATATATTATATATTTGTAACAAAAGAAAATAATACAATTAACATATATCGCATATATATAAATGTATTACCCGGTGAGAAAATGAAATAATAAAGCGAGCCAATATTAGATAATGTAATACAATATATCATATATATTATTATACATTAAATCATCGAATCAACACTTGATCCGACAATCCGGCTATATCGAATTTAACCGACTAATATATCATGTACCGATTCATCGAATCAACACTTGATCTGATGACCCGGCTCATATCTAAATATCGCGAGAATATAATACGATATCTCATATCGCATTATCCTCGGTCCTGCATATATCACATATGTGCCCCTACTCTGTTTTGCCTGAGTCAAGAAACCTCTGTGTAGGACTCTAAAGAATCGTCAATACGCCGGTAGCAGGTGATGATCATATCAAACACCCACAAGCTGTAAGCGGTCAGCTAAACGTAACAGCCACGCAGGTATTGAGTGATCAGAATATCAACAAGCTAGCCTATCCATTCTACTGTGAATCTAATCAGTAACACTCCCGTACAGTCCGGTCTCTTCGTCTGATATGTCGCATATCAAGTCTAGGGGTGGTATACGTCAGACCCCAGTAACCGATAAGTCGTGTCGATGTGAGGCTCATAACGGGTCGAGAAACTACTGGTAACACTTACAAGTAAATCTCTATATCAGCCCTGGCCAGGGACTTCCAGTTATAGCCAATCGAACACAGCACAATATCAACTCCCTATACCGGGAGAGACGAATCCCCTCCTATCGCTCATCGCCTCCATGTGATTCGGGACTGTACCCAAAAGCCACCGTTTTGCATGCCCTCTTGGACGTGGTAAGGTGGAAATCAAAGCACAGTAGGAATCACACAAGACTCTATGACGATCTCGGGTCTACAGACTACCCTGTACCAGTGTCACCGGAGAACTGCCATCTGACGTGTGGTATATCACCATCTGGGAGTTCTCGGTGAGTCCTTCCAGTGTACCCAGTCTCCACTGAGCACCCGTACACCATCCTTGATGTCAAACACCGATGGATATGGGATCATCCATCGCCCATCATATTGGTCAAGATGCGTATACGCTAGTCTACTCTGGTGTATCGATGCCCTGTCTCGATATACCCTCGACTAGGAACAGTTATAGAATGTACTCATCGACTACCGTGGCCCCACTAGTATGATCTCATCATAGTCCCAGTAGTCGAGTACAGATCCTAAGGGCTTTATCAACATGTGGGAGTAAGACAGTAAACCAATACAAGTCAACATGTTAAGATAAAATAAAACCAAATAGCATACTATCATGACGAGCAAGAAAATCCTCTCTCTATATATATCCAAGCATCCATTATAATATACATCATACGTACAATAATGGCCTCTAGGGCATATACATAACTAACATTCTCCCACTTGCACTAAGGCCAGCTGCTGTAGTATCTCATACCTAGCATCCCTAATAATCTCTCAAACTGTATCTGGGGAATGGCCTTCGTGAATGGATCCGCAGTGTTGTCCTTCGTATCTACTCTCCTGACCTCGATCTCCCGGCGATCAACTATCTCCCTGATGAGGTGATACCGCCTCAGAATATGTCTGGACTTTTGATCAGACCTGGGTTCCTTGGCCAAAGCCACAGCTCCATTGTTGTCGCAATACAGAGGTATTGGATGCTCAATGGATGGAACCACACCAAGTTCACTAATGAACTTCTTTATCCAGACAGCCTCTTTGGCAGAGATGTATTCAGCCTCCATCGTCGAGTCTGCAATGGTATCCTGTTTGGAACTCTTCCAACATACCGCCCCTCCATTGAGGGTAAAGAAAAATCCCGAGTGCGACTTAGAGTCGTCCTTATCACTTTGGAAGCTCGAATCGGTAAAGGACTCCACCTGGAGTTCTCCGTTACCATACACCAAGAACATCTCTTTAGTCCTTCTCAAGTACTTGAGAATGTTCTTCACAGCTGTCCAGTGACTCTCTCCAGGATCTGCCTGATACCGACTCACTACACTTAGTGAGTATGCTACATCGGGTCTCGTACATAGCATCGCATACATGATAGAGCCTACTGCCGAAGCATAGGGTATCCCTTGCATGCGAGCTCTCTCCAAATAAGTCTTGGGAGACATCTCTTTGGAGAGAGTGAGTCCAGAGATCGTGGGTAGGTTCCCACGCTTGGATTCTTCCATACTAAACCTCTTTAGTATGGTGTCAATGTACTTGGATTGGGACAATCCCAGTATCCGTTTAGATCTATCTCTATAGATCATGATTCCCAATATGCAGGAGGCATCACCTAGATCTTTCATTGAGAATCTTTGTGATAAGAAGAGCTTGACTGATTGCAGCATAGGAACATCATTTCCTATCAAGAGTATGTCATCCACGTACAATATGAGAAAGAAAACCTTACTCTCTGCTACCTTCTTATAGATACAAGGTTCATCTATATTTTTGATGAAGTCAAACTCTTTGACTACAACATCAAAACAGATGTTCCAACTCCGCGATGCTTGCTTTATCCCATAAATGGATGTAAGCAGCTTGCACACCTTTCCGCTGCTCCCACTATCTACGCAGCCCTCTGGCTGAGTCATGTACACGCACTCTTCTAAATCACCATTTAGAAAGGCGGTCTTAACATTCATTTACCAGATTTCGTAGTCATGCTATACAGCAATGGCAAGTAAGATCCGGATGGACTTAAGCATAGCCACTGGAGAAAAGGTTTCGTCATAATTCACACCTGGTCGTTGACGAAAACCCTTTGCAACAAGTCTAGCTTTGAAAGTCTCAACTTTTCCATCTACACCAATTTTCTTTTTAAAGATCCACTTGCTCCCAATGGGTTTTACCCCCTCAGGAGCATTTTCCAAAGTCCATACTTTGTTGGTGTACATGGATTCCATCTCAGATCGCATTGCATCCAGCCATTTCACAGAGTCACCACTCATGATGGCCTGCTCGAAACTAGTTGGGTCATCATCTTCCATGATGCAATCCTCGCTCCCACCATCAATGAGAAAACCGTAGTATCTCTCAGGTGGATGAGAAACCCTGCTAGATCGGCGGAGAGGCTGGGGTTCGTCGGGTACTACTGAATCCTCTGGTTCCATCAAATCATCTGTCGTAGTTTGTTCTGCTGGAACTTCTTCCAGTTCTACCTTAGAGCCACTAATCTCTTTTGCAAGAAATTCCTTTTCTAAAAAGGTGGCGTGCCGAGAAAAAAACACCTATTGTTCTTCGGTGTGGTAGAAGATATACCCTCGTGAATGTTTAGGATATCCAATAAACTTACACAGAATAGACCTTGCCCCGAGCTTGTCCGGATTTTATTTTTTCACATATGCCGGACAACCTCATATCCTAACATAATTAAGATATGGTCTCTTTCCTGTCCATATCTCATATGGAGTGGTTGACACAGATTTGGTGGGAACCATATTCAATAGGCCTACAGCAGTCTCCAGTGCATATCCCCAGAAGGAAATAGGTAACTCAGCTGTACTCATCATCAAGCGTACCATATCTAATAGGGCGCGATTCCTCCGTTCTGATACACCGTTGTGCTGTGGTGTATAAGGAGGAGTAAGCTGAGAGAGAGTCCCATTCTCTTTTAGATAATCTAGGAACTCATTGCTTAAGTATTCACCTCCTCGATCAGATCGAAAAATCTTAATACTTTTGCCCGTTTGGTTCTTTACTTCGTTCTTATATTCTCGGAATTTCTCAAAAGCTTCAGACTTGTGTTTCATCAGGAACACATGTCCGTATCTAGAGAGATCGTCAGTGAATGTAATGAAGTAGGAAGAACCGTTCCTGGCATGCGTAGACATAGGACCGCTTACATCACTATGTACCAGTCCTAAGAGTTCCGTAACTCTTTCTCCGTGTCCACTAAATGGAGTTTTGGTCATTTTTCCTTTGAGACATGAATGGCAAGTATCATAAGATGATAATTCGAACGAATTCAAATATCCATCCTTATGTAACTTAGCTAGCCGTGTCGCATTGATATGACCAAGTCTACAATGCCACAAGAAGAATTCGTTCATTTCTGAACTTTTCCTCTTGTGTGTGTTTTGTATATTAAGGACTGTATTTTGATTGAGAATGAATATGTCATTATGTAACGAGCCTGATCCAATCAACTTTTGATTTAGGAAGATGTTCATAATATTATCCTGTATTACAAAATTATACCCTTCTTTACTTAATAAAGAAACTGATATAATGTTGCACATCATGTTCGGTATATAATAGCACTCATTCAGAATCAGTGTATTACGACTTGGTAATAGCAAGTGATATTCGCCAACTGCTTTGGCTGCAATACTTGCACCATTCCCTACTTGAACGGAATGATCACCTTTTCCCAGTTCTCTACCTTTCCGTAGCCCATGTAACAATTTACATGTATGGGATCCTGATCCGGTATCTAATACTCAGGACGTAGGGTGAACTGAGAAACAGTTCTCAATGACTAACACACCCGAAGAAGGTGCATCAACATGCATGTTCTCCGTTTGGGCGGCGTGAGAATCCAGATATTCTCCTGTTTCCTGTTCAGTCTTATAACTCTTATAAGAAAGAACGGGACCAACGTTCCCCTGCTCAGTATAATAATCGGGTTCAGTCAATACATTCATATTATTATCTTGATTAAGTCCTGACACGGTCACTACCTGGAGAGAGAGAGAAGGAAACACTTTAGCGTATGCTCTTGCAAGATTATATTGGTTATTATCTTATCTAATCAGGATGTCTCCCACTGTTTTTATCAAATCTTCCTTCAAACCCTAAAAGGTAAGATTAGCCGGGATTAATTACACCCTACAATTTCGTCAATCTTTCAGCCAGATCAGTGTCGGTACTTGAGGGAGGTTCCCCGTGCTTTCGCACGGACCTAATTAAAATAAACCTCGTCTTCCCAGAGGCATAACCCCGTTAACACCTTTCTAGACACCTACTTGATCGGCTAATTGTCCTGTGTAAAACTCTCCCAGGAGTAACTCTTACTCGTAGTGGGTATCAGGATCTATCTATCTCATAGAAGGTATGCAATCTCATTGCAAATTTCAACCCTTGAAATTCCCGATAATACTTTTACCCCTAGCATCCTATGACCTTGACGCAGGCCAACAAACCACAGTGCGCTAGTCAAGTTCAACCCGTACATTTCTTGATTGAATTAAACATACCCGTACGACCCTTGATGCAGGTCAACAAAGTCGTACGACTACCCTAATCCAATCACATCTCATGTTGCAGATAAGTATTAGTTAGCTACCGCACACTACGCCTTGACGCAGGCCAACAAACATAGCATGAATACTAAGTAATATCTATCTTAAATGACGGAGGGCTACACAGGTTTTTCAGAAAACCATGAGCGTAATGAACTTGATATCCTTATAGAAACAAGTGATTTTGAAAAGGAGTGTTTTTGAGGCTTCTAGTTTCGCTAAAGAGGTCACTCCCGGTGAAGGGATCTCGGCTCTTTCCCCATCGAATTAGGTGCAAAGTATATCATATATACCGCCGTGCAAAGCAAGAACTATATAAGCTGTCAAAAACTAAACCGCGAGTTTGTAGCATCTGCCAGTTTCACTAAAGAGGTCACTCCCGGTGAAGGGATCTCGGCTCTTTCCTCATCGAATAAGGTGCAGGATATATCATATATACCGCTGTGCAAAGCAAAACTGTAGCTACCCTTTTTATAAAGTTCTGATTCTACAACATCTTTTAGGTTTCTTTTCTTTTATTAATCTCATTAATAAATCCCATCAGCTTATGCTTTCTAAGCATCACAGAAGAAACGAAAGCAGTAATATTTATATATCAGCATATATATATATAGTATAAGCATTCGTCTCAGGCAGTAATATGATCTCATCATAGAACATTGCAGCAGAAGAACATATATGAAATATTGGATATACTAGGATGTCCATGTTTTTAATACGAGCCGGTATAAAACATGGATTCCACGGTCGCGATGAATAGCCAAACCCACATCCCTAGACCCCTATGAGAGCGACAAGTAACACTGCCAATTCTTGGGTTAGGAGACCCGGTCTCGACTCCTCGAGATGGCCTCCCACTGGACCCTAGAACCCGGTTACTTGTGCTCCCCTCCTTGGGTCTACCTAATGCGGAAAAAGTAAATAATATACAATGGTGACATCATCCTCAGCCCGGAAGTGCCCCAATAAAAGAATATTACATACAAATGAATTTTACATGAATGAAAATAAAAACCCTCATCTCACATAAAACCCCCGGCTATTCAGAACACGACGATCCAATATAACATATCACAGTAACACATAATATCACATATCATCAACGTAAGTAAGTATGCATACACCGATCGTCGTTGATGTATATCAACGAAAACCGGCAATACAACTACATACTACACTTACGGTCACAGAAAAGAAATTGTAAAACTACAACATTTGGAATCCACAATCTCTTTAGACATCGTAAATCCGAAATATCACATACTTCGCATTTCATGCCTAACTGTATGAATTCCACATATTGTATCACATTCCAGATAAATAGACAGTATTAAACTTTCCGATTGAATAATCAAATACCCAAGATTTCCTAAATAACTCAACACTTGAGCGGAGTTCAAATAATCCTAAAATATGTCACAGTACCGATGGTCCAGCCGTAGAAGGGTCAAGCCAACACCTCACATGTGGCACGCCGTACTGCCCCAAACCCTAAGGTTTAGAGGCGGCTCAGACGGTCACATAATCGAGTTAAAGTTTGTGTTCTTCTAGAGGGACCGCCGTGTTATTTGCACGTTTTTCCGAAAGATTTAAACCCAAGAAAAATTCAACACTTGAAAGTTTTTTGTGCCGGGAAAAAATGAGTTAATGATATCCGTTCGAACATTTTAACAGTTTCTAAATATCCGGAAAACATAATGAAATTAATTTTTCCGATCGAATAACGATTAAAAAATAAACCCCATAACACTCAACACTTGAGTCAGATTAAAAATAACCAGAAAATAGAACTAACAGCTACGGATATTACTGTTGCAAACCAAAAGCCCAATTCAACAGTGCCACCTCGGATCCGCGGCCCAAGTGATGTATGGCCGCGGTTCCGCGGCGGTCTTACGGATTGAAGACTCATTTTGCACAGTAATATTTACATTTCCCTGCTGGTATTTTTAACCATTTTTAATTCAGAAAATATCATAGTTTTAAAAAATGACCAGAGAGGGGTTCAAAACGTCGTTACGGGGTTCGATCGGAGTTTTAATTTCGTATAAACGTCGCCTAATGCTCTAGCTTGTAGGGTTCCTAGGCACTCTCAAGAGGTCTCACAACTGATCAACCATGGCAAAATCAAATTTTACGGTGCCGAGAAACCCTAATGCGAGATCGTAAACTAGAGGTAAGGCGAAACTAAAGCAAGTTAACAACTAAACTACTAAGTGAACGGAAATACAACCTTTGTAGATCCGGTCCTCTACCTCCATAGCTCCGTGACGATGTCCCTCCGCTGTGATCATCGGATCCCGGAATCTCGCGGTGGTTTCATCGGATAAAAGATCTGGCTAGGTCGTTGACTTCGATGCCGAAGATGATCTACGTCGAGGCGACTCTAACTCGAGCTCCATCTTCACCAAGTCATGAAACTTGTGAAGAAAACACCCTATACTACATGGCAAGTGGTAGAGGATGAAGAAATAGAAAGTGGGTTCACTTTGGATTTGGATTTCTTACTTGGATTCATCACTTAGAATTTTCAAGCAAAGGTTTTTCTTTCTTCTTGAAGAAGAAGAAGAAGAAAGAAATAAAATGAATGAATTATCAAAATAGAAAATCAAGTGATGCTATCATAATGCAACCATGGGTGAGGCTAACTCATGTAGAGAATAAACTAGGGTTTAGGTAATGGTTAGGTTTAGGAAAGAAACAAAATGGTCAAAGCTTTTCAAAGCTTCATGAAGCTTCAAGTATGAAACAAAATAAGCCACCATTTTATTTCTTGCCATAATAAATAAATAAATAAATAAATAAATAAATAACACCTTAACCATTAACCTAAACTATGGTTTAAAGCATGCACATCCAAGTTTGCATGTATCATCAAACATGATACAATCTTGTGCACAAAAATATATCACATATACAATGTGCACAAACAAGTGAGAAAAACATCTTAAGTGAACCAATATTAGTTAATCTAAAGTAATATATCAAATATATAATTATACATTAAATCATTAAATCAACACTTGACTTAATGATCCGGTCATATTGCATATAACCGACTAATATCAATAGTAACAACTTATCGAATCAACACTTGATCTGATAACCCGGCTATATCGCATATAACCGATCAATGTCACATATTGCGAGAATAGAATTCAGTATCACATACTGATATTATTCTCGGTCCCGCACATATCTCATATGCGCTCCTATTTCGTTTCGCTTGAGCCAGGAAACCTCTGTGTAGGACTCTAAAGACTCGTCAATACGCTGGCAGCAGGTGATGATCATATCAAACACCCACAAGCCGCAAGCGGTTTGCTAAACGTAACGGCCACCCGGGTATTGAGCGATCAGAAGATCAACGAGCAAGCCCGCTCACACTCCTGTGAATCCAACGAGCAACACTTACCATACAGTCCGGTCTGATATGTCGCATATCTTGTCTGGGGGTGGTAAACGTCAGACCCCAATAACTCGATAAGTCATGTCGATATGAGGCTCATAACGGGTCGAGAAACTACTGGTAACACTTACCAGTAAATCCCTAAAGCAGCCTTGGCCAAGGACTTCCTGTTATAGCCAATCGAACACTGCGCAACATCAACTCCCTATACCAGGAGAGACAAAACCCCTCCTATCGCTCATTGCCTCCATGTGATTCGGGACTGTACCCAAAAGCCACCTTTTTGCACGCCCTCTTGGACGTGGTATGATGGAAATCAAAGCACAGTGGGAATCACACAAGACTCTATGACGATCTCGGGTCTACAGACTAACCTGTACCAGTGTCACCAGAGAACTGCCATCTGACGTAAGGTATAATACCATCTGGGAGTTCTCAGCGAGTCCGTCCAGGGTACCCAGTCTCCACTGAGCACCCGTAAATCATCTCTGATGTTAAACACCAATGGATATGGGATCATCCATCGCCCACCTGTATGGGTCGAGAAGGTATACGCTAGTCTACTCTGGTATATCGATGCCCCGTCTCGATACACCCACGACTAGGGACCTTGAAGGATGTACTTATGGACTACCATGTCCCCACTAGTATGATCCGCATCATAGTCCAGGTAGTCAAGTACACATCCTGAGGGCTTTACCAACATGTAACAGAGAGACAATCATTGTACACGTTAAGGTAAAGAGCAACCAGATAGTATACTATTATGTCGAGCAAGAAAGTCCTCCCTATATATGTCCAAGCATCCACTACAATATACATCCTATGTATAGCAATGACCTCTAGGGCATACATATAACTAACAATCTCCCACTTGCACTAGGGCCATCTGATAGCAGTGGTTGTAGTATCTCATACTCAACCATCCCATAAAAGTCTCTCTCTGGGAAAAGGCCTTTATGAGTGGATCCGCCGTGTTGTCCTCTGAGTCTACTCTCCTGACCTCGATCACCCTGGAGATCAACCATCTCCATGATCAGGTGATACTGCCTTAGAATATGTCTGGGTCTCTGATGGGACGGGCGTTCCTAGGCATAAGCCACAACTCCATTGTCTCACAATGGTCGGAACGATGTTCATCTCATGAAATAATATACACCCAGACTTCCTCTTTGGTAGCATCTTAAGTAGCGATGTATCCAGCCTTTATCGTCTAGTATGCCACGGTATCTAGCTTGGAACTTTTCCAACATACTGTCCCTCCACTGAGAGTATAGACAAGCCTGTGACTGACATTCAGTCGTCCTTATCACCCTGGAACCTTTCCAGTGATTCTCCCCAGGATCGATTGATACCATCTCACTACAACTAGTGAGAATCCTAACATCCAATTACTTCTATCACATAGATCAAAACTCAGGATTTATGAGGTATCACTTTGATCCTATATGACGACTCCTTGTGATAAGCAGAGATTGACTGAGCGTAGCATAGGAAACTCTTTCCCTATCAAGAGTATGTCATCCACGTACTCTACGAGGATCACCACCATACTCCCTACTACCTTTTTGTATATACAAGGTTCATCTACCATTTTGATGAAGTCAAACTCTTTGACTACCACATCAAGACAGACGTTCCAACTCCGCGATGCCTGCTTTATCCCATAAAGCAACTTGTGCACGTTTCCGCTGCTCCCACTGTCTATGAATCCCTCTGACTATGTACTTATAGACTCTCTCTTCTAAAATATCATTTAGAAAAGCTGTCATGATACCCAACCACCAGATATTGTAGTCATGGTATGTAGCCGTGGCAAGTAGGATCTGGATGTACTTAAGCATAGCTACTTAGAAAAGGTTTCTACAAAATCCATACCTGGTCAATGATGCAAACCTTTAACAAGTCTAGCTTTGAAAGTCTCAACTTTTCCAAGTACACCAAGTAATCTTCTCAAGATATACTTGCTCTTGATGGGGATTTAACCCTTCGGATATAGCAACCAAAGTCCATACTTTGTTGGTGTAAAAGGATTCCATCTCAGATCGCTAAGTATCCAGCCATTCTTACAGAGTCTTACTCCTGATGGCCAGCTCGAAACTAGTTGGGTCATCATCTCATGATGCAATCCTCACTTCCACTGTCATAGAGAAACCGAAGTATCTCTCAGGTGGGTGAGGAATCCTACTAGATCGGCGGAGAGGCTGAGGTTCGTTGGTAACTATTGAATCCTATGGTTCTACAAAATCATCAGCTGCAGTTTGTATAGTTGAAACATTTCCAGTTCCACATAACAGATCTTGCCTCGAGCTTGTCCGGATTTTGCTTTTAAACATTGTCCGGACAACCCCAAATCTTAACTAACTTAAGATATGGGCTCTTCCCTTTCCATATCACATATGAAGTGGTAGGCAACTGGTTTGATTTGAACCCTTTTCAATAGGTATGCAGCTTCTCAAGTGCATAACTCCCAAAAGGAAATAGGTAACTCAGTAGTACTCATCATAGAGCACACCTTATCACATAGGGTGATATTGCTCCGCCCCGATATACCATTGTGCTATGATGTATACGGAGGAGTAATGCTGAGAGAGAATCTCATTCTCCTTTAGAAAATTCCAGGAATTCCGTGCTCAAGTATTCTTCTCCTTGATCTCATCATAGGACATAATACTCATACCCGTATTGATTCTCTACTTCTAACTTATATTCTGTGAATATCTCAAAAGGTTCGGACTTGTGTTTCAACAGGAACATATGACTGAATCTTGAGATATCATCAGAGAAAGTAATGAAGTATAAAGAACCGGTCCTGGCATGCGTAGACGGGGGACCTTACATACATCAACATGTATCAATCCCAAGAGTTTACTAACACTTTCTCTGTTTCCAATAAATAGAGCTGAGGTCATTATATGTTTGTGACATGACTCGCAAGTTTCATAAGATGTAAATTCAAACTGATTTAAATGTGCATCTACTATGTAACTTAAGCTAGTCGGGTCACATTGATATGACCTAGTCTACAAAACCTCAAGAAGGATTTGTTCATTTCTGAACTCTTCCTCTTGTGTGTGTTCTGTATACCAAGAAGTGTAGTTCAATTTAGAACATCAATGCTTTTAGATAACGTTCCTGAACCGATCAACTTTTGATATAGGAAATGTTCAAAACATTATCCAACAATACAAAATTTTATCATTTCTTTACTAATAAAAAGACTGATGAGATTTTGTATATCAGGTTCGGTATCTAATAACATTCGTTCAGAATCAATGTATTGGTAATACAGGGTGACAGTGACCAACAGACTTGGCTGCAACACTTGCCCCGTTTTCTGTCTCATGAAACTTATCACCCGTTCTCAGTTCTTTACCTATCTGTAGCCCATGTAACAAATTACATATGCGGGATCCTGATCCGGTATCTTATATCCAGGACGTAAAGAATACTGAGAAACAGTTCTGTATAATGATCACACCCGAAGATGATGCATCAGTATGCACTTTCTTCGTTTGGGCGGCACGGGAATTCTGGTAATCCCCAATTTCCTGCTCTGTCTTATAACAATTATAAGTTGGAGCGGGACCAATGTTCCCCAGCTCAGTATAACAAGCGGGTTCAGTCAATATTCCGTATTATTATCTTGATTAAGGCGTGATATGGTCGCTACCTAGAGAGAGAGAGAGAAGAAAACACTCAGCTTGCGCTCTTGCAAGAATAGATTGGTTATTATTTTATCTAATCAGGATGGCTCCCACTGTTTTTATCAAATCTTCCTTCAAACCCTAAAAGGAAAGACTAGCAGGGATTAATTACACGCTACAAGTTCGCCAATCTTTCAGCCAGGCCAGTGTCGGTACTTTGAGGGAGGTCCCTCGTGCTTTCGCACGAACCTAATTAATGTAAACCTCGTTTTCCCAGAAGCGTAACCTCGTTAACACCTTTCTAGACACCTACTTGATCGGCTAATTGTAATGTGTAAAACTCTCCCAGGAGTAACTCTTACTCGCAGCGGGTATCGGGATCCAACTATCTCATAGAAGGTATGCAATCTCATTGCAAATTTCAACACTTGAAATTCCCGATAATATTTTGCCCCAAGCGATCTATGACCTTGACTGAGTCAACAAACCATAGACCGCAAGTAAAGTTCAACCCGTCATTTCTCGATTGAATTAAACCCACCCGCACGACCCTTGACTGAGTCAACAAGGCCGCACGACTGTCCTAATCCAATCGCATCATATGCTTTGCAGATAAGCACTAATCAGCTACCGCACACTACGCCTTGACTGAGTCAACAAACGCAGCACGAATACTAACTATTACTTATCTGAAATGATGGAGGGCTACGACAGGTTTTTAAGAAAACCTTTTGCGTAATGAACTTTATATCGTTGTAGAATCAAATGATTTTAAAATGGAGTGTTTTTGAGGCTTTTCTAGTTTAGCTAAAGGGGTCACTCCTGGTGAAGGGATAGTCGGCCCTTTCCTCATCGAATGAGGTGCGGGATATATCATATATATCACTGTGCTAAGCAGAAACTATAGAAGCTATCAAAAGACAAACCGAGTGTGTAGCATCTGCCAGTTATTGCTAAAGGGGTCACTCCCGGTGAAGGGATCGTCGGTTCCTAGGCACACTAGTGAGGTCTCACAAGGCATCAACCATGCCTAATTCAAAAATTCTAGGTGCCGAGAGACCCGACTACGGATCGTTGGCTAGATTTCTAGGCGAAAAGATAACTAGTTAACAATTAACTAATGGGAAAACGGAAATACAACCTTTGTAGATCCGGTGCTCCACCTCCATAGCTCCGCAACGAAGTCATCTCCGCTGTCCAAAAGGAATCCGGGCTCTAGAGTCGGCTTCGTCGGAGAAAAAGCGAGCTAGGTCGTCGATGTCCATGCCGAAGATGATCTACGTCGAGGCATCGCTAAATCAAGCTCCACCTTCACCAAGCCCTAAACACTTGTGAAGGAAACACACTCTACTACTTGGCAAGAGGTAGAGGATGAAGAAATAGGAAGTGGGTAGACTTTAGAATTGGATTTCTCACTCTTTATCATCAATCACCATTGATGAATGAAAGCTTTTTCTTCATTGCTCATGAAGAAGAAGAAGAAAGAAATATATGATAAGTTAATTAAAAATAATATAAAAACAAATACTTATCATATCATTAACTATAGTCAAGTGTAGAGAATGAATCATGGTTAGTGGGAATGGTTAGGGTTAAGGATGAGATAAGAATGGTTGACTTGATCAAAGCTTCATGAAGCTTCAACTAAACTCCAAAACTAGCAACCATTCTTTTCTCTTCTTTTCCAAAATGAATAAATAAATAAATAAATGAATAAATAAAGGAAATGAAACCCTAGCCATTCTTTTAACCATGGTTTAATTCTTTGCACTTAACCAAGTAGACATGTATCATCAAACATGATACAATCAAGTGCACAAAATCATATCGCATATGTAATGCGCACAAACCAAGTGAGAAAATCCATCTTAAGTAAACCGATACTAGTTGATGCAAAGTAATATATCAAATATATAAATATGCATTAAATCATTAAATCAACACTTGATTCAATGATCCGGTCATGTCGCACACAACCGACTAGTATACAATGTATCGGCTTATCGAATCATCGCTTGAATCGATAACTAGGTTATATCGCATACAACCATTCGATACATTCATCGCGAGAATGAAATACGGTATCACATACACGCATTATTCTCTGTCCCGCACATATGTCATATGCGCTCCTATTTCGTTTCGCTTGAGCCAGGAAACCTCTGTGTAGGACTCTAAAGACTCGTCAATACGCCGGCAGCAGGCGATGATCATATCAAACACCCACAAGCCGCAAGCAGTCTGCTAAACGTAACGGCCACCCGGGTATTGAGCGATCTGAAGATCGACGAGCAAGCCCGCTCACACTCCAGTGAATCCAACCAGTAACACTACCGTACAGTCCGGTTTGATCGTCTGATATGTCGCATATCTCGCCTAGGGGTGGTAAACGTCAGACCCCAATAGCTCGATAAGTCGTGTCGATATGAGGCTCATAACGGGTCGAGAAACTACTGGTAACACTTACCAGCAATTCTCTGATCAGCCCTGGCCAGGGACTTCCTGTTATAGCCAATCAAACACAGCGCAACATCAACCCCCTATACCGGGAGAGACGAATCCCCTCCTATCGCTCATTGCCTCCATGTGACTCGGGACTGTACCCAAAAACCACCGTTTTGCACGCCCTCTTAGACGTGGTAAGATGGAAATCAAAGCACAGTGGAAACCACACAAGACTCTATGACGATCTCGGGTCAACAGATTACTCTGTACCAGTGTCACCAGAGAACTGCCATCTGACGTGAGGTATAATACCATCTGGGAGTTCTCGGCGAGTCCGTCCAGTGTACCCAGTCTCTACTGAGCACCCGTATATCATCTCCGATGTCAAACACCAATGGATATGGGATCATCCATCGCCCATCTGTATGGGTCGAGAAGGTATACGCTAGTCTACTCTGGTATATCGATGCCCCGTCTCGATACACCCACGACTAGGGACTTTGAAGGATGTACTTATGGACTACCATGTCCCCACTAGTATGATCCGCATCATAGTCCAGGTAGTCAAGTACAGATCCTAAGGGCTTTACCAACATGTAACAGAGAGACAATCAGTATACACGTTAAGGTAAAGATCAACCAGATAGCATACTATCATGTCGAGCAAGAAAGTCCTCCCTATATATGTCCCAGCATCCACTACAATATACATCCTATGTATAGTAATGGCCTCTAGGGCATACATATAACTAACAATCTCCCACTTGCACTAGGGCCATCTGATAGCAGTGGTTGTAGTATCTCATACTCAACCATCCCATAAAAGTCTCTCTCTGGGAAAAGGCCTTTCGTGAGTGGATCCGCTGTGTTGTCCTCTGAGTCTACTTTCCTAACCTCGATCTCCCTGGAGATCAACCATCTCCATGATCAAGTGATACTGCCTTAGAATATGTCTGGATCACTGATGGGACCGGCGTTCCTTGGCATAAGCCACAACTCCATTGTCACACAATGGTAGGAACATAGTTCATCTCATGAACCTATATACACCCAAACAGCCTCTTTGGTAGCATCTTAAGAAGCGATGTATCCTGCCTTTATCGTCTAGTATGTCACGGTATCCAGCTTGGAACTCTTCCAACATACCGTCCCTTTACTGAGGGTAAAGACAATGCCTGTGACTGACACTCAGTCGTCTTTATCACCCTGGAACACTTCCAGTGATTCTCCCTAGGGTCGATTGATACCTTCTCACTACAACTAGTGAGAATCCTAACATCCATTTAAATCTATCTCATAGATCCAAAACTCAGGATTTAGGAGGTATCATTTTGATCCTATATGGAGAATCATAGTGATAAGCGGAGATTGCTCGAGCGTAGCTTAAGAAACTCCTTTCTTATCAAGAGTATGCCATCCATGTACTCTACGAGGATCGTCACCATACTCCCTACTACCTTCTTGTTTATACAAGGTTCATCTACCATTTTGATGATGTCAAACTCTTTGACTACTTCATCAAAACAGATGTTCCAACTCCGCGATGCCTGCTTTATCCTATAAAGCATCTTGCACACGTTTCCGCTGCTCCCACTGTCTACGAAGCCCTCTGGCTGTGTACTTATAGACGCACTCTTCTAAAACAACATTTAGAAAAGCTGTCATGACACCCAACCACCAGATATCGTAGTCATGGTCTGTAGCCGTGGCAAGTAGGATCTGGATGGACTTAAGCATAGATCCTGGAAAAGGTTTCATCATTATCCACGCCTGGTCGATGACGAAAACCTTTAACAAGTCCAGCTTTGAAAGTCTCAACTTTTCCATCTACACCAAGTAATCTTCTCAAGATATACTTGCTCCTGATGGGGATTTAACCCTTCAGATATAGCAACCAAAGTCCATACTTTGTTGGTGTATAAGGATTCCATCTCAGATCGCTAAACATCCAGCCATTCTTACAGAGTCTTACTCTCGATGGCCTGCTCGAAGCTAGTTGGGTCATCATCTCATGATGCAATCCTCGCTCCCACTGTCATAGAGAAACCGAAGTATCTCTCAGCTGGGTGAGGAACCCTACTAGATCGGCGGAGAGGCTGAGGTTCGTTGGAATCTACTGAATCCTTTGGTTCTACCAAATCATCAGCTGCAGTTTGTATGGCTGGAACATTTCCAGTTCTACATAACAGATCTTGCCTTGAGCTTGTCCGGATTTTGCTTTTAGACATAGGCCGGACAACCCCAAATCTTAACTAGCTTAAGACACGGGCTCTTCCCTTTCCATATCAGATATGAAATGGTAGGCAACTGATTTGATTGGAACCCTATTCAATAGGTATGCAACTTCATAAGTGCATAACTCCCAAAAGGAAATAGGTAACTCAGTAGTACTCATCATAGAGCACACCATCGTGCTATGGTGTATACAGAGGAGTAATGCTGAGAGAGAATCTCATTCTCCTTTAGAATAGTCCAGGAATTCCATGCACAAGTATTCTCCTCCCTGATCTCATCATAGGACATAATACTTATACCCTTGTTTTGGTTCTCTACTTCTAACTTATATTCTATGAATATCTCAAAAGGTTCGGACTTGTGTTTCAACAGGAACATATGTCTGAATCTTGAGAGATTATCAGAGAATGTAATGAAGTACAAAGAACCGGTCTTGGCATGTGTAGACAGGGGACCTACATACATCAACATGTATCATCCCAAGAGTTCACTAACTCTTTCTCTGTTTCCAATAAACAGAGCTGGTGTCATCTTATCTTTGTGACATGACTGGCGAGCTTCACAAGATGTAAATTCAAACTGATTTAAATATGCATCTACATGTAACTTCAGCTAGTCGGGTCGCATTGATATGACCTAGTCTTCAATGCCTCAAGAAGGATTCGTTCATTTCTGAACTCTTCCTCTTGTGTGTGTTCCATATACTAAGAACTGTAGTTTGATTTAGAACATCAATGCTTTTAGATAACGTGCCTGAACCGATCAACCTTTGATATAGGAAATGTTCAAAACATTATCCAACAATACAAAATTTTATCATTTCTTTACTAATAAAGAGATAGATATGATTTTGTATATCAGGTTCGGTATCTAACAACATTCGTTCAGAATCAATGTATTGGTAATACAGGGTGACAGTGACCAACAGACTTGGCTGCAACTCTTTCCCCGTTTTCTGTCTCATGAAACTTATCACCCGTTCTCAGTTCTCTACCTGTCTGTAGCCCTATGTAACAGATTACATATCTGGGATCCTGATCTGGTATCAAATACCCAGGACGCAGAGGATACTGAGAAACAGTTCTTTGTAATGAACACACCCGAAGATGATGCATCAGTATGCACTCTCTTCGTTTGGGCGGCACGGGAATTCTGGTAATCCCCAATTTCCTGCTCTGTCTTATAACAATTATAAGTTGGAGCGGGACCAACGTTCCCTAGCTCAGTATAACAAGCGGGTTCGGTCAATAATCCGTATTATTATCTTGATTAAGGCGTGATATGGTCGCTACCTGGAGAGAGAGAGAAGAAAACACTCAGCGTGCGCTCTGTCAAGAATAGATTGGTTATTATTTTATCTAATCAGGATGGCTCCCACTGCTTTTTATCAAATCTTCCTTCAAACCCTAAAAGGAAAGACTAGCCGGGATTAATTACACACTACAAGTTCGCCAATCTTTCAGCCAGGCCAGTGTCGGTACTTTGAGGGAGGTCCCCCGTGCTTTCGCACGAACCTAATTAATGTAAACCTCGTTTTCTAGAGGCGTAACCTCGTTAACACCTTTCTAGACACCTACTTGATCGGCTAATTGTAATGTATAAAACTCTCCCAGGAGTAACACTTACTCGCAGCGGGTATCGGGATCCAACTATCTCATAGAAGGTATGCAATCTCATTGCAAATTTCAACACTTGAAATTCCCGATAATATTTTGCCCCTAGCAGCTATATGACCTTAACATAGTCAACAAATCATAAGTGCTAGTCAAGTTCAACCCGTCATTTCCCGATTGAATTAAACCCACCCGCACGACCCTTAACATAGTCAACAAAGTCGCACGACTACCCTAATCCAATCACATCATATGCTTATGCAGATAAGCACTAATTAGCTACCGCACACTACACCTTAACATAGTCAACAAACGTAGCACGAATACTAACTAGTACTTATCTGAAATGACGGAGGGCTACGAAAGGTTTTTCTGAAAACCTATTGCGTAATGAACTTGATATCGTTGTAGGATCGAATGATTTTGAAATGGAGTGCTTTTGAGGCTTTTCTAGTTTTGCTAAAGGAGTCACTCCCGATGAAGGGATCGTCGGTCCTTTCCTCGTCGAATGAGGTGCGGGATATATCATATATATCGCTGTGCAAAGCAAAAACACTTAAAAGCAATCAAAAGACAAACCGAGTGTGTAGCATCTGCCAGTTATTGCTAAAGGAGTCACTCCCGGTGAAGGGATCTCGGTCCTTTCCTCATCGAATAAGGTGCAGGATATAATACATATACCGCTGTGTAAAGCAAGAACTGTAGCTACCTGTTTTGTTTTGAAATTCGATTCTACAACATCTTTGGTTTCTTTTAATTCATTAATCACATTAATTAAGTCCCATCATTTAAGTACCTAAACATCACAGATAAATACGACGTACACTTATGCCATCCGCATTCGCCTCGATGTCCCCTCGTGCACCGTTAGGTTAGGTAACTAACGGCAGAGCGGGGCAGGGCTAGCGCGGGTGTAAAACATAAGTAACGTCTATATAATATATCATATATACTATATACTGTATCTATCACAGAACATCACATGATCACATCACAGATATCGCAGCAGAAGAATCATATGAAATATTGGATATACTAGGACGTCCGTGTTTTCAATACGAGCCAGTATAAAACACGGATTCCACGGTCGTGATGAATAGCCAAACCCACACCCCTAGACCCTTACGAGAGCGGCAAGCAACCCTACCAATTCTAGAGTTAGGAGACCCGGACTCGACTCCTCGAGTTGGTCTCCCACTGGACTCCAGAACCCGGTTACTTGTGCTCCCCTCCTTGGGTCTATCCTAGTGCGGAAAAGTAAATAATATACAAACGGTGACATCTTCCGCAACCTGGAAGTGCCCCAATAAAAGAATATTACATACAAGTTTTTACATGAATGAAAATGAAAAACACTCATCTCACATAAAAACCCCCGGCTATTCAAACACGACGATCCAATATAACATATCTAGCAACACATAACATCACATGTCATCAACGTAAGTAAATATGTCCATCCCAATTGTCGTTGACATATAGCAACGAAACCGGCGATATCACATATTACACTTACGGTCACAGAAAAGAAAGTGTAAAACTACAACAGTTGGAATCCGCAACCACCTCAGACATCGCATGCCTGACCAAATGAATTACTTAGACATCACATGCCTAACAATTATAAACCCCGCATTTTAGTCTCTTTATCGAAAACACTTTTCAATACCAAGTCGGGCAATTCAACAGGATTTCCGACATTTTGATCGAATGCTCTTCGCAAACTTCAGTAGACGGCCGCATCCCCGATACCGTCGACGAAGTGCACCAAGGCGGAACACCGCTGCCGCGAGCACCCGAACGGATGCTTTCGGCGACGGGGTTCTCCTACAGTCACTTGGTCGGGGCTATGGAGTGAGGCTGTCTATTAAGTTTACCCGGCGAGTATCCGCGTACGCTACGTGATTGCGACGGACTTTTGATCACATCAAAATTCCGTGGCAACCGATCAAGTGAGACTAAATTGCTAGATTTACAACATTCATTCAGTTATCTCATAACTTATTGTGAATTCCAATTGTTGTATCCCATTCCAGATAATTAGAAAATGTTAAACTTTCCGATTGAACATTCGAACACCTAAGTTTTCCCGATACAGATCAACACATGAAATAAGTCTAACAACATTCAGTTCGTGCCTCAGTACCGACGGTCCAGCCGTAAAAGGGTCAAGCCAACGCCTCACATGTGGCACGCCGTACTGCCCCAAACCCGAAGGTTCAAAGGGAAGTTCAAGACGGTCACATAATCGAGTTAAGGTTTGTTGTCTTCTAGAGGGTCCATCGCGTTACTTGCACTACTTAGAACGTCGTTAAACTACGGAAAAATCCAACACTTGGAAATTTCCCGACAGGGGAAAAAATGGGTATTTATATCCGGTCGAACTTTTTAACATATTCTAAAAAATATCCGGAAAGCCACATAGACAAAATCTGATGCTCCGATCGAAACACCGAATTCCCAAAACAACTCCAGAAAATTCAACGCTTGAATAAATATTAAAAATTCCCAGAAACACCAGAAATAATATATAAGAATTACTGTGCAGAAAGGGATGCACAAAACGACAAAAGTAGCGCGGATCCGCCGCATAAGCCTACTGTAAGGCCGCGGATCCGCGCCCCCTTTAATGAATCAAGCCCTCGAATTTAAACAGTAATTCTTAGATTATTTTACTGAGTTTTCTGAATATTTTTAATCTGGAAAAATCCCAGTTTTTCAAAATCGTCCAGAGAGCAACTTTAGGGTTTTGGTTTTGATTCGATCGGAGTTCAAATTCTGTCAAGACTTCGCCTAAGGCTCTAGCTAGGCTCTGATACCACTGTAGGGTTCCTAGGCACACTAGTGAGGTCTCACAAGGCATCAACCATACCTAATTCAAAAATTCTAGGTGCCGAGAGACCCGACTACGGATCGTTGGCTAGATTTCTAGGCGAAAAGATAACTAGTTAACAATTAACTAATGGGAAAACGGAAATACAACCTTTGTAGATCCGGTGCTCCACCTCCATAGCTCCGCAACGAAGTCATCTCCGCTGTACAAAAGGAATCCGGGCTCTAGAGTCGGCTTCGTCGGAGAAAAAGCGAGCTAGGTCGTCGATGTCCATGCCGAAGATGATCTATGTCGAGGCATCGCTAAATCAAGCTCCACCTTCACCAAGCCCTAAACACTTGTGAAGGAAACACACTCTACTACTTGGCAAGAGGTAGAGGATGAAGAAATAGGAAGTGGGTAGACTTTAGAATTGGATTTCTCACTCTTTATCATCAATCACCATTGATGAATGAAAGCTTTTTCTTCCTTGCTCATGAAGAAGAAGAAGAAAGAAATATATGATAAGTTAATTAAAAATAATAGAAAAACAAATACTTATCATATCATTAACTATAGTCAAGTGTAGAGAATGAATCATGGTTAGTGGGAATGGTTAGGGTTAAGGATGAGATAAGAATGGTTGACTTGATCAAAGCTTCATGAAGCTTCAACTAAACTCCAAAACTAGCAACCATTCTTTTCTCTTCTTTTCCAAAATGAATAAATAAATAAATAAATGAATAAATAAAGGAAATGAAACCCTAGCCATTCTTTTAACCATGGTTTAATTCTTTGCACTTAACCAAGTAGACATGTATCATCAAACATGATACAATCAAGTGCACAAAATCATATCGCATATGTAATGCGCACAAACCAAGTGAGAAAATCCATCTTAAGTAAACCGATACTAGTTGATGCAAAGTAATATATCAAATATATAAATAAGCATTAAATCATTAAATCAACACTTGATTCAATGATCCGGTCATGTCGCACACAACCGACTAGTATACAATGTATCGGCTTATCGAATCATCGCTTGAATCGATAACTAGGTTATATCGTATACAACCATTCGATACATTCATCGCGAGAATGAAATACGGTATCACATACACGCATTATTCTCGGTCCCGCACATATCTCATATGCGCTCCTGTTTCGTTTCGCTTGAGCCAGGAAACCTCTGTGCAGGACTCTAAAGACTCGTCAATACGCCGGCAGCAGGCGATGATCATATCAAACACCCACAAGCCGCAAGCGGTCTGCTAAACGTAACGGCCACCCGGGTATTGAGCGATCTGAAGATCGACGAGCAAGCCCGCTCACACTCCAGTGAATCCAACCAGTAACACTACGGTACAGTCCGGTCTGATCGTCTGATATGTCGCATATCTCGCCTAGGGGTGGTAAACGTCAGACCCCAATAGCTCGATAAGTCGTGTCGATATGAGGCTCATAACGGGTTGAGAAACTACTGGTAACACTTACCAGCAATTCTCTGATCAGCCCTGGCCAGGGACTTCCTGTTATAGCCAATCAAACACAGCGCAACATCAACCCCCTATACCGGGAGAGACGAATCCCCTCCTATCGCTCATTGCCTCCATGTGACTCGGGACTGTACCCAAAAACCACCGTTTTGCACGCCCTCTTGGACGTGGTAAGATGGAAATCAAAGCACAGTGGGAACCACATTAGTCTCTATGACGATCTCGGGTCAACAGACTACTCTGTACCAGTGTCACCAGAGAACTGCCATCTGACGTGAGGTATAATACCATCTGGGAGTTCTCGGCGAGTCCGTCCAGTGTACCCAGTCTCTACTGAGCACCCGTATATCATCTCCGATGTCAAACACCAATGGATATGGGATCATCCATCGCCCATCTGTATGGGTCGAGAAGGTATACGCTAGTCTACTCTGGTATATCGATGCCCCGTCTCGATACACCCACGACTAGGGACTTTGAAGGATGTACTTATGGACTACCATGTCCCCACTAGTATGATCCGCATCATAGTCCAGGTAGTCAAGTACAGATCCTAAGGGCTTTACCAACATGTAACAGAGAGACAATCAGTATACACGTTAAGGTAAAGATCAACCAGATAGCATACTATCATGTCGAGCAAGAAAGTCCTCCCTATATATGTCCCAGCATCCACTACAATATACATCCTATGTATAGTAATGGCCTCTAGGGCATACATATAACTAACATTTATATCAAATTCTCACATGAAAACATCACAAAAGGAAAACCTAGTAAGCTTTCTCAAAGCTCAAGGTTGAAGATGAAGAAGAAAAAAATGCATAATCCTTTTGTGATGAATAATGAAATGAATATATGATTAATCATGGAACCATGGTCAAGGATGACAAGGATAATCTTTGTAGAGAATTAACTAGGGCTAGGGTTTGGTTGGATTAAAGAATGAGTCATGAGAAAATATAAACAATAATATCTTAACCATGACAAAAAAAATTCCTTCTAGAAGGTGCAAGAAGAAACTAACCCAAATCAAACCCAAACCTTATTTAATCTCCACTAAACATGTTTCATCATTAATCATATCATGTTACAATAATATATATCACATATATATTATATATTTGTAACAAAAGAAAATAATACAATTAACATATATCGCATATATATTAATGTATTACCCGGTGAGAAAATGAAATAATAAAGCGAGCCAATATTAGATAATGTAATACAATATATCATATATATTATTATATATTAAATCATCGAATCAACACTTGATCCGACAATCCGGTTATATCGAATATAACTGACTAATATATCATGTACCGATTCATCGAATCAACACTTGATCTGATGACCCGGCTTATATCTAAATATCGCGAGAATATAATACGGTATCTCATATCGCATTATCCTCGGTCCTGCACATATCACATATGTGCCCCTACTCCATTTTGCCTGAGTCAAGAAACCTCTGTGTAGGACTCTAAAGAATCGTCAATACGCCGGTAGCAGGTGATGATCATATCAAACACCCACAAGCTGCAAGCGGTCAGCTAAACGTAACAGCCACCCAGGTATTGAGCGATTAGAAGATCAACAAGCTAGCCTTTCCATTCTCCTGTGAATCCAATCAGTAACACTCCCGTACAGTCTGGTCTCTTCGTCTGATATGTCGCATATCAAGTCTAGGGGTGGTATACGTAAGACCCAAGTAACCGATAAGTCGTGTCGATGTGAGGCTCATAACGGGTCGAGAAACTACTGGTAACACTTACCAGTAAATCTCTATATCAGCCCTGGCCAGGGACTTCCAGTTATAGCCAATTGAACACAGCACAACATTAACTCCCTATACCGGGAGAGACGAATCCCCTCCTATCGCTCATCGCCTCCATGTGATTCGGGACTGTACCCAAAAGCCACCGTTTTGCACGCCCTCTTGGACGTGGTAAGGTGGAAATCAAAGCACAGTAGGAATCACACAAGACTCTATGACGATCTCGGGTCTACAGACTACCCTGTACCAGTGTCACCGGAGAACTGCCATCTGACGTATGGTATATCACCATCTGGGAGTTCTCGGCGAGTCCGTCCAGTGTACCCAGTCTCCACTGAGCACCCGTACACCATCCTTGATGTCAAACACCGATGGATATAGGATCATCCATCGCCCATCATATGGGTCAAGATGCATATACGCTAGTCTACTCTGGTGTATCGATGCCCTGTCTCGATATACCCTCGACTAGGAACAGTTATAGGATGTACTCATCGACTACCGTGGCCCCACTAGTATAATCTCATCATAGTCCCAATAGTCGAGTACAGATTCTAAGGGCTTTATCAACATGTTAGAGTAAGACAGTAAACCAATACAAGTCAACATGTTAAGATAAAGTAAAACCAAAAAGCATACTATCATGACGAGCAAGAAAGTCCTCTATATATATATCCAAGCATCCATTATAATATACATCATATGTACAACAATGGCCTCTAGGGCATATACATAACTAACATGATTTACTCCCTACCATGCTCAAAGAGACTTGCAAACAGGTGGATTTTGGGTACAGTCCCGAGTCATATGGAGGCAATGAGCGATAGGAGGGGTTTCGTCTCTCCCGGTATTGGGGGTTGATGTTGCTCTATGCTCGATTGGCTATAACTGGAAGTCCCTGGCCAGGGCTGCTGCCGAGATTTACTGATAAGTGTTATCAGTAGTTTCTCAAACCGTTATAGGCCAGACATCGGCAAGACTTATCATGTTACCGGGGTCTCACGATTTCCACCCCTAGACATGATATGCGACATATCAGACGAAGAGATCAGACTGTACGGTAGTGTTACTGATAGGCTTCATGGAGACTGTGGATAGGCTTGCTTGTTGATCTTCATATTGCTTAATACCTGGATAGCCGTTACGTCCAGCTAGTACTTCTGATAGCTTGTAGGTGACTGATGTGATCATCACCTACTGCTGGCGTATTGATGAGTCTTTAGAGTCCCACACAGAAGTTTCCTGGTTCAAGCGAAACGAAGTAGGACGTATATGTGATATGTGTATGGGCCTGATTAAATATGAGTATGTGATACCGTATTGTAATCTGGCAGTCATCTATTATCGGTTCGGTTATATGTGATATAACCAGATTGTCAAATCAAGTATTGATTCGATAATGTGATATACAGATAAATGATATTAGTCAGTCATATATGATATAACCGAATTTTTAGATCAAGTGTTGATTTAATAATGTGATATATATTATATGTGATATAATTATATCTTAACTAATATCATCGGCTCACTAATTATTCTTCATTATGTATATATTAATATATATGATGTATATAATAATAATAATAATAATAATAATAATAATAATAATAATAATAATAATAATAATAATAATAATAAAAATAATAATAATGAAGCATGGCATTTATATTTCTATTTTGTGAAAATAGAAATGAGGTGGAAAGTGAAAGCATGGTTGCAAGCATGAGATTTACTTTTGTTTATTCATCTTGACTCACTATTCAAGCATGGTTGTAATTTTATATTCCATAATTCCATGCTTGAATGAGTGAGGGGTCAAGACTTGGCATTCATTCTAGCTCATTCTCAACACTTAGCTAATTTTCTTGAGTTGCTCCCATGGTTGCTCTCTAGCTCCTTCTTCCTCCTCTTGTCATGGTTCAAGTTTCAACCCTCACATGTGATGTGAATCATGAAGCTTGAACACAAACTTGTGAGCTCATAACATCCTTTACTTCACCATCCTACACTTGACTAGCGATCAAGTGTAGCGTGTTTCATACGCTAAAGAGTTTAGTGTAAAGGTAGCTTGAGTTGTAAGGACTTCGTGTGGATCTTCTTCGACACTAAGGTCATCGGAGGAAGCTCGTTCAAAGTCTCAAGAGAAGCCTAGTGGAGTCGCGGGACTACTACACGGAGCAAGTGAAGAGAAGGACCATCTAAAAAGGTTGTATTCTTGTTCTTTAGATGTAAAGTAGTTTACATTTGGTATTATCTAAATCTCTAGTTAAAGATTCTAGGATTAGGGTTGTTTAGCATGACAATTTTTTGAAAATGGCATGGACGATGCCTCCTAAAACCTTGTTGTCGTGCGAGGGAACCTTACAATTCCGCCTCCCCGCAAACACGCGGGGTGCGTGGCATGGACTTACAGTGGTATCAGAGCCAACTAAACCTTTACTGGCTTGTTAGCAAGTGTTAGAAGTTCGATCGTCGGAAAAACAGAAATACGATACACACAAAATCCAGTTTCTGTTGTTTTTGAAAAGTGCCAGAAAAATTATTTTAGGGTTCTTAAAATTAAGTGCAGGGTTTTTTAAGAATGCTCAAGAAATCCGAGACCATGAATCGTCAAGAACGTCGTGGAACCGCGGGGAAACGGTGCGTTTCGCTGCTGATCCGCGGCCGATTCAAGACCGAGTCAACTCTGATTTCTTCTGTTATTCTTATTTTCTTTTGTATTGTTTTCTGGTATATTTGGTTTCTACCAAGGATTTTTTAGAGTGCTAGTTTGCACTTGGGGTGGACACGGAAAATATAATTCGATCGAAATTATAATGTTCTTGGCTAATCGGGTTTTTATCTGTATTGTTATACGTGTTTTTAAACTTCAGCTAATTGCTATATGTCGGTTAGTCTGGGGTTGCACATATTTGTTGGTTTGTGTATATGGACTTTATTGGATCGTCATGGATGAATAGCTGGGGATGTGAGATGAGTGATTTTTTCTTTCATTCGTTGTAAATTATAATTTGATGTAATATTATTTTGCGGGGCGCATCCGAGTTGAGGTTGTAACCGCCGTTGTATTATTTCTTTTTACTGCTTTTTGCTCCTAGGATAGACCCAAGGCGGGGTGCACAAACTACCGGGTTCTTTGAAGTGCCGAGTGGCCTACTCACTTTGTTGAGGGAGGTTGCTTCACTTCTGGAATTTGGCGGGTAGTTTGCCGTACCCGTAGGGTTCTGGGGTGGGGTTTGGCTATTCATCACGACCGTGGAATCCGTCTTTCGTTACAGGCTTAAACGAAACGTGGAATTCCTAGTATATCCAATATGTTCATCTGTGACCTGGAATGCCTATTATTGCGTAAGACGAATGCTATTATTATATATGTTATATAATAGACGCTACTTATGTTTTGCATCCGCGCTAGTCCAGCCCCGCTCTGGCGTTAGTTAAGTAACGTACCGGTGTTAGACGGGGCCCAATGGCGAATGCAGATGACATAAGTGGACGTTGTATTTTCGTCTTTTTCTGTGATGATAGGTGTAAATGATGGTACTGCATTAGATTAATGCAAAGCAAATAAACCACAGTTGAATCGTTGGAACAGTTTCAAAACCACTCGGTTTTTTCAAAACTTCAGATTTTTAAATGCGGAGCTTAAACCACTCCTTTTAAAAATTATCTTGGTTCCTTCGATTATATCAAGTTCACTACGTTCACGGTTTCTCCAAAACCATTTGTAGCCCTCCGTCGTTTCATGTGAATATTCAGTAGTATTCAAACTATGTTTGTTGGCCTTAGTCAAGGTATAGTGATTGGTGGCTGCTGGGTATTCATATGTAGCATAAATAGATGCGTTGGTTTGGGACAGTCATACTACTTTGTTGGCTTTATTCAAGGGTATATACGGGTAGGTTCAAATTAACCTGGACAATGACGGGTAGAACTTAACGTGCGAGTTATGATTTGTTGGCCTTAGTCAAGGTCATAAGAGCATGAGGCAGAAATTCAGATCGGGAGTTTCTATAGAAACTGAAACTTGCTAGTGCTGCATACCATTTGGAGTGTTATAAAATTGGTAGGATTCCTTCAGCTTTATCGCACAATGATATTTGGATTCCGATCCTACTGTGAGTATATGCTACTCCTCGGGAGATTTTTTCACTAAACGATCAATGCTACAAACCAAGTAGGTGTCTAGAAAGGTGTTAACAGGGCTGCGCCTCCTGGGAAAAGAGGTTATGTAATTAAGGAACTTCACGAATGAGTTGGAAAACCTTCCTCGAAATACCAACACCAGTCTGGTTGAACGGTTAAGCAAGTATTGTAGGGTGAGATTATTTCTGACTAATTCTTCCTTTATGGTTTGAAGAGGGATTCGAGAAATAGTGGGAACCATCCTATTTAGATAAACTAAAAACCAATCTAAAGTTGCAAGAGCATCATGCTAAAGTGTTTTTTATCTCTCTCCTAATTGAAGCGACCAGGTGACCAGACATAGGTTACAGCTAGATAATAATTTGACTGAACCAGACTATATTAATTGGCAAAGGTTTGTTCAGATGTCCATTGCCTATGACAAGCTAGACCACCTCATTACTACTCATGCTCCTGCCGTCTCAGGTCCAGTTTCCACCGTCGCGGATGATATCCGTAAGACAAAAGGAAAAGACAGTGCGAATGCCAAGTGCCTCGTGTTGGCCTCAGTAGACGGTGAAAACCAGAGGGAACACGAGAAGATAGACTTTGCTTCTATCTTCCTCCATAACAAAATTTTATATGGAGAGCAATCTCGTATCGCAAGATATGAGACCTCGAAGGAATTGATTCAAGCGAGGTTGGCTGTCGGATCATCTGTAGGGGACCACGTCCCTACAATGATTAGCTGTACTAAACAGCTCATGGACCTCAAGACCACGTTGGAGAACAAGTCGAGTGATGACTTGATTCTACAGTCCCAACCTTCTACTTACGCCCAGGGGACGAAAATTATAATTCCAGAAAAGGGCACCGTGAAGGAAACCAGGGAAACACCCGTTCTGCTTATTGGAGGATCTTCTTCTTCTGGATCCAAAGCGATAGCCAAGGGTGAGAAGAAGAAAACCTCCGAAAAGCTGATAGGCAGTGTTAGTAAGGTAGAAAGAAAGGGAAGGGCAAAAGTTTTGGGGCTAACAGTAAGAAAGAAGGGTTGTTTCTATTGTCACAGGAAAGGGCATTGGCAGAAGGGATGCAGGGCTTGGAAAGCCAGAATCCAGGATCCGAAGCACGTTGTGGATTCGACTTCGGGTGCGTTTATGATTGAAAATTGCATGTCGATTAACTCTACTTCCTGGGTACTAGATATCGGATCAGGATCTCATGTCTGTAATTCATTATAGGCTTTGAGAAACCATAGAGTTATCAGGGCAGGTGATACGACTTTCAGGGTTGCTAACGGAATGAGCGTGGATGCTGTATCCATAGGGGAGTATGACCTAGGATTGACAAGTGGGCAGATATTAATCTTACGTAACTGTTTGTGTGTACCTAGTATGGCTTGTAATATCATATCTGTATCCTTACTTTCTAAGGAAGGGTATGATTTTACATTTGTAAGCGATGTGGTCCACATCCACCTAAATCAAAATTTGATTGGGTCAGGTACCCTAGATAACAGTATATATGTATTAAATCAAGCTCAGATTTTTAACGTCCAGCACACACTTAAAATAAAGTCTCCAGAAGTTAATAAAGCTTTCTTATGGCGTTGTAGACTGGGTCACATCAATGAAACAAGGTTGACGAAGTTACATAGAGAGGGATATTTGGATCCGTTCGAATATCAGTCTTATTCTACTTGTCAATCATGTCTCATTGGAAAGATGACAAAGACTCCGTTCACTGGAGACGGAGTAAGAGCGAGCGAGCTCTTAGAACTCATACACAGCGACGTGTGTGGTCCAATGTCTACACTTGCACGAAGTGGTTATTCCTATTTCATTACTTTTACGTATGATTTCTCTAGGTATGGATATGTATTCTTGATGAAACATAAATCCGAGGCCTTTGAGAAATTCTGGGAATATAAGAATGAAGTGGAAAAACAAACAGGCAAAAGTATCAAGATACTAAAATCTGATCGATGTGGTGAATACTTGAGTGCCGAGTTCCTGGATTACCTAAAAGGGAATGGTATTCTCTCTCAGCTTACTCCTCCATACAAACCTCAACACAACGGTGTATCGGAAAGGCGGAACGGAACTCTATTGAATATGGTTCGTTCAATGATGAGTAAGGATGAGTTACCGCGATCCTTCTGGGGTTATGCACTAGAATCAGCTGCATATCTTTTTAACCAAGTTCCTACTAAATCAGTGCCTACCACATCATATCAGATGTGGAGTGGGAAGAAACCCTGTCTTAAACACTTTAAAACATGAGGATGTCCAGCTTTTGTTAAAAAGTAGCATGCAGACAAGCTTGAGGCACACTCAGTACTGTGTAAGTTTGTGGGATACCTAAAGAACTCCAAGGGGTATCATTTCTATTACGCAGAGGAACAGAAGGTCTTTTTTTCTCGTTATGCCCGCTTCTTGGAAACTGAATTTTTAGAAAATCAAATAAGTGGGAGCGCAATAGAACTGGAAGAAATTCCAGAAACACAAACTATTACTGAAAGTATAGTGGAACCAGAAATTTCAAAAGAACCAGACATCCCAGCGCCACTCCGCAGAAGTAGTAGGCAGTCTCATCCGTCCGAAAGATACTACAGTTTCTCATAGACGGGGATAGAGAGGATTGCATCATTGACAATGATGAGCCAACTAGCTTCCAGCAAGCCATTCAGAGCGGCGACTCGGTAAAACGGCTAGATGTAATGCGGGCCGAGATGGAGTCCATGTACACCAACAAAGTATGGACTTTGGACTTTGCTCCAGAAGGGGTAAAACCCGTAGGCTGCAAATGGATCTTCCAAAAGAAGATTGGTGTAGATGGACATGTTAAAACCTATAAGGCTAGACTTGTTGCAAAAGGTTTTCGTCAAAGACCTGGTTTGGACTAAGATGAAACTTTTTCTCCAGTGGCTATGCTCAAATCCATTCTGATCCTTCTTGCCATTGCTGCCTTCCACGATTATGAGATCTGGCAGATAGACGTAAAGACGGCTTTCCTAAATGGATATTTGGAAGAGTGCGTCTATATGGATCAGCCAGAGGGTTTCATTCAGAGTGGGAGCAGCGGGAAAGTATGCAAGTTGCTTAAGTCTATTTATGGACTAATGCAGGCATCGCGGAGTTGGAACATCTGTTTTGATGGGACGGTCAAAGAATTCGACTTTATCAAAAATCCAGATGAACCATGCATATATAGTAAGATTGTAGAGAGAACTGTGGTATTCCTCGTCTTGTACGTGGATGATATTCTCTTGATAAGAAATGACATTCCTATGCTACAATCAGTCAAAGGATTCTTGTCACAAAAGCTCTCCATGAAAGACCTAGGTGATGCCTCCTATATTCTGGAGATCCGGATCTATCGTGATAAATCTAAGAGGATGTTGGGACTTTCATAGTCCAGGTACATCGACACCATACTAAAACAATTTAGTATGGAAGATTCTAAGCGCGGTAATCTACTGGCTTGTCACAGAATCAACCTCTCCAAAGAGATGTCTTCCAAGACTGATTTGGAAAGGGCTCGCATGACATCTATACCCTACGCCTCTGCGGTAGGCTCTATAATGTATGCGATGTTGTGTACCAGACCAGATGTTGCTTACGCACTAAGCGTGGTAAGCCAGTATCAGTCAAACCCAGGGGAGAAGCACCGGATAATAGTAAAGAACAATCTCAAGTAACCGAGAAGGACTAAGGAGATGTTCTTTGTGTATGGAGGAAAAGACCTCCAGATCGAGGCCTTTGCTGACCCCAGCTTCCATAGTGACAAGGATGACTCCAAGTCCATGTCAGGTTATGTCTTTACCCTTAATGGAGGGGCGGTCTGTTGGAAGAGCTCCAAGCAAGACACCGTTGCAGACTCGATGATGGAAGCGGAGTATATCGCTGCTTGTGACGCCGCAAAAGAAGCTGTCTGGGTAAAGAAGTTCCTAACAGAACTTCAGGTGGTTCCGTCCATTGTAAATCGAATACCTCTGTATTGCGACAACAATGGCGCTATAGCTTTGGTTAAAGAACCTAGGTACCATCAGAAGTCGAGACAAATTTTAAGGCGCTACCACCTGATCAGGGAGATCAAGGTGCGGAGTGTAGATACGGAGAACAACACTGCAGATCCACCCACGAAAACCATCATTCAGACACAGTTCGAGTGGCTAATCGAGATGATAGATCTGCGATATGCCAATACATGGCTTTAGTGCAAGTGGGAGATTGTTAGTGTATATACCCTAGAGGCCAGTATTGTATCATACTGGTTTGTATATTACTTAATGGAAGCTTGGGATATTCACAGTTGTATTAACTGTCTTGCTCAAAATGGTAGTATGCTACTTGGTTTGTTTCTACCTCAATATGTGCATGTGTTTCTTTTAGCATATTGCTTATACATATTGGTAGAGCCCTTAGGATCTTTTGCTTGATTACCAGCGTTGTGATGACAGTCACACTAGTGCGGCCTGGGTTGTTTATAAGCACATCCTTATACAGGTCCCTAGTCGTAGGATTATCGAGATAGGGCATCGATACTCCAGAGTAGATTAGCGTATACGCTTCTCATCCTAGCAGGGGAGATGGTCTATCCCACAGCCATTAATACGTCGTATTGGAGATAGTTTGCAGGTGCTCGTTAGGTTACGAGTACACTGGATAGGATTCGTCGGGAACTATTGGTTGGTATTATACCTATCGTCAGGTAGCAGTTCCCAGGTGACATGAGTACAGCTTAGTCCATCGACTTGACACTGCTGCTTCGCCTCGAGTGTGTTCCCACTTTATTTTGATTATTACCCTACCATTCTTAAAGGAGTTGTGCAAACAGGTAATAGTTAGGTGCAGTCCCGAAGCACTTGGAGGCATTAGCTGTTAAATAGGATTCGTCTCTCCCGGTATTGGGGTTTGATATCGCGCTGTGTTCGTAACGCCATTACACAGACTCCCTGGCCATGGTAAGCGAGATTTACTGGTAGGTACTCCAGTAGTTTCTCAGGGTGTTTTGGACTGTACTCCGACACGACTTATACCGCTCTTAGGGGTCTGACGTTTACCATCTCCCTAGGCCAGATATGCGATACTCTTAGACGAACATACCGGACTGTACGGCGATTGTCACAGATAGGCTTATTCTCATCGGCTTTCCTATCGACATATACCTGGGGGGGCGTTACTTACAGCTAGTATCTCTTGCGTCCTGTGATTAAACCCACTGCCAGTGTAGTGTCGAGTCTTTAGAGTCCCACACAGAGGGTTTCCCTGCATCGGGAAAAAGATGTAGAGGTCGTATGGTTTTTACGACAGGGTTCGATCGAGTACGTATACTTGTGCACGGATGATGATTCGGACGGGCAATACTTGTGGGCTTTGGTTTAAGCCGGATCCTAGTATTGTATTGATGGATAGTTTTTCGTCTCTTTTGTATTCGTATTTTTCGGAATACGGATATGGGTATGTATATACAGACGAGGGGCGTTTTTGTAATTTATTCAAAGATGCTTCTAGAAGATGACACATCATAATTTGTATTAAACATTTTGGATTAAATGTTTATTGAATTATGTATGTTGGAAATGTGGTGGATTTTTGCATAGAATTGAACATGGCTTAAAGTGCCACTTATAGGGTTTTCATCCCATGAGTCACTTGATTGAATTTGAACCTTAATTCATTTTCCTAAATGAATTATTCATAAGGAAAAAGGTTTTGGTTCAGTTCACATCACAATAAGAAAGTTCACTCTCATTTCTTATGCAAAAAACTTCACTAACTTTTCCAAAACCTATCATTTTCTTCCTCAAGCTCTAGAAAACTCATGTTCTTATATACATCCCAATCCATCTTCATACTCCACATCGTCTATGACATCTTGTGTAGCGAACATGATACCCTAGTAGCCTCGGTTGAGATAGGAGCTTGATGCACATTCTCTCGGGTGGATCATCTTCGATTTGAGAAGGCCAACGAGGAGGCGGCGATCCGATACGATCCATGGAGTCGATGACAAGATGGAGGAAAGCGAGGAATGAAGAATCGAAGGACATGAACGTGAGGTATAACTTCTGTACATGTAGTTAGATCTCATGTTCTTATAGTTAGTAAAGGTTTAGCAACGATCTTAGCGTATAGTCTATGTCACGAAGCTTTTGAAAACCGTTTTTTGAAAATTCTGCCTCCCCGCAAACACGCGGGGTGTGTGGAATGGACTTCCACATGGTTGTATCAGGAATGGGTATTAGTACTCTGGAGTAGACTAGTGTTTACTGATTGAAACCCCGACGAGGGGCGGTGTCGAGATCTCACAAGCCATTGGTGTTAATTTGTTCACCTAAGATAGTATACAGGTGCTCATTGGGTTATGAGTACACTGGACGGACTCGCCGGGAACCTGCTAGATGGTATTATACCTATTGTCAGATGGCAGTTCCCTGGTGACATGTGTACAGGTTAGTCTATCGACCTGAGGTCGTCATTTGTCTCGTGTGAGTTCCTACTGTGCTTTGATTACTACCCTACCAGGATAAAGATTGTAACATTTTAAAAATAAATAAATAAATAATCCTTTAGGTAAATTTTCCGATAACCGGTAATATAACTCCTATTTTCCGTAAAATATAACTATAAATATTTTTTAACGTAGACTTGAAAACACCTATTTTAACTAGGTAATTGCTAGTATGTGGTATTTATTTAGTCACTTATAAAATTCTAGTTCAATTAAATATTTTTCTTAATTAATTATTTTAAATATTATTTTAAGCTTTCAT
The DNA here is from genome assembly GCA_030015575.1 of Agapanthus africanus. NCBI lineage: Eukaryota > Viridiplantae > Streptophyta > Magnoliopsida > Asparagales > Amaryllidaceae > Agapanthus > Agapanthus africanus. Next base: position 459,794,839 of record CM057344.1, on the reverse strand, counting down.
TATACATTTAATTAGTGTAAATTACAAATTAGAAATGGGTTAATTACAAAATTGTGCACCATGACAACTTAATATTTAAATTGTAACATTTTCCCTCTTGCTCATTTTGTATCCACAAATTTAGAAAATTCTAGTGGGGGGGGGGGGATTAAGTAAAATGAAAAGAAATGAATAAATTAATATAAATGAGTTAACATACGTTATATGCGGGGAAGTTTCTTCACTTAACTACACAATTCTCACTCTCTCTCCTCACTCCAAGTCTTGGCCAAGCCCACCCTTTTGGCTGCCCCAATTTTCCCCCTCATTTTCCCACTCCAAACTAAGATAAAAGAAAAAGAAAAGAAAAGAATAAAAAGGGTAATAAATATGAAAGCTTCTATATACATCCACACATACACATACACACCTCAATTTCTCTCTCCCTTTCATTTCCTGCAATTGGCCGAGCCTCCCATGGCAGCCCCCTTCATTTCTCCACCTCAAATTTCTCTTCAAAAATTCATCAAAATCCATCAAAAATACAAACAAAAACTCACAAATTCAAGCAAATTCCTCATCCAATTCTCCATAGCCTATTCTAGCTTAGAATCTTGAAGCAAGAGAGCCATTTGGGAGGCTATGTTAGCATGCTAGACCTCATGTTGTGAGGTATAAATCTTTAAACTATGGTAAATTGTTGTATAATGACTTTAATATAGCCTAATTAGGAGTTTAATTTTAAGATTTTGATTTTTAAAGAGAAGGGTTTTGAATTCAAGATAAGGTTTTATCACATCATTAAGATTACCATGAGTGGTTTAACATTTTAAGATATGCAAAATCTAGTTTAGTTGTTAATTTGTAAAGTGTTACTTTAAAATTGTTAAAATTAGAAAATTTAGCAAACAAGATTTTTAGGATTTAATTAAATTGGTGATTTAAAATTTAAGTAATGGTATGTGTGACTTAATTAAGATATTTAGTGAGCATGTGGCCACTAGTTTTGCTAAATCATCAAGATTTGTTTTAAAATGGTTAATGGAGGCTTACTAGGTTTTTGGAATAATTCTGTATTAAGTAAGTTTGAGGTTGAATTGAACTACAACCTAATTCATTTAATATTTAATGAGTTGTGAATGCGCTATTGGTACGAATGGATACTAGGATTGGTGGTTGTCATGTGTAACAACCTAAGTTAAAATTTGTGGCGTTGTCGCGATGCGCGTTTTGTGCACCAAGTGCGTGCGTGTCTTGTTGTACGCGTGAATTGATTTGTGTCGTTGTGTCCGTGACTAATCGTATATCTATTCTCTTATTTGCTTGTGTTCGATTCTAGGATAGGGTGCGGAGGCGTCGGACATGGCGCGGAAAGATAAAGTTAAAATTGGATCAGATTTAGCCGAAGCGTCCCAGTGAGTAGATGTATACATCTATGGGGTATCGGTTGGATGGCGTGAGGTGCCCGATGGTTTATTATTACTTATAGTATTTTCATTATAGGCGTAGTTTTTTAGTTAGCCATCTCATTGCATCATATCGTTGTATGTATAAATATATATATAGGTGATATCATCTTATAGGACACCAGCACCATTACCGATGATGTGCATGTTTCACGTACACTTGCTTGCCGGCTCACACACATCATCATCGGTAATTGCCATGTCACACACACTTTAGAAAATATTACTTTATTGATATAACTTGCTAGCTAGTAGTATCGACATATTGTTAGTATGTTTGCCCTCATATGCTAGTTTAGACATTGCATTCCTTACTTAGATACTTCACGCATTCATACATTCATTCTGTTATGCAATATTATGGGGCTTTATGCCGGTATTCACTGCTTCTTGTCTCTTGATTTCTGGGATTTCGGATTTTCTATGAGATTTCTGGATTTTGTGGGAAAACCGCAAGAATTTTATAAAAACATTATTATCATTTTAAAAATGCAAGTTGCGGTTTTCCCGTGATGTATGTGTCGTCCACCATGAGTTTTCTTCATTGTTGTTGGATTTCGAGACCCGATTCGAGGAGTGGAAGAACCGTTTTGGGTACATGGTAGGCCTAGTATGGTACCTCGGGGCGAGATAGAGATTTCGTGGGGATGACGATGAGCCTGGTAGGGGCACAGACTACCTACCGGTGATGTCTTGTGCGGCGGATATCCGGAGGATGCCGACCGTAGTCGTGTGATTTGATGATATGGGCCGATCCGGACTGACGGAGCCCGAGATATTGAGATATTGAGATTTGAGATACAGAGATATTGAGATATTGTGACATTGAGATGTCGAGACATTGAGATATTGAGGCATTGAGATATACATTTATAGTGTGGATGGTTAACATGGATTTCAGTTGATTTCATTGATGATACTTCAGTTATTTCACAAAAGTTTTACTAAGTTAAGAATACAGATTTTCTCATGCCAAACATATTCGGGTTTCATGTGATTATGCATTCATGTTGCACACATACTAGTGCATTGCATCATATCTGTATATGTAGGTTGTGACGCATTGCGTGCATATTTACGATAGCCTTATTAGATTTTACTTACTACTCACGAGTTGGCAACTCACCCCCGTTGTGCTACAGTATCTTGCAGGTCTGACCCGTCAGCACGGTAGCGGCGGGCGTGCATCCTCTTACTTCCTTTGCACCGACTTGCGACTTTTGCGCATATGTGGGTTTTGGGAGGACATTGTTTTGCTCCCACTATGTATATTTTCTTATATCTAGTATGCTCCATCTACCCTTGTATATTGGACTAGACGGTGAGACTTGTATATGTGGTTTGGTGTCGATGCACACTTAAGCCGACGTGTTGTTTTCTTACTTTCGTGCTTTCATATACTTGATTTCGCATTTGATGATTTATATATTGTATGTGGTTGTGATCCGCCTTTGGATAAGAGCTAGCTCCCGCTTGGGGATGCCTTATTCATGATATATATGTATTTCTCTTGTTTGTACCCGTTTCGGGGCCAGTATTTACAAAGGAGACTCTGCCGAAATTTTTGGGAAATTTTGTTGGTTTAATAAAATGTTTAATGCGACTTATTCGTTTTAAAATTTCTTTCATTAAAACAAGTTTTCCATCACTCTATTTCTATTTTGGTTTAGATTTTTGGGCTTTGGCTTACTTAGATTAAGTTACGCCTTTAGACGTTTCGTAATTTAAAGTGCCAGTCATATTCCGTACCTTCGGGTCGTGACAAAGTTGGTATCAGAGCGTGGTTTTACCTTTCTGAGTGTAGGATGACCCTTGCTAGATGGAGTAAGTGACTTAAGCAGAGTGACATAGTGTGGGTATGTTCCGCAGCATACTTACGATACGGTACTCCGCCTAAGTGACCTTAGGATATATATTTGCTTGTATTTCCTTCCTTGATTCCGGAAATCCTTTGATCCGATTGCAATGTTCCTATCGATCCTGTTCTTGCTCCAGCCACTATGCCGTCGGAGACTACGAGGGCCAGAGGGCTGCCGCCTGGGATGAGATTAGAGTAGGCTCGTTGGAGACGAGGACCGATCGGGGCGGTACGCCTACCCCCAGGGACAGAGTAGTCCGCCTTTTTCCAGGACGAATGGCTAGGTTGGTGTCAAGTATTTAGGACTTGCGACAGATGGTTGGATTGTTAGTTGAGGTTAGCCGAGCTCCAAGAGCAGATGATGTCCTTCCTACTTCAGGGACTGTGTTTGTACCTGTTTCTCAGGCAACCATTTCTGTTGTTACCAAGATTATTCCGTATCCTTGTAGGAGTTTTGAGGCTGAAGCCTCCAGTTTTCACCGGCATAGATGCAGCGGAGGATCCATAGACAATCCTTGATAGGATGGTTAAGAATTGTCGTTCACAGAGATTTTCTGACGAGATATGGATTGAGCTTGTGAGTTTTCGTCTAGAGAGGTTTTGCTCAGACGTGGTGCGAGTCGGTCGAGAGAAGCTGAGCTGCTGATCCACTTCCTATGACCTATGATGAGTTCACAGCCGTAATTCTTGCTCGTTTTCTTTCGGAGAGCATTCGAGATGCTCGAGCTCATATTTTCGAGCCTTCGCGCAAGACTTCAGGGATGACAGTGTCCGAGTATGACATTTAGTTTACTTAGTGGTTCGATATGCTCCTTACCTGGTGGACATTGAAGAGAAGCAGATAAAGTGGTCTGTATGGGGATTAGACATGTAGTTTATTCTTGCTATTGGTTCCCAGCATTTTGACTTTTATGCCACTGCTATTAATGCAACCTTATTGTTTTGAAGGAGCGCATTTATGAGACTTCAATCATTTCTGGACCAAAGCGGAATTGTACCAGTATGCCAGCTCAGAGGCGGTTAGATAGACACTGTTGTGACAGGCTAATCTTTTGGTCGCTCGATATGTTGTTCGTTCATGATTTGTTTGCATCGGAGATAAGATTTCTTTTGTCGATTTGATTCTTCCTGATTTGTTTGACTTCGAAGTTCTTTTGAGCATGGAGTGGTTAGCCAAGTGTTATACATCCGTGGACTGCCGTGAGGAGGTAGTCAGATTTAGTTGTCTTAGTAAGCCAGTTCTTATTATGTAGGGAGACTGTAGCGCCACCCTTCCCGATTTCATTTCTTCTCTTCACGCTACTCCATTCTTGAGGAAAGGACGTCAAGGATTCGTACCGTATGTTTGTGATGTTAGAGCCGTAGAGGTCCCATTGGACCAGGTCCCGTTTATGAGGGAATTTCAAGATGTCTTTCCTAACAAGTTGTTTGGTTTGTCGCCAGAGCGCGATTTTGGGTTCTTCTTTGACTTGATTTCCGGCACGGAGCCTTTTTATTTACCGCCATATCGGATGGACCTGGCAGAGCTGAGAACTAAAGGAACAGTTGCAAGATTGTTGGATAAAGGGCTTGTCCGTCCGAGTGCGTCACTTTGGGGAGCTCCTGTCTTGTTCGTCAAGATGAAAGACGGCCGTTTGCGTTTATATATTGATTATCGTCAGTTGAATCGGGTTACTGTGTGGGACATTTCTCAAAGATTGACTTGCAGTCAGGCTATACCAGTTGTGGGTTCGAGAGAATGGTATTCCGAAGACTTCCTTTCGCACACGTTACGGGCATTATGAGTTTTGGTGATGTCGTTCGAGCTCACCAATGTCCCAGCAGCGTTTATAGATTGGATGAACCGAATATTCAGGTCGTTTCTTGATCAGTCTATCAACGTGTCCATTGAGGACGTCTTAGTGTACTTTTGGAGCCGAGTGAAGCCTGGGCAATAATTGAGGAATTCGTTGCAGACCTTGAGGAAGTACTACTTATTCGCTAAATTATCCAAGTGTGTTTTCTGGTTGGATAGTGTTGACTTCTTGAGTCACGTAGTTACGAGAGATGGTAAGTATGGAACAGAAGAAGATTGAGGCCGTTCAGCACTGGCCTAGACCAGTATCAGTGACGAAGGTTCACAGCAGTTTTGAATTTGGTCAAATATTATCGATGCTTTGTTAGGGTTCTTCTCGTCTAGCTGCAGCGTTGAACGGGTTGACATAGAAGGGAGTTTCTTTTCATTGGACTGAGGTATGCGAGCGGAGCTTTTAATAGTTGAAGACTCGTTGATTACGGTGCCAATATTATTTTGCCTTCAGGATCGGACGGTTTTGTTGGTTATTGCGATGCTTCTCGGCAGTTGGAGAAGCGCGAGAAAAACTTTTCCATGCATGATTTAGAGATGGCCACAGTGATCATTACATTTAAGACTTGGAGACGAGTCGTGCCAGATATATATGGACCACAAGAAGCTTTTCAGCAGTGAGATCTAAATTTAAGATAGCGCAAATGGATAGAGCTAGTGAAGACTATGACAGCGAGATTTTTTATCATCCGGGCAAGGCGAATATTGTGGAAGATGTTTTGAGTCAGAGTCCCGGAGGTAGCTTTTTGTTGTTTAAGCATGGTTTAAAGACAGTCGACGGCAGATTAGCAGATTCTTCATGACAGCCGGCCCTGTTTGAGATTTCTGGCTTCAAATTTTTTCTAGTGTTCCAGGATCTGGGTTTTAATGTTTCAGGTGTTGCTTGTTTTTGCTAAGTTTGCAGGTTATCTGATCTTACAATATAGGCAATTCAGAGTGTTTCATATTCGTAGTTTAGCATTGTTTCGGGTATTCGCATGTTGTCTAGGCGAAGTTAAAAAGTTTGAACGAATATCAAAAACCCATTTTTCCAAGTTTATAGTTTTCGGAAAATCATGCAAGTAATTATGTGGATCTTCTAGAAGAATGAAACCCTAACTCGACATAATGACCATGGAACCGCTTTCGAACCTTAGGGTTTGCGGCAGTTCCGCGGTGTCATTAATGAGGCTTGGGTCTGCCCTTCTACGGTAGGTCCATAGGTACTGTGTCATGTTCTGGGTATTTTTTTAAACTGTGCTCAAGTGTTGAGCTCTTGGAGAATTATGGGACTTTGATGAATCGATTGAAAAGTTTAACGTCGTACGGATATCATGTGAAAGGATGAAGAGGGATGTCACAAACCTTGGTTCAGGATACGGACTTGTCAGCAAGTCAAGGCTGAGCATCAGGGGCCAGCAGGAGAATTACAACCTTTACCCACTCCGGGATAGAAATAGGAGAAGATTTCTAGGGAATTTATAGTAGGCCGATTGACGGAAGGCAGCTCATTTTCTGCCAGTCAAGACCACCTTCGGATTCGTTCAGTATGTTCAGATATATATTGATAAGATGGTGCGACTACATGGAGTTCCGACTTGTATTGTGTCCGGCAGAGGCACCCAGTACACTAGCCGGCCATGGCAGAAACTTCTGGAGGCTTTGGACACCAATTAAGTTTCAGGGTAGTTTTGTATCCGCGGACCGACGGTCAATCAAAGCGGACCATATAGATTCTTGAGGACGCGCTTCAAGTTTGCGTTCTAGATTTCATGGCAGTTGGGATCGTCATTGGACCTTGATAAGGTTTTTCTACAATAACAGCTTCCAGGAAGCGATTCAGATGGTACACTTTGAGGAGTTTTGTGTGGAGAGATGTCGATCACCCGTAAGTTGGACAGAGCTCAGTGAGAGCAGTATTTTGGGGCCACAGATTGAGCGGGACGCGACCGAAAGGATTCAGTTGATTCGGAATAGGATAAGAGCAGCCTAGGGAAGGCCTAAAGTTTTATGCTGCTAGACGCCGTTGCAATGATGTTTTCTTGAAGGTTTCTCCGATGAAGGGCATGTTGAGATTCAGGAGGAAGGTAATGTTTACCCCAATCAGAGCAAAGCTCTGTTCAAATTCCAAGGCGGGAAACGAAGCAACGCTTCTGTTTCCCCCAATCAGAGCAAGGCTATGTTTTGAAAATTAAAGTGAAAATTAAAATTAAAATAAATGAAACAACGCTTCAGATCCCCTGCGCTGCGCGCAGAACGCCACGTGTCAAAATCAGGCACGCCAACGCAGGGAGCGCAGCACTCAAGGCAGCGCACTCAATCAGAGCAAGGCTCTATTAAAGAAGCAACGTTTCAGCTGACTTGCGCTTTGCGCTGCGCGACACGTGGCAGCGTAGTTGCGCTGCGCTTTGCGCTGCGTGACACCTGGCAGCGCAGTTGTGCTAGCGCAGTTGCGCTGCGCTCTGCGCTGTGCGACACGTGTCAAGCGCAGGTGCGTTTACGCCAAACAGAATTAAAATTCTGAAAGATCTTTCTGATCTTGTTAAAACAAGAAGATTGTCTTCTGTAAAACAGAAGCCCTTGGATCAAAGATCCAACGGTGGGGAAAAATCCCCAAATCACTCAGAGAAAGATCTCTCTAACCAATTTAACAAACTAATTAGCACTATATAAAGGCCCCTAGACCCCAAGTCTAGGAGACACATCAAAACAGAGAGAAAAACACAATACTCCTCTAAAAGAAAATTTGAGAAGAGCTCAGAAAAGAAAAAGGTAAAAACCTTTGAATAAAAGAAGAGTTTCTTCTAAAAAGATCATTGATCTAAGAACAAGATCAAAGATCTTCAATAAAAAAAAATATAATAATAACAAAGGCATTGCCTTTTGACGAACCACTGGTTCTGGAATCTTAAAAGATTTTTTTTCTTGAATCCAAAATTGGATCAAGATATTAAAACAGTGCCTTGCACTTGTAAATCTGCACTGTTGCGCTCTTGGGTTGGCGCAAGCCACCAGAGAGCGCCACGTGTCAGCTCCATAACAGCTTGCGCTATGCGCTTTTAAAATAGAGCATTTCTCTCTGAAATTGGCGCAACTCACCAGAGCGCCACTTGTCAGCAGCGCAACAGCGCAGCGCACTGGCGCTGCGCACTGCACTTGCGCTCACCAGAGCGTGACACGTGTCTCCTCCACATGCGCTTTTGCTCATTAATTGGCGCAAAGCGCCTGACAGGCCACATGGCCACTGTCAGATAATTAATGCACTGCATTATTGAAAAGAAGGGCCAAGCCCAACTAAAAAGGCCTAACAGGCCTAATAAAATGCAGTGCATTTTTTTTAAAAGGGCAGAGCCCAAACAAAGGTCTGTCAGACCAAAACAGATGCTTTGCATCATAAAAATAAAGGGACAGAGCCCAAAACAAATAGGCCTTACAGGCCAAAATAAAATGCAGTGCATTATTAAACAGGGGAAAAACCCTAGCATAGGCCTAATAGGCCAAAGATAAAAAAAACGTTGAATTTTTTCAACTGGACTTAACCCAATCATGGCCGTAAGTTCTCAAATTAAATTGACCGAGCACGACTGCTCTCTTAAATCAATTTACATCCGGTTTAAGGGTACATCTCTGAACTCCCTGTAGGTTTACTTTGTACTCTAATAAGGTTCTACAATGCATCAACCATGCCCGTTTAAAATTTTAGCCGTGCCGACTAACCCTAAACAAGATCGTTGCTAGAGAATCAGGGTTTCACATGTTAGTAAACTACGTTTACGACTAAGTGAATACGAAATACAACCTTGGTTGATCGGTCCTTCACTTCTTTAGCTCCTTGTTAAAGTCCCTTCGCTGCGATCGTGGTTCTCCCGGACTCTTGCATGGCTTCACGAGGCTAAAGAGCGTCCTTGCTTGAAGTCTTCGAGGCCGAAGATGATCTACGACGAGGGGATGCCAACTCAAGCTTCTACTTCACTAACTAGAGAATTAGTGAAGAAAACACCCTAAACTAAAGTGATAGTCTAGTAGAGGATGGAGAAATAGGAAGTGGGTTCCCTTTAGAATTTTATTTCTCACAACGTTTCTCACTTTGGATCAAACCCTAGCTTGTTTTTCTTTTGAACAAAGAAGAAGAAAATGAACAAAAGAAAGAGATGAGGTTAATGATCAAGTGAGTGAGCTAACCATGGTGAGTGAGTATCATATACTAACTCATGTAGAGACATAACCATGGCTAATCCAAATGGTTAGGTTAACAAAAATCTAAAGTAAAGACAAAGTTAGGGGACTTTGTCAAAGCAAAAGCAAGCTTCTACAAGCTTCATGCTCTTTCCAAAATTCCACAAATATTGTAATTACCTTAAATAATTATAACCCACCATAATAAATAGAATGGTGTATGTCTTACACACTCATGTCAAGTGTATCATCAAGCATGATACAAAAATAAAACACATTTTAATATGTATCACATATATATTAAAGTTGTGTTCATGTGAGAAAAAATCCTTAAGTGAACAAGTGTTAGTAAATGTAAACTAGTATATCTAATATACAATTATACACTAAATTATTAAATCAACACTTGATTTAATAATCCGGTCATATCTCATATAACCGACTAACATCCATTGTATCGACTTATCGAATCAACACTTGATTCGATAACCCGGCTATATCATATATAACCAACCGATACATAAAGTCGCGAGAATAGAATACGGTATCACATACATGCATTATTCTCGGTCCCGCACATATCACATATGCGCTCCTATTTCGTTTTGCCTGAGCCAGTAAAACCTCTATGTAGGATTCTAAAGACTCATCAATACGCCGGCAGTAGGTGATGATCACATCAAGCACCCACAAGCCGTCAGCGGTACTAGATGGACGTAACGGCTACCCGGGTATTGAGCGATCAGAAGATCAGCAAGCAAGCCCGCTCCAACTCCTGTAAAAGCCTGCCGGTAACACTTTCCGTATAGTCCGGTCTCCTCGTCTGATATGTCGCATATCAAGTCTAGGGGTGGTAAACGTCAGACCCCAATAACCGATAAGTCGTGCCGATGTGAGGCTCATAACGGGTCGAGAAACTACTGGTAACACTTACCAGTAAATCTCTAAATCATCCCTGGCCAGGGACTTCCCTGTTATGGCCAATCGAGCATAGCGCAACATCAACCCCCAATACCGGTAGAGACGAAACCCCTCCTATCGCTCATTGCCTCCATGTGACTCGGGACTGTACCCAAAAACTACCGTTTTGCATGCCCTCTTGGATGTGGTAAGGTGGAAATCAAAGCACAGTAGGAATCATACAAGACTCAATGACGATCTCGGGTCTACAGACTAACCTGCACAAGTGTCACCAGAGAACTGCCATCTGACGTGAGGTATAATACCAACTGGGAGTTCTCGGCGAGTCCGTCCAGTGTACCCAGTCTCCATTGAGCACCCGTATACCATCTCTGATGTCAAACACCAATGGATATGGGATCATCCATCGCCCATCTCATGGGTCGAGAAGCGTATACGCTAGTCTACTCTGGTATATCGATGCCCTGTCTCGATACACCCACGACTAGGAACATTAAAGGATGTACTTATGGACTACTCTATCCCTACTAGTATGATCTGCATCATAGTCCAGGTAGTCAGGTACACATCCTAAGGGCTTTATCAACATGTAGCTATAAGACAGTATCAAGAGACAAGTATACATGTTAAGATAAAGAGCATCCAGATAGCATACTATCATATCGAGCAAGAAAGACCTCTCTATATTTATCCAAGCATCCAATATAATATACATCATCTGTACAATACTGGCCTCTAGGGCATACATACAACTAACAATCTCCCACTTGCACTAGGGCCAGCTGCTGTAGTATCGCATACCGAGCATCCCGAAGAGTCTCTCAAACTGTATCTGGGGAATGGCCTTTGTGAGTGGATCCGCTGTGTTGTTCTTCGTGTCAACCCTCCTGACCTCGATCTCCCGGCGATCAACTATCTCCCGGATCAGGTGATACCGCCTCAGAATATGCCTGGATCGCTGATGGGACCTGGGTTCCTTGGCCAAAGCCACCGCTCCATTGTTATCGCAATACAAAGGTATTGGATGCTTAATGGATGGAACCACTCAAAGTTCAGTTATGAACTTCTTGATCCAGACAGCCTCTTTGGCAGCATCGTTGGCAGCGATGTATTCAGCCTCCGTCGTCGAGTCTGCCACGGTTTCCTGCTTGGAACTCTTCCAGCTAACCGCCCCTCCGTTAAGGGTATAGACAAATCCCGAGTGCGACTTAGAGTCGTCCTTATCACTTTGGAAGCTTGAATCGGTAAAGGACTCCACTTGGAGTTCTCCATTACCATACACCAAGAGCATCTCCTTAGTCCTTCGTAAGTACTTGAGAATGCTCTTCACAGCAGTCCAGTGACTCTCCCCAGAATCAGCTTGATACCTACTCACTACACTTAGTGAGTATGCTACATCGGGTCTGGTACATAGCATCGTGTACATGATAGAGCCTACAGCCGAAGCATAGGGTATCCCTTGCATGCGAGCTCTCTCCAAATCAGTCTTGGGAGACATCACTTTGGAAAGAGTGACTCCAGAGATCGTGGGTAAGTTCCCACGCTTGGATTCTTCCATACTAAACCTCTTTAGTATGGTGTCAATGTACCTGGATTGGGACAATCCCAATATCCTTTTAGATCTATCTCTATATATCATAATTCCCAATATGCAGGAGGCATCACCAAGATCTTTCATTGAGAATCTTTGTGATAAGAAGAGCTTGACCGATTGCAGCATAGAAATGTCATTTCCTATCAAGAGTATGTCGTCCACGTATAATACGAGGAAGACAACCTTACTCTCTGCCACCTTCTTGTAGATACGAGGTTCATCTACATTTTTGACAAAATCAAACTCTTTGATAACGACGTCAAAGCAGATGTTCCAACTCCGCGATGCTTGCTTTAATCCATAAATGGATTTAAGCAGCTTGCACACCTTCCCGCTGCTCCCACTATCTATGAAGCCCTCTGGCTGAGTCATGTACACGCACTCTTCTAAATCACCGTTTAGAAAGGCGGTCTTAACATCCATTTGCCAGATTTCATAGTCATGATATGCAGCGATGGCAAGCATGATCCGGATGGATTTAGGCATTGCCACTGCAGAAAAGGTTTCGTCATAGTCCACACCTGGTCTTTGACAAAAACCCTTTGCAACAAGTCTATCTTTGAAAGTCTCCACTTTCCCATCTACACCAAGTTTTTTCTTGAAGATCCACTTCCTCCCAATGGGTTTTACCCCTTCAGGAGCAACTTCCAAAGTCCATACTTTGTTGGTGTACATGGATTCCATTTCGGACCGCATTGCATCCAGCCATTTCATTGAGTCCCCACTCGTGATGGCATGCTCGAAGCTAGTTGGGTCATCATCAACATGATGCAATCCTCGCTCCCACCATCCATGAGAAAACCGTAGCATCTCTCAGGTGGGCGAGGAACCCTACTAGATCGGCGGAGTGGCTGGGGTTCATCGGGAACAACTAAATTCTCTGGTTCCACCAGATCTTCTGTTGTAGTTTTTGTAGCTGGAACCTCTTCCAGTTCTACTTCATGACCACTAATCTCTTTTGCAAGAAATTCCATTTCTAAAAAGGTGGCATGCCGAGAAACAAACACCCTTTGTTTCTCAGTGTGGTAGAAGATATACCCTTGTGAATTCTTGGGATATCCTACAAACTTGCATAGAACAGACTGAGCCTCGACTTTGTCCGGATTTTTCTGTTTGACATAGACTGGACAACCCCATATCTTAGCATAGTTAAGACATGGTCTCTTCCCTTTCCATATCTCATATGGAGTGGTAGGCACAGATTTGGTGGGGGCCATATTCAATAGATGTATGGCTGTTTCTAGCGCATACCCCCAGAAGGAAATAGGCGACTCAGCTGTGCTCATCATAGAGCGCACCATATCTAATAAGGTGTGGTTCCTCCGTTCCGATACACCGTTGTACTGTGGTGTATATAGAGGAGCCAGCTGAGAGAGAATCCCATTCTCTTTTAGGAAGTCCAGGAATTCATTGCTCAAGTATTCACCTCCTCGATCTGATCGAAGGATTTTAATACTTTTTCCGGTTTGGTTCTCGACTTCTTGTTTATATTCTCTAAATTTCTCAAAAGCTTCACACTTGTGTTTTATCAAGAACACATGTCCGTATCTTGAGAGATCGTCAGTGAATGTAATGAAGTACGAAGAACCATCCCTGGCATGTGTAGACATGAGACCGCATACATCACTATGTATCAGTCCCAGGAATTCGGTAACTGTTTCTCCGTGTCCCGTAAACGGAGTTTTGGTCATCTTGCCTTTGAGATATGACTGGCAAGTGTCATAAGATGAAAATTCGAACGATTTCAAGTATCCATCCTTATGCAACTTAGCTAGCCGTGTCGCATTTATATAACCAAGTCTACAATGCCACAAGAAGGATTCGTTCAGTTTTGAACTCTTCCTCTTGTGTGTGTTTGTTATGCTCAGAACTGTTGATTGATTAAGAACATAAATGCCATTGCACAACGTGCCTGATCCAACCAACTTTTGGTTAAGGAAAATGTTCATAACATTATCCTGTAATACAAAATTATATCCCTCTTTACTTAGTAAAGAAACCGATATAATGTTGCATATCAGGTTTGGCATGTAATAACATTCGTTCAGAATCAATGTATTACCAGTTGGCAATACAAGGTGATATTCCCCGACGGTTTTAGCTGCAACAATTGCACCATTTCCAACCCTTATGTCTTTATCACCTTCTCCAAGTTCTCTACCTTTCCTAAGCCCATGTAACTGATTACATATATGGGATCCTGACCCGGTATCTAATACCTAGGACGTAGAGCAAATGGAGAAACAGTTCTCTGTAACGAACACACCCGAAGAAAATGCATCAACTTGTACTTTCTTCATTCTGGTGGCATGGGAATCCTGGTATTCCCCTATATCCTGTTCAGTCCTATAACTCTTATAAGAAAGAACGGAACCAACGTTCCCCAGCACAGTATAACATGCGGGTTCGGTCAATACATCCATATTATTATCTTGAATAAGGCATGATATGGTCGCTACCTGGAGAGAGAGAGAAGAAAACACTTTAGCGTATGCTCTTGCAAGATCAGATTGGTTATTATTTTATCTAATCAGGATGGCTCCCACTGTTTTTATCAAATCTTTCTTCAAACCCTAAAAGGAAAGGCTAGCCGGGATTAATTACACCCTACAATTTCGCTAATCTTTCAGCCAGGCCAGTGTCGGTACTTTGAGGGAGGTTCCCCGTGCTTTCGCACGGACCTAATTAAAGTAAACCTCGTTTTCCCAGAGGCGTAACCCCGTTGACACCTTTCTAGACACCTACTTGATCGACTAATTGTCCTGTATAAAACTCTCCCAAGAGTAACAATTACTCACAGTGGGTATCGGGATCCAACTATCTCATAGAAGGTATGCAATCTCATTGCAAATTTCAACACTTGAAATTCCCGATAATATTTTGCCCCAAGCATTCCATGACCTTGATGGAGGTCAACAAACCACAGGGTGCAAGTCAAGTTCAACCCGTCATTTCTTGATTGAATCAAACCCACCCGCACGACCCTTGACGGAGGTCAACAAGGTCGTACGACTACCCTAATCCAATCTGCATCATATGCAGCAGATAAGCAGCATATAGCTACCGCACACTACACCTTGACGAAAGCCAACAAATGCAGCACGGATACTATATACAACTTATCTGAAATGATGGAGGGCTACGACAGGTTTTTCTGAAAACCGATTGCGTAATGAACTTGATATCGTTGTAGAATCATGTGAAATTTTGAAAAGGAGTGTTTTTGAGGCTTTCACTAGTTTTGCTAAAGCGGTCACTCCCGGTGAAGGGATCTCGGCTCTTTCCTCATCGAATAAGGTGCAGGACATATCATATACATCACTATGCAAAGCAAAACTCTAAAAGCTATCAAAAGACAAACCGAGTTTTGTAGCATCTGCCAGTTTTGCTAAATAGGTCACTCCCGGTGAAGGGATCTCGGCTCTTTCCTCATCGAATAAGGTGCAGGATATATCATATATATCGCTATGCAAAGCAAAACTGTAGCTACCCTTTTTTTTTGAAAAATTTGATTCTACAACATCTTTTAGGTTTCTTTTCTTTCATTAATCACATTAATGAAGTCCCATCATTTAAGTCACCTAAACATCACAGATAAATACGACGTACACTAATGCCATCCGCATTCGCCTCGATGTCCCCTCGTGCACCGTTAGGTTAGGTAACTAACGACAGAGCGGGGCAGGGCTAGCGCGGGTGTAAAACATAAGTAACGTCTATATAATATATCATATATACTATATACAGTATTTATCACAGCACATCAAACGATCACATCACAGATATCGCAGCAGAAGAAACATATCAAGCATTGGATATACTAGGACGTCCGTGTTTTATTTTGAGCCTCTATAAAACAAGGATTCCACGGTCGCGATGAACAACCAAACCCACACCCCTAGACCCCTACGAGAGCGACAAGCAACCCTACCAATTCTAGAGTCAGGAGACCCGGACTCGACTCCTCGAGTTGGTCTCCTACTGGACTTCAGAACCCGGCTAGTTGTGCTCTCCTCCTTGGGTCTATCCTAGTGCGGAAAAGTAAATAATATACAAATGGTGACATCGACCTCATCCCGGAAGTGTCCCAATAAAAGAATATTACATACATTTAATTTTACATGAATGAAAATAAAAACTCTCATCTCACATAAAAAAAACCCCGGCTATTCATAACGCGACGATCCAATATAACATATCCAGCAACACATAACATCACATGTCATCAACGTAAGTAAATATGCGCATCCCAATTGTCGTTGACATATAGCAACGAAACCGGCGATATCACATATTACACTTACGGTCGCAGAAAAGAAAGTGTAAAACTATAACATTTGGAATCCACAATCACTTTGGACATCGTAAATCCGAAATATCACATACTTCGCATTTCATGCCTAACTTTATGAATTCCACATATTGCATCACATTCCAGATAAATAGGCAGTATTAAACTTTCCGATCGGATTATCAAACACCCAAGATTTCCTAAATATCTCAATACTTGAGCGGAGTTCAAAAATTCCAGAATCGATGCCACAGTACCAACGGTCCAGCCATAGAAGGGTCAAGCCAACGCCTCACATGTGGCACGCCGTACTGCCGCAAACCCTAAGGTTCAAAAGGCAGTTCAAGACGGTCATATAATCGTGTTTAGGTTTGTTGTCTTCTAGAGGGTCCATCGCATTACTTGCACGTTTTTCCGAAAGATTTAAACCCGAGAAAAATTCAACACTTGAATGTTTTTCGTGCCGGGAAAAATTGAGTTAATGATATCCGTTCGAACATTTTAATACTTTCTAAATTATCCGGAAAACATAACAAAATTAAATTCTCCGATCGAATCGATGATCACAAAATAAACCCCAAAATACTCAACACTTGAGTCAGATTAAAAATACCCAGAAATTATAAATCACAGAAAAAGAAATTACAGTGCAAAAAGGAGTCCATAATTCCTCATTACTGCCGCGGATCTGCGGCCCAAGTGCGGAACGGCCGCGGTTCCGCGGCGGTTTGTACGGAATATGGGATCGTTTTTCACTACAATTCCTATATTTCCCTGCTGATTTTTTTAGGCATTTTTAATTCAGAAAAAACACAGTTTTTGTAAAAAGTCCAGAGAGGGGTTGATTTTGACGTATTCGGGTTCGTTCGGAGTTTTAACTTCGTTAACACATCACCTAATGCTCTAGCTAGGCTCTGATACCACTGTAGGGTTACTAGGCACTCTAATAAGGTTCTACAATGAATCAAACATGCCCGTTTAAAATTTTAGCCGTGCCGAATAACCCTACACACGATCGTTACTAGAGAATTAGGGTTTCACATGCTAGTAAACTACGTTTACGACTAAGTGAATACAAAATACAACCTTTGTAGATTGGTCCTTCACTTCTTTAGCTCCTTGTTGAAGTCCTTTCGCTGCGATCGTGGTTCTCCCGGACTCTTGCATGGCTTCACGAGGCTAAAGAGCGTCCATGCTTGAAGTCTTCGAGGCCGAAGATGATCTACGTCGAGGGGATGCCAACTCGAGCTTCTACTTCACTAACTAGAGAATTAGTGAAGAAAACACCCTAAACTAAAGTGCTAGTCTAGTAGAGGATGGAAAAATAGGAAGTGGGTTCTCTTTAGAATTTTATTTCTCACAATGTTTCTCACTTTGGATCAAACCCTAGCTTGCTTTTCTTTTGAACAAAGAAGAAGAAGATGAACAAAAGAAAGAGATGAGAATAATGATCAAGTGAGTGAGCTAACCATGGTGAGTGAGTATCATATACTAACTCATGTAGAGACATAACCATGGCTAATCCAAATGGTTAGGTTAACAAAAATCTAAAGTAAAGACAAAGCTAGTGGACTTTGTCAAAGCAAAGCAAGCTTCTACAAGCTTCATGCTCTTTCAAAAATTCCACTAATTTTGTAATTACCTTAAATAATTATAACCCACCATAATAAATACAATGGTGTATGTCTTACACACGCATGTCAAGTGTATCATCAAGCATGATACAAAAAGAAAACACGTTTTAATATATATCACATATATATTAAAGTTGTGTTCTGTGAGAAAAAATCCTTAAGTGAACAAGTGTTAGTAAATGTAAACTAGTATATCTAATATACAATTATACACTAAATTATTAAATCAACAATTGACTTAATAATCCAGTCATATCTCATATAACCGACTAACATCCATTGTATCGACTTATCGAATCAACACTTGATTCGATAACCCGGCTATATCATATATAACCAACCGATACATAAAGTCGCGAGAATAGAATACGGTATGACATACACGCATTATTCTCGGTCCCACACATATCACATATGCGCTCCTATTTCATTTTGCCTGAGCCAGTAAAACCTCTATATAGGACTCTAAAGACTCGTCAATACGCCGGCAGTAGGTGATGATCACATCAAGCACCCACAAGCCGTCAGCGGTACTAGCTGGACGTAACGGCTACCCGGGTATTGAGCGATAAGAAGATCAGCAAGCAAGCCCACTCCAACTCCTGTAAAAGCCTGCCGGTAACACTTCCCGTACAGTCCGGTCTCCTCGTCTGATATGTCGCATATCAAGTCTAGGGGTGGTAAACGTCAGACCCCAATAACCGATAAGTCGTGTCGATGTGAGGCCCATAACGGGTTGAGAAACTACTGGTAACACTTACCAGTAAATCTCTAACTCAGCCCTGGCCAGGGACTTCCCTGTTATGGCCAATCGAGCACAGCGCAACATCAACCCCCAATACCGGGAGAGACGAAACCCCTCCTATCGCTCATTGCCTCCATGTGACTCGGGACTGTACCCAAAAACCACCGTTTTGCACGCCCTCTTGGACGTGGTAAGGTGGAAATCAAAGCACAGTGGGAATCACACAAGACTCTATGACGATCTCGGGTCTACAGACTAACCTGCACAAGTGTCACCAGAGAACTGCCATCTGACGTGAGGTATAATACCAACTGGGAGTTCTCGGCGAGTCCGTCCAGTGTACCCAGTCTCCACTGAGCACCCGTATACCATCTCTAATGTCAAACACCAATGGATATGGGATCATCCATCGCTCATCTCATGGGTCGAGAAGCGTATACGCTAGTCTACTCTGGTATATCAATGCCCTGTCTCGATACACCCACGACTAGGAACATTAAAGGATCTACTTATGGACTACTCTGTCCCCACTAGTATGATCTGCATCATAGTCCAGGTAGTCAAGTACACATCCTAAGGGCTTTATCAACATGTAGCTATAAGACAGTATCAAGAGACAAGTATATATGTTAAGATAAATAGCAACCAGATAGCATACTATCATATCGAGCAAGAAAGTCCTCTTTATAAATGTCCAAGCTTCCAATATAATATACATCATCTGTACAATACTGGCCTCTAGGGCATACATACAACTAACACTCCTCTGATATCTGTCATTGTAATCCCTCAACGTCATCAGAGAGGTGATGGGTCCCGACAACCGTACATCAAAATGGACTTAAGCGTCCTTAAACCAACCTACGGACTCAAGCGTTCTTAAACCAACTCATGGACTTAAGCGTCCTTAAACCAACTCATGGACTTAAGCGTCCTTAAACTCCTGGACTCAAGCGTCCTTAAACTCCCGGACTCAAGCGTCCTTAAACCAACTCATGGACTTAAGCGTCCTTAAACTCCCGGACTCAAGCGTCCTTAAACCAACTCATGGACTTAAGCGTCCTTAAACTCCCGGACTCAAGCGTCCTTAAACTCCCGGACTCAAGCGTCCTTAAACCAACTCATGGACTCAAGCGTCCATAAACTCCCGGACTCAAGTGTCCGTAAACTCCCGGACTCAAGCGTCCTTAAACTTCCGGACTTAAGCGTCCTTAAACCAACTCATGGACTTAAGCGTCCTTAAACTCCCGGACTCAAGCGTCCTTAAACAAATGGACCCCCATGTCCCTAAACTGGAACATAGACCACTATGTTCCTAAACTGGAACAATGGACCACTATGTCCCTAAACTGGAACAATGGACCACTATGTCTCTAAACTGGAGCCCCCAAATGCTCTTCTGTCGGATCTAAACGATCTCGTTTAAGTTGATCTTAGCCTCAAATATGGCTAACGTATCCTTAAACCTTCAAACAGACTTTAGTCCCAAATTGGACTATTGATCCCCCAATCAACTTTGGTTCAAGGGTACATCTCTGAACTCCTCTGACATCTGTCGTTGTAATCCTTCAATGTCGTCAGAGATGTGATAGGTCCCGATGGCCATACATGTAATGGACCACCATGTCCCTAAACTGGGAATCGACCGCAATGTCATTAAACTAAACAATAGAGCCAATTGCTCTCTTGTCGGATCCAAACGATCCCGTTAAGTTGATCTTAGTCTGGAGATTAGGCTAACGTATCCTTAACAAAAGTTTAAGTTGATCTTAGCCTTAAATAGGGCTAACGTATCCTTAAACCAAAACACCAAACCTAAATCTAAGAAAATACGGATTTGGACTAATCCACGTCCTACGGGTGACGACATAAATTAGTCTCTGTATACAATCCACGGGCAACCAAAAACAAAACAAATATCCACGACACAAAGTGAAATTCTGGAGAAGGAGAAAGTTGTTACCGCGATGCGGTAGCGTAATTAACTGCAGGGGCTTGCACCTGCAGGGAAGAGCGTCCCCACAATCAAAAACCCCTCAAGCGAGGGGGAATCTGACGAAGTCTGCTACATCGGCCGCATCCGTCCAAACCTCCGATACACGGTGCCATAAATCAACTTGGCATCTTCGGAGAGGTGGACGGGTAAAACCAAATAGCATCTGTCCCGAATCACAGGTAAGACGTCTCATGTCTTGGCCGCTGTTCGGAGGGGAACAGGGAAGCTTAGTTTTAGATATGTGGGTTCTTGGAGATTCTCGAGCGTGTCGGCATAGTGTTTTCATTTAGCTTTTCCCACCTGACTTTTTAGATGTTCATCCCGTGTTTCACGTATCGATGCTCCGCAAGTACCTTCTTGATCTCTCTCACGTGTTACAGCATCAGACGATCCAGCTGGAGAGCAATTTTTCTTTCGCAAGAGTGGCCGATAGTCATTCCAGATCAGCAGGTGAAGAAACCGAGGTCCGAGGATATACCGTCCATAATTGTTTTTTGGCGTGGCCCGAGCGGCGGAAAGGTCACGTAGGGAGCCGAGGTCGAGATCCGGGAGAAATACTTCCATCTCTTCAAGGGTGCGCGTAGTTAGATTTTTAAATTCGGCGACCAAATTTCTTTAAGGGGTAAGATTGTAACGTTTTAAAAATAAATAAATAAATAATCCTTTAGGTAAATTTTCCGATAACCAGTAATATAACTCCTATTTTCTGTAAAACGTAACTATAAATATTTTTCAACATAGACTTGAAAACACCTATTTTAACTAGGTAATTGCTAGTATGTGGTATTTATTTAGTCACTTATAAAATTCAAGTTTAATTAAATATTTTTCTTTATTAATTATTTTAAATATTTTTTTAAGCTTTCATTATACATTTAATTAGTGTAATTTACAAATTAGAAATGGGTTAATTACAAAATTGTGCACCGTGACAACTTAATATTCAAATTGTAACATGTTCCCTCTTGTTCATTTTGTATCCACAAA
Organism: Agapanthus africanus; assembly: GCA_030015575.1. NCBI lineage: Eukaryota > Viridiplantae > Streptophyta > Magnoliopsida > Asparagales > Amaryllidaceae > Agapanthus > Agapanthus africanus. Next base: position 459,773,367 of record CM057344.1, on the reverse strand, counting down.
TCTAGAAAATTCTAGTTGGGGGGGGGGGGGATTATGTAAAATGAAAAGAAATGAATAAATTAATATAAATGAGTTAACATAGGTTATATGTGGGGAAATTTCTTCACTTAACTACACAATTCTCACTCTCTCTCCTCACTCCATGTCTTGGCCGAGCCTACCCTTTTGGCTGCCCCAATTTCCCCCCTCATTTTCCCACTCCAAACTTAGATAAAAGAAAAAGAAAAGAAAATAATAAAAGGGGTAATAAATATGAAAGTTTCTACATACATCCACACACACACACATACACACCTCAATTTCTCTCTCCCTCTCATTTCCTGCAATTGGCCGAGCCCCCCATGACTGTAAGTCGATGTACAACACCCCACGACTTGCGGGGAGGCGGAAATATGAAAAACGATCTTGTTCTTTGCTTAAACATCGACTAACCGCATGAATCGAAGCTAAACGATAACTAACATGAAACATAGTTGTTAACAACTACTATGTAAAGGGATTATACCTAAAGAACCGTGTCCTTCGTCTTTACGAACTCCACCTCCTCCTCGGCCTTCTCCAAGTAGTAGACGATCCACCATGAGAGCTAAACTCCAAGCTTTGCCTCTAAACTTGAGGCAACTAGGTATCTTTAAGTGCTAATCAAAGTACCTAGATGAAATAGAGTATGGTTATGGATTAAGTAGTCTAACTAATCCTTGTACTCAACACATGAGAGGGGAGGATTAGGGTTTGAAGAGGGAGAGCTTGAGTGAGAGAGAAGATGAACATAATAATGAGAAGAGAAAATGAGTTATCATAATATATATCAAGCATTTTATTTTATCAAGAAAAGAAAAGAAAATGATTTACAACCATGCTTGATAAATATCTTGCGGTGATTCATCTCCATGAGTCATTAAGCAATTATGAAGCATTAATGACATGGATGAATCATCCATATGACTCACTAATCTCATTCAATGTATATGCCACCTAAACCTCCTTAGTCACCATCTTCTAGAAGCTTCTCGCGCAATTACGAGAACGCCCCTCCTATCCGTGAAAACACGGAAAAACTTTAGACTGTATAAATCCAATAACCGGATACTAGTAACTGGCTTAAACCAAAGCCGACTAGTAAAAACTGTCCGAAAGTCGTACGTGTGTAAACACACGTATGCGTCCGAACCTTTGTCGTAAAACCATACGACCTCTATATCGTTTCGCCTGGAGAAGGGAAACTCTCTGCGTGGGACTCTAGAGACTCGACTACTACGCTGGCAGTGGGTTTAACCACAGACCGCAAGCGGCACTAGTTGTACGTAACGGTCCCCAGGTAGATGTCGATAAGAAGGCCGATGAGGAAACCCATCCGAACTCCTACTGAGTCTGATGTGACAATCTCCGTACAGTCCGGTCCGTTCGTCTAAGACTATCGCATATCGGGCCTAGGGGGGCGGCAAGCGTCAGTCCCCTAATAGCTGTATAAGTCGTGTCGGAGCGAAGCCCATTACACCCTGAGAAACTACTGGAACCTACCAACAAATCTCACTTGCCCTGGCCAGGGACTTTGCGTAATGGCTCTCTGACACAGGGCGATATCAACCCCGAATACCGGGAGAGACGAATCCTGTCTAACCGCCACTGCCTCCAAGTGCTCGGGACTGCACCCAACTGCTACCTGTTTGCATGACTCCTTTGAGCCGTAGAAGGGTAGCAATCTAAGAACAGTGGGACACACTTGAGGCGAAGCAGCAGTGTCGAGTCTGCGGACTATGCTGTACTCATGTCACCTGGGAACTGTTCACTGACGACTGGTATAAAACCATCCAACAGTTCCCTGTGAGTCCTGTCCGGTGTACCCGTAACCCAACGAGCACCTGTATACTATCTCTAGTACGACGTACTGACGGCTGTGAGACAGACCATCTCCCCAACTGGGATGAGAAGCGTACACACTAGTCTACTCCGGAGTATCGATGCCCTGTCTCGATAATCCAACGACTAGGGACCTGAATAAGGATGTGCTTGTAGACTACCCAGCCTCCACTAGTGTGACTGCCATCACAACGCTGGTAGTCAAGCAAGATCCAAAGAGCTCTATCAATACGTATACTCACATATTAAGATAGAAAAACCAAGTAGCATACTACCATGTTTAGCAAGACTGTTATATACATGTGAATATCCCAAGCTTCCATTAAGTAATATACAAACTAGTATGATACAATAATGGCCCCTAGGGCATATACACTAACAACCTCCCACTTGCACTAGGGCCATGTACTGGCATATCGAAGACCGATGATCTCGAGTAGCCTCTCGAACTGAATCTGAGGTAGGGCCTTTGTGAATAGATCAGCAATGTTCTCTTCAGAAGCAACTCTCCGAACCTCGATCTCCCGACGATCAATGATCTCCCTGATCAGGTGATACCGCCTTAAGATGTGTCTGGACTTCTGATGGGACCTTGGTTCCTTCGCTAAAGCTATAGCTCCGTTGTTGTCGCAATACAGAGGTATTGGATCAACTATGGTAGGAACCACCTGAAGTTCTGTTAGGAATTTCTTCATCCAGACTGCTTCTTTTGCGGCATCGCAAGCAGCTATATTGTCACGACCCGAAAGTACGGAACATGACCGGCACTTAAACTACGAACGTCTCGAGGCGTACGTAATCTAAGTAAACCGAAAACCCAGAAATCCAAACCAAGAAAAGAAGTAGAGTGAAGGAAAACCAAATTAAAACAAGTAGTTTTAATAGCATAAGCCGAATTATGCGGTTTTTAAGAACATCAAAATTTACTGAAAATTTCGGCAGAGTCTCCTTTGTAAATACTGGCTCCCAAACGGGATACAACATGAATAGTATACGAAATCAAGAAAAAGGCATCCCCAAGCGGGAGCTAGCTCTTCGTCAATCGACGGTCACAACCACACAGGCAATATAATATACAACGCCAACGGCGAGGATCAAAACTCAAAAGGAAACTCAAAACCACCAGAAACATAACGAGCGACTCTAAGGTCGAAAGAATAAACAACACTGGTCTCTATCTCAAAAATACAAGTTTGGTTGATGGAACTTCTAGATACAACAGAATAATGATATACAAGATAATATGATGGGTACGATACAAGAAAAACCCACCTACTAGCAAGTCACCCGAATGAAACTGAGCCCGCAAAGCCGTAATGAAACCTGTACGGCAACCTGCAAGAAACTGGGGCACAACGGGGGTGAGTTGCAACTGGTGAATAGAAAAAAATCTACGCACAGAAATCGCATAAATAACGCAATCCTAGGTCAATGATCATAATATATCCTCAAAAATGTATATAACACGTAGCCTATAACAAGGCTAGGGTAAATATCTAACCCGAGTGTAATCTCATGTGCCCGTGTCAGTGCCTCAGGTAGCAATATATCATATGAATGAGGTATGAATGCATGAAAACAGAATACATGTAAATGAAGAAACTGTTTTCATAAATTAGTGAGATTTCCTTCGTATTTTTAAACTGAGGTATCATAATGAAATCAGTATCAACAGTGTCTAGCATCGACACAAAACATAAATCTCACTGTCTCGAAATATCAATGTCTCAATCTCAATATCTAGGGCGCCGTCAGTCCAGACCGGCCCCTACCATCCATCTCAAGACCACGACGGTATCCTCCGGATATCCGACGCGTCGGGTAATATCACCGGTAGGTAATCGGTCCCCTGCCAGGCTCAACGTCAACACCACATTCATCTTGCCCCGGGGTACCATACCGGGCCCACCATGTACCCGAAAAGGTTCCTCCACTCCTCGAATCGGGTCTCGAAATCCATCAGCAAACTCATGGTGGACGACTCATACATCATAGGAAAACCGCACTTTTTATTTGAAAAGAGAGAAAAGGTTTATTTATGTTTTTGCGGTTTTCCTCCAAATCCAGAAAATCTCATGGAAATCCGAATCCAAAACCTCAATAACACGTAAAATGGTGAATATATGCATGAAAATCCATGAATGCGGCATAACAATGAATAGCAGTATGCATGAAGTAGCAGGTAATAACTACAATGTCTAAACTAACATATAAGGCAAGTACACTAATATCATGTCTAACTATTAGCTAACAGGCTATGTCAAGCAATAATATTTTCTAAGGTGTACGTGACATGGCAATTACCGATGAAGATGTGTGTGAGCCGGCAAATAAGTGTACGTGGTACATACGCATCATCGGTAATGGTGCTGGTGTCCTAACAGCATGATATCAATAATGGAGTATGAAACATAAAATAAGCATGCGATGCGAAGCGGACCACAAAAGAAGAGCGGGAGCTGAAAACTAGACGCAACTATAACTAATCTGCATTAATCTAATATAAGTCCTACAAATGGTGCCTTTTGAAATAACACGAATCATGGGGTTTTGAAAATAGGGGCTACGGTGTTTTTATGAAAAGATAAGTCTTTTGAAATATCCGTAGGATCCCTTGGGCTGTCTTTTAAAATACCCACGATTTGTTAGTTTTTGAAATAGGTAGGAGTCTAATCTAATCTTACAACTACACTAAACTATACGGCTGAACTAACAAGCTGAACTACAGGTAAGGAAACCGCCTATCATCTGAGTCGATACATATACATACCTGTATATGTATAGTCGGTGATCCCGCCTCAATAATATCATATCCGATACCATATCTATAATCAGGCATCCCAAGTCAAGAGTGCGGATCAATCATCAATATAGCTCGTACGTAAATCCGTCGTACGGCATCCCAATCTGGGTACGGGTCAATATCACATTCATCATACTATTCACCTGGTATCCTCTTTATCAAATATCATGATCGGGATACTGATCTACGTCTAGTACCATACTGATACCGTCTACGTATGCATGGACGTGTGTGAAACACTACGTCAAGGACCCACTACAACGTCATGTCGTAACTCAAATACGAGTCCTGCTATATCACCGATCTTACGGCCTCAATCAAATCTCATCGACTCAGCTCAACCCCAAGTATCATCCTCAAATCCGTATGTGAACACATAGTCCCATACCCATGTGAACCCATAACTATAAAGAATCCCATGAGCACATATCAATAGGAATGTATGCAAGTATGTATGTGTGTATGTGTGTGTATGTGTAGTGCAACACTACCCTAGGGTTCGCAACGCTAAAATAATCCAACACACCAATATCCATCCTAAGCATCGTCATTATTCCCAAATAACATATAATAATTGTTGGTGTGAATACGCATCCGTATACACCACCACGGACTGCGGGGGTGCTATACGCCATCCACCCGACTTCTCCCCGTAGATAGAAATCTACTCACCTGGTCCTCGCTCGCCGGTGCCGACGTCGCCACGCGCTTGCTTGTCGTCTCGAAGTCCGCATGGGGTACCTACATATCATAACGCACCGTATCGCATTAAAACTAAATTCGAAATCGAAACGGCATACGAAAATCAAATCGGCACGCGTATCACTCATAGGTCCAAACCTATCGCCTACGCATGCAAGAATAGTCAAACCAACCCTCGATGTCGATGTACAAACGTCAAAACATCGAGAAAAATCCAATCCCACTCATTTGCACATTCACGAACACTAATTTTAATATAAACTAGGTTAAAACTCACAAAAACCCCAATTTCACTTAAAAGGTCATTTTTCCGAAAATCTAGCAAGCACATTTCGCCGTTTTTGTACAAAACATGATGTTTAAATGAATGTGGCGGCCAATATATTTATTAAATTTCTTAAATAAGTCATATAAACAATTTCCGGAATTTAATCTCATTAAATTCCAAAAACCCTAATATTCTAGTTTACAAAAATACCCTTTTTAACAATTTCATAGCAAAAATGCACAAACTACAATTTAGGTTGGATTTCCATGAACTAAAGTGTTAAACTACACTTAATAAAGTTAATAATATGATAAAAACCCTAACCATATTTTTAATCTCACATATAAATGCATTTCATAAAACCCTAGTTTGCACAAAAAAGCTTAATTGGACATTTTTCAAGTAACAACTTGTAATATGCAACTAGATAAATTTTAACAATTTTTCAAGATGTTAGCTCACATCACAAACCATGCACAAGTGATCACAACCCAATTTCAAAACAAAACCCTAACTAGAATTCCTTAATCATACAATTGAACCCACATAAAACCAAATTAACACTTAATTAAGCTAACTACAAGCAATTAACAACAAATCAAGCAAAAGGGTTAGAATTTACCCAAACAAATTGAAGATCCCACAAGCACACATAGCCCTCCAAAATGCTCCCTTGTCACCAAAATCCATGCTATACGGGCTAAGCTAAAATGGGTAGGAGTCGGATTTGGGTTTTGGGATTTTTTTGATGGATTTTGGGGCAATTTTTGATGAAGTTTTGAAGAGAAAAGAGAAGGGAAATGGGGGGGGGGGCTGTTGCTGCAGTAGGAGAGGGGAGGGATGCTGGAATTGGAGTGAGAGAGGAGAGAGAGGGAGGTAGAGAAAGTGGGGGAAGAAGACAAAGTCAATTCAAGGTCAAAGGTCCACCTCATTTCTCCATTTTCTTTTCTTTTCTTTCATTTCTTTCCTTTGAACTTCAAGTGGGGAAAATAAATGGTGGCTGCTGAATTCTTCAAGGGGATAACTGAATGGGGGTGTGTGGGTGTGGGAACGGGTGTGGGGTGATGAAAAATGATAAATACAATACCCCAAACATCCATTTACGCTAAAAAAAAGCCTTTTTTCTTCAATAATTTCTAAACCGTTTTGGCAAATGATTTCGTTCCAAAAACCACATGATAAAATTTTATTTAATGTTTTATGATGCACAAAATTTGTTTCAACTCATTCCAATTTGTAATTTTCCCTAATTAAATGTATTAGTGACGGCTTAAAATAATAATAAAATAATATTTTTTTCAGAAAATTTGAAATTTCACCAGCGGTTCAATAAACACCAAATAATAGCAATTACATAGCTAGAATATATATATTTAATTTTTATAATAAGATATTTGTATTTTGACTTTTTACAGAAAACCCCCTTATTTTACCGATTTTTTTGAAATTTCACCGAAACGATTTTCAAAACGTTACAATTTTCCCCCCTTAAAGAAATTCGGTCCCCGAATTTAAATTAAAACTCTCCCCAAATACTAAAACATCTAAACCAAAACCATCAAGTCGTCGGGGCTCCGAAATTGTAAATACATAAAACAATTCGTAGTGCAGCGCATGCGCATGAAAAATGAGCATATAACTCAAATCACAACTCCGTCAAGCATCCCGCAATCATCAGAGTCATGGGGAAGACATCAATGCCAAATCCAAGGCAAAACCAATATGATATAACTCGAAACTATACATGTAAATATCGAATCTATATATGTAAGTATCTGAAGGAAATGCATGCCAAATCTCTTTAAGTCGCTTTGCACGCATATAACACTGCACAGTGGCGGACGTCTATCATAAGGAAATAACTATATACATATATACCTTTATTTGAAATGTACGTTCCGCCGTTTTGGAAACAATTTAGAAGGGTCTCCTTGTTTTAAACATTTCGTGTCATATCAGACACGTAGGTAAATACTGAGGCTATAGCTCGCTTTTTGGAAATCCCTTCAATAACTATCAATGCATGCAAAATATATTCAGGTACTGTCCTCTGACTAGTCCTGCTCAGTACGAAAACACATAGCAATATCATAAAAACGTACTGCTCTATAAGAAATCAATCCCAAAATATGCACATGAATACTACGTGCGTCTGGTGCGTACGGAAATCAAAATCCATGAATGTGCCATACATGCGCACAGAAACAACATCTAAGTGCATCGGGTGTGCACGAAACATCTGTCGTAGGCAACAGGTGTGCCTGACAGCAAAATCAGGTGCATCTGACATGCACAAAAAAAAATCTCGATTTAGTGCCTCTGGTGTGCACCAAAATCACCCTTCAAAACATGCGCCCAACATGCGCGAAAATCCAATCAGGTGCACAAGGTGCACAAAACAAATATCGAGTATGACAATCGAAATCGAAGTCCAGTGCATCTAAGTGCACAAAAGGCGTATCACTGCACTGCAAGCATATATAAACTATACCGAGTGCAGGAAAGAAATCGTGTGCATGCATAAGCACAAAACCAAGTCAACTGTTTAAAACCGTAATATCACAAACATGTGAAACTAAAGCACGAAAACGATATCAAGTGCAACACTGTGCAAAGGTCGTAAATCCTCAATCATCAAAATCAAATCATACGAATAAATCACCCAAAACATCGTAATCAATAATGGCAGAATAGTACTGCTCAAGTGCATCCTCTAAGAATCTCGGCCAACTGTCACGGTCACTAGTGGGACGTCTCGTCGATGATCATGAACTCTGTCCTGCTGGTGTGCGTAACCATGACCACTCCTGGGTCAAGGTCTTCACTGTGAATTACCAATCTTTCGGTCCATCGGCTCATTGGCCCTGTCAGGTGTGCTAACGGGGACGATTCCGTTCTGGCACTTCTCTGGTCATCTCTTGGTCAATCATCGCGACCACTCGTAAGACAGCATATTACTGGCGTCGGCCTCTGGCTCTCTGAATGTACGTGACACATCTGACCCTGGGTGCAAGTATCATTGCAGCAGTGTCCTGGAAGGAATCCTGCTCACGGTCTCTTCCATGTCTCGTCTCTGCCAACTGTCCGGAAGTCATCGTCCTTTCCTGTATCTGCATTTTGCTCTGGAACGACTGCATACTCATCGCAACTCCTTCTGGAAGGTAAGTCCAAGTACCATGCCTCGGCATGCGCATCGCATCTCTGATGTCGGCGGAGTAGAACGTCATCTCATCTAGATCTGGTGCGAACTTCTTACTCCACTTTTTTCTAACGTCGTCTGCTTTGGACTCGTCTCGTCGCGGCTGCATGGACTGAGCTCCAATGACTATCCTCGTATCTGGAGTCTCCCAAGAATGCGTCTCACCACCTAGCATCCGATTGAAGTCGAACCATTCGATCGATTCGTCGAAACCTCATAATCCCCCAAGAGCTCAACATCTTGGTACCGTTTAATAGTATCGAATATATATACCACAGCATCGGTGGTCCAGCCGTAGAAGGGCAAACCCAAGCCTCACTAATGGCGCCGCAGAACTGCCGCAAACCCTAAGGTTCAAAGGCTTTCATACGGTCATTAAGTCGAGTTAGGGTTTCATTCTTCTAGAGGGACCATAGAATTGCCTGCATGTCTTTCCGACTACTTTAAACTTGGAATAATAGGTTTCTGACATTCGATCGTCTCTGTCGACTCCCAACGTCTCCGCGTGAAGTCGTCTTTAGCTGGAATCAATCTATCTGATGACCTCGCATAGGGGTAGGCGAACGATCCACATGTCCTAGTCATTCATCCTCGATGACTAGCGACCTTCTATCATCTCTTAGTACAACTTGTTCTGCACTAACGCCAGCTTCTGGGGCAATATCTCGTCGTTCGCAGCAACCACTGGCTTGCTCGTCTGCATGCTGAACAGTGCCTCAATCATCAGGAGTAAGCAACACACCAACGGTCATCAAAATCTGGCTGGCCTCTATCATTGGCTCAATTCTCTAGTGTCGATCAGCACCTCCTAGTAACCTCATAAAGGCGATCCGCCAAACGCTCGTGGTGCGAAAACACAATCAAAAGACACCTCTCTACAATCGGGTGTCGTCGGAATTTCGCCCTGGTCAGTCCTCGTCCGTGACGAGCTCGTGCTGACCGCAACTCTAGCCGTAGCTCTCCCTGCCCGTAATCGTGGCAGCAAAACCAAACTAGTAACGATGAGGCTAGATCAGGAAGGAATATAATACTGAACAAGGAAATGTACATCCTAAGGCTTCTTAAGTGGAGTGGCGTGTCGTAAATATGCCGCGGAACATATCAACGGTACGTCACTCTACTTTAGTCACCTATTCCATCAACCAAGGGTCATCCTACGCTCCGAAGGTTAAAACCTAACGCTCTGATACCAACTTTGTCACGACCCGAAAGTACGGAACATGACCGGCACTTAAACTACGAACGTCTCGAGGCGTACGTAATCTAAGTAAACCGAAAACCCAGAAATCCAAACCAAGAAAAGAAGTAGAGTGAAGGAAAACCAATTTAAAACAAGTAGTTTTAATAGCATAAGCCGAATTATGCGGTTTTTAAGAACATCAAAATTTACTGAAAATTTCGGCAGAGTCTCCTTTGTAAATACTGGCTCCCAAACGGGATACAACATGAATAGTATACGAAATCAAGAAAAAGGCATCCCCAAGCGGGAGCTAGCTCTTCGTCAATCGACGGTCACAACCACACAAGCAATATAATATACAACGCCAACGGCGAGGATCAAAACTCAAAAGGAAACTCAAAACCACCAGAAACATAACGAGCGACTCTAAGGTCGAAAGAATAAACAACACTGGTCTCTATCTCAAAAATACATGTTTAGTTGATGGAACTTCTAGATACGACAGAATAATGAAATACAAGATAATATGATGGGTACGATACAAGAAAAACCCACCTACTAGCAAGTCACCCGAATGAAACTGAGCCCGCAAAGCCGTAATGAAACCTGTACGGCAACCTGCAAGAAACTGGGGCACAACGGGGGTGAGTTGCCAACTCATGAATAGAAACAAATCTACGCACAGAAATCGCATAAATAACGCAATCCTAGGTCAATGATCATAATATATCCTCAAAAATGTATATAACACGTAGCCTATAACAAGGCTAGGGTAAATATCTAACCCGAGTGTAATCTCATGTGCCCGTGTCAGTGCCTCAGGTAGCAATATATCATATGAATGAGGTATGAATGCATGAAAACAGAATACATGTAAATGAAGAAACTGTTTTCATAAATTAGTGAGATTTCCTTCGTATTTTTAAACTGAGGTATCATAATGAAATCAGTATCAACAGTGTCTAGCATCGACACAAAACATAAATCTCACTGTCTCGAAATATCAATGTCTCAATCTCAATATCTAGGGTGCCGTCAGTCCAGACCGGCCCCTACCATCCATCTCAAGACCACGACGGTATCCTCCGGATATCCGACGCGTCGGGTAATATCACCGGTAGGTAATCGGTCCCCTGCCAGGCTCAACGTCAACACCACATTCATCTTGCCCCGGGGTACCATACCGGGCCCACCATGTACCCGAAAAGGTTCCTCCACTCCTCGAATCGGGTCTCGAAATCCATCAGCAAACTCATGGTGGACGAATCATACATCATAGGAAAACCGCACTTTTTATTTTAAAAGAGAGAAAAGGTTTATTTATGTTTTTGCGGTTTTCCTCCAAATCCAGAAAATCTCATGGAAATCCGAATCCAAAACCTCAATAACACGTAAAATGGTGAATATATGCATGAAAATCCATGAATGCGGCATAACAATGAATAACAGTATGCATGAAGTAGCAGGTAATAACTACAATGTCTAAACTAACATATAAGGCAAGTACACTAATATCATGTCTAACTATTAGCTAACAGGCTATGTCAAGCAATAATATTTTCTAAGGTGTACGTGACATGGCAATTACCGATGAAGATGTGTGTGAGCCGGCAAATAAGTGTACGTGGTACATACGCATCATCGGTAATGGTGCTGGTGTCCTAACAGCATGATATCAATAATGGAGTATGAAACATAAAATAAGCATGCGATGCGAAGCGGACCACAAAAGAAGAGCGGGAGCTGAAAACTAGACGCAACTATAACTAATCTGCATTAATCTAATATAAGTCCTACAAATGGTGCCTTTTGAAATAACACGAATCATGGGGTTTTGAAAATAGGGGCTACGGTGTTTTTATGAAAAGATAAGTCTTTTGAAATATCCGTAGGATCCCTTGGGCTGTCTTTTAAAATACCCACGATTTGTTAGTTTTTGAAATAGGTAGGAGTCTAATCTAATCTTACAACTACACTAAACTATACGGCTGAACTAACAAGCTGAACTACAGGTAAGGAAACCGCCTATCATCTGAGTCGATACATATACATACCTGTATATGTATAGTCGGTGATCCCGCCTCAATAATATCATATCCGATACCATATCTATAATCAGGCATCCCAAGTCAAGAGTGCGGATCAATCATCAATATAGCTCGTACGTAAATCCGTCGTACGGCATCCCAATCTGGGTACGGGTCAATATCACATTCATCATACTATTCACCTGGTATCCTCTTTATCAAATATCATGATCGGGATACTGATCTACGTCTAGTACCATACTGATACCGTCTACGTATGCATGGACGTGTGTGAAACACTACGTCAAGGACCCACTACAACGTCATGTCGTAACTCAAATACGAGTCCTGCTATATCACCGATCTTACGGCCTCAATCAAATCTCATCGACTCAGCTCAACCCCAAGTATCATCCTCAAATCCGTATGTGAACACATAGTCCCATACCCATGTGAACCCATAACTATAAAGAATCCCATGAGCACATATCAATAGGAATGTATGCAAGTATGTATGTGTGTATGTGTGTGTATGTGTAGTGCAACACTACCCTAGGGTTCGCAACGCTAAAATAATCCAACACACCAATATCCATCCTAAGCATCGTCATTATTCCCAAATAACATATAATAATTGTTGGTGTGTATACGCATCCGTATACACCACCACGGACTGCGGGGGTGCTATACGCCATCCACCCGACTTCTCCCCGTAGATAGAAATCTACTCACCTGGTCCTCGCTCGCCGGTGCCGACGTCGCCACGCGCTTGCTTGTCGTCTCGAAGTCCGCATGGGGTACCTACATATCATAACGCACCGTATCGCATTAAAACTAAATTCGAAATCGAAACGGCATACGAAAATCAAATCGGCACGCGTATCACTCATAGGTCCAAACCTATCGCCTACGCATGCAAGAATAGTCAAACCAACCCTCGATGTCGATGTACAAACGTCAAAACATCGAGAAAAATCCAATCCCACTCATTTGCACATTCACGAACACTAATTTTAATATAAACTAGGTTAAAACTCACAAAAACCCCAATTTCACTTAAAAGGTCATTTTTCCGAAAATCTAGCAAGCACATTTCGCCGTTTTTGTACAAAACATGATGTTTAAATGAATGTGGCGGCCAATATATTTATTAAATTTCTTAAATAAGTCATATAAACAATTTCCGGAATTTAATCTCATTAAATTCCAAAAACCCTAATATTCTAGTTTACAAAAATACCCTTTTTAACAATTTCATAGCAAAAATGCACAAACTACAATTTAGGTTGGATTTCCATGAACTAAAGTGTTAAACTACACTTAATAAAGTTAATAATATGATAAAAACCCTAACCATATTTTTAATCTCACATATAAATGCATTTCATAAAACCCTAGTTTGCACAAAAAAGCTTAATTGGACATTTTTCAAGTAACAACTTGTAATATGCAACTAGATAAATTTTAACAATTTTTCAAGATGTTAGCTCACATCACAAACCATGCACAAGTGATCACAACCCAATTTCAAAACAAAACCCTAACTAGAATTCCTTAATCATACAATTGAACCCACATAAAACCAAATTAACACTTAATTAAGCTAACTACAAGCAATTAACAACAAATCAAGCAAAAGGGTTAGAATTTACCCAAACAAATTGAAGATCCCACAAGCACACATAGCCCTCCAAAATGCTCCCTTGTCACCAAAATCCATGCTATACGGGCTAAGCTAAAATGGGTAGGAGTCGGATTTGGGTTTTGGGATTTTTTTGATGGATTTTGGGGCAATTTTTGATGAAGTTTTGAAGAGAAAAGAGAAGGGAAATGGGGGGGGGGGGCTGTTGCTGCAGTAGGAGAGGGGAGGGATGCTGGAATTGGAGTGAGAGAGGAGAGAGAGGGAGGTAGAGAAAGTGGGGGAAGAAGACAAAGTCAATTCAAGGTCAAAGGTCCACCTCATTTCTCCATTTTCTTTTCTTTTCTTTCATTTCTTTCCTTTGAACTTCAAGTGGGGAAAATAAATGGTGGCTGCTGAATTCTTCAAGGGGATAACTGAATGGGGGTGTGTGGGTGTGGGAACGGGTGTGGGGTGATGAAAAATGATAAATACAATACCCCAAACATCCATTTACGCTAAAAAAAAGCCTTTTTTCTTCAATAATTTCTAAACCGTTTTGGCAAATGATTTCGTTCCAAAAACCACATGATAAAATTTTATTTAATGTTTTATGATGCACAAAATTTGTTTCAACTCATTCCAATTTGTAATTTTCCCTAATTAAATGTATTAGTGACGGCTTAAAATAATAATAAAATAATATTTTTTCCAGAAAATTTGAAATTTCACCAGCGGTTCAATAAACACCAAATAATAGCAATTACATAGCTAGAATATATATATTTAATTTTTATAATAAGATATTTGTATTTTGACTTTTTACAGAAAACCCCCTTATTTTACCGATTTTTTTGAAATTTCACCGAAACGATTTTCAAAACGTTACAATCTTCCCCCCTTAAAGAAATTCGGTCCCCGAATTTAAATTAAAACTCTCCCCAAATACTAAAACATCTAAACCAAAACCATCAAGTCGTCGGGGCTCCGAAATTGTAAATACATAAAACAATTCGTAGCGCAGCGCATGCGCATGAAAAATGAGCATATAAATCAAATCACAACTCCGTCAAGCATCCCGCAATCATCAGAGTCATGGGGAAGACATCAATGCCAAATCCAAGGCAAAACCAATATGATATAACTCGAAACTATACATGTAAATATCGAATCTATATATGTAAGTATCTGAAGGAAATGCATGCCAAATCTCTTTAAGTCGCTTTGCACGCATATAACACTGCACAGTGGCGGACGTCTATCATAAGGAAATAACTATATACATATATATCTTTATTTGAAATGTACGTTCCGCCGTTTTGGAAACAATTTAGAAGGGTCTCCTTGTTTTAAACATTTCGTGTCATATCAGACACGTAGGTAAATACTGAGGCTATAGCTCGCTTTTTGGAAATCCCTTCAATAACTATCAATGCATGCAAAATATATTCAGGTACTGTCCTCTGACTAGTCCTGCTCAGTACGAAAACACATAGCAATATCATAAAAACGTACTGCTCTATAAGAAATCAATCCCAAAATATGCACATGAATACTACGTGCGTCTGGTGCGTACGGAAATCAAAATCCATGAATGTGCCATACATGCGCACAGAAACAACATCTAAGTGCATCGGGTGTGCACGAAACATCTGTCGTAGGCAACAGGTGTGCCTGACAGCAAAATCAGGTGCATCTGACATGCACAAAAAAAAATCTCGATTTAGTGCCTCTGGTGTGCACCAAAATCACCCTTCAAAACATGCGCCCAACATGCGCGAAAATCCAATCAGGTGCACAAGGTGCACAAAACAAATATCGAGTATGACAATCGAAATCGAAGTCCAGTGCATCTAAGTGCACAAAAGGCGTATCACTGCACTGCAAGCATATATAAACTATACCGAGTGCAGGAAAGAAATCGTGTGCATGCATAAGCACAAAACCAAGTCAACTGTTTAAAACCGTAATATCACAAACATGTGAAACTAAAGCACGAAAACGATATCAAGTGCAACACTGTGCAAAGGTCGTAAATCCTCAATCATCAAAATCAAATCATACGAATAAATCACCCAAAACATCGTAATCAATAATGGCGGAATAGTACTGCTCAAGTGCATCCTCTAAGAATCTCGGCCAACTGTCACGGTCACTAGTGGGACGTCTCGTCGATGATCATGAACTCTGTCCTGCTGGTGTGCGTAACCATGACCACTCCTGGGTCAAGGTCTTCACTGTGAATTACCAATCTTTCGGTCCATCGGCTCATCGGCCCTGTCAGGTGTGCTAACGGGGACGATTCCGTTCTGGCACTTCTCTGGTCATCTCTTGGTCAATCATCGCGACCACTCGTAAGACAGCATATTACTGGCGTCGGCCTCTGGCTCTCTGAATGTACGTGACACATCTGACCCTGGGTGCAAGTATCATTGCAGCAGTGTCCTGGAAGGAATCCTGCTCACGGTCTCTTCCATGTCTCGTCTCTGCCAACTGTCCGGAAGTCATCGTCCTTTCCTGTATCTGTATCTTGCTCTGGAACGACTGCATACTCATCGCAACTCCTTCTGGAAGGTAAGTCCAAGTACCATGCCTCGGCATGCGCATCGCATCTCTGATGTCGGCGGAGTAGAACGTCATCTCATCTAGATCTGGTGCGAACTTCTTACTCCACTTTTTTCTAACGTCGTCTGCTTTGGACTCGTCTCGTCGCGGCTGCATGGACTGAGCTCCAATGACTATCCTCGTATCTGGAGTCTCCCAAGAATGCGTCTCACCACCTAGCATCCGATTGAAGTCGAACCATTCGATCGATTCGTCGAAACCTCATAATCCCCCAAGAGCTCAACATCTTGGTACCGTTTAATAGTATCGAATATATATACCACAGCATCGGTGGTCCAGCCGTAGAAGGGCAAACCCAAGCCTCACTAATGGCGCCGCAGAACTGCCGCAAACCCTAAGGTTCAAAGGCTTTCATACGGTCATTAAGTCGAGTTAGGGTTTCATTCTTCTAGAGGGACCATAGAATTGCCTGCATGTCTTTCCGACTACTTTAAACTTGGAATAATAGGTTTCTGACATTCGATCGTCTCTGTCGACTCCCAACGTCTCCGCGTGAAGTCGTCTTTAGCTGGAATCAATCTATCTGATGACCTCGCATCGGGGTAGGCGAACGATCCACATGTCCTAGTCATTCATCCTCGATGACTAGTGACCTTCTATCATCTCTTAGTACAACTTGTTCTGCACTAACGCCAGCTTCTGGGGCAATATCTCGTCGTTCGCAGCAACCACTGGCTTGCTCGTCTGCATGCTGAACAGTGCCTCAATCATCAGGAGTAAGCAACACACCAACGGTCATCAAAATCTGGCTGGCCTCTATCATTGGCTCAATTCTCTAGTGTCGATCAGCACCTCCTAGTAACCTCATAAAGGCGATCCGCCAAACGCTCGTGGTGCGAAAACACAATCAAAAGACACCTCTCTACAATCGGGTGTCGTCGGAATTTCGCCCTGGTCAGTCCTCGTCCGTGACGAGCTCGTGCTGACCGCAACTCTAGCCGTAGCTCTCCCTGCCCGTAATCGTGGCAGCAAAACCAAACTAGTAACGATGAGGCTAGATCAGGAAGGAATATAATACTGAACAAGGAAATGTACATCCTAAGGCTTCTTAAGTGGAGTGGCGTGTCGTAAATATGCCGCGGAACATATCAACGGTACGTCACTCTACTTTAGTCACCTATTCCATCAACCAAGGGTCATCCTACGCTCCGAAGGTTAAAACCTAACGCTCTGATACCAACTTTGTCACGACCCGAAAGTACGGAACATGACCGGCACTTAAACTACGAACGTCTCGAGGCGTACGTAATCTAAGTAAACCGAAAACCCAGAAATCCAAACCAAGAAAAGAAGTAGAGTGAAGGAAAACCAATTTAAAACAAGTAGTTTTAATAGCATAAGCCGAATTATGCGGTTTTTAAGAACATCAAAATTTACTGAAAATTTCGGCAGAGTCTCCTTTGTAAATACTGGCTCCCAAACGGGATACAACATGAATAGTATACGAAATCAAGAAAAAGGCATCCCCAAGCGGGAGCTAGCTCTTCGTCAATCGACGGTCACAACCACACAAGCAATATAATATACAACGCCAACGGCGAGGATCAAAACTCAAAAGGAAACTCAAAACCACCAGAAACATAACGAGCGACTCTAAGGTCGAAAGAATAAACAACACTGGTCTCTATCTCAAAAATACATGTTTAGTTGATGGAACTTCTAGATACGACAGAATAATGATATACAAGATAATATGATGGGTACGATACAAGAAAAACCCACCTACTAGCAAGTCACCCGAATGAAACTGAGCCCGCAAAGCCGTAATGAAACCTGTACGACAACCTGCAAGAAACTGGGGCACAACGGGGGTGAGTTGCCAACTCGTGAATAGAAACAAATCTACGCACAGAAATCGCATAAATAACGCAATCCTAGGTCAATGATCATAATATATCCTCAAAAATGTATATAACACGTAGCCTATAACAAGGCTAGGGTAAATATCTAACCCGAGTGTAATCTCATGTGCCCGTGTCAGTGCCTCAGGTAGCAATATATCATATGAATGAGGTATGAATGCATGAAAACAGAATACATGTAAATGAAGAAACTGTTTTTATAAATTAGTGAGATTTCCTTCGTATTTTTAAACTGAGGTATCATAATGAAATCAGTATCAACAGTGTCTAGCATCGACACAAAACATAAATCTCACTGTCTCGAAATATCAATGTCTCAATCTCAATATCTAGGGCGCCGTCAGTCCAGACCGGCCCCTACCATCCATCTCAAGACCACGACGGTATCCTCCGGATATCCGACGCGTCGGGTAATATCACCGGTAGGTAATCGGTCCCCTGCCAGGCTCAACGTCAACACCACATTCATCTTGCCCCGGGGTACCATAACGGGCCCACCATGTACCCGAAAAGGTTCCTCCACTCCTCGAATCGGGTCTCGAAATCCATCAGCAAACTCATGGTGGACGACTCATACATCATAGGAAAACCGAACTTTTTATTTTAAAAGAGAGAAAAGGTTTATTTATGTTTTTGCGGTTTTCCTCCAAATCCAGAAAATCTCATGGAAATCCGAATCCAAAACCTCAATAACACGTAAAATGGTGAATATATGCATGAAAATCCATGAATGCGGCATAACAATGAATAACAGTATGCATGAAGTAGCAGGTAATAACTACAATGTCTAAACTAACATATAAGGCAAGTACACTAATATCATGTCTAACTATTAGCTAACAGGCTATGTCAAGCAATAATATTTTCTAAGGTGTACGTGACATGGCAATTACCGATGAAGATGTGTGTGAGCCGGCAAATAAGTGTACGTGGTACATACGCATCATCGGTAATGGTGCTGGTGTCCTAACAGCATGATATCAATAATGGAGTATGAAACATAAAATAAGCATGCGATGCGAAGCGGACCACAAAAGAAGAGCGGGAGCTGAAAACTAGACGCAACTATAACTAATCTGCATTAATCTAATATAAGTCCTACAAATGGTGCCTTTTGAAATAACACGAATCATGGGGTTTTGAAAATAGGGGCTACGGTGTTTTTATGAAAAGATAAGTCTTTTGAAATATCCGTAGGATCCCTTGGGCTGTCTTTTAAAATACCCACGATTTGTTAGTTTTTGAAATAGGTAGGAGTCTAATCTAATCTTACAACTACACTAAACTATACGGCTGAACTAACAAGCTGAACTACAGGTAAGGAAACCGCCTATCATCTGAGTCGATACATATACATACCTGTATATGTATAGTCGGTGATCCCGCCTCAATAATATCATATCCGATACCATATCTATAATCAGGCATCCCAAGTCAAGAGTGCGGATCAATCATCAATATAGCTCGTACGTAAATCCGTCGTACGGCATCCCAATCTGGGTACGGGTCAATATCACATTCATCATACTATTCACCTGGTATCCTCTTTATCAAATATCATGATCGGGGTACTGATCTACGTCTAGTACCATACTGATACCGTCTACGTATGCATGGACGTGTGTGAAACACTACGTCAAGGACCCACTACAACGTCATGTCGTAACTCAAATACGAGTCCGCTATATCACCGATCTCACGGCCTCAATCAAATCTCATCGACTCAGCTCAACCCCAAGTATCATCCTCAAATCCGTATGTGAACACATAGTCCCATACCCATGTGAACCCATAACTATAAAGAATCCCATGAGCACATATCAATAGGAATGTATGCAAGTATGTATGTGTGTATGTGTGTGTGTATATGTAGTGCAACACTACCCTAGGGTTCGCAACGCTAAAATAATCCAACACACCAATATCCATCCTAAGCATCGTCATTATTCCCAAATAACATATAATAATTGTTGGTGTGTATACGCATCCGTATACACCACCACGGACTGCGGGGGTGCTATACGCCATCCACCCGACTTCTCCCCGTAGATAGAAATCTACTCACCTGGTCCTCGCTCGCCGGTGCCGACGTCGCCACGCGCTTGCTTGTCGTCTCGAAGTCCGCATGGGGTACCTACATATCATAACGCACCGTATCGCATTAAAACTAAATTCGAAATCGAAACGGCATACGAAAATCAAATCGGCACGCGTATTACGCATAGGTCCAAACCTATCACCTACGCATGCAAGAATAATCAAACCAACCCTCGATGTCGATGTACAAACGTCAAAACATCGAGAAAAATCCAATCACACTCATTTGCACATTCACGAACACTAATTTTAATATAAACTAGGTTAAAACTCACAAAAACCCCAATTTCACTTAAAAGGTCATTTTTCCGAAAATCTAGCAAGCACATTTCGCCGTTTTTGTACAAAACATGATGTTTAAATGAATGTGGCGGCCAATATATTTATTAAATATCTTAAATAAGTCATATAAACAATTTCCGGAATTTAATCTCATTAAATTCCAAAAACCCTAATATTCTAGTTTACAAAAATACCCTTTTTAACAATTTCATAGCAAAAATGCACAAACTACAATTTAGGTTGGATTTCCATGAACTAAAGTGTTAAACTACACTTAATAAAGTTAATAATATGATAAAAACCCTAACCATATTTTTAATCTCACATATAAATGCATTTCATAAAACCCTAGTTTGCACAAAAAAGCTTAATTGGACATTTTTCAAGTAACAACTTGTAATATGCAACTAGATAAATTTTAACAATTTTTCAAGATGTTAGCTCACATCACAAACCATGCACAAGTGATCACAACCCAATTTCAAAACAAAACCCTAACTAGAATTCCTTAATCATACAATTGAACCCACATAAAACCAAATTAACACTTAATTAAGCTAACTACAAGCAATTAACAAAAAATCAAGCAAAAGGGTTAGAATTTACCCAAACAAATTGAAGATCCCACAAGCACACATAGCCCTCCAAAATGCTCCCTTGTCACCAAAATCCATGCTATACGGGCTAAGCTAAAATGGGTAGGAGTCGGATTTGGGTTTTGGGATTTTTTTGATGGATTTTGGGGCAATTTTTGATGAAGTTTTGAAGAGAAAAGAGAAGGGAAATGGGGGGGGCTGTTGCTGCAGTAGGAGAGGGGAGGGCTGCTGGAATTGGAGTGGGAGAGGAGAGAGAGGGAGGTAGAGAAAGTGGGGGAAGAAGACAAAGTCAATTCAAGGTCAAAGGTCCACCTCATTTCTCCATTTTCTTTTCTTTTCTTTCATTTCTTTCCTTTGAACTTCAAGTGGGGAAAATAAATGGGGGCTGCTGAATTCTTCAAGGGGATAAGTGAATGGGGTTGTGTGGGTGTGGGTACGGGTGTGGGGTGATGAAAAATGATAAATACAATACCCCAAACATCCATTTACGCTAAAAAAAAGCCTTTTTTCTTCAATAATTTCTAAACCGTTTTGGCAAATGATTTCGTTCCAAAAACCACATGATAAAATTTTATTTAATGTTTTATGATGCACAAAATTTGTTTCAACTCATTCCAATTTGTAATTTTCCCTAATTAAATGTATTAGTGACGGCTTAAAATAATAATAAAATAATATTTTTTTCAGAAAATTTGAAATTTCACCAGCGGCTCAATAAACACCAAATAACAGCAATTACATAGCTAGAATATATATATTTAATTTTTATAATAAGATATTTGTATTTTGACTTTTTACAGAAAACCCCCTTATTTTACCGATTTTTTTGAAATTTCACCGAAACGATTTACAAAACGTTACATATATACTCCGCTTCCATCGTCGAGTCAGCAACGGTGTCCTGCTTGGAGCTCTTCCAGCACACCGCCCCTCTATTGAGGGTAAAGACATAACCCGACATGGACTTGGAATCGTCCTTATCATTCTGGAAGCCGGAATCAGCAAAGGCCTCCAACCTGAGGTCATTTCCGCCGTAAACTAAGAACATCTCCTTAGTCCTTCTTAGGTACTTGAGAATGTTCTTTACTGCTATCCAGTGCTTCTCCCCTGGGTCTGACTGATACCGGCTTACCACACTCAGTGCGTAAGCTACATCTGGTCTGGTGCACAACATCGCATACATTATAGAGCCTATCGCAGAAGCGTAGGGTATAATAGACATGCGTTCCCTTTCCAAATCAGTCTTGGGAGACATCTTTTAGGAGAGGGTGATTCCGTGACAAGCCGGTAGATTACCGCGCTTAGAATCTTCCATACCGAATCTTTTCAGTATAGTGTCGATATACCTGGACTGCGAAAGTCCCAACGTCCTCTTGGATCTATCACGATAGATCCGGATCCCCAGAATGTAAGAGGCATCACCCAGGTCTTTCATGGAGAACCTGTGTGACAAGAATCCTTTCACAGATTATAGCATAGGAATGTCATTTCCTATCAATAGAATGTCATCCACGTACAGGACGAGGAATACGACACTTCTGGCTACAACTTTACTATATATGCACGGTTCATCTGGATTTTTGATAAAGTCATATTCTTTGACTGTCTCATCAAAACAGATGTTCCAACTCCGCGATGCCTGCTTTAGTCCATAAATGGACTTAAGCAGCTTGCATACTTTCCCGCTGCTCCCACTCTGATTGAAACCCTCTGGCTGATCCATATAGACGCACTCTTCTAAATTTCCATTCAGAAAAGCCGTCTTTACGTCCATCTGCCAGATTTCATAATCATGGAAGGCAGCAATAGCAAGAAGGACCCGAATAGATTTGAGCATAGCCACTGGAGAAAACGTTTCGTCATAGTCCAAACCAGGTCTTTGACGAAAACCCTTTGCAACAAGTCTAGCCTTATAGGTTTCCACCGGTCCATCTACACCAATCTTTTTCTTGAAGATCCATTTGCATCCTATGGGTTTTACCCCATCTGGAGCAAAGTCCAAAGTCCATACTTTGTTGGTGTACATAGACTCCATTTCGGTCCGCATTGCATCTAGCCATCGTACCGAGTCGCCGCTCTGGATGGCCTGCTGAAAGTCAGTAGGTTCATCATCATCTATGATGCAATCCTCTCTATCCCCATCTATGAGAAAACCGTAGTATCTCTCAGGCGGATGAGACGGCCTACTACTCCTGCGGAGGGGTGCGGGAATGTCCTGTTCTTCTTGAACTACCGGTTCTACTAAACTTTCAGTATTAGTTTGTGGTTCTGGAATTTCTTCCAGTTTTATTTCGCTCCCACTTGATTCCTTTTCTAAAAACTGATGTTCTAGAAAATGGGCATTACGAGAAACAAATACCTTTTGTTCCTCTGCGTAATAGAATAGATATCCCCTGGAGTTCTTTGGATATCCCACAAACTTACACTTTACTGATCGTGCCTCGAGCTTGTCCACATGCTGCTTTTTAACAAAAGCTGGACATCCCCAAATCTTTATATACTGTAGATGGGGTTTCTTCCCGCTCCACATCTGATATGGAGTGGTAGGCACAGTCTTGGTAGGAACCATGTTCAAAAGATATGCCGCTGATTCTAGCGCATAACCCCAGAAAGATCGCGGTAACTCAGCATTACTCATCATGGATCGTACCATATCCAATAGGGTTCGATTCCGTCTCTCCGATACACCATTATGCTGTGGAGTGTATGGAGGAGTAAGCTGAGAGAGAATTCCTTTCTCTTTTAGGTCACCTAGGAACTCGGCACTCAAGTATTCACCACCTCGATCAGATCTAAGTGTCTTGATACTTTTGCCGGTTTGGTTTTCTACTTCATTATTATACTCTTGGAATTTCTCAAAAGCCTCGGATTTATGTTTCATCAGATAAATGAATCCGTATCTCGAGTAATCATCCGTGAAAGTAATGAAATAGGAAAAACCACCTCTTGCATGCGTAGATATTGGACCACATACATCGCTATGTATGAGTCCTAAGAGCTCGCTCGCTCTTACTCCATGTCCAGTAAATGGAGTCTTTGTCATCTTTCCTTTGAGACAAGATTGACAAGTGTCATAAGTTTGATATTCGAACGAGTCCAAATATCCTTCTCTATGCAACTTAGTCAACCTTCTCTCATTGATGTGACCCAGTCTACAATGCCATAAGAAAGCTTTATTTAAATATGGAGACTTTCTTTTTAGTGTGTTCTGGACATTGAAAATTTGGAGTTGGTTTAAAACATATATACCGTTATTTAGTGTACCTGACCCAATCAAACCATGATTAAGGTGGATGTTAACAACATCTCTTACAAACGTGAAATCATAACCTTTATTTGATAACAAGGAAACTGATATGATATTACACGTTAAGCTTGGTACAAAAAAAAACAGTTATGTAAAACCAAAATGTGTCCACTCGTCAATCCTAGGTGATAATCCCCGACGGACGCAGCTCCCACGCTAGCTCCGTTAGCAACTTTTAAGGTCATATCACCTTCCTTCAGCACTCTACGGTTTCTCAGTGCCTGCAATGAATTGCAAATATGAGATCCTGATCCGGTATCCAATACCCAGGAAGTAGAGTTAATTGACAGACAATTCTCAATTACAAACACACCTGAAGTCGAAGCCACAGCTTGCTTCGGTTCCTGGTTCTTGGCGTTCCACGCCTTGCAATCTTTCTTCCAGTGCCCATTCCTGTGACAATGGAAGCACTCATCCTGGCCCACTACCGGTACCGCAAACTTTTTCTTTCCCTTCCCTCCCACCTTACTAACACCTCCTCTAGGTTTGGTGGCGGCCTTCTTCTTCCTTCCTTTGGCCTTAGCCTTGGACCCGGAAGAAGATGCACCGCCAACAAACATAGCGGGTGTTTCTCTTGTCTTCTGCAAGGTGCCCTCTGCACGCCTTAACATGTTCAGGAGTTTCGGAAGTTCAACTTCTTTTCTTTGAATGTTGAAGTTCAGGATAAACTGGGCGTAGGTGTGAGGAAGGGACTGGAGAATAAGGTCTGTATAGAGCTCATTATCCAAAGTCGTCCCAAGGTCTGCGAGCTTTTCAATATAGCCGATCATCTTTAGGACATGTTCTCCTACCGATGACCCGACAGCCAACCTCACTCGAAACAAGTTCTTAGATGTCTCTTATCTTGCTATATGAGATTGCTCTCCATAAAGTTCCTTTGTATGGAGAAATATGCCATCTAGTTCCATATCCTCGTGCCTCCTCTGATGTTCATTGTTCATCGAGGCAAGCACGATGCACTTGGCTTTCGCGCAATCTAAATCCCAGGTTTTGCGGATTTCCTTATCCGCATTACTGGATTTGGGACCAGGGACAGCAGGTGCCGTAGCGGTGAGGACGTACCCCAATTTGTCATAGGTCAAAGCCATTTTGACATTCCGCAGCCAATCTTTATAGTTTGGCCCTGTCAGTATATTTTTCTCTAAAAGTAACTTAAGTCCAGTCATTTTCAGGGTCGCTGCAAATAGGAGAGAGAGAAGAAAACTCTTTAGCATGATGCTCTTGCAAGTTTAGAGTGGTTTTTAGTTTATCTAAACTGGATGGCTCCCACTGTTTCTCGAATCCTTCCTCAAACCATAAAAGAAGAATTAGCCAGGACTATTCTCACCGTACAATACTTGCTTAACCGTTCAGCCAGGCTAGTGTCGATACTTCGAGGGAGGTTTCCCAACGCTTTCGCGAAGTTCCTTAATTAAATAACCTCTTTTCTCTGGGGGCGTAACCCCGCTGACACCTTTCTTGACACCTACTTGGTTTATAGCATTGATCGTTAAGTGACGAATATCCTGATAAGTAGCATATACTCACAGTAGGATCGGGATCCAAATATCATTGTATGATAATATTGAAGGAATCCTACCAACATTCATCAAACTCCAAATGGTATGTAACTCTTGGCAAATTTCAGTTTCTTTAGAAATTCCCGATATATATTTTTGCCCCATGCACTTATGACCTTGGCGTTAGGTCAAAATGTCATAAGTCACATGTCAAGTTCTACCCATCATTATCTTGTCAATTTGAACCCATCCGTATATATCCTTGACGTTCGGCCAAAATGATAATACGACTGTCCCAAACTAACTCATCTATCTATGCAACAAATGAATACCCAGTAACTACCAAACACTATGCCTTGGCATTAGGTCAAAATACATAGCTTGAATACTACTGAATACCCAGATGAAATGACGGAGGGCTACGAATGGTTTTGGCGAAACCGTGAACGTAGTGAACTTGATATAACCGAAGGAACCTGATAGCTTTAAAAGGAGTGGTTAAAGCTCTGCATTTAAAAATATCTGTTTTTAAAATTAACCGAGTGGTTTCTTTTAAATTGTTCCAACGATTAAACTTTTTGGTTTATTTTCTTTGCGTTATAAATAATGCGTCCCATCATTAACCTATCATTGCAGAAAACAACGAAAATACAACGTCCTCTTATGCCATCCGCATTCGCCACGGGGTCCCGTCATCACCCGTTAGGTTACTTAACTAACGACAGAGCGGGGGCTGGGCTAGCGCGGGTGTAAAACATAAGTGACGTCTAAATAGCTATCATATATAGATATTGTACATTCGTCAGACGCAATAATAGGCATTCCAGATCACAGATGAACTTTATTGGATTTGCAAGTAATCCGTGTTTGTTTTGAGCCTGCAACAAAAGACGGATTACACAGTTGTGATGAATAGCCATTACCCCATCCAAGACCCCAACGGGTACGGCAAACTACCCGCCCGGCAGTTTGTGCACCCCACCTTGGGTCTGTCCTAGGAGCAAAAACAGTAAAATGAAATAATACAACGGTGGCTACAACCGCAACCTGGATGTGCCCCGCAAAATAATATTACAACAAATTACATTTACATCAAATGAATTAAATAATAACCCATCACATAACCCCGGCTATACATCACAACAGTCCAACACAGTTCATATCCACAAACAGTAAAATCCATTACAGAAATGTGCAACCCCCTGCCAACCGACATACTAGCAGTTAGGGGAGGTTTACGAACACATTATACAAACACAGATATAATCCAAAAAGAAAATACCGTATAATTTCGATCGATTAAACACATTTAATTTTTCTCCAATACTTCTCTGTAAATCTGAAACCTGAGCAAAAAATAAAAAAATTCCAGAAAATACCAAATATCACAGAGAACCAACACAGGAAAATTGGGTTCATGAATCGGCAACTCGGCGGCGGAAACGCGGCGGATCGGTGGGATCCGCCGCGGTTCCGCGGCGCTTTAGCCGATTCATAGGCCCAATTTTCTTGGGTGTTCTACTACTGTCATTTAGAGCTTTCTGAACCTTCCTGAAAAATTTTTAGACTTCATTTAAAAATCGACAGAAACTCATGATATCGGGGTTTTCCGGTTTCGTTTTTTCCGTTCGAAATTCATACAATTTTGCAAGTGAGTTATTTATTGTTTAGCGAGGCTCTGATACCACTGTAAGTGGATGTACAACACCCCACGACTTGCGGGGAGGCGGAAATATGAAAAAACGATCTTGTTCTTTGCTTAAACATCGACTAACCGCATGAATCGAAGCTAAACGATAACTAACATCAAACATATTTGTTAACAACTACTATGTAAAGGGATTATACCTAAAGAACCGTGTCCTTCGTCTTTACGAACTGCACCTCCTCCTCGGCCTTCTCCAAGTAGTAGACGATCCACCACGAGAGCTAAACTCCAAGCTTTGCCTCTAAACTTGAGGCAACTAGGTATCTTTAAGTGCTAATCAAAGTACCTAGATGAAATAGAGTATGGTTATGGATTAAGTAGTCTAACTAATCCTTGTACTCAACACATGAGAGGGGAGGATTAGGGTTTGAAGAGGGAGAGCTTGAGGAGAGAGAAGATGAACATAATAATGAGAAGAGAAAATGAGTTATCATAATATATATCAAGCATTTTATTTTATCAAGAAAAGAAAAGAAAATGATTTACAACCATACTTGATAAATATCTTATGGTGATTCATCTCCATGAGTCATTAAGCAATTATGAAGCATTAATGATATGGATGAATCATCCATATGACTCACTAATCTCATTCAATGTATATGCCACCTAAACCTCCTTAGTCACCATCTTCTAGAAGCTTCTCACGCAATTACGAGAACGCCCCTCCTATCCGTGAAAACACGGAAAAACTTTAGACTGTATAAATCCAATAACCGGATACTAGTAACTGGTTTAAACCAAAGCCGACTAGTAAAAACTGTCCGAAAGTCGTACGTGCGTAAACACATGTATGCGTCCGAACCCTTGTCGTAAAACCATACGACCTCTATATCGTTTCGCCTGGAGTAGGGAAACTCTCTGCGTGGGACTCTGGAGACTCGACTACTACGCTGGCAGTGGGTTTAACCACAGACCGCAAGCGGCACTAGCTGTACGTAACGGTCCCCAGGTAGATGTCGATAAGAAGGACGATGAGGAAACCCATCCGAACTCCTACTGAGTCTGATGTGACAATCTCCGTACAATCCGGTCCGTTCGTCTAAGACTATCGCATATCGGGCCTAGGGGGACGGCAAGCGTCAGTCCCCTAATAGCTGTATAAGTCGTGTCGGAGCGAAGCCCATTACACCCTGAGAAACTACTGGAACCTACCGGCAAATCTCGCTTTCCCTGGCCAGGGACTTTGCGTAATGGCTCTCTGACACAGCGCGATATCAACCCCCAATACCGGGAGAGACGAATCCTGTCTAACCGCCACTGCCTCCAAGTGCTCGGGACTGCACCCAACTGCTACCTGTTTGCACGACACCTTTGAGCCGTGGTAGGGTAGCAATCTAAGAACAGTGGGACACACTCGAGGCGAAGCAGCAGTGTCAAGTCTGCGGACTATGCTGTACTCATGTCATCTGGGAACTGTTCACTGACGACTGGTATAAAACCATCCAACAGTTCCCTGTGAGTCATGTCCGGTGTACCCGTAACCTAGCGAGCACCTGCATACTATCTCCAGTACGACGTACTGACGGCTGTGGGACAGACCATCTCCCCAACTGGGATGAGAAGCGTACACACTAGTCTACTCCGGAGTATCGATGCCCTGTCTCGATAATCCTACGACTAGGGACCTGAATAAGGATGTGCTTGTAGACTACCCAGCCCCCACTAGTGTGACTGACATCACAACGCCGGTAGTCAAGCAAGATCCTGAGAGCTCTATCAATACGTATACTCACATATTAAGATAGAAAAACCAAGTAGCATACTACCATGTTTAGCAAGACTGTTATATACATGTGAATATCCCAAGCTTCTATTAAGTAATATACAAACTAGTATGATACAATAATGGCCCCTAGGGCATATACACTAACAATGGCAGCCCCCTTCATTTCTCCACCTCAAATTTCTCTTCAAAAATTCATCAAAATCCATCAAAAATCTAAACAAAAATTCACAAATTCAAGAAAATTCCTTATCCAATTCTCCTTAGCCTATTCTAGCTTGGAATCTTGAAATAAGAAAGCCATTTGGGAGGCTATGTTAGCATGCTAGACCTCATGTTTTGAGGTATAAATCTTTAACCTATGGTAAATTGTTGTATAATTACTTTAATCTAGCCTAATTAGGAGTTTAATTATGGTTTTAATTTTAAGATTTTGATTTTTAAAGAGAAGGGTTTTGAATTCAAGATAGGGTTTTATCACATCATTAAGGTTGCCATGAGTGGTTTAACATTTTAAGATATGCAAAATCTAGTTTAGTTGTTAATTTGTAAAGTGTTACTTTAAAATTGTTAAAATTAGAAAAAATTTCTACCTAGATTTTTAGGATTTAATTAAATTGGTGATATAAAATTTAAGTAATAGTTTGTGTGACTTAATTAAGATATTTAGTGAGCATGTGGCCACTAGTTTTGCTAAAACATTAAGATTTGTATTAAAATGGTTAATGGAGGCTTACTAGGTTTTTGGAATAATTGGGTTTTAAGTATGTTTGAGGTTGAATTGAACTACAACCTAATTCATTTAATATTTAATGAGTTGTGAATGCGCTATTGGTACGAATGGATACTAGGATTGGTGGTTGTCATGTGTAACAACCTAAGTTAAAATTTGTGGCGTTGTCACGATGCGCATTTTGTGCACCAAGTGTGTGCGTGTCTTGTTGTGCGTGTGAATTGATTTGTGTCGTTGTGTCCGCGACTAATCGTATATTCATTCTCTTATTTTCTTGTGTGCGATTCTAGGATCGGGTGTGGAGGCGTCGGACGTGGCGCGGAAAGATAAAGTTAAGATTGGATCAGATTTAGCCGAGGCGTCCTAGTGAGTAGATGTATACATCTATGGGGGGATCGTCTGGATGGTGCATGGCGCCCGATGGTTTAGTATTACTTATAGTATTTGCATTATAGACGTAGTTTCTTAGTTAGCCATGTCATTGCATCGTATCGTTGTATGTATAAATATATATAGGTGATATCATCTTGTAGGACGCTAGCACCATTACCGATGATGCGCATGTTTCACGTACACTTGCTTGCCGGCTCACACACATCATCATCGGTAATTGCCATATCACGCACACTTTAGAAAACATTACTTTATTGATATAACTTGCTAGCTAGTAGTATCGACATATTGTTAGTATGTTTGCCCTCATATACTAGTTTAGACATTGCATTCCTTACTTAGATACTTCACGCATTCATACATTCATTCTGTTATGCAATATTATGGGGCTTTATGCCGGTATTCACTGCTTCTGGTCTCTTGATTTCTGGGATTTCGGATTTTCTATGAGATTTCTAGATTCTGGGAGAAAACCGCAAGAATTTTATAAAAAAATTATTATTATAATTTTAAAAATACAAGTTGCGGTTTTCCTGTGATTACGTATCGTCCACCATGAGTTTTCCTGATTGCTATTGGATTTCGAGACCCGATTCAAGGAGTGGAGGAACCATTTCGGGTACATGGTGGGCCCGGTATGGTACCCCGGGGCGAGATACAGATTTCGTGGGGATGATGATGAGCCTGGCAGGGGCACGGACTACCTACCAGTGATGTGTGGTTCGGTGGATATCCGGAGGATTTCGACCTTAGTCATTTGATTTGATGATATGGGCCTATCCGGACTGACGGGGCCCGAGATATTGAGATTTGAGATACAGAGATATTGAGATATTGTGACATTGAGATGTCGAGACATTGAGATATTGAGGCATTGAGATATACATTTTTAGTGTGGATGCTTGACATGGATTTCAGTTGATTTCATTGATGATACTTCAGTTATTTCACAAAAATTTTACTAAGTTAAGAAT
This sequence comes from Agapanthus africanus, assembly GCA_030015575.1. Lineage (NCBI taxonomy): Eukaryota > Viridiplantae > Streptophyta > Magnoliopsida > Asparagales > Amaryllidaceae > Agapanthus > Agapanthus africanus. The sequence goes on along the minus strand of CM057344.1, from coordinate 459,741,908 downwards.
ACAGATTTTCTCGTACCAAACATATTCAGGTTTCATGTGATTATGCATTCATGTTGCATACATACTAGTGCATTGCATCATATCGGTATATGTAGGATGTGACGCATTGCGTGCATACTTATGATAGCCTTATTAGATGTTACTTACTACTCACGAGTTGGCAACTCACCCCCGTTGTGCCACAGTATCTTGCAGGTCTGACCCGTCAGCACGGTAGCGGCGGACGTGCATCCTCTTGCTTCCTTTGCAATGACTTGCGACTAGTGCGCATAGGTGGGTTTTGGGAGGACATTGTTTTGCTCCCACCATGTATATTTTCTTGTATCTAGTATGCTCCATCTACCCTTGTTTATTGAACTAGACGGTGAGACTTGAGACTTGTATTTGTGGTTTGGTGTCGATGCTCACTTGAGCCGACGTGTTGTTTTCTTACTTTCGTGCTTTCATATACTTGTTTTCGTATTTGATGATATATATATTGTATGTGGTTGTTATCCTCCATTGGCGAAGAGCTAGCTCCCGCTTGGGGATGCCTTATTCATGATATATATGTATTTATCTTGTTTGTACCCATTTCGGGGCTAGTATTTACAAAGGAGACTCTGTCGAAATTTTCGGGAAATTTTTGTTGTTTTAATAAAATGTTTAATGCAAATTATTCATTTTAAAATTGCTTTCGTTAAAACAAGTTTTCCTTCACTCTATTTCTATTTTTGTTTAGATTTCTGGGCTTTGGCTTACTTAGATTACGTTACGCCTTTAGAAGTTTCGTAATTTAAAGTGCCAGTCACGTTTCGTACCTTCGGGTCATGACAGTTGCATTATTAGGGGTCGTACTTTATCTACCCCCTGAAAGGTTATTTAGCACGACAGCAAGGTTTCGGGAGGCATCGTCCATGCCATTTTCAAATTTTTGCCATGCTACTTAACCCTAACCCTAGAATCTTAACTAAAGATTTAGACGAAACGATATGTAAACAACTTTACATCTAAGTGAGTAGGGATTACAACCTTTGTAGTCCGCTCCTTCAGTTCATTAGCTCCAAGTAGTGGTCCCTTCGCTGGGATCAAATAACTTCCGGACTCTTGAGAGGCTTCACAAGGTGAATGATACATGCTTGCTTGAAGTCTTCAAAATCCAAGATGATCTACGTCGAGGAAACACGGACTCGAGCTATCACTTCACTAATATGGAATTAGTGAAGCTAAAACCCTAAACTATATGGCTAGTATAGAAGAGGATGATGAAGTAGGAATTTTGCTCACTTTAGAATTTAATTTCTCACTATTTTTCTTTATCTCCTAAAAACCTAAGATGAAGCTTGAAGGAGATGAAGGAGATGATGAATCAAAAGAGAATGAGAGTGAGGTTAGAATGCAACCATGGTGAGTATATGTCATGGCTAACCCATGTAGAGAATAAACCATAGCTAATTGATTAGGGTTAAGTTAATAAATATTTTAGGTAAAACAAAACAAGTGGATTTAGTCAATGGTTCTACAAGATTCATCCAAGCTCAACCAGGACTAATTCCAAGTTTATTTGAATTACCTAATATAAATAAAAACCTAACCATTATCATATAGCATGGTATGATTCTCTTACACCAAAGTTGCATGTATAACCTAGCATGTCACACTATTATATATCATATATATAATTTGTGAACAAAAGAAAACTATACAATAAAAATATATTACATATATGTTAAATATATAATAAGTGAGAAAAATAAATACTTGAGTGAGCATATATTAGTTAATGTAATTTAATACATCAAATATATAATTATACATTAAATTATTAAATCAACACTTGATTTAATAATCCGGCTATATCACATATAACGGACTAATATAATATGTATCATTTTATCGAATCAATACTTGATCCGATAACCCGGTTATATCACATATAACTGACCGGTATCACATATCTTTAGAATAGAATACGGTATCACATAAACGTATTAATCTCGGTCCCGCACATATCACATATGTGCTCCTACTCCGTTTCGCCTGAGCTAGGAAACCTCTGTGTAGGACTCTAAAGACTCGTCAATACTCCGGCAGTAGGTGGTGATCTTATTAGTCACCTACAAGCCGTCAGCGGTCAGCTAAACATAACGGCCACCCAGGTATTAAGCGATCAGAAGATCAACAAGCAAGCCCACTCTTACTCCTGTAAAGCCTGTCAGTAACACTACCGTACAATTCGGTCTCTTCGTCTGATATGTCACATATCCAGTCTAGGGGTGGTAAACGTCAGACCCCAGTAACCGATAAGTTGTGTCGATGCGAGGTTATAACAGGTCGATAAACTACTGATAACACTTACCAGTAGATCTGCATATCAGCCCTGGCCAGGGACTTCCTGTTATAGCCAATCGAGCACAGCGCAAGATCAACCCCCAATACCGGGAGAGACGAAACCCCTCCTATCGCCCATTGCCTCCATGTGATTCAGGACTGTTAGTGTATATGCCCTAGAGGCCATTACTGTATCATACTAGTTTGTATATTACTTTATGCAAGCTTGGGATATTCACAGTTGTATAGACAATCTTGCTAGAAATGGTAGTATGCTACTTGGTTTGTCTCTTCTTTAATGTGTACATGTGTTTCTTTTAGCATATCACCTATACACATTAGTGGAGCCCTTAGGATCTTTGCTTGATTACCAGCGTTGTGATGGCAGTCACACTAGTGGGGGCTGGGTAATCTACAAGCACATCCTTATATACAGGTCCCTAGTCGTGGGATTATCGAGACGAGGCATCGATACTCCGGAGTAGACTAGCATATGCGCTTCTCATCCCAGCAGGGGAGACGGTCTGTCCCACAGCCGTCAGTACGTCATACTTGAGATAGTATGCGGGTGCTCGTTAGGTTACGAGTACACTGGACAGGAGTCGTCGGGAACTGTTGGTTGGTATTATACCTATCGTGAGTTATCAGTTCCCAGGTGACAAGAGTACAGCTTAGTCCGCTGACTTGACACTGTCACTTCGCCTCGAGTGTGTTCCCACTGTACTTTGATTACTACCCTACCACGGCTCATAGGAGTCATGCAAACAGGTAGTAGTTGGGTGCAGTCCCGAAGCACTTGGAGGCAGTGACGGTTAGACAGGATTCGTCTCTCCCGGTATTGGGGGTTGATATCACGCTGTGTCTATGAGAGCCATTACACAAAGTCCCTGGCCAGGGCAAGTGAGTTTTTTTGGTAGGTTTCCAGTGTTATCTCAGGGTGTTCTGGGCTACACTCCGACACGACTTGTACCGCTATTAGGGGACTGACGTTTACTACCCCCCTAGGCCCGCCATGCGATATTTTCAGACGAACAGACCGGACTGTACGGAGATTGTCACATACAGGCTCAGTAGGAGTTCGGATGGGTTCACCTCATCAGTCTTCTTATCGGCATCTACCTGGGGACCGTTACGTACAGCTAGTGCCGCTTGCGGTCTGTGGTTAAACCCACTGCCAGCGTAGTGTCGAGTCTTTAGAGTCCCACACAGAGGGTTATTCTCCTTTGGGCAAAACAGAGTAGAGGCCGCATGGTTTTGCGACGGGTTTCGTTCTCATCCGCGCACTTGTGCACGTTTGGTGTCCGGACAGTTATTACTAGCAGGCTTTGGTTTAAGCCATATCCTAGTATATGTTTTGGGATTGGTTTTATCTCATTGTATTCGTGTTCCTCGGAACGTGAATGCGGGTGTGTATGCACAGTTGACTGAGGCAGAGGCAGAGGATTCTCATTAGGGTTGATGATGGTTGTCTCTTTCCAAACCCTAATGAATATGTTAAATATAATTAATAATGTTAATTAAAAGGAAATTGAGTTATGGTTAGGGCTGTTGACCTTTTGACCAAGGTTGACTTGTTGACCAAAGTTGAAATGTTAATCATAATCATTTCACACAAAAGATGCTCTTTGATCTTTGCAAAAATCATTAAATGTGAAATGATAATGGTCTTATCAAACCAACCATCACCTTTTTCTTTTTGATTAATATTGTTAATTAATAATTCACATATATGTGATATGGTTGCAAAAATTCTCTCATTCTCACTTGCATCTTCTCTCTCATCCATTGCTCTCCCTCTTCCTCTAGCTGAAGGCAAAATCCCTCTCATGAGTTGAGAACCATTTTCCATGAAGATAATACACCAAAACTCATCTCTACTCATCCTAAGGTTGAAGGTTTAGCAAACCTAATACTTTAGTTACCTCAAGTTCGAGGAAGGAGCTCAAGGTAGAGGCCCTCGGGTGGATCTTTCTTCGGCAAGAGAAGGCGACGAGGAGAACCATTCAACCCACTCCAAGAAGAAGAAGAGAAGGAGTTCAAGACTAGTTATAACCCTCTAACTGAGAAGGTAAAGCTTGTAGTTAGTTGCTAGTTTGTTGTTTAGCAAAGATCCAGTTTCTAGTCCATGTTACCATAACCCCCTAAAAATCGTTTTTCTACGTTTCCGCAACCCCGAAAGAACCGGGAGAGGTAACGTGGACTTACAGTGGTATCAGAGCCTAGCTAAACACACACTAGCATGTTAGCAAAGTATCTAGAATTTCGATCGGAGAAAAAACCGCAAAACACGCCGAAAAAGCTAACTTTCTGCCGATTTTTATTTCTGTTCAAAAAATAATTTAACACATACTAAAAATTGGCTCAGGGTTTTTAAAGAACACACAAGAAAATGGTCTAGTGACTCGGTCAAAGCGCCGTGGATCCGCGGCCGAGTTGACTCGGCCATGGGTCAATTTTCTTGCAGTGTTCTTAGAATGGTGTTTTGGGATTTTTAGGATGGTTTGTTTTTGCCCAGAATTCCAGAGAACAAAATTTGTTTTTGGGGTGGTTACAAATCCGTATTTTGATCGAACATCTCTAGACTTTAGCTAAAGGGTTATATCTGTGATGTGATACATGTATTGAACGTCTGCTAATCGCTATACGTCGATTAGTGGGGGTTATACATATCTGTGATCTGTAATGTTGATGGTTTGTGTATATGAATTCGTTGGATTGTCGCGGATGAATAGCCAGGGGGTTGTGAGATGAGAGTTTTCTTTATCTTTCAATTCATGTAATATGTAATTTGATGTAATATTATTTGTATGGCCGCACATCCGGGATGAGGTTGTAGCCGCCATTGTATAATTTCTTTTTACTATTTTTGCTCCTAGGATAGACCCAAGGTGGGGTGCACAAACTACCGGGTATCTCGAAGTGCCGAGTGGCCTACTCACGTTGTTGAGGGAGGTTGCTTCACTTTGGGTACTTGGCGGGTAGTTTGCCGCACCCATAGGGATCTAGGGTGGGGTATTGGCTATTCATCGCGACCGTGGAATCCGCTTTTCGTTACAGGCTCAAACGGAACACGGATTCCTAGTATATCCAATGTGTTCATCTGTGATCTGGAATGGCTATCATTGCATCTGAAGAATGTATATATCTATATATGATATCTATTTAGGCGTTGCTTATGTTTTGCATCCGCACTAGTCCAGCCCCCGCTCTGTCGTTAGTTAAGTAACCTAACGGGTGATGACAGGGCCCCGTGGCGAATGCGGATGGCATAAGCGTACGTCATATTTTATTTGTTTTCTGCAATGGTAGTATTAAATGATGGGACGCATTAAATTAATGCAAGAAAATAAACCAAGTAAAGTCGTTGGAACACTTTCAAAACCACTCGGTTCGTTTCAAAAACCAACTTTTAAACGCGGAGCTTGAACCACTTCTTTTAAAAGCTATCTTGTTCCATCGATTATATCAAGTTCACTACGTTCACGGTTTCGCCAAAACCATTCGTAGCCCTCCGTCATTTCATATGGATAGTCAATAGTATTCAAGCTGTGTTTGTTGGCCAAAGTCAAGGCACAGTGTTTGGTAGCTATTGGATATTCATATACAGCATAGATAGATACGTTGGTTTGGGACAATCGTACTGCCTTGTTGGCCAAAGTCAAGGGTAGGTACGGGTGGGTTCAAATTAACCTGGAGAATGACGGGTAGAACTTGATATATGACTTATGATTTGTTGGCCAAAGTCAAGGTCATAAGAGCATGGGGCAAAAATCCACATCGGGAGTTTCTAAAGAAACTGAAACTTGCTAGTGCTGCATACCATTTGGAGTGTGATGATTCTGGTAGGATTCCTTCAGTTTTGTCGCACGATGATATTTGGATCCCGATTCTACTGTGAGTATATGCTACTCCTCGGGAAATTTCTCACTTAACGATCAATGCTATAAACCAAGTAGGTGTCTAGAAAGGTGTTAGCGGGGATACGCCCCCATGGAAAAGAGGTTACTTAATTAAGGAACTTCGCGAAAGCGTTGGAAAACCTCCCTCGAAGTACCAACACTGGCCTGGCTGAACGGTTAAGCAAGTATTGTATGGTGAGATTGATCCCGACTAATTCTTCCTTTTTGGTTTGAGGAGGGATTCGAGAGACAGTGGGAGCCATCCTGTTTAGACAAAATAAAAACCACTGTAAACTTGCAAGAGCATCATGCTGAGTGTTTTCTTCTCTCTCTCTTAATTGCAGCGACCCAGTGACCAAACATAGGTTACATCTAGATAATAAAATGACTGAATCTGACTGTTATGACTGGCAAAGGTCTGTCCAGATGTACATTGCCCATGACAAGCTGGGACACCTCTTAACTAATCAAACCCCTGCCGTCTCAGGACCAGTTTCCCCTGTCACAGATAGTGATATCCGTTAGACATCGGAAAAAGACTGTGCGAAAGCCAAGTGTCTCGTGTTAGCCTCAATTGATGGTGCATACCAGGGGCAGCACGAGATGATGGACTTAGTTTCTATCTTCCTCCATAACAAAGATTTATATGGAGAGCAATCTCGTATCGCAAGATATGAGACCTCGAACGAATTGCTTCAAGCGAGGTTGGCTATCGGGTCATCTGTAGGGGGCAACGTCCTTACAGAGACCAGCTATTTTGAGCTCACGGACCTGAAGACCACGTTGAAGAACGGGTCAAATACTGACCTGATTCTACAGTCTCTGCCCTCTGCTTATACCCTGAAGGAAACCAGGGAAGTAGAAGGAAAGGGAAGGGCAAAAGTTTCGGGACTGGATGTATTAAAAGAGGGGCGTTCCTATTGTTACAGGAATGAACATTGGCAGAAGGATTGCAAGGCTAGCAAAGCCAGTAGCCAGGATTCGAAGCAAGTTGTGGCTTCGGCTTTGGGTGTGTTTGTAATAGAGAACTGTATGTCAGTAAACCCTACTTCCTGGGTATTGGATACCGGATCAGGATCTCACATCTGTAATTCATTACAAACTTTGAGAAACCATAGGGTTATCAGGATAGGTGATATGACTCTCAGGGTTGCGAACGGAATGAGCATGAACGCTGAATCCATAGGGGAATATCATCTTGGACTGGCAACTGGGCAGATATTGATTCTGCATAACTGTTTGTATGTACCAGGTGCTACTTGTAATATCATATCTGTATCCTTACTTTCTAAGGAAGGATATGATTTTACTTTTGTAAGCGATGTGGTCCACATCCACCTAAATCAAGTTCTGATTGGGTCAGGTACATTAAAAAATGGAATATACGTATTGAATCAATCTCAGATTTTCAGTGTCCAGAACACACTTAAAAGAAAGTCTCCAGAAATAAATCATGCTTTCTTATGGCATTGTAGACTGGGTCACATCAATGAGAGAAGGTTGACTAAGTTACATACAGAAGGATATTTGGATCCATTCGAATATCATTCGTATGCAACTTGTCAATCCTGTCTCAAAGGAAAGATGACAAAGACTCTGTTCACTGGACACGGAGTAAGAGCGAGCGAGCTCTTGGGACTCATATACAGTGATGTGTGCGGTCCAATGTCTACACATGCGCGAAGCGATTATTCTTACTTCATTACTTTTACAGATGACTTTTCACGGTACAGATATGTCTTCTTAATGAAACATAAATCCGAAGCCTTCGGAAAGTTCCAGGAATACAAGAATGAAGTAGAAAAACAAACAGGCAAAAGTATCAAGACACTGAGATCTGATCGAGGTGGTGAATACTTGAGTACCGAGTTCCTGGATTACCTAAAAGAGAATGGAATTCTCTCTCAGCTTACTCCTTCATACACTCCACACATAACGGTGTATCGGAGAGACGGAACCGAACCCTATTGGATATGGTGCGTTCCATGATGAGTAACGCTGAGTTGCCGCGATCATTCTGGGGATATGCACTAGAATCAGCTGCATACCTTTTGAACCGAGTTCCAACAAAGACTGTGCCTACCACACCATATCAGATGTGGTGTGGGAAGAAACCCTATCTTAAGCATATTAAGACATGGGGATGTCCATCTTTTGTCAAAAAGTAGCATGCGGACAAGCTCGAGGCACGCTCAGTACAGTGCAAGTTTGTGGGATATCCAAAGGACTCCAAGGGATATTTCTTCTATTGCGAAGAGGAACACAAGGTATTTGTTTCTCGTCATGCCTACTTCTTGGAAACTGAATTTTTGGAAAATCAGATAAGTGGGAGCGCAATAGAACTGGAAGAAATTCCAGAACCACAAGCTATTAATAAATGCTTAGTAGAACCAGAGGGTTTGAAAGAACAGGACATTCCTACGCCGCTCCGCAGGAGTAGTATGCAGTCTCATCCGCCCGAGAGATACTACGGTTTTCTCATAGACGGGGATAGAGAGGATTGCACTATTGATTATGGTGAGCCTACTAGCTTCCAGCAAGCCATTCAGGGTGGTGACTCAGTAAAATGGCTAGATGCAATGCTGACCGAGATGGAGTCCATGTACACCAACAAAGTTTGGACTTTGGACTTTGCTCCAGAAGGGATAAAACCCGTAGGCTGCAAATGGATCTTCAGAAAGAAGATTGGTGTAGATGGGCAGGTTGAAACCTATAAAGCTAGACTTGTTGAAAAGGGTTTTCGTCAAAGACCTGATTTGGACTACGACGAGACCTTTTCACCAGTGGCTATGCTCAAATCCATTCGGATCCTTTTTGCCATTGCTGCCTTCCACGATTATGAGATCTGGCAGATGGACGTAAAGACGGCCTTTCAAAATGGAAATTTGGAAGAGTGCGTCTATATGGATCAACCGGAGGGATTCATTCAGAGTGGGAGCAGCGGTAAAGTGTGCAACTTGCTCAAGTCCATTTATGGACTCAAGCAGGCATCGCGGAGTTGGAACATCTACTTTGATGATACTGTCAAAGAATTCGACTTTATCAAAAACCCAGATGAACCATGCATTTACAGTAAGATTGTAGGGAGAACTGTGGTATTCCTCGTCTTGTACGTGGATGACATTCTCCTAATAGGAAATGATATTCCTATGCTACAGTCAGTCAAAGGATTCTTGCCACAGAGGTTCTCCATGAAGGACCTGGGCGATGCCAACTACATTCTGGGGATCCAGATCTATCGTGATAGATCTAAGAGGATGTTGGGACTTTCACAGTCCAGGTACATCGACACCATACTGAAACGATTTAGTATGGAAGATTCCAGGAACGGTAATCTACCGGCTTGTCACGGAATCACCCTCTCCAAAGAGATGTCTCCCAAGACTGATTTGGAAAGGGCTCGCAAGTCATCCATACCCTACGCATCTGCGGTAGGCTCTATAATGTATACGATGTTATGTACCAGACCAGATGTAGCATACGCATTGAGCGTTGTAAGCCGGTATCAGTCAGACCCAGGGGAGAAACACTGGATAGCGGTAAAGAACATTCTCAAGTACCTGAGAAGGACTAAGGAGATGTTCTTGGTGTATGGCGGAAAAAACCTCCAGATCGAGGCATTTACTGACTCCAGCTTCCAGAGTGACAAGGATGATTCCAAGTCCATGTCGGGTTGTGTCTTTACCCTCAATGGAGGGGCGGTGTGTTGGAAGAGTTCCAAACAGGAAACCATTGCTGACTCGACGATGGAAGCGGAATATATCGCTGCTTCTGATGCCGCAAAAGAAGCCGTCTGGATGAGGAAGTTCTTAAAAGAACTTCAGGTGGTTCTGTCCATTGTTGATCCAATACCTCTGTATTGTGACAACAACCGGGGCTATAACTTTAGCGAAGGAACCCAGGTCCCATCAGAAGTCCTGACACATCTTATGGCGGTATCACCTGATCAGGGAGATCGTGGATCGCCAAGAGATCGAGGTTCCGAGGGTTGCTTCAGAAGATAACACTGCAGATCCACTCACAAAGGCCTTACCCCAGACTCTGTTCGAGCGGCTGATCGAGATGATAGGTCTTCGATATGCCAGTACATGGCCTTAGTGTAACTGGAAGATTGTTAGTGTATATGCCCTAGAGGCCATTACTGTATCATACTAGTTTGTATATTACTTGATGGAAGCTTGGGATATTCAAAGTTGTATAGACAATCTTGCTCGAAATGGTAGTATGCTACTTGGTTTGTCTCTGCTTTAATGTGTACATGTGTTTCTTTTAGCATATCACCTATACACATTAGTGGAGCCCTTAGGATCTTTGCTTGATTACCAGCGTTGTGATGGCAGTCACACTAGTGGGGGCTGGGTAATCTACAAGCACATCCTTATATACAGGTCCCTAGTCGTGGGATTATCGAGACGTGGCATCGATACTCCGGAGTAGACTAGCGTATGCGCTTCTCATCCCAGCAGGGGAGACGGTCTGTCCCATAGCCGTCAGTACGTCGTACTTGAGATAGTATGCGGGTGCTCGTTAGGTTACGAGTACACTGGACAGGACTCGTCGGGAACTGTTGGTTGGTATTATACCTATCGTGAGTTATCAGTTCCCAGGTGACAAGAGTACAGCTTAGTCCGCTGACTTGACACTGTCACTTCGCCTCGAGTGTGTTCCTACTGTACTTTGATTACTACCCTACCACGGCTCAAAGGAGTCGTGCAAACATGTAGTAGTTGGGTGCAGTCCCGAAGCACTTGGAGGCAGTGACGGTTAGACAGGATTCGCCTCTCCCGATATTGGGGGTTGATATCGCGCTGTGTCTAGGAGAGCCATTAAACAAAGACCCTGGCCAGGGCAAGCGAGATATACTGGTAGGTTTCCAGTGTTATCTCAGGGTGTTCTGGGCTATACTCCGACATGACTTGTACCGCTATTAGAGGATTGACGTTTACCACCCCCCTAGGCCCGCCATGCGATATTTTCAGACGAACAGACCAGACTGTATGGAGATTGTCACATATAGGCTAAGTAGGAGTTCGGATAGGTTCACCTCATTAGTCTTCTTATCGGCATCTACCTGGGGACCGTTACGTACAGCTAGTGCCGCTTGCGTTCTGTGGTTAAACCCAGTGCCAGCGTTGTGTCGAGTCTTTAGAGTCCCACACAGAGGGTTATTCTCCTTTGGGCAAAACAGAGTAGTGGTCGCATAGTTTTGCGATGGGGTTCGTTCTCATCCGCGCACTTGTGCACGTTTGGTGTCCGGACAGTTATTACTAGCAGGCTTTGGTTTAAGCCAGATCCTAGTATATGTTTTGGGATTGGTTTTATCTCATTGTATTCGTTTTCCTCGGAACGTGAATGCGGGTGTGTATGCATAGTTGACTGAGGCAGAGGCAGAGGATTCTCATTAGGGTTGATGACGGTTGTCTCTTTCCAAACCCTAATGAATATGTGAAATATAATTAATAGTGTTAATTAAAAGGAAATTGAGTTATGGTTAGGGTTGTTGACCTTTTGACCAAGGTTGACTTGTTGACCAAAGTTGAAATGTTGACCATAATCATTTCACACAAAAGATGCTCTTTGATCTTTGCAAAAATCATTAAATGTGAAATGATAATGGTCTTATCAAAACAACCATCACCTTTTTCTTTTTGATTAATATTGTTAATTAATAATTCACATATATGTGATATGGTTGCAAAAATTCTCTCATTCTCACTTGCATCTTCTCTCTCATCCATTGCTCTCCCTCTTCCTCTAGCTGAAGGCAAAATCCCTCTCATGAGTTGAGAACCATTTTCCATGGAGATAATACACCAAAACTCATCTCTACTCATCCTAAGGTTGAAGGTTTAGCAAACGTAATACTTTAGTTACCTCAAGTTCGAGAAAGGAGCTCAAGGTAGAGGCCCTCGGGTGGATCTTTCTTCGGCAAGAGAAGGCGACGAGGAGAACCATTCAACCCACTCCAAGAAGAAGAAGAGAAGGAGTTCAAGACTAGGTATAACCCTCTAACTGAGAAGGTAAAGCTTGTAGTTAGTTGCTAGTGTGTTGTTTAGCAAAGATCCAGTTTCTAGTCCATGTTACCATAACCCCCTAAAAATCGTTTTTCTACGTTTCCGCAACCCCAAAAGAATAGGAGAGGTAACGTGGACTTACAGGGACTTTACCCAAAAGCCACCGTTTTTCACGTTCTTTTGAACGTGGTAAGGTGGAAATCAAAGCACAGTGGGAATCACACAAGACTCTATGACGATCTCGGGTCTACAGACTAATCTGTACCAGTGTCACCAGAGAACTGCTATCTGACGATAGGTCTAATACCAGCTTGGAGTTCTCGGCGAGTCCGTTCAGTGTGCCCAGTCTCCACTGAGCACCCGTATACCATCTTTGATGTCAAACACCAATGGATGTGGGATCATCCATCGCCCATCATATGGGTCAAGAGGCGTATACGCTAGTCTACTCTGGAGTATCGATGCCCTGTCTCGATACACCCTCGACTAGGAACTATTATAGGATATACTTATAGGCTACCCTGGCCCCACTAGTATGATCTCCAACATAGTCCTAGTAGTCAAGTACACATCCTAAGGGCTTTATTAATATATGAGAGCAAGACAATATCACAATAAAAGTCTACATGTTAAGACAAAGAGCAACCAGATAGCATACTATCATGTCGAGCAAGAAAGTCCTCTCTATATATATCCAAGCATCTACTATAATATACATCATATGTACAATAATGGCTTCTAGGGCATATACAAAACTAACACCCCTAGACTTGATATGCGATATTCTTAGACGAACAGACTGGACTGTACGGATATTATCACTGTCAGGCTCTTTAGGGGTTTGGATGAGTTTGCTTGTCAGCCTTCCTTTCGATCAATACCTGGGTAGCTGTTACGTACAGCTAGTGCCGCTAACGTACTTGTGGTTAGACCCACTGTTGGGTTACGTCAGCGCCCCGACCATCAAACCGTAGCCAATTGCGGAACAAAATTTTTCTAAACTGGCGCTATCATGACCCGATGCCCGGATCAACCCTAAACCCTATACTAGCAATTAATATAAAGAGTTAGGAATGGTTATACCGAGTAGATCCATGTCCTTCGGTCTTCAACCTTCATCCCAAGCTCTTAGTGGTTCCTTGATCTAATTTGGTTGCCGGTCTTCCTCCATCTACAATGATCCTCCTGAGAGAAACGGCGCAAGCTTCAACCTCGCCAAGCGAGGTAACCGATGCTCTAAGGTTGCTAGCAATGGAGAGTGGAGGTGTAGCAATGTGTCACTATAATTTTCTCTCATCATTCATGCTCAAAGGAGCAACCATAGAAGATGAAGAAGGAGGTGAGGAAACATGTGGCATGAGCAACTAAAGAAAAATGGCTAAGTCTCCAAGTGAGAGTAGAAAGAGCAAGTGAAGAAAAGAAAACTGAGCAAAGCTTGTAGAGATGATGGCGGCCCCCCTTTTGCAATCATGCAACTAAAATATCTCAACACATTTTTCCAATAAACAAAGTCATGCCATACCTTTCTACATGCCTTGTATTGTTCATGCCACCTCACCCCCTCCGCCTCATTTTCCAAAATGATTTTCCAAAAAGAAAAATCAATTAATGAGGTGTTATATCTTCTAGAAACTATTCCGTAAAAATACAGAATGCATCCCGGTATATGTATCGAAATTCATATACGCGTATTTGTACAAAAATACGAATAGCCAAGAGAGAAAATGAATAGTGAACAATAATACTAGAATACATATATATAAATACATATCTAAATTATTAAATCAAAACCTGATTTAATAATCCGGCTTAATCCTAAGCCGCTAGTATTATCAACCGTCCGATTAAAGTCTGTGCAGCCTGTACACATATTTAATCGGACACATGTATGTACCAATATATGTCATCTACACCATATCTCCTGAACCGTGAAAACTCTCTATATGGGACTCTAAAGACTCGTCAATACGCTGGCAGTGGGTTTAACCACAAGCACGTCAGTGGCACTAGCTGTACGTAACGGCTAACCAGGTACTGAGCGAAAGGAAGGCCGACAAGAAAACTTATCCAAACCCCTAATGAGCCTGACAGTGACAATATCCGTACAGTCCGGTCTGTTCGTCTAAGAGTATCGCATATCGAGTTTAGGGGGGTGGATAATGTCAGACCCCTAATAACGCGATAATTCGTGTCGGCATGAAACCCATCACCACCTGAGAAACTATCGATCCTGGATCGGTAATTCTCATCTACCCCGGTCGAGAATTTTTGGTGATGGCCACCCATGCACAACGTGACATCAACCCCCAATACCGGGAGAGGCGAATCCTCGACGATCCGCTCACTGCCTCCATGTGGCTCGGGACTGTACCCAACTAAAACCTGTTTGCACGACTCCTTTGAGCCGTGGTAGGGTAGTAATCAAAGCACAGTGGGAACTCACACGAGATAAATAACGATCTCAAGTCGACAGACTAACCTGTACACATGTCACCAGGGAACTTCTATCTAACAATAGGTATAATACCAACTAGCAGGTTCCCGGCGAGTCCGTCCAGTGTAATCATAATCCAATGAGCACCTGTATACTATCTTAGGTGAACAAACTAACACCAATGGCTTGTGAGACCTGGCCACGGCCCCTCGTCGGGGTCTCAATCAGTATACACTAGTCTACACTGGAGTATCGATGCCTAGTCTTGAAACTCCCACGACTAGTACATTTAAGGATTTGCTTATAGACCCCCAGCTCCCACATATATGATCGCCATCATAATGTTGGTAGTCAAGCAAGAATCCTATGGGCTCTATCAACATGTAATAGTGATGATAAAGACAAACCAAATAGCATACTATCATCTCGAGTAAGACTGTTCTACCGGTAGAGGTCCTCCCTCAATCATCATAATCACCTGCCTACGACTATGATAATTGACTTGAGGGCACTATAGCCAACAACCTCCCACTTGCACTTAAGGAAATTATTTTGGTGTCGCATACTCACAGCCCGTATGATACCGAACACCCAACTTCTCTACTAATCAGTTTCGCAAAGCCCGTTTGCGAAATTATTGTGTTCGAGAAATAGCCTCAGTGAGTGGATCCGCTCCAGTGTTTCTTTCTATATCTCTCTATATCTCAACTTCGCGGAGAAAGCTATCTCCTGAAATGAGCAATACCTGTCTTAGAATATGTCTGGATATTTGACGGGACCCAGTTCACAAATGAACTCCAAATCCAGCAAACTTCTTAGACTGTATCATCCACAGAATTTAATCAGAATTTGTGCCATGCCTTCCACAGTATCCGCTTAGACCACATGTCCAACAAACTGTCTCTCAAAAGAGGGAAAACAATAACTCTGACAGCTACTCTAGGATTGGATTAATATATGTTATGAAATAAGTCTAACAACATTCAGTTCGTGCCTTTGTACCAACGGTCCAGCCATAGAAGGGTCAAGCCAACGCCTCACATGTGGTACGCCGTACTGCCCCAAACCCGAAGGTTCAAAGGGCAATTCAAGACGGTCACATAATCGAGTTAAGGTTTGTTGTCTTCTAGAGGGTCCATCGCGTTACTTGCACTACTTAGAATGTCGTTAAACTACGGAAAAATCCAACACTTGGAAATTTCCCGACAGGGGAAAAATTGGGTATTTATATCCGGTCGAACTTTTTAACATATTCTAAAATTATCCGGAAAAGCACACAGACAGAATTAGACAATCCGATCGATACACCGAGTCCCCAATACAACCCAGAAAATACAACTCTTGAAAAATTATTAAAAATTCCCAGGAAAACCACTACTGGAAACTAATAATTACTGTGCAAAATCCATTAAACAAAGAGACATTACGGCCGCGGAACCGCCGCATAAGCCATGCTTATGCGGCGGAACCGCGGTGGTTTGATGGATTCAGGAGCTCGAATTTCATAGTAACTCATAGATATTCCTTCTGATTTTTCTGCATATTTTTAATATCGAAAAATCCACATTTTACAAAATTGTCCAGAGAGCAAAATACGATTAGGGTTTCGGTTCAATCGGATTTCTAATTCCGTCTACGCATCGCCTAAGGCTCTAGCTTGTCTCTGATACCACGGTAGGGATCCTAGGCACACTAATGAAGTCTCACAAGGCATCAAACATGGCTAATTCAAATTTTACATGTGCCTACAAACCCTAATACGGATCGTTAACTAGATTTATAGGCTATGCGATGCAAGTAAACAACTTTAACAAAAAGGAAAGAAGCTACAACCTTTGTAGATCCGGTCCTCCACCTCCTAGGCTCCGTGATGACGTCCCTCCGCTGTCCAAATTGAATCCATGACTCTAGCATCGGCTTCATCGGAGAAAAGGGCGGACTTGGTCGTCGGTTCGATGCCGAAGATGATCTACGTCGAGGCATCACAAGATCAAGCTCCAACTTCACCAAGCCATAAAAACTTGTGAAGGAAACACCCTATACTACTTGGAAAGAGGTAGAGGATGAAGAAATAGGAGGTGGGTTCACTTTAGAATTGGATTTCTCACTTGATTTCTCAAGTTGCCATTAGTGTAGAAAGCTTTTCTTTTTCTTGCTCATGAAGAAGAAGAAGAAAAAGATATGATAAGTGTTAAATAAATTAGATAAATAAATCAATACTTATCATTTACTAACCCTTGGTTAAGTGCAGAGAATGTACTATGGTTAGTTCATATGGTTAGGGTTAAGCATGAGACAAGAATGGTGACTTAGTCAAAGTTTCATGAATGTTCAACTAAAAACAAATAAAGCCACCATTCATCTTTCTCTTTTCAAAAAAGAATAAGATAAATAAATAGATAAATAAGTAAATGAAAAAACAAAACCCTAACCATTAGTTTAACCATGGTTTAATTCTTTACACTTAACCAAATAAGCATGTATCATCAAACATGATACAATCATGTGCATAAAAGTATATCACATATACAACTTGCACAATACAAGTGAGAAAATCCATTTAAAGTGAACCAATACTAGTTAATGCAAAGTAATATATCAAATATATAATTATACATTAAATCATTAAATCAACACTTGATTCAACGATCCGGTTATGTCGCATATAACCGGCTAGTATCCAATGTATCGGCTTATCGAGTCAATCCTTGATTCGATAACTAGGTTATATCGCATACAACCATTCGACACATTCATCGCGAGAATGAAATACGGTATCACATACACGCATTATTCTCGGTCCCGTACATATCTCATATGCGCTCCTATTTCGTTTCGCTTGAGCCAGGAAACCTCTGTGTAGGACTCTAAAGACTCGTCAATACGCCGGCAGCAGGTGATGATCATATCAAACACCCACAAGTCGCAAGCGGTCTGCTAAACGTAACGGCCACCCGGGTATTGAGCGATCAGAAGATCGATGAGCAAGCCCGCTTACACTCCTGTGAATCCAACCAGTAACACTTACCGTACAGTCCGGTCTGTTCGTCTGATATGCCGCATATCTCGCCTAGGGGTGGTAAACGTCAGACCCCAGTAGCTCGATAAGTCATGCCGACGTAGGGTCCATAACATTCGTGAAACTACTGATAACTCTTACCAGTATATCACTGCAACCCTATCCAGGGATTTCCTGTTATGGCCAGTCGTGCATAGCGCAACATCAACCCCCAATACCGGGAGAGACGAATCCCCTCCTATCGCTCATTGCCTCCATGTGAATCGGGACTGTACCCAAAAACCACCTGTTTGCACGACTCAGTAGAGCCGTGGTAGGGTAGAAATCAAAGCACAGTGGGAGACACACAAGACTCTATGACGATCTCGGGTCAACAGACTAAGCTGTACTAGTGTCACCAGAGAACTGCCATCTGACGTGAGGTAAAATACCATCTGGGAGTTCTCGGCGAGTCCGTTCAGTGTACCCAGTCTCCACTGAGCACCCGCATACCATCTCCGATGTCAAACACCAATGGATATAGGATCATCCATCGCCCATCACATGGGTCGAGAAGATATACGCTAGTCTACTCTGGAATATCGATGCCCCGTCTCGATATTCCCACGACTAGGAACATTTAAGGATGTACTCATGGGCTACCCAGGCCACACTAGTATGATCTGCATCATAGTCCTGGAAGTCGAGTACACATCCTAAGGGCTTTATCAACATGTAATCAGAGAGACAGGAAGTATACATGTTAAGATAAAGAGCAACCAGATAGCGTACTATCATGTCGAGCAAGAAAGTCCTACCTATATATGTCCCAGCATCCATTACAATATACATCCAATGTACAGTAATGGCCTCTAGGGCATACATATAACTAACAATCTCCCACTTGCACTAGGGCCATCTGTAGCAGTGGTTGCAGTATCACATACTCAACCATCCTGTAAAAGTCTCTCTTTGGGAAAAGGCCTTCGTGAGTGGATCCGCCGTGTTGTCCTCTGAGTCTACTCTCCTAACCTCGATCATCCTGGAGATCAACTATCTCCATGATCAGGTGATGCTGCCTCAGAATATGTCTGTGTCACTGATGGGACCAGGGTTCCATGGCCAAAGCCACACTTCCATTGTCATACAATGGCAGGAACCTAGTTCATCTTATAAACCATTATACACCCAAACTTCCACTTTGGTAGTATCTTTAATAGCGATGTTACCAGCCTTTATCGTCTAGTTTGCCACGGTATCTAGCTTGGAACTCTTCCAACATACCATCCCTTTACTGAGGGTAAAGACAATGCCTGTGACTGACATTCAGTCGTCTTTATCACCCTGGAACCCTTCCAGTGATTCTCCCCAGGATCGATTGATACCATCTCACTACATCTAGTGAGAATCCTAGCATCCAATTACATCTATCTCATAGATGAAAACTTAGGATTTTTAGGAGGTATCACTTTGATCCTATATGGAGAATCCATGTGATAAGAGGAGATCGACCGATCGTAGTATAGGAAACTCTTTTCCTATCAAGAGTATATTGTCCACGTACAATACGAGGATGACCACCTTACTCTCTACTACCGTTTTGTATATACAAGGTTCATCTACCATTTTGATGATGTCAAACTGTTTGACTAACTCATCAAAACAGATGTTCCAACTCTGCGATGCCTGCTTCATCACATAAAACATCTTGCACATGTTTCCGCTGCTCCCACTGTTTACGTGGCCCTCTGGCTGTGTTCTTATAGACATTTTCTTCTAAATCATTATTTAGAAAATTAGTCATGGCACCCAACCACCAGATATCGCAGTTATGGTATGTAGCAGTGGCAAGTAGGATCTGGATGGACTTAAGCATAGTCCCTGGAAAAGGTTTCATCATTATCCGTGCCTGGTCGATGACGAAAACCTTTAACAAGTCTAGCTTTGAAAGTCTCAACTTTTCCATCTACACCAAGTAATCTTCTCAAGATATACTTGCTCCTGATGGGGATTTAACCCTTCAGATATCGCAATCAAAGTCCATACTTTGTTGGTGTATATGGATTCCATCTCAGATCGCTAAGCATCCAGCCATTCTTACAGAGTCCCTACTCTTGATGGCCTGCTCGAATCTAGTTGGGTCATCATCTCATGATGCAATCCTTGCTCCCACTGTCATCGAGAAACCGAGGTATCTCTCAGGCAGATGAGGAATCCTACCAGATCGGCGGAGAGGCTGAGGTTCGTCGGAAACTATTGAATCCTTTGGTTCTGTCAAATCATTAGCAGTTTTGTACAGCTGGAACCTTTCCAGTTCTATAGAACTGATCTTGCCTCGATCTTGTCCGGATTTTGCTTTTGAAATAGGCCGGACAATCCCAAATCTTAACTTACTTAAGAGATAGGCTCTTCCCATACCATATCTCATATGGAATGGTAGGCAGTGATCTGATTCGAACCTAATTCAATAGGTACGCAGCTTCTCAAGTGCATAACCCCAAAAGGAAATAGGTAACTCAGTAATACTCATCATAGAGCACACCATATCTAATATTGTGCGATTGCTCCGCCCTGATACACCGTTGTGCTGTGGTGTATTCAGAGGAGTAATACGGAGAGAGAATCTCATTTTCTTTTAGAATAGTCCAGGAATGCCATGCACAAGTATTCTCCTCCCTGATCTTATCATAGGACATAATACTTATACCCGGTTGTTGGTTCTCTACTTCTAACTTATATTCTGTGAATATCTCAAAAGGTTCGGACTTGTGTTTCAACAGGAACATATGTCAGAATCTTGAGAGATCATCAGAGAACGTAATGAAGTATAAAGAACCAGTCCTGGCATGTATAGACAGGAGACCTAACATACATCATAATGTATCAGTCCCAAGAGTTTACTAACTCTTTCTCTGTTTCCAACAAACAGAGCTATGGTCATTTTATCTTTGTGACATGACTGGCAAGTTTCACAAGATGTAAATTCAAACTGATTTAAATATGCATCTAAAATGTAACTTCATCCAATCGGGTCGCATTGATATGACCTAGTCTACAATGCCTCAAGAATGATTCGTTCATTTATGAACACTTCCTCTTGTGTGTGCTCTGAATACTAAGAACTGTAGTTTGATTTAGAACGTTAATGCTTTTAGATAACGCGCCTAAACCGATCAACTTTTGATATAGGAAATGTTCAAAACATTATCCAACAATATAAAATTTTATCATTTCTTTACTAATAAAGAGACTGATATGATTTTGTATATCAGGTTCGGTATCTAATAGCATTTATTCAGAATCAATGTATTGGTAATACAGGGTGACAGTGACCAACAGACTTGGCTGCAACACTTGCCCCGTTTTCTGTCTCATGAAACTTATCACCCTTTCTCAGTTTTTCTACCCTTTTGTAGCCCTATGTAACAGTTTACTTATCTGGGATCCTGATCCGGTATCGTATACCCAGGATGCAGAGGATACTGAGAAACAGTTCTTTATAATGAACACACCCGAAGGAGGTGCATCATAAGCACTTTCTTCGTTTGGGCGGCATAGGAATTCTGGTATTCCCCTTATTTCCTGCTCTGTCTTATAACAATTATAAGTTGGAGCGGGACCAACGTTCCTCAGCTCAGTATAACAAGCGGGTTCGGTCAATACATCCATTTTATTATCTTGATTAAGGCGTGATATGGTCGCTACCAGGAGAGAGAGAGAAGAAAACACTCAGCGTGCGCTCTTGCAAGATTAGATTGGTTATATATTTTATCTAATCAGGATGGCTCCCACTGTTTTTATCAAATCTTCCTTCAAACCCTAAAAGGAAAGACTAGCCGGGATTAATTACACTCTACAAGTTCGCCAATCTTTCAGCCAGGCCAGTGTCGGTACTTTGAGGGAGGTTCCCCATGCTTTCGCACGGACCTAATTACAGTAAACCTCGTTTTCCCAGAGGCGTAACCCCGTTGACACCTTTCTAGACACCTACTTGATCGGCTAATTGTAAAGTGCAAAACTCTCCCAGGAGTAACAATTACTCGCAGTGGGTATCGGGATCCAACTATCACATAGAAGGTATGCAATCTCATTGCAAATTTCAACACTTGAAACTCCTGATAATGGTTTTTACCCTAGCACCTATGACCTTGGCTAAGGTCAACAAATCATAGGTACTAGTCAAGTTCTACCCGTCATTTCGTGATTAATTAGACCCACCCACATGACCCTTGGCTAAGGTCAACAAAGCCACATGACTGTCCTAACTAATCGCATCATATGCTGTGTAGGAAGACATCACTTAGCTACCGCACACTACGCCTCGGCTATGGTCGACAAACGTAGCACGAATACTAAGTACTCTACTTCCTAAAATGACGGAGGGTTGCGAATGGTTTTTGTGAAAACCTTTAATGCTTTGAACTTGATCTCGCTGCGGAATCAAATGGTTTTTAAATGGAATGTGTTTGAGGCTTTTCTAGTTTTGCTAAAGGGGTCACTCCCGGTGAAGGGATCGTCGGCCCTTTCCTCGTCGAATGAGGTGCGGGATATATCATATATATCACTGTGCAAAGCGGAAACTATAGAAGCGATCAAAGACAAACCGAGGGTTGTAGCATCTGCCAGTTATTGCTAAAGGAGTCGCTCCCGGTGAAGGGATCTCGGTCCTTTCCTCATCGAATAAGGTGCAGGATGTTCTATAATGAACACCGCGATGCAAAGCAAGAACTGTAGCTACCTGTTTTATTTTGGAATTCGATTCCACAACATCTTTTAGGTTTATTTTCTTTCATTAATCTCATTAATGAATATCCCATCATTTAAGTCCACCTAATCATCACAGATAAATATAACGTACGCTTATGCCATCCGCATTCACCTCGATGTCCCGTCTGCACCGTTAGGTTAGGTAACTAACGCCAGAGCGAGGCAGGGCTAGCGCGGGTGTAAAACATAAGCAACGTCTATATAATATATCATATATACTATATACAATATCTGTCACAGAACATCACATGATCACAGATAAATCACAGCAGAAGATACATATGAAATATTGGATATACTAGGACGTCCGTGTTTTCAATACGAGCCGGTATAAAACACGGATTCCACGGTCGTGATGAATAGCCAATCCCACACCCCTAGACCCCTACGAGAGCGGCAAGCAACCCTACCAATTCTAGGGTTAGGAGACCCGGACTCGACTTCTCGAGTTGGTCTCCCACTGGACCCCAGAACCCGGTTACTTGTGCTCCCCTCCTTGGGTCTA
This sequence comes from Agapanthus africanus, assembly GCA_030015575.1. Lineage (NCBI taxonomy): Eukaryota > Viridiplantae > Streptophyta > Magnoliopsida > Asparagales > Amaryllidaceae > Agapanthus > Agapanthus africanus. The sequence goes on along the minus strand of CM057344.1, from coordinate 459,718,981 downwards.
TCCTAGTGCAGAAAAGTAAATAATATACAAATGGTGACAACATCAGCAACCTGGAAGTACCCCAATAAAAGAATATTACATACAAGTTTTTACATGAATGAAAATGAAAAACACTCATCTCACATAAAAACCCCCGGCTATTCAAACACGACGATCCAATATAACATATCCAACAACACATAACATCACATGTCATCAACGTAAGTAAATATGCGCATCCCAATTGTCGTTGACATATAGCAACGAAACCGGCGATATCACATATTACACTTACGGTCACAGAAAAGAAAGTGTAAAATTAAAACAGTTGGAATCCGCAACCTCTTTAGACATCGCATGCCTAATCAAATGAAATACTTAGACATCCCATGCCTAACAATTATAAACCCCGCATTTTAGTCTCATTATCGAAAACTCTTTTCAATATCAAGTCGGGCAATTGAACAAGATTCCCGACATCCTGATCGAATGCTCGTCGCAAACTTTAGTAGGCGGCCGCACCCCTGATACCGTCGACGAAGTGCACCAAGGCGGAACACCGCTACCGCGAGCACCCTAACGGATGCTTTCGGCGACGGGGTTCTCCTACAGTCACTTGGTCGGGGCTATGGGGTGAGGCTGTCTATTAAGTTTACCCGGCGAGTATCCGCGTACGCTACGTGATTGCGACGGACTTTTGATCACATCAAAACTCCGTGGCAACCGATCAAGTGAGACTAAACTGCTATGTTTATAACATTCATTCCGTTATCTCATAACTACTTGTGAATTCCAATTATTGTATCACATTCAGGATAAATAGAAAATATTAAACTTTCCGATCGAACAATCGAACACCCAAGTTTTCCCGAAACAGCTCAACACATGAAATAAGTCTAACAACATTCAGTTCGTGCCTTAGTACCAACGGTCCAGCCGTAGAAGGGTCAAGCCAACGCCTCACATGTGGTACGCCGTACTGCCCCAAACCCGAAGGTTCAAAGGGCAGTTCAAGACGGTCACATAATCGAGTTAAGGTTTGTTGTCTTCTAGAGGGTCCATCGCGTTACTTGCACTACTTAGAACGTCGTTAAACTACGGAAAAATCCAACACTTGGAAATTTCCCGACAGGGGAAAAATTGGGTATTTATATCCGGTCGAACTTTTTAACATATTCTAAAATTATCCGGAAAAGCACACAGACAGAATTAGACAATCCGATCGATACACCGAGTCCCCAATACAACCCAGAAAATACAACTCTTGAAAAATTATTAAAAATTCCCAGGAAAACCACCACTGGAAACTAATAATTACTGTGCAAAATCCATTAAACAAAGAGAGATTACGGCCGCGGAACCGCCGCATAAGCCATGCTTATGCGGCGGAACCGCGGCGGTTTGATGGATTCAGGAGCTCGAATTTCACAGTAACTCTTAGATATTCCTTCTGATTTTTCTGCATATTTTTAATATCGAAAAATCCACATTTTACAAAATTGTCCAGAGAGCAAAATACGATTAGGGTTTCGGTTCAATCGGATTTCTAATTCCGTCTACGCATCGCCTAAGGCTCTAGCTTGTCTCTGATACCACGGTAGGGATCCTAGGCACACTAATGAAGTCTCACAAGGCATCAAATATGGCTAATTCAAATTTTACATGTGCCTACAAACCCTAATACGGATCGTTAACTAGATTTATAGGCTATGCGATGCAAGTAAACAACTTTAACAAAAAGGAAAGAAGCTACAACCTTTGTAGATCCGGTCCTCCACCTCCTAGGCTCCGTGATGACGTCCTTCCGCTGTCCAAATTGAATCCATGACTCTAGCATCGGCTTCATCGGAGAAAAGGGCGGACTTGGTCGTCGGTTCGATGCCGAAGATGATCTACGTCGAGGCATCACAAGATCAAGCTCCAACTTCACCAAGCCATAAAAACTTGTGAAGGAAACACCCTATACTACTTGGCAAGAGGTAGAGGATGAAGAAATAGGAGGTGGGTTCACTTTAGAATTGGATTTCTCACTTGATTTCTCAAGTTGCCATTAGTGTAGAAAGCTTTTCTTTTTCTTGCTCATGAAGAAGAAGAAGATTAAGATATGATAAGTGTTAAATAAATTAGATAAATAAATCAATACTTATCATTTACTAACCCTTGGTTAAGTGTAGAGAATGTACTATGGTTAGTTCATATGGTTAGGGTTAAGCATGAGACAAGAATGGTGACTTAGTCAAAGTTTCATGAATGTTCAACTAAAAACAAATAAAGCCACCATTCATCTTTCTCTTTTCAAAAAAGAATAAGATAAATAAATAGATAAATAAGTAAATGAAAAAACAAAACCCTAACCATTAGTTTAACCATGGTTTAATTCTTTACACTTAACCAAATAAGCATGTATCATCAAACATGATACAATCATGTGCACAAAAGTATATCACATATACAACTTGCACAATACAAGTGAGAAAATCCATTTAAAGTGAACCAATACTAGTTAATGCAAAGTAATATATCAAATATATAATTATACATTAAATCATTAAATCAACACTTGATTCAACGATCCGGTCATGTCGCATATAACCGGCTAGTATCCAATGTATCGACTTATCGAGTCAATCCTTGATTCGATAACTAGGTTATATCGCATACAACCATTCGACACATTCATCGCGAGAATGAAATACGGTATCACATACACGCATTATTCTCGGTCCCGCACATATCTCATATGCGCTCCTATTTCGTTTCGCTTGAGCCAGGAAACCTCTGTGTAGGACTCTAAAGACTCGTCAATACGCCAGCAGCAGGTGATGATCATATCAAACACCCACAAGCCGCAAGCGGTCTGCTAAACGTAACGGCCACCCGGGTATTGAGCGATCAGAAGATCGACGAGCAAGGCCGCTCACACTCTTGTGAATCCAACCAGTAACACTTACCGTACAGTCCGGTCTGTTCGTCTGATATGCCGCATATCTCGCCTAGGGGTGGTAAACGTCAGACCCCAGTAGCTCGATAAGTCATGCCGACGTAGGGTCCATAACATTCGTGAAACTACTGATAACTCTTACCAGTATATCACTGCAACCCTGGCCAGGGATTTCCTGTTATGGCCAGTCGTGCATAGCGCAACATCAACCCCCAATACCGGGAGAGACGAATCCCCTCCTATCGCTCATTGCCTCCATGTGAATCGGGACTGTACCCAAAAACCACCTGTTTGCACGACTCAGTAGAGCCGTGGTAGGGTGGAAATCAAAGCACTGTGGGAGACACACAAGACTCTATGACGATCTCGGGTCAACAGACTAAGCTGTACCGGTGTCACCAGAGAACTGCCATTTGACGTGAGGTATAATACCATCTGGGAGTTCTCGGCAAGTCCGTTCAGTGTACCCAGTCTCCACTGAGCACCCGCATACCATCTCCGATGTCAAACACCAATGTATATGGGATCATCCATCGCCCATCACATGGGTCGAGAAGATATACGCTAGTCTACTCTGGAATATCGATGCCCCGTCTCGATATTCCCACGACTAGGAACATTGAAGGATGTACTCATGGGCTACCCAGGCCCCACTAGTATGATCTGCATCATAGTCCTGGAAGTCGAGTACACATCCTAAGGGCTTTATCAACATGTAATCAGAGAGACAGGAAGTATACATGTTAAGATAAAGAGCAACCAGATAGCGTACTATCATGTCGAGCAAGAAAGTCCTACCTATATATGTCCCAGCATCCATTACAATATACATCCAATGTACAGTAATGGCCTCTAGGGCATACATATAACTAACAAGCGTAATACTACGTGCTCATGTCAGTGCCTCAGGTAGCAACATATCTTAAATATGAGGTATGAATGCGGTAAAATGAAAACAGAAGACATCATGAATGAGAAAACTGTTTTCTTAATATAGTGAGATTTCTGTATAAATATTTAAGTATCATCAATGAAATCATCAGAAAATCAATGTCAAGCATCGACACAAAATATATATCTCAATATCCCAATATCAATAAATCTCATATATCCACACAATATGTATGCAACATTCATGAAGGTACTCTATCAGGTACTACTAATATATGAAGCAATAAATGGCAATATGTATATGCAACAGTCATGAAAGGTACACTAGCAGGTACAACTAATACATGAAGCAATAATATGACAAATTGTATGCAACAATCATGTAAGGTACTCTATCAGGTACTACTAATACATGAATTAATGATATGACAATGTATATATGCAGCAGTCATGAAAGGTACTCTAGCAGGTACAAATAATACATGAAGCAATGCATATAAAATAAAAGTATGTTAATGCAACAGTCATGGAAGGTATTCTATCAGGTACTACTAATACATGAAGCAGTGCATAAACAATAATGCGGAGTATGGGATAAAACATGTCATTCCCACGGAATCCTGACCTCGTGGTAGGACCAAAGTCCATCAAGACAATCCAAATCCCAATTTCCTCAAATCAGCCCCCAAATTAGCTCTCACATCATGTAAGTCTCATAAATCCTGAATTTACAATATCAAGTAAATCTTATAAAATTCAATATCGAGTAAAACTCTCTCTCACACACACACACACACACACACACACACTATATCGAGCACATAGGCCCCGAGCACATAGGCCCCTCACATCGACCATATAGGCCCCTCACATCAAGCACATAGGCCCAGAGCACATAGGCCCCTCTCATCGACCATATATGCCCTTCACATTGAGCACATAGGCCCCTCTCATATCGACCATATAGGCCCCTCACATCGAGTACATAGGCCTATCTCATCGACCATATAGGCCCATACATATAATGAATAGTATATTTGCATATATCATTATGGTGATATATGATATCGGTGTGTGTGTGTGTGTGTGTGTGTGTGTGTGTGTGTATATAACAGCGTCCCATACCACTGATATATATATACGATGGGTATACATATATATCAGAGTCCCATACCACTGATATATATACGCAGGAGAAAAACAATCCAGAAAATATCATATGAAAACCATATCTCAATGCGAAATCCATGAATATAATACATATGCAACATGAAACAGTAATATGAGCATATAAGGAAAAATCGCCATTTAACTGCAACAGTATAAAATATGTCATGCGGTTGCTAAATTCTCCAAATCCATACAACATCATATAAATATGAACATGTAGCTATATCTCATATGTGTATATACCTATCACTAATGGTACAATACCATATAGGTATATGGGTAACCAGCATGTAAGTATGTCAAGGCATATGTGTAAGCATGTAGGTATGTCAAGGCATATGTGTAAGCATGTAGGTATATAGGTATGCTATATGTCATATGCACAATGGAATATGAATCAATAATGTATAACCATGCAATGCAATGCGAGCAGCAGAATAAATGGTAAATGAATAATAATGCAGCAATAAAGAAATATACATTCCTATATGCGAGTCATATATTTTTTGGTATTTGAAAGTTGCACGAATCGTGGTGTTTAGAAAATAGGGCTACGGTGTTTTTATGAAAAAGTACATCCCTTGAAAATATCCGTAGTATCCTTTGGCCTGTCTTTAAAATACTCACGATTCGTTAGTTTTTGAAATGGGTATGACTCGAGTCTAGTTTAACATCTACAAGTAAACTACAGGACTAAACGAACAGTTTAACCGAAAGGGTAAGGGAAAACCACCTAAGTCTGAGTTGATATATATATATATAATAGTCGGTGATCTCGCCTTAATAGTATCACATACGATACAATATACAATATGACATCCTCGAGTCAAGAGTGCGGATCTATCATCAATATATAGCTCGTATGTAAATCTGTCGTACGGCATCTTAAATCTGGGTACGGGTCAAATATCACATTCATCTCATTATTCATTTGGTATCCATTATCATCATATCTCATGAACTGGGGGTACTAATCTAAGTCTAGTACATACTGATACCATATATATATATATATATATATATATATATATATATATATATATATATATATGCGTGTATGAAAACACACGCCTAAAGCCCACTATAATCTCATGTCGTATCTCCTAATACGAATCAAAACATATCATCGATCTCACGGCATCAAGCCTAATCTCATCGACTCATCTCCAAATACCATCCACTATCCTCACTATCCAAGTATAGGTATACGTGTATATATATACATAGTCCTATCCTATGTGTGTGTGTGTGTATACGTATCCCCATATACGCACAAGTAACAATAATAATGCATGCAAGGGTGTGTGTGCGTGTGTGCAAACCTATTCTATGGTTCGCGACTAAGAAATCAACCACGACACCATCATCCAAATTCACAACACATATGTAAATATATAACATATCATCAACTACACTACGAACTGCGGGGGTGCTATACGCCATCCACCCGACTTCCTCCGTAGATATATATCTACTCACCTTGCTCTTCGCTTGCCGTTGCCGACGTCGCCCCATGCTTACTTGTCGTCTCGAAGTCCTTATGGGGGCACCTACACATCATAACGTATCGTGCCGCATTAAAACCCAATTCAAACTAAAACGACACGCTAAAATCCTATAGGTTAGAACCTATGGACTACGCCTTCAAAACTACCAAATAACACTCGATATAGACGTACAAACGTCAAATGATCGAGGTAAAACACAAATACTAAAATCCAGAATCCAAAATACGAAAAATATAACCCTGAATCAAAACAGCAACTTATGAAATTAGTCCCAGAATTTACCCTAGGTCAAATCAGTCAATTTTGCATATGTGGAGGGTCTAGATTACAGATACTGGAGCTATGAAACAAACACGAGCCAAAATGCCCCAGGTCAGGCCGCAAATTGTGGCCAGAAGGATTATTTCTGTGGCCATGGTGAGGGCTTAGGGGCTAGGGTTTCAGTGCGGGGTCCTAGGTTGCCTGCACACTCCTCTGTGTTTGCTAAAATATTTTCAGGTCACCCGGGTGTTAGCAGATTTCAAAATATCCTCACAGAATCCATAATTTTCAGATATCGGGTTTTCTCAGTTCATAATCCGGGGTTTATGTCTTAGGTTCAGTCCACTAAATCATCATAACAGGGGTTGTAGTCCCTAATTACACCTCAATTGCACCTTTAGAATCAATTCAAACCCTAATCCCTAACTTGGAATTTTCAAAGTTTGCTAAACTACACAATATCGATTCTAAACTTGTATGGATACTTAAGGAATCGAAATACTATTATGATGGTGCAGAAATTACCTCATTTGGCACTCATGAATGCCCTAGAGCACTAAAATGCAAACTTTCTTAGTCCAAAGTGTAGTTTGTGAGCTTGTGCATGCTTTTTGTGAAGGGAAGTATGTGTTTTGATGTTGATTTGGGGGTGAAGTGAGGTGTAGGAGGTGGTGGAGGGAGAGGGCAGCAGCCATGGAGGTGAGAGGAAGGAAAAGAGATGAAGGAAATGAAGAGGGAAGAGAATGGCTCATGGTCAATTGACCCCTCACCTCTCTCTTTCATCCCCATGCCTAATATTCTAATCCCTTTTGTTTTGTTCTCTTTTCTTTTATTTTATTTTCTCTTCTCATTTAAACACAAACCATGCATGAAAAAAATGAGAAAAAGCCATGATAAAAATGTAACAAGTGTTAAAATGATATGGTGCATGTTTTGCACAAACAAGCTTAATGTGCGATTAGCGATATTTAACCGCGATTAGCATTAAAATAGTGTATAATAAATCATAAAATTTCATAATTTTCTTAAATCCAATAAAGCACCCTCATTTCAGTAATTTTCTAAATTTTTCCCAATTTATCGGTATTTAATTATACCGCCTTATTAAAATATTCAATATAACATTATTTAATTATATAAATTCCCAAAAATAATATTTTATTTTTCTGAAATGTTACAAGACCATAGGTTTTAACCTATGTGGGTTTCGTGTGCCGTTTTAGTTTCCGTATGCAATTCTTGTTTACAATGCTATGTGTTTATATGCAGGCATCTTCACGTGGACTTCGAATAACAAGGAAGAACATGACGACATCGATTTCGGCAAGCAAAGATCAAGGTAAGTAGATTTATATCTACGGGGGAAGTCGGGTGGATGGCGTATAGCACCCCTGCAAATTATAAATGGAAACCGATATATAGAATGTTGCGCCACGGAAGCGCCCCGGCCTCGTACTCGAGGCCAAAATGCGGAATAAAAATTTTCCTTACTCGGAAACCGGCGCTACCGCGGACAATGAAAAACCCGGATCGTAACCATTAACCTAATGCTAGCAATCAAGAGATAGGGTGAGAAGTATACCGAGTGATCCGAGTCCTCCGGTCTTCTCGTCATCGTCCCGATCTCCCGCGGATAGTGTAGTCTCCATATCGTCGCCTCCTCGCCGGAAAGGGCACCACAACGCCTGCGTCTTTTACGGGCTCCCGCCTCAATACCGAGGCAACTCGGGCATGAAGCCGGCAACTCGACATGCCCAAGATATGCTGTAGAATGTGTAGTGTAGTGTCTCACTTGGGTTTTGGTTGCCTTGATGGAAGAAATGAGATAAGAAAAATGGTGCTTGCATTTTTCTAGCATGAATGAGATCAAGAAGATGAAACTCTCAAGAATGAAGAACTCTCTCCTTCTTCTTCTCTCTTTCTTTTTCTTCTTCTCTCTTTTCTAATGAAAAAACTTATCATCCAAATGAGAATGGTGGAGGAGGTAATATGAAGCATGAAGGGAGGTGAGTGTAGGGTAAAGCAAGTGGTGACCACATCAAGACATAATCATCATCAAACTTACATCAAACTTCATCTCATATCAAATCTTCATAAAGCAAGACAAGATGATAGAAAAGAATGGAATAAAAAGATGCTATCATAATTAATCATCTTACAAATAAAACCTCCACCAAAAGTAATTTGCAAAACTGCAAATTACCCCCTCCATCAGAAAAGTCCGGCCGGGAAAGAACAAAGGAAAACCGGCCGGAACGGAATACAAACTGGCAACTCCAGAAAACTGGTCCCGTAATAAATTACAGGAAAACCCCGATACTGTGCATACACACCCGCATCTGTATTCCGACCGGATACAAATGCAATGAGACAAAATCTACACTGTACTAGACTAGGACCGGCTTAAGCCAAAGCCGGCTAGTAAAAACCGTTCGATCCTGATCCGTGCAATACCGCACGTATCAGATCAAACCCTGCCATATAACTATACGGCCACTAGTACAAAACTGTCCGATCCTGATCCGTGCAATACCGCACGTATCTGATCGGACCCTGCCATATCTCCATACGGCCTCTACAGCGTTTCGCCCGAAAGCTTGATTAACTGTAAGTGTGGTGGACTCTAAAGACTCGTCAATACTATGGCTGTGGATTTAACCACTGGCACGTCAGAGGTATAAGCCAATACGTGACGGGCCACCAGCTATTGACCAAAAGGGACGTCGATGAGGAAGCTCACCCCGACACCCAACTGAGCCTGTCAGTGACAATATCCGTACAGTCCGGTCCGTTCGTCTATGAGTATCGCATGGCGGGCCTAGGGGGTTGGTAAAAGTCAGACCCCCAAAAGCGGTACAAGTCGTGTCGGAGTGTAGCCCAGAACGCCCTGAGATACTACTGGAATACCTACCAGTAAATCTCCTGCCTCGGCCGAGGGCTTTGCGTAATGGCTCTCCTAGACACAGCGCGACCTCACCCCCAATACCGGGAGAGACGAACCCCTGAAGATCCGCTCACTGCCTCCATGTGGCTCGGGACTGTACCCAACTAAAACCTGTTTGCACGACTCCTTTGAGCCGTGGTAGGGTAGTAATCAAAGTACAGTGGGAACTCACACGAGACAAATGACGATCCCCAGGTCAATGAACTAACCTGTACACATGTCACCAGGGAACTGCTATCTGACGTCTGATATAAGACCAACTAGCAGGTTCCCGGCGAGTCCTGTCCGGTGTACTCATAACCCAATGAGCACCTGTATACATCTTAGGTGAACCAACTGACACCAGTGGCTTGTGAGACCGGCCACCGCCCCTCGTCGGGGTCTCGACTGTATACACTAGTCTACTAATGGAGTATCGATGCCCTGTCTCGAAACTCCTACGACTAGGGACCTTTTAAGGATGTGCTTATAGACTACCAGCTCCCACGTATATGATCGCCATCATACTGCTGGCAGTCAAGCAAGAATCCTAGGGGCTCTATCAACGTGTAATAGCGACATGCCAGGTCACCTAAAGCAGTACACGATGATAAAGGTAAACCAGATAGCATACTATCATCTCGAGTAAGACTGTCCTTCTGGGATAGGTCCTCCCTTAATCATTGCAATCACGTGCCTGTGATCCAATAATTGACTCTGAGGGCACTAACTCCAACAATCTCCCACTTGCACTCAAGGCTAATTATTGCGATGCCGCATACTCACAGCCCGTGTGATACCGAACACCCAACTCCTCTACTAGTCAGTCTCACAAAGCTCGTTTGCGAAACTATTGCGTTCGAGGAATAGCCTCAGTGAGTGGATCCGCTGTGATGTTTCTTTCTATGTCTCTCTATATCTCAAGTTCGCGGAGAAAACCATCTCCCGAAATGAGCAATACTTGTCTTAGAACGTGTCTGGATGTCTGATGGGACATAGCTCATAAATGAACTCCAAATCCAAACTTCTTAGACTGTATCGTCAACTGAACTTAATCAGTATCCTGCGCCATGCCTCCCTCAGTATTGCCTTGGATCACCTGTCCAAAATACTGCCCCTCGTCGGAGGGAAAACTATAACTCTGACAACCTCCTTGTCGTCCATGTCACCTTGGAAGCCTGGAATGATAACTGTCTCCCACATGAGGCTGTCGTTATCATATCCCTAGAACATCCACTTGTGTTCTAAAACTGCTTCCGACTGTTCCTCCAGGATTGGATCAATATCATCTTATTGCATCTAGTGCAAGAACAACATCTGGTGTGGTACTTGACATCTCATGATTGACTCAATTGCCTAAGCAAGTGATCTGCCAATCATGAGTATCCCTCTCCCCTTTAGTCTATAAGACACCTTTAGAGAGGGTGACTCCATCAACTGCAGGTGCACTACCGTGTCAGGAGTCGTCCATTCTAAATACTCATAGAATGCTGTCAAGGTACCCAGATTGGGAAACCACCCAAATCTATATCTAAAACCATAGATCTAGTAACCAGTATGTCTGATATAATATCCAAGTCCTATGTGGAGAAAACACTGTGTGACGACCAAAGTATAACCGATCGTAGTATAGGAGTTTCTTTTCCTATTCTGTGTATGTCATCCAAAACCAGGACATCACACCCTACTACCTTCTCAGCAGATCCATCTCTTATTCCGATGACGTCAAACCTATGACTGTCACATCAGAAATAGATGATCTATCTCCGCTACATCTGCTTTAGTCTATAAATAGACATAAGCCTGATGTCCACCAATGCTTCCGCTGCTCCCACTGACTACGACAACCCTCTGGCAGAGTCATATAGACGTGCACTTCCAAAGCTAGTTTAGAACGACGCTATACTCATCCTCCTGCCGGGTCTTGCAGCCTAGAACAACAGCAATGGCAAGTCTGGGTAAACAAGAACTTCCCTGTCACCGTCCTTGAGGCTATCGGAGTACCTCTCGGGTGCCTGAAGTTACCCACCGTATCTGCGGAGTGGCCAATGGAATGTCAAACCAGATTGAATCTTTAGGTTCCTTATTAAATCTTCAGTAATCGTTTGTGGTTCTGGAATCACTTCCAGTTCTACCATACTCCCACTACTGTTTTCTGAAAAATCCATTTCTTTTAAAAATGTGGCGAGTCTAGAACAATATTGCTATTGTTCATCCAGATGGTAGAAAGTCAACCCTCGTCATAGCCTGGGTCAACCCACAAACAGCCATTACAGAAACGTGCCTTGAGTTGTCCAGTGTCTGGTTTTAAGCATAAGCCGGACAACTCCCCGTACCTTAACATCGTTAAGATATGAACTGTTCTATATCCAATATAGAACCAGAGGCACTGATTTAATTGAACCAGATTCAAATCATGCAGCTGTCTCCAGTGCATGTCAACTAAATGGAAGGAGGCCGATCAGCGTTACTCAACTTAGGAATGCTTCCAATTATGAGTAACCTGAAAGAGAAGCAATTTCTCTTTATCATTACTATCAACTGAATACCATACACAAGTATCTACATCTTCGATCTCTTTGAAGAATCCCGATACTTGCTACACCTGGTTCTCTACTCTATTCAAATACCTATAACTCCTCAAAACTTAGACCCTGTGTTTCCACGAAACACATGTCTAAAAACTAGAGAAGTCATAAGTAAACCGAATATAGTACGAGGACCAACCCCTCTGTCCTAATGGACACTGGACAACATACAATACTCTGTATAAGTCCGTTGAGTCTAACAACTCTTTCACTGTGTGTCGTAGGTTGAAAACTGTACTTATGGTTAAGAAGAATTACACCGCTGTTTAATGCTCCTTACCTAACCATCCACTGATATAGGTAAATGTCATCGACATAATATCAAAAGGTATATCTCACTCTATGAAAATAGACGTACAGATATATCAATTTGAAATTAGTGCATAACCGCGGATATTCAAAACCAAATAATTGCCGTCCGGCAAACAACCCAGGTGACTTCCTCAAATATCACCGATTACAACGAACCCCGATATAATGAGGATGATCACCCAATTCCCAATAACTTACTCCTACTCAGCATCTGTAAAACCATACAGATGTGAGAATCATACCTGGTAAATTCATACCCTGGAGCAAGTGTCTAACTGGGAAATCAGTTTTCCATTAACAGTACACAGTGAAACTGAAACATTGAAATGTTTCGTTGGGGTATCCTGGTATTCCTAGTAATGCCTCTTCCATCATTCAGATTCACAACTATAACCGTATAATTCTTTGCCACCTCTCCAAATCCCTTTATATGTCTTTAGTCATTACCTTCTGCACACCCTTTAGGCCAAATGGTTTTCTTCCTTCCCTACCGTTCGGCACCAGCCTATGGTTTGGAAGAAGACTATCCAATAAGCATAATGGGTGTACTGTCCTAGTCCTAGGAGCACTCGCAAAGCGAGAGAAGGTGAAGATAAAAGACAACCGAATAAACCTTATTCCTATTTCTCCTGAACCAGAATCCATCCCCGAACTGGAACAAGTTCCTTTCGAGTTCGTATATAACCATACGATGGAGTATCCAATAAAATAGGATCTTCGTAGTGATACGGAGTGTCCTGGAGAAATACAAAGGTGATTTAGGATTGGCGAAGAAATACTTGGTTTGGTCGTGAATAGCAGTCGCAACTTACTTTGCCCTCTTACTAATCCCTTGCTTTGTCTTAACTTAATACCTTCTGTACACCGTTTAGGCTAACTGGTTTTCTTCATTCCCTACCGGTCGGCACCAGCCTATGGTTTGGAAGAAGACTATCCAATTTGCGTAATAGGTGTACTACTCTTAAACCAAGGAGTACTCGTAATGAGAGAAGGTGAAAAAGAAAAGGCAACTGAATAATCCTATCCGTTTTCTCCAGAACCAGAAACCATCCTCGAAGTCCTTCGAGTTTGTATCTAACCATACGATGGTTTTGTCCAATGGAAGTGGACGTTCGTAGTAATACGGGGTGTCCTGGAGAAAAGGGTAAAAGTAGGAGTGGCAATGAGGTCTGCAACTCTGACAATCCAAAAGCCAGTGTTAAGAAGGTTCGGTCAACTTGGTCACTGAGTCAAAGTCTTAGGGTCGGGTCAAAGGTCACTGCCAAAGAGAGAGAGAAAAGAAACACTCAGCGTGCACTCTAACCTAGATCAGAATGGTTATCACTTTGTCTAATCTGGAAACCTCCCACTGTACCTCAAATTCTCCTCCAAACCTGAAAGAAGAATTAGTCGGGATCACCCGAGGAGTAAACCAACTCATCAGTGGAAATCGGGATCCAACTATCATCGCATGATAACTTGACGGAATCCACTCAAGTCACCACACTCCAGAAGGTATGCGCATGCCTGGCAAGTTTCAGTTCTTTTGAAACTCCCGATGTGATTTTTACCCCAAGCGGTTTATGACCTTGACTAGGTCAACAAACCATAAACCGCCAGTCAAGTTCAACCCGTCATTATTCTGGATTGCATTAAACCCACCCGTACGTGCCCTTAACTAGGTCAACAAGGCCGCACGACTGTCCTAACCAATCCCACTTATGCAACAAACAAGTACCACTTAGCTACCGAACACTACGTCTTGACTAGGTCAACAAACGCAGCACGAATACTAAATAATACCCGTAGGAAATGACGGAGGGCTACGGCTGGTTTTAGGCGAAAAACCTTTAACGTAATGAACTTGATATCGTTGAAGGAACTGCATAGCCTTTTATAAAATATAGTGACGAAAACCTTTACTAAAGAGGTCACTCCCGGTGAAGGGATCTCGGCTCTTTCCCCGTAGAATGAGGTGCAGGATATTCCAACTGAATACCACGATGCAAAGCAAAAGTAATCGGCTATAGTGAAGTTAATGCCCTGACGCAAACTTCTGTCCAAGGGGTCACTCCCGGTGAAGGGATCTCGGCCCTTGCCTCGTCGACTGAGGAGCAGGATATTCCAAATGAATACCACGATGCAAAACAAAAGTTAACGTCCTTGCAATAACAGCTTTTTGAAAAGTGTTCCAACAACATCAGAATAGGTTTGTTTATCTTGCATTGATCCGAATCAACGCAGTCCCATCAATCAATCACACCACAAAGAACGAAAATATACTGACGTACATATATGCCATCCGCATTCGCCACTGGGTCCCGTCATCACCCGTTAGGTTAGCTTACTAACGACAGAGCGGGGACTGGACTAGCGCGGATGAAAAACATATACAACATCTACTAATATATATACCAATATATTATATTTCGCTCAAGGCGTGATAAAATGCAACATCACAGAAATGTACAGCATCACAGAACAATACAGACATCTGGAAGCCCCGGGTTTCACAGAGCCGCTGCTGAAACCCGACGTTCCCCTGGTCGTGTGGATAGCCTGTGCAATAAAATCCTAGACCCCTACGGGCGCGGCAAGTCACCCGCCAAAACCTGAAGCGAGGCAGCCCCCTTCAGCTCCGTGAATGGACCACCCAGCACTCCACGGAATCCGGCAACTTGGGCACCCCTCCTGGGTCAACATGTACCCCCTACGAGTGCGGCGAATAGCCCGCCAATCCTAGAGTGAAGCCCCCTCCGTCTCAATGCCATGAGATGCAGGCTTGTTGCCCTCCAGAACCCGGCTATCCGTGCACCCCACCGCGGGGTAATCCTAGTACAGAAAGTAAAATATACATACACCGGGTACATCGACCGCAACCAGGTCGTGCCCCAAAAGAATAATACAAACTGGCAGTGACGGCAGTCCACATGTCGGACGCTCGCCCCGCAATATCAAATGTACATAATACAACAGCACTGTACTAGCATTGCATCCAGGCTATCCCCCACGACCGATCCGCAACATCACAGCATAAACATAGAACATCAACGTGAAAGTCATGTTCGCAAATCCGTCTAACCGGGCTATAGCAGTTAGACCGGATTTACCGATCGAGTGACATTCACGGTCGCAGATATAATGTAAATACTGTGAAATAATGTGTTTAAAATTTTCCGATTGATCAAACAATTAACAAGTGGGCCCAAAAGAAAACTGTAGCACTCACAGAAATAATTGGCCCAAGTTTAATATTCCAAAACCCATATTTTAAGTCCAGAAAGCCTCTGAAAAAAATTGGTGCAGTGATCTCCACAGTGCGCGGCGGAAGGGCGGTGGAATGGGGGTTTATGCGGCGGTTCCGCGCTCCCACTGTGGAATCACTTCATCGAAATTTTACAGAGTTCTTAGATTTTCCAGTACATCAATAATTTACAACCTGAAAAATTTTTAGACTCCAAAAAATTTCGACAGAAACTGATTGTGCTAGAAAAATACGGTTTTTGGAAATTTTGGTCGATCGGATAAGTAAAACACATTAGAACAAGCTAGACAAGGTTAATGGCGTGGCTCTGATACCATGTTGCGCCACGGAAGCGCCCCGGCCTCGTACTCGAGGCCAAAATGCGGAATAAAAATTTTCCTTACTCGGAAACCGGCGCTACCGCGGACAATGAAAAACCCGGATCGTAACCATTAACCTAATGCTAGCAATCAAGAGATAGGGTGAGAAGTATACCGAGTGATCCGAGTCCTCCGGTCTTCTCGTCATCGTCCCGATCTCCCGCGGATAGTGTAGTCTCCATATCGTCGCCTCCTCGCCGGAAAGGGCACCACAACGCCTGCGTCTTTTACGGGCTCCCGCCTCAATACCGAGGCAACTCGGGCATGAAGCCGGCAACTCGACATGCCCAAGATATGCTGTAGAATGTGTAGTGTAGTGTCTCACTTGGGTTTTGGTTGCCTTGATGGAAGAAATGAGATAAGAAAAATGGTGCTTGCATTTTTCTAGCATGAATGAGATCAAGAAGATGAAACTCTCAAGAATGAAGAACTCTCTCCTTCTTCTTCTCTCTTTCTTTTTCTTCTTCTCTCTTTTCTAATGAAAAAACTTATCATCCAAATGAGAATGGTGGAGGAGGTAATATGAAGCATGAAGGGAGGTGAGTGTAGGGTAAAGCAAGTGGTGACCACATCAAGACATAATCATCATCAAACTTACATCAAACTTCATCTCATATCAAATCTTCATAAAGCAAGACAAGATGATAGAAAAGAATGGAATAAAAAGATGCTATCATAATTAATCATCTTACAAATAAAACCTCCACCAAAAGTAATTTGCAAAACTGCAAATTACCCCCTCCATCAGAAAAGTCCGGCCGGGAAAGAACAAAGGAAAACCGGCCGGAACGGAATACAAACTGGCAACTCCAGAAAACTGGTCCCGTAATAAATTACAGGAAAACCCCGATACTGTGCATACACACCCGCATCTGTATTCCGACCGGATACAAATGCAATGAGACAAAATCTACACTGTACTAGACTAGGACCGGCTTAAGCCAAAGCCGGCTAGTAAAAACCGTTCGATCCTGATCCGTGCAATACCGCACGTATCAGATCAAACCCTGCCATATAACTATACGGCCACTAGTACAAAACTGTCCGATCCTGATCCGTGCAATACCGCACGTATCTGATCGGACCCTGCCATATCTCCATACGGCCTCTACAGCGTTTCGCCCGAAAGCTTGATTAACTGTAAGTGTGGTGGACTCTAAAGACTCGTCAATACTATGGCTGTGGATTTAACCACTGGCACGTCAGAGGTATAAGCCAATACGTGACGGGCCACCAGCTATTGACCAAAAGGGACGTCGATGAGGAAGCTCACCCCGACACCCAACTGAGCCTGTCAGTGACAATATCCGTACAGTCCGGTCCGTTCGTCTATGAGTATCGCATGGCGGGCCTAGGGGGTTGGTAAAAGTCAGACCCCCAAAAGCGGTACAAGTCGTGTCGGAGTGTAGCCCAGAACGCCCTGAGATACTACTGGAATACCTACCAGTAAATCTCCTGCCTCGGCCGAGGGCTTTGCGTAATGGCTCTCCTAGACACAGCGCGACCTCACCCCCAATACCGGGAGAGACGAACCCCTGAAGATCCGCTCACTGCCTCCATGTGGCTCGGGACTGTACCCAACTAAAACCTGTTTGCACGACTCCTTTGAGCCGTGGTAGGGTAGTAATCAAAGTACAGTGGGAACTCACACGAGACAAATGACGATCCCCAGGTCAATGAACTAACCTGTACACATGTCACCAGGGAACTGCTATCTGACGTCTGATATAAGACCAACTAGCAGGTTCCCGGCGAGTCCTGTCCGGTGTACTCATAACCCAATGAGCACCTGTATACATCTTAGGTGAACCAACTGACACCAGTGGCTTGTGAGACCGGCCACCGCCCCTCGTCGGGGTCTCGACTGTATACACTAGTCTACTAATGGAGTATCGATGCCCTGTCTCGAAACTCCTACGACTAGGAACCTTTTAAGGATGTGCTTATAGACTACCAGCTCCCACGTATATGATCGCCATCATACTGCTGGCAGTCAAGCAAGAATCCTAGGGGCTCTATCAACGTGTAATAGCGACATGCCAGGTCACCTAAAGCAGTACACGATGATAAAGGTAAACCAGATAGCATACTATCATCTCGAGTAAGACTGTCCTTCTGGGATAGGTCCTCCCTTAATCATTGCAATCACGTGCCTGTGATCCAATAATTGACTCTGAGGGCACTAACTCCAACATAGAATATGGTTAAAGGAATCATGTTAGAAACTTATAGAATATGGTTAAAGAAACCATGTTAGAAACTTATGGATATGGTTAAAGAATTAGTAGGAGACAAGATATGCCATGACTCAAGTTATAGTTAATGGTTTTAGTGTGAAATGATATGATAGAAAGGATATCTCGAATTGATATATAAGGATGTGAAATGTGAATGTGAACCACGATATTATATGTAGTTGCTAGAGAATGAGTACGAGATTATAGTGGCATGCTATGAGGTTGATAAATATAACATGAGATTAATAAGATGACTTGATGTGAGATATTGATGTGATGAAAAGAGTATACGATGAAATATGATGACTTGGTTTGATATGTCGTTATACGGATGTGAGTTGATATGAGATAATTGATACCTTTGTCGGTCCTATGATATGAGATTGATACGGATGTGACTTGGGATATAGGTATATAGATATATATAATGGTGTGAATCATGAGTGATATGCCGTACGAGACGTTAGGTACGTACCCTCATTGTCATATAGGTTGATGGAATCCATATTTGATCCATATCGTTGACAAGAGGATGTCGTACGATAGACTATACCGTACGTGATGCTGTGAGGCTGGATGCCGATTGATAGATTCACCGACTCAGATATGTTAAAGATATTTAATCCCTATCTACACTGCTTAGTTTAGCCTTTATATAGATGTAGGATTAGATACATATACCTTATAGCATTTCGCTTACGATGTACCTTATGCTACGTTCATGACATTCTCATTGCATTACATATAACTGTGCCAGTACACCTACACAATTATCGATGATGCGTATGTTACACTTACACAGATTTCCGACTCACACACTTTCATCATCGATAATTGCTATGTCACTTACATAATAGAATTGTCACATCACTATGCTATGTTGCACGATATACTTCCTATGCTCACACAACTATACTATGTTGCATGATATACTTGATATGCTCACATTTCTGTTTTATATTTGCATACATCATGTTTTATGATTATACGCATTGAGATGCTGTTTTCATGAGATTCTGGATTTGAGAACCGTGGTTATATTTCAAAGGAAATTATGTATTGTTTTAAAAACCCGGTTTCTCTTGATATGATATTTCGAGACGTCCACCATATGTTTTCTCGGTTCTGAGATTGGTATGTGAAAGCCGATTCGAGGAGCGGTAGGCACCGTTTGTGGGTATATGGTGGATCCGGTAAGTTACCCCGGGGTAAGAAATGATTGTCATGGAGTAGCCGATGAGCCTGGAAAAGGGAAAAATACCTACCTGTGATAGTATTTGGGCTCGGCGGTTATCCGGAGGATACCGACCGGAGTCGTGAGATGATCTGGGCCGATCCGGACTGACGGAGCCTGTGGGTCGATCCGAACTGACGGAGCCCGAGATATGAGAATTTGCGTGTAGATGCGGGACACGGGTTTCATGATGTTTCGAGTGTCGATGTTGGACACTCAGGTTCCATGATTTTGATGTGTCATTGATGGACACACGTTGATTGATATCCTCATATTTACATGCATATGCTTTCGTGATGTTTTGGGTGTCGATGTTGGACACTCAGGTTCCATGATGTTGTATCATTGATGGACATGTGGATGATATCCACATGCATACATGCATTGATTATATTGTTTGCATATATGCAGACACGGTCACCCTAGATATCATAGTATTACCTTTATGATATAGTTGACCTAGGAGTCGTTGTTTTATTCGATTTCTACCTGCTTATGTTTTCTACTCACGAGTTGACAACTCACCCCCGTTATGCCATAGTTCTTGCAGGTTTGACCGCGTGGATCAGTAGCAGTATCGCTGGCACACAGCTTGCTTTCGGGTGATTTTCTTTGGTAGGTGGGACATTTGGATCATGCCCACTCTTGTGTATTATTATTCTTGTTGTATCTAGTTAACTCCATCAATCAGAAACTAGTATTTGTATAATTAGTAAGACTTAGAAAGACTTGTGTTGCGAGACTTAGAGCGACGGATTATATGTTCGCTATTGGGGTTTTTGATGTCTTGCTTCTTTACATTATTCCCTTGTGTTGATCTTCGCCGTTGGGCGTCGTATACTTATATTATGACTTGCATGATTATGATCTCACCGATTGGCGAAGATCTAGCTCCTGCTTAGGGTTTCCTTTATTGTTATCCTCTATATGTGGTTTTGGTTCAAAATATACAAGGGAGGTGCTGCCCAAATTTTTAGAAGACGAAACATGTTTTTCAACTAGTATAATCCACTTGCATTTTTCATGTTCCATTATCTATGCATTTAAGAAAACATTTGATTTCATCATACCTTTATTTAAAAACTTCACCTCTTTTATTTTCTTAAAAAGGTTTAGATTTCTGGGCTTCGGCTTACTTGAATTACGTTACGCCTTTAGACGTTGCGTGATTTAAGTGCTGGTCACGAAAAACATTTCGGGTCGTGACAAAGTTGGTATCAGAGCGCTAGGTTTAACCTTAGTTAGAGTCTAGGTTTGATTATGTGGGGTGTGGGGCCTAATCTATTTCGGAACCTAGGCTTGACCTTACGGAACTTAGACTTGAACATGGGGGTATTAGACCCGAACTTTCATTACATAGGTTGACCCTGATTGATGAAGTAGGTAACTCAAGTAGATTGACGTACCGTGCGTATGTTCCACGGCATACTTATGATACGATACTCCGCTTAAGTAACCTTAGGATGTACATATCTTGAGACTTGTGATTCTCTTCGTTCCTTTGATTATACATCCATTTGAGATCCTTGATTCTATTCGTTTCCATGATCATACTATCACTGATTCCGTTCCTCCTTATGATCATGTATCCATTCTGGATTTGTTGTTTCCTTTCATAACTTTGATCTATCTTCTTCGATACATACTTGAGATTCCTGTCACTATAGTTTGAGCGCAAATTGAGCTGCTGCTAGTGATGCGGTCAAGGCGAGCTCCTTATAGACGAGGACTGACCATCGTGTTTTCTGGTGACATGGGAATGTATCGATTTAGTGTTTGTGTTGTGACCTCTCGTTTGAGGCTGTTGGTGTGTAGTAGCTCCTTTAGTAAGGTTTAAGCAACATATAGTGATGAACTTTTGAAATTTAGAGGGCTAATACAAACAAACTCCGAATCGAAACTAGAGATTAGGGTAAAAGCAACAATAAAAGAAGCCTAAGCTCAAAGATAGGGAACTACAATCTTTGTAGTCAACTCCTTCACTCTCTTTGGACTCTTATGGCTCCACTCGAAGCTTGGATCGACTCCGTTCAAGGTCCTTCATCGTCTACGATGATCCACCCGGAGTTTCTTAGCTCAAGCTCTTTGCTTCACAAAACTAGGATGAATGAAGAATAACAACCTACACTAATGGGCAATAGTAGTATAGATTAGTGAAGTGGGAATTTTTCTCTCCTGAAAATACCTTTCTTTTTCTTTTTTTCAAAAACCTAGCAAAGTGAATTGAGGAAGAAGAAGAAGCAACTAGGGTTGTGTTTAACTCAAGTAAATAATCACATAATTAGCCATGGAGATATTTTAGATATTTAACTAAATAAATATGAGTGGAATGTTGAGTCATGAGTGTAGATATTTTGAGAATATTGTGGAAGGTATGACTCATTTTTTATTTAATTAAAAATCTAATTTAATCTCCAATGTGAGTCTTGCACATCCATGTTGCATGTATCATCAACCATGACACTAATTATAAATACATGTTTATATATAAATAATATACTTATATATATATATATATATATCAACACACACACACACATACAATTATATATATATACATATATATAATTACTAACGAAAGAATTTTACAAAAAGAAATTAGTCATTTTATAAAATCAACAATTGATTTAATAACCCGGTCATATCACATATAACCCGACTAATTTATCCACTAGATTAAATGCGGTATCAAATACTCGCATTTAATCAAGACCCCCGCACATATCTCCATATGCGCTCCCACTTCGTTTCGCCTGAGTTCGGAAAATCCCTTTGTGGGACTCTAAGACTCGTCAATATGCTAGCAGTAGGTAGTGATCATATCAGATACCCACAAACCGTCAGCGGTACTAGCTGCACGTAACGGCTTCCAGGTATTGTATGAACAGAAGAACAACAAGCGAACCTTTCAAAACTCCCGTAGAGCCATTGGTAACACTTACCGTACAGTTCGGTCTTTTCGTCTGATATGTTGCATATCAAGTCTACGGATGGAATCGTCAAGCCCTAATAACTTAATAAGTCATGCCGATATGGACTATGACCGGTCGAGAAACTACTGATAACACTTATAAGTAAATTTCATCAGCCCTGGCCAGGGATTTTAAGTCAAAGCCAATCGCGCATAGCACAACATCAACTCCCAATATCGGGAGAGATAAAACCCCTCCTATTGCTCGTTGTCTCCATGTGTCTTGGGACTATACCTAAAAGCCACCTGTTTGTACGAATCAGTAGAGCCATGGTAGGGTGGAAATCAAAACACAGTGGGAGAACACATAAGACTCTATGACGATCTTGGGTCTACAGACTAACCTGTACCAGTGTCACTTGAGAACTGCTATCCGACGATAGATATAATACCATATAGGAGTTTTCTGTGAGTCCGTTCAGTGTACCCAGTCTCCACTGAGCACCCGTATACAATCTTTGATGTCACAACACCAATGGATATGGGATCATCCATCGCTCATCATATGGGTCAAGAAACGTATACGCTAGTCTACTCTGGAATATCGATGCCCTGTTTCGATATACCCTCGACTAGGAACATTCTAGGATATGCTTATAAACTACACATGCCCCACTAGTATGATCTCTATCATAGTCATGGAAGTCAAGAAGATATCCTAAGGGCTTTATCAACATGTATTAAATGAACAGTATAACACAATCAAGTAAATATGTTAAGATAAAGTATAACCAGATAGCATACTATCATGTCGAGCAAGAAAGTCATATATATATATATACATGTCCAAGCATCCACTATACATATAATGGCCTTTAGGGCATACATATATCCAACAATCTCCCACTTGCACTAAGGCCAATTATTGGTGTATCTCATACCCAACATCTCAAAAAGTCGCTCATGTTGCGGCTGTGGAATGGCCTTGGTGAGTGGATCTGTGGTATTATCCTTTGTATCTACTCTCCGTATCTCGATCTCATGTCAATCTACTATCTCCCGGATCAAATGATATCTCCTCAGGATGTGTCTGGACTTCTGATGGGACCCGGGTTCTTTGGCCAACGCCATAGCCCTATTATTATCACAATACAATGGTATTGAATCAATAATGGTTGGAACTACTGCTAGTTCCGCGACGAACTTCCTCATCCAGACGGCTTCCTTGGCAGCATCATTTGCAGCAATATACTCAGTGTCCATCGTGGATGTTTCCTGATTTAAAATCAGGAAAGCTTATGGAAAAAGCTTGAGAAGAGGGCCACGTGCTTACACGTGACCAGCAGTCACGTGTTGGCACGTGCCACCCAAAAGTACCGGCAAAGCAAGTTCAGCTTCCTGACTACATCAAAGAAAAAGGGCTTAAGAAAGGGTCACGTGCTCCCACGTGACCAGGGTCACGTGTTGGCACGTGACATTTTTAAGCGGATTCAAAGGCACATCGGTTCCCTGATCAAGTCAAGGAAAAAGAGTCCAGACCAGGGTCACGTGCTCACACGTGACCAGGGGTCACGTGATGGCACGTGACGGTTAAGCAACAACCAGAAGACAGCGCAAAAAGAAAGAAGAAGGCTCATTCCAAAGGGGGTCACGTGCCCACACGTGACCATGGGTCACGTGGTCACACGTGACCGGCTTTCAAAGCCCATTTCGTTGACAGAATTAAATTCTGAAAGAGATTCGAATCTGGAACCAATCGAATTAAAGATTCAGAGGTGATGAAATATCATCTATCTATGGGAAAATCTCGGGTTTGGAAAGATTTCCCCTTTAAATCTAACCGAAATAACAAAGGAGAATCCCGGGATTTGAAATCCAATGGTGAATAAAATTCACCTAATAATCCAAAGGTCCAGAACGAATGATGGATGCAAATCAAATCTCTCAATGAAGATTCGTAAAAAAAAAAACTAATTGACTCGGCTGCTTCTCCTATAAATAGGAGCCAAGAGACACAAAAAAGAGAGGGACGCAGAGGGAAGAAAGGGAGAGAGAGCCTTGATACTTCGAGGAACTTGGATCTTCTGCAAAAGAAAACCCTAGGTAAGAAAGGGAAGGCTCCTTGAAGGAAAAGAGAATTTAATTCTCAACAGAGTTTAACTCTGATATATAAAACAGAAGAACATATTTTTTCTCTATTTGATAGAGGATCTGCAAAGTGCACATCTCCACTTGAGGTTGAGAATTTAATTCTCAATGGGTCGAGATCCTGCCATGCAGATCCAAAACATAGAGAGGGAATGGAAGCACGAGAATTTAATTCTCACAGAACTATAGGAATTTAATTCCTTTGAAATAAAACTAGGGCTTGACCCTGTGTTATGGGAATTTAATTCCTTCAGAACAAAAGAAACAGGGTTTAACCCTAGTTAAGAACCTAGTTCTGTTGGAACAGCGGGGATTTAATTCCCTTGATCATAATTTAACAAGAGAGTGGGAATTTAATTCCTTAAAAGCCTTTATTAGGGTTTAACCCTATTTGGTTCTTCACATGTATGAGGAATTTAATTCCTACAGAAAATTCAGAGTCCAACTCTATTCAGAATATAAACCTTTAAGAGGAAGTAGGAATTTAATTCCTCTGAAATTACTGTCATGGTTTAACCCTACGAGGAATTTAATTCCTGGAAAAGATTAACAGATCCTCTAAACAATATACATAGAGGCAGGGTCACGTGTCACCACGTGACCCCCCCAAGAGATCTACAGAAAACCCCTTTGAGGCAGCACCACACGTGACCCACGTGACCCTTGACAGAAGCTTTAATACACAGGCATTTGAATGCCCATCACGTGATGGCACGTGATGCTCTGAAAGACGTGATAATCTCAGCAGAATAACTGAAGGGAGGGCGCTCTCACGTGCTGCCACGTGACCCCTCTTGCCTTAGTGTTTAACACTAAATTGAAACTCTCGAACCCAGTGTTAAAACACTGTTGGGCCTTAGTGTTCAACACTAATCAAGAAGCTTTATTTGCAGTGTTCAACACTGATCTGTTTTAGTGTTTAACACTAATTTGAAAAGCCTTGTTGCTGGTGTTTAACACCGATTATCTTTTAGTGTTAAACACTAACTTATCAACCTCATTCCCAGTGTTCAACACTGATTGCTCTGTAGTGTTTAACACTAGGCTTTGGCCCAATTGGCTAAATGGATGGAGGCAAAGCCTCTCCTGATTGGACTTAGCCCAAGATGGCCATAAGTCCTCAATTTGTGATTAACTGGGCCAATGGGCTCATAACATAATTAATCGGTCTTGATCCCAAATTGGGTCAAAGACTATTTAAGCCATTCCGGTTCTAGGGTACATCTCTTCACTCCTTTGATACTTGGCATTGTAATCCCTCAATGTCTTCAAAGAGGTGACGGGTCCCGACGACCACACATTGATATGGACTGTGGGGTCCTTAAACCCGTGTTTAATGCAAAATTCCTGGTTACGTGGAACGCGGATAATGTCACTCTTTGACCCCGTGGAAAACGTCCAGAGCGGAGCCTGGTCCTCGCAGAGCACGGCAGTGAACCCGTGTGAAGCGTCCAGAGCACATACCGGACTGTGGGGTCCTTAAACCCATGGACTACGACGTCCTTAACCTTGACCGAGATGTCTTAAAACTAACAATGGACTGTGGGGTCCTTAAACCCATGGACTACGACGTCCTTAACCTTGACCGAGATGTCTTAAAACTAACAATGGACCGCAACGTCCTTAAACTACCCATGGACCGCAATGTCCTTAAACTAGAACAATAGAGCCCCGTATGCTCTTTTGTCGGATCTAAACGGTCCCGTTTAAGTTGATCTTAGCCTCAAAGATGGCTAATGTATCCTTAAACCTTCAAACAGACTGGACTATGAATCCCCCCAATTAACTCATGCTCGAGGGTACATCTCTGAACTCCTCT